>OW971950.1:7958571-9242142 GCA_943193695.1 Acrobasis suavella
TTTCGAGGAATAGCCTCTAGAAGAAGCTTTCTCTAATCAGATTTTAAAATAAGGTCTTACTTATTTAGATATTTGCAAAAATCCAAATGACCTTCATTTTTAAGCAAGGTTAAGCTTATTTGAGGAAGTGAAGTCACGATGAAAATTGGTAATTTCCGCTTTCAGTACTGTATTGTCTAACGAAGTGCATATAATTCTATGGTACTGTCACTGTCACTGTCACTGTCATCTCCCTACAACAATATAATGTCAAACGACTACAACCTACATAACAAAAGTAATTTAAACAGGTGACCATTGTCATTGTTTTTTTTTGTGCAGGCATAAGAAAAATGTAAACTTTGTTTGCTGTGTGTCGTCACTTCCGGTGTACAGTTTAAAATTATATAAAAAAATCCTGATAATACTTAGAATTTTTTAATTCAAATTACCTTCTTAAAATTGTATACATTTTCGATTAAAACCATGTACAAAACTTTTATATTATTTAGATTTCATGCTAATTAGATAGTCATTTTCAATAGACAGAAAAATGCCGTGACGAGATGAAACAACAAGCATCATTTCATATGAACAAGCGATTCAAGAGGATCATGAGAATGGAATGATCTTGTTTCTGGTGTGTCTTTTTGAGAGCATGATCAATTAGCAGAATTCATGATTTTACAACGATCACCTGTCAATGTTACCTGTTTAAGTTACTTTTGTTATGTTGGTTGTAGTTGTTTGATATTATATTATATCGCTTGGTCTGGTTGTCCGGGAGAGAATGCCATATGGCATTAGGTCCGCCTCTTTTACATATTTTCAAATTGTGCAATGCAGTTTAAATAAATAAATAAATATTGCTGGAGGGAGAAGATTTTTCTTAAATGAGCGTTGTGGGGCGTGAGGCATTTGGATTTTCCAAACTTATTTATTTATTCCCCGCCTACGGCTTGTCAATCGTATCATTTTTCCGCTGTTTCGCTCTACTGCACTTGCTTTGCTCGCTCGATTTTTTACGCCAAAAATCACTCCGTAAATACATTTTATCGTACGTACTTAATTTTGCATGGAACAAAAATCCATTAAAAATGTTCGGAACAGTTGTACCTCCGTCGAGCTGAACGTGACGCACCCTCGTCAAAATGTCAGTCGACCTTGAGCATTGAACGCGATACGAGGAAGGATTTTACAATAGTTGATGGTCTTAATTCGTACATGAGTATTTATTATTTTAATTGGATAAGGTTTAACACTGGAATAAATACAATACAGCTGTAAAAAGGTTTTATATTAGATGCATTTTAAAGTAACTGTCATCCGCGGCGTTAGCCCCGACATTCCCACGAGAATCTATCATTATTTCAGGATAACAAGTAAATATATAAAAAAAACCAACTGCTTTAAAATTTTCCGAAAATCCTCTATTTAGCTTTTATATAATTTTTATATAACCCAGTGTCACTCTTAAAATTAAACAAATATAACGACACCACTCAAACTTAAATCCATTAAGCCGTTTAGGCTGCAGAGTATTCCATAGAAATATACATACACTCAAAAAACAAAATTCACCTTCTGCCTTCTTCTGCTATATATAAATTTCAGAATAAATATCTACTTATACAATACTTATATACATTGATGTACATGCTTAATATCATTCAATCCGTTTAGCCATTTATAGGTTACTGAGTGACAAACATCGTTACTATTCGTAACCTTCACATTAATAACTTCTTTCTCTCTCGCTCTCTCTCTCTCTCTCTCTCTCTCTCTCAGCGTATTCCTAGTTGCATCCCTGTGGTGCTGGGAAGCCCGGGTTCCACTTTCCGACATTGTCTTCTCCACTTCACACGGTGTTGAGCATCTTTGGTTGTAAGACGATTGGACACCTTCACATTTATAATAATAGTAAAAATATCAAAGCGACATTAGAAAAACATTTCATAAAATTCTGCAGAAATCAACCATTTTCCTTCGGTAATACTATAACCGTCGTAGAGCCTTCATATTACTTATTGAAACTCCATCACAAAACACTGTAATCAGTTTTAGGTGTTTATTTTTCCTTGACAAAACTAAACCCCTATTTCGTAGAAATCCTCGGAATACAACCGTAATACCAGTAATTCCAAGAACATTAATTGTAAACGTATTTCAGACACAACAATTAACAAAATGAAAACCACAAGCCGAATAATTTAACACTGACGTTCGTTGTAGCTATTAAAATAACCGTTATTAACCAAATAGCGTTTTAAGTAACGCGTTATTTTTGCTAATCCTTCTGTAGTCTGATTAATGTCTTTGGTCTAAACAGAAACTAATTATTATTTATTCAGGCCTTTAAAAGGATAACACTATGCTTGATTATAACCACCTAAAAACTAACGACTATTATGCAGCGTTTCTCAATCTTGAAATACAATAATACATTTTGATGTGAAAACTAGTAGTTAGTAGTTCCTACATGCTATTTTCTTGTGTGAAATAAAACTGGGGTTGGTTCAATACTTATGTAGTCATTGCCATATGAAGGTAAGTTAACAAAGATTAAGTTAAATGAAACCTTGAAAGAGATATTTTGAAAATATATTTTTTTATTCATAACCTAATTAGTTGTTATTAAAAAAGTTAGACTTACGGATGCGATTTCCTCGCGGTTTTTACAAATCCACTAACGTTATGACTTGGTTTAATAAATATCCTGCACATTTAGAAGTTAAAAAAGTACTTATAAGGTTTAAGTTCAATTATTTATTTTAATAATTATAAGTATTTAATGATACATTAGAAGACCCTGGGCCAAACCAACACAGCTAAGTACCATACGGAGAAAGAATAACATCCTACTTAATTCCACGCTTTATTAATAATTTAGAATTAGGCGTACGACAAAGTATTACACAAAAAATATAAAGAATAAACTTAAATCGCACTTCTTGAACAGCCTATAGGTGATGCATACAAAACCGGTCTTGCGGTGTGCGATGCGGTCCTCCGCCGGCGCGAAGTAGTTAGCTTCTTTGTAAAACAGTTTGATAAGAGTATATTGTCTTCTAATGTCTTTAGATATAAGCTTATAATTAATATATGTAAGTACTAATGTTATATAAGATTGAACGTAGATGTATGCTCTCCGGACAAACCTACGTGGTTTTTGGATAGCATAAAAATGTACATTATGTTATTTGGTGAAAATAAATAAATAAATAAAAAAAAACCTATACAACCGAGAACTCGCTAAGACGAGAGATTTGCATAATTTCAAAATGGTCTTTAAAAGTTTGAGAAACGCTGCAATTTGTGAATAAATAAGCAAGTTGTTTGCCAAATTTTAGGTCACTCATTAGGAGATGCAGCTCATAAAATAAACATGAATTAATTTTCGTTATTATTACCAGTTTCTACTCGAGTTTACTATTTCAAAAGTAAGCCGTAATTTGGCTAATACGTTAAGCTTTCTCAATTTATTTTCCATTAATTTTATGCATTCTTAGTATAATCGTTGTTTAAAGTAATAATCATAAATGTGTAATCAAATTCGACGTCCTTTCGATTTTGAATGGTTCTTTAGCACCTACCTCAATAAAGTTGTAAAAAAAGCTCTATTAATATTTTTATTATTAATGTATATTGTTTGTTTTATAAATAAATAAAAATAAAGGCGACAAATGACACTGATTGAGCTAGCCCCAAAGTAAGTTCGAGACTTGTGTTAAAGGAAATTAATCCAATTATTCTATATTTTATAACAAATAAATGTATAGATAAACATGATTCGAGACCCAGAACAATTTTAAAACGGGCATTTATTTTCCAGCTTGCCCTGACCGGGAATCGAACCCGGGACCTCTGGGTGGCGGACTAGCATGGTGACCACTACGCCACGGATGTCGTCAATTTTATTTTGTTATCATTTTTTATTCACATCTAAACATGTAATCCTTACTAATATTATAAATGTGAAAGCGTGGATGTTTGTTACGCTTTCACGCAAAAACTACTTGACGGATCATCATGAAACTTTGTACACATATTTTGGGAGGTACTAGAAGTAACATAGGGTACTTTTTATTAAAAAAAATAAAATATTTTTTACAAAAATAAAAAAAAAATTATTTGATAGATTCGATGCGAGCGAAGCCGCGGGTAAAAGCTAGTAAATTATAAACGTATTTAACATTGATAAACTCGGCCAGAATTTGACAAAATACCTCAACTAGTATCAACCAAAAATACAGTAAAATTTTCTGAAAGTAATATTTTAAAAGTACCACCAATTTAACTCTAATATAATATTGCCAAAAATACTAGTTTAATGTACTGGAAGGCAAAGTATGGAATTCTTTCCCATTTTATCCAAAACGGGGCGCGTGGAGATTTTAAAATTGAAATTTATACTCCTTTGCGAGCAATTTGAATGTGACCACGGACGCACGTGTAATTTCGCGACGGTGGCGCCATATTTCACGGTTAAGTATTATATTTTTTGGTTTATATGACAGGCTTTTATTTTCATGATAATGTAGAACTGGCATTACTACTCGTTATGGTCGTTGCTTAATTTATACAACGTATAGGTTTATTAGATAAGTGTCTACAATGCGACACAAATAAGTAGAACAAAAATGGCGGACTTCAAAGTATTTTTGTACAAAATCCTGACACGTAAATTGAACCAAAATAGCGGTCGTCGGCGCATTATTTGTACTTGCGCATTTATACTTTATTTGTACTTGTACAACCGACATTTTGGTTCAACCTACGTGCCGGGAATTTGTACAAAAATGCTTTGAAGTCCGCCGTTTTGGTTCAACTTATTTGTGTCGTATTGTACCTACTGGTTTTCTAACCGAACCAACTAGCAAAACGACATAAGTTCGGCGTTTGTATTACCAGAGTTAACGCGAGGTTTTACAACGCTTGAGTGGGCGCTCCGCGAGGCGCCCCGCAGGCTTTTACATATTAAGACTGACGGGGGAGCGGCAACATCGTTAAGAATCCTGCTAACTCACTAGTGTGTAAAAATGACTGTCGTCATTGTCACTATAAGGCAGTCATTAAATAACGTCAGGTACGTTTAGGCAGCTCTAAAATCTCAAACCTCAACACTCGAAGAGAAATAGTAAATACAATAATGCAGATTGTAAGAATATTTTAACATTACTGAAACTCCATTTAGTATTTTAAGTTATTTAAAATACAAAATAGCTCGTCTATATTCCGCTGGCAGTGTTTTACAGCGCGCTCCTGTCTAGTCGTTCATATTTTAGATTCTCGTTTGACTGCCTTACATAATATGGAAGAGCGTCGTACTCTACTGGCAGATTTCATGTACATATTGAGTTTATTATTTATTAAAAAAAATCATGTACCCAAAATATATAAAAACATAGAAACAAACAAAAAACGAACATAATTTATTTATTTAATAACTTTATAACAAATGTAATAGGCGGAGTTAAAGCCATAAGCTGTATCTACCAGTCAACCTACTGATGGTGCCGAGATTAAGCAGTCTTTTGAAGGAGGCGCAAAATAAAATATAAGATATGAGGATATATTAATTCAAATAACAATATATATATCAATAAACTTACTTTCAAAATATACATAGATATAATAACCAATACGTTTACTATATATATTATTTGTATTCTATCTGACAGCTCCCGAAGATAATGTGCACGCATTGCGCTTTTAAACGCTACTCGAGTACGAGCCTTCTGGATATTGATTGGTTGGGCGTTCCAAAGCTTTGCCGCTTGAACAGCAAACGAACGTTCGAAGAACCCACCCCGCTGAAATGGTACATTGAGTACATATGTACTGCTAATTTTATTAGAAATCTTTTTCAGCAGGCCCAGGAGAAGAAAACAGGTAGTAGTCGGCGTGTACAAAATAGACTAAAGTTTAATACAAATACATATAGGTACTTATCTAAAAGTAGAAACATAAACATACATATTATATTATACATTATGTATATAAACTAAAATATACATAAATATAAATATATAAAATTATATATTGAGTTGTTGTTTGTTTTTCGTGTGTGTAAGGGGGCAACTCTGGCGTCAGATGTTTCAAGCTGCCTTAGAGGCATCTGACATAGCTTGACGGCTGTCTTACAATAATGACAGTTGCGACGTCTAAACTTGTCTTGTAATTTGTAAAGCATGAAGCAGATCGAGATGTTTTTATTCCACTCCGAGGGCGGATGCTCAGGGTTGCTTAACGAAAGCGCAAAGCGTGCTTCCTCACCCATCGAGCTCCTTAAATACATATTGAAAACTAAATGAGGAACTTTTTGAGATGGACTCCCAGATGGGATATGGACTGGGCTTCTTTGGGTCTTAAGCACTCGTATCGTACCTACTTCGGTTACCTACGCTTTAATATTATAATTATAACATTCTGTAAAAAAATTTTTGGCTAAATAAAGAATTATTATTATTATTAAAAACATACAAATAGGTTATGTCCAGTTCTTCTTGACCTTTTAATATTCTTTATATTCTAAGTTGTTTACTTGTGTTTGACACACAAAAGCTCACCTCAAATTAAACTTTAGAATCAATTAAAAATGTATTTAACCCATTGTTTTTGAAATACCTTATATGATAGTAATATCATTATTACTATCGTATCTACAAATAAATATCATTATTACGATATAAAAAGTTCGAGACTTGTGTAATGGGATCATTCCCATTACACAAGTCTCGAACTTTTTGAAGCTATAGCTCAATCTGTGTTATTTGTCCGTATATATTTATTTTATTTATTTGTGATGTATGTAATGTCGCGTTTCGTAACGTACATAAGTTCCTTAGGGTTCCTGTTACTAAGACTCCGCGGTCCGACCGTCTGTCAGTCTGTCACCAGGCTGTATCTCATGAACCTGCGTGTGATAGCCAGACAGTTGAAATGTTCACTGATGATGTATTTGTATCGCCGCTTCATCAACAAATACTAAAAACACAAAAAAATAAATAATTAAGTGGGGCTCCCATTCAACAAACTTGATTTTTATAAATAATGGTACGGAACCTTTAGTGCGCGAGTCCTACTAGCACTTGGCTGGTTATTTAATTAGGCAGCTAAATAAAATGGTATTAACGAGTACAGAGAAATATGAATAAAAGACGTAAATATCTTCAGTGTTCCACATACAGAGAAGTTCTACACACTAGAATGTTCCTAGCAATGTTTCGCGTCGAGTCGTTCATATTTTACGTTCCCTCTCAGATGCCTTTACAGGCAATACGGAAGAGCGGCATACAGTAGCATATTTTACATATTGAGTAGTGTGGTTTCGGAATATCTGTTATAGATAGTAAGCGAGTAGAAATGTTATGTCTATCTAATGTCGAAGATGCTGTAGCGAGAGCGAGGTCGATATGAACCGCCACAAAAGGAAGATCTTCCTGCCAGGCATGGTGTTGCACATGGGTACCGCGGCTCCGACGGTGTTCTGGCAGGCCTATGCCTCACTAAGGTATCGAAACTATACTCACATTATTAACATGTCTGCGGCGACCTCTCTAGCGTGGGAAATTCAGTAATATAAATCGTTGCTTGCAATGAATTTCTAGGTATCTAAACGAAAAGGTGCCGAGTTCTGAAGCGAGCTGAATTAAACCATATCGCTTACCACATTGATTAGATATTTCTTCGAATTTCTATGCTGAGTGAGACTTCTGTTCGTGAGACTAGTACTTATTCTGTGGTTCTGGTGGAGATTGTATTTATGCTACCAATCGAAGAAACTCAGATCAAGTTGTACGATGCGCTAGCACCATCTTGTATGTTCTCTATGAACTGTGTTATAGTTATAACTTCGTTGTTGTGGTAATAGTTCTAAGAAGTGGTGTAGAGGTCGCTACAAAGCAGTAAGTATAATAAGTAGAATCCCGTGCAACAAGTTATGATGATGACCAAGAAGGAAATATATTATTAATCTCTAAAAGACGAATACTATTAAGTATCTACGTATTCTAAAGCATAGTCAGAGCCTTGTGAAGCGAGACCCAAGAATATCGGAAGGGGCTCAATAAAAGTTACAAGATGCTGCCCATTTCCTACTCGTAGGTTAGGAAATGGGCGTACTATTTCCCAACTTGACTTTTATAACCTGTACGAGAGATCTTATAATATCTATCTAAAACAGTTAATAGATATAGGTGTTTTATTGCAGAAGTCAACGTTACATACTAACCCCCTTATTCATAAAAAATTACAAACGTTTGCTAAACTTATTTTAGCTAAAACATGTTTTGTCCCTTTTCCTCTTTTCAATATTTCACATAGTAAGAACGAGACAAAACACATTTTAACTATCAGAGGTTTAGCAAAGGTTTGATAACTTTTGAGAATTTGGGGGTATGTGTTCGCCACTAGTTAGTTCATGCAAACTATTGCCGGCTGGCGCCCACCGCACTACTGACCGCCGACCGGTAATAGTTCATGCAAACTATTGCCGGCTGGCGCCCACCGCACTACTGACCGCCGACCGGCAATAGTTCATGCAAACTATTGCCGGCTGGCGCCCACCGCACTACTGACCGCCGACCGGCAATAGTTCATGCAAACTATTGCCGGCTGGCGCCCACCGCACTACTGACCGCTGACCGGCAATAGTTCATGCAAACTATTGCCGACCAGCAATAGTACTATGAGCGCCGGTGACTGGTGTCTGTGCCGGTGACTGGTGGCGACTAGTGACTGGGCCCCGGCCGGCAATAGTTTGAATAAACTAACTGGGGGCGGAATCGCACAAAGTAATTCAAGTCACATAGTCAATATATATCTAGTGTGTTCATATTGTGTTTTTCTTTTCTTTTCAACTTTTCTTCATTCACTCAGCTGCTCTGGAGATAAATCAAAGCCAATTATTTTACAATCTGTCTTCATTTGACGATTCTTGTATTCCACGCCAGTATGTAACAAATTTCTTTTCTCTTTCCTTTACTTCTTACAATAATATCAGTTACAAAGCCATTATTTTGACCGCGGGGGGTAATGTGTACCAGAACACAACACATTACAGGGTCGTTAGTCGCAATCGGCTCGCAGGTCACGTGGCACGCTGCTTGTATATTGCTGTCTTTTTTTGCTTGCATCCCTTATAGTGTGGCCACGAAATACATACGAATATAATGAGATAGTAAATCGCCCAACAGGCTATGGAGAGGACTTATGCTTGGTGTTTCTCTACGTGATCGAATTATAGATGAGGATAATCGTAGAAGAACACAGCCGTGTGGTTTCTTGGTTAGAATAGAACCATTTCAGCTCTAAGCAGACATGGCCTGGAGCCGCAAGACTCAAAGGTCACTCTTAGTGTGATGGTGGGCGAGAAGGTGGAAAAAGGAATCAATAGTAATGGGTTGCTAGCCGCATCGCCTATTAACAAGATTTGCATTTTCGCCCATTCCCTCGATCGCCTTCTACGATCTGCGCGGGACGATAAGCAGCTGGTACGTTCTAAGTTTTTAGAAGAAAATGTGGATGTCGTAAGACGCGACTAAAGGAAATTGTCGTCACTGAACATAAATAGACTACCAACGGGCAGCAGCGTTGAAAGAGCGACAGTGACTCCCACTGCGCTACCACCTGCCTGTACCTATGAAAAGGGCTCGGTGTTTATCTACGTGATCGAATTAGAAATAAGGAGATTCGTGAAAGAAGTAAAGACACTGACTGACAGCACAGTGGATTAGTTCATTAAAGTGGTAGTAAGCAGAGCATATAGCACAAAGAACTTACGGCCCAAGGGATCAAATGGGTTCTTGAATGGTGGCCACGTACCGGAAAGCGCAGCGTAAGATACCCAACTACTAAGTAGTAAGAGAACCTAAGCAAGGTGGCAGGAAATCACTACATGCACGTCGGTCATTTGGGAAATTTTGGGCAAGCCTTTGTCCAGCAGTGAACTTTCTGTGTCTAATGTGATGATTATTACAAGAATAATACATTCTATCGCGCCCAATATTGCGCCTTTACCTCATACAGCTTCATATTAGAAGAAGACCACTTCATCACTTCCTGTGGATGTTGGATGTCGTAAGAGGCGTCTAAATGACTAAACACAAGCATGTTGATGGTTTTAAGTAGTAGTTCTAAGTTTTTTCTTTCCTTTCAGACCAGCATGGAAGAAAATTAAAGATATAAAAAACTGTTTCGGCTTGATTTTTTCAATAAATTTTCCATCACTTTTTTCTATATAGAGAAGTAGCCTGAAAGAAATTGCTTAGCGATAAGGCCCCTTTATGTGCATTTCCTAGCTTTTGAGATAATTAAGTCATCTATTTGACGACCTCCGTGGCGTAGTGGTCTCCATGCAAGTCCGCCACCCAGAGGTCCCGGTTCGATCCCCGGTCAGGGCAACTTGGAAAATGGCATTTTTCAAATTGTCCTGGTCTTAGATGTTTTTCTATTTAAGTATTTATTATAAAAAACAGTATCGTTGAGTTAGTATCCCATAACACAAGTCTCGAACTTACTTTGTAGCTAGCTCAATTAGTGTGATTCGTCCCTATATATTTATTTATTTATTTTGTGCAATAGAAGGTATGGTATTGTATTTACTCCAGCTCCAAGATCATTCTTGGTTAGTCATAATATGCCTCCTCTACGAACAAATATTTAAATGTAACTAATCTCATTTTAAACGCTGTTTTAGTGGCCCAACTCAAACATCACGCGGATTGAATGAAAAACACGCTCATTACCACCGTTGTACGATCCGGCAATTTATCGGATCCGGCCACGGTCCGGCAACCATCTATCCATCGGATAAGTTGTACAGTCGTGAGACATTTGTATTCTAAGAAAACGTTCTCTGTACCATTTTGTACATAGTAGTTTTCAACATTAGTTCCTTTCCGATGCTTCAATACTGTGTTTAGTGTGTAAAATGGGTTACCTCCGGCCTTAAGATTATAAATTTTTTCTCAATTGTCCTAGACGTATGTGGAGGATTTTTAATGATTTTGCTTTAAGAGGATGTGCCATGGAAATTATATAAAAATTTGTTGAGTATTTTGGTTTTTAAACTAAAATGAATATGTCATCTAAGTGTCATACAACTAGTAAACAGGTAAATCACGTTACATATTGAATAGGTGGCACTCAGTACTCGATTATTGTTTTAAATATATAAGTGCTTAAAGTTGGCTAAATTATTCAATAAAAACAAGATGTGTGGAAAGTCACTCGCTCTTCGCGCGATAATAAGCTAGTCAAGTAGGGATGTGCCGAGCGTGTAGCAAACGCGCGGTTTCCAAACATTTCGAGATTTTGTGCATTCATTTGATCAAATTTTTATTTGTAATTAAATAATTAAGTATTTTGTTGGTTTTATATTTTCTGACGTTACATGTGATCATGGTATATTTTGTCTTTATGCATGACACGTGATTTAACGGTCAACTTGTATATTTTTAGCATCATATCTAGTTACGCTGGTTATAAGCTATGTAACGTCACTTATAAATTAAATTATACCGTGTTTGTTATAAAATAAAAGGGCTAAGTTAGCTCATTTAAAAAATATATACATTACTAGCTGTTTCTGCTTGCTGTTCTTGCATTAACTGGATAAACGTACTTTTCAGCAAGAATCTTCCCGTATACAATAGATTATAGGAGAAACCTAACCATAGTCAGGTTTTCGTTGGTTAAACTATACCTTGTAATATTAAACGTACCATGACGCTCTTTTAACCAGTCTTTGAGAACGAACTCATTAGGAACTTGATACTTCCGTACCCGACCCGAGAACAGACGATACTTTCAAAATTTACCTTTATGGGATTATTATGATACTCATAACGGCTAAGGAGATAGGCTAAGGTCTTGCCCGAAGCTATAAAGAGGATCGAAAGTTGACACGCAGGCCACTGTATCTGATCTTTCTGGAATGTCTTCTTAGAGTTGATTTTTTTATGCAATAGTGACGTGCGTGAACATTTTCAAATAACTCGATAAAAATAAATGTTATTTATTTACACACTTTATTTTTCTAGAGTAAAAAATACTTTTAACCATAATATATATAGGATAAACAGACAAAATTGTGCGGCGCAAAAAGGAAAATATCTACTTAAACACTATACTATAAATATCATAAACATGAATTAGTACTTCATTGAAAATACATTGAACATATACAAAATACTACTTATCAGTTACATACTATTATACCATAATATACATGTATAAGATACGTCAACTAGAAGTCGGCGGAGGTTTTTAAAAAAATGCGAATAATACAGGAAACTTATAACTAGCGATCAGCGATTGATCAGGACTTACTTCTAATGATCAGTGATTGATCAGCGAGGAGTTACCACGACATGGACGTGTGTTTCCCGATTGAACACTCGACTCGCTCTGCCCCGTTCGAAGAGGTTCCCAGGACGACTGCACAATGCAGGTGGCTTCGTGTCAGCAGTTTCCATGAGTGATTCACGTTTTTTTCTTAAAGGTTTCGCAATGTGTGTTCGTTCCGTGGGAACGGTAGGTGTATGGATAGGGTTAAGAGCCCGTAACATATATGTCTATTATACCATAATATACATATTATTATATACCCAATATATATATTAATATATTCAATTGGGAAATGAAGTACATGATGATGACACAATGAAGCAAAAGATTTTAAAAGGTGAGAGTGAATTTTCCTCGAAAATTTGGTAGAAATTTCTTTGATAATCGTAACACCCAAAATGTTCTGACTGAAAATATTAATGTATAAAAATTCAAAAGGTAGATTTGTCTCTAATTCATTAAGATACCTAACATACGCACAAACTTAACAAATGTCTAAAAAAAAAAACAGAATTTTTACTAAGAAAATAAATAAAAAAAAGCAGTAAGTTAAAAAGAAGTGAAACGATAATTAAACATGACTGGTTGGAAAAATGAAGAGGTATTAAAATTAACGTCGGTGAATAGAGCTCATTTCTTGGTTAATTTAAAAGTAAACAAAATAATAAGCAGAATGTTGGCTTTTATAGCAAAGCCAAAAGGAAAGGTTATGATTTTAGTAGTCTTTTTATGTATGTAATGTTTATAATATAAACATATCATACATAAAAAGCTTATACAATTTTGACAAATGCGATTGTCTATTGATTCTTAATCATGTAATGTAGGATTTGTATGCATAAATTAAATATATATAACGAATGTAACATACAAAAAAGTATGCGACGCAGATTTTTGAAGTAAAAACTTCTTTAGGCGCGTTGGTCATTTTTTGAGATGGGGAAAAAACCATTTAATTCGCGACACTGTTAGTGTTTTTTAATTTGCCTTGCAAGAAAACTTGTTGTATTATCACTATGGCAACTTGACCACAAAACTTTTTGAAATCAAACTGCATCAAAAAGATTGAGTCACCTACATCAAGCTAAAAAAAAGTACTTATATAATTGCTAAATCTATTTTAGTTAAAACATCTTTTGTCACTTTCTCTCTGATTTATATTTGACATTGTAAGAACGAGACAAAACATATTTTAACTAAAAGAGGTTTAGCAGACGTTTGTAATTTTTTATGAATAAAGGGGTTTATGTATTATGAAGATTTAAAATTCTTCCTCCTTAGTTGGGAAAAATTGTAATCTGAAACTGTAACATTAGTTTCATATATGTATGCTTAAAACGTTGTTTGTCTAGGATTATTAATGTTTTATGACCTCTCCTATTCTATTACCGCGACCTCCGTCAAAGTTCCCTACAAAGAGCTATAATGTACTTACTTACTAGAGGAGACGCCGCATATCACTATTTTGTCTAGTTCATCTGTAGCTATCAACATAAACCCTTGCTAGCTCTTATGCGTCTAGTACACTCTATAGTTGTAAAAAGCTAGGTCTAGTGCGAAAACGCTACGGAAGCATGTAAAACATAATCAAAAATGACTGTATGTCATTAGTATGACGTAAAGTATATTAAAATACTGTAAAATAATTCAAGGAACTCGGTAAAGTCTAAAAATAATAACTTTCTATTGGCAAGTAACCAGATTTCATTGTTTGAAAATTAAATACGTATACCTATTGAAATTCACGCCACCATATTGTCACGATAGTGCGTTGGAGTTAGGAAAGGAAACAACTATCCTATGGAATAGTGCCTTTATTTTCAATAGGTACAAGCGTACTTACCACAATTGACAGCGTCAGTCCTCTTTGCACTCCAACTGTCACTTCACTGTCAGGCGTGTGGAAACGTCACTGCACTGTCACACGCACGGAAACGTCACTACACTGTCACGCGCACGGAAACGTCACTGCACTGAACACTTTACTCACTGTTTCACTTTACTCACTACTATTATTTTCTTTTTCTTTTCTCTTTTCTTCCTTCTTCAGATTTCACTTTCCAAATAAATTGCCTTAGGCGGCGCCTTGTTCCGTTTATATACCCCCCGAATTCGAACAAAATCGCATCAATGTTCCAAATTCAAATTAATAATTTTCTATCGCCTTCTCTTTTACTCATTTTCTATCCCGAATCTTCTTTTTCATTTAGTCTAGTATTATCTAGAAACTTCTTTGAAAACTTCAAAAACACTATAAGTGGCTGTGATTTGAACCAGCGGTCTCTGGATTCACAGTCCATCGCTTAGACCACAAGGCCAATCGTGTTCTGACGCTATTGACGAAATTTTCCTTTAGTTGAATTCTTTTTGTTCGAATTCATGACGTTGACAATGTCATTCATCTCCTTATGCGACAATATTATATTCAAAAATAGAACAGGGATGTTTGATCTGGCTGGTCTATAAAATCTATGTCAATGGTTCTCTAGTAAATTTAATTCCCAACTTACTGGATAATGTCGGCTTTAATAAATTAAATATACAGTTTTATAGTTCATTTGCAAGTTGGTCGAGATAACTAATTTAATGTGTTTAAAATGGCGCCACTGCCGCTGTATAAATCTGCTTGGAATGGTTACGGGTTGTTTGCTGGTTCATTGTTCAGTTGTTTTAAAATAATGTATTTATTTGTGTTTATTTTTCACCTTGTATTATATTTATGAGTTTTAGAGCTAACTAGTAATACTGTTCCACTCAAAGAACAACCGAATTCTTCTAGACTACAAATCTGGCAGGAGCAGTTTGCTCCACCCTCCGATTATATCCAACCTTCAGAGGAGCTACCGCCAGGTCATGAACTGCCATGGGCCACATGAAGGAGCTTGCATTACCTCCGAACTGAGTTCGGTCGATGTAGGCACAACCTAGCGCGCTGGCGCTACTTTGACCAAGCAGAAGCATAGTGCCAGTGTGGTCACGACGACCAGACTATGCAGCACCTCCTCTCATGCCCTTTGTGCCCTACCGGCTGTACCATGCTTGACCTATGCTCTGCCTCGGAGGAAGGCGTAAAAATGGCAACGTATTGGAAGAACAAAATTTGAAATTTGAGCCAGCGACACGATAAGAAGAAGAAGAGCTAACTCGAAGCCGTAATACTCCCATGGTCTGAGGGCAAGGGGGGAGGATGCATAGAGTACCTACTGTAATACAACCGACATGGAGCCCTGTTGCCTATTTTTTTAAAGACCTGTTATTCAAGCTGCAATCTATTCTGTTGTTATTCCGAAACCTGACGAGTTTGAGGTGAAGTGCGAGTACGTCAGCACTAGGCCTATACCCCGCTACTTTTCAGTCTGGTGATGGATCTTGTTACGAAAAACAACCAATCCCTTCCACCCTGGAAACTCCTGTACGCGGATGACAGTCTTTTTGGCCACAACAGCAAGCGAGTTACACTCACATCACGGGTCAGGTCTCGAAGCTGCTGGTATTAGGGTCAAAGAAACATCTACATTGCCAATTCAGCAACAATAGCACTCCAGCTGCAATATACTATCATACCTGTACCAAAAGCCACACAATTTATTTACTTAGGCTCCATAATAATACAAAATGCACACATTAATGCGGATGTGACTTATCCGCAACACATTGATAGACTAAATAACAACCCGTTTAGTAACACATTCATTATAAAAAATACCTACACTGAATATCTATATATAAAAATAGATATACACTATATATCTATTTTTACAAATTCCCGACACGTAAATTGAACCAAAATGGCGGTCGTCAGCGCATTATTTGAACCTACGCCGATAACCGCCATTTTGATTCAACCTACGTTCCGGGAATTTGTACAAAAATGCTTTAAAGTCCGCCATTTTTGTTCAACTCCTCGCTACCTCGCTTTAAATAATTTATCCTGAAATTTTATTTACTTTATTTATTTATTTAACCTCAAATTTATTCAAAAATACGTATTTAGAAAACAGACACAAAAACCTTTTGGTAGATGGATGACCCGAAAAAAAATTATAAAAAGGTTAGATTCAGGAAACTTGGCAGTTTTAAGAGAGAGGCCTATTTCCAGTGGACATTTTGCGTCTGAACATATACATAGGGCGCACTATAAGTTTCCGGAACTGGCCACTTACATAAACAATATTTAAAAATTTATTGCAACATTTGAAAATAGAACTCTTTGGCTGTAGAATGCAGTTTGTTTCATCTGACTGTCTTTTGTTTTTACCTTGTGGCGCCATTTAAAAAAATTGTGTGTCTGCATCAACATGGATTTAACTCGGGAAAATTTTCGTAGTATGATTTTCTACGATTTTAAGTGTAATTTGACAGCTCAACAGAGCATCGCTCGGCTTGAAACAGCTTTTGGCAATGAAGCACCATGCAAGACAACTGTTTATAGCTGGTTTGCAGAATTCAAGCGTGGTCGTATCAATCTCAGTGACGAATCTCGCGATGGTCGGCCGTCCACCGCTGTGACCAACAAAAACATCGATGCTGTGCGCCTCATGATTGAAACAGACAGGCATGTGACCTAACATGAAATTCGCGCATCCTTAGAAATAGGCATGAGTCAAATACAATTAATCCTACACAAACATTTGGGTGTGAGAAAGCTGTGCTCGCGGTGGATCCCACACAACTTGATCGAGGCTCAAAAAACGGACCGCGTCACTTGGTGCAGTGCCATGCTTACCAGATTCAACGAAGGTGCGTCAAATTTGGTGTGGGACATAGTAACAGGTGACGAAACATGGATTTATTGCTACGATCCCAAAACAAAGCAGCAATCGAGCGTATGGGTCTTTCAAGATGAGCCGAAACCAACCAAAGTGGCGCGCGTGAAAAGTGCATCTAAGCGGATGATTGCTTCTTTTTTTAATAAAACTGGACACGTGGCTACTGTTGCTTTAGAGAATCGTCGTACAGTGAATAGTGACTGGTACACGACCGTTTGTTTGCGGAAGTTATTGACGAACTCCGTAAAAATAACCGTAAACGCCGTATCATCCTGCACCACGACAATGCTAGTTCTCACACGGCCAGACAGACAAACGACTTTTTGAAGGCGAAAAATGTAGAACTCATGAGTCATCCTGCATACAGTCTCGACCTGGCACCTTGTGACTTTTTTCTGTTCCCAAAAATTAAGAACCAATTACGCGGTCAACGATTTTCATCACCAGAAGAGGCTGTCGAGGAGTATGAAAAACACGTTTCAGAGGTCATCACAGAGGAGGGGCACAAATGTTTTCAAAACTGGTTTCATCGAATGAAAAAGTGCATAGACGCCAAGGGAGATTATTTTGAAAAACAATAAATTAATTTTGTACCTTTAATAGTATTTTTTCATATTCATTCCGGAAACTTATAGTGCGCCCCACGTAGACAAAGCGACTCGTCGCAGCCCATCAAAGTTTGCTCGTTCCTTCACTTGCACAATGTGTGGCTATGTTCCGCGATAAACTGTGACAAACAATGTTTGTTCGAATCGCTGACCCGCGCAGACTTCACGTCGCCGGTTCATGAGAAACACTTCCTTGTAGCGTTGCATACTTATAGTATGAGTATAGATAATTGATCTCGAAACAATATCGATAGGACTATCGACAGTATCGAATAACTGATACTATTGTTACTATCTATAATATCGATTGTCAATAGGTTGCACTACTATTGATGAAAGGTAAAACTATCGATAGTATCGATACTATTGAATTTAGATACTATCGGTACTATCGATAGTACTGAATACTGTCGATAATATCTAAATTTAATAGTATCGATACTATCAATGGTATTTCTATACCATCGATAGTATCGATACTATTAAATTATCTTTTTTATTACTATTATATACTGTCTATAGAATCTAAATTCATTAGCCTCATCATTCATAAGTTAGTATTGCAAACTATTGACATTCGATAGTATCGAAAGTATATCTTAACCAGCAACGAACCGGTGATACTTTAAAGTTTAAATTAGAAAGAGAAGTCCGATATGGACTGGTGACATCAAAGTCCGTATATTTTATACATTTGCCATAGAAAAGAGCGTTTTAGCGAGTGAGATATACATATTTTTTTCGACCAATTTTTATTCTGTTTTTTCTGTTATTAGGTGCTTTGATATGAATATTTACAGATAAACTAGTTATATAATATGACACATATTTTTTCCATGTATATTCCCTATTATACAGCTTTATTTTTTCACACAATTGTTTTTTGAATAATGACTGACATTTGACGATCTTCGTGGCGTAGTGGTCACCATGTTAGTCCGCCACCTTGAAGTTCCGGGTTCGTTACTCAGTCAAGGCAAGATGGAAAATGGCCTTTTTCAAATTGTCCTGGGTCTTGGGTGTTTTTCTATATATGTGTTTGTTACAAAATATACTATCGTTAAGTTATTATCCCATAACACAAGTCTCGAACTTACTTTGGGGCTAGCTGAATCAGTGTAATTTGTCCATGTGTATATATATATATATATATAAGTGTAATATATATATATATATATATATATATATATATATATATATATATATATATATATATATATATATATATATATATATATATATATATATATATGCAACGTGGAAGGAAAATACTCGTAATAAATGAAACCACGGGCTATACTAGATCACTTTACTATAATGAAAATAAAATAACAGTCAAAAACAAAAAACTAATTTGGATGTTCCCATACAAATTGCCCGTGCGGCTGCACACTTTTGTATGGAAGTGCCAATTTCTTTAAAGTTTTTTGACTGTTATTTTCATTCTATTGTGATCAAGTATAGACCGTGGTTCGATTTATTACGGGTATGTCCTTTCCACGTTGTATATACAATATGTAACAAAAACCATGTCCCATCCTTAACGGAGCAACTCAGACCATCAATATAAACAACTTTTTCTATCGGACCAATGCTTGAAATTCGAAGAAAAGATCGACATATTCATACAAATTGCCGGGCCATCCGAACACTTTTGTATAAAAATGAAGATTTTTTCGAATTATCCGAAAAGGTTAATACAATACAATACAAATACTCTTTATTGCACCATAAACAAAGGGAAAATCATAAAAACAGAGGAAAAAGAAGACAGAATTATGATACAAAGGCATCGCAAATTATCGCATAGCAATCTCTTCCAGTCAACCTTCGGGTAGAGGGAGAAGTGAATATTTAAGAGATAGGCAGTGCAGTATGTCAGATTTACAGTAAATTGATAGAGTTTAGAACCTGCCACAATATAAATAAATACATACAAATACTTACACTATATACATACCTATGAATTAATAGACATACATACACACATATAATATCACACTAATATTAAAGTTTGTGAGTGTGTGTTTGTTACTTCTTTACGCGCAAACGGCCCGACCTATTTTGATAAAATTTGGTATGCAGGTAGCTGACGCCCTGGATTAACAAATAGGCTACTTTTTCGCGGGTAACACCACGGGGCGCATCTAGTATATTATAATAATAACAAAATATGAGCATAATGCGAAAGAATCCATTACAAAATAAATCAAAAGTTGGACAGATAGTGAGCTTTTAACTGAGTTTTGAAAATGCACAAAGTTTTAGCGCTACGAATATTAATAATTAATTTTAATGTGCATAATATAAACTCTAACCAGTACAAAGTCAAACAGGCCGCTGGTTCACCTAATATTTTAATTTACAACCAAATTAAATAGGCCAGGTTGAACAAACAATCCTACAAATTTATAATTCATTATTATAAATAAGCTGTATTTTTATCCGCGGATTCTAAAGGGTTTACTTCAACTTAGAGCAGCTGCGACAACCTGTCATGGACAAATTCCAGGGAGTATAACACTTAGACACACAGCTGTCAAGGATGGAGAGCATCGGAATTATATTAGACTTTATAGGTGTTTGCAATATGTATATCTTGTCCCGATCATAGTATTGATTATTTCATGACGTGGTCAGCTTAAATTAACTAGGTACATTGATATGTATGTGTTCCGTCATGGAACATACGAGTATATTTACGATATCAAAGTCACGTAATAACCAGTAATTATTACAAAAACAAAGAATCCTGCCTTTTTATTATTATTTTATTATTCCCAGTGTAACTCTCACACTCATCGAGCTGTTCAGGCTGCAGAGCGTGCTAAACAATTATACATACAAACATACATACATACATACATACTCTCGAAAATCATAACTCTCCTTCTGGCGCAGTCGGGTAAAAAAGTCAGTTCATCGAGAGTTGATGGGAGCTTGGTGGCCCGGCGAGAGTGCGCATTACTAGCGTTTCCGCAAGTAAAGCGACGCCGGACGTAGTCCGCACTTGGATGGGTCATCACAAGTGGCATAAAAAATTCTTAATCTCCTCTGTGCTTCGGAAGGCACGTATAAGCCGTTAGTTTTGGCTGTCATCATTGTATGGCAGTCGTCAAGCTATGTTACATGCCCTTAAGCAGCCTGAATAAACTGACACCAGTGTTGGCCACATAAAAAAAAAACACGAAGAACAAAAAAAAATCAAGAGTTGAAAAATATTATAATTCGTCTCGGACTTTTCGTAAACTGTATGGCAGCCGTCGCTTGTCTCCCACTTTCGCCGTTTGCGTGGTACGAGGTACGCAGTTGATGTTTACCACGGTTTTCTGTAAAAACACATTTGTATAAGTTTTTAAATAATTACCGGCTCCAATTTATAATGAGTTAAAAGAGCCTTGTGTTTACCAAATCTCCACGAACAGAATTTAGTAGAAAAGGCCGACCAAGTTTCGATCGATTTGAAACGTTATTTCGCGCACTCGCGAAGCCTTTCCGATGAGTCAACCATCTTAATTAAGTAATATTTGATTTATCTCACGTAAGTTGAATTAAAGTAAACATCAAGGGGAGGCTTTTGCTTAACTTTAGAACCTAAATGGCTTGGAATTAAAAACACCTCCTTATCCCAGCGATCGATGATGCAATTGAACGAGCAAGCAAAGCGAGCGAAGCTTCCGAGTCGCCTTGAACAATCCGGTATATGTATATATGTTTGTTCGACGATAACTTGAGTATCTTAAATTGGAGTTTAATGAAATTAGGTAAGCGTGTAGATATGGCCAATATTTTTTTTAAGTTCGAACATGAGCGTGAATCTAAAACGATTTCTGTACTTTAAAGACTAATAAAAGATCATTAATTATTGGAATCATCTTAATTGGAATTTATGACATATGTATTTATTTAAGTATATGTGTAATATATGTATGTTTATTTGTAGTTAGTGTAGTTTTATATAATTTTAATTTTCTTCTTCCTTTATCTTATGTTTATTAACACGCCTGTATGCGTCTCTTACATAAACATCTCTCACAGGCCTACTGGAAGAGATCTTTGAGATAAGTAGTGCTTTTGTACAACTTTTATTTGATGTATTCTCTATATAAATTTTTCCGTGTACATAAATTGGTATACATAAATGAGCGAAATCGGTCAAGGGGTTGCCGTAACATGGAGTTGTCAAGTTCACAGTTCGGGGTGGACTATTAGTATATTATTCGATATCCTTTCGCTCCGTATGTGTCATTTCCCCTAGTACCGTGGCTCCATATTACCGCCAATGGCGGACTAGTTTGCACTCAAAATGAGCTCGCTTATAAATTTATCGTGCGATTTAGCTTCTCGCCACTTAAAAATCGCTATCAGGTTTCCTACTCGCTTTAACTGTTTTCCTTCTTTTGCAGCTTTTTCGCAGAGAGTTTACGATCTTTTCATATTTTATTTTCAATTTAGACAAATTGAAGAGTTATGTGTGGTTCATAAATGTTTTTTAAAGAATCAGCTATATTCTAACGTAAAATCAGTTTATTTTAATAATTATTTTACGGCTCTGGATAAGTACTAGTCCTTTAGAGCCTATCTTTATTTATTCTTAACCCTAACCCTAACCATACAATCAAAGGTTGGTGTAGGTCCTATGATTGCTTCAAGGGAGCTTCTGGCGACAAATCTATACGAGCACTGGTTTTCATAGCTGATTGAGTGGTGGACGGAGCCTAAAGACGCCCACCACAGTCCGCAAATAAATATCACTACAGCCGCACTAAGAGTGTCCACTTTAAACATTTTACGTATTGTCCATGAGCATGAGCATTTATAACACTAAACTACACCAATTTCATATTATAAAGTCCACTAGAATCAATTTGCAAAACAATTTAAACCAAACTCCAACTGAACCTCTTGACTTCCCGCCAAAAACACCCGTCAAATCAGATACTTTTTTTTTTTATTAAGTGAAAATGAGCTCTTATTATCAGTTTTTCTGCGATAATAACTTTAAATCACATTGAAAACGGAAAGTATAATCAATGACAAGTGACATTATTTTGTGACGTTTTATTCTCTTAACTCGGAGAACATTGCAACATCAGTAAACGTACATTTTTTTTCAAATAATTGTAATATATTTATTTGTATGTATGTTATATTTACTAAACTTATTTATGTATAGAATATATGTGTAGTGTATTATGTAAATTAAAAAGTAACCTTAGCTACCTATTGATTTAACTGATAGTTTTCTTTGCACCACCGTTATTTCTGACGAGCCTACACTCCTCTCCATCCACCGGTTGTCTGGAAGAGATCGCTTTAAGCGATTTAAATCTTCTTTTGTTTTTGTTATTTTTTTGTATTGGTGCAATAAAGAGTTTTTCATTCATTAATTCAACATTGTTTGCTTCGCTCGCTTATTCATAAAAAAAAGTAGTAAAAGGCGAGACTAGATCAAAGTTAAGCAAGGTTTTTTCATTTTTATTTATTTATTTAACTTCGTACACAAATACTAGTTTAATAGCGGGCTTAAAGCCTAAGGCCTTATCTACCAGTCAACCAAACGGAGGATGGAGAATGGAGAAACCATGGAGAATGACAAAAGGTTGTATGGACTTAAAAAAAAAAACCGTCCTACGATTTTCATTCACACATGAAAAAGAAATAAAATGTAATAAGTATCTGTCGATAAGAAGCAATAGACTACGATGGTATGGACATGACATGAGGAGAGAGGAGAGCCACGTTACAAAAAAGATACTAAATTTTAAAATTACTGGAAATAGGAACTGAGGACGGCCAAAGAAAAGGTGGATGAAGTGCGTTAAGGACGATTTAGATAAAAAAATGTGACAACGGCCTGGACAAAGGATAGAGGGGAATGAAAACGACTCACGTGCACTCCCGACCCCACGTAAAGTGGGAAAAGTGAGGAGGAAGAGAAGAAGTATCTATCCGCTGTGCTCCTGCCTGGTATTTCACCTAAAATACTCCAAATACCAAAGAACAAAGACTAAGTAAGCAACAATTACACAGCTGTCTGAGATCCGAGTCCGAAAATAGTTTTCAATTCAGAGCGCAAATTATCCGCAGTGATCTGTTTACCGGCGCTTTGATAAATGAGACAGTTATATCATCCTAACCGCTTTCACGCGGAATTTCACTGCAAAACTAGCGAATTTCTTGCTAGTATTTATTTTTTCAAATATTTCTTACCGACTTCCAAAAAGGTGATTTTTTCGTCGCGGTCTTTTTTTGTTTTGTTTTTTCTTTATTAGGGAAAACAACAATAGTACAGAAGATTAGCATAAAGTTTTCTTAAATATAACTTATCTATTTATACTAACAATACCGTGAACCACAGCTTACTAAGTACATTTATCTTAGTTGAGGGACAACACATATTTAAAAACCTATTAGTTTACATTATTATAAATAAGTACAGATGTAAATATATTGGGTAAATGTTTTTTTAGGATTTTGTTCCCAAAGGGTAAAAACGGGACCCTATTACTAAGCCTCCGCTGTCTGTCTGTCTGTCTGTCACCAGGCTGTATCTCGTGAACCGTGACAGCTAGACAGTTGAAATTTTCACAGATGATGTATTTCTGTTGATGTAACAATAAATTGACAGGTTATCTTTCGTTGACGACCTTCATGGCGTAGTGGTCACCATGCTAGTCCGCCACCCAGAGGTCCCGGATTTATATCCCCGGTCAGGGCAAGTTGGAAAATGGCCTTTTTCAAATTGTCCTGGGTCTTGGATGTTTATCTATATATGTTATGGGAACAACCATGACAAGACTACCTGGGATTGTGACCTCCTTCCACGATGACCGAAAGATCACTGTAGCGGTAGTAGATACTAATCTGTCAGAGTTGATGTTCTTCACGTTGATACGCGTAATACCTACACCGATGACATCCCCGTTGGGGCAGTTGGCGTTCTTCGCTGACGACTCGGCACTTTTTGCAGTTAGTATGAACTCAAAGTATGCCGCAAAGAACCTCCAGATAGCCCGAGATGCCCGGCCTGCCAGGCTCTTCAAATGGTGGTTCTGAATGTACGTCAACAAGAAGCAAACATTAATCTCAGAGGACACCAACTCCCTGCCATCCTTGAAGCTCTTTGGGGAAGATGTGCCAAGGCACCGCACGTCAAATACCTGGGAGTACCTAAAGGTCGGTAGATGCCTCATAGCGTGATGATGTACTTCACGTTCTCTCTTTCTTTTATCTTCATTCATGATCGTGTAATTTGGGTAAAGTTGATATAATTACAATTGAATAAAATCAAATTAAAAAATTAGGAAATTTGTACAGGAACAACAGTCAATGGCATAGCTCAGCGAATAGTCCTTTGAAGTGACAGTGGGCGGAGCATATAGCACGACGATCTGATTGACAATTTGGGGTCGGAAGAGGCTTGATTAATTTTGATTTTGTTTTGTTCATGTGAGTACTTCTAAACGTAAAATAAGGTAAAAGGTGAGAAGCTCGGTGGCCCGGCGGAAGTGCGCATTACTAGCGCTTTCGCAAGTAAAGCGAGACAGGGCGTGGTCTGCACTTGGATTGGTGACCACAAGTTGCATGAAAATTTCTCGAGCTCCTCCGTGCTTCGGAAGGCACGTATCAGCTGTTGGTCCCGGCTGTCATCATTGTACGGCAGCTTTGAAGCTATGTCAGATGCCTTTACGCAGCTTGTAAAATCTCACACTAACGTTGGCCACTTACACACACGAAAAGCAAAAGCAAGGTAAAAGGTTAAGTTATGAAAAGCAATCCTAAAAAAGACCAGCATAAAATATGCGACATCTTGAAAAAATATGACATCACTGTTCGCAGGAAATTCGTGGTAATGTTCAAGGCATTTGAGATGAATGTCAGTATTAGCATAGTGGAAAGGAGATGAATTTTTGACTCCATTCTGAAAATTTACTCCCACTTAAGTTATTTCTGAATAAAATATGAATTCCGTAAGAGCTTCATGCAAAGCAGATTTTTTAGATTCTTTCATATTAGGTTGGGGAAAAGTCTTTTCGCATATAGTATGTATGAACTTGTAATAAAACCACTTTGGCTATACTATTCGTACCTGGCTGGTTTTGGTATCATTTAACAGTTTAAATTTTAAAGAAGATAATCCCAATTTAAATTAGGAAAATGCGTGATTTTCATTTGTTTTTCTTACCGTCAAGATGAGTGAATCTAATGAAGAAATTAGATACATTTTAAAATTTTACTACCAAAAAGGTAAAAATGCAACGCAAGCCGCGAAAAAAATTGCGATGTTTATGGACCTCGTGCAGTGTCTGTGAGAGAAGCACAAATTTGGTTTAAGCGTTTTCAATCCGGAAATTTTGATGTCAAAGATGCTCGTCGCTCTGGTCGCCCTGTTACGGATAAAATGGATGCTAGTTTTGAAAAAGTGGAGCAAGATCGGCATATCAGTAGTTACGACGTAGCTGAAGAACTGGCAATTGACCACAAAACAGTTTTGGCGCATTTGAAAAAAAATGGGAACACAAAAAAGCTCGATATTTGGGTACCTCACGAGCTCTCTGAAAGAAACCTAACGAACCGTGTACTCATTTGTGATTCTTTATTACGACGTAATGAGACCGAACCATTTTTGAAGAAATTGATAATTGGTGATGAAAAGTGGATCACGTACGACAATAACGTGCGAAAAAGGTCATGGTCAAAGGCCGGTCAGGCTTCACAGACTGTGGCGAAACCCGGGTTAACTCGCACCAAGGTGATGCTGTGTGTGTGGTGGGATGGAAGGGCATTATTCATTATGAGCTGTTACCACCAGGCAGGACCATCGATTCAGAACGCTACTGCGAACAACTGATAAGATTAAAGCAAGAAGTTGAGAGAAAGCAGCCGGAATTAATCAACAGAAGGGGTGTGGTTTTTCATCATGATAACGCTAGACCTCACACATCTTTAACCACTCAGCATAAATTAAGAGAGTTTGGCTGGGAGGTCTTAATGCATCCGCCGTATAGTCCTGACCTGGCACCTTCAGATTTCCACCTGTTTCGGTCTCTTCAGAATTCTTTAGGCAGTGTCAGGTTACCATCACGAGAGGACTGCCAAAACTACTTGACGCAGTTTTTTGATCAGACATGTCCCTACCTTTAAGATGGCAAAAAGTTATCGAACAAAATGGTACTTACATACTTTAGTTAAATGTAAAAAATTATATTAAAAATGTTTTGAATTTTCATATAAAATGCGAAAAGACTTTTTCCCCAATCTATTATTAATATTTGTCAAGTTAGTAAGTAAAATAATGTTTCTTTTAACATTGAACGTGGAGGTTAACAAATAGAAAAAAAAACGACATGGCTCAATAGATAGAATAATTAAAAAAATATGGTATGCCTATTTTTCTTTTCTCTTGTGAGCAAATAATGATGAATAAATAAATAAATATATACGGACAAATTACACTGATTGAGCTAGCCCTAAAGTAAGTTCGAGACTTGTGTTATGGGATACTAACTCAACGATACTATATTTCATAACAAATACATATATAGATAAACACCCAAGACCCGGGACGATTTGAAAAAGGCTATTTTCCAACTTGCCCTGACCGGGATCGAACCCGAAACGTCTGGGTGGCGGACTAGCATGGTGACCACTACGCCACGGAGGTCGTCAAGAGATACAGCGCATTTAATTTTGCGCGACGGCACGATCAGGTACGATTTTGAACAGAAGGTAGCGTAAATTGCTCCTACTCTAAAATTTCGATGCACTGTATCTTTGTGAATTTTTACAACTTTGCTGAACAAAAAAATATGGGTTGATTATTCTTAGATAATCTAGTTGACGAACTAAATGAATTCATATGTTTTTACCCAGTCCACATGACTTGTGTCTGAGAAAAAGTATCGTATTTACAAAACATTACTTTTGGGTTATTTGCGCAAAACTTCAAAATTGTATTGTTTTCCATATGACGACAGCCCTCTTGCTCCGCACCGCACCTCACCGCACCGCACCCCGCGCCGCCCATATAAAAGCGGTAGCGAGCTGGACCTCATCCTGTTTTCCACTACTCGTGAAGCCGGGCGGCAGTGCACTAAAGCTGAGTACTTCCTATCATCCTGGATCAATGAATCTCGTGGCCTGCTAACCTACGACTCCTATCTGTGACTATTTTCAGTGTTCATTACCTAAATTGTTAAAATTTGAATTGAAGAGTTAGTTATTCTTAATAGTTTCTTTTAAATAAATCTTATCGTCACATCCATGCTGATGATTCCATGATTTGGAAGAAGACAAAATCTTAGAATATACCAGCTACTTCTCTTTCCGCGCAGAGAATATAAATGATATAGTAATTGATGGTTGCTTGTCGCATCGCCTATTTACCCTACTGCGCCAGAAGGAGGGTTTTGTTTTTCGAGAGTATGTATGTATAATTGTTCGGCACGATTTTAGCTTAAGATGTACATCTTTTACATACCTGTTGTTCCAAAATAAAGATATTTTGTATTTTGTATTTTGATGTGTCATTAGATTTGTATTTACTGTAAGAGGGACACTGGGTATATAAAGAAAAAAAAATTGGCGGATTTTTGGGGCCAAATTGTAATGTTTCGCACGCTCTGCAGCCTGAACGGCTCGATGGAGTTAAGCTTGAGAGGTGTCATTCGATTCGTCTTAATTCTGAGAGTGACTCTGGGTATATAAAAAGGCAGTCGGGGTTCTTGGGTTCTTTTTTTAATAGCTTGTTATATTATTTTTTCGATTCCCTCGATCAAATTTTACGATCTGCGCGGGAAGAAAAGCAGCTGGTATATTCTTAGTTTTTTTTGGCCGCAATATCCCAAGGGCTATTCTTAACATGATGCTTATCACGATCATCACGCTCTGAATAACCTTTGGGACTCCGTCCACCCTGTTGGGGATTACAACGTGATAATGTAGCTACGAGTACATAACCACTTGTATTAAGTAACACAGCGTTGCAAAGCCTTGTTTTGCTCAGCCGTGCTAATCGGATTAGGCAGGGTTTCTCTCTTGGTGCGGTTTTCGTAAGAACCGCGCAGATGAGATTTGGCAGCTCAGGTGTAGCTATTTCCCAGGAACGTGCACAAATGATTCTGTGCCTACATTCCTCTCCATCCACTGACTGGAAGAGATCGGTCTAACTGATAATACCGCTCATTTGTACCTATGTATTTTCAATTGTAAAACTTCCTTTTATTTAGTGCAACAAAGAGTTTTTCATTCTTTTCATTCATTCATTCATTCAATGTTTTTGCAGCATATCAAGCAAAATACATTTTTCGCTAGTATCCTATATTATATTAGGATGGCGTCAGGGTAAACAAATTCTATTTGTCTGTATGAAGTACACGTTACTGCTGTTTTCTTATATACAGATAGACTATCACGTTTTAGGAGCTTGGTAGCCCAGCGGGAGTGCACATTACTAGCGGTTTCGCAAATAGAGCGACACCGGCGTGGTCCGCACTTGGATGAGTGACCACAAGTGGCATAAAAAAATATCGAGCTCCTCCGTGATTTGGAAACCACGTATAAGCCGTTGGTCCAGGCTGTCATCATTGTACGGTAGTCGTCAAGCTATGAAAGATACCTTTAGGCAGCCGAAAGCTGCCCAGCCGAGTCGGATTCGTCGAAATACTTTTTCTTTGATAAATAGAATATAGTTATAATGTTCTTTAGACATAGAACCTATAAAATGCTGTATCAATCAAGTACAGTTCTCGAGGCGTAAGCTCAGCTTTGCGTTAGTATGAGTGAGCGCCAAAAGTAGAGTCAATCAAAAAATTACATAAAAATAAATGTTTTATTAGAAAGAAATGTACTATTTTGATTATTAAAAAATACGATGTTGTGTTACTTTATTTTATTAGGTATATAATTTATTACATAAGGCTGTATTTGATTAAGTTAATATTGTTTTAGTTTACTTAATAATGAAATAAATTTCTTGGGTCCACTTTCCAGCTCTTTCATAGAAAAAAAAAATAAAAATTCGATTATTATAAAAAAGAACGCCATATTATTTATTTTCCTATTCAACGTGGAAGGGACATACCCGTAATAAATCGAACCACAGGCTATACTAGATCACTGAAGTATAATGCCATTTAAATAACAGTCAAAACACAAAAAAAATGGCATTTCCATACAAAAGTGTTCAGCCGCCCGGGCAATATGTATGGGAAAGTCGAATTTTATTTTTTATTTTTTGGTTGTTTTTTTTTTTAATATCATTATACTATAGTGATCTAAAATAGCCCGTGGTTCAATTTATTATGGGTATGTCTATTTCACGTTGTATTTTATAAAGATTATTATTATATTATATGTGTAGTAAGGTGCCAAACACAACGCTTCGTTCAAAAACCGGCGTTGCTGATATCGGACACAAAGCCGCTAAACTAAAGTGGGATTGGGCGAGGCACATTTGCCGAATGCATCCTGATAGGTGGGCTACTTTGGCAACAAAGTGGACTCCCGAAGATGGCTTAAAGGAAAAGAGGTAGGCCCCGGAAGCGTTGGTGTGATGATCTGCGACAGTTTGAAAGGGAATGGTTGGAAGCGGCACACGATCGAGATATTTGGAAGGAGATGGGGGAGACCTGTGCCCAGTAGTGGGACAGTAGAGGTTAAAAAAATATATCTGTATGTAAAAGCTACGGTTAATATAAATAAACAAACACAACAACACTTGACCGTTAAGCTGCTAGCGGTACCAAAAGTGAAGGTAACGCAAAAAGTGCGCGAAAGGGAGATGACGCGCGAGGTTCGTGCTGCGTTTCAGGTCGAGTTTTAAAATCCAGTATAAACCGGCGCGGGCCATGCCGTACCTCAGGCCGATGTTTCACCTACACTATCTGTGGGCACCCGCACAAATGCAAAGCTGAGCTTACGTCTGAAGAGCTTGTAACACGGCGTTGCAAAACCTTGTTTCGCTCAGCTAAGCGGATTAGGCAGGGTTTCTCTCTTGGTGCGGTTTTCGTAAGAAATGAGGATTAATGGATTAATATATTAGTCTTTTATGATATATACAGGAAGAAAGAATTTAAGTTTTTGTTAGCACAGAAGGAAAGGCTAAAACTTAAGGCCCATTTAGACGATGCAAGTTCCTTGCCTTTTAGCCCTTGCCTTTAAGCAATAGACAACTTTTCATGGTCTAAACGAAATATCAGCCGTACAAATCTTTTTTACTTCAATCAAATGGTATGCAATAGGAGAAAATCTTGCACCGTCTAAAGCGACCTTTAATTTTTATGTTATAGACTCCACGTCGACGTAAAAATAATCATCCCCGTATAATAAATACCACCTTTCCAGGCAGACTGGCTGCCACGCATTTTTTCTCGGCACGTATACAAAATAAAATTATACAAATTCCCGGTATGAACATAAAACTTAACGGGATACCTGCCTCGCCTACCATATTATGTTACCATACGATATGATTTAAATTGTATATTACATTTTGTGAACTAAAGAGGTAACATATTGAGAGCATGTGGTGATATATAAATGTGTACGGGAATTAAAATAAATAAAAAAGGTATGTTTCCCTTTTTTATTTATTTTGGATGACGTTTCATCTGGGTTTCACCGAACGTGGTCCTAGTCCCATGGATAGTTTGTTCTCTCCCATCGACCGTTTGTTCACTCTCATCGATTGTTTGTTCTCTCCCATCGATCGTTTGTTCTCTAATCGATCGTTTGTTCTCTTCCATCGATCGATACTATCGATAGTATTATTGTTGCTTATTAATAGTGATGCTCTTAAACAGCTAGATAGTTTGGCATTTTTCGATTGAAACTATCGATGGTAAAACTATTGATTTTTCGGCATCAGTACTACATACATACAGAGGAGGAGGGCAGGAAGCGACTTTGGTTTATGCTATGTGGATACAAAGAAATTTTAAGAAATCTGAGTTACGCCATATTTTTCCAATGCCAACAGTAATAATACTTAGATATAATAAATTGCACTCATTACATTTACATATAATTTCATTTAGCAATAAGTAATCTTAACGCACAGGACATCGTATTCTTCTTCTTTCTCCTATTTTACAGCTTATTTTATCCACTGCAGGATATAGGCCTCTTCCATTGCACGCCATTCCTCACGATAGTGGACCAGCTGCTTTGACGATGTCATCGTGTCATTGATCTGCCGCGACTTCTGCGGGCATCGTCTTACTACACAATTTTAAAGTACTAAATCCACATGAAGAGATGAAGTGTTCGAATAAGGATGGAAACCACGCAGCATCTTTTAAAAATTAAGTATATTTATAGTAATTGTTGTTCATGTTGTACCTACTACTTTAAAAAGTGACTATGTTGTGTAAACTAATACATGTTTAATGTGAAAAGCAATAAATAACTTGAATTGAATAAAAATGTTGACTGTGTAATTTGTACTTTAACCTTCGAATAACAAGACTCTAAACGATAAAAGAGGTTGAAGTTAAAAAGCTTTAAATGGGAAAACACTTGATATCAAAATATTTTTATAGCAATTATCTCTCCCTACAATTTTAAATGTCTTCTTTCACCCTAAAACAACAAAATAACCTTCAGAAAATACGCGCGTCAAGCGGCGACACTTTTTCAAAGGTTCTCTATTTTGCCCCTGTTTAGCAAACAGTAGCATAATACCATTCATAAAATGTCAGCCAAACGACATTCTAATGTGCTCAGAAAAAAGGGTTTTTTTACAATGACGTCTATATTAATTTCTTTGTACTGGAAGAACAATGATAAGGCTAAACATAATTTTCTTGATGATGAATGATGTGTTTAAAGTGAAGAAGGAAAATTCCTAGGCCAAAGTATTTTTATTATTTCTACGTTCAGTCAAGCTTCAAAAATGGAGTCATAATTTCTCATAAATTTGGTATGAGAGATTATGACTCCATTTTTGAAGCCTGACTATAGTGCTATTTGCTTTAATTTAACAGAAAAAAATATTTCTCAGTTATTTTGAGATATTGAATTTAAATTGACTTGGAAACCGATGGAAAATCTTCCTTAAACTTTTGAACTAAAAAAGATTATCTTTAGGTGTAATTTACAATAAATGATAAAACAGTAATTTAAGTTATTATTATGGCCAGATATTTTTTATGATAAATAAAGATTTTAATCGGAATAAATCATCACATTTAATTTTCTTTTCTTGAAGCATATCTTAAAAGGCAATCTTGATACAATACAGTATAGGTCGTTGGTTTCCTGAAATGATAAATGGGGGAAGACAACAAATTTGCTTTGAAGAAGGCATGCAGACAAAAGCCTCTCAAACAAAAGCAATTCTTTGAGCATTTACGCAAAAATATAGGGTTTCGTGAAAAAATCAACTTCTTTCTGAATATTATAAACAAGAACGACTGTGTACAAAATGATAATACTTTCACATTGCTGAAATGGCTTTCGAAGAATAATTTGTTGAACCAACCAATTAATTGTTTAAGAAATATTATTTTACTCAGGCCGGTTAGATTTTTTGTACATAATGGACATTTATTTTACGATTCATCCAATGACTAAAGAATGACAAAGATGCAGGGCTTGTGACGGCACATTTAAGAAAAAATTGTACCAAGGCGTGACGTAGCGTATACACAGAAAAGAAAAAAGAAAAAAAAAGAGTGTACAGTACCTATTTATTTTTTAAATCCATCTGATAGCTCACTTTCCAGACATCATACCTATTGTTAAGTTTTTTTTGATGGCCAACCGTAACCCATTGTGCCACATATTATGAATTACGTAATAGAGTATCAAATAAAAAAAACTTTCTTTATTTGCGATATTACTGCCTTATACTATTTTACGCATTTTCCTTGCAAAGAATATTGAGTAATATTTTTCGTTTAGTTAAGATTCTATTGAATAAAGTAAACAACGTTGTTTTTTGTGAGATTACGGATAGCTACAACGTATTAAAAAAAACTCAAAAGATCTCAAAAAACTCAAAAAATGCCCAACGTGCTTAAAGAAGTTCTCACTTAAAACAAGTAGACATTATTTAAAAAATTAATAAAACAGAACCGACTGCCTTTTTATATACCCTGCGTCTCTCTCTCTCTCTCTATCTAACGACCTCTCAAGTTAAAATCCATCGAACCGTTCAGGTCGTAGAGCGTGCCAAATAATTATACATACATATGCAGATACTCTCGAAAAATATAACCATCCTTCTAGCACAGTCGGGTAAAAAAAAATTACGAGAAGAAATATCCGATTTTAACATCATCTCAAAATTAAATTTAAAATCAGTAATTTTAATCTCGTCGATCTCAGGGGGTTAACAAAGACAAACCTAATTTCCTGGTGGAAATGAAGTGAGGCGTAATGAAAGGTGGCGCTTTGTTTTATGGAAACGTTATTTTCGTGTGCGGATTTGGTAGCGGTAAATGAACGCTGTATAAATATTATGTTACGTTACTAAATTAAATATTCCTTAGAGTTTTTGGCTAGAAATACAGAGGTGTTTTGTTATATTCTAATTTCAGTTTTTGCTGATATTAATGAAATAAATATCTTTTTAACCGACTTTAAAACAGGAGAAGGTTATTATTTCGTTGAAATCTTTTTTTTATGTATGTTCGCCGACTATTCGAAGACGCCAGTACCAATTTGGAAAATTCTTATTTTTTGATTGAAAGAGTATACTTGTTGTCCTATAGACATTTTATCAAAGTTTTGAAGTTATGTATTGAAGTCGGTTTTTAGTTTTGAAAAATTATGTTCTCGACGCATTCCTAGTTACATCCCTTTAAGTAAGTTAGTAAGAAGATTATTTTCTTGGCAAATATAAAAAACTCCGAATGTCAAGAACGCCATCTAGAAAAGTGTAGCGGAACTACATACTATAATTGATATCCGTAGCGCCATTTGCCAGGTAAAACCCTGACTTTCAAGCGTTTACATCCAATAATTTTAAAATGGTTGAACCAATTTTCATAAAACATAGCTAAAAAGCAAGGGGCTTGCTTTCACGTAAAAATCGCATTGAATTCGGTCCATGCTTTCGTGCGCTACAATGCCACAGGCAGACAAACGTACAGACAGAACGACAGACATTAGCGTCAAACTCGTAACATCCCTCTTTTTGTCAGTGCACCAAAACACTTTTTTTTGCAGAGATAATGGTTTATCATTGCCTTATTAATTTAATATACACGCAAGTGAGCGGATTTCCTCACAATATTCTCTTCATAGGAAACAATTGGGTATTTTCCTGGGTCAAAAATAAATTATTTTGTACTGCAAAGAAAATAAAATGTCGCAAAATAATGTCATTTGTCTTTGAACATAACCATTTAAACATGATTTTATGTTTATTATAGCGGAAAAACTGATAATAAGAGCGTTATTTAACTCCAAGAAATTATGACGTCATCTGCCTGTATTACTGTATACAAATTCTATTTGTATTACATACAAATAGAATTTGTTTGTTTTGACGTTTAGAAAAAAGTATCTGATTTGACTTGTTGGAAAATAGCGGATTATGGTAGTTGAAAATTATCGTACATACGCACAGATATGGCAATATCATAAAAGCGGAAAGCGAAGTATCATTTATACTACCTACACTACTGCAAATGAAACTATACATCCGTGCACACGGCAATGTGGCAATGTGTGTCCGCTGCAGCCGCCCACTCCACAACCACGACAAGGCGAAAACAGGGGAGAGGGGAGAGGACGGGGAGCGGGAAGCATATTGCGTGGGATTCTAGGAGATTCGTTCTGTATGTAATACTTATATTAATTGTGTGATCCCGAAGCTAAAGACTTAGTTAATGAGATAGGGCGCCGCTTTCGGGATCGAGGGTATGATCAACGCTCTGGGTGGTACCTGCCTCAAAGAATATCCATAGCCATTCAAAGAGGAAACGCAGCAAGTGTAATGGGCACTTTTGAGCCGGGTACAATTCGGGGTGGGATTTTTGATTAGGGTTTTTATTATTGTTATATATTTTTTTCTCCTCTTATACCTAGAGGGTTTACGCTTTATGCGTGGGCCAAAGCCAAAGCGCATAAGGGTTAATTATATTGTGTACGTATTGTTATTACTATTATTATTTATTTTTTTATTGATTTTTTAGGTATTATTTTACTATGAATTTTACGTAACACATTGTGTGACATGAGTACAAACTTCAGAGGTACGAGTCGTGCCTACTGAGGATCGAATATGTGTTATACAAACGTAAAGCCTACCTTAACCATTAGGCCACGACCGCTCCCAGTAACGAATATATATAACAAACTAGCTTTTGTCCGCGGCTTAGCTCGCGTAGGGGTGTAATTTATCAAAATCCTTTCTTAGGGGATGCCTACGTCATAGTAGCTTTATGCATGCAAAGTCTCAGCCCGATCGGTTTAAAATTGACAAAGTTTCATACAAACTTTCATCCCCTATTTTATCCCCTTGGGGTTAGAATTTATCAAAATCCTTTCTTAGCAGATGCCTACGTTATAACATCTACCTGCATGCCAAATTTCAGCCCGATCCGTCCAGTGGTTTTGGCTGTGCGTTGATAGATCACTATGTCAGTCTGTCAATCACCTTTGAGTTATATATATTTAGATAGATTAGTTAAAACTCAATAAAGAATATATTTATCAAATCCTTTTTCGCAGTGTTTGGAAAACCCATTCATAACGGTACCCCGGTTATATGGGTAAACCATTTTTCAGTTAATCCTTTGATTCAGTTAACCCACATAGTAAAGTTAACAGTAACCGATTTCTGAATAGGTTAATTAGGTTTTCGGTGATGCACGGCCGTTTGCTTGAGTCATGCAAGCGCTTTTGTATGGACAGGCACCATACCCGAGTGACGAGGAATGAAAAACCTGTTGTATCATGCAGAAACCTATAATTATGTTAATTCGGTTAAAGTTAACCGCAATTATAGGTTAACAGGCTATTTCGGTTAACCAAAATATATGTTAACCCATTTAAAATTGGGTTAATAACAGATTATTTCGGTTAGGTTAACCTAACCCGTCCCAACTCTGCTCCTTCCTAAAGTCGGATAAAAATCATAAAAACTACACTCAATGCCAATCGCATTGCTAAGCATTCTCGACCCACCGAAGATATTCCCCAATCCTTCCGTTTAGACATTTCCTTTAAAATCACGATCGGGCCGTCGCCCATTTCCTTATTGATATTAGAGATAGGGTTGTTATGATTGACTTATATTATGACGGCATTCCACATTTATTAACCCCCGACGAAAAGCGATAGCAGCATGATATATGTATAAGATAAAGTAATAATTGGCCAAGTGCGTGTCGGGCCACGCGCAGTGTAGGGTTCCGTAGTTACGAATGCCTACTTTGAGTTCATGCCACTAAAAACGTCTATTAACTAATTTTATATTAATTTAGTATGAAATTTTCATTTTCCGAATACATAAGTTGATCGCCTATAACGTTTTAATTTGTAAACCTTACTTAGCTCTGATAGTGTTCCTTTTAAATTACATTATATTTGCTATAGCTGTGAATTTTTTCACGTGTCCATATATAACCGTTTAGCAGATGAAGGGGGGGGGGGGGGACACTTGACTCTAACAGAAACGGATCCTTAAATTAAACAACGATATTCGCAACTGTATAATATTTTTGAAAGACCTATTCAACGATAACCCATATGATTGGTTAGTCGACAAAATAAAATTGACTTTAGACTTTACATGTATGGGAGCTACCCAATAATTTTTTTTTTTTCAATGTTTTTCTTTACCACTTTTTTTGCATAATTAATATACATTCCTTTACCAAATTACAGCTTTCTAGTACTTATAGTCACTGAGTAAAACCGCGGATGGACAGACATGGCGAAACTATAAGATTGTTTAATACGGAACCCTAAAAATGGAAATTGTGTGTGAAAACCTACACCAAATAAATTTTCTAAAACTTACAACTAGAAGCACTGGGTTGCGTTATTTAACATACCTACCTAGATATATCCTACCTTCATATAACGACGTTCACGGTAAAAGAATGTAGGAGTTTTTCCTGCCATCTACTTTAAATGAATACCCTAACAATATTACTGAGGAAATAAGTAATTTAAACAATAGTACCAAATGTAAATTAATTCTTAAAAACTATATATTTACTGTATAACATTGTAACGAGTAATGACTCGCCTTACCACGTATAAACCTAAATATGTTTTTGTTGGTATTGCTTAACAAGTAAAGCATGTAATAATTGTGTGACTTAAATAAATATTTAAAAAATGTTTGTAGCAGACATTAGTCTATCTGTCTGTGTGCCTGTCTGTGTCATCGTAGCTCTCGAACGGATGTACCGATTTCGATGTGGGTTTTTTTACGTGAAGCAACAATCAAAGGAACTTCCTTTGTGTTAGTTCTAAGCTATGTTATGAAAATCGGTTCAGTCGTTGAAAAGTTATTGCTGTTAAGGTTAAACTAGTCGATACATTTTTCTATACAAATTTCGGAGGGGATTTCCTCCACTGTTTGACATTGTACATTCAAAGTTTAACATAATATCGTTTTGTCTGTAAAATAAAAAGCTATTTAAAAGTTATAAGCCATCAAATATTTGTTTTTTTTTTTATTAATTATTTTTATGCAACTTTCGGCGCGTTAATAAGTAACAAAAGAAGTGTAAAATCTCCAAAACAAAGTCCACACTCACACAGTTTAATTATCGAAGACTTTAATTACCTTTATTCGTAATTGATTAATGTATTAGTTTTTGTATAAAACCCCTTTTCCCAGTTTACTATGAATCATCGTGCATTTAGCCTAACTACTTTGCCCGAACACAATGTTAGGTGAGAAAGCATGCTTTTAGGCAGCGCCCACCTGTGAGTTCGAGCCCGCGACTAGTCTAACCTTGACGCTCGAAAGTCGGCGTTTTAATTTACCTGGCAAATGATAGATGGCACTACCGATACCAATCCCACTTATTATTGGTTAGATTATGTAGTTCCGCCACTGATCACTAGATGGTGTCGTCGGTTTATTTTTTATTTTCGTGACAAATAAACTAAAAGAATTTTTATGGACATAGATTGCTTGATTGAGTGCCGTGTTGTTTCAATTTATACGTGAATATAGTAAGAGGCGGCTATTACTTAGCACACAAACACAAGGTCTAACAAAATATACTGAATCTATGTTGAGGGCCATATAATTAGGGGTAGTGAAGATCTTTTTGTGGGTACCAACCCAAGACACCTGGGAAGGAAAAGAGGAAGACCTTGCAAAAGATAGGAAGACGACATTAAAGAAGGGGCTGGAACTACCTGGATTAGGAAAGCAGGAAACAGAAAGACATGGATAGAATTGGAGAAGGCCTTTGTCAATGACAAACAGATAAAGAAAAAGAAAAAAATAGAATAGATTTAATTAAGTATATTGTTTGTTTTGTTAAAATTAAGTCCGAATAAAGGCTTATTATTATATTATTATTATGTTGAGGGCAAATTTTGCCATGAAACTAAGCAACTTTTCTCAAGGAAGATGTATCGAAAGATGAAAAAAAAAATTGTCCTTTGATCGGACTTGTTAGTTGTTTGGTTTACTTGTAACCTGAAGAAAGCCATACAATACCCGATCATAAGACTTAAAAAATAATACGTCCTTTTTAAAGAATTCCGTGTTCATTATTAATTTCTTCCTTTCCTGATCCCACTCTAAATGGATTTAGCACAGTTTGCAAGTCTCTTCTATGCCCTACCTTTCGTCAATTCCTTTATAATTAATATGTTTACAACGTGGAATACATACCCATAATAAATCGAACCACGAGTTATTCTAGATCACTATAGTATAATGATAATGAAATAAAAGTCAAAAACAAAAAAAAATCGACATTTCCTTATAAATTGCCCGGGCGGTTGCACATTTTCGTATGGAAATGGCGAATGGTTTTAATAAATTTTAACTGTTACCTACTTTAGTTTTATTATAGTATAGTGATCTCTCGTAGTATAGCCCGTGGTTTGATTTATTACGGGTATGTCCCTTCCACGTTGAATATTCATTAGTAAGCAAAGGAATAAAAATAAACAAAAGCTATATCAATAAAAATATAATCGCAGTTTAATCGATTTAAACTCGTTATGAATAACAAATATGGGAGCGAGCAAGTTAGAAGTTGTTCAACATTATTTTAAATTTTCACAGTTTTGCTATATTTTAGTATGAACATTAAACTGCACCTAGAGCCGTAGTTTCTGATTATACTTTGTAACCAGAACATAAATTGCATGCAAAGTACTGTTCCGGGATATAAAATACAGCGATCGATACCACGCTTTAGTTTCAAATTACAGAAATAAAAGAAGTGTAACTTTATATTGATATTTGATGACCTCTGTGGCCTAGTGGTCATCATGCCACCTATCACACTGGAGGTCCCGCGTTCGCACTCTGGTCAGGTCAAGATGGAAAATGATCTTTTTCAGATTGACCTGGGTCTTGGGTGTTTATCTATACATTTATTTGATATAATCGTCTCGAACTTACAGTGGTGCTAGCGCAATCTATGTGATTTGTCCGATTAAATAGGTATTTATATGCGTGGAAATTCAAATTGAAACCTCTTATTACCTATTGAAGGGTAATGAAACTATTAGATTTAGACTAATATAGTGTAAATGTAAATCATTTCATCGTAATTCTATACTGAATATTTTCGAAATATCATAAAATCAGTATAATGAAGGCTTTCGGACAGTATGCTAACTGTTTTACCGCTTAACCTCCAATAACTCAGCTCTCAATGGGGGAATACAGCCAGTTTCCTAGTAGTACGTTTTTTGTATGCTCTTGATTACTCGCTTTAGGAATTTATATTTGGAATTAGTGCACAGTAACTAGAGGTTTTACATGTATCATTTTTATTTTCCAGCCTTCCACGGATCTCTATATGTGAAGATAGTTTGGCAGTTTTTCTCATCCATCGTCTGTCTATCGTGTTATACAAAGAAATATTTGTTGCCATTATGCAGTGACCTATTTTATGTTGACTTCCTTTATATGTACCACGATTAAAATACCTTAGACATATTCTGAAGTCTGTCCTTCTGTTTCATTTTTATTTTGTGGCTAACGTACAGTAGCGAACGACATTAGCTCCAATAGATTCTGATACTTAATAAAGTTCTTAAATATTGATACAAGTACATAATAAATAGAATACCTAGTAAGGCTATGCTTCTGTAGTGATTTTAGTTTACGGCTGAGCTACGGCCCGATTGAGACTATTGGCGCAAACGACATAACTTTCACTTAGGAGGGATTTATTTAAGCCCCCGGTGATAAAATCTCGATTAATACCGGACCCGCTGAAGTTGTGCGTCACATTTTGACAGGGTCGCCTTATTTTCTGGATAACAAGTTTGGTGAACTTTAAAGGGAATGGTCTTGTGATATGCCTGATACATGTTGCTACTGTAATGAATGAATTTGATATCATAGACACCAATTCGTTGCACTACACACTTATAAAAGCTAAAAAATAAGTTCATAATATACTCATTATAGCATTAGATGATAATTTGTCATCTAATCAGTTTGATCTTTCATGAGTTCGATGTTTACTAGGCGATACTAGTACCTCTAATTTTTTACCCATGTATAGACATTGTCAACTACCACTTGATTCCGATGAAGGGAAACATCGTGAAGAAACCTGCACATTAATCACTAGTGTGTCACACTAATATGATAAAGGCGAAAGTTTGTGAGTGTGTGTGTGTGTGTATGTTTGTTACTTAGTCAAGCGCATATGGCTGGACCAATTTTGATAAAACTTGGTATGCAGAGAGCTGACACCCTGGATTAACACATAGGCTACTTTAGGCGCGGGTAACACTGCGGGGCGCAGCTAGTAAGTTTAAAATGTACTCATTATAGTATTAATTGGAATTTTTCGTCGATTAGATGACAATTTTTAAACAATCCAATACAATGACATGAAAATTATTATGAAATTTTTTCAACTAATCGTGTGATTATCACACAGTTTGATCCTTACTCTTGACTATATAGTCATTGTCAACTACCATTCGCTTACGATGAAGGAAAACATTACTTCACTAGTGTGTCACAGTGTGTCATAACTCTTATAACTTGATGACTATTACGAACTACGTCAGATGACACCAGTGTTGGCTATTAAAATACCCTATAAGAAGAATATATTGAAGACATACACATAAATTTTCCAAAAACGTATGTTTCACACCAGTGGGTCACCAGCGCGCGAGAGATTTTAAACCTTCAGTCTGTGAAGGGTATCTTGTGTTGTCAAGCCTTACGCCTCAGGCTATGTTCAGGAATTATGAAATAGTGGATGTTTCCGTTGTATTTCTTATATGTAATAGATATGATGAATGGAAAAATATTTTTAGCCCATCGGTTAAATTATTAATAGTAGATTGTGCTACAAGGGGATAAGGTAATATTTTGACGGCGAGGGCGCTACTTTGAATCCAGAGCGAAACGAAGGATTCCAAAGTTGAATCACGAGCGGAGCGAGTGATTCTACAGGGGAATCCTGGGTGTAGCGAGGATTCATGTATATGAAATCCCTACTTGTAGACAGCGTCACGGCTACGTTCGTTTTTTAAAAAGATGACATCGCAAGCCCCCATTCGGAACTTTGATGCTTCGTATCTTTGTGAATTTTTACTTTTTTGGCAAACTGAAAAATATGGATCCAGTATTTTTAGATAATCTTGAAGACGTACTAATTACAATTATACTTTTCTAACCCTGTCGTCACCCCTATTCGCTAGCATTAGTGTGGAATCTTCAACTGATGGGCAGATGGCTGATATAGCTTGACGACTATCATTTAATGATGACAGGCAAGTCTGTTTGTCTCGGCTGTCAGCTTTAGATGACTAACGCGTCTTCTAAAGCACAGAGGAGCTCGATATATTTTCCACTTATCGTTACCCATCCAATTCGGTATTTGTCTCGATTTTTTTTTCTTATTCATATCAAATAATAACATGATATGAAACCGAAAACGTAAATAATAATTTTACTCTGCCCAAAAATAAGCAAGTTATAAGGCTTTCAAATCCGGTGGAAGGGGAACCTGTCAAATAACAGAAATAGGACGCACATATACCCGCCTGACGTCACTGTCATTAGGTGTCACGCTTACGAAAGAGATAGCGAGATGTCCCCTCGCTCCCACTTTTATATTTAAAATGATAATTGCTGCCTCATTTAATAAATTATTTAGCTCTATTTTCGGGAAACGGCTTCTTGTTAGTGTTATTTGTTATTCGTATAAAATATTTTTCCAAAATCAAACCAAGTCAAATATCCTATCGGCAGCTAGCAGCCACGCCTAGCGCGCTTTGAATTTGAGTCCTATCAACACATCAATACAACTCAAATTGCATTTAACGAAGTCCAGTCGGGGCGACCGCCAGGCGGACGCGAAGCCGGTGCAAGGCGAAAGCAAGGCGATAGCGTGGCGTAGACGAGGCGTGTGCGTGTGGACTTCAATAAATGCAACTTGAGTTGTATTGATGTGTGTAGGAATCAAATTATATGCAACAAATTTTAAAGCGGGATAGCCGTGCGCTAGGCATGGGCTTGGCGTGTACGTGTCGTCCAAACACGCCCTCAGGGTAGCTTAACATACGTAATCGCTTGTGAAGCGTACCTACACCCAACAGGCTACCAAGCTCTTGAAAAGAAATGTCTGAGATCGCAAGAACTATCCTCGAGCAATAAGACTCAAAACACAGGACCATTTGAAAAAAGGGCATTTTCCAACTTGCCTGGCTGGGAATCAAACCCAGAACCTCTGAGTGGCGGACTAGCGTGGACCTAATAGCAAGCATCGTGAGAGGTCCAACACTACTCGCAGGAATCGATACACGTGTCCCTGCTCTAATTTGTTAGGTCTTCATTTTGACAGTCGGTTGTAAGTTGGTGTATGTTCCATACGCCCCAGTGCAATTATAACTTTAATAAAAGAATTAAAAAGAACTGGACTTTCTATACAATATGCCGTGGTAGGCGTTATGTGTTGTGTCTCTACATCGTACACATAGACTAGCCCTCTTCGTAGCTGCTCATTGAAAACTAGAAATTCTTGCTCGAAGCAGCGGAAGTACTAAATCAGCCCGGCAGCCCCTCGGCTCAAACGATTCGGTTTGAGGTTATGTGCTGTATGCAAGCATTTGCGGTTGCCAGCGCCGAGATACGTGGCGTTGGCTCGGCGTGATTTTGTGAATGCAGTGTGTACGAAAGTGTAGCTAAGAATTATTAGTCTGACAGATGTTTTAAAATTGTAGTTACAAAATCGTTGCAATTCCGTCGTTCTGGTCTGCGAAAAGAGTCTTTACTTAACTGAAACAGTTGATATCATCTAAAAAGTTTATCTCTCCTACCGTAATTAGTAATTAAAAGTCAGTGCAACCCTTTCACCGCTAGACTTTATATCAGCCCCCAGCGCGAGAGATATGAAATCTAAAATAAATACCCACAACCAAAAAGGGATGTGGATACTTAAGTTATGTGCAATACGAGCGGTTTTTTTTTGTCGGAAATATTCGACGCTCGCGGAATGGGCACGACTATTTTTTTCGGATAAATTCGACGTTCGCGGTGAAAGTGTAACTCTTCCTCTGTTGCAATCCCCCCCCTAACAAGCAAGCAAACTTGTTCTAACGCTTATACGCTAGTCATGTACTGTATAATTCAGAACTTCTAAGTTAAAATGGGTATAGTTTTATTTGGTGCACTCCCTGTTTTGTAATCCGCCCCCCAACAAGCGTTCTAACGCTTGCACGCCTATCAAGTACTGTGTTTACAGAAATTTGATCATTGTCTGTTATAATATACTGTATAGTTAGTACAATAAGGACGTGATAACTTCTTTACTCATCTCTTAATGTTAATGCCATATCAAAAGTTTATTTCTTCCCGTGTTACAATCTTCTCCCTAACAAGCGACCAAACGTGTTCTAACGCTCGTACGCCACTCATGTACAGTTTGATTCAGAAATTTGAGCGATTCCTGCGATAAAACATACTTAAGCTTTTTTTAGGGTTCCGTAGCCAAATGGCAAAAAACGGAACCCTTATGGATTCGTCATGTCTGTCTGTCAGTCCGTATGTCACAGCCACTTTTTCCGAAACTATACTGTTGAAACTTGGTAAGAAGATGTATTCTGTAAGACGCATTAAGATTTTTACACAAAAATAGAAAAAAAAAACAATAAATTTTGAGGGTTTCCCATACTTAAAACACAAACTCATTTTTTTTTCAATCAAACCCATACGTGTGAGGTATCTATGGATAGGTCTTCAAAAATGATATTAAGGTATTTTTTAATGATATTGTTGTTTGCAACACCAGGAGCGACGAAAGCGCCTTGTTAACCAAAATGTTTTTATTTTTTTCTTTTTTATAAAGAACGTGTCTTAATTATTTTTATAAACTTTTGCTGTAACATTTTATGAAGCTGGTTTGATGAAAAAGTAAAAACTTAGAATGTACCAGCTGCTTCTGTTCTTGCGCAGGTGGTACAAGCCGATCGAAATTGTTTGTTTGTAATAACTTTATTGTACCAAAGAACAAAATAAAATACAAAAAAAAATCAAAAGAGCAAATATACACATAGACATCTTTTCCTGCCTTAAACTGAAAGGATATTTACTCAATTAAAAATTAAAATTGTGATTAAGGGCTTGCTAGCCACACGAAAATATGCGGTGTAACTAGCAACCCATCATTAATTTCATTCCTTTTTCTACATTATCGCCCATTATCATGCTAAAGTGACTTTAAAAGTCTTGCGGGTCTGGATTCTGTGTACATAGAGCCGCAAGACCAAAATGCCCTGCTGCCCTATTAGGAATAAAGACGTAATAAAGTATATATGTGTCGGCTATAACAACATATTGAAGGTGCAATATTCAATATAACTTTCCCACAAAAACACGGCATACTTTATTCACAAGTTTCTTCGCAAGACAAATTAAAAAAAAAAATGAACTCCTGACTGTCGAGAAAACCATCTAGTGAAGAGTAGCGGAACTACCGAAGTCGTATCAGTAGTTTCGTTAGCGCCATCTATTATTTACTAGAGAAAGTCCTGACTTGCAAACGTAAACTCGCAATAAATTTTAATTGGCTTAGCCGATTTTTATCAAATAAAGCTACATATCACTGCAAAGGCGCGTGCTTTTATGTAAAAATACCGCATCGAAATCGATTCATCCGTTCGAGCGCTACGATGCCACACAGCAAGACCGACAGACATAAGCGTCAAACTTATAACATCCCTCTTTTTTGTACGGGGTTTATAAAATATTACGCCCAAAAGTGTTTTAGATTTCATCAAGCATCACGCAACAAGTTATCTTAAAAAAATCTCCGTGACAAGCCTCGGCGGCTGAAATACAGAATTTACCATAATTTATGCAAAACAAAGTATTCATAAGACCTAAAATTATAGCGAAAACGTGACGCCTTTTGATTTCAGACTTCGTCGTTTCTTTTATGACTTACGGTAAAAATTTGACTTGTAAGTCTAGATTCTTTGTTAATATTAAAAGAGTGTTGATTGTGAATGAATCTGTGTGATTCGTCTGTATATATCTATTATATTTTTATTTATAAAATTTGTAATTAGTATTTCGTATTTAGTTATAGATTTTGGGATAAACATATTTTACAGTAGAATTTTTACATAATTTCTTTTATTATAAACATATCTTAAGGTCACGTTTAGTGCATTGGTGGACGGATTCGCGCACGAAGGGTTCCGTACCATTATCTATAAAAAATAAATTTTGTTGTTTGTTTATTTTATTTAAATACCTATTTATTTTATTCTGTTTTTAGTCATAACTGCAGCAGAAATACACCATCTGTCAAAATTTCAATTGTCTAGCTTTCACGGTTCATGAGATTAGCCTGATGACAGACAGACAGATAGACAGACGGACGGACAGCGGAGTCTTAGTAATATGGTCCCGTTTTCACCCTTTATGTACAGAACCCTTAAAAGTATTAAAAAAGTGGTGGGTTGCTAGAACATGATTGAGATTCTTGCTGAAACTGGTCTTTGGTCTTGCGTCTTGCTGCCATGGGTTCAGTACATCCCAAAATGGTCTATATGCTTCATTAGGGATATACAACGTGGAAGAGAAATACCCGCAATAAATCGAACCACGGGCTATACTAGATCACTATAGTATAATGCAATTAAAATAACAGACAAAACACAAAAAACAAAATCGGCATTGTCATATAAAAGTGAATGTCATATTTATTTTTGTTACTTAACAGTTAGTCAAATTTCATTAAGGGGCTTCCTGAGGTCCAGTGCTGCCCCCATTTGAAATAAATCATTTAAAAATTGGAACTACTGTTTATATTTTAAAGTGAGAACGTGTAGCTTTTTATAGCATTTTTGCTAAAAGTGGCCGTTTTTCGCAAAAGTGCTATAAAAAGATACACGTTCTCACTTTAAAATATAAACAATAGTTCATAAAATATGTAGTTTGAAGGGTTATCTAGGATTATATCAAAGCCAAATTTTAAATAATATCTCCGTTTCTTTTCAAATGATTTATTTCAAATGGGGGCAGCACTGGACCTCAGGTAGCCCCTTAAACCCTAGTGATCTAGTATGGCCTTGGTTTCATTTATTACGGGTATGTCCCCTCCACATTGTATAGACATGATAGTTCGTGTGTGTGTTCGCCTAAAAAAATAACAATATAAATTTTTGTTTTTCTTGGTAGATATAACTAAAAGGTCAGATAACCTTGATAGGTTTTTATTATATTTGTTATATTCAAAGTAAACCAGGCAAGTCTCACGCATTTTCTCGTTCGAGGAAAAACAATTTTATTATACTGGCACGTTTAAGGTAAATTAGGACCACTTGGTACTTCGGACAAGTTTAATTATCTTAGGCTACTGATAATAAACATTTTCAACAATGGATGGGACACAGATTACAAAATTCGGAACGTTCAGCGTATGTAAATGAAATTAATTAAGTTTTGGTTTTTAGAGTAACCCATTTGACGTCGTAGTCACCATGCTAGTCCGCCACCCAGAGGTTCAGGGTTCCATCCCCGGTCAGGGCAAGTTGGAAATGGCCTTTTTCAAATAGTCTTGGGTCTTGGGTGTTTATCTATATATGTATTTGTTATAAAATATAGTATCGTTGAGTTAGTATCCCATAACACAAGTCTCGAACTTACTTTGGAGCTACCTTAGTCAGTGTTATTTGTCCCTGTATATTTATTTACTGACACGTCAATTATGTCACAAACATAAAAAAAAACTTATATTGTTCCATTGTTGGGCAAAGGTCGTTTCGTTCCAAGACTCTCTATTCATCGCAAATATTTAAACGAAATGTTTGAGTTTGCTAAAAGTACCAACTTTTAGCGGAAACCAATTTTAAAACTATCATCATCTTAGATCATTTAATACAGGATAAGCCTTACCTGTGCGTTCCCCTCTGCCAAAGTATAAGATCAAGAATCTAATACGTTCATAAAAACTAGTTGCGTAATCGATTATGATCATTATGTAAATAGGTAAAGCATGTAAAAGACGTCTACGAGTAAAAGTGCTCCATCAAAAATGCCATGATATGCAATTTTCTCGTGTAAAAAGAGGTCAAACACATTTAATCTTCTAAATGATAGCATAACATTTCATTCGATGGTATTTTTTTATTTTATTAACTATTTTGTTTTCTATTTAATCTTTATATTATTTTTATTATAATCCAAAAAATCTTATTTCTAAATAATCGATGGAATATCTATTAGTATCGATTACGAAAAAATAATTGAATCACGTTTGCAGCTGATTTCTTCTCATCCCATAAAATATTTTATGGGATAAAAGGTTTTGAAAGGAACGATTATTGAACATACTGATGAGACTCCAAGAAATTATGACGTCATAAGTCTATATTTCTTACAAATCCCATATAGAAAATGTTTGTTTTGACGTTTAGAAAAAAGTATTTGATTTGAGTTGTTAGATGAGAGTGAATTTTTTTTTTTAATTTACCAGGATTTGAACTACTGTTTACAGTTTAAAGAGAGAACGTGAAGCGTGAAGCCTACGCATATACGCTACAAGTGGCCGTTTTTCGCAATTGTGCGTAGAAAAGCTTTACATTCTCACTTTGAACTGTAAACAGTAGTTCATAAAATAGTTTGAAGGGTTATTTAGTGCCTGGTCAAGACAAAATTTTAAATGATGTCTCCGTTTCCTATCAAATGATTTATTTCAAATGGGGGCAGCAATGGATCCCGGAAAATTCAGGTATCCCCTTAAAATGTAATGTGTAAAGATATCAATTTGTAAAGTGTATATTTCAATAAAAAGACACGTCAATATTGTTTACATTTATTTAAATACATTAGATACTCGGTAAATGTATTTGAAGTGGACCTTCTGCGTGTATTTTGTTTATGTAAAGGCCCTCAATTTTATGAGTTCTCTCGAAACGTCCAATAAAACTTAACTTGATAAAGGAAGTTAGAACTAACAGACTGCTTGCAAATTGTCTGAGTTAAAGCTTGGTGAATGCTTTGTGGGGATTGTAACAAAACCCTTCCTTGATAGTCAGGGAGAAAAGAGAAAACTTTGCATGTGACTACCCGCGGCTTGGCTGCAGAAGCCGAACGAAAAAACAAGCTATGTGCGAATCTTGTCAATAGGTGATGCGGTTAGCAACTTATCATTGTTTTGATTACTTTTTATCTTCTCTCGTTATATTCAGGGGTTGTGTAAAAAGTTTTATTTCTTCAAACTTATGACTGAAATGTATTTTAGATCTTAAATTAAATGTAAACCTTTTTACGGAAAATTATTTAGCTTTTGTTGAAGCTTCTCCAGTTTTAAATCGACTTCAAAATAGAAAGAAGGTTAGCAATTCGAATGTATATAAATATATTTTATGTATGTTTCAGATTACTCGAAGACGGCCAGGATCAATTTCGAAAATTCTCCGTGTTCTTTGATAAGAAAAACCAATACTTGTTTTTGTTTGTTTTTTGTGTAAGTAAGTAGCCAACACTGGTGTCAGATTTTTCAGGCTGCTTTAAGACATCTGATATAACTTGACGACTGCCATACAATGATGACAGCCGGGACCAACGGCTTATACGTGCCTTCCGGAGCAAAGAGGAGCTCAAGAAAATTTTGTATCACTTGTGGTCACCTACCCAGTGACCACAAGTCGCACGGTGTCGCTTAACTTGCGAAAGCGCTAGTTATACGCACTCCCGCCGGGCCACCGAGCTCCTCAAATACTTACTGATACTTGTCAATTGATCCAATAGAAAGCTTGGTTTTGGAGTTTGGTGTTGAAGTCGGTTCGAAACTAGAAAGTTTTGAAAAATTATCTGTAGGTATGTATGTGACAGACAAAACTCTATCGTATGACTTTCATACGTGTATTGCACTACGATTCCAATAATAATATACATAATATAACATGTATAATAAACACCGGTGCCGCACCTCTCGACACCCTCGGCTGCTCACATTGTGTTTCACCCTGGCCGCATTTTTGTGGCTAGTTAGGGTGCCCACAGGCAGTGTAGCCAACGAGCAGTAAGTCACCATCTACCAGGCTAAAATTATTGTGAGAGATTTTTAGGTAGATGTCCGTATCTCACTCCATAACCCAGTTATCCCTATCCCGTCCACTAACATCCCATACACATAGCCCAAACTAAGTAAACCCCTCCCTGGTAATAGTTCGGCAGCTGAGAGGACTGTTCCTTAGTGCATATCGATAGTATATTAAGGGATAGACCTCCATAGATGCAGCCATCTCATCTTTTAGATAAAAAGGTACTAAAAGGCTTCTTCATGTTGGATTTGGCCCCATGTACGCCTTAAAGGACAGGTTCCCCTTGGACCAGTGGCTGAAAAGTGTATCTACATAATATAATATACCACCTCTTTAAATGTCTAAATAATAAAATCATTGGTTGCCAAAAGACTGTACAGCTCCGCTCAGTTTCAACGGAACGTTGTTTTAAAACCTGGAAGTATACAGTATACTTCCAGGTTTTAAAACAACGTTTCGTTCTCCCCATCCATTGGTTAATGTTTTTTTTATGTATATTTCAATCATTTTTAATATTTTTTAATTTACAATAAAGTATTACTTACTTACTGAAACAATAAGTGATTTGTTTGTAATGTTTGTCTCCCAAAATTGTAAAGAAAAGCAAAAATATAAAAAAGGCGATTCTTTGTGCCTTTTTATTGTTATAAAGCGGATAAGCATTTTGACGCAAAAAGAGGATTGTGTCGAAAATCAATGATGTGCAAGAAAAGAACAAGGTAGGGAAACAACGACATCTATTCAAATGGTAGGACATCTAGAGTATATAAACGTTAGAGGTTATAGATCGCTAAGATTCGAACTTAAAATAGCACGACCATGAAGGTTATATTTTTAATATTTGTAAGGTTATTGATATATTATAATGTTATTTGTAAATATGTATTTACATTGAGATGAGAGACGAAAAAGGTTATCTTTGATGAACTATAATTCAAAAACGAGTCAACAGAATGTTACAGAAAAAATTCTCTTGGGTTTAGATCCGAGTATATGTACATTATTGAATTTCGAGGATTATTACATGCTGTAGTAAAAAAGTAATGGAATGGGGCAGTTTTCAAATTTAAAGGACCATGGTTCCGATCGCGGTTCGAAATAAGCACAGTTGTCGATGCCCAAGATTACCAAAAACGTGTCAGACGAGAAAAACATTCCGTCTAGAACTGATGGTGTTATATTTAAGTCATTGTACAGAAATTGATTGGGTCCCCGAGACGCACCGTCACTTCACTAAGTAAAAGAAGAAGGAAAATGTCGAAATCACTTATAGACCAACTCACTTGTCCCGATTTTCGAAACGAGGAAAATTATTTGTACTACTTTTCTGTCTTAGTAAATAGCACAGTAATTTTATTGATCGATAGGAAATAATAAAAACTTGTAAAGTATCACCTGCTTCTCTTCCAGCGGAGATCGTAAAAACCGATCGAGGGAATGGGCGAAAATGCGAATAATGATAATAGGCGATGCGGTTAGCAACCCATTACTATTTGAATTCCTTTTTCAACCTTTACTTAATTATAGTAAAATCGCATCGCAGTTATACCACTTTTTACGATTTTTGCATGAAGTATCAAACGTATTTGAATTACAATATGTAACAAAAACCCTCTCCGAACTCCGATTCTTGTACTAGCAGCTCAGACCGTCAATATGAACAACTTTTCCTATGGGACCAATGTTTGAAACTCGAAAAAATAGACATTTTTATACAAAAGTATTCAGTCGGCCCGGCAATTTGTATGAAAATGTCGATTTTTTTTCGAGTTTCAAGCATTGGTCTCATAGGAAAAGTTGTTTACATTGACGGTCTGAGTTGCTTCTGCAAGGATCAGACAGATTTTTTTTACATATTGTATAGTAAGTAAAATTATGTAACACTTTATAAGAAAGTGTATCAATGATAGCTAATGATGTCGATTAGCCCTCAGGGAACTCAGTGGAAGACTTAAGTCTGGCTAAGGTGATTAATTAGTGGTAATGAATTGCGATTAATGGTTGAGAAGTGATTGAGACGGTAATGAAGAAGTGAGGATGTGAAGATCGACCAGTAAGCTAGTACATTTCACCAGATTGGATATTTTATTACACAGAATTACATACAATATAACTTCTTTATTCCAAACTTTGAGTACAAAAAAGCAACGGCTTACTATCATGTCTGCAATGGATTAGTCAAAAATTCAACAATAATGATAGAGGAGATATTACGAACTTCTTGTCTTTGGAAAAATTAAAAGTATCTCACTACACAAACCTTGTGTTACTTAATAAATTAAACATCTGTAATACATGAGCTCTTAAATTGATATTTGTCTTTTTGAGTGCTCTAAGATTCCAAACTTTGAGTACAAAAAAGCAACGGCTTACTATCCTGTCTGCAATGGATTAGTCGAAAATTCAACAATAATGATAGAGGAGATATTACGAACTTCTTGTCTTTAGAAAAATAATCTTAAATTGATATTTGTCTTTCTGAGTGCTCTTAGATTCCAACATCATGCTCGCGGTAGGATAAAAGAGAGTAAACATAACGTATTTACACATAAATAGGTTGGGGAAAAAGTCTTTTTTCGCATTTTATATGAAAATTCAAAACATTTTTTAATATACTTTATTTACATTTAACTAAAGTATGTAGGTACCATTTTGTTCGATAACTTTTTGCCATCTTATAGGTAGGGACATGATCCCATTGCTATAGAAATGTTGGGGCTTCTGATCAAAAAACTGCGTCAAGTAGTTTTGGCAGTGATGTTAACCTGACACTGCCTAAAGAATTCTGAAGAGACCGAAACAGGTGGAAATCTGAAGGTGCCAGGTCAGGACTATACGGCGGATGCATTAACACCTCCCAGCCAAACTCTCTTAATTTTTGCTGAGTGGTTAAAGATGTGTGAGGTCTAGCGTTATCATAATGAAAAACCACACCCCGTCTGTTGATTAATTCCGGCCGCTTTCTCTCAAGTTCTTGATTTAATCTTATCAGTTGTTCGCAGTAGAGTTTTTAATCGATGGTCCTGCCTGGTGGTAACAGCTCATAATGAATAATGCCCTTCCAATCCCACCACACACACAGCATCACCTTGTTGCGAGTTAACCCGGGTTTCGCCACAGTCTGTGAAGCCTGACCGCCCTTTGACCATGACCTTTTTCGCACGTTCTTGTCGTACGTGATCCACTTTTCATCTCCAGTTATCAATTTCTTCAAAAATGGTTCGGTCTCATTACGTCGTAATAAAGAATCACAAATGAGTACACGGTTCATTAGGTTTCTTTCAGAGAGCTCGTGAGGTACCCAAATATCGAGCTTTTTTGTGTACCCATTTTTTTTCAATCAAATGCGCCAAAACTGTTTTATCAAATTGTCAATTCCCAGTTCTTCAGCTCCGTCGTAACTACTGATATGCCAATCTTGCTCCACTTTTTCAAAACTAGCATCCATTTTATCCGTAACAGGGCGACCAGAGCGACGTGCATCTTTGACATCAAAATTTCCGGATTGAAAACTCTTAATTTGTGCTTCTCTCACAGACACTGCACTAGGTCCATAAACATAACAAATTTTTTTCGCGGGTTGCGTTGCATTTTTACCTTTTTGGCAGTAAAATTTTAAAATGTATCTTATTTCTTCATTAGATTCACTCATCTTGACGTTAAGAAAAACAAATGGAAATCACGCATTTTCCTGATTTGAATTTGGAATTATCTTCTTTAAAATTAAAACTTTTAAATGATACCAAAACCAGCCAGGTACTAATAGTATAGCTAAAGTTTTATTACAAGTTCATACATACTATATGCGAAAAGACTTTTTCCCCAACCTAATATTTCTTTCTGCGCCGAGGTTTTTGCAAACGATACGACTTTTTTTAACTAACAAAATATAAAGACATGGTTCTGTATAAGTAATTATTTCGTTGAATAAGTTTACATCGATGTTTTCCTAGCCGTTTTCACTAATAACGGACAGCTGAAGGCGAGCCTGACGCGACACTAAAGTGATTAATCTGCAGTAATGAACTGTGATGGACTAACTAAAACGAGCTGGCAACTCCAGCAACTCTTATATTGAACTTCATCAACTAAACGCTTGTTTTTTTTATGATAAATAACTAATTTAAGTACAAGAAAAAAAAACAGCTTACTATCCTGTCTGCAATGGAGCAGTGGAAAATTCAACAAAAATCATATAGGAGATTTTACGAATTTCTTGTCTTTTGCAAAAGCGGTCTTTTGCTCGCATTTAAAAAAAGGGAAAAATTAAAAGTATTTCTTTACACAAACCTTGTGTAACTTAATAAAATAAACATCCGTAATACATGAGCTCTTAAATTGATATTTATCTTTTTGAGTGCTCTTAGATTCCAACATCTTGCTCGCGGTAGGATAAAAGAGAGTTAGTAAACATAACTTATTTACACATATTTCTTTCTGCGCTGAGATTTTTGCAAACGATACGACTTTTTTATCTAACTAAATATAAAAACATTCTGGTTCTGATATAAGTAATTATTTCTTTAAATAAGTTTACATCGATATTTTCTCAGCCGTTCACTAATAGCGGATAGCTGAAGGCCAGCCTGACGCGACACTTAAGTGATTAATCTGCAGTAATGAACTGTGATGGACTAATTGAAATGAGCTGACAGCTCCAGCTACTAAATAGTACTTAAGTTACTTACTGCTTTATTTGTATGAAAATTTATTAATTCGAGCACATTCAAGCTATAGCTAACCATCCTGCATGCAATGGATTAGTGGAGAGATTCCATAAAATTTAAAGAGATTGTCAAACTTTTTTTCTTGAAATTAGATACACTGTAAGTTTTAACATGAATTGAAAGTTTGTTTGTTTATAATAACTTACGTAAGTTCACAGTTTGATGTGATATATTAATCTTTAATTATTAATCTTCTGAAAACAAATTTAATAGTAATTTTTTTTTATAAATAAAATATTATCAGATTCAGCTAATGATGTTCATTAGTTCTTCAAGTACTTAGCAGAGAGCTCAAAGCAGAGGGAAGAGATTAATTGGCGGTAATGAATCGAGATTAACTGCTCAGGACAAAATGACGAAGTATGACCATCATAATAAGATTTAATGGGCAAATGAGAACCACGTAAATGTATATACGTCTTTATGTCTTACGGAGGGACAGGACCCAGGGTCATAAGATATAAAGGCTGCTATCAACGAGATAATGGGGGTAATAATAGCATAGAAAAGGAAATCAAAATAGTACTTATTTAATGGATTGTTGAACCAGTATTTTCTTATTGTATTCATTGAAGATTTTTGAGATTTTCACCATTTCTTCGATTTGTTTTACGATCTATACATACATAGCAATCAATTGAGGCTCTGTCTACCCTATTAGGGTTAAAAACGTAATGGGTTATTTGATAAAGAAGCGATGGGCAGGACATGTACGCTGAACCAGAAACGAACGTTGGGGAAAAGAAGTACTGCAGTGAAGACCTAGGTCATCCATCGCATAGCCTTGGATGGCAATCTGCTGTAAAAGAATAAAAAAGGTGAATCTGTTTCTGTACTTCTTTGAAAAGCGACCTTAATTTAATCTAAAACTCTTTTTCTAAGCCAAAAATCACACTTATGGTAATATAGTAAAAAAACCAGATCGTATCTCAAATAATCTGTACAGGGTTTGAAATAACCGGGTAAGTGCGAGTCCGACTCGCGCACGAAGGGTTCCGTACCATTATATAATAAACAATTGTTGTATGGGAGCTAGGGAGCCCCACTTAAATATTTGTTTTATTCTGTTTTAGGTTTATGTTATTATGGCGGCAACAAAGATCTATCATCTGTGAAAATTTGAACTATCTAGCTATCACGGTTCATGAGATACAGCCTGGTGACAGACAGACAGACAGACGGACGGACAGCGGAATCTTACCAACAGGGTCCCGTTTTTAACCTTTGGATAGGGAACTCTAAAACCCGATATAAGTTTAATTCACCTCGAGCCGCCCGATATAGTTCATTAGAGATTATTAATCACCTCGTGCAATCGATTTCGAGCTTCGTTCGCTAACTACGGCTGAAGTTACAGTCTGCTGGGCACAGGTTTTATTGCCATGGCATCTTCATTAATAATTTAATATTGCATAGATTTTATAAAATAAAAATCTAATCCCCTTGCAACTTGGGTGGACACTGTAAGTGAACAGTGTACAGTGGTACGAATAGATAAAATGTATCAAATGTGTTAAGGGAGCTATCTAGTTATTAACCAACCAAAATCACTAGGTTACAAAGTCACGTCAGCCTGTGACCACCAGGAGTGACGTTATTTATGTCGCATTTGTAGGCGTGATGTAAGAACACTTGTTTGGCTGCTAGGTGTATCTCAAATATTGCGTTTACAGGATTGGCCTTATAACAAAAGTTGCCATAATTTTTTAAGATATATCCTATGGTAATATTTTTTTTATTACTTCTAAAACTGAATTTTTAATCAACTAAAAACCAAAGTTAATGAATCGATAAAAATTATGATTGAGCTTAAAAGGCTTATTTACGTAAATTCTTACAAAATTGGAGACATTTATCCAAATCTACTCATTATGCATCTTCTCTATTCAAGTTTTATGCGTTACCTTCACATTTTACTAAAAGAAAATAAATGTTCCAACTGCCTATCTTCCCGGGCACATTATAAAAGTCGATCGAGGGAATGGGCAAAAATACGAATCAGAAAACTTTAAGTTTATAAATATATTCCTTTCATTTGAACCAATATTTATGAAATAAAAATCAAGTAATATTGTTTTAAATTTTGACCGTGTGGTGACGGTAGATAGCCCTGTAGTGATGGATTATGGCCCAGAGTATGTGTCACCACCTCTTTTCTCTTCCACGGGTAAGTATCTGAAGAGGCAACTTAAGACAGGTATGAGAAACAGCACCTTCCCCTGTGCCAGGAGCCTTTGTCAGTCCCCGTTTAGGTATCGAAAATACTTACATTATTACTATGCGCGCGGTGACCACTCCAGAGTGGGAAATTCAGTTATATGAATCGTTTATTTAGAGTAATAAAAATGAAATTGGCTTGCAATGGATTTCTAGGTATCTAAACGAGAAGGTTTACAGTTTTAACGCGAGCAAAATTAAACCTTATCACTAACTACATTGAGTGGATATTTCTATGAATTTCTTTGATGAGTAAGACTTCTGTACGTAAGTCTAGTATTTTGTTCTGTGCCTGTACAAAGACTTGATACTATCCATTGCGATTACCGACCCGTCAACCCAGCGTGGTGATTATGGCAAATCCTCCCTTAATTGGGAGAAACTTGATACAGACTGTTGAAGAATTTTGTTATGGTTAATTTGTTGAATTGGTGTGTTCGCCGTCGGCGTGCCACGAAGACCGGGCCTTTGAAAAAGCATGCCGACGGCTTACCAACCAATTGACCGACGGACTATAAATAGAATAAAGTAAACACGTGTTTGTTTCATTCTTCGTATTTCCCTTGCTCAATCATATATAAGGACACTTTAAACTGTTGTGTTCTCGCTAACCCTCTAAGTTTAACTCCACTTGGTCTGTGAACTCTCAAGATTGTTATGAAGAAACTATTACAAAGTAGTACCGTTTTAGAGAAATATCTGGTTTGACTTTAATGATTTTAGTTATTTTTTAACAACTTTTAAAATAACTCTCTGAACTTTAATTTTTGCTTGTTTATTACGATGTTTATTCATATGTTAGTTTTTTTTATTTAGAAGTAATTAATTTTTTTAAAGTACTGTTTAAAGTAATATTTAACAAAGTTCAAAAAATATTATTATACCATTTTTCGGAAATGCGTTTTGATATGGAAAAGAGAAAGAAGAGCGCTGAGCGAGACGGAGAGAGAGAGAGAGAGAAAAATCCCTTGATATAAATCATTGGCGCAAAAGAGAAAACAGTTAAAAAATCTCTCCATATTTTTCGACGCGTAAACAAGGACATTTGCATCTTTTGCCTTCTGATTCAGGCTATTATTTGTAATGGCTTCGAAATTATTTTAATACAACGTAATTCTCGGTAATAGGATATCTGCCTTATCGGATTTATTTGCGGCCATATTTTAAAATAAAAATAACTGTTATTATGTACCTACGTTGTTATTGCTTATTGTAAGAGTATATCATTAGCTTGCCTGAAGTTATGCTTTTTGTCAGCTGTTGATGCCCCCTGCTGGGCAAAGTCCGCCCAACTACGATTCCAATCCTTTTCATATTTTTAATAAAGTAATAGAAATAATTACCATTAAAAAAGACATTGAAATATATGGGCTCGTGTTCTGCAGAAAAAAAGCTTTTATTTTAAAAATCTAAACACATTCACATAACTAATTTTGCTGCCTACATAAAGTTCTATGTTTATAAGTGAATAATGCACATTTACCCTTTTTTACGTTTTAAGCCTTTACTCTTAGTATTTTGTATTCTCTCTTATAGAAGACAGACAAGAAAAACGCCTACTTTTTAAATTTCGAAACATTTCGAACCCTACCACGGCAACAATCAGTATCTAGTCAAAGCGTGATTTACTTTCGCCAACTAATACCATTTGAGTTATTTTTCGAAATCGCCGCTTTCGCTCGCGCGTCGATCCAGACATTTCTCATTTGGCCGAAGTGAACAAATTACAAGCAGTTACTGCCACTAACGTCCGAAGTTGGGGCCTTACTATTTTTTGTACTCACCGTAGTTTTGTCTAAAAAGTTGTGGAGATATAGTCCGAAATATACAAGATAATTATACAAGGAGTCCAGTCCACGATATTATAAAAAGTATTAAGTTTGAAAGTGCTAATAAAGTTTTAATGCTTAGTGCTAGTCACATCATCAAGTAAAAAAAAATATATACGGACAAATCACACATTTTGAGCTAGCTCTAAAGTAAGTTCGAGTCTTATGTTGTGTGATACTAACTCAATGATACTATATTTTATAACAAACACTACACCGAGACGCAGGTCAATTTGAAAAAGATAATTTTCCATCTCTACCTGACCGGGGATCGAATCCGGGACCTCCGGTGTGGCTGCCTGGCATATTGACCTCTAGGCCACAGAGGTCATCGGATCATGGGATCCAACGTTGAATAACTTTTTACAAGATTTGAAAAACCTCTTTACAAAATACCAGCATTAGTTAGTACCCTAATAAAAAGTCATTTACCTTTAGATACTGAGTCACTCCCACTTTTGTGATAGGCGTGATATAGTAGCTGATACATTTGACGTTTGTTCTTTTTTTTCAGACTTTATAAAGTGAAAATCTTTCGTGATTACAATGAGAGTTGAGAGTAATGCGGTAATTCTGAATAATGCTTCGCTCAAACGAGATTGTTTAAGCAATCGGCTGCGTTAAGAGCTCATAAATGCAGACACATTATCTCGTCTATACCCCTTACGGGATAGACCGATCCTGGGGCCCTTACTTTTGGCGTGATGGTGGTTGTGGAATTGGAAAAAAAGGGAATTTATAGGGATAGGTTGCTAGCTACATAGTCTTTGACTTGATCAAAGAAGTTGATAATCACTAAACATTATTTAAATAAACGCCCATGCCCTCGCCTGGTTTTTGCAATAGGTGTAAAAAGAGAAGCAGATGATACACATTTTATATAATAAAGTGAAAAGTGAATATTTTTTGAGAATGTACTAAGGGTTCTGAATCGAAATAGGAATAGGTGGCTAGATACATCGTCTTTGACGTGTTTCAGATTCTCGCCTGTGAGGTGAAAAGGGAATATCTTTTGTGAGTAAAATGAGAGTTCGAGAGTACAATACGATATAATTGCACAAAATAAATAGGTATAGGACATAATTATATTAAAAACTAAAAATTGTGCAATAGGCGGCCTTATCGCTAAGCAATTTCTTCCAGGCAACCTCTCTTTATAGACAAAAGTGAAACATACAAAATAATTACAATTAACATACTTAATCATCTATCTTAAATACATACAACTTACACATAACAAAAACAAATATATAATTAACAGTACAAGAAAATAATAAATCATAAGCCTGTGGCGAGCGCAGGGCAGCTTGTGGCGAGCTGTTGGTGAGTAACGACAGCACGAACCCGAGTGCTCTAGAGAGTCGGTCAGACCTCTTATCCCCGACGTGTCTTCATCGGTCGGGATGGAGACCAAAGAGGGTTCGCAGGACTCTCAGTTTTGCGTTGCCTTAATTGACTGTCCAGAGAGGAGTCGTTAGAGCTATTGCTCCAGGAGTGGAAGTGTTAAAGGGCAAAATGCCGCAAGTAACTTCGGAGAAAGCGCAGCACACCTATCGACACCTCTGAGTCGCCTGCACCAATGTTGCTCCTTTTCCGGAAACTATTGCGTGCGTTTGAAGGGCCCATCTAGTGGGCGGCAAGCCACCACCTGCCTACAATATTCAGTAATCATGATTATGGCAAGTGACGTTTCTATTGCAATATTCCAGCATCAGTCCATTCCAATCTTATTCCATAACCCATAGACCATTCTCTTTTTCTTGCAAAAGATCTTTCTCCAGCCGAAACCTATTTAAGGGTACACCTTTCATAGGTATATTCAGGAATGGGTTTGGCCGGAGCGCCACATTACATCAACTTGTCCAAAGGGCCTCAACGTGTTGGATCTGTATCTCCACGCTAGCTTCTCAAAGGACCAATGTGAAAAGACCCGTGAATCTAAAGGACATGCATAATAATAAATATATAGAGACAAATCACACTGATTGAGCTAGCACCAAAGTAAGTTTAAACTGTGTTATGGGATATCATATTTTATTAAAACACATATATAAATAAATACCCAAGACCCAGGACAATAAACGAAGGTGAAACAAAGGAAGGATATTTATTTACCTTAATAATAGTATAGTAGGAGTAATGAGGTAGCCCTGAACGATGCGCCGCCCGTCATTACAGCTCAAACGAGTTTAGGTAGTGAGCGTTGAAATCTCTTAGAAACGTAGATACAATATCACGTCTTCATGACTAATAGGGTAGATCGACCCTGGCGCCCTATAACCTAAAGGCCACTTATAGCATGATAGTCGTAGAAATGGAAAAAAAGGCAATCTTGTTGATTTATATTAATTTATTTGTAATAATCAATCTTTATTTTTGTATATGGCTAGCAATACTTTCTGGTGCTGGCAACCCCCACTTATGTCATCTCTATTCTCTATGCATTGTGCTAGGAATCAGACATTTAAACTTCTAATTAAAAGTTAAAACAATATAATTTCATACTTCACCAGACAAATAGTATATAGATTTCGCCCATACCGAACAGATATGGAAAAAAAACTAAATGGGGATGGGTCTCTAGCGACATTGTCTTTGACTTATGAAATACGAGTAGAATAAAATCACTAAACATGATTCAATTACACTGTTAAAAATAATGTAATTTTACTTTAAAATTACCATAATTACATAATTTTTAAGTAAAATTACATAAAGTTCAACAGTGTAACGCCCATGATGCCATCGACAGGCTTTTGCGATAGGGAGAAAAGAGAAGCTGATGATTTTATATCGTTTATTTATTTACGCTCTATCTAGATTTTACGTTGCAAAGTGAAAAGTGAATACCTTTCGAGAACAAAATGAGAGTTTTGAGTAATGCCGTAACTCTGAATAATGCGCCGCCCGTCATTACGGCTCAAATGAGATTGTTTAGGCAATGAGCGTTGAGAACTCTTGTTCATTATTGCTTAACTTACAGTCATATTGTGAGTAGTTTTTCATTTATTTATATTTATCATTTAGTTATTAGGTTGGCAGTATGGTTTTCGGCCTAGAATAAGACTATTCAATATATTCTGGTGCTACAAAGGATCATGCTAAATCGAGAAAAAATAGCCGGAATGATTTGGCTAGGGTTTTTCGATCGGCCGCAGGTCTGGACGCGTTTTGTGCATTTTAGATTTTTTTTATACAAGTTTATAAATCGCGATTCGCGCGTTTTGGAAAATGTCCAAAAATATCTTTCGTCGAATAGTTGCGTTTCTTAACATTGGATTTTCTTAATTGGACGTCCAAAACGCAACTTACAATCAATGGCATTTTATTTTATTTTATTAAAAACGCGAGTGTACTATGAAGGCATTTTTTACATTTCTAAAACGCACGAATCGAGTGTAATTTGCTTGATGACAAAACATCGACAACGCACGAAACGCGTCCAGACTAAGCTGCATGCCTGACGTCAACGCTCTTTGGAAGGTTTGGACGCGTTTCGTGCGTCGGCTATTTTTTGTAATCAAGAAAGTTAGTCGCGATTTGTGCGTCGTTGATATAAATCTATAGATTTACTAAGTATTCATTTTTAAATTGTAAAGCAAATAGAGAAAGGGTGAATCATTATATTTTAAAAATAATTGAATGCCTAACAAATTAATATGAAATTACTTATTACTAGTTTAATATGACGTCATATCTTACCTCTTAGTAAATCTGTAGGCTTAAATCAACGACGCACGAAACGCGTCCAGACCCTTTGGGAATGCAGTTGGGCAAAGTTTTAGGACTGGTCGGCGTCTGAAGTCAACTCTTTTGTGAAATGCTGATCGAGTTATTTCTGCCTAGTCCTTTAGTCGCCTCTTACAGCATCCACAGGAAGAGATGGAGTGGTCGTCTAGGCCGGAAGCTAAACGGCCAAAACGTGGACTTTCTGTTAGTGTTGCCGAAAAATCTCTAGTTTTACAATCGATAGTTTCAAATCGAAAAATTCCAAACTATCCATAGGTCTATCGATAGCTGTTTTAGAGCAATACCATTTATAACCAACACTACAATTGCTAGTATCAATCCTGACAACGATAGTATCGATAGTACTATCGATACTATCGATGGATCATGAAAAGCAATACTATCAATAGCTTGTTCGTCGTCAGAATCGATACTGTCGGTACAATAGACTACCGATAATGTCGGTTTCTTTTACAATTCCGATAGTCTATTAATAGGCTATCGATTGTTGACTATAGAGCAGCAAGACTATAAGTACATTATGTGGCTGATGGGCAGATATGGTGACGAATCAGTAAAATTCTTGGAGAAGTTCTATTTGTCCCGCTGTGAGTTTTCCGCTTTAAGAATTATGATAATTTATTCATCATCATAATTCTAAAAGCGGAAAACTCACAAAGTCAAATTAGATTACATTCAAACTGTCATTTCATTAAAAGTCTTGCTAGGCAGTACTTTTGTAAGAACACTTGACCTTTGTCTCAATTTTAATCAACCAGAAACTAAAAGCTTTCTAGTAAAACATATTTTAATTAAATCAGTAACAAGAGCTTCTTAAGAAACCTATATTTCTTTACTGCGAAATATTTCAAGCATCATAATTATTAAATTTAAATTAGATATTCGATAGCTGAAAGCGAAGTTTTATCAAATTCGAGGGGATGAGACGTGGGGCGATCCGCGAAATACCCCGCAGGCCTCACCTATTGTATGTAACTGGGAAGCAGGGAAGCGCGGAATAAACGCAGAATGTGCGGAACATATATATGTCGGAGAGTTCAATGTACAATTCCCTTTTTATTATTTTTTACACGCGCAGAGAGAAAGTTGTTTACTACAAAATGCAACGGTTGGATTTGAAATGGCAATATTCGTTAGCAACAAGTTATAAGACCGGTCGACCTAGCGACAGGGACAGTCTTGTTCAGGCGGCCGTATCGTGCACAACTCGTTTGTGTAGTTTGCTGTAGCTTGGCCATGACTCATTTAATTGTGATTATTGTAATAGATGTGGATTGGTGAACCGATTTATTACAATGACAGTTTGTTTAAGCAAGACGGAAAGCCCAGGTGTATACACAGTATTCAATTCTGTGGGGCCAGGGAATCCAGACATGGTGGTTGCGATTCATGATTCAGTGCGGAGGCGGGGCACTGGAATTCCGTCACATTTTTATAAGGCTCTCGTAAGGTCTCTTATGTGGCGGCATCGGTAAGGTGACGTGACTGTAAGTAAGTTTTCATCCTGACAACAGTTTGTTCTCGTACTGTAAGTAACTAAGTGGGTAGTTTACGTCACTTGAGATATCAGATGCAAATCACGCCACGCTCTGCCCCCTTTTATTCATCCGTCTGCGACATCAGAAGTGGGATCTGGACTTGTAGCTCACATTTGAGGTAAGATTTGTATCTGGAGCTCACATCGGAAGAAGATCCTGTTGAATGCTACTTGTGGTTTGCCCGTTGTTCAGAGCGTTAGTTCTAGAGGTAAGGTTTTAAAGTGTTAACAAGTGATTACAATGTGCCAAGTAGATGGATACCGCGTGTTGCGGCCGGATGGGAGCTAGCAGCGGTACGCAGCAGGTGCTGGAAATTTCTGGTGAAGTAAAGAAAAAAATGTGAGCGGATCTCGTGTATGTGTGTCTGTGCTCGCGGCACATGGCTTGTCTGCTGGATCGCCAATAAAATTTGGTGAGTTTTCATTTTATTTTCGACTTTAAAGCAGAGTGCAATTAATTTTAAATCCTTTAGTTTTTAAGTGTAAAGTTTTATGAAATCTAGTCTTTTGACCACTATTCAAGCAGTAAATTGGTTTTGAGTACGTTAGTTTTACGAAGAGTGCGTAACATTTGCTAAACTTAGTAAGCTAACGATTAGTTCAAGCCGGAATATTGGTTGTTGTGTAGAAGCAACATGAGGTTATCGTCACTGGAGGTGGCATGAGTCGCTGTCGGTTGACGCCCGAAGTTATTGTCAATGAGGTGGCATAAGTCGGTATCGGACGGAGCCGGCCGTGGCGCCAGATTACCATTCGTAGCAAATTGAGTCATTTTTGAGTATTGAGAATTATGAACTTGCAATACTGTGGCGCGTGAATACTGGTCAAAGATGATATTAGGTACTCATTCTTTGTATAGTAGTAGAGATAACCTCTCCCAGCATTTTCTCAATATTGGACTTACGGTGGCTGATGATGATGATGATGACGACGATGATGAAGAGTTGGTGATGATGATGGTTTTATCATCAATAATGACAAGGTGATGATGATGAAAATGTTGACGCTGTTGATGATGAAAACGCGGTGATGATGTTGACGATATCATCATTGATAGCGGGTAAAGATGATGCTAAGGTGGTAACGGCTACGTCGGCAAGTCTACAATGGTCATGATCATGGTGTTGACATGATTTAAAGAGGGCTTTTCACTGTTTACTATGTGCGTAATATTATTTTAAAACTACACTTTCATTGCTGTGTTGTTTGAAGTAAAATCCCGTTACTTGAGTCAATTTTAATCTAGACAGTTCAAGACGAGTAATCATTCTGATAATTTACTTTTCGAAAAGATTTTACAAACACGTTACAATATCCGATAAGCAATACCACTTTTATTTTTAGGAAGTCTATACCAAATAGGTTAGATTGCAAATGCGTTAACAATATTCTTATTGCGATAGCCTTAGTGCAAAACCACTGTAAATGGCTCTGTACAGGTTTATTTTTGTTGACTACTAGTTACCCAGTTAAGATGTATTTTGTCGTATTTCCCCTTCAGCCATTTGCCGATTGGTGAGCGACGTGATGAGTGCTTTCCATTTATGACGATTTTGCACCTGTTCAAGTACTTTAGAGATCAGTATACTTTCCGGGCATTAAATTAAAAGCGAATGAGTAAGTGTAAGCCCATTGACCACTATTTTGTCGAGTTACTAAATTGTAGTTGTTTGCTCTGGGGAGGCAACGTGGTGATCGTCAATCGATGAGAGGGGCAAGGTTACGTCACTTTGCGAAAGTGGCATGAGTCTTATCGCTCGAATTAGGCGATAGGACGACCGCTTCTGAGATTACGTCACTTTGCGAAAGTGGCATGAGTCTTATCGCTCGAATTAGGCGATAGGACGACCGCTTCTGAGATTACGTCACCTTGCGAAGGTGGCATGAGTCCTTTTGCTCGAATTAGGCGATAGGACGACCGCTTCTGAGATTACGTCACCTTGCGAAGGTGGCATGAGTCTTATCGCTCGAATTAGGCGATAGGACGACCGCTTCTGAGATTACGTCACATTGCGAAAGTGGCATGAGTCTTATCGCTCGAATAAGGCGATAGGACGACCGCTTCTGAGATTACGTCACCTTGCGAAGGTGGCATGAGTCCTTTTGCTCGAATTAGGCGATAAGATGACCGCTTCTGAGATTACGTCACCTTGCGAAGGTGGCATGAGTCCTTTTGCTCGAATTAGGCGATAGGACGACCGCTTCTGAGATTACGTCACCTTGCGAAGGTGGCATGAGTCCTTTTGCTCGAATTAGGCGATAGGACGACCGCTTCTGAGATTACGTCACTTTGCGAAAGTGGCATGAGTCTTATCGCTCGAATTAGGCGATAGGACGACCGCTTCTGAGATTACGTCACCTTGCGAAGGTGGCATGAGTCTTATCGCTCGAATTAGGCGATAGGACGACCGCTTCTGAGATTACGTCACTTTGCGAAAGTGGCATGAGTCTTATCGCTCGAATAAGGCGATAGGACGACCGCTTCTGAGATTACGTCACCTTGCGAAGGTGGCATGAGTCCTTTTGCTCGAATTAGGCGATAGGATGACCGCTTCTGAGATTACGTCACCTTGCGAAGGTGGCATGAGTCCTTTTGCTCGAATTAGGCGATAGGACGACCGCTTCTGAGATTACGTCACCTTGCGAAGGTGGCATGAGTCCTTTTGCTCGAATTAGGCGATAGGACGACCGCTTCTGAGATTACGTCACTTTGCGAAAGTGGCATGAGTCTTATCGCTCGAATTAGGCGATAGGACGACCGCTTCTGAGATTACGTCACTTTGCGAAAGTGGCATGAGTCTTATCGCTCAAATTAGGCGATAGGACGACCGCTTCTGAGATTACGTCACCTTGCGAAGGTGGCATGAGTCCTTTTGCTCGAATTAGGCGATAGGACGACCGCTTCTGAGATTACGTCACCTTGCGAAGGTGGCATGAGTCCTTTTGCTCGAATTAGGCGATAGGACGACCGCTTCTGAGATTACGTCACCTTGCGAAGGTGGCATGAGTCCTTTTGCTCGAATTAGGCGATAGGACGACCGCTTCTGAGATAACGTCACCTTGCGAAAGTGGCATGAGTCTTATCGCTCGAATTAGGCGATAGGACGACCGCTTCTGAGATTACGTCACTTTGCGAAAGTGGCATGAGTCTTATCGCTCGAATTAGGCGATAGGACGACCGCTTCTGAGATTACGTCACCTTGCGAAGGTGGCATGAGTCCTTTTGCTCGAATTAGGCGATAGGACGACCGCTTCTGAGATTACGTCACCTTGCGAAGGTGGCATGAGTCCTTTTGCTCGAATTAGGCGATAGGACGACCGCTTCTGAGATTACGTCACCTTGCGAAGGTGGCATGAGTCCTTTTGCTCGAATTAGGCAATAGGACGACCCGCTTTTGAGATTAAGTCACTTTGCGAAAGTGGCATGAGTCTTATCGCTCGAATTAGGCAATAGGACGACCGCTTCTGAGATTACGTCACTTTGCGAAAGTGGCATGAGTCTTATCGCTCGAATTAGGCGATAGGACGACCGCTTCTGAGATTACGTCACTTTGCGAAAGTGGCATGAGTCTTATCGCTCGAATTAGGCGATAGGACGACCGCTTCTGAGATTACGTCACCTTGCGAAGGTGGCATGAGTCCTTTTGCTCGAATTAGGCGATAGGACGACCGCTTCTGAGATTACGTCACCTTGCGAAGGTGGCATGAGTCTTATCGCTCGAATTAGGCGATAGGACGACCGCTTCTGAGATTACGTCACTTTGCGAAAGTGGCATGAGTCTTATCGCTCGAATAAGGCGATAGGACGACCGCTTCTGAGATTACGTCACCTTGCGAAGGTGGCATGAGTCCTTTTGCTCGAATTAGGCGATAGGACGACCGCTTCTGAGATTACGTCACCTTGCGAAGGTGGCATGAGTCCTTTTGCTCGAATTAGGCGATAGGACGACCGCTTCTGAGATTACGTCACCTTGCGAAGGTGGCATGAGTCCTTTTGCTCGAATTAGGCGATAGGACGACCGCTTCTGAGATTACGTCACTTTGCGAAAGTGGCATGAGTCTTATCGCTCGAATTAGGCGATAGGACGACCGCTTCTGAGATTACGTCACCTTGCGAAGGTGGCATGAGTCCTTTTGCTCGAATTAGGCGATAGGACGACCGCTTCTGAGATTACGTCACCTTGCGAAGGTGGCATGAGTCCTTTTGCTCGAATTAGGCGATAGGACGACCGCTTCTGAGATTACGTCACCTTGCGAAGGTGGCATGAGTCCTTTTGCTCGAATTAGGCGATAGGACGACCGCTTCTGAGATTACGTCACTTTGCGAAAGTGGCATGAGTCTTATCGCTCGAATTAGGCGATAGGACGACCGCTTCTGAGATTACGTCACTTTGCGAAAGTGGCATGAGTCTTATCGGTCAAATTAGGCGATAGGACGACCGCTTCTGAGATTACGTCACCTTGCGAAGGTGGCATGAGTCCTTTTGCTCGAATTAGGCGATAGGACGACCGCTTCTGAGATTACGTCACCTTGCGAAGGTGGCATGAGTCCTTTTGCTCGAATTAGGCGATAGGACGACCGCTTCTGAGATTACGTCACCTTGCGAAGGTGGCATGAGTCCTTTTGATCGAATTAGGCGATAGGACGACCGCTTCTGAGATTACGTCACCTTGCGAAAGTGGCATGAGTCTTATCGCTCGAATTAGGCGATAGGACGACCGCTTTTGAGATTACGTCACTTTGCGAAAGTGGCATGAGTCTTATCGCTCGAATTAGGCGATAGGACGACCGCTTCTGAGATTACGTCACCTTGCGAAGGTGGCATGAGTCCTTTTGCTCGAATTAGGCGATAGGACGACCGCTTCTGAGATTACGTCACCTTGCGAAGGTGGCATGAGTCCTTTTGCTCGAATTAGGCGATAGGACGACCGCTTCTGAGATTACGTCACCTTGCGAAGGTGGCATGAGTCCTTTTGCTCGAATTAGGCAATAGGACGACCCGCTTTTGAGATTAAGTCACTTTGCGAAAGTGGCATGAGTCTTATCGCTCGAATTAGGCGATAGGACGACCGCTTCTGAGATTACGTCACCTTGCGAAAGTGGCATGAGTCTTATCGCTCGAATTAGGCGATAGGACGACCGCTTCTGAGATTACGTCACTTTGCGAAAGTGGCATGAGTCTTATCGCTCGAATTAGACGATAGGACGACCGCTTCTGAGATTACGTCACCTTGCGAAGGTGGCATGAGTCCTTTTGCTCGAATTTGGCGATAGGACGACTGCTTCTGAGATTACGTCACCTTGCGAAGGTGGCATGAGTCCTTTGCTCGAATAAGGCGATAGGACGACCGCTTCTGAGATTACGTCACCTTGCAAAGGTGGCATGAGTCCTTTTGCTCGAATTAGGCAATAGGACGACCCGCTTCTGAGATTAAGTCACTTTGCGAAAGTGGCATGAGTCTTATCGCTCGAATAAGGCGATAGGTTGACCGCTTCTGAGATTACGTCACCTTGCGAAGGTGGCATGAGTCCTTTTTCTCGAATTAGGCGATAGGACGACCGCTTCTGAGATTACGTCACCTTGCGAAGGTGGCATGAGTCCTTTTGCTCGAATTAGGCAATTGCGACGACTGTTTTTGTGAGATATCGTCTCTTTGTAAAAGTGGCATGAGTCTTATCGCTCGAATTAGGTGATAGAGATGACCATGATCGATAGAGTCGACAGGAGTAATTTAACAGAGCAAGTAGATTCTTAAGAATGGTTAATTTTTGAAGTGTTGTTGAATAGTGAGTGAATAATGGTCAGTGGTCATTTCATAGTTGGTAAAAAGTTTGTGATCATCCCTAGTAATGATGTAAGCTTAATTTTTAAAGAAAAAGGTTTTGGTTTATTAAAAGAGTTTGTTTTAAGCCCTGTTTTAAATCGTTTGATCAGGATAGGCCGAGTAGAGATGATTTGATATTGCAGTTAGGTTCAATTATTTTCAAATGCGTCACACTGGGACGTGTGACTTGTCAGAATGGCCGTGTCGGAGAGTTCAATGTACAATTCCCTTTTTATTATTTTTTACACGCGCAGAGAGAAAGTTGTTTACTACAAAATGCAACGGTTGGATTTGAAATGGCAATATTCGTTAGCAACAAGTTATAAGACCGGTCGACCTAGCGACAGGGACAGTCTTGTTCAGGCGGATCGTGCACAACTCGTTTGTGTAGTTTGCTGTAGCTTGGCCATGACTCATTTAATTGTGATTATTGTAATAGATGTGGATTGGTGAACCGATTTATTACAATGACAGTTTGTTTAAGCAAGACGGAAAGCCCAGGTGTATACACAGTATTCAATTCTGTGGGGCCAGGGAATCCAGACATGGTGGTTGCGATTCATGATTCAGTGCGGAGGCGGGGCACTGGAACTCCGTCACATTTTTATAAGGCTCACGTAAGATCTCTCATGTGGCGGCATCGGTAAGGTGACGTGACTGTAAGTAAGTTTTCATCCTGACAACAGTTTGTTCTCGTACTGTAAGTAACTAAGTGGGTAGTTTACGTCACTTGAGATATCAGATGCAAATCACGCCACGCTCTGCCCCCTTTTATTCATCCGTCTGCGACATATATTTTGTCGGTTTTTAACTAATTTTAGAACTTTATAATTCAGAACATTTCTCTAGTACTTCATCAGTAATATCTTCATATAAAGTAGGTAAAAAATTAAGATGTTTACTGCTAAATAAATACGTTTTAGCTTTTCATTTAGCTTATTTTTAGCATTTAATTTGATCAACTAACGTACAACCCATTGTGTAATACATTAGCACATTCCTTAGTTATGTTTGCGTAGTATATCGTTTACTTTAAACTGTTGATTAATCGTAAATATCTAAAAGAATTGTTCTAGCGAAACAGTTTTTCCGCTCGTCAGCTGGTACCTCGCCATAAACTTAAAATAAATTATAATTTGTGTGCCACTTAATGTCATCCCTCAGTAATCTTGCCAAAAAGTTGGCAGCATTGCTACGTTCTATCGAAATGCTGAATCTTTGTGCCAGACCCCAATCTCTTCGGGCACGAGATACGAGTACCTTAATTAATCTTTGCTATACATATATTTGAACAAATAATGGCCTGTAGTGTCCAACGGACCAAAAACTTTACCCCGTATATTTTGTTTTACATCGAATATAAAGTAGTACTTATACTATTTTAAGTTGGATTTTTATGTGGTTGTTTATGTTTGCCTAAAGACAGTGTTTCGAAATTCTAGAAAAAAGTTGAATAGAAAAGGAAATATATCTTTACGATGTACTTTGCTCTGAGTTTATTTATACACAATGGCAACATAAAAAACTTTAAATGACACATGTGGCACCTTAATATAATTTCACTCTCGATAAAAGAAACAAATATTGGAATAAAAATATTTGTATATTTTTTGTGTATTTGTGTTTATTTATTTATCAATATAACGGTACATATCATTACAGGTTGTTACCTAATGCAATAATTAGTACATATACTCGTAAAACTTACTAAATTAAATATGACAGCTGACATATATGTAGTCAACTTGGTTACAGTCTTAAGGTTGCTGCACACCGTGTCATGTGTATAGGATACGTTTGGATCTTGTAAAATAATTTGCCTATGATTATATGACTGGCCGCCTCCTTAACATCAAACTTCCTTGAGATTGCTATTGTTGCAAATGATTTTTGTAATATTTTGCCCTAAAAGGACCACTTTCTTTAACACTAAACACATATACTCTATACACACATATCTCCTTCTCTCGATCTCTTACAGTGGAGGTATATTACGAAATCTTATTTTTTTAATAAATGTAATCCCACCAAAAATATAAATGTGAAAATGGGAAACAAGTTCAGTATCCGACAAAAGAATAGAGATGTAAATGGCCGCCAAATTCTGTAAAGAATCCTGAAATATATTTATAAGATTCTCAACAATTGACCTGGGTATTTTTTTCCAGCAATTCTGACACATATTTAGAATAATGTAACAATACAATTTTATTAAAACAATGACTTGCGTTTAACTTAAAGATGATAATTGATTAGCTAAATCTAAGCAAGTTTGCTACAATCAGCAAAATCAAATGTTCAGATTCTTATAAATGTCTAAAATATATAACAATATATATTTTGAGTATTTTGTTTAAGAAATATTCAATTCATTCAATTCATTCATTTATTTATTTGCATAAATGTAGGTTACAAAAGTTGATGATTATCTTAAAGTGCCAATACATTTTGCCTTACAAGGCGTGCAAAATACGGACTGCTATGTGGTGTCTATGCTCAAATACAAATAGATAAACTAGACGATTGTATTTTTACAATGCCGCGCTGCCGGATATTGTTAGGAATAGAGAAAAATATTAGAATAGATATACAAATGTTAGAAGAGACAGGTAAGGCACATTTACACTATATATTGCGGTTAGATTTGACATTTTTACACAGAAATTAAGTGTTTTTAAGCCCTAAAGTAAGTGTTTAAAGCTTGTGTTATATTATATTCACTTAATGATACTACTTATATTTTATGATAAATTTATACAAACCCGGGACTAAGAGCCAGGACCAGTGTAAAATAAGACTTAAAAAAAAAATGATTTTTTCAACGTAAATGAGTATTTTTACAACACCTTGGCTTTGTCGTATAATCTGGAAAATACTTCCAAAATTGCTGCATAATAGCTTCGAGATTTTATCCCTTTTAGTATAAAACTATTTCCATGTACACACTAGGAGTGCATGTCTCCCGTAAAATTGAGTTCCGTTCCGATAGAATGCAGCCGACATGCTGTGCCACACCCAAATTACATTTGCTGTCATAAACATCCTTATATCAATAAACGTAAAACTCGTATTTGCTCAGTTCCGATATTCAATAACATTGTCAAACGCAAGAGACAGCCGCGTTGGCCAGTTTAGGTAGATCCGTGGTATTTTACTAGATTGCCCCGAATTTCTGTGGCGTTGGAAGGTCCAGGGGGTACGAAGGAGGTCATGTTAAACTGGTCTATTGTAGGGTTGGTGCATCGCTCAAAACATTTTATAGTATTAGAGTTTGACACTTGAAAACTCGAGTAACTCAGGATATTACTTGAAGGTTATCTGCCTCGTATGAATACAAAAGTGACAGGTCAAAATATTGATTAAATAATGCAAAACTGACAAAAGTCCCGACGTGTGGTTTTTTTTCCTTTAGGCCGCCTATGTATACTGTATTTTGTGATCAGTTACAAAAGTAGAAAATTGTCTCTTTTTCGTTACCTGCCAGTTACAAACTAGTAAATATATATTTCATCAAACCAGCCACCTCTCGGATTCTTCACCATATCATGATGAAGAATCCCTACAAAAGTAAAGTGTTAGATTTTTGAGCTGCCTTGAGTCAACGGACGTAAGTCAATGACTGTTATCTAGCTAAAAAAGTTATTATTCACACATCAGTGAACTAATATGCAGGTTTCCGTTTCTTTAAATCTTATAAAACTACGACTCATAAACACATGAAATTTAAAAAAACAGTAATTTTTTTTAAATCTAAATAAAGTTAAAATATATATTTCGTGTACTCAGATCAGTAGAAATACACAGATCTTTTGTGTTCGTATACGTATAAGAAATCGAAATATTTTCATGACAAATTTTACTAAGAGAATTGAATATTCATAAAATTTACATTGCATTAAAGAGTAAACTTCCTGATTCCTAACAAATATGCCTTAGGGAGGTCCAAATACCGAATTTCCTCGAACTGTGATGGAGTGCCGGCTCCTGTTCACAAGAAAAATTGACAATCGTTTAAAATTTCCACGCCTCTGACGCAAAATACATTGAGTATAGAAGTGACACTGCTGTGGAAACATGCTCATTATTAAATTGCTTGAAATATTGTAACGCCTAGCATTTCAGAATGACCACTGGTGAGAAACAACCAAAAAAACTTATTATTATTATCTATTTCTTACTTTACCTATTTACTTATGAGAAATGTAAGTGATAGTTTATGATAAAGAATACGAATCATTATATTATAACACGTTGACATTATTAACAAGCACGGGTTATTCACGTAGAGAGTCAGCTAGTGGTTGACATGTTCCGACCTCATCCTGAGGTCTTCATCAGGGCGAATGTGACGCGCATACACGAAGCCGCTACGTGACACACTAGTTGCCTCTGTACGTGAGTAATCCGTGCTTGTTCGTTTTAATCAAAAAATAACACTTCATTCCGGATGAGTCAAAAAGGACTATTAACGAACTAATAATAAACTAGTGATTCTGTGAGAACAGTAGACCTCGCGAGACCTTACAACTACGAAATAACCCATATTTTACCATTTTTCTGGCTTAGCAAAGCCATTTCAGAGTTTTGAAACCAACCTACCAATGCTGGAAAGAAAGTAGAAAGAAGTCAAGTGGGAGAGGGAGTGAAATTGAACAACTTTTCTCAAGGAACATACTCGTATAGAGAAATATGAAAAACTTTTTTTGGCTTTTTTATTACAGCATTATAATGCGAATCTTTTTTATTTATTTTTCATTTTTATTTCGGGATTCTAAGTTCATTCAGTGTTTTCAAACTTAATAATGATTCGCAGTATCATGCTTTAATAAAAAAGCCAAGAAGTATTTTTCATTTTTCGATATATGTTCCTTGGGGAAACTTGGTTCTACATATAGTCTGTGGGTTTGACCAATATGGCAGTGATTAAGTTTATTACTGTGTAATCTACTCATAAAGCCCTTTCATTTGATACCATGGTAAGTTTATATAAAAAACATTTTTTTTATATCGCCGACGTCACAGTTACTACCCACCATTTTCGTACTTGTCATCCCATAGATTTGTATTTATGACATCATACTGAATGCACTAATACAAAATATACACAAAATCGATTTCTGGACAACTTTTCGGCGAATTCCCGATAAACTTGAACATGTCAAGTTTATCGTATAAATAAAGTTGTTCAGATAAAAAAGTTGCGTCTTAATAAGGAGAACATAAAATTTTAATGAGATTTTTTTTTAATAGCTTTTATATGAGATTTTATAAGTTTAGAATTCCGACACTTCCGCCATTAAAAAAAAAAAACGAAAAACTGGCTCGACAAAAAAAAATATAATTATCGAACCTGCTCACAAAATTTCATGAGAATCGGTTATGAAAAGCGACTTGTAGGCGAAAACAGACAGACAGACAAAAGAATTTTCAGCCAGTCGAAACTGAGACGCTTCACTCGATTCGTTCGCTCGGTCAATTAATAAAAAAAAAATAGGGACTAATTACACTGATTGAACTAGTCCCAAAGTAAGTTCGAGACTTGTGTTATGGGAAACTAACTCAACGATACTACATTTTATAACAAATACATACATAAATAAACATCCAAGACCCAGGACAATTTGAAAAAGGCCATTTTCCAATTTGCTCTGACCGGGGATCGAACCTCTGGGTGGCGGACTAGCACGTTGACCACTACGCCACGGAGGTCGTCAATATCAATAAAGAAAAATAAACTACCTATCCAGAAAACGAATACAAAATTAGGTCATCAAATAAAAATTCATGTACATTTTAGTTAAACTTCTGCAAATTCCATAACTCCTCGCTGGCACGTGACATGTTGAGAAATACCCTACACCGTAGATTTTGGTTAACAAATGGTTGAAACATCGATCCTTGTAAAACGAGGATATTCGCCTTAACAAAATTGTTCGAAAGAATTTTCTGTCTAGACAACTTGCAATATATTAATATTCAGTCTTAAAAACTTATTACTTAAGTCTGGTAATATTAAGGATTTGGCACAACTTAATTCATCTCGGTTGTGCAAATATTAACCCTTAAAATGCATGAATTTTCCGACTTTCATAAAGCTCATATCATTGGTCAATAATAGACCAAATGATATAAAAAATATATATTCAGATGGAGTTTAAATACTTAGTAGTCAAGTCTGGTAATATGAAAGTATTAGTACAACAGAATTCATCTCAGTTGTGCAAAGTTTTTAACTCTTAAATGCACGAATTTTCCGTCTTACATAAAACTATATCATTGGTCAATAAAATAGTTTAAATAACATAAGAAAAATATTAATATTCAGATGGACTTAAAAACTTAGCAGTTAAGTCTGGTAATATGAAGGATTTGGTACAACTTAATTCATCTTAGTTCTGCGAAAGTTTAAAGCTACTTTGGCATGAATTTGGCAATAATAAAGTACAACAGTATTCTGCAAGATGATTGAGTTTGGGTTATAATACTTCTTTATTTACATTAATCTGTCTTTACTGAGTAGGAATGGCTTTATAAACGTATATGTATCTAAGTAAGGTTCGATTGTTTTTAGTGCATGTAAGTAGCCAATACTTAAGTACATATAGGCATCTGATATAGTTTGACTGAACTTAAATTGTTATAAAATTAGGCACGGAGAAAATCGGAACCATTAATTGTGGTGGTTTTTCAATAAGACGATTTCTCGACCCTTTTGGAGAATGCAGTGCATGCCAACTGATTTTCTTCCTACGCAGATCGTAGAAGCCGATTGAGGGAATGGGCGGAAATCTCGAGTGATGATGTCAATAGGCCATGCGGCTAGAAACCTTTCGTAATTCAGATTCCTTTTCCTACCTTTACGCTGACAGATGGCCCAGGGATCTGTCTGGACTGTGGATAAAGACTGATAAAAAGAATGATATGTAGACCTAGGCCAGGGGCGGAAGAAGGGCTGGGATAATGATGATGATGTATCTACATTATACGTAAATACATACATACTATCACGTCTGTAACCCTAACGGGGCAGGTAGAGGATTTTACGCCTTGCTTGCGGCTCTAAGCAAAAGCCTAGGACCGCAAGACTCAAAGTCCACTTTTAGCGTGACGGTGAGCGAGAATAGTGATGGGTTGCCAGCCGCAGCGCCCCATATCATGATTCGCATTTTCGCCTATTTTCTCTGCGTGAAAAGAGAAGCAGCTGTTACATTAAAAGTTTTTTCTTTTCTACCGGACCAGCATGGAAGTAATCTGCATTATGTGTTTATACAACGTGGAGGGGACATACCCGTAACAAATTAAACCACGGGCTGTACTAGATCACTAAAGTATAATGAAAATAATCGTATAAAACAAAAAAAATTGGACATTTCCATACAAATTGTCCGAACGGCTGCACACTTTTGAATGGAAATGCCAAAATTTTTTTTTGCTTTTCGACTGTTATTTTAATTTCATTATACTACAGTGACCTAGTATAAGCCCGTGGTTCGATTTATTACGGCTATGTCCCTACCACGTTGTATATACGTACATAAAATGAAATACTTATCAACATCTACCCAACAAAACCCAAAACCATTACGTCGAACTAATTCGCAAACTTCATCAAAACATTACCCTTTAATATTCCGTTACAGAATTGGAAAAACTTAGTTAATAACAAAGCATTTAACTGTCGTGGCGATGATTCGCACCTCCCAGCATAATGATTGATTATGTTTTCGCGTGAAACAGAGAAATTATATAGCGGACTCGAGATAATAATTTATCAAATCGTTTTATATGTTTCTATATTTTAAGGAATCCTATACCATTTTGTGCAAGTGGGTTAAATAAATTAATTGTAGGTTTTAACTAAACTTTAATTGTATAGAATCACAAATAATTCATATCCTACATGACCTTAGGAGAATCCATAGATTGGGAATGGTACAATTCCGTGCCGCGCGCGGCCTACGACTGTCGTCGGTCGCTCGCGATAATAGTCAGAGTATGAAGAAGTATGGCACCGCTTCCGAAGCCCGCGACAGACGAGCGCGGCCGACGAATGTCGTGAGTCGCGCGCGGCCGTGCGTGACTTGACATGCTCAAGCGCTTAGTAACATCGTGGATTTCATGGCCGCAAACATGTCTAGGAACGCAAGAGAAAACTTTTCGGTCGAGGAAGACGGAATATTAATAAATGTTGTGTCTCAAAATCTAATAATATATGATATGAGTAATAGAGATTACAAATATTCATACAAGCGTGAAAAAGCGTGGGAAGAAGTAGCTAAATAATATATAGAAACAGAAGCTCGTCATCCTCTTCTTCTTCTTCAAGAATGTCAATGAGCATTTCGATCATGATTTTAGCCTCGGTAGACACATATCTAGAGGGAACTGACGAACAAAACCAACTATCGGCCGCGCGCGTCTGTCGCGGGCTTCGGAAGCGGTGCCATTCTTCTCATACTCTGACATACTCTGACTATTGTCGCGAGCGACCGACATCAGTCGTAGGACGCGCTCGACCGCGATCGATCGCGATGCACGGAATTGTACCTTAACGCTGCACAAGGGCAACCCATAGACAAATTTTCTTGAAACATAGAATTATACCAAAAAAAAAACAAAGAATAATAAACCAGAGAGGCAAAAGACTTCAACCATCACAACTTTTTATTTATTACCCAACTACGGCAAAGCCAAGAGGAAGGGTATTGATTTTAGCAGTCTATGTATGTATATATGTGGGTATTTATGTCTGTTTTTCCGTAGCATCCGAACCGCTTATCTAGAGTTCACAAATGATATGTCAATCATTCCGTCATTATTGTCCGGGTGGCATAGGCTACAATTTCTATGCAAATATGTATAAAATAAATGTTACATATAAAAGAGCGAGAATAAAAAAAAATGTTTTGAATTTGAATGGGGTATCAAATGAAAGGTCTTGATTAGCACATTAGTCGGGTACTATTTTTTAAAAAATCATTAGCATCATCAACGTCATCATCGTTTCAGCCGCATAACATCCACTGCAGGACATAGGCCTCTCCCAAGGATTTCCAAAATGACCATAATAGAGCGGCCTGCATCCAGCGCTTTCCAGGTCGTCAGACCACCTTCTGGGTGTCCTACGCTTCGCTTGCCAGTACATGGTCGCTATTCGAGAACCTTTTTGCCCCAACGGCCATCGGTTCGTTGCGCTGTGTGTCCCGCCCACTGCCACTTCAACGAGCTAATCCGCGATACTGGCATAGCCCAGCGGATTACTTTTGTTCTCCTACGAATTTCCTTGTTTCTGATTCGATCACGTACTAAACGTATTTAAACGTATGTTTGTTTTTTCTTTGAAAAGTCGTCTGTTGTCGTACTTACCTATATATCATCCATGCTGGTCTGCGAGAAAAGAAAGAATGTACCGGCCGCTTCTTCCATTTCTTCAGATTGTTATAAATTTACTTGTAAGGTAAATTATAAATCCCCCGCCTTTGGGTTCACCCCCAATAACTTTTTAACGGCCTAACAGATTTTCATCAAACATAGCAAAAACCATCGCAAGGAAACTTGCTTTCACTTTAAAAAATTGCATCGCTCCTTTTGAGAGCTACGATGCCACAAAGAGACGGACACTGTCAAACTTATCACACCTTTCTTTTTGCATCGGGGATTGAAAACCGACCGATGGAATGGGCGACAATTAATATCTTATCAATAAGCGATGCGGCACAATAATCTTACACCACTATTGGCCACTTACTCACACATACATGTTTTTTTGCAAGACAAACTAAAACCTCCCGACTGTCAAGAATGCTATCTAGTGATGAATAGTGGAGCTACCGATACTAATTGATATCCGTAGCGCCATCTACTATTTGCTAGAGAAAACCGTGACTTTCAAGCGTTAACCCCCAATAACTTTTAAATGACTTAGCCGTTTTTTATCACACACAGCTAAAAACAACCGTAAGAGAACTTGTTTTCATTTAAAAAACCGCATCGAAATCGGTCCATCTGTTCGAACACTAAGATGCCACAGCCAAACAAAGAGACAAACAGACACTGACGTTTAACTTATAACAGCCCCTTTTTTTGTCGGAGTTTAAAAACATAGGCGTCGGTAGCAAATACATCGGAAAGTGTTATTGATATTTTTTTCAAAACTAAAAACCGACTTTACCCCTAAACTACAAAACCGATTTTTGATAAAATTTATATAGAACCACCTGATACGTATACCCTTTTAAACAGAAAAGAAATTTTCAAAATCGGTCCCTTCGTCTTCGAATAATCGGTGAATAATTGAAGATACATAAAAAAAATCGCGACGAATTAATAACCTCCTCACTTTTTGTAAGTCGATTAAAATGGAAAAAGACAACTTACGCTGTTTAAATAAAGACAGACATTTCCGGACTATTTCTATTTCAGCGCTAGAATGTAAATCTTTCGCCCCAGTTACTTCAACTGGTGCCTTATTTATACAACTCTAGAAGTGGGACGTTTGTGTTCAATGGTTTGGTTAATGTTCTTTATTTTTATCAACCCCCGACAAAAAAGAGGGGTGTAAAAAGTTTGACGCTAATGTCTGTCGGTTTGTCTGTCTGTCGGTCTGTGTTTGATGGAAATCGGTCCAGCAGTTCAAAAGTTATAGGGGGTTAAACGATTGCAAAAATTGCCTGATAAATAAACTTGTTTTAATAGAAATACTTTACAACATTTTTCGTCCCAAAGACTCACGGTTTTAATCCCTGACAGAAAAAACGTCAATCGACATCTTTGTGACGAAAAATGTACGTAAAGGTAATGTGGAAATCCAGCATCGAAGAGAAAATAGTCGGGAAACGTCTGTCTTCATTTAAACAGCATTTGTTTGGACCGAACTCGTCTTATTCCTTTTCAATGAACCTCTGCGGTGTACCTGTGGGAAATTTAGTTTATTTCTTACGGATTCAGGTGGGTTTCTTTATAAGAGAGCGCAAATACCTATTTTTTAAATAACGACATTTTTACTATTAAAAACATTTTCAACACACTTGCTCGTAAAGTGGATCTAATTTACCGGTTTTAGATATACAATGTGTAACGGAAAGGGGGTATCGACCCAAAAGGGAGTAAAACCTACTGATCAATGTGAACAACTTTTACTATGGGGCCATCCCTGAAATCGTAAAAAAATATCTGCAGCTCCATATATTTTGGCACGGTAGGTATTTAATTTTGTATGGAGTTGAAGATTTTTTTACGATTTCAGCGATTGTGTATTAGTGTACTCCCTCGGGTTGATACCTCCTTTCCGTTACACGTTGTATAAAGCTCGCGTATCATAAACACGCGTGTGTTATAAACGCAAATAGGGAAGTTATATTCTATAACCGCACTATTTGCTATTTATATGCTTTAAGTTTTTTTTTGTTTTTGTTATTTCGAACTGACCCAACCAGTAGGAATAGGCGCGCCGCGCTGATTTTAATAAGTAAAACGGCGGTAAGCAACATGCTACAGTGTGCATCACAATTTAACAAACTGTTTTTTTTTACTCAACCAGAGCTAAAAAATTAAAAATATAAACAGTTTGTTAGGTATTTTATCTTGCACGTGTTAAAAACCGTCGTACAATATATATGCGTATATTGGTTAAACACACTCGGCTCCATTACGCACTCGCATTTGGCTCGGGCTGAAATTCCGCCTCGTGTGTTCGCCACTTTAACGTACTTATCTAGTAATGTACTATTTCCCACCTAAAAAATTACTTATCTGCACTTCATCATCATCATCATATCAGCCACAGGAAGTCCACTGCTGGACATAGGCCAAGGATTTTAAAAACGACCGATCCAAATTTACACTTAATCACACTAATATTATAAAGGCGAAAGTTTGTAAGTGTGTAATGTTTGTTACTTCTTCACGCTCAAAGGGCTGGATCAATTTTGATAAAATTTGGTATGCAGGAAGCTGACACCTTTAATTAACACATAGGCTACTTTTTCTTCAGGTAACACTGCAGGGCGCAGCTAATATTAAATAAATATTGCAATGTATCAACTTTTGAGAGGTAAGGTGACTTTTAGCGAGGTAAAGTTTTTAGTCGCGTCTTGAGAGTTGATTTCTCGGAATTTTACTCGTTACTTCAATCAGCTTTTATGTTAAACGAGGAAGAAGAAGCAGCGTGTATCTTGTACAATTTGCTGTTTCGTCGATTAGTAAGGATTATAATATTATGTGTTTAATTCTTGTATATGTACTTTGGGGTAAAAGTACAAATTTATGAAGATATTTATATTCAGTTTACTTATTCACAAATGTTATCATACCAGCCACACATATTTTTTGCTTGGTCTACTGGTTGACTGAAAGAGAATTCCATATTGGATTAGTTTCGTCACGTATTAAGTATTTTTTTTTACTGTGCACTTAAGTTTATATAAAGTAATTATTGAAATAGTAATTGTAATATGTGTGTACTTGAACTCAATATTTTCCTACTTACACCTTTTATGTAAAACTTATACCTTTCTATGTAGAACACCTAGATTACTCATTCTTGATCAAATAAACATACCTTATGACGATTTGTGCTTTATTTTCAATATGTATATAAACCCTATGAAATCAGAGATAAACGTGCAGTTTCCCACGAACATACTCCGAGTGTGTTTGATTTCTTACACCCCCTCGCGCTACTTCACAGTATTTTGTACGGTTTACTCACTTAGTGTAGTGGGAAAGACCGACTAGTTTGGATTAGTTTAGCCAGTTTCTGTCACGTGCGGCAACCCGATATTTTCACTGCCCTCAAATTTGCTTCGCATTCTTTGCTTTGGGGCAAAAACCGTCCGGTCGTTAGATTTAACAAAATCAATGAAAATTTAGGAGCTCAGTGGCCCGCTGATCGTACACAATACACATTGCTAGCGCATTCGCAAGTCAACAAACTTCTAATACTTGCTACTTGTCCCATACAAGACACAAAAAATTTGTTTGTTTAAAATAACTTTATTGTACCAAAAACAAAATAAAGACCAAAAAATTCGAAAGAGGATAAATTGAGAGGATTAATATTGATTAGAAAAATTCTCGAGCTTTACTATGCTTCCAAAGGCAAGTTAAGTAGTTGATCTCGGCTTTTATCATTAAATGGTAGTCAATAAGCTATATAGCGGGTCACCTAATACGAAAGGAACGATGGTAGGTGGAGTAAAGCAGTCACCAAGTGGTATCCTAGAAATGAGAAATTTTGTGTGGGACGTCCGGCGGCTAGGTGGGTCGACATTGTTAGGCAGGTTGCTGGAAGGAACTAGATTGCGATGACAAAGGATAGATCAAGATGGCGCAGACAGAAGAAGGTATGCCCAGCAGTGTGTCCCTGAAAGATGATTATGATGAAGCTATATCAAATGCCTTATGTAGCTTGATACCTAACACAAAAGAAAAACAAATAATGAAAATCAAATGTATTCAGTTGAATGCAGAAAGTGGGGTATAAACCACCGCAACTAAAACGTATAGTCATCACCTATTAGTTTTGTAATGGACGTCGAAGTTCTCATTTGTGTTGTTTAAACTGAAACTATACCTAATACCTTTACGGAACACTGATGAACAGAACACAAAGTAATAGAGCTGATATTGTTATTCAACTCATTTTGTTTATTTAATTTGTTAGAAGTAGGGTCTTATGACATATCTGTTAAATGAAAAATACACAATTTTTGGTTGTTTAAAAACAAACAAACAAGTACGGAATTAGAAAATATTAAAACCTAACCTCGATGACCGCTGGCAACAGAGAAAGGCCAAAATTAAAAAAAAATTATAATTTTAGAACCTGCAGACAAATTTCAAAATCGGTTGAATACCCCTATAAAGGTGACCTATAAAAAAAACAGACGGACGATCTGTCAGCCGGTTAGCCGTACAACCGAATAGCCGGATAACCGGACACCCAGACAAGCGGACAACTAGACAGTTGGATTCCCGACAATCAGGCTAAACAGCCGGATAACCGGACAGCTGACAGATATACAGATGGACGGACATACGAAAGCATTTTTCCCAAAACTGAGACAAAGACGCTACGTGCTCGAGGTTAACGATCACTCAGCCATTCATCAAACTAACAAGCCAATTGCTTCTCTACGAATTTCGTTATTCCGCACAAAGTATAAAACATTACCGGGATGCCCTCGGGTCCAAACAGCAGTTTTAAACTGTTCCCAACTCACAAATTGAGCCCTTTATAGTGTTAATGTACAAATAACTGAATAGTAATACTGTTTAGAAGTGGAAACTACTACTGTTATTATGGAAGTTGCGATATTTGTTCAATAACTACTTCACAAATTGAAGTCGCTTGCTCAATGGACCAGTGCACCTGTAGTGCAGTTTGAAACAAAGTCTCGTATTCATGTAGGTTACTTTGTGCTTGTAATTTTAAACAAGGTAGTAACAATTTAAACCCCGATAAAAAAATGGGGTGTTATAAGTTTGAAGCTAACGTCTGTCTATCTGTCGGTCTGTCTGCCGGTCTATCTGACAGTCTGTCTTCAGTCTGTCTGTTGATCTTTTGTCTTTATGTGGCATCATAGCGCTCAAACGGAAAGACCAATTTCAGTTCTGTTTTTATTAACATGATGTTCTCTTGCAGTGGTTTTTAGCTATGTTTGATAAAAATCGGTTTAGCCATTCAAAAGTTCATGGGGGTTAGCGCTTGAAAGTCAAGGTTTTTTACTTTGCCTAGCAAATAATAGATAGTGCTATAGATATCTATTGAAATATGTAGTTTTGCTTCTCATCACCTGATGACGTTCTTTTAAGTCGGTATTTTTTTTTATTTGCTTGACAATTAAGCTCGTTAATAATACTAATAATGAAAGAAATTGATGTGTGTTCTTTAATGCTGGTCTGAGAAGAAGGAAAAACGAACAATGCACTAGCTGCTTCTCTTCCCACTCCGATCGTAAATGCCGATCGAGGGAATGCGGCTGGAGATGAAGATTGAAAAATAAATCAAAATAGTGATAGGTTGCTATCACGATATTTTAATTCGATTTTTCCATGTCCACGCTTACGATCTCGCTAAGAGTGACCTTCGGGTGTTGCGGCCTGGGTTCTGAATGTTTAGCGTCGTAAAACGCAAAATGTTCTGTTTGCCCTTAAGTACACTTCATAGAACTTCATAGAAGCGGAGTATCATTTATGCCTACACTACTACAAACGAAACTATACATCCGTGCACACGGCAATGTGTGTGTGTTCGACCGCCGCCGCCCGCTCAACACTCTCGGGCCGGCGAGAACGGGGAACGGGGACGCATATTGCGCAGGACCTAAGGAAATTCCGTTCTGTGTGTAATACATATACAATGTGTATTTTTTATACTTGATCAAATGAAATGTGTGGATATAAGACGAAATATTACCGACAAAAAACGAAAAAAAAACCGTTATGTTAGTTATAAAAATCCAGGCACTTTAATTTTTTCGTCAATTATTTTTAACTTATTTCCTTTTTAGTTTTGTTAATTATTTTTTACTTTCTTAGCTTCTTAAACTTTGTAGTTTTCAAATAGACCACTTTGAAGAAAATACGCTGTTTAATTAAAGAGAAAAGAAATTAAAAATAGAAATACGACCTTTAGAAAAAAAATTAAAGTGTTAATAACGATTGTTTTTCCGGTTTTTTATCTATAATATTTCATCTAATATCCGCAGATTTCGTTTGATCAAGTATAAAAAAATACACATTGTATATTAATTTTGTTGGGAAAAGTTGTAATCCTGTTTATTTTAATATAAAGGCAAATTAGAACAGTAGGTATATGTATCGGATTTAAATCTTAAACTAAAAATACTATCACTACATAATTTTTCAAAACTAAAAACCGACTTCACCCCCAAACTACTGAACCAATTTTGATAAAATTTCCATGGTACCACCTGGAAAGTATACCCTTTCAAACAAAAAAAGAATTTTTTAAATCGGTCCAGGCGTCTTTGAATAATCGGTGATGATACATAAAAAAAAAAGATCGCGACGAATTGATAACCTCCTCCTTTTTTTGGAAGTCGGTTAAAAAGTAAACGAAAGTACGACGCTCGTAGATTGGCGGTTTAAATTTTCAGAGCTGGTCGTTCACCCTTCCTCATATCCTGAATTGCTCACACAAAAAGCACAGAATAATTAAAGGGGTGTACACACGTTGCGGCTTATCCAGACCCTTGTCACGTGATGACGGACGAGACAAAAACATAGCGAAAACACGATGTCCACGGAACTTATACGCTTTTTGTGCAGCGCCCTTTGCAAGCGGTTTGTACTGGTGACATTTTTGTTGTCCGCAATTCTGTACACGCCTTTATTTTTATACGGATTCTCGGATTCGCTTTCGGTGTTCATGTTTGCGCTGTTTTTGATTGTGAAGCGTTGTGTAAAGTTTTTACTAAATCCTATTAAAAATATGGTTAAATTTTGATAGTTATAATACCAAAATAGAGTATTATACTAACTTATTTAAGGGGATAATGAATTTTTCGAGGTCCAGTGCTGCCCCCATTTGAAATAAATCATTTGAAAGGAAAAAAAGATATCGTTTAAAATTTTACTAACGATGCAAACGCAGCGAAGGATACCCACCAACTAGGTGGTCGGATGACCTTAGCAAGATCGCAAGCCACTTTCAATTCTACTTTTGGAAAACCTTGGAGGATGCCTATGTGTCAGTGGACTTCTTGAGGCTGATACAATGATGATGATGATATGAAAACTGGAGTCAAAAATACTAGAAAGGTTAATCTGCGTGCTTATTGTTAGTCTGTGTGGAACAATTAACAGTAAGTAGGTCCTCTCATTATATCCTCAATGCATTTAGAATGTTTAGATATATTTTAAGAAAAATATTAAATAAAAACATAATTGAAAGTTAAAGATGACAAACAATAGTCAAACACCAAAAAAAAATTGATAAATATTTTAAAATATAATTTAATGCTGATATAATTTACAATTTAAATATATTTTTATTGCATTCTAGCATTCTACTACTAGCAGGAAAAAGAAAGGCTGGAAGGAGAAAGAAATCGTGGTTACGAAACATCCAAGAGTGGTACGGATTAGCGAGCGTTGCTGAGCTATTCCGCCGAGCTAAGAACAAAGAGAACTACACCAAGCTGATTGCAAACCTTCACTATGTGAAGAATCATCTGAAGAAGAAGAAGAAGAAGCATTCTGCTGGATGTAAAGGACAAAACATATTTTAACTTAAATAGGTTCAGCATAGGTTTATAGGCATGGACACTCACTGAAGCCACGTCTAACAAATTGGATCCATTCGAGAAGTGGGTATACCGTAGAATGCTAAAGATTGCGTGGGTGCAGAAAGTACGTAATACCACCGTCTTGCAGAAAATGGGCAAGGATCTTGAGATCCTCAAAAGCATAAAGATAAGGAAACGTAAATACCTAGGCCACATAATGCGTAGCGACAAGTATGAACTCCTTCAACTTATCATACAAGGCAGAAGGAGGCCGGGACGAAGTAGAACGTCGTGGCTGAAAAATCTACGCCAGTGGTACAAAAAGAGTACGCGATCCTTATTCAGAGCAGTCGTCCCAAAAGTGCAGATCGCAATGATGATTGCTGACCTTCGCTGGAGATGGCACTGGAATAAGAAGAAGATACGTTTCATATTTTTTTATAAATAAAAAGGGAGTATTACAGACTCCCTTACCCTCGTGTGTAATATTTTTTAATGCAAATACGTTACAAAAATGCAAAATCAGTAGCTAAGAACGGAAACTACGCAATAAATTTTCATGTTTTTATACGCACAATGCACATTGCTAGAATAACTGCTTAGGCCGAAGAGGGTCACTAGTTTCCTATAAAATAAAATCTAATGCTTTCTTTTTAAGCTGCATCGGAAAGGATCATGTTTCACATAATCCTTTAACGTTCTGTCAAAAATGAAGAGAGTCGAGAATGTAACTCTTCATATAATATGTTCTCTTGTAATCGAACCTGTGATAATCTATTTTTCCAATATTATTTACTTTTTCGAACATTATAATTCTATTTCAATCAATATTTGAGAGTCGAGAGCCTGCTCTTCATATGAGTAAAAAAATATGCACTCTTTGAATCATAAGGCTCTAAGTATTGACGGCCATAGTTTAAAATCTCTACAATAGATATACAAGACTTTTTTCTCATTATATAAAAGGATAAATTACCTCTGTCCATAATTTAATCCATTTAATAGCATTACACTACTAATTTAAAGAGCAAGATTTATTTCTTTGAATTGCATGAAAAGTCTGCAATCCTAAATTGGTAATATATTTACTTATGACTGATTTAGACGATATGTAGATTTTGATGATTAAGAGAGTTATGTACGACACTTACTAGTCCAATAGGATACATAATTTTGGGTCTAAAAGAGCAAAGGAACTCTATTGCCTAGTGTTCATCACGCCAGGCTATCTCATCGGACGTCCCGGGTTTAAACCCGGTCAGGTCAAAATAGAAAATGATTTTTTTTTATATTTACGTGGGTCTTTGATGTTTATCTATTTAAGTATTTCTTATAAAACACTTGCAGTATCGTGGAGTTAGTATCCCATAACACAAGTATCGAACTTACTTTGGGGCTAGCTCAATCCGTGTCATTTGTCCGTATATATTTATATTATTTCTGGTCGCCAAAGATTAATTATCTTACGAGAGAATTAGAAGCAGAAATATTTAAGATCATTTAACTTAATTTTGTTAATAATGAGGGTTTTTTATTATTTTTTTTAGTTATATTTCGTCTACGGCTCTCTAGTTTGAAACGGATTCTTGCCGTCCGCAGTCAACTTCCCACGTGTTCCCAAAATTCTTTAAAATCCATAAGTGGTTTTTCCATGTTTTATTTATTTGTGTTGCCGCGTTCCGAGCACAAAGGCTAACCGCACGATGTAAAAAGAGACTAGCATCTAGTGTGCTGCAAAATAGGGAACAACCGCGACGAATGCGAAAAAAACTTACGGAGTTTTTTTTTTGTTTTATTTTACTTTTTATTTTAATGAGATACACTTAACAAACGGTCACCAAAGTAATTCATTATTTTATTTACATATATATTTAAAATATATCAAGGCAACAACTCAAAACCTGAGCATACAGCAAGTTTAAGGTATAAAAACAGTTGAGAGCTAAGAATAAAAAAATATATGTAGGGAAATACATTGCTGCCAATGTCTTAAAAGTAGTAAGTACATATATCAAAGTAACAAGTTTAGAAAAGGAGAAGATGATAGCAGACCTCTCCATAAACACTTCCAAGAAAGTTACTAAGTGCAATTTTACACAGTGTCACCAACAGTAGTAGCACAGTACAAGTAAAAAATAAACACTTATTTTTAAACTGTCAGATATTTCAATTCTGACGAATTTTGACTTTGAAGGAGTACAAAGTGACTCCAAGAATTTTTCAATGGATTTGTGGTTAAGAACAAGATCATCATATCCTACACATTCGAACTAGGGGATTATACATAAAGTGTTATTTTTATAGACCTCAAAAGCAAACAACATATGCGTGGGATTACGTGGAGTTTGGTTTCTTCCATCCGTTGGTCAGGTTCTAGACTCTGTCTACCCCGAAATGGTTAAAGGTAAGATTATTGTTTCTTCGTTTTAGTCTTAAGCAAATAAAATACGTACATTGTACCAGCTGTTTTTCTTCTCTTTTCTTTGTAAATTATTTTAGCCGATGAAGGTAAGAAAAAAATTAAACCGGTATACAATATAATACACCGTGTAAATAATCTTGCCATAGTCTCAGATGTACTAATACTGATGATGATGAGCAACTTCTCCAAAGAGCAGAGATAGTAAAATGAAAAAAAAAAAAGTTAGTGTGGAAAGTTTTTGAAGTGAAAACTTTAGGCGCGTTGGTAATTTTTTGAGACGGAAAATAACCATTAAAGCTGACGACTCTGTTACCGTCACCAAAACCAAGTTTTCACTTCTGCCAGCACTCCCGGAGTGCCACTGTTAGTTTGTTTATATTTCGATGTTACTTGGGAAAAGTTTTTCAGTATAATCAGTATAGGTACGCTCGAGAATATTAATCTTTAAATTAATACGGTGTATATTTATAACACAAACATTAAGTTTTAGTAGAAGCCAATCAACGGATTTGTAAAAAAAAATTGAGAGCTTTGTCCAGGTGAAAGATGATTGATAGCTCTCGAAACGCGTGAGACGTCTATGGCGCACCTGCGTTCTTGCCTCGGCGCCCTACCCTTAAGAGCGGCCTTCCCGTCTTACATTTCATACAAACGCTCGTACGTGATTATGGCGTTGTATCTACTTTTGAACTCACAGGTATCTTGGGCGCTATATCTAGGTTTCTATTGAAATAAAAAAATTGAAATTTAGAAAAACAAAGACAGTATAAGCCTCCAAAATCTGCTTTTTTGCACAAATTTTAGCTGAAATTCGACCGTTCATAAAGTACTCACAAATTGTAAAAGTAAAGAAAATATTTCGATACAAACCTCTTAAATGTAATGAAAATTTTGAATACAAAACATTTATTTCTCATACTTATAAGGCTTATTGATAAACACGTATCACCTGGAACAAGTTTTATGAAATTTCCGCACCCTATGAGTAGTTAATATTCGTTCAATGGATAGTTAATGATAATACTAATTTCATTTAATAGAATGCAAACCATGCCCTTAGGCGCTATCTCTCTCTTTTTGGTTTGCCTCTTTTTCTAGCATTGTCCTGGATGGAACACCAAGCTTTACAAACTATGCTCGCGTTGAAAACAGAGCGGCCGGGAAGGGCCGCCTTAAGGAGCTAAACTAAAAAGCTAACGGATCATTTGATACGCACAATTGCGAAAAACGGCCACTTTTGGTGTATGTGCGTAGAAAAGCTTCACGTTCTCACTTTAAACTGTAAACAGTTGTTCATATAATAATTGGAAGGGTTATCTAGTGGGTGGTCAATACAAAATTTTAAATTTTGTCTCCATTTCCTATCAAATGATTTATTTCAAATAGGAGCAGCACTGGACCCCGGAAAATTCAGGCATCCCCTTAACAAATTATCTGATGATATAGTATAGAAAAAAGAAAACTATTGAAACGCAAAGAAGAGTTATTCCGGTCTGATCCCCAAAATCTGATACGTTTTGATTAGATTGATAGTGGATACGTTTTGATTTAATTATTTTTTTATTCCGGCTTAATCCCCCATCCAGGGTATCAGAAATAAAATTAAATATTGTATTCCGGTCTGATCCCCAAACATATTTTTGGAACAGTCAGTAAAAAAAATAGTAGTTTGTTGATCTACTGAAAAGTATTTTTTGATCTGGTATATTATTTGTCGGCTAATCTTCATAAGTATTTTTTACCTGGAAAACAGTGGGGCGTGATATACTATAGAAAATCGTTATCATATAGACCAAGTCCACAGGACAGGTTTTATTCCTTTATATTTTATATTATCTAAATAAAAGGTATAATATATGATTAGGTATCTGTGACTGATTAGAACTAATAAAAGCTAATTATTTTTTAATCGACAACTGATTATCTCTTGACTGTACCTACCCATAAAAAGGGTAGGGAATCAGACCGGACTAGTAAATTGTATAGTGGATTTGACCGGACCAAAGTAATAACAATAATCGACAGTGGATCCCATTGGTAGATCAGATTGGAATAACTCGCAAAGAAGAATCTAATTTAAATCCATAAAAATAAATATTTACGAACAAATCACACAGATCATGAATCAAGCCAGCCCCAAAGTAAGTTCGAGACTTGTTTTATGGGATACTACCTAGACGATACTATATTTTATAACAAAAAATATATACATAAACATCCAAGACCTAGGTGAATCTGCAAAAGATCATTTTCCATCTTGACCTGACTGGGGATCGAACACCCGGGACCTCCGGTGTGGCAGCCTGGCATGATGACCACTAGGCAAAAGAAGTCGTCAAAAAAAAAACATTGATTATAAAAAAGGTTATATTTTTTATTTTATTTTTTCTAGCTGCGCCCGGCGGTGTTACCAATGTTGTATATAAAAAAATAGCCCTTGTGTTAATCCAAAGTGTCAGCTTCCTGCATACCGAATTTTATCAAAATTGGTCCAGTCACTTGTGCGTGAAGAAATAACAAACACACACACACACACACTTAAACTTTCGCCTTTATAATATTAGTGTGATTTAAATAAACGCAAAGAAGATTGAAATCTTGTCGTTCCATAGCTCTATCTATCCCGTGGCAAGAAGTGATAGTTTGTATGTATAATAAAAAGTGTAAAGCTAGTTCAAACCGCAGGATCAAACCCTGAGGGATCCGCTAGCGAGCACCCAGGTGCGCCCCTTCTAACTACCCCGGTCTTAAATTCTTGGCAGGAAAGGCTTGTTTTATAACGTCATAGAGATTCATAAACTGAATTCTTGGTTTAGAACAACGAGCTTTTTGATTTATCTAATTCACGGCACCGTTCCTTGTATTTTCAGGTGTCGTTGATATTATTACAATTTAAAAGTTTAGCAAAACGACATTTGGTTCTTGTGATCCTCATATCTGTCTACTTAGTAAGAAATAAACACGTGAAAGTATATATATAAAGACTGCCTCCTGAAAAACGTAAAACTGTATACAAAATGATAGTTAATAGACACCTTATTGTATGGGCAATTGATAGGTGCCACAAACGGAAAATAACAAATGCTGAATTTTTTGAAAATCTTCGTGAAAATTTCACGCTTTGAGAGACTTCAATTTATTAAAATATAAGTATGGATTGAAATGAAAAGGAAAATAAATCTGAATATAAAAAAACACAAATATTTTTAGTACAGTAAGTTCCTTTCCAATGACCCATCGCAAACGTAAATGTTACGTTGAATTTTACCCATCACTATATGATTCTATTTTCCACCTTTTCGCCCTTGTGAGATAGTTTGTGTTATAGACCAAGTGATATTAAGACATAATTATAAATGTCTTCAGTCAGTTTAAAAAATGCCAAAAATGAGATAGCAGTGTGATAAAACTAATAAAATAATCCAACCGTCCGGGTATTATTATAATGCTTATCATCCATGGGGCAGAATAGCTGCCAGAAGCAGCCTCGTTCTTGCAGAGTCATGAAGATCATCCAGGTCATGTAGTATAGGATTTGGTCGCTTTCGTCAATTGGTCGATAGATTTTAAATAAATCAACTGTGTATTATCAGATTACCCAAAAACCACATGACAATAAACATAATGTCTAGAGAACTTTAAATTAAAATAAATAGTAAACCCAAAGTTGCTTGTCAGTATTCATTATGCCCGGGCATTGTAAAAATTGTCCCAATTTATCACTTGTTCTATAACATACTAGTATGTATGTGTATAAATATCTACTTTAACTTTCTGCTTTTGTTGGCTGTACTTACCTACGTGCATAAACTGTTTAAATCTTCTTTGAAAACAACAAAGTAATAAAAGAATCTTTTAGCAGTAATGGATCTGTAGAGCAACCACTTTGTAAGGTGTCCTAAAAATAAATTCCAGTGTTTTACAGCGGTAAAAGATAAAGTTTTCAGTATTAAAACTGTTACAACAAGGTACGAAAACTTTATTATCGGGTTGCAAGGTCTAAATTGAAAAACGTCTCCAGTTTTTATATCTTTATTAAGATAATTGTTTTTAAAAATCATGACTGCATTGTAACTTGTCTTCAACTCTGAAAGGTATATGAAACTTTATTTCGGTAAATAAAACACTACACAGAGAAATACGTATGCCGATGCAGATTTTGATTTCAGATGTATGAAAAGGTGGTAAACGTCAAGTGGTCTTGAACATAACAGAGGTGGCCCGATAAAAAGAAAGTGCAAAAACAGGCACCAGGAAACACTTTTTTATTTATAAAAATGTGGTGTCGTGGGACACCAGGTAGGAACGAAGTTCAAAAGTTCTTGTGTATACGACTGTCGCGCCTGCGCACGTCTCATTTAACGAGGTCATCCTTACGGTTTTACTATCACATTTTTTTCAGTTCGGTCGCGCAGCAAAATCCCTATCTCCTCCAAGCCTGCCGTAAGGAACTTCGTTCCAATAAAATCTAAAATCTCACGAAATCTCGAAAACTACTTAGCCAATGAAAATGAAATTTGGCAGATAAGTAGATTGTGACTAGGAGACCTTCGCTAAGAAGGATTTTTGGAAATTCCATCCCTAAGTGTGTGAAATAAGGGTTGCCAGTTTGTACGAAACTTCGTAATTTTTAAAGTCAGAGACACGTTTTTTTATTTATTTTAGTAGTTAGTAAAAAATAATAATGCATTCAATAGATTTTGAAAATAACATGCCTATGAGGGTGAAATAGGGGCTGCAAGTTTGTATGAATTTTCGACATTATTGAAGCGAGAAACATGATGTGTTTGAGCGGAGCGGAAGCGGGAGCGGGAGTGGGAGCGGAAACTCGACAAAGTTCGTCGGTTTCGCTAGCTAGGCCTTTAAATCTCGACACTTTTATAAAGATTGTTATATTGAAGAAGTATTCAAACATTTTAAATTTTTAACATAATAATTCATATGTCATAACAAAATTAATAACATAAAAAAACAAAGAAAAATCATATAATAAACATTTTCTAGACGTCTACGCGGACGAAATCGCGGGTTACGGCTAGTTTAGGATATATAAGTTGGTTTAAAGATAAACCCTATTTTATATATTTTACAAGCTTTTATTTAGTTTCATCTGTCCCTTTGTCTGTCGGTCTATAATCAAATTTTGCAAGTTAAATTTAACCTACTTCCCGGTTTCCAATTGAGCTGAAATTTTGCGCGGATACGTATATTGCGTGACAATGCAATATTATATTGACATTGAGCTGATTTAATGATGGAACCGGAAGGTGTCCATGGAAACTCTGTAATGAAACGACGCAACCCCATCGAGTTTGAGCTCATTTGATTCGTCTTGAGGAACACTTATAAAAGCTTGTTTTAAAATTATTTTTAATAATTACTTGTTAAAGAGTGTATAAACTTATAAGTTTTAGAGTCAGTCAATTCGTAAAAAATAACTAATACATAACTTACCAAGTAGACATTTCAAGGTTTAAAAAGTAGCTGTAACTGATTGTTCATAACACGTAAATTTTTACCCCCGTCAAAATAGAGGAGTGTTATAAGTTTGACCCTAATGTCTGTCTCTCTTTCTATGTGTATGTCTATGTCATAGTAGCTCTGGAACGGATGAGACGATATAATTTTCCTGGCAAATAAACTTGTTTAAGACGAAGTGGTAGCTAAAGTGGCGCCCTCATTTGAAATAAATTGTTTAAAACTAAATATGGTGATAATTAAAAATTTGATTTATATCACTGTCTAGAAAGACCTTTAAACTATTTGCAGTCAATGTCTACACAATATACAAACATGTCTAAAATATCCACAATACAATTATATTGAATGTTAATGAAACACTTTTTATTTACAAATGAGACACATTTTTTAATAATTTTTAAAAATGTTTGATTGTGCGAGCGAGACAGCCAACCAAATGTGAAATGCCTCTTAATTATCTAAGATAAAAAACGTATCTACCTTCTTTGGTTGTTAGCTACAACTCCAAAAAACTTTCAAGTAATCACCCCTATCCTACGCCGAGGGAATTAACCCCAACTTGTGTGTTTTGTCCCAAATAACTTCAATGTAATTGCTTCTACTTACTTTTAGAACTTTTCACATTATGCCGGGTACACATGGGAGTATTGAAAAAAGGTTGTTCTACACTCACTACAAATTAATTACTTTCATAGTAGATAGTGTATCCACACAGAATAAGTGCTAATACTCACGTACAGACGCAGAAAAGAAGTAAGTACGATAGGATACTATAATCTTTTTTTTTGCATTAAATAGTGTTCAAAATCCAGGTGTTAAGAAATCCAATTTAAAAAAGTAGCTATACCTATTTAGGCATAATCAAAGGAATGAAAATAAAAAAAAAGAATAATCCTTCTGAAGTGGGAGTTAGCTTGACATGTTTTTAGTATGAGACCGGAAAGATGGGCAAGAGAAGCCACGTTATGGTTTCCAGAAGGACACCGGCGTAGGGGGAGGCTGAGAAAAAGATGGAGGGACGACATTGAATGCTACATGAGTGGATGGCAAGCTGCCTTACATCGTAAATCCTGGAAGCAGAAAGTGGTGGCCGGTTTGCCCAGCAATGGGTCACTACATATACTAAGAAAAACTCGTTTATTTTAGAGGCAATGACGCGAAAAACCCCTAGTCTTGATGACCTCTGTGGCGTAATGGTCAACACGCTAGTCCGCCAATCCGGAGGTTCTGGGTTCAATCCCCAGCCAGGGCAAGTTGGAAAATGGCCTTTTCAAATTGTCTTGGGCCTTGCGTGTTTGTCTATATTATGTATTTATTGTAAAATATATATAATATGGGTTAGTATCCCGTAACACAAGCTTAAGCTTTCTTTGAAGCTAGGTCAATCTGCGTGATTTGTTCTTAATTTTTATATATTTAGTCTTACCCTACACTGAGTTCACATTATGGTAAGTGTATTACAAGCTCAAGAAAAATGAATTTTCCAGAGCAGTTTTTGCGCAAACGTCTTATAACCTCGTCTGGGCTCATTTGTCTTTTGTCTGATTGTTTTAAGGGTCACATTGGAAGAATATAATATATTTTAAGGTTACGTACGAAATCAATGTTCGACAAATCGATATCACATATTTGTTCAGAAACAATAGGACTGAGCAGTTAATTTTTACTTTATTGTACAGCTATTATATTTTTACTTTATTTTTACCTTACTTTACTTTATTTTTGCTCCTTTTGTCGTGGAGACCTTGGGGCCTTAAGGTGCGGATGCCCATTAGTTGTATAAAGAGATTTCCTATCATTTAATGGTATTTATAGTACGTATATCTAGTTTAGTTTTATATTCAAAGTTATATTTAGTTTAGTCATAGTTTATTTATATCATTTAAGTTTTTAATGTAATTAAAGAGTTTTATTTGAGGAGTAAAAAAAAAAACAAATAAATATCTGTCCTGCTTATACAGATGATTTTTTACATACCAGCCAATTTTTTGGAGCATGTTCATTATCATTCACAGTCTATGATACTGAAGTACTTTCTATCAAAAAATTAATTAAAAACGGATGAAAAAAATTCTTTTTCCCATACAGAATTTGTTTTTCGAGCACCGATTTGTGTGATATGTATTTCTTCTTTGTTCTTCGTTAATTCGAATCGAATATTTAATGGATCATGGACAGACCCAGGTACAAAAATTTAGCTAGTGGTTAAAAGTCAGCTTGAATTTTAATGTTTTTGTTTTTTTAATTAAATATTTTGTACACAATCCGCTATTTTCCACCAACTCAAATCAAAAACTTTTTTCTAAACATGAAAACAAACATTTTCTAAACATGAAAACACAACATCTACAAAATACAACGGTAAATGGTAAGTATCTACCCTATTTATTTATTATTGCTAAATCTAACTTTTATTTATTTATGTACATATTTTTAGTATAATCACAGGTGTAGTCGGGGGAAACAGCGGTGCTCCGCGTCATCTACAGCCACGTTTAAGGGGCTACCTGAATTTTTCGGGGTCTAGTGCTGCCCCCATTTGAAATAAATCATTTGAAAAGAGACGGAGATATCATTTAAAATTTGGTCTTGATCAGACCCTGGATAACCCTTCAAACTATTTTATGAACTACCGTTTACAGTTTAAAGTGAGAACGTGAAGCTTTTCTACGCATATACGCCAAAAGTGGCCGTTTTTCGCAATTGTCAAGATGATAATGATCAAGACCAAATTTTAAATGATATCTCCATTTCTTTTCAAATGATTTATTTCAAATGGGGGCAGCACTGGACCCCGAAAAATTCAGGTAGCCCCTTAACGTGACGTTGGGCGTGAAAATGAAAATAATCGGCCAAGTGTAAGTCAGATTCGCGCACGAAGGGGTTCTGTACCATTATTATTTATAAAAAATCTAGTTTGATGTATGAGATTTTTTAATCTGTCTTTAGTATTGCTGTTATAGCGGCAACAGAATTCATAATCTGTGATAATTTCATCTGTCTAGCTATCATGGTTCATGAGATACAGTCTGGTGAAAGACGGACGGACAGGAAAGTTTTAGTAATAGGGTCTCGGTTTTAACCTATAGGTACGGAATCCTAAAAAGGAACAAAAATAGTGGCGAGTTGCTCGCCACATCGTCTATTAACATAATACATATCTAACCCTCCAGCTATCTAAGTAGATGTATTCTCTTCTTAAACATAACTAACTAACATTACTCGTCTTTAGATTCCTATGTCAAGTGGATAACCGCACTTGACACATGAATTTTGCATGCGTAAGTAGGTAAAATATTTTAAGTGTATTCAGAAGTTTATTAGCACTTTGATCTTGCAGGATTTTGGGATAAATTTAATATGTTTATAGGGCATCACGCTCCGTCCTAATATTAAATTAAAAGCACTTAATTACATTTCGTATTAAAATGTAAGGTTTGTATTTAAAAATGTTTAAGAGCTCATTTACTCTGAGTATGGACTTAAATAGTTAAAGAGAAATAATTATGAGAGTAGGTATCAGGAGGTACTTGCTTCAACATCACCATCATCCAAACGTATTCTCGGTTGAATACTCAGCGGTCACGCTTCAGAGCTCGGGGTCTGCTACCTAACCTAGGTGATTTGATGAGGTCAGGTTTTTACTCAGAACGACTGCCGTCTGACCTTTACAACCCAAAGGGTAGACCAGAACCAATCCTTGGATAGGTTTGAGTAATCGCTAGATGGCGTTCCACAGCTTTTCATGCATTCTGAAGCACGGGATTATCTTTCTTTGATTCAAGCCTGTAATATCCTTATCAGACTGGATGACGGAGCAGGTGGTAGGTTTAAGGGATATATGAATTTTTCGGGGTCCGGTGCTGCCCCCATTTGAAATATATTATTTACTTTTGGCTAATGTGCGAAGAAAAGCTTCACGTTCTCACTTTAAACTATAAACAGTAGTTCATAAAATAATTTCATTGTATCTTGGGCTCGATCAAGACAAAATTTTAATTAAATAATACGAAAATTGGGGTCAATTTTAGTATTATTTAATTTAAGTACTTATTATAGTTTAATAATATAGTTTTAGTTTAATAATTATAGCTTTAAAATCATTTTCGTAATCTTTACAAGAGTACGACAAATGAAAGAAAAAAGTTTCATCAACAAATTTTCATTCTCATTTTAATATTCCCCACGTTATTATTATTTAGATTTACGATGACGTTTTTTATCAACACACTCCACACCCCATTACAAAACACCGAAATCACAGGAATAAAGTCATCTTATATTAATCGAATAAAAATGATACAATTTGGTTACAAGAAATCTATATTCTGCACTCCTTTTCTTTTTTGTTGCCTGTAAGACATTGCTTCGGTGATAAGGCTACCTCTCGTATCTCATTATGCTGTCTTTGCTTAATAAGTATTTCGAAATTTTAAATGTCATTTGGTGCAATTTATTGTGTTGTATTGTATTTTGCAAGGTACAGTTTGAAACTTCTTATTAGTAGTAGATGTACTGAAAATGGCATCGCATTTAAGTAGTAAGTGGTATAAACCAAAAATATTTTATCTGTTGGTTTATAAACAACGTAAAGACACGTGAAGATTTTGGTTGTCATTATTATGTGGTATTGTAAAAATCTGTAAGAAATCTTCTTGGAGCTTAAATATATATTATATTTATAAAATAAGACATAAATAAACAGCTTATTTAATATTATATGTTTCAAAAAAATATGGCTTTGTGTTGCTGCCGTAATGTTGAATTGAGAATTTCGTTTTGCACTGCCTGATGTGATGTGCCTCGCTCAATTTACTTCAGTTTCGTAGGCAATAAAAACTTTAAAACATTATGTTTTTGTGAGATTTATTTCATCAGATTAGCAGTATTTCGTGACAAATTAATGTGAGTGCGTAGCCAGATAATAAAACAATCTTATACGCTACTTCTTTACAATCGATGTTTTATTTCCCCACCTTATTAACGCTCAAGAAATTTCAAAAATCAAATAAAAACGAGGGGCCTTGGAACTTTTTAATAAAAATATTCAATCGTTGCGCCTCCGAACTTTAAGATCGTTCTGAGCTAATAAAATGTAGATGAAGAATACTTTATGGAAACTTTTTTGTTTTCTGAAAATGTTGCCAGGCTGAGGTGATCTAGTGCGGAGCTTTTATGCAATTTTGTTTCGCAAAGACTTGCAAGAGTTAATTTGGAGACTTTTTTGTAATAAGAGTAACATTTTTTTTTTTTTTTTTTAGTTGTATCTAAGTGAATATGAGAATATGCCTTACATCATAACCGAACAACAATCTTTATTTTAGGATGTTCTCAGTTGTATCCTCAGGTGTGCTGTTTCGGAAACCCGGGGTATGTTTTCTTGCTTTTTAGGTAAAAAACGGGACCCTAATACTAAGACTCCACTGTCCGTCTGTCTGTCACAACGCTATATCTTATGAACCGTCATTTCATAGCTAGACAGTTGTCTAGCTATGAAATGACGGTTCATTGTAAATGTATTTCTGTTGCCGCTATAATTAACAACAAATATTAAAATCAAAATAAATATTTACGTTTGTTGTATGCGCTCCAATACAACAAACGTATTTTTTTATAAATAATGGTACGGAACCTTTCGTGCGCGAGTGCGACTCGCACTTGACTGGTTATTCTTAATCCAAATATAATAGATATGTCAATGGGTACCCCTGGATGCCAAAGACGATGTGAAATTTCGAAGAAATAGCCGGAACAATCTAAATGATTTAGATATAATTATAAATTAATAATAATATTTTTTTAAGCTATTGCATAGCTTTTCGCGGGCTTTGAGCGTGGCGACCGAATCAAGAAATTCGGTATCCGTATCCCATCGTATCCCATCGTCTAATGTCGTTTCAGTTCGGCATACTTCGACGCGGTGTTTGTGTGCGTGCGACTATAAGTATGCGTGTAGACTAGCTGCTAACTGCTCAAAATAAAAATTCCTGAATAACCTACATTTATTTTAAGATAACGATATTAACTTCTCATTTCTTCAGTAAAAGAAAAAAATGTTTTATTATCGGTCACCATGCTCAAAAAGTGTAACTTGAATTAATATCAAAGAAAAAACTTGAAGTAATAATCAAAGAAAAAAAAATTACTGCATAATTAAATAATTAATTGTGCATAAGTTGAAAAAAAAATAGTATGCAATAGCTTTACCGCGGCAGTCCCCGAGTGCCACACGTTTAATTTAAACTTTTCAACCAAGATTTCAGAAGTAAATAATCATACTAGTTAACACTATAATTATAGATTTGAGCTAGGTATGTTAAAATAAATAAAAAACATTAATAAAACCCTTAAGTACCGACTTAAATATGTATACTTATTAAAAGATATGTATAAAAGAACAATAATAATCTCTCCAATTTAAAGAAAATATCTTAGGTAAAATTAACTACAGTTATCGACCGTAATATAAAAAAATCGACACCTAAACTCCTCAGGGAATTACCCAATTTAGGAGGGAAAAAATTGACAAAGGGAAGAGGGAATTGGGCCTACGGTCTTCCAGGCCAATAAAATATTCCTTAGTGTTGGCTGCTTAATTAAATAAAATGGGCCGTCCTCCTTTGGGATAGATTAACAATGTTGGACCAAAAGGCTTGCTGTCAAGTGACATAGTTATTTGTAAGCTAAATTAAAAAAAAGTTTCAGAACGCTACGGACGCGTCATAGGATTTTTCGAGAGTTGTTTATACTACAGCTAATTATTTAAAGATAAAAAAAATAAGTTAGTAGACCTCACCGTATTGCGAAAAATATCGAAATAAAATTTAACGCGGCAAAGACAATCCATTAAAAATAACTTCATTTATAAATAATATTACACTCTCACACATATAGTTATCAAATTACAGCAGGTTTGAAGTACTTTATTGCGAGTTTAATTAGCTTGTTAGTGTTATAACGAAGTCATTATACAGCCCTTAAAGTCGCGAACGTCAGTAATATTTACATAGTTCATTGTTATGTATGTACAGTGGGCCACACTGAAAAGTATACTACCTCTACACTATTGGTACTAATAAAGTATATTGGTGGTATATTCTATGTACCCTACTGTACTCCATTTAACTTGGGAAATGTGCTTTATTATTGTATTAGTTACCGGTATGACGTCATTATTTTATTCTTTTAAACTATACCAATATCCACATTTAAGAGCCAGGCTTCATTTTATATAAAGCTATATGAATTTACTAGCACCAAGCCACGCTAAGAAATGCTACAAATACGTATTTTCGTAATATGCTGTAGCACGTATTATGTAGCAAGTACGTATTTGCGTAGCACGTATTGCGTAGTAAGCCATATCACGTACAAATATTCCATAGCTTTCACTGCGACTTTCACAGATCTCATCATGCGTTTATACTTTATATCTTCTACTACATTTAGAGCTAGGCTGTGAGTGTCATTGCATGGAAAAAAATGCACATACACACGACCTTTCGTAGTTAGAACTGATGTACATTATGAAATGCAATAAATGATTTGAATTAAATTGAATTGAATTTTGCCAGAGATAATGGAGTGGTTTGCTATTGCCTTTCCCTTTTACACACTAGTTAACTTAATAATTATTAGTAAATAGATTTCTAAAGGAGTTTAATCCTTACTAGGCGTGATTTGTACCTCTGAGTTTGCGCTAAGAACGGACGTTTTTAGTTACCACCATTCACTTTCTGTGATGGAAAATATCATGTAAAAGTCTGCATACTATCTAAAACTGTTAAGTTTACTAGTGTGTGAAATAGAGAAAACAATGGTAAACCTTCCATTATCTCTGCCGAAAGTCGTCATTGTATGAGTCTATTTCCATACAATGACACCGACAAGAGCCTGGTTTTTAAATGTAGAAGAAGAAGTCACACATGATGAAAGTTGTGAAAGCTACGGAATGTTTGTACATTGAAAGACTGGTTACGCAATGCATGCTACGCAATACGTGCTACGCCATGCTACGCTAATACATACTTGCTACGCAATAAGTGCTTCGCTGTGCTACGAAAATACGTACTTGTAGCATTTCGTAGCATGGTTGATGCTAGTAAATTTTATGTACTTGTTTTGGACAGTTCTTGTAGTCAAACTCTGGTACAATTTTGAATTATCTCTATCTTTTTCTTATTAATAATCACGCTGGTGTCATACTTTGCGAGCTGCTTAAAGGCACTTGAAGTAACTTAGTGAGTTGAACTAATAAACATATATAAATTAGCCTAAAATAAAAAAAAGAAATTATAATTGTTTATTTTTATGACCAAACTATAGATCTTCGTAGCCTTATACTCTTAAACTAAATTATTAAAAATATTATTTTTTCGAACAAACTTTTATCTAAAACAATGAAGTTAAAAGTTTGAAGTGCTTCTCAAGACGAATCAAACGAGCCCATATTAGATGGGGTTTTGTTGTTTCATTACAGAATTCCCAGGCGACCTTCCTGCTCTATCATCAGATCAGTTCCATGCCATCATAATATTTTATTGTCACACGATATACATATACGTGCAAAATTTCAGCTCAGTCGGAAACCGGGTCAAGTTCAACTTGCAAGATTTGATTACAGGCAGACAAACAGATCGACAGACAACGGGACAGGTGAAATTAAATAAAAGCTTGTAAAAAAGGGTGCATTGAATGTGTTTTATCTTTGAACATATTTAAGCTTACATGTTTTATGTATTAACTATATTTAATAAAAACAAAAACAGTGGCACTCCGGGAGTGTCGACAGAAGTGTGGTATTGTTTGAACCGGGAACATCAACTATTTCAAGCATACACTCTGCCTATTGAGCTTTCGACGAAATAGTCAACCTGGTGAAATAACCTTCCACTTTTCACTTGGTGTCGGTATCAGTGTCGCGAGGTATATGAATTTCTACCATCTCGAAAATGCCCATCGCCCCTAAAGAAGTTTTCACTTCAAAACTTATTTATTAGACATGAGGTAACTAATCAATTATTTGTTATTACAAAAAACCTTAATCGTATAAACATGTGTTAGTTTTTCGTGTATTTGATCTAAGCGGGTGTCATAAATGCATCTGGCATAGTTTGATCACTGTCATACGATAACCGGAATCAACGGCGTAACGTTTCGTCCGAAGAACTGAGATGCTCAAGGAAATTTCAACCATCTAAGTAAAAACCTATATCGGAAGGCGTATGCTAAGCAGTGGGCGGAAGAAGGGCTGATATGATGATGAAGTAAAAACCATGCCCTTGCTTAGCTCGCAAACAGACGCACACACTATCACGTCCTTTTGTTCGTTTGTTTGTAATAACTTTATTGTACTATGAAAACACATAATTACATAATATAACAACATAAATCGTAAACTGACAACGGCGGACTTATCCCATAATGGAATCTCTTCCAGTCAACTGGCGAATAAGAAGATAGGACAATTACTCACAAGAAGGGTATAGAAGTTCGTAATTACATAGGATAAATGAAACTTACATTAAATCTAACTACAAATGTATACTTACTACAAGATATATACATATATAAACATTCATAAATATACATAAAATTTATAAATGTTAAAAGGTCACGTACTCGTATAGCGCATTGATGCGCAAAAATGGGAAAAGAGAAACAAAATAGTGATAGGTTGCTAGCCGCATCGCCTATTAACATGATTTAGGATCTATAATCGTAAATATACTAGTATATGTACTGCCAAAGCAAGTAGCAATAAAATAAATTATTTAAATGACGTATCTGTTCAAATAAAAAGCCTTATAATTAGAAAAATAAACTGTAAAAATGAAGTAAATAATACATAATATATCACCAATCACAAAAACAAACATAACTTCTACATAACATGTACATTAAAAAAAAAACAGTTTATAATTTTTATTTTGTTCATATCGCAAGACACATCTAGTTGCGCTTATTCCATTTCAGAATGCACAGTTCAGCACAGATACACTGGCACATAATCACTGTGCATCGAAGATATGACAAACTATTTCCGCGAATTCAGCCATCACGGAACGAATACTATTTATAATTTACCTACCTACCGACTTTTTGTACGCGTTCACTAAATGTGAATTATAATTATTTCGTCGATCGTCTTCTTCTTCTTATCGTTTCAATGGCAATTATTGTTATCTAAATTGTATAGCCCCAGAATTTCACCACATCTATAGCCCTTTAGTTGGCCTCCATTAAATCTTCTCTAAAATAAGATGCAGTGGACGTGGGACATGATAGCAGATGTTCCATGGACTGGATGGTTCTACAGGTACATCTGTCGGCTTCAGAGTACTTCAGCTTCTTCTTTATCTGCTGACATCTTCCGACGCCCACCCGGAGTCTATTTAGCGATTTCCAATTGCGCCAGGGTAGATCGTGGCCTGGTGGAAGCTTTTTTATGTTATAGGCCGGCAAACGAACAAGCGGGTCTCCTGATGGTAAGTGATTACCGCTGCCCATGGACAACTGCAACACCAGGGGTGTAACAAAAGCGTTGCCGTCCTTTCAGGAAGATATAGACTTTTTTACTTAAAACTAACGTGAGTCTCAGACATTATTAATACAGCCCAGATTACTCACGTAAACATGTTGGCCAGTAGCGGACTCTTTACGTTAGTAACCCGTGCTGTATTAATAAAGATATAGACTCGTTTATTAAAGGTTTCAATGACGTATCGGTCCTTATAAGATTTTCACTTATGGGAAAGTAGCTGGGAAAATTCTTTTGCCACAACTCTACGGTGCTGTATGTGTGATAAAGCTGCGTCGGCTTTTGAGTCATGCAGGTGGAGGGCTATGGTCATAAAAAGGGCGTCTGCTATCGCTCTCTGTCTGTCATCTCCCTCTCCATAGATGTTATAATTGTGAAATATTATTACATCTATATGTATTTATAATCTTAGGATACTATTATTATTTTACAATTATATTTTCTTGCAATGACATTATCACGATGACCCAAGTGGAGTACTTATGCGTACTCCGCTTGGGTCATCGTGCTCCTCAAAATAAATTTGACAACAAACAACTCTATATAAATCCCCTCATTTAGCTAAGAAGTTGCAATTTTAAAAACACGCCTTGAAATGTCAGTATCTGTGTCTTAATTATAAAATGCCGTCAGAATTCTTCGCCAAACAAATTCTTCATTCAGAAACATTGAGCGAGCATTTTAATATGATAAATTCCACCATTTTATTTAAGCTTATTTATTTTTCTTTGTTTCTTCGGTCGGGGAACGGTTTATGGGTTTACCTTTCGACGACCTCTGTTTTGTAGACCTGATTTAAGTGGATGGGGTTGATTTAGTTTATTGTAAATGGTAATGAGAAAAAAATGCATTATTATTTCAGTTTATTATTTATCGAAAATAAATAATATAAATAAATTGTGATACTTTGAAAGCAGAATAGAATACTAATTCACTATTTATCTCATTAACGTTAAAGCACTTGATAACTATTTATGTATAATGTATATACATTAATGAATCACAAATATCATTTAAATGTATTTTCCGATAAATTTAATTGTCACTTTTCCTAAAGAGATTACTAGTTTCCGGTTGATTGTCAATTTGTAATAAGATAATTATTTGGTGTTATAAAATAGTTAAATTATTCGTAAAAATAAGACTTGATTTAAGTGTATAGAATTATTATTATTTTAGATTAATTTACCATTAGTAATTATATTTAACGATAATTCTGTCATAAAGTTGTTAAACGAGTATGGCGCCAACAAGGCAGGGCTAGGTTATAAATTCAGTGTTTTTTAATTTGTGAGACCACTTTTAATTCGGCAGCTGCAGCGACAGTGTAAATTTTATTCTTTACTATGTTTCTCTTTAATTGTCATAATTATTAAGTAGCATTTAAAAATATATTGCTGATGTATTTCTGATAACGCTTTAACAATTAATCTTTTGTGTAGAACCATTACAATATCTTTGATAAGTAAAGTACAGGTGTAAAGATAAATATTTTAACTCTAGATAATATGATGTAATAGTGCTGTTGTGATGCTTATGAGATTATTGTTGTACTTTAGAAAGTATTTTTATATGTGATTGAAATAGTGAAATTGTGAGATAATGCAATGTATACTTAGCCCTTCAGGCAAGTAGGCGGCCTATGCTGACGAATTTCTTTCGGGTATATCTTCTCGGAAAACTAGCTGCTGATCAAAAAACCCTGGTAGTTTTAGCTTTGTTTTAAAAAGTTATGAGAAATATTTCGAGAAAATATTAATTTTTAAGGGAATATTTAACTATGTGAAATAAATTATGTTTTTCCTCCCTCACCCTGGTCTTTCATTTTCTAACACGCTTTTATCCCGCGATTTGAGTGGTTGAGTTGTGGGGCAGCCACGAAGCGCCCCTTATGCCTTCTACGTCTTGTAACAAAACTTGTCTCATTGTCAACTTCATCGCTATCTCTTTTGCTCTTGTGAGCGTGACAGTTGTATTATTTGTTGCACTCCACGATGACTGTCTCTTTATGCAGTAAAAAAAATCTAGGTCTTTGGATTTCTCCATGCTGCTTGGCTTTCTTGCACGGGAATCAAGGTGGTATATTTATTCATATTAAGTTATCTTATCAATCAAGTAAAGATGAATTTTTTTGCTCGTTAAATATTCATTATTATTTATTCATCAAGCTAATAAAGGATTTTTTTTGCTCTTTGTAATAAAGTGAAAAAACCATAGACAAAAGCAAACATCAAAGACAATAAAATTTTAAAGAGCTCTGAAACGTTTAGCGCATGATTGGTCGTATAAAGATCACAAAAAGTTTACTGCTCTATGTTATATTTCACTGAATGAATATATTCAAATTTTAAGTTAGCAAAATTTCAAATGTTCGTCCAGTAAGTTCGGCCAGTTCGTGCCTTTACAGGCACATTCTTTTGTTGATTTTGCATCCTTAAAATCAATGATTTTAATTAATATTGAAATTATTTTGCATCTTTATCCCGATCACAGTAGACAGAGACTAAGGCCGTAAGACCCAAAGGTCATGTCTAGCACGAAGATGTGGGTGATAATAAAAAAAATATCTCATATATAGTAATTTCTTTTACTCATATATAGTAATTTCTTATTAACAAAAGAGCTTTTTCAATTTTTTATTACTAGGTTAACTTTTAGCAAACATTTTACAAGATAGATCGATAAATACAGACGAATGAGAGAACTAGTAAACGTTTTCAAAAAAAAATAAAAATAACCAAGTGCTTGTCGGGCCACGCGCTGTGTAGGGTGCTGTAGTTACGAACGCCAACTTTGAGTTAATGCTACTGAAAACGTCTAAAAACTAATGTTACATTGAATTTGTACGAAATTTTCCTTTTCCGAGTACATTTTACGTTGATCTCCTATAACTTCTTAATTTGTAAACCCTTGTTAGCTCTGATAGTTTTCCTTTAAAGTTCGTTATATATATAATATAGCTATGAATTTTTTCACGTGTCCATATATAACCGTTTAGCAGATAGAGGGGGGACACACTTGACTCCAACAAAAAGGTTCACTTTAAAACCAAATATTTAAAAAACGGATCCCTAAATCGAAAAACGCTGTTCACAAGCTCGTAAAATTTTTGAAAGGCCTATTCAACAATACCTCACGTGATTTGCTGGTCAAGAAAAAAAATACTTTTAACTTTACGTGTATAGGAGCTACCCAAAAAAAATTTTTTTCCGCATAAATAATATATATATATATATATACCCATGCCGAATCACAGCTTTTTAGTAATAGAAGTCGCTGAGTAAAACCGCGGACGGACAGACATGGCGAAACAATAAGTGTTCCTTGTTTACTACGGAACCCTAAAAACCAAAGTCACAAGCAAAATATGCAAAATAAAACAACAAAATTTATCTAACATGAATAAAGACAGTGGCTTAGCTTCCACAATCCCTAAGTCAAACCAACAGCAATACAAAAGATATACCACTCATCCCAAACATAAATGGAGGAGGCCTTTTTAATTCGGCAGGATTCCCGAAATACGCGAGCTCCTTGCAAAAAAATTTAATATTGACTAAACGTCTTTTATATCCCTCCAATTTGAAGAAGTAATTTTCCCTTTTGAGAACGCTTGGCTTTTGTACCTGTCCTATTGTGATATTGGTCTCCAGATTTATTCGTTCTCATATTGAATAAGTGGAGTTTTTTGTCTTCTTCCGAGCGGTGGAAATCGGATGTGTTGATTAAGGAAACGCATTTATTTAAATGTTGAGAAACATTTCTGTTTTCTTTTGTTGGCTGAATTTCCGAAGTGTTAAAGATGAAATGTTTATTCTAATAATTATAAAAAGTTAGAAGTTAAAGTAAGTAATTATCAACGTAAATAAAAATTTGGACGTAAATACTTAGAAAATTAGCTATTTTGAATAGTTTGTTTTGAAAAAAATATTGAAATATATACTCAGATGACCAGTCTCCTTTTGGTGGCAAACGTAATAAGTCTACGTAGTAATTCAAAACAGCTAATTGCCTAAGTACTTACGTCCAAATTGTAATTTACGTTGATAATTACTTAATCACAAACTATATATATATATATACATATATATATATATATATGATATGATATATATGTCCGAAATCAGTGGCGAGCATATTATAGTTTCCCAGTGTTTATGATAAGCCGCATTGTTTTATTTTTTGTTATACACGCTGACTTTTCATTGGTTTTGTAAAAAATGTCTTGCAGTATATAAATTTTTCTATCCATATACGTAATCCAAATTTGTGTATGACATAAGATAAAAAAGTTGCATAATTTTCAATGGAAACCACGTAGTTACGCCCGTCCAAAACTGCAACGCGAACCCGATGAACTCGAAATCTATTCGGCCGCTCCTAGGCGCCAGTGCTACTAATGATCTCACGATTTTACTTTAGAGTTTTGGTCAATATTTTCTGTTTCTGAATTTTGACTAGCTAATTAAGTCTTACTAGCAATCCATGTGGAGTGACGTTTGGCTCTAAAACCAATGAAAAATCGTGTATTTATAATACATTTTTTTGTTTATTTATTATGCGTTAAAAAATCAGCACCTATCTGATATGATAATTAGTTAAAAGTTCAGGACTTTTTACTACAAAAAATACTTTTTAAAACGTTTTTTCTTTTTTTTGTATTATATGGAGTGGGCCAGATACTAAGAGTTACCTATAAAAGTAAAGCTTTTTTCAAAAATACGTAAAGTAAAATAGTACGCCAGAACAAAAACTGTAAGCAACTTTTCAAAGTGTTCGCCTCTGATTTCAAAGTTGAGAACTTTTTAGATTTATTTTGCCTGATTTTACTAAAATTTTGAGATAATTTTCTTAACCGTCGGACCTGGAGCTATTTCTATGGGTCGTGACTAGTCTCCTTTAGCAATAGCAATAGCTTTATATTATTGTTATTTGAATCTTCTTCCTTAAAACTGTAACTTAGATAACATAATTATATACTTACATGTCCTACGAAAAGTTTAAATCATGATGTTTTTTTTACAAATTATCCCAAGAGGAAATCCTCTTTACTCCCGAACTAAAATATCCGAAAACATACAGGCCGTATGGGAGTTAATGTACCACATGATCCAACTTTGTACCCGCAAGGGACAAAAAGTTTTGGGACGAACTATACAAAGCGCGGGCCTCCCATGGGATTTCCTATCATAACTAAGGCCCGTTCGATTTGTATAAACATGTTTTTAGTTCCAAACTTTTAATTACGTACGATAGTTTGTTCGTCACATTTGGGTTAGTGATTTGTTTGTGATATAACACTTTTAACCGACTTCAAAAAAAGGAAGAGGCTATCAATTCGAATGTATGTTTTTTTATATATGTTTTCCGATTACTCGAAGACGCCTGGAACATGATGGAAAATTCTTTTGTGTGAAGGGTACTTGTCAGGTCATCATCATCATCATTTCAGCCGCATAACGTACACTGCAGGACATAGGCCTCTCCCAAGGATTTCCAAAATGACCAATCTAGAGCGGCCTGCATCCAGCGTTTTCCATCGCTATTATTCAGGTCGTCAGACCACCTTGTACTTGTCAGGGAGTCGCATATAAATTTGATCTAAGTCGATTGTGTGTTGAAGTCAGTTTTAAGTTTCGAAAAAATATTTTATTACTTTCGATTCAACACATTCGATCTAAACGCTCGAATTTAAAAAAATCTAAGGCGGTGGTATTCAATAGTGGCTGAAATAATAAAACAGTAGCAATTACTAAACTTATTTTAAAAACACTGCAAAGGACGTGCAATGCATACTTACTTACTTTTTGTGTGTGTCAGTGGCCAACACTGGGGTCAGATTTTTTAACCTGCCTAAAAGCATCTAACATAACTTGACGCCTGCAATGAAGAAGCTTAGGCCAAAAGCTTATGCGTGCCTTCCGAAGCACGGAGGAGCTCGAGAATTTTTTATGCAACTTTTGGTTACCCATCCAAGTGCGGATAACGCTCGGTGTCGTTTTTCTTGCGGAAGCGCTATTAATGCCAGGCCTAATGTCGATGTCAAAATAGTATATGTTCGATGTCAAAATATACTAGCATTGTTACTATGTGCGCGGCGACCAATCCGGAGTAGTAAATTCAGTTATATGGATCGATTGTCCAGAGTAATAAGAATGAAACTGGCTTGCAATGGATGTCTAGGTATCAAAACAAAGAGGTGATGAGTTCTGACGCGAGCTTAATTAAACCATAGCGCTTACCATATTGAGTAGATAATTCTTTGAATTAGTTTTCTGAGTAAGACTTCTGTACTTGAGTAGAGTACTTACTTTGTGGTAATGCGCACACCTGCCGGGCCACTGAGCTTCTCAAACTTCTCAAACTCCTCTTGCTAAGACCACATTGGTATAGTTAGTGCTTAAATCTTCTCTATGCTGGTCTAGAAAAAAAAGAAATGAGATAGAATTCTCGCGCAGATCGTAAAAGCTGATTGAGGAAATGGAGGAAAATGAGAGTCATGTTAATTGATCCCATGAAAATTTTGTAATAAAAATATAATTTTATTAATAATTTTGAGTCATTTTTCTCACTGCTGGCTAGAAGCCAGCCTATCATCTTATGTGACCTTTCGTTCTTCTATAGGGCTTTGTCTGTCCTCTTACGGGTGAAAGTTTCATAATAATTTACATACATCATGACTAAATTATGATAAAACAATGTACTTTCTGTCCACATATCAACTTTTAATATAAATTTAATTAAACCACTTGACGTCATAATATGTTTAAATTTATCAGAAGTTACATCCTATTTAATTTAAATGTAATCGAATTTCCCTGAAATTAATATTAACTTATAAGTTCTATTTATCTGTTGATCTTCATTTTAATTACTAACAATTTCTGACATATAATATCTCAAACATAATATTCCTGAAATCTATATATATATATATGTCACTCACTCACTCGTCACGATATCTCGAAAACTACTTAGCCAGTAAAAATGAAATTTGGCAGGAAGGAAGATTGTGACTAGGAGACGTCCGCTAATAAAGGATTTTTGGAATTTCCATCCCTAAGGGGGTTAAATAGGGGTTGCCAGTTTGTATGAAACTTCGTAATTTTGAAAGTGAGACACATGAACTTTTTGATTTATTTAGTTTTCAGTAGTTAGTAGAAAATAATAATCCATTTATTATATTTTGAAAATTACATCCCTGTAGGGGTGAAGTAGGGGTTGCAAGTTTGTATAAATCTTCGTCATTTTTGAAGCGAGACACATAACATTTTTGAATTAGTGGTTAGAAAAAAAATCCATTAATTAGATTTTATAAATATACATCCCCGGGGGTTCATTAGGGGTTGCAAATTTATATTATTATGAAACATCGTTATTTTTTGAGTAAGAGACAAAAAGTTTGAGTTAAATAGATCCGTTGCTCACTTTTGCTTTAGCAAATGACTACAGTTCTTCAGGTCCGCTAGGACTTTTAAATCCCTACTTTATTATAAAGATTGTTAATTTGAATAAGTATTCTAACATTTTAAATTTTTAAAATAATAATCCATTTAATAACAAAATTAATAACGTAAAAAAACAAATAAAATCCTATTAGAAAAATTTTCGACTTCTACGCGGACGAAGTCGCGGGTTAGGCTAGTCAAATATAAGATCAATATAATAGAATTATATTATTATACAATGTAAAAGGGACATACCCGTAATAATTCGAACCACGGGCTATACTAGATCGATATAATAGTATAATAAAATTAAAATAACATTCAAAAACCAAAAACAAATTCGACATTCTTATGCAAATTGCCCAGGCGGCTGCACACTTTAGTGTGGAAATGCAGATTTTTTTTTGTTTTTAATGTTATTTTAATTTCATCATCTTATAGTGATCTAGTATAGCCCGTGGTTCGATTGATTACAGAAATGTCACTTACACGTTATACAACGTGGAAGGGACGTACCCGTAATAAATCGAACTACAGGCTACACTAGATCACTATAGTATAACGAAGTTAAAATAACAGCCGAAACACAAAAATAAATCTCGTCATTTCCTTTCAAAAGTGTGCAGCCGCGTGGGCAATTTGTATGGGAATGTCGAAAATTTCTTTGGTTATTTGGTTGTAATTTTAATTTTATTATACTATAGTAATGTAGTATAGCTCGTGGTTTGATTTTTTTCCACGTTGTATAGTTCGCAATATTCTGCCAGGTTCATGTACTTATTTACCTACTCACCATGTTGCTGTTGTTGTATATCTTTATTGTACATAAACAGTTTACTATTATAGGAACAGTTACAAACCATATAATGAGTAAGTACAAATGCGGACTTATCCCATAATGGGATCTCTTCCAGTGAACCAAGTATTAGCGAAAGGATACAATAAATGGGCAGAACGGGTAGAGTTCAAAGTGTACAGATCAAATAAATCTTATCTTTACTACATAAATTAGAATATAGACATACGTTATGTATGAGTGTATGTAAGCGAAAAAAATACTGAAATATTATAAAAAAAATCAAATTTAAATTCACTGTTTATTATCATAGGGATATAAACGGTGAATTTAAATTTGAAATTTTGAATTTGACTCTTAAAATAATTTCTCTTTATTTTGTCCTGCATTAAAACACCTCGACCAAGTCATGCATATTTCATGCATCCCTAAGATCACTGATGTACATGCATTAACTCCAGATCTGTATTAGCATAATGCTATGGACTTACGTATGACAGATATCGGTACAGAGCTATATAATGTAGACTGCTGTGGTTGATTGGAATTCGGTAAAGTTGCTTCCATAGACCTAGAATTTTTAGATCTATGGTTGCTTCAGAAAGGATTAAATCAAACCAAAATTGATTTGATCAAATCGATCAAGTTTTTGAACTAAAACACGTTTTACACGACCTACACCGCGATCTCGAACTCCCGTCCATTAAGCACTTTATGAAAGAAGCGTCCGAACGCTTCTTTGATAAAGCCGCCGACCACCCGAACCGACTAGTTAGAGAGGCAGCTAACTACATCCCGGAGCACAACCCTCGCCGACTCACCGGCAGACGTCCGAGGCATGTTCTCTCTGATTCCGATGACCAGATTAAGGCTGACATGGTCCAATTCGATACCTCTGCGGCTCCGAGTAGCCAGAGGAACCTCGCGGTCCGACCCCCCCGCATTCGTCGTAATCGAATACGTAGGCGTAGGAACATTAGCTCGTTCACTAGGTACCGCCCGGCGGTACCTGGACGATTTGCGTCCTAAGTAGGCCCTTCTGGCACCGTAGCTTCGGCCCTTCCGGCAAAACATGGGTGTTGCAGCACCTCAAAATTTGCCATAATCCCTAGCGCGCCCAAAGCCGAGGTTTCCCCCTTGGGAGCCCTTTGCGCTGCTGCTAGTAGTATAAAAATATAGGAAGCCGGGCCTCTGGCCCGCTCCTCAAACCTTGTCCGGGTGAAATAGGAAATGCCGTCCGAGGCAACCTATGTCTGTCATGTCAAAAAAAAAAAAAAAAAAATGTAGTTTTATCATTCGACGCTTGACTGCCGAACGATCAACAACTTGTTTGGTGCCTGAAGATGCCTCGTGGAGAGGCGAAACACGTGTCGCGTATGCGGTGTCCGATATTGCTGCAGCCGCAGCGGATGCAGCAGTATCGGAGGGAGCATGCATCAGCTGTTGGTGGCGGGTGCACACGGGCTGTTGGTGGCAGGTATGCTGGGACTAACAGTAGTGGGTGGGCGCCGGCCGGCAATAGTTTGCATGAACTAACTGGTGGCGGAATTGCACAAAGTAATTCAAATCATGTAGTATGTAACTTTGACTTCCGCAAAGTAACACCTGAATCTATTAACTATCTTAAGCCTTTCAAATCTGGTGGAAGGGGAAACAGTCAAATAACAGAAAAAGGATGCACATACGCCCGCGTGACGTCACTGTCATTAGGTGTCTCCACCACGTTCCCACTCTTATATTCAAAATGATAATTGCTGCCTCATTTAATTACCAATTTTCTTTCTATTTTCGAAAAACGGCTTCTTGTTCTTACATGTCTTTTCAAAATAAAAGCTAGACTACGTTTGTATGGAAAAGTCTAGGGTAAGGGGATTCTTAAGAAAGTTGTTCAGTTTCTAAACTAGTGTTAAAAATATTTACAAATAAACTAAATGAACCTTGCATAAACCCAGTGCTACCGCAAGTTTTGAATAACGGCTTTTATAAACTATTGAAATGTCTACTGTAACATTCATAAACGAAGTCAATGAAATGAACGCAATTTAATTAAGACTTCACCAAAACCAGCCTTAACACGTCAAACGTACGTAAAATGTAATAATTCCGCGTATCCGATTGAATACGTCACTTTGAATTGACGGCTTTATGCGGAAAATAACGTGAAATAATTGCTGATACAAAATGCAAGAGACAGGCAATTGGTGAAATTGCGGCGCCGGCGGGGTGAAGTCCCGCTATTGTCAAGACGTTTTATATCCTTGTCTGCCGTGTTTGTCTGTGAGAAAAGAAAAAATAGAATGTACCAGTTGATTATATCCCGCGGAAGATCGAAACAACCGATAGAGAAAATGGGCGAAAATCAGACTTATGTTAATAGTTGATGCAGCTAGCAATCCATCACTATTTGCCACTTTTATGCTTATCATCACGGTTAAGTATTGTGTAGGTTTAAGTGTCGTGCGTTGCGGCTTTGAGTTTCATTTACAATAAGTGAATATTCATTGATGAAAGAGATTGTCATACTAATTTACAACAATTTTACACAAATTAACAAAGATTTCCATAAAACTGTAACGTAACACATTAGTGTGCATTAAATAATCACACGTATCCAATTGAATACATCACGTTGAATTGACGGCTTTATTACGGAAAATAACGTAAAATAATTGCTGATACACAATGCAGGAGACAGGCAATTGGTGAAATTGCGGCGCCGGCGAGGAAGATTCTCATTGTTGTTGGGATTTTTTCTATTCTTACAAATTGTTGGCCCTGTGGTTTCCATCTTAAAATAAGACTACTATCATCTCCCTGGGGATGTCGTAAATGGTAAAATAAAGACAAGTTTATTTGCCAGGCAAATTAAAAAAAAAAAACCCGATGACACCTCCTAGTAGTATATATTTCAACCGACGTTAAGTGGAATTGACTTTCAAGCGTTAACCTCAATAAATTTACGCGGTTGAATCGATTTTCATCAATCGTAGCTAAGAACCAGCTGAAGAGAATTTGCTTTCACAAAAAAAATCCTCATCAAAATAGGTTTATTCGTTCGAGAGCTACGATGCCACAGACACACAAACAGGAACACAGATCAACAGACAGTCAGACATTAGCGTTAAACTTATAACACCCCTCTTTTTTGTTGGGGATTAAAAACCAGTCATCCCGTCAAATCACCTAGGTAAGGTAGCGGACCCCGGGCTCTGAATCGTTACCGCTGACGATGCAACCGAGAATACGCTCGGATGAGGATGATAATAAAGTAAATAAATAAATGTATACGGACCAATTACACAGATTGAGCTAGCCCAAAAGTAAAAATACAATATTTTATGATAAATACGTACGATATGTCCCAGGACAATTTGAAAATGCCATTGTCCAACTTGCCCTGGCTAGGGATCGATCCCAGAACCTCGAGATTGGCGGTCTAGCGTGTTGACCATTACGCCACGGAGGTCGTCAAATGAAGAGAAAAAGCTTTTTGACGGGGGTTAAAAAGTCATAAGTCTTAAATGCTTTGCCAATAACGGTTGACTTTGGGCGGTAGCCGGTTATAAAATCATGGTTAAGATTTTTCTTCTCTTCTAAACTTAGGAGTACTCGCAGCAGAAGCAGTAAAAACGAACATAGGGCTCTAAAACAACACTTGTCTTGAAGTTGAGTTAGTATCTCATAACAAAAGTCTCGAATTTACTTTGGGGCTAGCTCAGTCAGCATATATTTATTGTTATTTATTTTATTTTTGAGGTATTGAAAGCAGCGTCCTATACAAGAATACTACAAGTTCGTGGAATACATTACAAATTATTTTACGATGTGCTATATTGTAATCACCTTCAGGTATTTGACTAGCTGTGGCCATGGGATTTGTCTCTCACGGGTCTCTTATAATAATGGAATGGAGCGCTGGAGTTATGACACCAGGCGACTTGGGAGTTAACCCCTCGCATGCCTAAGAGCAGATTGGCACAAAAATACATTGTCTTGCTTGGTATCTCATGGCTTTTCTTAATAAGTAGTATGTGTGTCAGTAGCAACAAATAAACAGATTATCTTATCATACCTTAAGAAACTAGAGCTTTTTATGTAATAAACATAAAGATATCTCTGGCTTAATTTAGGGATGCAAAATGAAAAAAAAACAAATGTTTTTTTTATACAATGTTAAAAAAACATGAAAAATACTTACTTACTTGTTTTTTTTTTAATTTGTTTTTTTTTTTCAGAAAAAATATTTTTTTCCTTGACAATTACCCTTTTGAACAAATATTTCTTTGCTTATCTGTATTTGGGTCATAGTATTATACTATCCTATCAAATATCATTTTATTTGGTCCAGTAGATTCGGAACAAATTGGCTGTGACAGATGGAGGGACAGACCGACGCACGAGTGATCCTATAAGTATTCCGTTTTTTAATTTTTTGTACGAAACCTTAAAAACGGAGAAAATCGAATTTCAAAAAGGTAGCTACAGATTTTTGTTTCGAATAATCTTAGTAACACATCGAAATTAATATCAATTTTGTATTTAAAAAAAACAGTCTTAAATAAGCGGTTTATAAATATTTCACACGATAAAACCGAAAGTTAACAAAGGCTTAAGATTCTAGGAAAATTCTTTAAAAACCTCAAACAATTTAGTTACCATTTTATAAAATATTTTACAATTTTCTATTTTATAAATATGCTTTTAATCTTAGTATAATAGACTAAACTTAAAGAGCTCTTCTCAATGCTAAAAACAAAATCAATATTTACTTAACGTAACCAAAATTCAATTAAAAGTCTTATCGGAGCCCTTCCATAAATATCTGATACCAAATCAAAGCAAACAAAAATGTAAGGCGGAGTACTAAATAAGCAGACTCGAAAACATTTTTATGATACATAGTCTGATATGCTGATCCTTTATGCTGGTCTGGTAAAAAAAAAAAAAAACTTCGAATGTACCAGCTGCTCCTCTTCCGGCGCAGATCGTAGAAGCTGGGTGAAACTGTGAATCATGTTAAAATAGGCAATGCGTCTAGCAATCCATCACTTTTTTGATTCCTTCTTCCAGGAAAGCCCGTTAAGCGTTATAATGGGTAAGAAAGAAGAATATCAAATTTGACATCATTCTTAATTAATATTAATGGCATAACAATGTATCCTCAGTCCACATATCTAATTTTAATATCAGTATAATTTTGTAAGTTGACGTTCTTTTGGAAAATGCTGCAGTATAGTTTGTTACCGCTTCTTCTGTACTTGCGCTTAAGAGGCGTAAACTTAGTTGTAAGTAAATGATCTGACGTCAACAATTACCTATTAAGAAACAAAAGGAAAAAAGAAGTCAATTATCAAGTGATACAAATATCCAAATAAAAATAAATGATTTTTGACTCTTTATTACTTTAAGTTCTTAGCCATTATCACGCTGAAAGTGGCCTTTGGGTCTTGCGGCCCTAGGATCTTTCTGCTAACAGCCGCAAGACTCAAAACGGCTCTGGCGGTCCCATTAGTAATAAAGACATGATAGATAGTATGTACGAGTATGTATGTTCATTATGACGACCTCCGTGGCGTTATGGTTAACATGCCTGTCCGCTACTCAGGAGGTCCCGGGTTCGATCCCCGGTCAGCTGAAGATGGAAAATGATATTTTTCCGATTGGCCTAAGTCTTGGATGTTTATTGAAATATGTATTTGCAATAAAATATAGTGTCGTTGAGTTATTATCCCATAACACGAGTCTCAAACTTAATTTGGGGCTAACTCAATCTGTTTTTTGTCCCCATAGCTGTGCCCGCGGGCTCCGCTCCCCGGGGGAAATTCGGGAAAAAATCTTATGTCCTTTTCTGGAACTTAAACTGTATCCCTACCAAACTTCATCCAAATAGGTTCAAACATACAAACAAATATACAAATTCACTTTCGAATTTATAATATTAGTTGGATATTGGAGTAACGCAATAAAAGTGTAGCACAAGAAATACTATTACAGTTATTTGAGTGTTTTTTACTTAACACCTTTTAAAGTACTAAAGATCTATTCGAAAGAGTTTATCGTCGACACACCCACAAAAGACTAAAAGGACCGATCGGTTCCAAGATCCAACTGTACCTACAAGTAGGCAGCGGACGCGTAGCTACGCTAATATCTCGTGATTGTAACGCACTAATGTTTTATAAAAATCACATCTGGTAATTGTTTAAAACTGTTACATTTCCTTTCTGCTCTTCTCATAATATAAAAAAAAACAAACAAAATTAATACATTCTCATCTTGTGAGCAAGCTAGAAAACGAAGTTTTCAATACAATTAGTAATGTGAAAGATATAAGAGCATAGGAACCGATTTTATGTAAATACACATTTCTGCAAATTAATTTCCAATATACGTATCAATGATTGAAGACAAAGGTTACTAGGCTTTGAAATCCTTTGTTGTGTGGCGACTGAATACATTAGGGGACAAGTATAATCAAAATTACATTCCGGTTTTATGTTCTTATAGAAAATTAAAGCAGACAGCACTAAGGCTGATTTTTGGCAATATTACCTACACATATTTACAATTATTGTCCCAGTTATAAAATAAATATTTATTAAAATCAAGGCTTGTACCTTGTGATCCGGAGTTCGAATTCCACTGGGAAGAATAATTTTTAAAAAAGTTGTTTCCACTCTGGTTAGGATATTTTGATAAAAGATAAAGATTTTGCAGTGCAGGCTTGAATCACCTGACTATTCGAAAAAACTGATGATTCCGTGTTTCGGAAGGCAAGTATAATAAACATGTGGGTCCCGAACGCCAAACCTATCCTAAGATTGGTGTTGGTCTTCCCATTTGGTTAGCGAAGGTCAGACGGCAGTCGCCCTGTGTAAAAACCAGTAACCTCGTTAAATCACATAGGGTAGGTAGCAGACTCCGGGCTCTGAAGCGTTACCGCTGAGGACGCAACCGAGAATACGCTCAGATGATGATGACTTTTATAAAAATCTGTTCTCTTAAACCAAGCATAATACAGTGAGTAATCTGCCTTTTAAGCAGTGAATTTTTTAATGAATTTTACAGAAAACTTAACAATAAGTTTATATTATTTACATTGTTTAAATTTAATCTCTTGTTTGATTTCAGCCCTTTTAAAGAAACGATAGAATATAACTGAAACAATACCTAATTGTAGCCCACAAAGGGTTCATTTTTGTACGTGATATTTTTTGTTACGAAGAATAACTAAGAAAAAATTTTTTTGGATTGCAAGAAATATTAAGTGTAATAATTCTTTTAATCATTTAAAAATAAGCTATAGGTATATAATCTAGTGTTCTTTACGTAATGGCGTCTTAATTTTATCTTAGTCTAAAGATATCAATGGACCAATCGAGTGGCTTTTGAAAACTTGTATAAAATACTGAAGGGTTTAATTAAATCAGGTAACGTCGAAGGTATATTTTTATTTTCATGGACAGTCCTCTTTTGCATGGTTTTGTAAGATGCACATTTAATAGAATTATTGAAATAACGATCAAAGCCAAAGTCATTAAACAAAACAAAAAAAAATAATAGAAAAATATAAAAACAATATTGTTTCCATTTCTATTTATAGCCCCTCAGTTGTATAAAGAGAGTTCCGCACGCCTAATCGACGCCTCAGGGGATCCAAGGGCTGGTACGCATTTTGGCCAGAGGCTGAGCTTAGCCATTCAGCGCGGAAATGCCGCCAGTCTTTTTGGTACCCTACCTTGCGAGCGCAGCGATTTAGGCTCAATTTTTTATATCATTTGATGTTATTTATAGTACTTATATCTAGTTTAGTTTTATATTCATATTTATATTTAGTTTAGTCATAGTTTATTTATGTTATTTAAGTTCTTAATGTTATTAAAAATTTTATGTCCCAATAAAAAAAAAGTTTCTTTTTTCAATGATTTAGTCTGGATCGCTGGAAAACGCTGGAGATAGGCAGGCACCCTATCTCCAGCGTTTTGTAGCAACTTTGGTCAAATCTTATGATCCCCTTACACTCGTAAATGTCTTTTGCTGTACTCGCGGGTACGTTATCGACTTTCGAGAACCTTTGTAACCTTTGAGCTTGTATTTGGAAAAGTCAAAATAGAGATGAAGTTAGCGACTTAGCTGCATCCTCTTTTGACATACTTGATTCTTCAAAATTTTCACGTGATTTTTCGATCGGTGTTTACGATCTTAGCAGCAGTTGTATTCCTCGTTTCTATTTTCTTTTAGACCAACATGTAAGAAAGCAAAAACAGATAACAAGAAAATAAAATGGAATAAAGAAGCGTTGAGATGGTTGTGTCATGTAGAAAGGATGGATGAAAGCAGATTTACTAAAAGGGTCTACAAAGTGAACGTGAGTGGAGAGTAGCGTAGTTTCGATTTCTCATTTAGAGATCACGCCACTTAAAATGCCTAAAACGTAATTTTTTATTGAATTTGTACGAACTTTTCCTTTTCCGAGTACATTTAATAAGTTGGTCACATATTACTTTTTAATTTGTAAACCCTACTTATAGTTTTCCTTTAAACTTCGTTATATATACTACTCGTACTGCTGTAATTTTTTTTCACATGTTCATATAATAACCTTAATACTAGATGTATTCTATAGAAAAATGTGAGAATGAGTATGACGCAATAAATTTTTAAAAACAAAAAAGTTACTATATTTTTCGACGAAGTCACTTTTTAGGTGACATCACATGATATATCTTTTTTCTAAAGCAAAAATGTCCTTTAAAAATCGTGTACGGCGGCGACTTCTGCGTCATCATCTTCAAATTTCTGGTCCCTGAGATGTTCCTTCAACCGTGAAAATAGGTAGAAATCACTAAGAGCGAGGTCTGGTGAATAGGGAGGATGTTCCATTAATTCGAAGCCACCTTCTTGAATTGCAGCCATCGTAACTCTTGACTTGTGCGCGGGGTTATCTTGGTGAAACAATACAACTATAGCAAGTTTGCCACGACGTTTCTTGCGTATTTCTCTTTGCTATTTGTCCTGTGTACAATAGTCCCCGTAATAGTGGCTCCATGATTAAGGTATTCGATCAATACCACCCCTTGGCTGTCGCAGAAAAGATAGCCCATGTCATACCGGCAATTCAAAGATTCAAAGATTCAAAGATTCAAATGTTTATTCAGTAATTAGACCTTTACAGGCACTTTTACACGTCAATAAGTATAATTTATGTTACGTGTAAAGTATATTAAAATTTAATTTATTTTTAAAGAAAAGCTACCGATACCAGCGCTTCGTAACGACCACTGCTGAGAAGAAACGCCGAAAGAAACTCATTTTCACAGTATTGGTCGCCTACTCGGCAGAAGGGCTTTGTCATATTATTATAATTGGAATCACCTTGAATTTCTTAAGTGTTGGAGATGACGGTCTATTTCAAATCATGGACAGTTTTTTCGTTTCCGGGTCATAATGGTCTTTACCAATGGCATGTTTCATCCATAGTGATGAATCGTGTCAAAAACCGGTAAGGATCTTATTGTGTTTTTTGTTTGTTTTTCGTGTATGTAAAGTGGCCAACACTGGTGTCGTTTGTTTCTGCGCGTCAGAAAGCATTCTGGGCATCCAGCGCGCTGACACTTTTTTCATACCCAAATGGTCGCGTATAATATTATAGACACGTCCTATTAAAATCTTTTCCCTTTTAAGTTATAAAAGAATCAGTAACACGACGATCCACCAAGACAATGTTTTCAAATTTTTTGATAATTTGTTCAGTCACTGCCGATGTAAGAGCACGAACCTCTTAAGTCTTGATTTACGTGCTCCGTAGTAAATTTTTTCATGCAGAGATATTTTCTTACCGCTTGAATTCAATTTTATCCATTTTTAAGAACACGATTCGACACTGCGCAAACAAACGACTTATGTTAAAAAAACAAAAAAGTTTTTTTTTTTATTATCATTATATCTAATGTCTGAGCTATGTATGTCTGCCAGTATTTTTTTCTTTTCGAGGAGAATGTATCGCATTATCACTATTCATTGAACACCCTTCGTAGATAGAAGGACGGTGGGACACTTGAATCAAACAAAAAAAAATTGCTATTTAAAATCAAATATTTCAAAACGGATCCTTAAATCGAAAAACGATGTTCACAAGCTGACAATATTTTTGAAAGACCTTTTTAAAGATACCCCACACGATGGGTTAGTCGAGAAAACAAAAAATACTTTAACTTTACTTATAGGGGAGCAACCCGAAATTTTTTTTTTTCATATTTTATTTTACCACTTTTTTGGCATAATTAATATACATATCCGTACCAAAATACAGCTTTCTAGTACTTATAGTCTTTGAGTTAATCCGCGGACAGACAGACAGATAGACATGGCGAAACTATAAGGGTTCCTTGTTACTACGGAATCCTAAAAAGGAGATTTCAGAAGAAACCGTATCCGGCAGGCATGCATGAAGAGAGTGATGAGTGTAGATGAAGCGAAAGCGGTCTGTCAGGATCGTAGCAAGTGGAGGTCCGTAGTCTATGCCTGCCCCTGTGGGAAACAGGCGTGATAATATAATATGTATAATATATAATATGTAAAATGGACTTAAGTACATACATACATAATATTGTAATGTTGGAATTGGAACTAACTTAGAGGAGTAATGAAACAATGACGGACGAGTAAATACTGACTTTATTCGGATAAAACATTTCCTTAAATACTAAAATATAATAACAATCTTAGTGGGGGGTCATAACATAGAAGGTGTCGTATGACAATGTTTATATTTGTAAATAGACTCTATAGATTATATTATTCAATTCTAGGATCGATCTCTTTGATTTATATCTACCGAGATAATATCATATTATTTAATTTGATATAGATCAGGTTACTTATTGCTTAGTATTATTGTTGTTTATAAATTTCTTTGATACATACCACTACAATATCATAAGTCATTGACATAGCCCAGCGGATAAGCTCGTTGAAGTGGCAGTGGGTGGGACACATAGCGCGAATAACCGAAGACTGATGGGCCAAAAAGTTTCTCGAATAGCGGCCGCGTACTGGCAAGCGAAGCGTAGGACACCCACCCACAAGGTGGTGAGATGATCTAAATAAGGTCGCTAGAAAGCACTGGATGCAGGCCGCTCTTAATCGGTAATTTTGGAAATCAATAGCAGAGGCCTGTGTCCAGCAATGGACGTTATGCGGCCGAAATGATGATGATAATGATGAAACATAATATCACGTTTTCGATAGGGGTAGGCAGAGACTATAGAATAAGGTAACAAAGATATAATAACTTCATTGCATAACAATATCAGCGCACATTCAAACAGATTCCCAAAGGGATTAATTAAAATTCAACATGAATCTCTTCGTTGACGAAATTTTAAGCCCCAATAAAAACAACAGCACTTGTTGCTCGAGGCAATTAAAATTTAAGAACAGCACAAATAAACAAATACGGATAAATCGTACAGATTGGGAGACTAAGTCAATGATACAATATTTTATAACAAACACATATATAGATCAACATCCGACACCCAGGTAAATCTGAAAAATATTATTTTCCATCATCAACCCGGGACCGGGACCCGGGCAGTCTGGCATAGTGATCTCTAGGCTACAGAGGTCACCAATCAACCCAAACTTAATTACATTTTGTTCACTTTAAATTCTGTTCAATATATATAAGGTCCCTTTTAATCAAGTACAAATATTTGAAGGTCTCTTTTATTTATGTGTTAAAAAAGGTTTAGTAGCAAAAAATAAAAATAAAATCGCCAAGTTAGTTTTCGAGATAACATATTATCAAATTTTCCATACAGAGACACATAACAACAGCCTGTTGATGATCCTGCGTATAGCGTACTATTTGTTTACTATAAAATTACGTTACCTACACGCCCCGCCCCTTTACGCAAATTCATTCATAAAATATGTTACATATCTTGCCTACAAGTAGTAGTAGGTGGGTATGATTTATTTTGATACAGATACACTTTCAGCTCTTACGGGGAAGACAGAGCCGACATTTCATAAAAATAAACTTCTTTAGAGTCAAGACGCAAGTTTACGAAGTTTAAGATACAAGTTTAGTTAATTTGGAATATTTAAATAATAATAATTTTATTCACGAGTGATGAAAATTTTAACTTTCTATCACACTTTTCTCGGGCATTGGACTGACCAATTATTACAAATTCATATTCGTTTATACGGATAAATGAATAGGCATTTGCATCAATTTGGCGTGTTTAAAGTTAAAATTCATTGCTATTTACAAGATTACTATTTACACCATTTACGAAATTACTATTTACACCATTTACAAGATTATTATTTACAAGAGTACCATGCATTCCACTGTTTACAAAATGTACATTACCTAAGTGAAATTATTTGTCCTACTCCTCATCAATTGTTGCACATATCCACCTTTTTATTCTATGCAAACTAAGCACGATCTAGGCCGTGCCTTCTAACTTTAGCCAACACAGTTCTTTCACTAATTACGCATGGTATCAAAGGCCCGCACTATTCGAACACGTAGCTCGTCAGCTGATTGTATGGTGTGGCGTGGCCATCGTGCCCATACACCAAGTCCTTGGCCCTACCTCACTGCAATGAACCTGAGGTCACGCGATTATGAGCAAAAGATTCCGAATGTAGTAAAAATGATACCTAGGTTGTGGCTTTTCATTTCCATTTGCATCTTTTTCACATTGAAAGAGATAAAAATAGCGGTAATAACATATGTGTGAGAAAGAAAGTACATTTCTGTTATTTCGAAGCGATGGGCATGTGTATTGCCTTTGTTGTAAAGAAAAGCCGCTCGCGCACAGGTACAGAGTAAATACTCAATAGAGCCCAAGCTCTTACAAACAAGGAGCTCGATAAACCGGTAGGAGTACACAATACTAGCGCTTTTGCATGTAAAACAACCCTGAGCGTCATCGGTGGATCGAACAATTAGTATACGTCGAATTTGCCTATGCCTGAGAGCACGCTTATGCTGTTGGTAACGATTGTTATCATTAGATGGCTTGCGACGCTTACCAGTACGTAGGCACCATTCTAAAACTTATGACTTTTTTACTTCAGATAATCTTCTGATCGTAGGGAAACATTATATCTAATGTCTGGGCTATGCCTGCCAGTATTTTTTTTCTTTTCAAGGAGAATGTATCGCATTATCACTATTCATTAAACACCGCTCGTAGATAGAGGGAGGGGGGGGGACACTTGACTCTAACAAACATTTGCAATAAAAACCAAATATTTTAAAACGGATCCTTAAATCGAAAAATTATGTTCACAAGCTCACAATATTTTTGAAAGACCTATTCAAAGATACCTCACACGATGGGTTAGTCGAGAAAACAAAAAATACTCCTACTTTACTTGTCTGGGAGCTACTAAAAAAAAATATTTTTTTCATATTTTATTTTACCACTTTTTTGGCATGATTAATATACATATATGTACCAAATTACAGCTTTCCAGTACTTATAGTTTTTGAGTTAATCCGCGGACAGACAGACAGATATGGCGAAACTATAAGGGTTCCTTGTTTACTACGGAACCCTAAAAAGGAGATTTCAGAAGAAGCCGTATCCGGCAGGCGTGCATGAAGAGAGTGATGAGTGTAGATGAACCAAAAGCTAGGTCTGTCAGGATCGTAGCAAGTGGAGGTCCATAGTCTCTGCCTACCCCTGTGGGAAACAGGCGTAATAATATGTATATGTGTAAAATGGACTTAAGTACATACACACATAATATCATTTTTATTTTTATTTATTTTTTTTTTTATTTTTTTTATTTTTATTTATTTCCATACGAAAACATTCGTGTTGAAATTAGGTACATTACAATACAAAAATTATATACGTAAAGCAGTTAAATAATTCAATTACAATAAATAAAAATTTGGATTAATAATAATAGATTACAGAATACAAATAACCAATGTAGCAAAAATTTGTCAATAATCAATGTATCAAAAATTTGTCCAATAAGGTCACACTTAAAAAACTAATTTAAAAATTCTTCTAAGGAATAATAACACTTGTCAAGCAGAAACGCTTTTAGTTTAATCTTGAATTCTGCTTTGTATAATAATGCTTTAAGATCTACAGGAAGTCTATTAAAAAAAAGTACGGATTTATAATATGGACATTGTTGTACTATATTCAAACACGGTGCTCCCGTCGTAACAATCAAGTCCTTTCTCCTGGATAATTCCCGTTTTTTTCTCTCTTCATCAGTTTCATGTCTATGTATATGTTTTGCAAGAAACGTCAATAGTATAAGTATATACAGACTGGGAACGGTAAGTACTCCTAATTCTTTAAAATATTCTCTGCACGAGGTTTGCTGGGATATACGAACCATTGTCCTTATCGCTCTCTTTTGCAGCGTAAATGCTTTGTCCATGTTATAGTCATAGCTCCCTCCCCAAAAAAGTACACTATATCGTAACTTAGACTCCACTAAAGCATAATACACTAATTTAAGGTGTTTGATATCCACTTCATCTCTCAGACTCCTTAGAACATAACAAGCAGAGTTAATTTTACTTTCTACTTCCTCTAGCTCTGGTTTCCAATTTAGATACTCGTCAATATGGACTCCTAAGAATTTTACAACTGCAGAATTTTGAGCTTTTTCATCTCGTATTTTTACATTTAGATTTTCTTCTTCTTTGTAATTAGTCCAGAATAACAAGACATTAGTTTTTTTAGCATTGATTTTTAAGCCGTTTGCATAGAACCAATCTTGAAGAACACTTATTACCAGTTCAATTTTTACATTAAGCTGATGTATATCTGGTGCAGAGACGATTGCATTTGTGTCATCTGCATAGACTATTAGTTTAGAGTCAGGGATTTTATTATTTACGTGGTCAATAAGGTCATTTATGAATACTATGAAGAGTATGGGCCCCAGAATAGACCCTTGTGGTACGCCTGCTTTAACAGTTCTTATTTTTGATTTTGTTTTATTTGTGTTTCCGTCATTCCCTGTATTACTGATTTCGACAAACATTTTTCGGTTATGAAGATAAGATTTAAGTAGTTCATGTGCAGAATCTCTTACTCCATAATACTCGAGCTTATTTAACAATAAATTGTGAATAACTTTATCGAAAGCGGAACTCAGATCAAGAAACGTACCAGCGACTTTAAGTTTTTTGTTGATAAGACTAGTTATGTCATTAATCAGGTTTTCTATTGCATCTTGAGTTCCGACATTAGTCTGGTAACCAAACTGTCGACGGTTGAGTATCTTATTTTTGTTGAGGTGTTTTATTAAACGAATTTTTATGATCTTTTCAAAAATTTTTGAGATAATTGTAAGTAGAGATATTTGTCTGTACATTTGTGGGTCATGTTTTGATCCCTTTTTGTGTATTGGTATAATTTTGGCCACTTTTAATTGTTCAGGAAAAATACCAGCTTCCATACATTTATTGAAAAAATAACTAAGGGGTTCTGCTAATATATCTAAGTTGTCTTTAATTACAGTAATTGGAACGTCGTCATAGCCACAGGATTTTTTAGACGGCATTTTTCTTACGATTTTAATAATTTCTTCTGGAGTTGTTGGCTTTAAAGTCATATTGTCCTGTACTTCTTTTACTGTGTTTTTAAGGTAAACCATGGCTAGGTTTGTATTTACATTGTCAGTATGCTGATCAAATTGATTTGCAAAGATTTCAACAATTTGATCCGAATCTACAACAATTTTATTGTTGAATTTTAGGGACATGTTTTGACATTCCTTCATTTTTTTATTCCGGTGTCTATTTATGATTTTCCATACATCTTTGGAGATATTACTTGATGTTTTAATTTTTTTCTCAACTGCTAGTTTCTTCGCCTGTCTTATTACTTTTCGGTACAATGTCATATATTTATTTTTATAGTGAAGGATGGATGGATTTATGTTATTATTACCATTTCCTGAGGACAAAAATCTTTTCATTTTACTGGATACTTTTAAACCCTTGGTAATCCACTTTAATGTATTATCTCTGTTGATCTTTATTTGTATATTTTTTATAGTAAAACTTTCCCTAAACAGCCTATTGAAGGTGTTGATAAATCCGTTTATACCCAAAGATGACCATTTTTGTTTTAAAATTTTATATCTGAATGTTATGTTATTTTTTGAGTTAAAAATTCTTTTCTTAATCTTTTTAAAAACAGTTTTGGCACTATTATTTTTATCAACTTTTATGGTACATAGTAGGCCAGCATGTCCGTCCGATAGCCCATTGAAATCAACCGTGCAATTAATTACTTGTTCATTAGGTAAGTTGGTAAGCACATTATCGACACAAGATTGCGAATCATTCCTTTTGAAGGTAATTGTGTAGACCAATGGTTTAAAATTATATTGATCTAAGAGATTTAGGAAATCTTTTCTTTTATTATTATCTTGCAATAGGTTTACATTAAAATCACCACATATAATGCATTTTTTGTTAAAGAAATGTTCTAAAAGGGAGTCCATTTTATTTATGAATTCGTTAAAATTACTATCATAGGGTGTTCTGTAGCAACAGCATATGCAAATACCCGTCTCTATGTCTCTAACACAGCATACTTCAAACACGTCTCTTTTATACAGAATCTTTCCTATAGATAACTCTTCGCTATTTCTATCTTTATTAGTCATTATAATAGTTCCCCCGCGTCTTTGGTTCGTTCGGGCATTATGTGCAGTTACGATAAAGTTCCTCAGACTTAGCAAAGACACTAATTCATTGTTTAGAAAGTGTTCGCTTATACACAGAAAGTCAATCTTATTTTCCAATTCTTCAATATATATATCTAAGCCGTCTTTTTTACTATTAAGTCCACATACGTTTTGATGAAAAATATGCATTGTTTGAAAGTCCTTGTTTTTTTTATCAATAATATCTATCGAAACATTAGTCACGAAAAAAAGTATCCTCTGTTTGAGTACCTGAGCACACACAGTTGCTTGGTCTTTTTACAGTGCTCTCATCCAATTTTGTATCATTTTGGACTGTTATATTATAGTGATCATATTTGCTACATAGTATGCTATTTGATTTAGATTTGAAGTTTCGAATGTCAGTAATATATTTAAGATAATTGTTACGATAGTTGATCTGTAAAATTTCTCTAAGTATAGATCTACATGCGTCTAATTTGCTAAAATGTCCATAAATATTATTTTTATATTTTGAATTATTGAGACGTACAAGTCTAGCGTAACTAAAGTCAGAACATATAAACTTAAACATATTATTTAAATTTTGTTCATTGAAGTGTCTATTTCTTTGAACTTCACCAATTAAGATATTTGTACATTTCATTTGATGTAGTGTATGATAAATAAAAGCTTGGAGTTTCATAAGATTACAATCATTTGTTCCTGCTAGGACTATCACAAAATCTTCACTGGTGAAATCCTTACATAATGCTTGACTAGATTGCAAAATTTGGTCAATTTGTGCATTTGGTTTCACAAAGGAGCTAACTATGAACTTATTTCCTAAAAGCTTTTGTAAAATTTCTCTAAAGTCTATTGCTGATTGATCACCCAATAGTAACACTCGATGTTTTCGTTCTGACTCGATTACGGTATCGTTGCATTTTGTACTAGATATTGCAGTGGGAATAGTAGATCCTTGGTTTTGTTTTCCACTTTCACAACAATCACTAGTACATGTTTTCTTTGAGCTTTCTTTTTCCATTTCCACGTCGTTACCTTGTTTGTTTATATTTTGCGTCTCTCTTCTGTCACTGTCATCCGTCATGTCTTCGTTCAAGTTAGTTGATGTTAATGTGCTACAACTAGTGACATCTGTTGGTGACATTATTAGTTGAGAACCACTTCCCTTTTCCCTATTTTGTGCTTTACACTTAGGTGATTTCTTAGCAGATTCAAATTTTTCTAGAAGATGAGAGATTTTCTGATCCTTACTCTGTATAATTTTTTTTAATTTTAAGTTTTCTTTGTGCATGCTGCTTATTTCACAATTCGCCGCTTCTAATTTCTTTTTTAAGTCAATGATAACACGTTCCTTATCCTGGGTCTTCTCAGTGTCGTCAGTTCCTAAAACTGAAGTACTCTTGGTTTGGATAATTAAGTTTTGTGTCTCCGAAAAGGACAGAACCGTTTCCTCCTTTTCATCATTAGCAGGTGATTTTTTGCGCTTAGTTCTTAATGTCACATTTTCTCTATCATTGAAAGAACTCGAGGAGGTAGTTCCGCCGTCGATACTGTAGCTGGCCTGTGCTGGCTGACTTCCACGAACTGGAGTGGAGAGGTTCCCCTGTTTTGGAACTTTGCTTAGGCATTCAGGACATCTCCATGTCTGCTTTCCTTCCGAATCAGCACCATAGAATGAGCGGTAGCGCTGACTGGTCATGTTTAGACATATTATGTCATATGCTGCTTTGCACAAAACACAGCGCAAGTATTCTTTCTTTGATAATGAGTTACAACATGCAGCACAGTTTTCCATGTTTAACTTAGATGATGATGAATGCGTGATGACTTATTTTTCATACAAGTGTTGCCCTCTCTTGGTGAGCGGCTGAGACAATGATAATTCCAATGTTTGAAATTCCACAAACAAACTCTAGATGGCGGTAAATCTCTTACTATCCAATATTAAGATACTACACAAGCAGCGTCCTCTGTTGTGGAGTAGGGGTGTTGGATTATTAATTTTTTGTTAAACTCTCTGAATGGAATGTAGATGGCAGTAAATATCACTTGCTGATTGTTAGCGCGCAGTGCCCTCTGTTATGGAATAGTAGTATCTCAAAGCCTCAACCACATTACTAAGTACGTTAATGTTGAAAATTTGAAATTAAAGTATGTTTCACTGCATTATAGTTTATTGTTTATTTGTATTTAATTCAAGCAGTAGCCACTGATATTGTATGCACAAAAATGTTACCGTAAAATGTTCAATCACTCACAGTTTCTGCATTTATCTGACAATCCTGTTTATTCATTTATGCGATTGTATTTATTGCCACAAACACTTATCACTTAACTGTTGTACCTTTATTGTTAGTTTTCTTTTGTCACTTGGCTAATTTGATAACATTTAATAATTTTATAATTAAAAATATACGGAGCACCATGTACGCGTCACGCCACCTAGCGTATGATGATCACGCCTGTTTTCGATAAGGGTAGGCAGAGACTACGGAATAAGGTACCAAAGATATAATAACTTCATTGCATAACAATATCAGCGCACATTCAAACAGATTCCCAAAGGGATTAATTAAAATTCAACATGAATCTCTCCGTTGACGAAATTTTAAGCCAATAAAAACAACAGCACTTGTTGCTCGAGGCAATCAAAATTTAAAAACAGCACAAATAAATAAATACGGATAAATCGTACAGATTGGGATACTAACTCAATGATACAATATTTTATAACAAACACATATATAGATCAACATCCGACACCCAGGTCAATCTGAAAAATATTATTTTCCATCTTCAACCCGGGACCGGGACACGGGCAGTCTGGCATAGTGACCTCTAGGCTGCAGAGGTCGTCAATCAACCTAAACTTACAAACACTGTGTTTTCTTTAGATTTTGTTCAATGTATCCATTTGCAGTCGCCGTGTCGTTTCTGGATGAGTAGAATAGGACCACTCCAAGTCTTCCCGTGGAATTCGTAGAAGGCTACTTAGGATATGCAAGCTAAACTTTCTCATCAATTTCTCATCAACAGAGTAAGAGAGTTAGGAGTAGACAAAACTGCATCCTGAAAACAGAGGCCGATATTTGGACCTCTCCACTCTGGAAATGCCTATGAGAAGAGTAATATAGTTTACATATTTATTGAATTGTATTAAATTAAATAAGGATATGAAATTATATGATGCTATAGAAATAATTCATTAATAATTGTGTATGGATTTTAATTAACTGAAATAAAATTAGTTTATTTTTATTTAATAATAAACATTAACAGATCTTTCCCTCCCATCTTGTCAACGTGGAGGGTGTAGGCCAAATCCCCTGGTTTCTCAAATACTGTTGGTAAGATTAAGAGTGGCCTTTTGGTCTTACGGCCGTGGGCCCTGTCTACCCCGTCAGGGATAAAGACGTGAAAATATATCTGTAATGTAAAATTAGTCGCTAAACAATAGAGGAGGCTTTAAAGTTCTTTCTTGTAGGGCTGCAAGTGACGTCACGTAGTTGTGGCCAAATATGGCTCTGTCAGTAAAGAGAGAGTCAGGCTCCTGCAGTAGTCTTAATCCTTCAACCATCGATCGGCCGGATCAGGCTGAAAGAACAGTTGAATGCAATTGTGTCTGTGATTTATGTGCTTGTCGGTTAAAAAAGAACCAGACCTGATGATAATGGTGATCTATTTAAATAGTAAGTTCGTGCGCTGGGCGCCGGGTCGCTAGATTGCCTCAATTATGGTTGAGTTTAGCGATGGCTGATTCACGCGTCAACTCGAATGTGCCACCTGGCTGGTCTTGTAAGCTTGGCTTAGTTTTTTAATGGTGACTTAATGTGTCAACGCTGTAGGGCACACTTTTTCGTTTACATTTAAAAGCCATACTCTTATCAGTGCTGTATGGTAAAGAACACACACAAACCTTTAACTTGACTTAATTTCTGTATCTCAATAACTACACTAAGGTTGTCTGGAATTGGTTGCTGTGTGATAAAGCGCCTTTTGTATTCGTATCTATCTCTCAATATAAGTTTCTTTTTTGTTAAACTGACAGCAATAATAAATAAATATATAGGGCCAAATCACACACATTGAGCTATCCCCAAAGTAAGCTTCAGGTTGTGTTATTATGGGATACTAACTTAAAAATACAATATTTATAATGAATACACCCAAATAAGTATATATATAAACACCCAGAACTATTTGAAAAAAGCAATTTTCCATCTTGCTCTGTCTGGAGATCGAACCCAGAACCTCTGGATTGGCGGACTAGCGTGTTGACCATCACGCTTCAGAGGTCAAATAAATAAATAAAATGATTTTTTGACATAAATAAAGGAGTTGTTTAATCCTGTCCGGCCTGATTTGTACGTCTTAGTTTGCAGAATAATCTAAAGCATGTATCGTCATCTTTATCGACCAGTACTGGCTTTTGGTGAAGAAAAAGATCGTGAGGCAACCTGTACACTAGTTTCACTAGTGTATATAAAAGATAATAGGAAAGTGGACTGGGTATAAAGTATTTTACTAGAAAATCCAAAAATAAAGGGCCTATACTTTTTCGTTAAGGAAATTACTCGTAGTTACAATTACAAGATACAGCGCTTCGAAGTTTCGGATTTATGTCACCTTTGGTGAAAAAATGTAGCTAATCGTGACGTCACGCGAAATTTAAATGTGCTGTATCTTCGTCATTTTGTGCTAATCAGAGAAAAGAAAATATACTTTTTAATACTATATCTAATGAGCAAAAAAAAAAAATTTTACTTACATCCGTATTCTCACTAGATGACAGCCATAGAGCTACGTCAGATGCCTTTAGGCAGCTCTAAAAATTTAAAACTAATGTTAGCTAACTGATACGAAGATTGGTACACTTCGATTCGGAACATTCAAAACTCCGTACAAATCAAAAGCCCAGTTTGATACAAGTTGTTTCAAAAATAAAACGCCAAATGCATTTGAAGTTTTGATTGGCTCGTTGATATTTGGCTTTCGCATTGTTCTCTAGATTGCAATCATGTTCGACTTGAAAAAAGATGCTCTAGGAAACAACTCAAACGGTTTGCGGCCAGTATTTTTCATAGATTTAAGAGGTAGTAGAATCCGCGTTGAAGTCTCAAAAGTATAACCTGTTTTGAACCAAGACTTAGAATATACATACATACAATATTTAGAATATAGAAATGCGCCAGGACATGTATGACTTTATTAAAAAGAAAAGTCACCTAAACATAAGTCTATGGCGTTAGAAAATGTTATTTAATTTTTTTGTCGTATGAGGCAGCAAACCGGTATTTTTTTTAATTTTCACATTTAGTGAAGTCTCATTCTTGCAACAGTAAAAACATTTATGAGGAAAAGAGATACAAGATAGGTTTTATTTATTTATTAAAACTTTATTGTTTCACTTTAAAAATTGTCTACAATGGGCGAACTCTTTGGTTTTATATCAGATTGTCTCTTTAAGCAGGTTTTTTTTTTGTACTTTATTTTTTTGCTTCTATGAAGTCTTCATTACGTGACACAGCAGACAAAATTAACCCGATGCTCTTTCATATCAGTTATTTCTAACACTGGCGACAGATTTGTCGAGCACCACGTTGTGGACTTTCGGTTTGCGACCCTAGACTCTGTCTAGAGAGTTTGTGTTTCTGGGTGTTAGCAATATAACTTACAAATTCCCAAAATCTACATTTTCTGAATATGATGTTCAAAATGGTCCATAAAAGTGTAACAAGGCATAATGAAGTAACATACAACATCGCAACGCCTTCTATCTTATGTTTTACGAGTATTTTATTGCCGTCGTGTTTTTACTATCTTTTGAATATAACTCTATGGTATCACTTTATGGCTTTCGACACTTTAGCCCGGCAAGACTTGTAAGATTTATATGGCATGAGTGTTTCTAAGTAGGATCGTTTATTTTAATTTTATTTCTCTTTTTGTGAAAAGGTCTAACTTGGTTTTTTGCTTATAATCTTTTTGTTCAGAATTCAAAAGTATAAGTAATGTTGTTCAGAGTTCGAAAGTATAAGTAATGTTGATAATGAGGTCATTTAGATTTTCTATTTAGTAAAATGTGTTTTTTTTTCTTTTTTCTTTTAATTAGCCATGTATGTCCACTGCCTTTCTTCCTTCAAGTTCTCTCTATCTTTGGTCTTTTTTGTCCAATCCTTCTCAAACACTTTTAGTTCGTAAGCGCATCTCTCTACTTAGTCTTCCTTGTTTCCTGTGGCCATCTGATGGAACTCAGTCTATAGTGTGAGCCCATGTTTCTAGATGCACCGACCGACGTGGCGTTGAAAAGGTGAAGCAAAGTAAAAACAAGTCATTATTTAAAATAATATTTTGAATGCAAGCATTTATTTATCACAATGACCTAAAGTGATCCTCAAGACAAATCAATTGAGCCCCTCGAGAATATATATTTGTATATATGTGTTTGTCTGTAGCGATGTAAGTCTGATCTTTTAGTAAAATTTGTACCTATTTGCTTCTACCTTATGATTAAGTAAATATTCTCTTAACCTATCGCACGTTAACTGAAAGAGATCCCCACATGAGATAAGTCCGCCTTTGTATATTATTGGCTCTTTCTTATGATGTCTTTGCATATATTTATTTGTGTTGGTACAATAAATGTATTACAAGAAAATCCTTTCAGAAAGTGGAATTGATAAAGGGCCATTCACATATTACGTCGTTATTGGTTTTCGCCTATTTACGAAAAGTACTGCAAAGCTTACAAGCATATATTAGGGTTGCTGCACATTTTTTCAGGCCGGCATTCATCGTCAAAGCCGGGCGGTTAATTTAATGTAGACGAATGTTCGGGACACAAACCACTCGTCTGCCGCACAGAATCACTCGACTGGAAGATTTCTTGTATGTATTAAAAACCGAATTGTGTCGATCAAACTAAAAGGACTCTAACTATCGGCACAAGCTGGATGAAGCCGAATAAGTACAGTAATTGCTTCTCGTCGGCTTTGTTGTTTGACAAATACTGCCAAACTGAAGAATATATTGTGCCTATAGTGCCGGCCCGCTGTTTGTTGTTTTTTTTGTCGAGTGTGTAAGTGGCCAACACTGGTGTCAGATTTTTCAGGCTGTCTAATGGCATCTGACATATGTAGCTTGACGACTGCCAAACAACGATGACCCGGACCAACGGCTTATACGTGCCTTCTGAAGCACGGAGGAGCTCAAAATTTTTTTATGCCACTTGTGGTCAACCATCCAAATGCGGACCATGTGTTGCTTTACTTGCGAAAGCGCTACAAATGCGCACTCCCACCGGGCCCCCGAGCACCTCATCTATGTAGCACCAGCTGGAATGTTCAACTATGTCAAACTAATAACACCCCTTTTTTGTCGTCGGAGGTTAAAAATAAAACAATCATTTGAGTGTTGCTATCTTTATTTGTCAAAGTTTACCTTAATTTATAAGTTTTACATAATCTCTTGCGTGTGTTCTACTCCATAGATTTGTAAAATCAATTGTTTCGTAAAGTCTTATAAACTCTATAAAATCAAATTGTACAACTGAAATAATTTGTTATCTTGACCCATAGAAATTAAATTTAAAATTATTTACAGTATATATACAATTTTACAATTATTGTTACATTTACAAACGGTTTTATACTATTTATCATCTTTTCTACAAATCTACAAAATATAAATGTTTTGAAGACTCTTACTTTAAATCTTGTTAAGTAAAAAATCAAACCATTTTTATTATTATACTCAGTGTTATTAAATAACAAAAAGTGCAAAAGATGTTTTGTGATTTTAATACCCGAAATATGTTTTGTTCTTTTTAATACAAAAGTCGTGCATTTTTTAAGGTGGCATAGAAATAGTTTTTAAAACATTTTTAATTAAAATATTCAAAGGCCTTACTTTATTTTCTTTATTGATAAATAAACTTTTACAATTTCAAATGAAATGACTTAAAGTTTGGATAACATTTTACTGTCATTGGAATCAATCTTAGAAACCGAATTGATTAGATTTTTATTTACATTGTTCTTTCTTTGGTTTGATTGAAAACTCTTACCCTCAAGTTAGTCTTGTACAATCAAGCTAAAATTAATTAGAAAACTTAATCATATCATAGAACTTATGAAAAATAGAAATTAAATTAATCAAAAAATATTTACTAAAAATTTTATTAGTGCAACGTGCTTTTATAGTCTTTTACGTGACAACTAGAAGGATCTTTATTGCTTTAATAAATCTAAAAGTTTCAACTACATAAACTTAACCACAAGTATTTGAAGTACTAACATATCATAACATTTTGCTAGTTTTTAAATTATAAATCTGTAAAAATTTTAACTGTGTAGCTCTCACAGTTCATGAGGTACAACCTGGTGACAGACAGACAGACGGACAGACAGCCGGATAGCGGAGGTTTAGTATTAGGGTCCCGTTTTTACCCTTTTGGTACGGAACCCTAAAAACTACCTGCTTGTTCAGTCAGTTGAAAGTCAAATGTATTACTGAAAATAAACGGTTATAAACTTAGTAGGTAACCTCGTTTTATTGACAGCTTTACAGATAATAATTAAAAAAAAAAAAACAATAAAATGAAAATTCAGACGATATACCTATTTGACGAACATAAAAAGTTTAACCATATGCCTACTCATAAAATTTAAAAATCTTCTGTTTAAGAAGTTTACAATAGAAATTATATTTCATAAATAATATTGCGAAACTGTTTGACACGTACGACACGCCGTACTCTAAAACAATACGAAAAAAAATTATTCGGCTCTGTCTTCTTGCTCATTTGAATACCTATCTAAAATTTAATTAACTCTATTTACATTTCTCTTTGCCGAAATAAGAAGGCATTTGACATAGGTACAGTTTCCACGAATTTATTATTATTTACAAAAGCAATACAAACGGAATTTGAATTTGGAATACGGCTTCTAATTTTAAATATTCCTTGTATCTTTGCGGTTATTAATGACGAGTTCTTCTGATTGGTTGTCCATTTTCGTTTCATCGACATAATCTATAGAAAAAAAAAATATTAAGCTTATTTGTAAAGTGATTTTTCACTATTATTTTATTTATGACCTTTTGTTTATGTTTTGAGTACTTTTATTTTAATAAAATAAAAATAATATCAGATAGTATAAGGATATTTACATTAAATCTTTTGCATGATATGACAATTTTTTTAAATATACGTAGTATTATTTAACGGAAACAAGAAAATGAAACTATACCTATATCGATATTTTCGGCAAAAATATAAATATGTTACAAATTTCTTAAAATACCTTAATTTTATTATAATTAAATTATGTTACCACCACATCGGAACGGTGTATTAGTCGGTAACATCATGCGTATTTGTTACGTTAAAGTGTTATCTTGAAAATAATTTTAATCGTCGTTGTAGACACCTGAAATGGTAGATCTCTCCAATCAATATATTGCGAAAAAGATCTGGCATGGCACCGGTAATAACAATAAAAAAAAAAATTGTCGCAAAATTATTTTAGGTCTTCTAAGAAGAGGTTCCATGTCTATACAATACAATATTCACAAAACCGATATTCACTATTGCAGTAGTCATACCGCATGCGGATTATTTCAACTCGAGGTATTTTTCCAAGGAACATGTAAAATTATAAACGATTGTAAATGTGTTTAAATAATTGTTATATGAATTACATCGACCGTTAAAGGGCTATGTGAATTTTCCGGAGTCTAGTGCTGCCTCATTTGAAATAAATCATTAGAAAGGAAACGGAGATATCATTTTGCAAAAACTGACCGTTTTTTGCTAATGTGCGTAGAAGTTTAAAGTGAGAACGTGAAGCCCGAAAATGCATTAACATTTACCCACCTCTGTCACAAAATCAACATTTGATTTGTTTTTCCAAGGAATATGAAATGTTGTGAACGTCCAATTACAAATAGTGGGTAAAATGATTGAAACATGAATTACATCGACCGTTAACATCGCCGCTGTGTGGTAGCCTCCGACACAAAATCTACAGTTTGAACAAACATTTGTCCGACTTTTGCTTCACCTCAGTGTAGTTTTCATCTGAAGCCATCAACCGTGCTGGTGTAAAGAGTCGCAATAGTGCAGTATAGTGAGATGAGAAGGTTGACCGACAGCGCGCAGGGAGAAGCGGTGTTCGCGTTCCCGTGCTGCATCGCTGCTGGATGCTCACCTGAGAAAAAAAAGGAATTTTTCATCATCGTTTTTATAATGAGTTTAGGTTTTTGCTTAAACCTATCCAAGGGTTGGTTCTGGTCTACCCCGGATTGGGGAATCAGACGGCATTAGCTCTGTGTAAAAACTAGTAACCTCGTTAAACATCTAGGTTAGATAGCGCACCCCTCGGAAGCGATACCGCTGAGGATGCAACCGGGAATAAGGGAGGATGATGATGAAGTGGCTTAAAGGGTTTTGTATGTTTATGGACTTCGGATAATAAAAGATTTGGTACTCATGTACTTCAATTTCTCAGATTTTAAAATGAGCTGTTTTATATTGTTCGCATTCTATAAGATTATCCAACAGGTATAGTATTTTCCTCAATTGGCTATCTAAACTTATTTTATCCCCAATATTGCACTTTGAGCTGACCAGAGCAAAAGACGGTAAAAATAAAAGAAAATTTCCATCAGGTACTCAAAAATGCAAGCTAATCTCACGTGCCAGTGGTGCATCCTGAATATCAAAGAGAGTTTGAATACGGACCCTAGAGGATAGGGCGATGGCGTCGATATCGAAGATATAACTCAGAAAAATAAAATACATACAATTTATTTTTTCTGACAATTCTGCAGAACCTTTTTTATTATTTAAAAGTAACTTTATTGTTCTACTATAAAAAGTATTTAAAAAAGTTTGGAAATACCAAAAGAGCACGCCTCATAATGATCATTCAAAATATTACTTATAATCAAACGACACTGAATTAGATAGTTAGTAATTTTCAATAGGATTCAATCCTGTTACGTGATGAAGGTATAAAAATATGGTACAAATACATAAAGTATTTCGAGCGTAATCGTGGCACATACGCCCATACAGACATTCAGAAATCCACGAAAAAGTTTTTTAAATAATTTTTTATATGTTATGCCAGACAAATATTTTCTACAAGTATAAAATGTGTTTATAAAAGGGTTGTTCTTCATATCTCTGTATTTATATTATTGTATAAGCGCAATAATATATATAATAGAGACAGTTTAAGTCCAGAAGAATGCTAGAGCCTGACATGTACAGAATAGAGCACTACCTCAACGCTCCGCTTTTGAGGTATGTTTGGTTGCATCATCAGCTTCGCTGCGTCGGTCCCTGGGGTGTACTTTTCCGCTTTTTCTTTTCCAATATGTTTGTCAATGATTACCCAAGAAATAAAAGACCTTGCGAGGTGGAGAAGAAGTAGCCGGGCAGTTTAAACGATTTAGCATTTTACGATCGGCCGCCTGCCTAACATCAACCCTCTTTGGGAATGCATTTGTGCTAAAAGATTTACAACTGGCTGCCGCCCGTCATCAACTCTCCTTGGGAATGTGATTGTAGAAAGAGAGGTATGTGCTTAGTCCTTTGCTCGCCTCTTACGACATTCACAGAAAGAAATGGATTCGAGTGGTTCTATTCTAGGCCAAAAACCACATGGCAAAATTTATCTTACACTAACTGAGCCCGCGGGTTCCTCTCCTCTTAAGAATTTCGGGATAAAAGCTACCCTATATCCTTCACCGGGTCTCAAACTATATCCATTCTAGTTTTCATCTAAATCGGTTCAGTGGTTGAAGTGTGAAGAGGTAACAAACAGACAAAATTAATTTTGGAAATCAGGACGTGAGGAAGTAAATAAATAAATATATATAGGGACAAATAACACTGATTGAGCTAGTCCCAAAGTAAGTTTGAGACTTGTGTTATGGGGTAACTCAACGATACTATATTTTGTAACAATTACATAAATAAAAATCCAAGACCCAGGACAATTTGAAAAAGGCCATATTCCAACTTGCCCTGACCGGGGATCGAAATGTGGACCTCTAGGTGGCGTACTAGCATGGTGACCGCTAAGCTACGGAGGTCGGAAAGTTAGGATTAGTAGAATACTTACCATTAATGACATGAACATTGACTGACGCAGCCTCGGCCATCGTGGGCACACAGCTGTAGTTTCCGCTGTCCCCTGGAAGCAGCTTCTCTATGGTCAACTTTGACGTGAGCTGTTCCGTCCACTCCGTTTTTAGCCGAATTCTCGGCTCTTCCACTATCTCGTTGTCTTCTAATTCCTTATATTCTATTAGTTTTGATCCTGTAACGAAAACAAAGAAATTAAATTTCTCCTCATGTTATTTTTTTTTAGTAAATGCGAACATGTTAACAGGGATGCGACTAGCAATCCATCACTATTGTGATACCTTTTTACAAGTCTTGTCTTGTCCATTTTACGCGTCTGCTTATAGTGGCTTTTGTTTATTGCGGCCCTAGGCTCTGTCTGCTTAGAACCGCCTTAAAAGGAAGACCTAAAATGGTCTATCTGCCCCGTTAGAAATAACGACAAGAGCCCCAGAGCAACAAGATTCAAAGGCCAATTTTAGAGTGATGGCTATCAAAAAGGTGGGAAAAGAAATCAAAACCATCATGTGTTGTTAGCCACATAACCCCGATCTGCGCGGGAATAAAAGCTGCATAAAAAAAGAGACAAAAAATAATATCATTTACATACATACATAATATCACACCTATTTCCCACAGCGGTAGGCAGAGACTATGGACCTCCACTTGCTACGATCCGGACAAACCTCTTTCGCTTCATCTATACTCATCAATCTCTTCATAATGCCCTTCGGTTACGGGTACTTTTTATCTCTCCTTTTTTCAGAACGTCTGCAATCTGGTCGCAGAATGTTCGCCGAGTCCGACCCTTTCCTACTGTTCCTTTCACATTTGCCTTGTAAATATTTTTTGTTAACATGTTTTCATTCATCCTTTCTACATGCCCAAACCACCTTAACATCCCTTTTCTATTTTTGTCACAACATTCTCTTTCACTCCACACCGCTCCCTTATGACATCATTCGTCATTCGATCTTTCAAATTAACACCACACATACTCCTCAGCGCTCGCATTTTAACTGCATTTATTCTACTTTCATGCTTTCTCTGCCATACCCAACTCTCACTACCGTACATTAAAGTAGGTATTAGTACTCCTTTATGAACAGCAAGACGTGCCTTGTGTGATACCTTCCTACTGCTCATAAAGGAATGCAACGCTCCATTCACTTGGTTACCCGCATCCACTATTTTTTCAACATCACCCTCGTGCTTGCCTTCTTTCGTAAACATACATCCCAAGTATACAAACTCCTTCATTTGCTCATTTAATAGTACATTATCCTTTTGTGTGTGGCTATACCGGATTCCGGTATAAATCAATTGTTTTACTATTGTGTCTGGTTTTTGCAACACATAAGAGGTTATGCAACTAGTAAATAAAAGACGGATTTACTTCGAGGGCCATTAATGAATCACTCGCATTGCTCAGGATTCTAACACTTTAATCACTCGCTACGCTCGAGATTCAATCATCATGAATCACTCTCTATGGTCGTGATTCAGTCGTTAGAATCCTTCACCTGCTCGTGATTCATCTATGGCCATCGAAGTAAATCCGTCCTTTATTCACTAATTGCATAATATACTATTTTACTTACTAAATACAAATAACACTTTTTTAAAAGTCATGTCGAACAGAAATGTGACCACCATTAGGCTACAATTTTATTAAAAGCTTATAAACCTAGTAAGTCATAAAAATTCAAGTCTTGGCAGTCGATACATATTTCCTGGAACGCTCGGGTGATTGACTTGCCATTATGAGGCTTCTAAGAATAGAAATACTATAGCAATAGCATAACTACACGCGAAACGGCATTTAACATAGTCGTTATAGTGGAGGAAATACACCACTCAGGGTTTCTGTTTAAACAAGGTGGAGTGACCTGAATGTGCTATGATGTATATTTAGTTTAGGTGATATTGGTGTTTGGGTCAATAAAGAAAGTATTCTTTCAATCTGGCTTGGTTGAAGAGAAAAAAAATTTTAAAATGATTTGGTTTTTTTCTCTCGTACGCAGTCTTGTCAGGCCGGTGTCACTCCCCGTTTAGGTATCGAAAATATACCTACATCATTACATTGCGCGCGGCAACCACTTCGAAGGGGAAAATTCAGTAACATGTGCTTGCAGTGGATGGCTAGGTTTCTAAACGAAGAAGTAAGAAGTTCTGACGCGAGCTAAATTAAACCATAGCACTAACCACATTAAGTAGATATTTCTTTGATTTCTTTTCTAAGTAAGACTTTTGTACGTGAGTACTAGTACGTACTCTGTGGTCTTGCTGAGCGACCAGTAAAAAAAGTTCGCGGCAATAGTCTACAACGGTTGGCGACAGTCGGCGCCCAATAGTGACCATCAACATCAGCGACCTTCGGCAACTTTCGGCAACCGTCGGAAACTGTCGGCAATCGTCGTAAGCTATGAGTCGCTTATGTCAATAAGTATAATTTACGTTAAGACGAAGTGGTAGCTAAAGTGGCGCCCTCATTTGAAATAAATTGTTTAAAACTAAATAAGGTGATAATTAAAAATTTGATTTATATAAAGGTTACTCATAAAATAGTTTAAAGGTCTTTCTAGACATTTATACAAATCGAATTTTTAATTATCACCATATTTAGTTTTAAACAATTTATTTCAAATGAGGGCGCCACTTTAGCTACCACTTCGTCTTAAGTGTAAAGTATATTAAAATATACTTTATTTTTAAAGAAAACCTACCGATACCAGCGCTTCGTCAGCTCAGCTAGGGGTCACTATCTTAAGCTGACACACTGTCTCTTGTCTGCTTGAAATCTAACTTAGTTAAAACATCTTTCCGTATATTTTTAGTTAGTATAAGCCCATAATCATTAATTTTGTCAATCACAGGTACGTGCAATGGTGTTACGTACATAAATTCAAGTACCACTGTGTTGCGCCATCAGGCATACAAAATCATAAATTGTTTGGTTATACATGCAGTCACAAAGATTACTTTTAATATTTACTCTCAATTTAAATAAATGTTTCCAAGACGCAATAATTATACAAATATCTATAATCAATTATTTTAAATAGATTTTTTATCACACAAGTATTCATCTATGAAATAATTGCGCTTTTTTAACTAGTCAAATAATAAAAATTTAAATGATGATAACCGTTTCAATGTAACAAATAATCTGAACTAAATTTTATGTAATCATGAAATCAAATAGTTATATACTAACTGGGCCACTACACTTTATCACAAGTAGGTTACAAAACTACGCCCAATCACGGCCATTATAGAAATTCGGGTCAATTTGTAAAGGAAATTAGGCAGAATTGAATATTGAGGACATAATCGAGTTATTCTAGACGTCCTGTTTAAGGACAGTGAATTTGTTAGTCAATAATGGAAGTCGTTAGTCTTCCTATTTTGATTTAATTCTACTGGTATTGAATTACTAGGGAAATAGGCTTTGCCTTTTGATAAGTGTGTCTTGTCTGACTCTTCTAATACTAACATCAATTTCATTTAGCTTTTATTATGGTATCTAGTATTCAATTTATTCCCAGAAATTAATTTTCTAATAAATATCTAACTAAATGTTTATTTACAGTTAAAATAAACAATACTTAAAATAAATTACTTATAAACATATACTATTATAAATAAAAAATAGCTTATTTCTAGAAATAAATAACATCAACAATATATTGCGTTTAAAAGTAAAATTACGTGTGATCGACTATAAAACTATGAATGTTATATATTAAGCTTTGTTGACCACAATTAATAAAGATAAATTTACGTATTATGGTTCTATTGTTTTTATTTTTATATTAAATATACTTAAATATTATTCTTACTTAAACTCTTACATTTAAAAATACTTGTTATATTTTTAATAAAAAAAATCTTTTCAATATTTTTATTCTTGAGGTCATTTAGTTAGTATTAAACAATTTTTATCATTTAAATAAGTCGTCTTTAGTAAGCATATGCTAACCTTTTATTTTTATTTAAAACCCAATTTAGTCAAGGATTATGTAAATTAAACATGAAAGTCATAATATTGTTTACTAATCAGCACCTAGTATACACTACACATTTCCTAGCTATTGTTTACTCGGATAAAGACGTAAGCTCAAAAGATATGCTCGATTTATTACTCATCAAATTCAAACACTATTTTATCCCTTACTCCAAAAACTTTATTTTAGTCCCGCCTCGAAATTCACGAGCAAAATAAAGACAAAGCTATGCGTCCCGCAGGTGAAACAAAAGCCATATGAAATACGATCAATACTTCCGAGAAGTTGGTAGTTCACCAAAGACGTTATATGTTCTCGTTTCACCCTCGGTTGTTAGAAAAACTTTGATATTTCTTAGAAATTTTATGGTATGACGAGTTATTTTTGTGATTCTCAACTACTATACGTATTATAGGACTATAGGTGCTTACCTATGTATTAAACTTAGTAAAGTATTTTTTGGCATTTTATAATCGCTTTCACTGGGACATCGAGCCCCTAAAACGATATTGTAAAAGTGGCAACTTACGGGAAAAGAGAAATATTTAATTACCTATAAAAATGTCCATAAGTTACAGAAATAGATGGTAAAAAAATCTGATGGCTAGTTCAATGTAATGTGGTAAAAGATTGACAGTGTGAGAATTAATGGATTTAAGGTGTTCCTTTGCAAAAGTCAAGGTTACTTGCTATTTCATTCAGTCTGAATAAAATAGCTGTAATCTTAGAATTATGACCACATTAAGTGCCCTTCTATGTTGTGCGTCCATCCATGTTTTATATTTTTTCCTATTCAATTAGTCTTAAAAGTCTTGTTTTCATGCGAACTGTCTTAAACCTAGGGTAAAGGGGCTTGGTAATACAGGTGAATCTACCAAGCTCAGGCGCCAGTTCTTTCCTCTTTTAAGGTCACTAACCATAGTATTATATTAAAATAGTTAATATTATCCTTACATAGTAAATAACCTATTTTGGAGAGGAAAATAAACGATTTTATTATTCTATTTCTATTCCTATTTTTAGCCTATACTGTCCCACTGCAGCAGCACTGCAAAGGCCTCCCTTCCAGCACTCCAACTATCTCGGTCGAGGGCGTTTGACACCCAATCCCTGCAGTAGTAGTCAAGCTCGTCCCTCCATCTCTTTCCGGGTCTACCAGGGTTCCGTTTTTATTATTAGGTATAATATATTTTTATACAGTGTTATCATATGGATGGATTTTCTGTTCTATAAACCTCCCGTTAAAGGTCTCAAGCTACTACTCTACTACTCTTCGGTTGCTGCTGACAAGTGACAAATACTTTCTCACATAAATATTGACAAAGCATACGTACCCTTATACCAAAATATAGTGCCGAGGTCATGCGGCCCCTGGCTGAGGATGCACGTGAGGGACAGGGAACTGCCAGTCTTCACGTATAGGTCCACAGGGCCCAGGATATGGGCTTTCGCCTCTGTGAACAAACAAACGATTTACATTTTTTGTATGGGCAAGTTAAAAAACAAACGAAAGTTCTTTGAGTCTACTTTTGCTTTTGTATAAATAAAAATAGTTCTTCCTTTTTTGAGTTTGTTAATAGCTAATACTGGATCTAAGAAAGCAAGGGCCTGATATGCGTCAATAGAGCGAGATAGTCTAATTATGACTTCTAAAAGAAGAAAAAGAAATGAGTAATGTAACCGGGCGACCGAGAATTTTTTTATGGTCGGGTTAAATGTACACTTCAAATTGCATATACTTGAAGTATGTCTATAACCCGACCATGAAAAAATTATACGTACTATCATTAATATGTCTTTCTCTTTCGCCCGGTTGCTCTGTTAGTATCGCTCTATCTCTATCACTCTGTAATATATGAACTACTTGTGTATACTTTATTTTTGATTGACAATATGCCCGCGACACCTGTCAGCTACGGTCGTGCGACACATGATAGGCTTTCACTCCTGTCATTAACAGTCAAGAACTGTGACGCAACGGTCACCGACGGTCGCCAACCTGTCTACCTATTGTCGCTCGTCTCACAAGCTGCCCAAAAGTATCTGACGTAGCCCAATGACTGTTGTTTACTAGTTAGATACTACTAATTACTAATAGGCTATTTGATTTAGTTTGTTTTTGGACAATATTTTATACGAATAACAAATAACATCAACAAGAAGCCGTTTTCCGAAAATAGAAAATAAATTGGTTATTTGATGAGGCAGCAATTATCATTTTAAATATAAGGGTGGGAGCGTGGTGGGGACATCTCGCTATCTCTTTCGTAAGCGTGGCACCTAATGACAGTGACGTCACGCGGGTGTATGCGCATTCTTTTTAGGATTCCGTAGTAAACAAGGAACCCTTATAGTTTCGCCATGTCTGTCTGTCTGTCCGTCCGCGGTTTTACTCAGCGACTATAAGTACTAGAAAGCTGTAATTTGGCATGAATATGTATAAATCCGTCAGCGTCAAATGTGTAAATCCGCCACTGGTGTCTAGTGAGAATCGAACTCTGCCTCACAAAAAAGTACATACACCTCTTAGACATCACCGGTTCGATAAATAAATACATCAGTAAAAAAAAAAACTTCGATTTAGCTTGCCATAATTTTCAAACATATAATATTTGTCAGAAACTTTTTCAAAATATTCTTTTAAGTAAATTAAGTACATCTTTTCATCGAAAAAAGATCATAGAAACTTAATGTTCAAATGCGAATGAAATAATACGATTTCTCGAAACACATTTAAAGATATAATTTTTCTTCACGGTTTACATTGAAGACGACGTTATGATTCGGAGAAAATATTTCCCAATCTCTTAAAGGTAATTAAATCTTTTTACTTAGAAAACGATTGGAGATAATTCGTAATAAGTAATTAAATTTTAAATATAACTTGTATTCTTAGATAAACAAACATATTTGTTATTGAGAAAAGAAAAATAAATACATGAACAGATAATTAAAGCCATAATTAATACTAGTATTTACGTACAGAAGTCTCACTCAGAAAAGAAAGTCAAAGAAATTTCTGCTTAATGTGGTTAGCGCTGTAGTTTTATTTGGCTTGCGTCAGAACTCAGCACCTCTTCGTTTAGATACCTAGACATCCATTGCAAGCCAATTTAATTCTTATAACGCTGGACAAACGATTCATATAACTTACTATCCCACACTATCCCACACATCGCCGCGCACATAGTAGTAATGTAGGTATATTTTTGATACCTAAACTATACTATAAAACAAACTATAACTAAATAAAAGAATCCTTTTGCCCTCGTGTTTCTTAAATAATATACGTTTTATTGTAGGTATATCTGTTTCTCATTTCAATATATTGTGACATAAAATGTGTAAGAATAGGTCTGAATACCTATTACTTTTGTAATGCAATTCCTAAATTTTCGAAAGTAAATGAAAAAATAACCTGATAATAAGTCGTTAAGCTTGTTCTATGGCATCATCAAGTTGAAAAAAAAAAACAACTTTGAGCGTTCACCCTCAATAACTTCGGAATGGTCGACTTTCACGCAACATAGCTAAAAAACACTGCAAGAAAACTTTCACAAAAAAACTGTATCAAAATCGATCCATCCGTTTGAAAGCTACGATGATAAAGACTACTGTTAAGCAAGCAATAGTATAAGATATTAATTAGTTTGTTTTTTTGTGATAAAAACGATATGAACCAATTACATTTATCACACATTACAATTATAAGATACATGTATATATACATGCAAAATAGACTATTCTTATTATCTAAGAAAAAATCTATAGAAAAACTATTATACTCGTATATGTCAAAAAAAAAAACAATTACTTATGTCAAATAACCGTCCTTACTTAATGTCACTTATTCATCGTCATCACTCTCACCACTATTGGTGGTATACCGTTGGTGGTACCATCGATAGTCACACTTCATAGAAGCGGAGTATCAGTTGCGCCTACACTACTACAAACGAAACAAACATCCGTGCACACGGCAATGTGTGAGTGTACGCCCGCAGCCACCCGCTCAACTACCTCGACGAGAAAAGAACGGGGGAGAGGACGAGGATGGGAAACGGGGACGCATATTGCGCGGTACCATGAGATTCCGATTTGTATGTAATACTTAGTTCGGTACCGTGGTAACATTCTTCATTATTTACCTAATTGTTGGCCTCCGTGGCGTAGTGGACACCATGCTAGTCCGCTACCCAGAAGTCCCGGGTTTGATCCCCGGTTGGGGCAAGTTGGAAAATGGCCTTTTTCAAATTTTCCTGGGTCTTGGATGTTTATCTATATATTTTTTTTTTTTTAAATATAGTGTCGTTGAGTTAGTATCGCATAACACAAGTCTCGAACTAACTTTGGGGCTAGCTCAATCAGTGTAATTTGTCCCTATATACCTATTATTATTTTTTCGCTTTCATGTACTCATATAACATGGTTAGTAGGTAAATAAGTACATGAACCTGGAGGATTTTGCGAACTCTAAGTATGTAGTTGAGTTTATATAATAATAGTGATTTCAGGAATATTATGATTAGGATATGTCAGAAAATGTTATATAATGTAACAAAATAGTAATTAAATTGAATGTCAACAGATACATAAAACTTATTAATTAAATGTATATTTCAGGAAAATTTGATTACACTTTAATTAAATGATGTAGTTTCTAATAAATTTTAACATTTCAATATCTAAATAATATATTTTTTATAAGCCTGAAGTGTCGCATTGTTGGGCAAAAGCCTCCCCTCTAGTGTTCCACAAACTTCTATAAGAGACGAGAGTTTGCCAGCTCTTTTCATGTGCAACGATTGGGTCCTGCAGGCTGGCGCCGAAAAAGAGGCCGCCCTCGAACACGGTGGTCAGATTATATTAAAAATAATAAAGTCAAAAATTATTAAGAAAAAAAAAGTATAGTATAAATGTCAGTATAATACCTAAAAGAGGAACGGCTTGAGGATTCTTTAAAAATAGTTGTATAATTTGTCTTCTAAGTACAATTAAACAGAATAAAAGAATAACATTCTAAGACCCGTCCCCAATACCTAATAAGAGTTTCAATGCTGTGAATGATGATGAGATTTTCTGTGGCTAACTTTAAGTGGTAATGAGCTGGACTTGTCATCCGAATGATCCAACGACTGGTCAACCCATAACCAGATCATGAGAAGAAATTAATAAACTAAACCGCGAATGGAGAGCCAAAGCTGTAGACAGACCTTACGTGGAGAAGAAAGAAAGAGCTGTTTTCCCAACAAAGAACAAAAGCTGCGTAGATAGACCTAAATGGAGAAGAGAGAAAGAGCTCTTTGCAAACATTGAGTAAGAACATTTGCTAGACCAGAAGTAACAAACGTGAGTTTTCTACCAAGCTTTTACTATTCTTACTCCTACTTTATAAATGCCAAAGTAACTCATTCTGTCTGTCTGTTACCTCTTCACGCTTCAGCCACTTAACCGATTTAGATGAAATTTGGTATGGTCTGGGGCCCGAGGAAGGACGTAAGATGTTTAGAAGTTTTTGAATGCTGAGAAGCCCGGGGTCCGCTTTTCAACTTTTTTCTCCACCTCTCACAGTCTTGAGCATCCTTGGTTGTAAAACGATTAGCATTATTATTAGTGATCGGAGTAGGTAGATTGATTTTCTGTACTTGTATCGTGAACTGTTTTAGAAATTACAACATGGATATACTTTTTTTCCAAGATTTCATTTCAGGTTACCTTTTCCCAATTTATTTGGAGTCAGCGCAGTGTGTCCATCTTTTGTTTTCTTTCCTGTCGCTCTTGCTACGTTTTTTTTTCTATAAGTATGATATAGTATCGCAGCACAAATAAATAGCCGTATAACAATACAAAATAATAACATAAGTTTGGATAAAATAAATTCTAAAGAAGTTTCCTATTTTCAAGTTTTAAAAAAATAATTCCAGACCTCTTTCTCTCAGCTCCGGAGAATAAATCTCGAGGAACATTACATTTCAATTAAATTCTTGAGTTAATTATTATAGAACGAGTGAAATGTTTTGCGGATTGAAAGGGAATTATTGTTCTTAATAGAAGCTAAACGGTTGAATACAATCTTTTAATTTTAGAATTGTGCGTATCTTTTAATTACTTTTATTTTATTAATCCATTTTCGTGTTTGCCCTCCTTTTTAACAAAATCTTCTCAGCAAAATTTTAATTCATTGTTGAAATCATAATAAGTATCAACTTATAAAAACAATCAAAAACATAATTATTCAAACATTTAAAAGGAGAAGCTGTTTTATTTCATCCTAAATCTTAAGATTTAGGATGAAATAAAACAGCTTCTCCTTTTATATTATACCTCAAAAGATTTTCTTCAGAGTTACAGAAGCAGACACCTTAAAATAATACTTTTTTTTTAAATAGGTAAGATTTCTCAACTACAACTAATTGACCGAATCTGTGAGTTATATATTTTCCATTTTAACGTCATCATCATCAGCTCTATTACTAAGACTCCGCTGTCCGTCCGTCCGTGCGTCCGTCAATCCGTCGTTCAGTCTGTCTGTCACCAGGCTGTATCTCATGAACCGCGACAGCTAGACAGTTGGAATTTTCACAGATGATGTACTTCTGTTGCCGCTATATCAAAAAATACTAAAAACAAAATAAAATAAATATTTTACTGTGACTTCCATACAACAAACGTGATTTTTTATGGATAATGGTACGGAACCCATCCTGCGCGAGTCCAGGCCGACTCGCACTTAGCCGGTTATTTAGTGTCATCTGCTGGAGCATGCTCTGTTCTTAGCTACCAGGATCCCAATTGGCCATTTTAACATGAATATAAGCAATACTTTTTGGAAAAATAACGTTTGTTTTACCATAATTTAATCTAACAATCACGAATCACTTTTAAAATTACTTGATCTGTTCAACAACTATTAAAAACCCTCTTCGACTTCATTCTCGATAAGACGCGACGCTCTCAAAAGCTTTCCGATCTAATCTCATCGATTTTTTCCCGAGCACTAAAGGTCTGAGACGTGCTGTATCATCGATAGACTTTTTGTCTTTAATATCTTAACAGGCATTTACGAAATTAGGATGCTGGAACGAGGGTTCTAAATTGACTGAGGCACTTAGCGATGGTGCTTACAAGGTAAGATAAAAGTAAATATATTTTAAAATGTTTTTACCCGACTGAGGCAAAGCCACGGAAGGGTAATGATTTTAACAGTCTATGTTTTTAAGTATGTATGTATATTGATATCTATGTGTGTTCCACCGTAGCATCCAAACCGCTTCTCCAATTTTGACAAATGAGATGTTAATCGATTCGTTTATTACTGTCCGGGTGACATATGTAGGCTACATTTTACATACAAAATGTGCGTATAATTTTTTTTTTTTGTTTCGATGTCGTGTGGGATTTCAAATAATCCTATTAAGTACATTTCATAAATATATCAATTGTAACTCGTAAAGGGCTCCCGTAGTCAGGTATTAGTTTTTTAAACGTATATCTTGTTTAATATATTTACAGCAAAAATAAGTAATGCAAATTGTGTTATTTAAACTGACGTGAAATAAATTAATAGAAAAATGAATTTATCCATAGATCTAATGACGACCTCCGTGGCGTAGTGGTCACCATGCTAGGCCGCCACCCAGAGGTTCCGGGTTCGATCCCCGGTCAGAGCAAGTTGGATAATGGCCTTTTTCAAATTGTCCTGGGTCTTGGATGTTTATCTATATATGTATTTGTTATGCACAGACAAACATACAAAAATTTTAGAATATTTTTTTGTTTTTTATTACGTTGATTAAAGCCTCTAGCAATATTTTTCTGAATTAAAAAGTAATTTCTAGAAAGGATAACATTGACTGGCTACCTAGAAGCCCAGTTTTGAGCCCAGAAAATTATTTCTTGTCTACCTCAAGAGCCGTGTTTATGTAAACTAACCGGGGGACATTATTTAAAAAAAATGTCTTTCCCTAAATACTGAGTTTACTAACTAAAATCGTAAGGAGCCGTTTCCAAGATATATACGAGTATATATATAAGAATTGCTCGTTTAAAGTAGAAGATAATCCTATGAGTACGGCTCAATGAAAACAAAATATCCGCCAGGAAATTGCAACGATTCCTCAAACAATCTGCAGGCCTGTACTGGAAAAATTTTGGGCGCGCTTAACAATGAATGCCAGCACCGTGATGGTGGCCATCTGCGTGACATTGTGTTCAAAATCTGAATTTGCATGTGCTCATTTAAACTTCTATAGTAAATAAAAAAAAAAACTTGAGAGGTGTCAAGGGACACCCGGATGGGACGAAGTTGAGAGAGAGAGAGAGAGCGAGAGAGTGTGTGTGAGAGAGAGAGAGAGACAGACAGACAGAGAAACTCGCGCACGCCGCACGGCTTACAACTATAGCAAAAAGTGACGTTACAACTTTTGGTCTTAATTTTTTCGTCTAGCTCCCTTTAGATAAGGAACTTCGTTCCAAAAGATTAAAACTAATAACTAAAAATGAAGAAATTTTCGAAAAAAACATCTCTTGTAATATACTCCTTTTAACTAATGTCACATTGAATACAACAATTGACTCGCAAAATGTTGAATGTCTATAAAATTTGAAACAAATCTGTTGGTCTCATGACATAATCCGTTAGATGACAGCAAGTCAAATCAGACACTTTCTTCTAAACGTCAAAACAAACATTTTGTATGGGGTTTTGTATGAAATACGAAAGCGTGTCGTCATGCTTTTTGAAGTCAAATGGCGCTCTTAATATCAGTTTTTATGCATTAATAAATCTAAAATCATGTTTAAAATGGATATGATCAATAAAAGGTGACAATATTTTGTGACGTTTTATTTTATGAACTGTACCGAATAATTTATTTTTATCCTAGTCATCTACCCAAGCACTTTAAAAAACAGCAAGGTAACTTAACTTTTCAAACTTTTGGAATTTTAATTGGATACTCAGAACTAAAGCGTGAGAAAGGTAGATGCCTGTCTGTCCTGTCTCACGCCTTTCTGATAATCCCATTCGAATTCAAATATTTGAATAGATAACTTATGTACCTCTAATGCCAATTAGCACAATGTTCAAAGGATAATACAACGTTGTTAGTTAGTTAGTTCCTCTAATCTTAATTTGACACGGTTGTATAATAATTTCAATAATGCTAAACTTGCTTTAACAAGTTGCAAGTTCCGTGTTTAAGTTCCGAGTTACAAAGTTTACATGCAATATTGGCTATTTAATTAACAAATCTGGTGTAAGTAATTTATTATACATTTAAAGAAGAGAGATTCTTATATTTCGAGTTAAAATTAATTTAAATTCAAAATTAGGACGTTATTGGTATTTAAAAATAATAAAAACTTGATAACGCGATTCATGAACCAGTGAGTAAAGCAAGCGAAGGTCTCCGAGTCTTGAAATATTTTGTATTTATAGTTTCAATAACAACTTGTAACGATGTTGCAATAAACTCTATCCTGCATGTCCTTACCAGGCTTGTGTCACTACTAAGGATGCAAAATGAAAAAAAATATTGTTTTACTTCACAATGTTAAAGAAAAATCATGAGAAAAAACTTAGTACCCTTGTTTTTTTTTATAAATTTGTTTTTTTTTTTCTAAAACAAAATCTATTGAAAATTGAATAAAATTGATGTGTGCTGTCATTGCTTTCTTATTTCTTACATAATGTAAGTTACATTTTACTAAAAGTACATATCGAATTACTTATTGACTTTTTTGATTTATTTAGACTGAATTTTTGTTTAATTGGCTTTTACTAATGAATATCCCTGTCTCCCGGACCGGGAAATCCCCGTTCGGTTTATGTTTGTACCAAGTTGTACCGGGAATCTCGGTGTATATTCATGTAAACTTGGTACTATTCCACCATAATAGTATGGTAGGTTCATAAATAAATAAAAAAACTCTAATTATAAACTGATAGTATAAATCTTTTACGAAAACTGCCTTATCAATTTTGAATACTGTATTAAAAAAAAAAACATGCTCCAGAAAAAAAATGGTTTTCTTTGTCATGTCTTTTTTTTTTCAAGTTCTTTTTCATGTTAGAAAAACAACTGTTTTTTAGCAACACTGGTCACTCCCCGTTTAGTTATCGAAAATATACCTACATTATTACTATGCGTGGCGACCACTTCGACGGCGAAAATGCGGTTTCATGAAACGTTTGTCCAGAGTAATAAGAATAAAATTGGTTTGCAATAGATGTCTAGGTATCTAAACGAAGAGGTGAGGAGTTCTGACGCGAGCAAAATTAAACCATAGCACTAACCACATTAAGTAGATAGTTTTTTAAATTTCTTTTCTTAGTAAGACTTCTGAACGTGAGTACTCATTACGTGTAAGTACTCATTCTGTGTCCTTATATATCTCCTTTCTTCATTATTTCATTCGGTCCACCTTGTTCAAATTTCATTTCTAAATTTAATTCATAAATTTTAGACACATTCTTTTCTAACCATTCTGACTCATTCCTCCGCCACCTCTGATACGAGCAACTTATAATTATATTATTTTATCAGTTCTAACAAATAAATGTATCAACCTTTATCGTGTCTCTATCTTACTCTACAACTGTTTTGGATCTGCATATTTCATGTGGGAGCACCACCTGAGACAGGTGGAGTTCCCATATTGGCGCCCAACGTGAGGAGTTCCCACAAACTAAAGCATCTTCTGAATATAAATTTGATTATTCGATTCTTAAATTCATTCTTCTTTATCTTCTCAGTTGCATCTACAGCTAAGCTGCTTGTAACCTTCCTACCTATTGAATTAATTAAATTCTAATTATTTTCATACGCTAACTTATCCAACCCTATTATATTATCAAATGCATTATTTATCTTACACTCGCTGTATTTAAATTGACGAATTGGCAGTGATCATCTAGTAGTGGACCCAAGTTGTATTTTATAGTAACTCAAATTCTAGCGTAACACGTTTAGTACTTATGTCATAGTTAGTTTCCCTACATTCTAAATTACCTATCTTACTAAGTTTAACTCCGAATAAAGACTTTGTCAGACGTTGAGTTCAATCGATATAGTAATAAAAGGATCGAGATATATAAGATAAATTATCATATGTGTTTATTTAATATATTTTTATTTAATTTAAATTTATTTTACGCTTATCGAAAAAATCTACTATTTAATTTTTATTTGAATTGAAATTGAATTTTCAAAGACAGAGAATACTTTAACATAATTTAGAAATTTATTATTTAGTCATTTAGGTATAAGAAAAATACTAGAAAATTTAAAATTATGCAGTTAATGATTTTAATTGATTTTAAATGAAATAAGCTTTATAATTAGAATAATTAAATTGATTGAATGTTTTATACGTATTTATTAAGTTATTTTATTCAATTTTTATTTATGTATAAAACAACTGAAAATCTATAAAAGAAGCTATTTAATTTTGTAGATAAAATATTATTAAATTTTGTCCTTAATTATTATATGATTAAAGTTGACCTGTAGTATGTTTCGTCCTATGTAAAATCAGGTATATGTATATATACTTATATATTTATTTAAAAGCTCACATTTAAATTTGTTTGGCCCTCGTGAGAGGGAAAAGGAGCCCACTCCCCGCTCCGATTCTGTAGGTATTCGACTCCTTACTTGGATTTACCTCCTAGCCAAGGGACTTCAAATTGCTCAGTTTAATAGTAATATGAAAGTATTAAACTTAATAAACTTAATATAAGCAAGAGATAGTTGAGAGGAGCAAATAAGTTTTGCAAAGCGATATCAGCTACTTCAGAACCGATATATTTTATCTGATTCTGGACTGAGCTAAGACTAATCCTTTACTTCAAATAGCTGATATCTAAAATGCTTAGAGAGCATACTAAAATATATTCCACAGTCTGTCTTGTCTGTCATTATAGGTCAGAGAAAGAATCTAGAATGGTGCATAAAATCTCAGATAAATGAATGATAAATATATCAAACGTAAAGACTTTATAGTTAAATTGAAATAAATGAAAGGAATTTCAATTCACAACAAGAATCCGGCTCCAAAGAATAAATTAAATTAAAAATGTATAGTTATAAAAACATTGAGATCTAGTTTGTTCAACAGACATATGAATTCTTTGCTATAAATTTGCCTCGACTATAAAGCAATTCAGTTAAATCTAATAAATATTTTTTTACTAAAAACTTCTTGTAATCAAAAGATATATTTCAAACATGACTAAAAAATTAATTTGTGGAACAAATCTAATTTCCTCTGAATAATTCTATTTTAAAATAAATAAAGAAATGGCTTTTCTAATGCTTAAACCAACACTGAATTAAAAAAACTCAATAGAGTTAAATCTTGATAACTAAATAAATACTTAAATTGATAAGTATTAGAACTCTAAATCGATTTCTAATCAAGCTCATTACCAATTTGTTGAACAAACCAATCAAACATATAAAAAAATTATTCCTAGCTATTTTTATTCCTATTCTCCTATAAATGTCCTAAGTTCCTATTACAGAAAATGATTCTACTGTGTTAAGTTACATCCCAATTCAGCAAAATATGTATGACTAAATTGAACCCCGGTGTAAGGGAACAATTCCTAACGTGGATATTTTCTGGTGTAAGAAAATATCCACCTAGAGCTAGCTAGAGTTTTGAGAGAGCCTCTCTCGAATCTAAAGGTTACCTAACTAAAAACAAAACACCCGCCTACAAATGCCTATTTGAAAATCCTACTCTGGGTGTGTATGGACTATGACAAAGTCATAGTCCCTTAGCTGCTACAACAATACGGAGCTGGTCTGGGTGGACCGGGTCCTATACCTATAGCCCGCCGAATTCTGATTGTGATCTTATAGGGATGGGAAGACCACAAATAGGCTATCTAACAAATCTAATGGGACTATATTTGTGTCTATCTCCTTAGTCTTAGAGCGAGTAATACTACTTCACGCCGTTCAGACCGTTGGCTCTCTAATTCCAAAGGAAACATTGACACAAATATACGTAGCTAACAAGACTAATAACTACTATTATTAGCCCGCCAAGCCGCTACAACTCAGCTTATTTACCTAAAGTCTCTATCCCTTTGGAGATCCCTCCATCTCTGCAGGCCAAAGGAACAGAAACTAACGAAGGTTTGACCATAAAGCCCCAATTCGACACAAAAATTCTTAAAAATATTAAACACTAAATCTTAGATACCGAAAAATAAAATTGAACGAACATTGAATCTTTAGAAATTCAAGGCCCGAACCAGTTCATCGAGGAAATCATAAGATTGGCACTAAATTGAATTAAAACTGAACTAAATAATTAATTAAACTCAACTATGAAACTCTAAATTGAATGAATTTACATTAAAACTATTAATTTAATTTATTAAAATTTACTTGGGACAAACTAAAATATGAAATTATTCCAAAGTTTACAAAACTTTAATTTCAGAATATTTTACCACATATTCCTAATTAAAGCTTATTTAAGCAAGGGACCGCGGAACAATTAAACGACCTAGGTGTCAAACCAACGTAACCCACAAAACACAAATTTCTTGAAGACTTCTTCATTTCTTGAATTAAAATAAAACTGTTACGAAATTTCTTCAACGAATTTCTTACGTTGTTGATGCTTCGAAGGATGTAGCCGCAATGACCACGAACCAGGGCGAAGACTCTATAAAAACACGCTGTCAAAAAAAAAAAAAGGTAACGCCCCCGTCCATGCATTGACCCAATGATATAAGACCATTTTTTACCTGAGTCAGCGTGGCAATCTCCCCCCGCACCCCCAAAATTCGACATGCCTGTAACCAGCCTCCGAAATGAAGAAGGTTATCAAATCGACGTGATCCTTTATTCAATAGAAAATTTGAATATTAAATATGATTATTTTATATAATTTCACATGTAATTTTGCATGTGAAATTATATAAAATAATCATGTAATGATTTTAAAATCACTTTATGAAGTAAAATAGAGTGTCACAATAGGATAATATACTTAAATATGAATTTATCTTATGACGTCTAATTTAAATGTCCAAAATAGATTGATTATGGCTAAAGTTAAACTCAAAGTTTATTCAGTTTGTTATTATATTACTGGAACTGAATCCAGACAATCTAGATTACCTAGATAGACTTGATTATCATTATATCTTCAAATTAAAGATGTAATCTCCATCACAAATAGTTGGTGTATTTTCCGTATTGAGAATAGAACTTAAATGAATCTAGATATTATTCTCAGACCTTTCGATACACCACATAGGCTAAAATTCAATATAGCATTTTCAATCAATAAACTAGTCAAATGGTAGATTGGCCTTTGAATAAATAACTAGATAAATAGGTATATATGTACCTAAAAGTTACTAATGTTTAGAAATTCCATTCTCACGGATTTTGATGCTTGTCGGAGATTTATTAAATTTCTGCTGATTGACAAAAGTGCCACGCCGTACTTCATCCAAGCGTTCGAGACGGTTAATTAAAAACAATATTTATGGGTCAGACAGAGAAAACTACATATGTTAAAAAGAGACAAAATCTCAGCCTGCATTTAAGCCCATTTCTCAATATTAAACCATCTCTTACACTAATAGAGATCAAAATTCATTAACAAACTAGTAATTTTTTACTAATTCAGCCAATTGTATACAAACAAAGAAAGCTTGTTCGACAACTACCTGGAACCTTCTAGCCAGGCGATATGAAATATTTATTACTGTTATGACCGAACTCAGTTCCGTTTACCGTAATAGCTCTTCATTGATAAGTATATTTGCCGAGCAAGACTTCAATTTAAATAACACGTGCATTATGTACTCCAAATGTTAAATCTTATGAAATTGATATGTAATTATAAATATTTGAGAATATAAATGTCGAGAGCTAATTTGCGATTCGTCACATGCTTCAGAGCCTGGTGTGCGCTTTCCCGCTATTTCTTCGACCAAATATTATCTGCATGCCATGGGTAAGCCAGAAATCTGAATACCATGCGAAATCAATTAGAAATTGCCAAAACAGCAAATGTGACTTTAATATTTTTTTTACAAATTTAAAAACATTTGCCAAATCAATTATAAGGGGTTATTAAAATATAAAGATGTAAATGCATTGCAACTTTGGAGAAAACTATAAATTTTTCTTTCACTAAAATGTTGTAAGCTCATCGACTTATCTTATTTTGACATGGTTGTATAATTATTTCAATAGCACTAAACTTGAAGCTTTAACAAGTTGCAACTTCCATGTCTAAGTTGGTGGTGCCGCGTGCATAACAATGCAATGTCGCATTTTGTCAACCGCTGCTTGAATATTTAGCAGTTAATAACTTAGAAGCAAAGTTCAGCTCTTGTACGTACAGTGTTTGATCGTCTTGTGGCGTGTTTGTCTTTGTTTTTTGGGAGAGACGAATGCTGTAATCAGGATTTGAAAAAAAAAACTGTTGTTAGAAATAGTCGGAGTTGAATAAATATTTAGAAATGAAGGATTACCAGACGAAGAAATGATAAAATGTTGGTGTAAGTATAGTAGAATCTTTTCACCATTCTGTACGAATGTACTTGGAATATTGTCACTCGACTTGGTCCCCTGGCACTGGTTGTCTATGTTTTGGTCGCCAAGAGACTGAGTCGCTGGCGACCAGTTGACAGTGCGAATAGACCCTAAAGCTAACAATAGAGGGTCCTATATTTCTGACTCACCTAAGAAAATCAGCTGAAACGCCAGAGACATCTTCGGCTCGGTGTTCACTTAACATTTAGTAACAAACAGGCAAGAAAAATAAAAAATAAATAAATAAATATATACGGACAAATATAGATTCAGATGTTACTTTGCAGAAGTCAAAGTTACATAAAATATAATTTGAATTACTTTGTGCAATTCCGCCACCAGTGTACAAAGTAATTCAAATCATTTATAGTATACGGATAAATCACACAGATTGAGCTAGCCCCAAGGTAAGTTCGTGACTTGAGTTATGGGCTACTAACTCGACGATACTATATTTACAAATACATTCTATGCATAAACACCCAAGATCCAGGTCCATCTGAAAAAGATTATTTTTCATCTTGACCTGACCGGGGATCGAACCCGAAACCTCTGGTGTGATGAGCACTAGGCCACAGAGGTCGTCAATCAGAAGGTTTTAATATCCAACTAAACCTAAAAACAAACTGTCCGCCATTACTGACTCACCGACGACATTCAGCTGAAACGCCAGAGACATCTTCGGCTCGGTGTTCACTTGACACTCGTAGATGCCCGCGTCCCGCTCTTGAGGAAACTTTATCTGCAGCGTCCAGTTCTCTGACTTGTCTGGTCTGATGACCTGGTGAAATAAAACACAAAGTTCATTAACCTTATAAAGTACGTGCTGTCGGAATAAATGAGAGTTATAGGATTTTTTATTCAGAGTGTCAAACAAATCAAATCAGATATATTTTTTAAACAACTTATTTATTATTATGACATAATACATCTTTAGATTCAAATAGCTTATGACGTTTAATTTTATTAACTGTACTGATAATTTTTAGAAAAAACCTCACAATTGCTCCATATACATTTTATATCATTTTATAGATAATTGCTTGCTCTACCGGCATCAACTACTAAAAAAAATATTATTGCTTTTGTTTTTGTAAATTAATTAATTATTAAAATTAGACACAATACGACAATGCTGCAAATACAGTCGGTAAATTTTTTGTACAATTTCACATTTACTCACGCATAAATACTTTTCATATAGTAGCGTTTTAGCTCAACATTTGTGATACTTGCGCCTCTATATGACAATTTTAGAAAAATATTTTCTAGATCTGTCATCTAAACTTCATAATGTAGTACAATAAAAAGAAGAAAGTTATAAATAATGTGCAAAATCAGGAACGACTTGTAAAGTGATAATTATTATCATACTTATTTAGTGCGAATTATTCGCACGGGTACCGCTAGTTTTTGACCTATTAGTACAAGCAACCGCTAAAATCAAGATGGCGGCCTTTTCACTATGAAATACCGTTAGTATAACGTCTATGCTTCCGAACAAGCTAACAAACCTGCTGTATTTAATTAATAATTACACTTTATTATTCCAAAGTAAAAACCTACTTTTAACAAATCGGGGACTTAATGCTAAGAGCATTATCAACCAGTTATCAGAAAAAAGTATTTACCTTAATATTTACCATCTTACTTATTCTATCATATCTATCGATTTATAATACGTACTATTTAATATTGAAATATTTTAAATATGTACCTGAATAAAAATTACTCATGTAATAAGAAACTTAGATACTTAGTATCAAAAGACGAAGTCAAACTGACCAGTCCCTCCTAGCAGCTCCCTTTCACAAGTTGGCACACTCAAACGAGTTGACGCACTTACGCGAGTTACTTATAAAAACTATTAGTAGTAGGTATATATAAGCTAAGAATACCTACCACTGGAAACTCACTAAGTTAAAATTCAGAAGCCTATTTGTTTTCTAATCGAGTTCAAAACAAAATGTTTATGCTAAAATATGATTTGTAGAAAACTTCTAAAAAGTACTACTTACCTGAAATCTTTGATCTGATGTGTATGTTAAAATCCCTGCAGTTAAAATGTGCAAATCTCTTTTCCGTATCCATGATACCTGAAACAATATAAAATAAAGTTAAATCAGTACTGCTAGTAAAAAAGCATGAAACTCCGATGTTCATTATGTATCTCCTTTTGAAATCACGGGTCTTTTCACCCTGGTTCTTTGCGAGGCTTGCATGGGGATACAGATCCAACACAAATACAACTTAGAGGTTCTTTAAAGAAGTTAATGTTTTATGGCGCTCCCGCCAAAACCCATACCTATGAAAGGTGTACCCTTGAATAAGTTTCGGCAGGAGAACGATCTATTGCAAGAAAAAAGGAAAGGTCTATGGGTTGTGGAATGAGATTGGGATGGACTGATGCTCGGACATTGCAATAGGAACGTCATTTTTATTATATTCTCGTTATTCATTTCAATTCTTCTAGGTTAGATTTTTTTAAAATATATCTATAAAAAAAGTAAAATAAAAAATATACTTTCTAAAAATCCTAATCTAGCTGCCCGCTGGCAACATGGCAAGGCCCAAGCTATCGACGGATAGGGCCGCAGAGAGAGAAAACTCCTGACCATGCGTGCCGTGTCCAGGAGTACTGCCTTCTGTATCTGACCCTTGACCCAGGCATCTAGCGAGAGACTTTTAAGGTGTTGGTCAAGACTCTTTGTTATAAGACCGTTCGCCGATACGATTGTCGGGACAATGATCGTTGAATCGACATCCCACACGGCAGTCACCTCGTGAGCCAAGTCAAGTTACTTGCTAAGCTTGTCCTTCTCGGCCTTCACGAGGTTCTCGTCATGCGGGACGGTGATATCAACGAGCACTACCTGGCGCATCAATCGATCTGTCAGCACGATATCAGGGTTATTGGCAACAATATTCCTTTCCGTGATGACAGATCGATCCCAATAGAGCGAGGAACGAAAATTTTCGAGAACTGGCATCGGTAGGTACTTATATATAGTACGATACCTCAGAGTCTACAAGTCCATATCAAAGAGCAAGCTGCTGGTGAGTAATTCTGGCTATTATTATATCTGATTATTCATAGTAGCGATAAGGCCGCCTTTTGACATCTGTTTTATGTTATCCATTTTTATATAACATTATGTTTTGGTGCAATAAAGATTTATCTAAATAACTCGAGTAAGACCACTTTTAAGATTTTTGCATATACTGAAACAGAAAAATAAACGATGTTTTAACTGACTTCAAAAAACATGGGTGTTATCAATTTGAGCCGTTTGTGTTTTTGTATGTTTGTTACGCGATATCTTCGCAACTTGTGAACAGATTTTGACGATTCTTTTGTTATTTGAAAGTTTTAAGAATCACCTTTCCCTAGACTTTTTCTTACAACGTATTTTACGTTTTATTTTAAAACGACATGTCAAATTACGGTAAAAAATTGTAATTTTAAAGAAGTTGTATTTATCTAGGGTTATGATTGGTTTCCTATTTATCTAGGGTTATGATTGGTTTCCTACTATAAAATTATGAACTGAAAAGAAAATATAAGGGTGTCGAAGTTTTCCATACTGATGCTCAAATATGATATAATACACTATATTCTCTTTTAAGTTCATAATTTTACCGTCGGAAACCAATTATAATTCTAGATAATTGCAATTTTTTTTTATTACATATTTTTGGCAAATATCCGACATGTCGTTTCAAAATAAAACGTAGACTACGTTTGAATGGGAAAGTCAGATTTTGTCCAGGGTAAGGGGACTCTTAAGCACCAAATCGGTCTTAGTTTAGTTTTAAAGATATTATTAATAACTTTGGGGATATGAAAGAAACTCCTGAAAGAAAAATTATCTGTGCTTTTACGTAGTCGTGAGGTTTTTTATTTCAAAGTGCCATACTGGAATTCGAGGCTAGGCATTAATTAGATTTAAATCTATGCAATGCTAGGTGAACTGAATAATAATTAATTCACATATTAAAAGTCACTCTGGTCACAAAAAGTCCTTGCCACTAAAAGTGAGTGGGCGTTCCCTACTCGATTATACGCCCACACAAACCCGTAGTTCGTACTTGTATGAAAAACCCCATGTGGTTATAATGTACTTATGTATAAACAAACATATTTGTAGTTACATAAGCCTTTACAAACATTATTTCTAAACTGTTGACCTTTAAGGAGGCCCGTCCCAGCCGCTCAGTCTTCAACGCGAGCATAGTTTGAAAAGCTTGTTATTTAATCCAGGGCAATGCTAGACAAAGAGGCAAAGCAAAAAGGGAGAGATAATGCCTGAGGGCTCGGTTTACATTCTATTGAATGAAATTATTATTATTATTAACTAACCATTGAACAAATATTCACTTTTCATTGGGGCGGAAATTTCATAAAACTTGTTCCAGGTGATGCGTGTTTTTGAGTAGGCCTTACAAATGAGTTAAATAAATGTTTTTTATATAAATATTCATTACATATTTCAGGTTTCTATTGAAATATTTTTTTACCTTTACAAGTTATGAGTACTTTATAAACGGTCGAAATTCAAGCAAAATTTTTGCAAAATGCCGATTTTTGGAAGCTTATACTGAACTTGTTTCTCCAAATTTTATTTTTTTATTTCGATAGAAACCTAGAAATAGCACACAAGATTTGATTTTTAAGCAAAAAATACACTTAATTGTACAATAAAATCACAACTTTTTATTTATCTATTTTTTGTTTTGTGGAAAAACTTATTCCACGGTATTCACTTGTGATTTCTGAACGAAAGTAGCACGCTCTTTGAAATGAAACGTCAAATGTGGTCAAGTGTCACTGTCAACATTGTTGGTACCATATTTGAAACGTGGTGTCACATAACTCACCAACTAAACGAATGGTTTTTCTATAAGGAAAAATCATTCAGTTAGGTGACTCCGCGTTTCAGAAATGACACTTCTGTAGTTCAACATCATCTTTATTTCTAATGTAGGTTTTAAATGTCAATGTCACTGTCACTGTATAATTGATTATGGAGAGTGTTGTGTTGCCTACCTTATATGTATTTAATGCTTTTTCACCAATTATTTAAGCCAAAATGAGCCAAAATGTTACTTAGATCACTTTTATTTAATAATGTAGTTTCTAAATTATACATGTACAATGTCCAGGCCGGGGCTCCATACATTCGTGAAACAACTCTTTAAATATTAAACCTTACGTATTTACAAACAACGTGTCCATCTCAAATATGTATGAGACGCTACCTAGTTATTACTAATTTAATTTAATGCACATAAAAAATCTTTTTATTTTTTGGTTGCAACTAACGTGAGGGATAGACAGTATAATTTGCGCATTACGTGACCATACCATCGCAGTCTGGTTTCTCGCATCTTGTTCGGAATCTTAGCTACTTCAAAAGACCTGCGGATGTGCCTGTTTCTAACCTTATCCCGCAATTTAACTCCTCCCGCCCATTTTAACATCCGCATTTCCGCAAGTGCATTTTTACTCCTCTTGGCAACGGATTGCCCAGCATTCTGCACCATATAAAAGCGCAGGTAGGACGGCACGTTTATAGATGTTACCCTTAACTTTCACCGACATTTTTGGATCATAGAGCACCCCTGTAAGCGACCTCCATTTAAGCCATCTTGCTTGGATCCTATTGTCGACGTCTTCCTTGTTGCTGGCATTGCTGGTTATCATCGATCCAAGGTATTTAAATTGATTTACTTTGTTAAGGGGAACGCCGTCTATGTTTGGAGGAAGCGCATGATCATCGTCACCAGAAAAAATGCAGCACATATATTCAGTTTTCTTTCTACTCACTCCGAGTCCCCTACTATTCAGTCTGTTACATCATAATGTAAGCTCAGTCTGTAGCTCCACCCTAGTTTCGCATGCGAGTACGATATCGTCCGTATATACAAGAGAGTCCACGGAGCTGTTGTAGTTCTTTGGTGACATAATTCATTACGATGTTTATATGAGTAACCCGTTTATTGCATATGAATAGTACTTTTACTTATATAGCTACTTTTATATTTGTATTTAGTTCATTGTTACGATAAGACAAGCATTAATCTTCAACTGTGCGGCTTAATGGATTAAAGCTTGAGAGGTGTCGTTAGATTCGTTTTAATTATGAGAGTGACTCTCAGAATATAAAAGCTAAACATAAGCAAAACACCGGATTTTGGAGAAAAAAAACCAGTCGATTTTTTTTATTTATGTGTCCTTTACAAAGATACTTCTTTTTAAATTTTGAAAACCAATAAATTCTGTAAACGACTTAGGTACTCAGTTAACCAACACGCCACCGAGAATAACATTCAATTTAATTAACACAGTTCACGATTCGTAAGTGAAATCTAAATTGAAGTCAAATACCAACTTAGCAACATTCAAAAGGGACGACCCGTGCTACCTACAATTTAATTAAATGACCTACGAGTACAACGATCGATTTTAATCTCTGACTCTGACAAAATCATTACTCAATGTTGTTTCGAACTAAGCAGGAACTTTTGGCATAAATTGTAGAAAGTATAGATGCGACGCTTGGTTAGATGAGATTTTGTGGTGTGTGAGTAACAGCCTAGAATAAATCCACCGCTTCTGTTCCTGTAGATGTCATACTCGTAAGAGGCAACTCAATGAAACCATATGAACTTTGCACACTTGGCAGTAACGGCCACTAGCCGCACACCTAGTCTGCGGCCACTGGCACGACTAGTCGTTGTGACCAACCTACGTATAGACTTTGCTACATCCCAACTACGACTGGTCGTGGTCGTGGTACAGCAGACATATCAACACGTAAACGTATCAACTCGAGTAGTTGGGTATTCTTTGTATGAAACTCCCTACAGCAACGTAGTGTGCGTTGCTGTAGGGAGTTAAGACATGCGTATAATACTCGTATTTGGAGAAGTAAAGAACAAAAAGCAGTGGGTGTGCGCTTACGGTTTAGACAACCTTTTAAGGCAGCACCAGAGCCGTTGATTCACAAATTTTTATACATTTACTCTAAAAATATTGAATATAGTCTTCTTCCAAAAAAACCTTAGGTACAATATTTTTCAATGATTACAGCGCATGATACAAATTGTAAAAGTGCCTAGTAAAGCCTAGTTTCTGAATAAATTATTGATTCTTTTGCTGCATGATTTTTTAGAATGGTTAAGCATTTAAAGCTGTCATTCTATCCCCCTCTTTATTTTATTCCAGAAACTGTAGTAAAGTTCTATAAGTTTTGCGTAAGATATGCCACCATATCTCATGATTAAAAGCTGAGTGAGCGAGTCCTCGCAAGCCTAATAAGTTGTTGAGTACATGAGTAAAACTTGTCGTTTATGCTTTGCCTTCCCATGAAATATACAACGTGTTACGGAAAGGAGTATCAACCAGAGAGGGAGTAAACATACTAATCAATCTGAACAACTTTTACAATGGGACCATCCCAGAAATAGTAAAAAAAAACTTCATCTCTATACAAAATTAAATACCTCCCGTGATAAAATGTATGGAGCTACAATTTTTTTTATACGGTTTCAGGGATGGTCCCATAATAAAAATTGTTCACATTGATTATTATGTTTACTCCCTTTCGGGTTGATAGCCCTTTTCCGTTAAACGTTGTATAGGGAGGCCTTTTTTTCTAAGATTACATTAAATTTCTACAGTAACTCTGTAATATACATATTATATGAATAGTGTAAAGAGATTTTATTTATTTTTAAAAATGAATTTCCAGTGGCACTCTTCTAGGCCAAAAACCATATGCGTCGTCGGTCCAAGTGTGGGCTAGGCCGAAAGTCACTTAACCTGCGTTAGCAATGCGTAATCCATCCGGGTCTCCAAGCTCCCAACATGGGTCATACGATCCCTGACTTTGTCCTAAGGGATGAAGGCACGATGATTTGTATTTTTTCTACGATTAAAATTAAACTGCCAAATGCAGAAATGCCTCCAGCTTCATGGGTACTTTGCACTGTAACGGCAGCGTTTTTGACATAATTTAATATAAGTTATTATTAATTTATTTTTAGTTTCGTAAATTTTATTATTAGACTAAATTTTATGTAGATATTATATTGTAATCGTTTACTAGTTTCTTCATCAAATGATAGGGTATTTAATAGAATGTGGTAGGGACATACTTACCCGTAATAAATCGAACCACGGGTTATTGACCGAGCGAGCGAAGCGAGCGAGGTCTCTAAATCGAGTTGGGGGAGAAATACATTGTATGTATGTATGTATGTTTGTACCGCGATAACTGCCGATTCAATGGTCCGATTTTAATGAAATTTGGTAGACATGTAGGAAATATTAATAGATTTTTTAAGTTCGTTGGGCATCAAAGTCTGTTTTGTAGTTTTTGAAATATTAATAAGTCAACGATTATGTAGCAAACAAAACCATAGCGCGTTCTAACTTTGGATAGCGCCCCCGAACCTGCACATATCTCAGCAACTCTTTTGTCGTTACAGACATGGCGAAACTATAAGAGTTACTTGTAGGTACTACGGAACCCTAAAAATTAAATTAATCATTATAAAAAATTTCAGACTGCCTTTTGGCTTGGGTATATAACCCAGTGTCAGAATTAAGACGAATCTAATGATAATTCTCAAGCTTAAATCCATCAAGCCGTTCAGGCCACAGAGCGTAGGTACCAAACAATTATACATACTACATACATACATACTCTCGAAATGCATAATTCTCCTTCTTAGCGCAACCCATTTTTACCCGCTCCCATAGGAATTTCTGAAAATCTCTTCCACTTCCCCTAAATAATATTCATACCAAATTTCAGCTTTGTACGCCCAGTAGTTTCGGCTGTACATTGTCTGTCAGTCACTCAGTAACGCAAGATTTTAAATCATATATTTATGATTGATGTTGATAAGTAGATCCTACTATTTTAGCTATTTCTTTAATTGTGATCTTACCCTGCTCATTAGCTCCAATCATCACTGGACAATTGGACATGCGATCAGTATATCAATAAAAACGCGAATAATAATCGCGAAGTCTAAGTTCGTGGCGAACTACTAGTACATCACTATAGTATAATTAAATTAAAATAATGAACAAAAACCCAAAAAAACATCGGCATTTCCATACTATTTGCCCGGGCGGCTGCACACTTTTGTATGGAAACGCTAAAAGTATTTTTTTTTTGTTATTTGGCTATTATATTTATTTTACTTTATTACATGAAATGGTAATCAGCTGTCTTAAGGCTGTAGGCTTTTTCTACCAGTCAACCTCATTATTATAGTATAATTATAGTATACTGTTTTAGTTTAGCCCATGGTTCGATTTATTACAGGTATGTCCCATCTACGTTATACATTTTTTTAAGAAAATCATGTCTAATTGATAATACATTTAAAGTTAATAATGTTAAAACTCTTGTCAGTAGCATTAGCATTAAATTGTAAATAGAGAGCTATCAAATTAAATAGGTACATACAATTATCATAAAAGCGATGATTTAAGCTCTATCGAATAACAAATGAATTTCACAGAATTAATTGAATCCGATATGCATTTCATATTCGCCGTTTCGTATTCATAATCCGTTCTGAGATATGTCTCAATAGTCCCATCAGAATTGAATCATAGACCTACATCTCTATTTAAATGGGGCGACACAAAGACTTAAAATTTTAGACATGTCTCCTCATTTTGCGAAGTGAGAATTTTTTAAACTTGGGCACTGAAATCAATAGTACCTTTACCAAAAGCACCAGAAAATTAAATTCTTTTACAACTCCTGTCTTGGCAACACTAAAGTGTGGTTAACCAATTTGGCTAATTTTGAACTCATAAAACTTTATTGATCGTATTTTAGCGCATTTAACATTTTTTTTAATGTAACTATTTTTGTCCTATTGCCCGAACATTTTGCTACTGGAATTAGGTCCTTGTTATTTTTTATTTTCTTTTACGTCACTTAAAATATTAAAAAAAGAAACATTTGACTGTCCCACAGCTCTTTACAGAGAGCTTTTTCTAGATTTTATTCATCTAAGTATTGTGTTATTTTTGATATCTAAATAAATGAGAAGAAAAAAAAAACTATTCAAATATTCTCCATTTAGCTGTTTTTGTTTAGTTTGCGACATCTATGCCACATATTTATCTATGGTAGTATTGATCTGGCTATTTCAGAACAATCTCGCTGGATGAGAATAGTCAGACGAACCACAGACGTCGCGTCGCCTTATATTGGCGTAGTTGACTAGTGCCGTCTGGTTTTCAGCCTGGAATCGGTTTTCACCACTTCCGATAACTGTCAGAAACGAACATAAGATTAAGCACAAACAGCCGGCGGTGATGGCCGGTTAAAAAGTTTCGGCACAAACGCATTTTCATGGTCAATTTTAACTTTCAATGGATTAGTAAAGTCATTGATATAATTATCGACTATATACTGTTTACAAAACAGTAGATTCTTTGACAATCTGAGGAAATTATCTAATATTATTATTTTATTTTGCTTTCTGGAAAAATCTTGTGCGTCTAATATTTTTTATCGTTTCCGTAGAAACAGATTATCTTTGTAGATTTTACAACTTATCTCCAAGAAAACAGTTGTTAAAGGGTTAAATAAGTTAAAAAGAAGCTCTTAGCTGCTCAACCCTATATTACGGAACGGGGTCTGTCCGACCACTGCAGTGCGTCCATTCTAATATAAAAGATATATCAAGGCTGCATAAAAAATAGATAAATCAACAACATAACGTGTGATAATACCAAATTTGACATTAGTACCGTGAAGAGAAATGTAAACACACATTGTCTTTGAGGGCTATACGCTTTACTAATATAAAGAAAATTCTCACCGCTTTGACCCCTAGCTGCTCAACCCTAAATTTTTTTATGTGTGTCAATGGCCAACACTCCTGTCAGCTTTTTAATAGTGGTCTAAAGGCTTTTACAAAGCTTGACGACCGCCATACAATGATGACAGTCGGGACCCACAGCTTATATTATGTTCCTTCCGAAGCACGGAGAAGCTTGGAATTTTTTTACGCCACTTGTGGTCAGCCATCCAAGTGCAGACCACGCCCAGAGTTACTTTACTTGCAAAAGCGCTAGTACACTCGCCACACACGGCCATCGAGCTCCGAAACCCTACAATGTACAATCGCGGTCTGACTGACCACCGTTGTCACGTTCCCTAAAACTCATTTGTGGTTATACCTACACCACTTAATATATCGATAAGCCATCGTCATAAAATGCGATTATACTGACTCAGACATAAGTAAGATTAAGAAATTTTTTATTTAAATGAAACTGAAACGCATCTCATCTTTGAAGGTTTTCACAGCTACTTAAATAACCGGCTAAGTGCACGTCGGACTTTACGTATAATGACGAGTATTTATAAAAATCACGTTTGCTGTTTGGGGGCTCCACATATATATTTATTTAATTCTGTTTTAGTATTTGGTGTTATGTATGTAATACATAATCTGTGAAAATTTCGACTAACTATCACTGTTCATGAGATACAGCCTGATGACAGACAGAATAACACGGACGGACAGCGGAGTCTTAGTAATAGGGTCCTGTTTTTAACCCTTGAGTAAGGAAGGAACCTTAAAAAAATATTTAAAAATGCTCACCGCTTTGTCTCCCAGCTGCTCAACCCTACAATGCAGGAACGCGGTCTGGCCGACCACCGTTGTCACGTTCCGCGGCACGTTGTACTCGAAGTACGGGAACGACCCCACGCTGTCCTCTCCATAATGAGCCGTACCTGCAGATAAAGATAGGATTTAAATGTATTGGAAAATCCAGGGCTTCAGGAAAATGGACCAGTTATTTGCAAGACAATTTGCACAGATTCTAGATTTTTTAAAACAAATAATCATAAAGAAGAAATGGTGAAACCGATCTTTGATAAACTCATATATTTGGTGCCAGTTTTCAAACGCAGAGTCACAAAACGAACGGTTTAATGAGTGGAAAAACCATTTTTTCAGAAATAGCACTTATAGACTGGTAAATATTTCATTTCATTTCTTTATTAGCACACAAAACAGATAACAATCATATGTTGTTAAATAAGTACAATAAATTTTTTGCGTCGATCTAGATTGTTTTCCTTACATATGTATGCCTAAAAAGTCTAAATACAATTCAAATCTCAAGGTAATGCGCTAGAGAATGACAAAATTTATAGATAAAATATTAAAAGATAAACTGAAAAAAATTTGGTATTAAGTTAGTAGTAGTAGTTAAGTACAAAAAATAGTATAAAATTAAAATCATCAATCATATAGGCTATCTGGTTAAGTGAATAATTATTTGCCGCCGGAACTTGTGTAACGAGAAGTGGTAAATGTCTATGTCTCTATTAAAAACCAAGATTACATTATATTGGCGACACATTCTAACGATGGGATTGTAATAAGAGGTGTTGTTGGAATAAATCTGAAGACAAAATGCTTGATTGACAATGGTTTTCAGTGTGTATCTCTAGTGTTACGTTTGATTTCACATTGCTAGTAAAGTAATCATAAAATTCAGAGTTTCGATAAAATTCTTTATTCTAATATGTTAAAAGTTTTATTATTCATTTTAAATAAAACTCCAAGGGCTTAATCATTTTTTGCCGATGTCATAATAATACTTGTGAAGTAATGAATAGAAGGCGTGACGCCTACCTCATAAAAGCTACAATTAAATCTAAGTAATAAATATTTTCAAGATTTGTTTATTTTTCACTCCGCCGCCGAAAGGACATAAATAATCGTATTTGGGAATAGAAAAATATAATCAATGCACGCCGACTACTAGTTTAAAACTCTTCGGAACTCTGCTCTAGACGAAATCATAATAATAGGTTTTTATCCCCTGAGGAGTGTAATGAGTTTGACGTGTCTGGGGCATCGTATGTAGTTCCTAAACAAATAGACCGATTATGATACTTTTTTTTTTGAAAGCTGACTTGGTCGAGATTGTTCATATCTACAGTTATGTCGGGGTACTTAAATGTTTTAGTTTTATTTCTTGTTTCATCTTTAAACGCAGGTGTACCGGAAAGGGTTAAAAATATTAAGTTAGCAAACAACCAACCAAATTTTTTTCAAAAATGTGTATCTAACTAAATGATACAATTATACATAAAGTAAATAAAATAAAAAAATAATATATAGGAACAAATAACACTGATTGAGCTAGCCCCGAAGTAAGTTCGAGACTTGTGTTATGGGATACTAACTCAACGATACTATATTTTATAACCAATACATATATAGATAAACATCCAAGACCAGGACAATTTGAAAAAGGCCATATTCCGACATGCCCTGACCGGGGATCGAACCCGGGACCTCTTGATGGCGAACTAACATGGTGACTAATACGCCACGGAGGTCGTCAAAAAGTAAGTCGTAAAGTAGGTATGTAATATAAATATTTTGCCGACGTCCTTTTTTTAAATCATCATAATTCATTGTTCCCTTTTAACCCGAAGAAAATTCTAGCTTAAAGTAAATTCCCAGCAAACATAACGATCACGGGGCGTTATTAACATAACCAGCTTACCAAGAAGCTGTACAAGCCACTTGACCTAATAGCTCGCTAAAGCCTCTTAGCGTTTTAAAAGGAGCAGCCAAGCTAATGGTAGGTGTAAGGATTTCTTAGAATGTGCATTCTAAATTTTATACGTCTGCTTAAAAGCTTCTTGTTTGTGATTAGAGGTAATGTTTGTGATAATAGGAGAGAATAGTTTTATGGATTACGAGTGTGGTGAAAAATAGTGTTGCCGTTTGATAGTCCACTATCGTTAGCCTATCGATAGTAGATCAATTTTATCGATAGTATCGACCCTTGACGACAAATAAACTATCCATAGTATTAATATTCATAGCTTTTAATAATACATAAACTATCAATAGTATCGACAGGCCTATATAACGCGTAGCGGAAAGGAGGTATCAACCCGAAAGGGAATAAACATAGTACTTAATCAATGTGAAAAAGTTTAACTATGGGACCATTCCTGAAATCGTAAAAAAAATTGCAGCTTCATACATTTTGCCACATTAGGTATTTAATTTTGTATGGAGGTGAACATATTTTACAATTTTAGGGATGGTGCCATAGTGAAAGTTGTTCACATTCATTAGTATGTTTCGGGTTGATACCCTCTTTCCGTTACACTTTGTAGATAGTATGGCATGTTTCGATAAAAAATCATTAGTTCGGCGGGATGTTCTTTTGGATTTTTACGTCCATAAACGTAAACCGTCCATAATCGTTGCTCTTGTTTTGTCCCACAAAGTGTTTAAAAATGCAAATATACTATTGTTTCAGATTTATAGAGAAATGTGTGTTTAATCCGAATATGTACTGCTTTCTTGCTATATTTTATTTACTTAAATCTTTATTGACCATAATGTACAAAAGGTGGACTTAATTCTAATGCAGTCTCTACCAGTCAGCCTTTACGAAAAACAGAAATAAGTTTATTAGCGATCGGCGCTAAAAGGTCCACTATATTATAAACAAATATATACTATACACGTACCCATAAATTTATAGATATACATAAATTATTTAGTTTAATTTTGATGCTTCTTTTGAGGAAAATTATATTATATTCATTTTAATTTGCTCACTTGCTCATTATACTTCCAACGACTAAAACCCAAAGCCTTGGAAAATAATCAACAGCTAGTTTTAAAGGCTTTTACAAAATTCCGTTTGAGTCCAAACAGAATTTGAAACGACACAATTAACGTCGACAAAAGGTGTGTTGATTAAGAAATTATCCACGGAGCGGCATCTGAGGCCCATGTACTAAGGGCCGGTATTTTGGGATTACAAACCCTTTTCTGTCACGGCTAAGTTTTGGATCGGATGCGGTAGATTTGGGTAATTCTTAGAATTAGGTAGGCAGTTCCGATTGGCAAATTTAACATTGGATATGTACAAGTTTGCTACGTTTCAGATACATTTACATTTATCATGTCATTATTTCTATACCGGACACAGCCTAGCTAGAGCCATAAATCCAGAAGATAACATTAAGCGTGAAAATAAAAAAAAAAATACTTTAATTTAAATGATTTCGAAAACATTAAAAAAATCATAATTTTTTAAAGTTCTACACGCTATTACTTTAGTCATGTTGGTAGTCTACAATTGGATACTTGGCTCCGAAACAGTTAAGCTATGAATGTCGCTTTAAGATAAACGCACACTTATCCGAGCCGATCGCGTTGAACTCCCCTCCTTCCTCCCCCTTTCCTTCCCCCACATCTTCCCTTCCTGAAAGGCCGGCAATGCTTCTGTTACACCCCTGTGTTGCAGTTGTCCATGGGCAATGGTGATCGCTTACCATCAGGTGACCCGCTTGTCCGTATGCCGCCCTATGACATAAAATAAATGAATTTGGATGACGTCATCAAATTCGGCGCGGGTGATGCGATCGAATTGCCTGCATTTCTACAATGACAAGTGTGTGCGTAAGAGTAACGAGAGTTATGCGATCGAATTACTACTTTGATTTATTTTAAATGTTACAAAAATGAGTGATTCTAATATAATTGATTAATAAAGCACTGACAATAAAAACCTCGTTAAAATTCATCACAATTCACATGTAATTACAGTGCGACAAGTGTAAAAAAAATGGAAACGATTCTTTCGGCGCAGTCGATTCTTTAGGCGCGGTCGTTTCTTTCAGTGCGAATAAATAGATATGCGAGGCCTTAAAAACTTTGATCGATTCGACGCGTTAGGCGCGGATTAATGTGCGTTCACCATTAAGGGGATCCCGGAATTTGTGAAAAACGGCCACTTTTGGCTAATGAAACTGTAAACAGTTGTTCATAAAATAGTTTGAAGGGTTATCTAGGGCCTGGTCAAGACAAAATTTAAGATGATGTCTTCGTTACCTTTAATGGTTTATTTCATATAACCATTTGAATAAAAAATAGCGCTGGACCCCGGAAAATTCAGGTAGCTCCTTAAAAACACGCTAAGGTGGGAGAGAGAAAATAAGTTTAATGTTATACCACGTCCAAACTAAAACGCCTCTATGCCTAGCCGGACCCTTATACAGCATAACCACCGTCATTTAGCCGAATTGCCGACTTAAATCGCTCGGTTCACATCTCATTTACTCACTTTTTATGATAATGTTTGTTTTAAAAACACCCATTTGCCTCACTCAAACATATACCTTAAACCATGTGATTAAAGTTTAATTTCGCATGGCAATATTTGCGGACAGGTGGACAATGAGTGGTACAATTGAGGTTTTCTGCTATTTAATTAAAGTAATATAGTTTTGGGCCATTTTCGAGATAGTAGGGGTCGTGACCTGAAAACGAGAGCGTATTTGAATTTTCCATTTTGTTCGGGTTATTTCAGACCCTTATACTATGATAACTAGTATGATAATAAGCATATGTATGACAACGATAATTTGGTTTTGTGAAACTAAGTAATTATATATTGTACAACGATCTTGCTGTGGTTTTCCCGAGGGACTAAAGTATAAAGTTCTTCATAAGGGGCGTAAAATGCTTTCTCAGGTGCCCATCGCCTATTTAGACAAATTCCTATTTCCGTAGGTATTTATATTTTCTACATTTTCCATACCAATATGGTAGACAAATACAAAACATGCAAAAAGGAATATGAGCATAATACTAATACTCAAACTAATGCACAAAATAAGAAATCATTTTGCAAACAAAATAAATATTTAAAAAAAAAATACTATAATAATGTGACAAGGTTTACATTTATATTGCGAATCGTTGTATCTTCATTTCTTGCCAGGAGTATTGAAGCGCATTTTATCATGATTTGCATACATTTTCGAACAATTCCAGGTATTCTTTTTCAGTCTTCGATACCGCCATTTTTAAGAGATACCTAAAAATGTGACTTTATTCCCTAGCTCCCGTGTCAGCCATTTATTCCGTGTGATATTTTAGTGAAATCTGTGTACTGGGCAGTGATATAAGTAAAATATACTTGCAATTTTATTACTTTTCTTTAATCAATTGCTATCATTACCTTTTCTGGTTGTTTGGCCTTCAAAGAAGTCACTGTCAATTAAAGAAGCCACCTAAAGAACGTAAGTAAGCATAGAAAAAAATAATTTTTAATCGATTGTTATTAGAAAAGGGTGGTTTCCGGTAGAGAAGAATAGTACAACTCCTAGTCCCGTAGATGTTGTAGAAGACGACTTAAAAACATAAACATAAATGAGAACTCTCCAACCCATATGCCTAGAGTGGAGAGTGTAGGCAAAATTTTCTTGCTTATAGAGAGGGTCGTGTTTATGCAGTAGAAAAATAAAAAAAGACCTGATGATAAAATATCACCTAGGCCACACTGATTAACTTGCCACGTGTCTGAAAATTTGAACTTCCTGACCTTTGTATGATGATAATCGTTTGAACCGTTTTTCATCACACATAGCCAAGAACCACCACAAGGGAACTAGCTTTCACGTAAAAAACCGCATCAAAATCGCTACGATGCCACAGACAGACACACAGACAGACAGACATAGCGTCCAACTTATAACACCCCTCTTCTTTCGGGCGTAAAAAATCAAATATTGCACCAATTCTTTCGAAAAACGCAGTTTCCGATACAATCTAACCGTTGAATGTATTAGTTTAACTTCTACCCAACTCACGATTTAAGGGTGCAACCTAACTTCTACACCTTGCGGTAATGATTTTAGTCGATCGAGTGAAATACTCGACACAAGGACGTGGTTTGAATACGAATGGCTTCAACCTCTAAAGTTTGAAGAGCAATGTTACGGAAGAATACGCAATGAATGGTGAACTGGCGATAGCTGTGTCGCATTGAGTAATAAATTCAAGAGACATGAAACTTGAAACTACATTTTAAGATTTAAGACTAACTTAAGACCTAAAAACAATATTGAATATAAAAGTGACATTTGTTTGGTGATTTAAGACGACTTATGACTTAAGATATGAGAACAAGTTTTGAATATAAAATGGAAACTTGTTTGGTAGAGATATTATTTTATAACTATTAATGGTCTTTTAGGGTTCCGTGCACAAAGGGTAAAAACGGGACCCTATTACTAAAACTCCGTTGTCCGTCTGTCCGTCCATCAGAGCTGATGCTGGACAATACGACCCTCAGGGTCGATTTGCCGATGTTCTAGCATTAGGGACAGAGAGACACTGCCATGCTTAGCGTGTTCATATACCCCATTCAGTCTTTTTTTTTAAATCAACTGTCATCTTTATTTTCCTTAGTTTGTAGGTATACATTAAGGATCATTTGAGGTAGATAAAATATGTGTAGCAAAAAGGTGACATTTCAAGACAATACACAAAACTCATTCTACTTATATTTATTGCGACAAATATCATTACAACGCGACTTTTATGCTTTGAATGTACGGTTATCCTTATTTTGCTCATAAAGGCCAAATATCGTCGGATCCCGTAATTTTCGCTTTATTGAATGAGGTTATTTTTCTTATCACGTTCGTGATAGCCACCTGATAGAGGTAATTCTCAGGAATACAGAAATATTTTACAAGCTTTTATTTTTCCTTTGGCTGTGTGGCTTCCGGCATAGAATAGGATCACTCCTGAGGATAACGTAAGAGGAAACTAAAAGATCTCGTGCCACAACTGTGTTACCAAGGAGGGCTGAAGTTGGGTGGCGGCAGGTTGTAAAATTTTACGCACAAATACATTCCCGTGAGGGTTAACTTTAGGCAGGTGGCCAGTGGTAAAGCTAAAGTCAAATCACACAAACTGTTTTGGGTATTTCTTCTCGATTTCGCTAGATTTTTGGCAAATAAGTCGACTAGGAGAGGGTCGAACCTGAGACCTTTCTGTAAATAGGATACGCTCTATTTGCTCGCACCTCGTTCGTTCTTCAAGATTGGCAGTCCAACGCTGGCAACCACTATACCATTACCGCTTCGTCATCGAGCAAATATTTTTATAAAAAGAGCCATAATTAGACACATAGTAATAAGACTTATCAACGTTCATAACCACTTCATTATAATATCGTAAACTCCAATATTAACTGAGAAAATTAATGTTCATAAAATGAACTCGTGTAACCTCTTATGATGGAAATTGCTCATTTTCTTACGATGTATGTGTTTCGAAATAGGCCGGCGTTATGTCCGCAAGTCAACGGCCTTAAACTTAAACCGGGGTTACATAAAGCTTACTACACAGATAAGCTACAAAAATATTTATTCATGTACAAAATATGTTTGCAACAAGTAATTATTACAAAAACAAAAAGCCGACTGCCTTTTTTTTGTTTTTTTTTTATTGATATATTTTTTTATTTTGTTATACCCAGTGTCACTCTCATAGTAAATACTCATCTAACGACTCTTCTCAAGCTAAAACTCAAAGAGCCGTTCAGGCCGCAGAGCGTGCCAAACAATTATACATGCATACATACTCTCGAAAAACATAACCCTCCTTCTGGCGCAGTCGAGTAACAAACGTGTGCAGCGATTTTTGCGAACCTTAGATTATTCCTAAACTGAAAATGTCTTTAAATAATTCTCACAGCGTCGCTCTCTCAAATTCCTTATGTCTAGTCACTCACACACTATACACTTCATGAGAGGAATTATACATAAGCGCATGTACACACTTTGCATACAATAACACGGATTATATCCAAATTCTTTATTTATATTCGTATTTTATGTACCTAGATATATTTTTAAACTCCGACGACAACAAGAGGGGTGTTATATGTAAGTTTGGCGCTAACGTCTGCCTGTCTGTGTGTCTGTCAGTGTCATCGTAGCTCTCGAACGGATGAACTAATTTCGATGCGGTTTTTTTCACGTAAAAGCAAGTTTCCTTGCGGTAGTTCTTAGCTACGTGTGGTAAAATTCGATGCAGCAGTTTGAAGAGTATCAGCTCTTTGCGCAATCTAAACCATGGTTTATATCTAGATGGCGCTATCTAGGTTTCAATTCCAATACCATTCAAGATAATTGTATTGAGAAGCAATAGATGGCACACCATTTTTACAATACCCCGATGGTATATATGATACATTATACCAATAATCATAATACATAATATAATCCCCTGATTTTTTATTAAAGCTGGTTTTTCTATATTAACAGACTAGTCTATTTTGGGAAACCCAGATCAATATAAATAACCATGATTGCCGTAATAAAACCCTAACACACTTTTATATTACTGTCAGCTACTGAACCCATCATCCCGGAAGGAAATTAACTGCGAAATACAGACTAACGTCGTATTACTAACGTGACTAGTAGACTAACGTGGGCTTTTGCCGGATGAAGCATAATTTTTAATCGACAGTAAAACATTAACGTTAGTTTATTTCATCATATTATGTTATGTAAATGGTTTATTGTACAAAAAGACCACAACACAAATACAAAAAAAAAAACAAAGGCGGACTTATCCCTTTAAGGGATCTCGTCCAGTCAATTCAAAACCAGAGGAAAGAATGGCATTTAGTAGGGGGAATATTGTATAACACTTACAGGCAAAAATATTATAGCTTGATAAAGATTTTTTTATTACTGAGCGGACCCGCACTATCCGTTTGGCGGTATTTGTCGAACCTAAACGACGGAAGCAATTACTGCATTTGTTCGGTTTCATACGGCATGTGCCGATACACACGGACGTGCAGTCAACGGGTTTTGACTGTAACATATACATAAGTTGTATATGTTACAGTCAAAACCCGTTTTTAGAAAGAACGCGTTTTTCCTAGTTAAAACTGGTTCTTACTAAATGCCTTTGTTACACTATCACGTCTTTCTCCCTAGTAGAGCAGAAAGAGTGTTTAGATCTTCCGGCTCTAAGCAGAAAGAGCCAGGGTAGCAAGACCCAAGATGGTGGGCGAGAAGGTGGTAAAATAGAACAAAATAGCAATTTTACCCATTTCTTCGATCGAATTTTACGATCTTTGCGGGAAGAAAAGCAGCTGTTTCATTCAACATTTTTGCTTTTCTCCCAAACCAGTATGGAAGAAGCAGTGTGTTTGTTTGTTTTTTTTTTTACTTAACTTTAAAGGCATTCTTTTTTGTATGTTTGTAGTAACTTTATTGTACCAAAGAACAAAATAACAAAAATAAACTGTTGCGGACTTATTCCATATAAGGATCTCTTCCAGTCAACCTGCGATAGATTGAGGGGATATTTACTCAATTAAAAAGGTATTTGACATGTACTAAAAATTTCTGTTCTTTAGTTGAAAAGTCAGTATTAGGTTAAAAATGAATATACAGAGATTACTACACGTCTGTATCGGTAACGAGGTAGATAGAGCTAGGGGGCGTAAAGTAATAAACCTACCCTTTATTTATGTGGTAATGACCTTGAAAGGTAGTTGGTGTCTTGTTATAAAGCTCACGACTTTACAACATGATACTAACTTTCAAGGATAGGTAAAACGACAAAGAAAATTAAGTGTATGTAACCTCATCCCACGTAATGTTTAGGGCGTATCTCACGTGAAATATTCTAAGCATAAGTAATTATATAATGAAGAAAACTTTTTGACTTGCCTCACTCTTCTGAATAATTAATCTCTTTGAGCGTGGAGTGCGTAAGAGGGATTCTAATTCAATTCTCGCAGTAATTATTATGTTATATGGCGTGTGAAATGAATGATATAAATAGAATAAGCTTCCATGTGGTCCTGGAGATAAGAAAAAAGTATAAAGTATAAGCTGCTGGTTTTCCTGCACAGGTCGTTAAATCTGATTGAAAAATGTTTTAGAAATCTAGTCGAACAGCGACTCGGCTAGCAACCTATCACTGTTATAATTCCATTTTTCTACCTTAACGCCGTCACCTCAAATATAGCCTGTGAGTTTGACGGTCTGTTACTCTGGCCACCTCATTAAGCATAAGGACGCAGTAATGTTTGTCTGTAAGTAGGCACCTGTATAAAAAATCTTTCTGACTCGCCTCTCTGCTGAATAATTAATATCTTCGAGTGCGGAGTGCTCAAGAGGGATTCTAAATCAATTCTCGCAGTAAGTAATTATAATATGTTATATGGCGTGTGAATGATTTAAATCAAATAAGCTTACATGGCGTCTGGGAGAAAAGAAAGAAGAATAAAATATAAGTCATAAAGCCACGCGGTTAGCAACCCCTCACTGTTATGATTCAATTTTTCAACCCCCACGACATCACCCTAAATATGGCCTGTGGGTTTCACGGCCTGAGGCTCTGTTCGTCCCATTAAGAATACAGACTAAATAGTGTATCTGTCTGTAGGTACTTGTATCACGAAAACTTTTTAACTTGCCTCCCTGCCAAATAATTAATCCCTTTGAGCACGAAGTACGTAAGAGATTTTAATTCAATTTTCGCAGTAATTATAATATGTTATGGCGTGTGAAATCAGTAATATATGTAAGTAAATCGAATAAGTTATGTGGTAAAAGAGAAAAGTATAAAATATAAGCTGCTTTTCTTCCTGCACAGGTTGTTAAATCTGATTAAGAAAAGTCTGTAGCGGGAGCGATGCGCCGGTCGCTGAAGTCGTCGAGTGAGTTGGGGGTGCTTGGTATCAGGAACAGGACGATCGGTGAGTCGGCTGCGATGGACCTGAAGATTGACCCGTTGCGCTGGCTTGCTGTGAGACTGCTGCTGACCAATATTGAGTGAGAGAAAGGAGCAATGATGACAGAGTTCGACGATGCTGAAGAAGGCTGCTTAGCTGCTGATGATGGAGAAGGTTGCTTCCAATCACGTCGGGGTCACCACTGTAGCGGGAGCCAGGTGATATGCTCGACCGCCACAAAGGGAAGATCTTCCCGCCAGGCATGTTGTTGCGCCTGGGGAACCGCGGCTCCAACGGTGTATCGTCGGAAGTTGTATATATGCAGCGAATCAGGCGAACTCTGAGATCGAGATGTAGGATACTCTGCTGGCGCCATCTCATATGCTTCTTGTGGACTATATTGTCGGTTGTCTCTTGATTGTAGTTACTCGTAGTGGCCGTAGAGGTCGCCATAAGTCTAATGAATTGGAATTAAGTCAAAAAGCCACGCGACTAGCAACCTTTCACTGTTATAATTTCATTTTTCTACCTCAACGCCGTCACCCCAAATATGGCCTGTAAGTTTCACGGCCTGAGGCTTTGTTCATCCCATTAAAAAAAAACGTAATAGTGTTTCTGCCTGCAGGTACCAGTATAACGAAAACTTTTGACTTACTTCTCTCTGCTGAATAATTAATCTCTTTGAGCGCGGAGTGCGTAAGAGATTCTAATTCAATTCTCGCAGTAATTATTATACGTCATGGCGTGTGAAGTGAATTTTACAAATCAAATAGGCTATACTTCCATGCTGGTTAAATAAAAATGAAATAAGGTCTGTCGCTACAATTTGTCATAGCTTTACAACTGCCATACAAAGACAGAATAATACATTTAGTTGAAAAGAGTCGATATATAGGTAGCCTTAAGTTTTATTCATTCACTGACGCGTGAATACGAATGTTTTACCAATTCAAAAAATTTCTGTCACCATGCCTATTCAAACACATACAATAGGCATGATAACTAAAAATGTTTAATCGATATGAAAAAAAATATTGCAATACGTATTTTTTCTATTTCCTGACTAACAAAACCTGATGAGGAGAGCGCTTTTAAAATTCGTGCTATGCTACGTCACGCCTTACACGTAACGTAAATACGAGTAATACCTACTGACGTGTAAATGTGCCTGTAAAGGTCTAATTACTGAATAAACATTTGAATTTTTGAATCTTGCATCTTTGCCTTGGTACAATTTTACTCAAAAGTAACGTCACAATCTCCCAATCTGGAACTTAAACGCTCCTTAACTTAGTATTTTTTTACTTATTGGAATGAAAATCGGGGTTTTAATTTTCCTGGAAAAATAAAAGATGGTGCTATGGATATCAATTCCACTTAACATCGGTTGGAATACTATGTCGTCGCGCTACTCATCACTAGATAATGATGAATTTGTTTGGCAAACAAACTTATTGGAAGATCTAACTGACAAACTTGGAATACTATTTTTCTGGTCCATTCATCATCCACATTTAGGCAGTCAAGTGTTAAGCTTCAGAGACATCAAATACAACTCTCCATATATTCATTACCTCAAGAGACACGCAACTTAGCCCAAGCCCACAGACAATACATAAATTGAGATAGATTGGAACCACTTTGATCTAACCACAAGCGAGATCTTACGTTCCGTTCCATTCAATTTGTTTTAATCGCTCTTAATTGTTACTTGGCAGATCGTGAACGCAATTAACGTGTAACGAAACGTCACGGAGAAGGCTTTGAATACGTTATTGATGAGAGGGTTGGGTGTTGTTATATGAATAAAGGATGCCAATATTGTATGGATATTGACGATATATGTATCTTTGTTAATTAAAATACATAGGAACTAGGTGGCCCGGCGAGTGTGCGCATTACTAGCGCTTTCGTAAGTTAAGCGATACTGGGCGTGGTCCATACATGGATGGGTGTCATCATCATTATTTTCTTCGCCACTTCCCTATTTAGGTGTGTGGTATAAAAATTCCCGAGCTGCTCCGTGCTTCGACCTCAGTGGCCTAGTAGTCACCATGCCAGGCTGTCATACTAGAGATCCCGGGTTCGATCCCCGTCAGGTCAGGATGCAAGGATCAGCCATCGTTAGCATACAATCCTACCTAGTCCTTGAAAAAGTACTCGTAATTCAATGTCTATTTATTGACTACGAAATCAAATGCTATCAAAGCAAATCCTAACGTTCGACAAACGGGGATATCTAAATATTTGTATGTTTTATCAAATATTCCTAATGTTTGTAGAGCTGATGTGATTATATGAATCCGGCTTTTGCAATATTATTTCATATTAAATATACTCTAAGCTTTCAAATCTTTATCCCTAAGAGCGTGTTCAGACGACACGCGCACGCCCAGCCCACGCCTAGCGATAAGCGCACGACAAGCGCGGTTTGAATTCGTTGCATATAATTTGTATCCTACTCGTATAACACATCAATACAACTCAAATTCCATTTACCGCCGTCCAATCGGGGCGAGCGCCGGGCGGGCGCAAGGCGAATGTAAGGCGGAAGCAAGGCGGAAACGAAGCGGAGGCAAGGTTAGCGCGTGGCGTAGTCGAGGCGTGCGCGTCTTGATTGATGCAATTTGAGTTGTATTTATGAGTGATAGGACTCAAATTATATACAACAAATTTAAAAAATTTGAAAGCGCCTTAGGCGTGCGCTTGATGTGGGCTTGGTGTCCGCGAGATTTGAATCATGTTAATAGGCCATGCGGCTAGCAACCTTTATCGACCACTAAAGTACTAATGAAACCCATTGGATCTGGTTCGATCCATCACCATCTACAGGCCAGGAGTGGCAACGGGATAGTGGATAATTTATATGAATTGCGCAGAGTATTTATACTAAAACATTGTACAGTGTTATATTAAATCTACACGTCCAGTTAGCACGTGATGTGCTAAATTAACAAAATAAATTATTTGCTTATTAATTAAATATATATCCTAGTTCACATCACGTACAATGATGTTATACAACCTATCACTATTTTGATTCCTTTTAACGACTTCATGGCGTAGTGTTCACCATGCTAATCCGCCACACAGAGGTCCCGTGTTCGATCCCTGGTCAGAGCCAGTTAGAAAATGACCTTTTTCAAATTGTCCTGGAATGTCATGAATCTTGGATTTGGATGTTTATCTATAATATTATGTATTTGTTACAAAATATAAACTTACGTTGGGGCTAGCTCAATCATTGTTTTTTGTCCATATAAATTTATTTATTTATTTTGCAATTTTATTGCCCACTGCCTTTGGTTTTGGCCCATAGTTCGGTCGGCATATAGCTAACGTGACCAGCCCAGTCCCATTTTAATTTGGCGGCGGTGACATTCACGTCATAGCCACATAGCCTTTTAAAATTATTAGCATATTCGTTAATTCCTTCGATCGGCTTTTACGATTTGCAGGAAAAGAAAAGCTGCTGTTAGTTTTTTTCCTTTTTCCTAAATTAGAACAAAACTGGTTTTTTGGGTTTTATATAGGGCGCCATATTAGATTTATTCTTACATCACATAGCCTATATCAGCGCACAGCTAACCAACAATACCTCATTTGTAAAGGTACCATGGGTATCATAGATGATATAAGGAACATATGAACATACATACATACACATAACCCTCCTTTTTGCTTTGCCTTAGTCGGGTAAAAACAAATAATTTTTTTGATTTTTTTGTATCTCAGCTATGCTCTTAAAGCCAAAAGTTGAATGAAACTTTTAATCAGGGTCCAGTTGGTGAACCGACTAAATCCAGCAATTAGTATGGTTATCGTCAACTCGAGAACGAGTGTTGCGTTTCTCTTGATTATTGTTGTTCCACAGAATTAGAGAAATATTCTTAAAGAGTGTATTCACAAAAATAAAAAATTAAATTGTGGCTCAAAAGCGTAAATAAATTATTGGTTTTTAACAGCATTATAATGTTCGGATTACTATCCAAATTAAAACATAGTAGTAGGGCACTCACGGCGTTAACGTGAAGGACTCGGGTTCGAATCCCACTCGTGGCGAAATTTTTCATTACATGTTTTAATTTGGATAAAATAAATAATTGAAATTCAGTTTTTGTAATTTAATTTTGTAATCGTTACAAGAACTGTATCATTAGGTAAAACTTTCTATGCAGCATGCTGGTCTTGATCCTTTTATTCTAAATAACACATTCTTCATTCTTGTCGAGCCAAACATTTTCTAATATGTGTAGTTTTTAATGATCTTTGAATATGGCTACGGCGATCCCTCTTTCGTTAATGTCCCCAATGATAAATGACCTAGAGCCGTTACTTTGAACACCACATTTTTCTTAGGAAATCTGAAAGCTTATCACATGTAAAAAGTACATTAATTGATGATTTAAAAAAAAAATTTACTGCTGTCAGGGTCACATTGTTGGCCAAATTTCTTTCCTTTCTCTTTTTATATATCTCGGATCTTTTAATAATATTACCCGCCCAAATTTTTCATTTCAACACATTCGTAAAATAAGAAAAATTTTCCAAAAGCTAACCTTTTCATAATGCCAACACGGGAACAAAGCTAATTCCAGTTTTTAATTTCCCGAGTTCTCCATAGCAGCTGTGTCCCTCAATATCAGGCCACTTCCATCCATTCGTATCCTTGTAAGGTTTTAATGAAACACATTAATAACATCTGTGCACACTAAAATGTCTTTTGTTTCTTGTACGATTTTGGCGCCCTCTTTTGTTTATACTCGGTTAATAATAATTTGTGAGAAGCAGTGAGAAATGTTTAACAGTGCTTTGTTGGTGCTGAGCGAATATTTGGTGTGAAAATACCGAATCCTGGTATATTTTTTCATATATTTTGACAAATCACACTGATTGAGCTAGTCTCACAATAAACTTTTGGATAAGGGATACTAACTCAACGATACTATATTTTGTAAAAAAGAAAACACCCGGAACAATTTGAAAATTTGATTTTTCTAACTTGTTCTGGTCAGAGATCGAACCCGGAACCTCCGAACGGCGGACTAGCATGGTTACCATGGAGGTCATCATTGAAATTGAAAAAAGAAAATGCGAATGAACAGTAATTCTACTAAGACCACGGCATTCTCCACATGAAAATGTCGACATATATTTTGCATGACATACTATTCATCTAGTCTATTCAAAGTGAAGTCAATGCTATTAGTTTACAAACAATACAGTCATGTTCGATATGTCGTAGCCATATCGTAAATTTAATCTCTTCATTAAATGATCGAGAATTTCATGAAATGGTCGCATTTCATGAAATGGTCGCATTTCATGAAATGTTGCACTGGCTACTGGCCACATAGTGATGTGGATTGGGCGGATCAATGATAAGAAATTGTTTCTCGATATGATCAAATAATTTCGACCATTTCATGAATTTACCATGTCACTTCATGAAATGGTTGTAAAATTGTTATATTTTTAGTTTACACTATACATTCATGTTGTGCGGCTTGCCCCGCCGCAACCTTAGCCTACCTATAGCGCTCTGTCACAAGTTTTTGTTTTTGTTTGCTTTTTTCAGCCTGTTTATACGATCCGGCCAAACGTGGATGACAAAATCGTGAAACGTTGACGATTTCATGATCTGGTCAAGTTGGCCGTTTCATGAAATGCGACCATTTCATGAAATGTTCGATCATTTCATAAAGTGATCAAATCTACGATATGACCACGGCAGATACATGACTGTATTGTTTGTTGGAAATAGAGAACGTTAAATTGTTGAGCAAAACGTTTTGTGCAATAAATGTGTTTGAACTATAAAGTTAAATGTTTGCTGTTGGTTTTGCGGCGAGCCGCTGTAATTGCAGCTTTGTAAGTGTGTAAATGATACTGCTATGAGCTGACGCAAACATATTATTTTATCCGAACGATATTTAATTACCAGATATGTGCGAGTCAGACTCGCGCAATTTCTTTTGTTGTATGGGAGCTCCTCTTAAATATTTACTTTATTCTTTTTAAGTATTCGTTGTTATAGCGGCAATAGAAATACATTATCTGTGAAAATTTCAACTGTCTAGCTATCACGGTTCATAGGATACTGCCTGGTGATAGACAGACGGACGGATGGTCGGACGGACGGACAGCGTAATAGGGTCCCGTTTTTACCTTTTGGGTACGGAGCCCAAAAAATGTATGTGGTGTAAATGGCCAACAACGGTGTCAGATTTTTTAAGCTGCCTGAAGCCATCTGACATAGCTTGACGTTTGCTTTACAATGATGACAGCTGGGATCAACGGCTTCACGTGGCTTTCATAGTACGAAAGAGTTCAATAAATTTTTATGACACCAGTGGTCACCCATCTAATTGCGGAACACGCCCGGTGTCGCTTAACTTGCAAAAGTGCTAGTAATAGTCTTTTGCATACTCAAATCTATCTAGTCCATAGTCAGTGCTATCGGTTTACAAACAATACAATTATGTAACGAGTATTGCTTGTTGAAAACAGAGTACGTTAAATTTTATTGAGCAAAATGTTTCGTACAGTAAATGTGTTTGAACTATAAAGTAGGAATGTTTGCTATTGGTTTTGCGGCGAGCCGCTGTAATTGCAGTTCTGTAAGTTTGTAAGTGATACTGCTATGAGCTGATGCAAACACGTATTTCATCCAAATGAAATTTAAAAATTGTGTTTGGCTAACACTGGTGTCAGATTTTTAATCTACCTGAAGATATCTGACATAGCTTGGCGTTTGCTATACAATAATGACAGCCAGTACCAACGGCTTTACGTGCCTTCGGAAGCACGGACGACCTCGAGAAACTTTTAAGCCACTAGTGATCACCCATCCAAGTGCGGACCGCGCCCAGTGTCGCTTAACTTGCGAAAGCGGTACTAATAGTATTTTGCATACTCAAAACTATTTAGTCCATAGTCAGTGCTATCGGTTTACAAACCATCATGTAACGAGTATTGTTTGTTGAAAATACAGTACGTTAAATTATTGGGCAAAATGTTTCGTGCAATAAATGTGTTTGAACTATAAAGTAGGAATGTTTGCTATTGGTTTTGCGGCCAGCCGCTGTAATTGCAGCTTTGTAAATGTGTAAATGATGTTGCTATGAGCTGACACAAACACGATATTTTTCTGAATGAAGTCCAGAAATTGTGGCATACTCGTATTTCTTATGTTGATGTTGGCTTTTTTTTGATAAACCTAGTTATTTTACTTTTGAAATAAGTAATGTGTGCAAAAAGCCTAACATTAAAAGTTAATGTTAGGACTTTTGCACACATTAGCTATAACATATTATTGAAACACAGTTACTGTGTTCCAATTACTCAAAAGATTTGTAGCCAACATTAGTATTATATACTGTTTTTGCAAAATTGAAACGAAAAAAGCGAAACAAGGACCTCGGGATCCGAAACAACAAAGCCAAGAAACTGCTAAGGTGAGAAAGAGAGAATGAGAGAGAGAGAGCGAAAGCACTTCATACATATCCCATACATTTATTTATCTGTAATATTATTATTACACATAAATAAATTTATATTAAAGGTCTACAAACAGATTTTTGTCATATTTCCCGTCGTTTTTCGGTCGGCCACTGGCGAAGTTACACAGTACTAGCAATTAATCCTAGCATTAAGTTTGTGGTCCGTTACGTGACGGTGTCTATCTTGTTATGTATTTAATGCCATACGTGTCCATTGCTTTGTGTGTATAGTTAATTGTGGCATCAATGGATATTCAATTAAAACGAGGTTGTTCAAGCGGAAAGTGGGTCAATGGGATCAACGCTATAATCGTGAAATGAAACATATATACACAAAGTAAATACATTTCAAAGTATTTATCACAGATTCTACAGAAACTAGTTTGATTCGTTATATTTAAAGGGTTTGTAAACTTAAAAGGAAATCAAAATCATTATCACAAAGATTGCCGAGAGTGTAGCGGAACTGCCAGATCGTTGTTCCTAACACTCACTCTGATGTTGATCATCTTTCCTTCGTCTATATGATGTGACTAAGGCGTTTAAAACATTATCGGATTCCTATGGCTGTGGACGTGATTCAGTTGTTATTTCTATTATCTTGCTAAGTGTCCCGGAATGTGACGATATTTTTCTTTGCAGGTGTGTTGCAAAACGTCTAACCATATATGTGCGTTTATTGATTAAACGCACTTAGCTCTATTACACCCTCGCCTTCGGCTCGGGCTGTAATTCCGCCTCATGTGTCGTGACCACCATAACGCACATACATCATAATGTACTGAAATATCTCGCGTTAATTTCAAATAGGTAGTATATATTTATGCATAATACAACTCTAACCCACACCAGAACTTCAAAATAAGCCCCTAGTGTACAAGCGCTTATCAAGTTAAGCCTACAATTAAACTTAATTTCTGATGAACAATTTAAAACAGCATTTCATTATGGCGCAGCTGTATTTTAGGCGAATAGAGCGTGTTCTAATTAAATATGTTGATGTTTTAATGGTCTTTTTAATTAATTAATTAAGTCAATCAAATTATTGTTGTTTTGGTAATTTTCTTTTAATTTTGTCATTAGCTACAAAATATTAAGTGATTATTATCATATTATATATCGATAGAGTAATTAACATCGAACTACGCCTCAAGACCAAATAGGTATTTTCCTTTTTTTTACAATATATTGGTTTAGGTATTTGTCCTCAATCTCACCTGATGGTAAGCGACGATGAAGACTAGGATGAAGCATGCCTATCCAAAAGATACCCATTCAATCTACTTTTGAATGTCCTGGGGCTGGTTTCTGGTTTTACTTTCCTGGTTCAAAAATAGATTATTTGTACTGTTAAGAAAATAAAACGTCACAAAATAATGTCACTTGTCATTGAACATATCCATTTTACCGTAATTTTAAATTAATTATTGCAGAAAAATTTATAATAAGAGCGCTATTTGACTCCAAGAAACTATGACGTCATCTACCCGTATTTCATAAAAATCTTATAGAAAATGTTCGTTTCGACGTTTAGGAAAAAGTATCTGATTTGACTTGTTGGAAAATTGCGGATTGGCGATGTAGGTGTCAAGACAGCAAAGCTGCAGTGGGAGTGGGCCGGACATGTTTGTCGTATGGGATTGGAAAGATGAGCAAGAAAAGCGACGTTATGGGTTCCAGAAGGACGCCGGCGTAGGGGGAGGCCGAGGAAAAGACAGAAGGACGACAATGAATGCTACATGAGAGGTTGGCAGCAAGCTGCCTTGGATCGTAAATCATGGAAACAAGAAGGAGGGAGGCCTTTCCCCAACAATGGACACTAGATAGACTGTTAAATATATTAAATATAAAATATTATTATATGTATAGAACTTAGTACTGATGTATCATGTACGGTGTATCAAGTGTAGCCAATTTTATTTAAAAAATTGGAGACAAAGGGGACAATCCCTTTTTTAGTACAGAATCGGGGACAATAGGCATGATGAATAGAAAAATATTTTTATTCCATCGGTTTATTGTACACGTATTTTTTTCTTTTCTCTGAGAAACAAAAAATGACAAAAATATAGCGCATTGAAAATTCATATGACGTCACGGCTAAGTACGATTTTTACATAGAAGTGACGTCGCAAGCCCCCACTTCGGAACTTAGACGCTTCGTATCTTTAAGAATTTTTACTTTTTGGCGAACTGAAAAATGTACAAAAAAATATGGGTCCATTATTTTTGGATAATCTAAAAGACGGACTAATTACAATTATACTTTTCTAACACTGTCGTCACCGCTATTTTGTAATGTAATGTGTAAAATAATTATACAATATTTGTCTGTCTAACTACTGGACCGATTTTGATGAAGTTTTTACTAGCATGTAGAAAGTTTCTACAGAAATGTTAATATGTACAAAACATTCCCGGTAGGTGCTCATATCAGCGTCCAAAGTTAACTTATTCATTCAATGAGGTAATGCCGCCAGCCTCTTAGGGAACCTGCCATATGACCGTAGCGATCTTGGGGCAATTTTTAAATGATAAAATATTATAGTTTCCTCTTATTCACATAATACTTTAGGATTAAGAATAGAATAGAAAAGTCAATTATGCCTTCGAATATAGTGATAACATAAGGTGTTTACAAAATATATTAAGGGTAAGCATATTGTACATAAACTTATTATTGTTAATTAAAATTCAAATGTATTTCTAAATGTTAAACATTTAGAAATACATTTGAATTTGATTTTGATATATTAGAATAAGAAGGTACAAAAATAAGTTTAGTTAGTCATTTTATTTAGTTTATTGTTATTTATAATTTTACATCTATTGTTGTGTTAAAAATTTGTGTTAATTAAAGTGTTGATTTATATTATTTTATTTGTAAAAATCAATCTTTATTTTTGTTCTATGGCTGGCAATACTTTTGGTGCTTGCAACTCAAGTTATCTCATTCTCCTCTCTGCTGCATTGTGCTAGGTGTCAGACGTATATACTTTCAAGTAAAAGTGAAAACAATATAATTTCATTCTTCACCAGTTAAATAGTATTTTAATTTAGCCCATACCGAACAGATATTCCAACATAAAGGTTTACTAATTTATTTCAAGCTGTTAATTTCGTTTGCTTTTTACAAATAAAATCTTAAGGTCCAAAAGCTCTTTAAAAACCTAAGTATTACTACAGCAATAAATATTGTCAAACAAACTGTACTAAACAACTCAAATGTCACACCCCAGCCACTAAACCAGTTAATCTGAGAATTATTTCGTTTTCTGATATATTAAAACTTAAATTAATTACGGCTATAAGGCTGCGGTTTTACTGCGAGCTGTAATGCAGTCGAGTTTAATTGATACACGTATACGCTTAATGCGTCTAATATACTGGTGCAGTTATAGTTGGTAATATATGTATACCAAAGTGCGGTAGGAATGAGCCAACAATATGATGCCATCATAAAGTGTTATATCGTTTCGCATTATTAGTGAATTATACGGAGAAATTATGAATTTTAGGGAATAAAAAAAATGCATGTGATTGGATACCTCTTTATTACCTCTCCAGGTGTAGGTTAGAGTATAAAATTGCGTCATGCATTGAAAACGAAACAAAATGTTTTTTTTTTTGTTGGGGGAAAAAAATAATAATTTGACGCTCACCTCAGATTATTTCAATTAAAGAAGCTTTTACATATTATGCCACAAAACTACTTAAAATGTGGGCTCCAGTGTAAGTTTGTTTACTCTTCTCTTTTTATATTTATGTGTTTTTTTTACGTACAATAAAGTTATAAAACAAAAATACGAACAACCGGCTAAGTAAGAGACAACTCGCATGGAGAGGGTTTAGTATGAAATATAATTTTTTTTGAGGAAATTAATATGAAATATAACATTTGCAATCTTCATGGTAAGACGCGGGTTATCGAATAATAACCTATCCAGTGGTGTTTTCGTAAACTATTTTCCGTAACTCAATGTAGATATTTTATTTAGTTTACCATTTTATTTTCAATTGATACGATTCTTATAGATTTTTCTATAAACTACAAGCATTGAACAGTAGTTAATATTTTTTCAAAATTTTAGGCGCAATAGTTTCGTGGGGATTGGTATGAATTTTCGTCTTCTTTCATGAATGAAATCAAAGATCTCAATTATGTTTTTGTTATTGTTCAATATATGTACAATAACAACAAAAATATATTCGCTTCCGCTCCCGCTTTAAGTAAAGCTGCAGCCTGCAGCCTAAGCGGATCAAGAACATGCTTTCTTAATTAGACGCGTATAGGCTTTGCGGTTTTAATCGGAGCTTTTATTAAACGACTAAAGTATAAATCCGACTGTAACGAGGTTTTCATTTAACGGTTTAATCAAAAAGATATGAAGTTATTAATCTTAAGACTGTGTGAATGAAAAACTAAATAACCCGCCAAATGCAGATCGGGCTCGCGCACCAAGGGTTCCGTACCATTATCTATAAAAAATCACGTTTGTTTTATGGGTGCCAATTAAATATTTACTTTGTTCTGTTTTATGTACTTTTTGTTATAGCGGCAACAGAAATACGTCATCTGTGAATATTTCAGCTGTCTAGCTATCACGGTTCTTAAGATACAGCTCCTCGTGACAGATAAACGGATGGACGGACGGACGGAAGGACAGACGGACAGCGGAGTCTTAGTAATAGAGTCCCGTTTTTACCCTTTGGGTACGGAACTCTAAATAGTGTAAAAAAATATAAATTTAACATTAATATATATGTTAGATATACGAGTATATTATCACGGCTTTATTTTTAACGGGATAGACGGAGCATTTTGGGTCTGGCGGCTCTCAGCAGCAGCTTGGTGCTACAAGACTCATTCTAGTGTGATGGTAGTGATGGGTTGCTAGCCTCGCCTATTAACATGATTCGCATTGCCGCCCATTCCCTCGTATAAGAGAAGCTGAGCTGCTCGTACATTCTAAGTTTTTCCATTTCTCCCAGACCAGCATAACTATTGAATAAGTAAAATCAGAAACAAAAATAGAACAACAGCTGGTAGATTTTTTTTTTATGAAATTAGTTGTAATCTTATAAGTACACGTGACGTATTGGCTATGAAAATATTTACCTTTGGTTTCTTCAATTCATACACTAGTGAATAAAATACTTTCTCTACACACACTAGTTACGAGTACCACTAGTATTTACCTGCTTGCTTCACCTCAACCTTTTAAGATTTTCAAAGTTTTTTCTTGCTTGCTACCTGAATTTTTCGGGGTCTGAATTTTTTTGAAGGCTTATCCAGGGTCTGATCAAAACCAAATTTTAAATGATATCTTCGTTTCTTTTCAAATGGTGGCAGCACTGGACCCCGAAAAATAAAAGCAGGCAACAAAAAGAGTCAAATAAGTCTCCAACGTAAGATAAAAAGATAAACTGAAGTTCCAACTTGCGCGTCACAGACGCAAGCTCGGCACCTAGACCGCAAACACAGTTTGCAAACAAAAAAGAAAGAGGACTAATGTACTTGTAGAAAGCCACCTCCTTTTACTAGTGAGCACCTTGCAATTTTACATCATATTAAAAATGTCGCGCGAGGAATAATGTGGTTTAGAAACTGAATCAACAGAAAAAAATCTTTATACTCAGTTATAGAGCAATGGAGAACAGTTTTGTGTTAAACAGTCACTCGGAAATAGTTTTTTCGGTCTTCTTTTGTGAGCTCCAGTTTTCGAACCTACTCACAAAATTTCACGAAAATTTCCGAGAGAATAAATAAATGTAAACATATAAATATATAGGGAAAAATAACACTGATTGAGCTAGCCCCAAAGTAAGTTCAAGACTTGTGTTATGGGATACTTACTCAACGATACTATATTTTATAACAAATACATATACAGATAAACATCCAAGACCCAGGAGAATTTGAAAAAGGCCATTTTCCAACTTGTCCTGACCGGGGATGGTCGGAGGAGAATGCGACATGTAAGAGGGAATTATTTATATGTGTATATTTTTATGTAGGGATATTATAGGTAGTATATTTACGTATAAATTTAGGTTTATTATATGTAATTTATTTGTATGTATAATTGAAATATACCTAAAAATATAAATACATATATATTCTTTTTTGCTTGCTGCACTTACCCCCAATAGATTGTTTTCTCAGAGTCACCTATAGTTTGACTGGTAGAAAAAGCCTCAGGCCTTAAGTCCACCATTAACATGCATTGTAATAAAGTTAAATAAATAAATAAATAAAACAGCCATACATCCGAACATTCGGTTTTCGGACACACGAAAGTTTTTTTGCCGAAGCTGGAAACAGAGTCGCTCGCTCGCTCGTTCGAAAAGAAAGTTGTACTGACCTTGGCTCTCGTTGAAGAACCCGAGCACCATGACCACAATTACCAGCAGCCCGATCTTGAGCCGGTAGCTGGCTGACATGGTCTGAGTCTCCAGCGCTCGCCACATCCTCATCTCTCAGGGTTGCCTCATCCATTCGTTGTGTCTTATATCAGCTGGAGACTGGTCACATTTTCTTAGATGCATGGTCTGGAACAAAGATAATATTTGTGAGTATTAGCAAAGGTAATATAATTACTAACGTTACAGATAGCCAACGCCATAGAAACTGTACGAGGGCTCGAAAGTAGGCAAAACTGGAGTTGCGGGTAGGCTACACAAAGATGGCAGCACGCACGACTAGAAAAAAAGTGACAAAGAAAGTGTTGAATATGTTTTTATTGTTTTAATAAATACCTGTAGCGCCATCTAGTGACAAGGAAGAAAAATATGTTTATAAGGCGATGGGTAGGTATGGTATTAGGAAGAATTTAGATACACCGTCTGGACTAGAATAAAAATCTATGTAATTATACTGATGAAGACTCGGCCTTCAGAAAAATCAAATACAAACACAAATATCTTTATTGTTGAACATAGGTATTTATAGGTAACACATTACATCAATAAACAGTCTTTTTTTGGTCGAAATATGTTTTGCTCTTACCTTTCTTCTAATATAATATAACATAGTAAGAACGAGACAAATTATATTTTTACTAAAAAAATATTCGCAAACATTTGGTATTTTTTTTATTAATAAGAGGGTTAGTGTTTAAATACACTGATTTTACGCCAGCTCGAATAAAAAAAAATAAACGGCCAAGTGCGAGTCCATCTCGCACACGAAGGGTTCCGTACAAAAAAAATCACGGTTGTTGTCTGAGAGCCCCTCTAAAATATTTTTTTATTCTGTTTTTATAGCGGAGTTTGTTGTTATAGCGGCAAAAGAATTACTTAATCTGTGAAAATTTCAACTGTCTAGCTATCACGGTTCATGAAATATAGCCTGTTAACAGAAAGACGGACGAACAGCGGAGTCTTAGTAAATAGGGTCCCGATTTTACCCTAAAAAGATAATCCTTGCTTATTTATTATCAGTTTTCCTTAAAATACTTTTGAGAGCAAGGTTGAAGCCGCCAACTTTCCTCTCACCCATTTTTCGGCCGCTTCGCTCATCCTCAAGAAACTTGCCAATTAACAAGTTCACCAGTACCCGCCATTAAAGCATCTTTAGAGGAAGTTTTAATGTCTTCCGGATTCTTTGTTGCCACACGGTGGAGTGCTGCCCGAAGTTTGTCTGGAAAGCTTCGCGTGAAAATGTTGTGTCCGAGAAATTGAATTAGAATTATTCAAGTAACAGCTAGATTTTTAACTGTCTTAAGAATCCCCTTACCCAAGACTTTTCCATACAAACGTAGTCTATGTTTTATTTTGAAACAACATGTCAGATTTCGGTAAAAAGTCGTAATTTTAAAGAAATTGCAATTATCTAGAGTTATAATTGGTTTCCGACGGTAAAATTATGAACTGGAAAAAAAAATATGGGTGTAGAAGTTTACCTTACTGATGGTCAAATATTATAAACTTCACTATATTCTCTTTTAATTTTAGAATTTCACTGTCAGAAACCAATTATAACCCTAGATAATTGTAACTTCTTTAAAATTACATAATGTTGCCCATATCCGACATGTCGTTTCAAAATAAAACGTAGACTACGTTTGTATGGGAATGTCTGATTCCAGTAGACAATATGAGACTTTCCCATTGAAGATTGAAGAAATTGCATATAACTAGTTTTCAAAGTCAAATTATGACCTTAAAAGACAATGTAGTGGATCATATCATATTTAACCTTTAGTATGGAAAACTTCTTCATTATTATATTTTCTTTCAAGTTCAAATTCGACTGTCTAAAACTAGTTATATGCCTAGATATATTCAATTTCAATAAAAATTACGAAATACTACTGGAACCTCACATGTCATTTCAAAATAATCTAGACTACGTTTGTATGGAAAAGTCTAGGGTAAGGGGGTTCTTGAAAAAGAAACAGGCCTTTAAACACTTTTATGCTGAAATACCAGACACAATAGTTAAACAATTCATTTTTGCGAATATCTACACATCGGCATACGAGAGGCTTTGTAGTTATATTTTTTTATATTTTAATGTTTCTTACCTCCTTACTCCGCGTTACGTATAAAATAAAATAAAAATTGTTAAACATACTGTTAATATTATATTTTTGGATTTGTCCCATAGAAATTGTAAAGGGTTCAAGGTTAGATTTTTTTAAATTAATTGTTGATGATCGAGTTAAGAAGTTGATGTAGACGAGTTAAAAAAAAAGTGACGGAATGGGAAATGGACAAGTTAGGAATGTAGGCAAAGTCAACCGAACAGTGACGTCTATGACTCTTTGACTTTCAGTGGTTTTTAGAGCTTTGCTTCGAATTTGTCAATGTTTTGTTTGAATAGGTCATTATCGACTCTAGATATTTAAATAAATAAAAAAACCAGCCAAGGGTAAGTCAGACGCGCGCACGAAGGGTTCCTTACCACTATGTATAAAAAATCACATTTGTTGTATGGGAGCCCCCTTAAATATTTATTTTATTCTGTTTTTAGTATTTTTAGTTATAGCGGCAATAGTATTACATCAACTGTGAAAACTTCAACTGTCTTGCTATCACGGTTCATGACAGACGGATAGACTGACAGATAGTCGGACAGACGGACAGCGGAGATTTAGTAGGGTCCCGTTTTTACCCCGTTGGGTACGGAACCCTAAAAACGTTACATATTTATAATACTATTACTGACAAAAAAACAACGAATAACAATGAACAAACATGTATATAACCCAAAATTATTATTAAAGAAATAACCTTAAGTATCTTCTTAGTCATGTTCTAGAGAATAGTGAAAAGAAAACCACATAAACTTAGAACATTTAATTTCAATGGATACTTCCAGAAAAAGTTTGCAAAAGCATTTCAATTGGCACAGATACAAAAAGTAAAAGTTCAGGGAACAACTGTTTGAAAAGAAATGAAAAGGCAGCAAGAGAAAACAAAAGGAAACAGGAAACCGGTTAACGAGCAGATCAAGTACGCGGCAAAAGAATAATGGCTATTCTCCACAGCAAACAGCATTTATCGATTATCTATTTAAACTGCTGTACTGGTTTGAGGAATGAAAACATATGAATAAACCGGTAATTGTAAATTTAGTTAGGTATCGGAAGAATAAATAAATATACGATAGGAAGGTAAATGCTATTACCTATTTATTATGATACTTTAAGAAAACAGCAGAATATTGGAAATTGTTTGTAGAAACTAAACTTAGACAATTAGGAATTTAAAAATCTTTTTTAGAAATTATTGTTACTGATTTTAATTATTGTTTGGAAGTCATTAGTTTTCACCCGACTGCACCAGAAGGAGGGTTATGTTTTTCGAGAGTATGTATGCTTGTATGTATAATTGTTTGGCACGCTCTGCAGCCTGAACGGCTCGATGGATTTTAGCTTGCGAGGTGTCGTTAATTCGTATTTACTGTGATAGTGACACTGGGTATATCAAAATAAAAACATAATAATAATAAAAAAAGACAAATAAAGGCAGTCAGGTTTTTTGTTTTTATAATAATTACATGTTTGATATTAGATTAGTATATAATTAAAATTTCTATGTTAGAACTTTGTGAAACCAAAATATTTAATAACTATTGATTAAATATTGAAATGTAACATTGATATATCGTTAAATAGATATTAGAGTCGACTTGCTGACGACTCGGACACGATATTATTCGGACACACTGTCCGAATTGACACTTTTTAATTTTAATATTTTTTCACTGACAATTCGGACACCAATAAAGGAAAATTGTTTTGTACAGTCAGAAAAAAATTTCCGACGATACTTTAAAAGACAAAAGCGGTAAAAAAACAGTTTTTCACCGGATATTTTTTGGTCATCATATTTTTTCATTTAGTAACGATTTTTTTCACATAGTAAAAACTTTCTCTATCTGACTGTACAAAATTTGATGGTGTTCGAATTGTCAGTGAAAAAATATTAAAATTAAAAAGTGTCAATTCGGACGGAGTGTCCGAATAATATCGTGTCCGAGTCGTCAGCAAGTCTAGAGATTTTCCATATATATACATTATATACATATTCATATTAATTATGCAAACTGGATTGCTTTTCAATTAGAAATTAAGTTAATAGGTATCTTAATCTTTAATTTATTTATTAAGTCATATTGAAATTATAAATGAAAATATTTACGTAACTTCTATTAAGATATTTATTTCAAGAGCAATTAAAGCAGTAATAAACTACACTGAAGCATTATATTCAGAGACGTTTCGAAAATTATTTATTTAAAATCTAGATATAAGGATACAGTATCTTGCCTTACAAATTAAAATTAATATTACCACGTCACAGAAATAAGTGCCCAGAAACAATGGAAGCTTCGACATATAAATTAATACAGAAAATGCTTCCCCTGGAATTCGACATAATGAAGCGAGCTATGTTCAGGAATATAATTCATCTACCAAAATGGGGAAACGAAGGGTAATCTGATTCCCCGCCCGGTAAATAAGAATAACCCATTTTCTGCGATGTATGTGTCGTTAGATCATAGAAAGATGGAGATAAAACCGAAAGGCGACAACTACGCGCTATGAGCAGTATGGAATGATATTCGTGCCACGTGATATTTGCTTACATTTAAATGCATATAAAAGTATATTTCCAATATACAATCTTTATTCCTAACGGGCCGACAGAGCCCATGACGGTGGGCCATAAAGTGGAAAAAAGATTAAAATAGTGATGGGTTGTTAGCCCCATCGTTTATAAACATGATTCACATTTTCGCTCATTCCCTTAATCAGTTTTTACGAACTGCGCACTACTTAGTTCTTTTTTTTCTCTTAGATCAGCATGGAAGATTTAAATGACAGCACAGAAAAAAGAACACTGATTGCCCCATTTGAGTATTTTCAATTTAATCAACAGCTTTTTTCTTTTCAGTGTTGCATTTATGTTCGTAGAGTTCACATTCATAACAACTATCATTCACGACAGGTTTCTTACAGTTGCTGTCACAAAATCGACTTAAGAGTCAGTCGGTTACATAAAGGTGTTAACAATGTTTATAGTTGCGACTAGGCTCGGAAGATGTAAATAGATAACTTCATTTATTTATCCTTAAGCCGATGATTAAACTTTTTGCCATATTAATATGTACACAAATTACACAATGTTTTTATAGTTTATTCCTACTCATATACTAAACAAAATAATTTTGTATAAAGACAGAATTTAAGATAAAGACAACAAAACATGTAAATTTATCGAGTGTCAGTCAACTTCTAAACATAAACTGTAAATAATACGTCCAACATGTATTAAAACCACATTGGAACTCTAGTTTGATAACTGTGAAATTGTTTTATGATTTCGAATACGAGTAAATCGGTTTCACTGTGGTTTAAAATATTGGCACTCAAATTAATCGTGAAATACCTACTTAGTTATATCTATGCAATTACACCACAATGTTACCTCTATTTATGATTTTGATTTAACATTTCATTAACGAGTTAAAAAAATAATATTTCAATAAATAAATAAACAGACAAACAACCACAATAGGACAACAATCACAGTATATTTATGAAAAATAATAATTTATAAAACATGACTTTTATTTTTTAATATTTGAAAGAAATCCACGAACCTAATGTTACATTTCCTTTTTCTTTTATCTCAGTGTGTATTGGACTAATGGATTTTACCCAACGTTGCTTAATGAGGGTCATTATGGATATGTCATGCAAGCCATCCTTTCTAAGAGTTAAATTTGCGCCACGAGGAAAATTCTATGTGAGCATATTTTGGGTATATTCAGAGAGAAATGGTCGGTTATTTTGTTAAGAATTTTAAATATCTAAACTTTTAATATAGATTATTAAAAAATTTGAGTGGTTTGGCATTTTTATAATTTTAAAAGAGACAGGTAACATACATCCTTTAACTCAACTCCCCCACATCTTTTAAAGTTTTCTTTACCCAAAGGTTGGCTGGAAGAAATCGCTTTAGTGATAAGCCCGCCTTTGTACCTACTAGATTTAAATGTACTTTTGATTATTGTCATACTTAGTTGGTGCAATAAAGAAATTTTATCTTATCTTATCTTATCCTTACTTCCTTTCTCACTTCCTTTTATTAATAGGTGTATAAATGCAAAAGTAACTCTAGCCATCTCTCTGTCTGCCTGATAACCTCTTCACGCTTTAACTACTAACGGATATGGATAAAATTTGGTATGGGTATAGTTCGAGACCCGGAGAAGGACATAGGATACTATTTATCCCGGCACGAAGTTACCGTGGGATTGTCAAAAATTAGGGCAACGTGGGGGACGCCGCCGGTCAGCTAGTACATCTATAATTTCGTAAGTATTGAGGAGCTCGGTGGCCCGGCGGGAGTACGCATTGCTAGCGCTTTCGCAAGTAATGCAACACCGGGCGTAGCCCGCATTTGGATGGGTGACCACAAGAGGCATAAAAAAAATGTCGAGCTTCTCCATGCTTCGGAAGGCACGTATAAGCCGTTGGTCCCGGCTGTCATCATTGTTTGGCAGTCGTCAAGCCATGTCAGAAGCTTTTAGGCTTCCTGAAAAATCTGACACCAGTATTGACCACTTACACACACGAAAAACAAAACAAAAATCGTAAGTATTAATTTTTAATGTTTGCTTTAGGACTAATACATTGGAGCGACAGTTCACGACGATCCGATGGTGAGTTAGCCCTCTTTACAGCCTGATTACACCTACCGAGTATAATGGCGAGACATTGCCCTCGGCCTAGCACTCGGTGTATGTAAACGCCTAAGCCGAGTGTTCGGCAGAGCGCTGTTCTGTTCTGTTCTGTTCTGAGTCCTCCCAGCCAGCAGTTACGCTGCAAGAGCTTATGAATGAGGTTTACCTTGGAGAGTACGTCATCACGCTTGCAGACCAAAGCCGATGCATGTATATCGTCCTCAGTCCCTAGAACATGGCGACGCCAAACCTCGTTATACAACTCTCATGGCTCGAGAAACCAGTTAGACTCGTAGATAGGGATAAAGGAGTGTAGGAGATATTCGCAGTCAGGGAGTAGGGGAGAGAGAGGGAGTTGAAAGAACCGACCGAATACCAGCATCAAATCAGTATGGGGAGGATAGATATAATACTTGGTGTGTGATATATACTTGGAAGGATAATAGACTGCTTTGTTGTTTTGTATCCGTCGCGTTGCTCTGCAGGTCTTCTTCGTAAGATTAGAGATTTGTTGGCACTGTCGTAATAGTGCAGCCTTCTGGTTTGTCTTCTGGAATTTGACTTCTGACTTCAGTTTACTGGTCTTGACACTCTTCACTTCTGGCTTCTGGGTTTTCTGTTTTTCGCAGCCGAGTTTCTGTTTCTGTTTACTGATTTTTCTGGTTCCTATGTACATTATTATTATTTTTTTTTTATGTAGTTCGATTTCTGAATCCTGCTTCTTTGTTCTAGGCTAATGGGTTCTGGCTCCTGATTTCTGTCTGAGGCTTATCAAAAATCAAGGACCCCACATTTTTTAGTTCAGCAAAGTGATAAAAGTTCGCAAAAATACAGCGCCTCGAAGCTGGAGAAATAAAAGTAAATAATTTTTTTTTTTCTCCCCTTCACTTTCATCACTCCCGTTTTTTTTTCCCCCTTCTTTTTTTTCCCGCATCGTATTATTACCTCATACCAAGTTTAGTTTACTATTTTGTAAGTGATATCCACATGGTTTCATTTATTTTATTTTCGTCCCTGTATGGCCAGTGGGGCCTTTGGCGACGTCAAGTAATCCTCGAAGTATTTGGCGTTCATATTTCCTAAGTCTTGACCGATTTTGTTTTGTCAATGCAGAAACGTTCAAAGCATATGTCATGCACGGCCTAATTACCATTTTGTACATTAACACTGCGATGCTCTACTCTATTTGATTCTTTTGTATAAATGGTAATAACATTTTTGAATTTTTTATTGCTTTGACGCAACGGTTTTTGATAGTTGATTTCCGGTTGTGTGTAGCTGAAATGTATGTGCCTAAGTACTTGATTTCTGACATGGGTTTAATTATGGCTCCTCCAAGTATTCTGCTTCGTTGTTCTTCGACAGGTGGTCCATGAGGGTCTCGAATAACTAATTTAGTTTTAGTCTCGTTTATGGTGAGACCAACTAAACGGAGAAGTTCTTTCATTTTTGTAATGATTCGATCGATTACTTCTATTTCTTCCCCGATCAGTATCAAGTCATCCGCGAAAGATAATATCATGGGCAGGGTTATTTCCAGATCTTGGTCGAGTCTCACTGCGCTTTCTTCTTCCTCCAGCGTTCTAAGTACCTCATCGATAATTATTGTGAACAGTCTTGGAGATAGGGGGCAGCCTTGTTTAACGCCTTTGCCCTTGTTGATAGTTTCCGAATTTTGTCCGCACCATGATATGAAAGTTTCGTCGTTCATACATGCTTTGATTATTCTGTTAGTAAGAGGTGCACCTACTCTGGTTAGCAGTACATCTTTAAGTACTTCTAAGTTGACATTATCGAATGCTCTTTCTAGGTCAAGGGCCACGACGTAAACTACCGCTCCTTCTCTCCACTTAATATCTAAAACACGTCTAAGTGTAAAAATATGATCCTCAGTTGATCGGTTATTCAAGAAAGCCGCTTGATAATTTCCTAAATTAGTGATAGCCGAGTCTAGCCTTTCTAATAAGTAATTCGCGTAAATTCGATATCCTACGTTACAAATAGATATCTTCCTGAAATCATTTATGTTTTTTGGGTGAGGTTGTTTCGGGATGGGGACTTGCTTAGTGAGGCGCCACTCCTTAGGAACTTCATTTTTGTGCCATATCAAAGCCATAGTTTTGGTGAGTTCTTCTAAGAATTCAATTGGGGCTGCTTTGTATAATTCGGGTACAACGTGATCGGTTCCTGGGACAGTGGCATTTTTCATGCGCTGTATAATATTCCTAATGTTCTCAACGTTAGGGGGCTCCATCTTCGTATAGGCAAGGCCTGTTTCATTCGCGGTATTAACGTGTCGCCCTTCGCTTTGTCTTACGTCTGCAATCCAGTTAGACATTGGAATGTAGTGTTTGGATTGATTTCGTGCATAATTCCTTTTATGATTTCTAAGAAATTTGTAAGTTATTTTCATACGTAGGGATTTGTGTGTCTTGCTTAGGCCCTGAAAAAATTTATTTGTTTTGTAAGTTTCCTCTTTTTCTAAGATGGTTTTAAGTTTTTTTCGCGCTATAGTTACATTTTGGTGTACTTTTTTGTCTTGGGGATATTGTGATTTTTGGAATAACGCCTTTTGAAAATTTGCTAAAGCGACTCTACTTTCTTTTGATTTAGCAGCAGGTTTTTGTAGTGCCTTATGTGCAGCAACTTTTAAAATATTATTTAGGGTGTCCCATTCAAGTGTGTTATCGTTTTTGTCCGTCAAATTCTTATTTGAGTTTTCTTCTTTTTTAACTAATTGGATTTTTTTCTTTTACCGCGTTCTGGTAGATTGTCAAGTTCTTTTTATTTTGTAAAAGCTCGTAGTCGTAATTTTTATGGTTATATTGGATTTTTTTGAATTGGCATTTTTGATTGTTTTTTGGGTAACCCGTTTTATATGTAAAAGATGTCATTTGTACTTTTCCCCATATCAGTTTATGATCGGATTTAACTTTCAGACCTGATTTAACTTTCAGAAGCCGAGTGTTCGGCAGAGCGCTAGGCCTAAAATATAAACAGATGAAACAGTCACTCAGACCCCGATTAATTTACTAGGCTGAGAACCTACCCCCGCTTCCCCGTACTGCTTCGCTCGCTGACTCGGTAGATCTTAATACGCATTCGGCGATCACTTGCCACTCGACGCCATCTTGTCATTCAATCGGGTATAATCTGTACTGACTAACTGTCTGCCGCAACTTCAACAATACGTGTAAATCCTCACTCGGCCGCAGCACTGTTTCTCGGCGAAGTGGCTTTTTACACTCTACTCGTTAGGTTAGGTTAGGTTGGATCTCATTTCCCCCCCATGGGTTCCCGGTTTGTCGTACCGGGGGGGCTCAGTACCCGTGGTAGCCTCGAGCCACGGGGAAGCTAAGAGGAACCCGCGAGGGGGCGCTCCTGCTGTCGTCAACCAGCAGTGAGCGCCCACATTGGGGCGGCGGGGGAGTGGGAAGATCTCCCCCCACCCGGGGAGGGGCGCTCCCGCGGGCTCGGCTTCGGCCTTGAGCCTGTAGGGATGCGCCCAATGGGGCGGCGGGGGAGTGGGAAGTTCTCCCCCCACCCGGGGTGGGGCCGCCGGGAGGGGAATGTTTCATTGCCCTCCTGGCGCTTCAGGCGGGGCCACACCGCCGTGGCTGTGGTTGGAGATCGGTCGCGGAGGAGGAGGAGTGTCGGTGTTACGTTGCCGCTCTCCCTATCCTCCGCGACCGAGCGGTGCCGCACCGCGTTTGCGGCGAGAGGTAAGCGGCGGAGCCTTTATCTTCTCCGCCGCTGGGAGCCGGTTTATCTGGCTCCCATGGGTCCACAGGCGGTGGACTGCGTGGGAGTTTGCCGCCTCTCAATTGGGCCGAGGAGGTATGGCGCGTCCGTGAGTTCCGGACGCGCCGACTTGGTGAGTGGGGGGGCGCTGTGACGCTCCCGAGGAGGGGTCGCTTTGGCGGCCAGCCGCGCCGGGGTTCGCGGATGTATTTCCGTTCCCGTGTCCCCGGCAAAAGCGGTTGAGATGGAACTCCGGAGGTTTTTTAGTGGGTAGGCACGTCGATCTGGCGTGGAGTCCCACATAACCCGACAGCCTCCCCCGCAGGCTGACGGGTATCCGTAACAGGGATCTTTCCTCCGTAAAAAAAAAAAAAAAAAGGTTTGATCTCATTTGTCAGCACGGAGCAGCACAGAACCATCATTTGCCATAGCGAGAGAGAGTGCAGAATGCTATTGCATACTATTGCATGTCCGGTGCGATAGCATTCCGTCGCTTTCTCTCGCTCTGGCAAATGACAGTTCTGAGCGACAGAAAAGGATAGCTGTATAGAAAAGTGCTGCTCCGTGCTGACTAATGAGATCCAACCCTAATCAGCCTATTATGTTTTAAGGTTTATATAACAATGAAATTGGAGTATTTTCAGTTGATATAGGTAAAATTTAATTATTAATTAAACTGCGGTTTCGTCATCGGTCGGTGCCTCACTTATTTGTGAAAATTAAATTCTCCTTTACTCCAAGCTCATAAAGTTTAAAATGCCCTAACATATTAAATAATTTAAACCTTTCAGAGTTATATCTCGAATGTTTCAAAATATCCCATGAACAATCTTCATCGGGATAATAAAATTAATAAAGTATTCCAGAATATTCCAGCGATCCTTTGTAAATTTCGCGATGTTACGAGCTTCGGTTTCCGGTTCTCGACAGACCGGTAGAAAATTCAATTACTTTAAACTGTTTCGTAAAGGAACGAGCAAATTGCATTTTTGTTTTTACCCTTTTATTGATTGTTAAGTTTGTGCATACACAGTGGTAAAAACATTAGTATAGTAGTTAAAAGCACATACTTGTAACTAAGTACTAATATTTAATGCCGGTATGCAAATAATCATTAAAATCCACCCAGTAACTTTCTGTATTAATAACATTAACATATATAAAATTATTATTTAAATTTTATATATTCTACTGCAAATAAGACAGGGAGACATTATATCTCCGAAACTGTTCACCGTTGCACTGGAAGATGCCGTCAAGCTTCTGGAATGGGATGGATTTGGCATCAACATCAGTGGCGAGCATATCACTCACCTTCGGATTGCCAACGATATCGTTGTCATGACAGAATCGATGGAAGGCTTAAGTACTATGCTCGGAGACCTAAATCGAGTTTCCCAACAGGTGAATGTAAATGAACATGGACAAACCGACAGTAATATCGAATTTCCATGTCGCGCCCCTACCTGTTTGTGTTGGGAGCTCCACCCTCGAAGTGGTAGACCAGTATATCTACCTGGGTCAGGTGATCCAGGCAGGAAGTTCCAGCTTCGAGGAAGAGGCTTTTCGACGAATCCGACTCGGCTGGGCAGCGTTCGGGAAGCTACACAGTATGTTCTCGTCTAAGTTACCTCAGTGCTATCAAGACGAAAGTGTTTAATCAATGTATATTACCAGTGATGATAACTTATGGCTCTGAAACGTGGCCCCTTACTATAAGTCTCATAAGAAGGTCACTCAACGCGCTATGGAGAGGGCTATGCTCGATGTTTCTCTACGTGATCGAATCAGAAATGAGGACATCCGTAGGAGAACAAAAGTCACTGACATAGCCCAGCGGATTAGCACGTTGAAGTGGCAGTGGGCGGGACACATAGCGCGACGAACCGACGGATGATAGGGCAAAAAGGTTCTCAAATGGCGATTACGTACTGGCAAGCGAAGCGTAGGACACCCACCCACAGGGTGGTCTAACGACCTGCCTAAGGTTGCTGGAAAGCGCTGGATGCAGACCCCTCTAGATCAGCCATTTTGGAACTCCTTGGGAGAGGCCTATGTCCTGCAATAGACGTTGTGCGGCTGGAATGATGATGATGATGATTACATAAATACTAGTGTGTCTAAGATCTCGTGAGTCACCCGAGGGTTGAAATTTATATAATAGCTGAAATATGATATTTTTAACCCAATTGATAACAATGGGTTTGCAAAATTGACGTTTTTAAAGGAAGGTATTTTATTTTGAAAAATTTTAAAAAACTGAATCGACATTGTTTTCTATATTTTTATGAACCTTCTTACAAAATTTTACGAATCGGTTGAGAAATGCGACCTGTAGGCGAGAATGCCGAACAGACAGACAAAAGCATTTATTTATGGTCGATCTCGAAAATCAAACGCTTCGCTCGCTCGGTCAATTATGTATGATCCCCGATTAAAGACGACTGGACCAATTTAGAAAATTTTAGTTTGGAGCGTCATACTGACGAGGTTGTCCAATATGAATTTTATCAAAATTGGTTTTGTAGTTTTGCGTTGAACTCGATTTTTAGTTCTTTATTTTTCAATGTCTCGGGAATACTTACCTTTAAACTGGTCAGTGAGTATTTTTTTGCTCGCGCTATTTGTTAATTTAACCAAGGGAATGGCTATCAATGTACTATATTGCTAATGTTTTAGAAACATAATATAACTATGTCTGATTTCCACGATAGTGCATCATCTCGCAGAGATTCCAAACTTAACTCTTTCAACCCTGTTAAGAGTAAAGATATAATGTACGAGTACGAGTACGAGTAATATAATGTACGAGTTTTGGTTTCCTCTTATCAGTCGTTGGAAAGTTCAATTTATGTTAACCTTTTTGTTAAGGAGAAAGATCAAATTGTATTTCGTTTTTTTTCCTTTTGCATCGACTTGCTTTGTTTAAAGACGGCTCAGCTTTGGAAGCATGCCATGAAAAATTGTCTTAGCAGATTTAGACGAGAGAGAAACCGGTTGCTTTTGTCTGATATTTCTAGCACAAAACGTGAATTTTCATCATTTTTCTTAGTTGAAAGTTAACGTTGTTTGTCACGAATGTTATGGCGCTAAAAAGAAATCTAATGAAGATTTTCCAATTCGTCTGGCCAGCGTGGGCCAAATCGTCTAATTGGCTTTGGCCAAAGATAGTACCAAAAGGGTAGCTTATGCAGTACGGGCTGTAAAAGACCTGATGATATGATGATTTAAAAAGTTATGGTTGTTTGCTTATGAATAAACATTACAAAAATATAATAAAGATAAGAACATAAATAAATAAATATTATTATATTTAAAGTAAATAAAAAAAAATTCAAGAATATTTACTGTCAAATGCTTTATCAATCATAAACTAAGTACATTGAAGTAAAATTAGTATTAAAATTTAATTAAAGATTTATTTGAAAACCAAAATGTTTTAATTAATTCAAAACATAATATTAAGAAAGCTTTTTTAATTTTTATTTTACTAATATGTTTTTGTCATCTCATTTTGAAATAAAATATTATAATGTAATATTATAAAATGAAATTCTTCCGGGAAGAGCAATCAGCCAAAAAACATTGCCAAGTTCTAAAAACCTCGTCAAAGATATACCAGTATCACAGTGTTAAAAAAATATTAAGATTCCATTGCTAGGTCGTATATTTTACGCGTTTCCTACTCCAATTGTTCTCGCTTTAACCAGCACTCGACCCTTTATATCAAAAGCTTACAGAACAAATTATGGATATTGCAGAAATGGCTATTTGTTTGCCGTGTGGTTTCCAGCTCAGAAATAGAACCTCTACATTTTTGCTTTTGGTGCAACATGTCACTAGACTGATATAGTATTCTATCTTTTTCAATGTATCACGAAAAATCAAACAGTAATCCTCGCACAACTTCAATGGAGTCTCGGTTTCAAGGAGCAATACACACACATTTTGTGCAACAATAGGATTACATACAAGGTTGCGTTGCGATTGAGAGGTAACCGGTTAATTTTCTTACAAATGCAGCATCTTATCTTGCATTAAATTATGTCAATTAGAAACATAGCGTAAACACGGACTAACTTTACGACTAGGTTATAACAATAATACACCCTTAAAAATTGACATTGACAGGTGAGCTCATCTGTCAATGCCATCTTGATTAGGAAGGATAATGGCTTGGACCTTATATTAGAGTTAGTATTTTAAAATAAGTCGGGTCAAGTCCAAAATCCGATTTTTTACTGTTTCATACTCCAGTTTAATAAAATTACACAAGATGGAACTTTTAAAAAACCGATGAAATTTTCTATACCAATTTTAATTTACGTTCGGGTGCTATATTTCTTCTTCCACATAAAAATGCGTGGCCTTGATTCTAATGACAGGCATGAGTTGAAAAATTACATATAAATGCGTGGAGCAATCTTCCGAGACGCGAAGCTTGAGAAGGATTTTTACCGAAAAAAAAATTATACCCGGCCGGGTCGGTATTATGCAGAACTGGCCCATTTTTTTCACACTGAACGTATGACGCATTTGCGACGTGGAATAAGAAAAGGATTTAGTAAGGAAAGAAGTCTTAGCGTTCAGATGTGTTCCGTAAATAATGAAGTCGATGTTAAGGGGCCCAAGCTACCTACCGTGACTAATTCCAGGCATGAAATGTACGACAAACACAATGTTTCATACATTGTCTAACAGTGATTCAGGCATTGTATACATTGCCTAGGCGTTTTATACACTTTCTGAATTTCACACATTGCCTGTAACATATATAAACTACATAATACTATTACAAAAAAGAAAACATTAATTAAACAAGGATTTCTAAAAACAACAAACATTATGTAAACTGTTTTGCGTACAAACATAAAGCGAAAAGATAAATGATACTGACGCAAAACGTCTGGGTCTGAAACTAAACTCCATCTCTGAAGGCTGCTACAAAGTAAACTCGAAACGATTTGTTTTCTCACTTTCCCGGCGCAGTTATAATTGGTAGTCTTACTGCTTTCGCAAATTAAATAGACCATTTTTCGTTTCATTTTCTACTAGATGTTTAAGTTTGAAATTACCTCACTTCGTTTCTCTTTTATAGTGTGAAAATGAAAATTGTTTTATATTTACATTGAAATTGTTTAGCAGTATTTTGTTCATTTCTATTCTCTTTGTAAGGCAATTAAGGCTTGTGGAAATAAAATAAAAAAAGTTGCTCTTGTGGAGAAATTTTGTTGTCAAGCTTTTGACGTCTTTTTCATTTTGAGTTTCATATAAGGTATAATCGATATAACACGATTTTGGACTGCCTAAGATGACTTTGACAATGAGTTATACGCAACCAATTTTTTGTTCTTCTGCTGCAATAAAACATGTCGAATAGTTTTTTATTTTATTTTGTTTTATTTTAATGAGACACAACAAATTGTAACCAAAGTAATACATTATATAATATATGTTTAAAATAGCAAAGCAACAACTCAAAACGTGTGCATACAGCAAGTTTAAGTATAAAAAAGTTGAGAGCTAAGTATTAAAAAATATATGTAGTTAATGTACCTATATTGCTGCCAAAGTCTTAAAAGTAGTAAGTACATATATCAAAGTAATAAGTTTCGAAATGGAAAGAACGATAGACGACCTCTCCATAAACACTACCAAGTAAGTCACTGAGTGCAATTATACACAGTGACACCTAAAGCACAGAACAAGTAAAAATAAACACTTATTTTTAAACTGTCAGATAACTAAAATTTTGTTTTTGAAGGAGTACAAAGTGAATCCAAAAATTAAGAGTACAAAGTGAAACCAAGAATATTAAACATTAAATTAAATTTAGAGCCTGGCACTAAACCTTAATCGAAGAAATTTTATTTTTCTCTAGTTTCATAAATATTTATTTTTTACCTTTTACTTTTCATAATTATTTATTTAAGCGTTGTGTACGAAGAATTCAATACTCTTTACTTAGCTAGACAATAATCTATAAAATCTGATACAAATCTAAATCAGCGCTATAAAAGAGAACAGATTTAAATCACGGCAGTTGATCTCTTTTTAGCCGCATTAGGGCAAGTCATTTGTTCTAACTTGGAGTAACCGTTTGCTTTATCCAATACAATATTCATGGACATGGCGTAATCGTGTGGAGTTTTACGTACAGTAAATAAGCGAGCAGCCATTTGTTCTCGAAGCTTCTGATTGAATTGCTCACTATTTGTTGTGGACCTTTGTTAGATTTGTCAAAGGTCATAAGATATTTGTAAGATATTTCATTTTCATGAAATATAAACTGATCAGTACAAGTTTCTGGTTTTGTAAAATAAATATGATTTCGAATTTTCTTTGAAGATAACTTTATAATAGATATTTTATTTTACGAGTATGCATATGTTTATTCATTAAGCTATTAACATGTCTGAACCATTTGCTTTCAGTCACTACTTTTAGAAATCATGATTCAAGAAAAATGAATCATTGTTTAAAAAAGCTGTTAAGATCTCAAACTTTCATTGAAAATAATTTTAATATTTTTATTTTAAAAGTGTGCATATCTGAAATTATATAAATACTTAAATTTCAAGAAAAATCATGAAATGTGAGGTCAACTAATAGCTATTACTGAAAACTATAAGATGTAGATAACTCCGCATAAAAATTATTAGCAATAGGCAAACATTCATGATTTACAGTGATTATTTGTTGAACACCCTATGCTTTGAAAAAAATATTCTGAAAATCATGCTGTTGAATCAGAACATTTTAAAAAGTACATTATAACAAGACTCAGTAAACGAGAATCTGTCTTGATAATGCACCTATCCGCTTTTACTGATCTGAAAAATTTCTTGGCAAATATATTTGACTCAGCATGACTGAGCCAAGATCTTGACACTGATATTCGTCTCCGAGCTTTAGCTAAGTATATAAACGTTAGTGATAGAGCTCTGGTGTTGGGATTTACTGAGATTTAGAAACTGATGTGACAGAGTCGCTAGATTGAAAAGAAATCTTTTTGAACTAGACTTGGATGCGGGGTTCTTTTAAGTTTTCATTTAAAAATACATAAGAGAAAAAGATTAATTTTCTTTCATGAGTTTAAATAAAATTAGTAAAGCTGATATATTTGGTTCAATATTTTATTTTAAACCTCTTAATACATTATTATATGAATATATAAATTGAAACCTCGAATTTACATCTTTATTGTCGATTTATTTATTTTTTCGTGTATGGTATAAATAGAAAGTTTAATTTGTAGTTTTCAATATTTGAAAACAGTACAGTTAAGGGCAGATAACCATGATTCCCTGATTTAAGGCCATATAGTTACTTTTATATCTGCGCTCCTGACTGTACATATGATGAAAAAGTTTTACCAGGGATTGAATCTAGCCATAACCTAAATATAAATATTATAACACAATGCCGAAAGCTCTTCAATTCCCGGCATCCAATCTTTTATGAGCTAACGAAATTTAATCAACAACATAAGCCAGCATTTTGTTTATAAATTCTTTCTCACTTAAGAGCTTGGTACATAGAAAATGTTATTGAAAGGAACTGTTAAGAGTGGTGTGCATTTACCAGTTACATTTTTTGATCGGTTTAGTATCAAATAAGCTATATCTATCTATAAGGGATTGATAGAACCAAATAACGAAGGAAGATTTATTATCGTTACATAAAATATTATTTATCTGAAGTAGTTTTTACTTTTAGTATTATAAATATGAATGAAAAATGTATTGTTAACTTAAATACAAATACAAATCCAAATTGTCTTTATTGTCGAACTCAAGTAAAATATATATAGGTCATAACATTATAAAAGTGCCTCCATGTTCTGTCCTAATAGGACATACAATAATTAATATTATTATAAATTTATTATCAAGTCCATGTAATGTGAGCATTTACATTTACAAGGGTATAATATAATATTATAATTAAAAATCAAATATAATAGCCATTTAAATATTCTTTTATAGAGCTTAAATAAACAATTTCATCAAACTGTTGTACCTGCTCATAAAAGTAGTACCTATTAACTAAAACTTAACTTTACTTTAAATAAGAAATAAAGCTCAGCATGGCTTTCAGGTCTTGCGACACTCGGTCTATCCCGTAAGTCATATAAATTCATATGACATATTATTTGCATGATGATATATATTTAAACATTTGGCTAAAGATTTGAAAATAATTTGGCTGCATTGTCATTTGCACATAATAGCCCCCTAAAACAATGTACCTATATCTGTACCAAACATACCTACACTTTGCCTACACACCTTTTATCACGGTGAACATGATCATTAGACCCTACGATCTGTCTATTTTGTATGTGAAAAGAGTTGAGGTGTGAAGAGGTGATTATTATGTATGTATGTAGAAACTTCTCCTTTGGGTGTAGGCTAAGTAGAAAAGATACAAAAAATGCCTCGGGTTATTACGTGCCCTTAGAAGGGACTGTACGTAAGCTGTTTTAGCTGAATTTATTCATGATGAAACCCGACAAAGCCCTCTGAAAATATTTTTTTTTAGCCCTGATGGACACGGGATAAGGGGAGTAAACTTCAGATACGATATTTACACCGATTCGAAGTATCGATACATTATTCATAGGAATTTTATGCAGTATCGGAATTCCTATAAATATTGCATCTGCTTTTAGAAAAGGTGAAAAAAGGTAAATTATGCTTTATAATGTACAGTGTAAACGGTGTAACAACTTGAATAGGGGTCAATGTGTTCATTAATACACATTGTTTTATGAAATAACTACAAAAAAGTTTCAAGTTTGTCAGGATCGTAGCTTATAGAGATACAAAGTCTCTGCTAATTTCAGTGGAATAACGTCTTCATGGTTTTATAATGTATGTATATAATTTACTGAAAGAAAGCTGTTCTTTACAATTTAGTATAGTATCTGGCTTCCGAAAGATTAGATGATGATAAAATTATCTTCAGTTGAGACTCATGTCATTTATAAAGATAAAATATAATCAAACCGGTTACGAACCCGAAAAGAGCAAAGAAGCTAATAATGTAACCGAGATGAGGGAAAATAAAAATTAAAAACAGAACCAAGTGGCTATAAATTGAAAAAAGTGTAAACAATAAAGTTAATTCGAAGCCTCGATTTATGTGAAAAATACGTTTTGGCGGACGGTTTTCAGATAAAATCTCTTTATTAAACGCCCAAAACACACGCGGATAAATAAAAAATAATTGAATGCTTTGTAAAGGGTATCAGAATTAGGGATTTTGTTTTATTAAATTGGTATTTCTGATAAAGCTGAAAAATCAGGATTGTTTTTTGGCACGACGGAAAATTGGACGATGCTGAGTTTGATATAAAACTAGGTTATTTTTTATGTTACTAACCCATTCATGTTTCACTGCTGGTCAAAGTTTTCTCCTCTTTCCTTTTACGATTTTCTGACCTTCGTACGAGATGTAATACACTTTCTAATATTTATGCGTTCTTATTGAATTATATTTATAAGACTTTAAAAATCCAACGTTTGTTTGGCAAGGCTTGGAACTGGTACCAAAAGTACAGGTTCTGTACCGACATTTAGAGGTTCTTTTCATTTCGGTACCTGGGATACCTGTTCTAGATGAGTACCGGTACTCCTTCTTAAAAGTACAGGTACTTACCTTATTTAGGTACCTGTTGCTATCTGCTTATACTGGTTCCTGCTGGTAGATACCGGTATCAGTACCAGATAGCAGATGCTTTCTCACTCTGACGTGATTTTGTACCGGTAAAGTACCGATACTGACGGAAAAATAGTAGCGGCACAGATAGTAAAGGTACTATGTCTGGCACCGATACCCCACCAAGATCAATGGTACCGGTTCCCATAAATACCGGTATTTCGAACCTTCTTGTATGGACATATATGTTAATGACTGTAATTTCAGTCTCTTCATCAGGTCTTTTTAAAGGCCCATCTAGACAGTACATGTTTCTTGCCTACTTCATACCATTTAAGTGAAGCAATAGATAATTTGCATGGTCTAAACCGAATGTCAGACATACAAATCTTTAGTGGTATGCAACAGGCAAGAAACCGCACCGTCTATACTAGCCTCAAGTCTCCACTGCAGGAGCACGACTCTCTCTATACTACCAAAACCATACTTAGAGCAGCTAGAGGCCAGCCTAAAGTCTCCACGCTATTCAGAAGGGTTAGAGAGGTCTCATGGATGTTTATAAGCTTTTTTAGTTTGTATTTCCTTATAGACGCTTTCTACGACATTCTTGGGAAGACTTGGAGTGGCCCTATTCTACTCTGTCGGAAACCACACGACGGAATACTAATCGGTACCTCATAAAATTTTGTAGGCGTGATGAGACTAAACTATTTTGGATGACAAGTTATTTAAGTGATAGGTCAAAACAAATATTCAATTAATTAAATTTACCCACATCCATAATGTTACATAAAAGAGCGGGCAACTATTCAAAAAACTCTTTCACTTCATAATTTTAATGGGAGTCGTTTAAATTTTCCTTTAGATACGCGCCTCTCATAATGTTGGCCATAATGGTTCTTTGACGCATATTTTATGCGATGGTCTAAAGAGTGTTGAAAAAGTGTTAATTCATGAATAAAATAATCGTAAGGTTAACATTTTCATTAACTTTAGGTCTCATTTTCCCTACGGCACCTTTAGCTGTAGACTTTTTTAAGTAACGCCTTAATTATGCAAGTATAAAGAGAGCTTAGGTACTCAAAGTGTAATTACTTATTCTTCAGTAAACTTAGTACACAGCTTTGCTTTTTATGTTTTTACAAGTTTTTATTTAACTTCAAACATTAATTATGTATATTTTTTAATATACTAAACGACTTCACCCCAAAGTGTGAACCTCGTGACCCCATATCACGGCAACCAAAACACTGTTGATAACGGTGTGGAGAGTACACAGAAGCTCCCAGCCGAAGTCCGTTCACGGTATGAAAGTGGAAAGTTTCTGTATGGAACTTCGAAATTTGCTATGCAGAAACTTTCGAAGTGCCGTACATCGATATTTTAAAAGTCCACTATTGGACTGTCATCCTGAACTCCGACTTTTAAAATATCTATGTACGGAACTTCAAAAGTTTCTGTACGAAACTTCGAAATTTGCTATTCAGAAACTTTTGAAGTTCCGTACATCGATATTTTAAAAGTCGAAGTTCAGGATGACAGTCAAACTATTGTAATCCAGCAATGTACCAATATTGTAAGATGGAATGATATGGAGCCAGTGGCTGGACTTCTTGAAAGAGACTACGAGGAGCCGGGTGCGGTCTGTATTACTGACAAGATATTGAGCCAATGGTATCCTGGTCGTCGTCATCATCATTCGAGCGTATTCCCAGTTGCATTCTCAGGGTTACTGGTTTTTACACAGAGCTACTGCCGTCTGACCTCCACAACCCAAAGAAAAGACCAGAACCAAACCTTGGATATGTTTGAACAAACCGTAGATGGCGTTTGGAACTCACAGCTTTTTGTGCCTTCCAAAGCTCGGAATCATCTTTCTTTTCCCATAATCAGGTGATTCAATCCTGCAATATCCTAACCAGTTTTTTGCAAGGTATGATTCTTAGTGGGATTTGAAACCACGACCTCCAGATCACAAAGCGAACGTCTGGACACTGGACCACAGAGGCAGTCAATTTCCAGGAAAAATACTTAATGCAAAGCAAGGATGACTAAGAATATGCTCTTAAAACATAGTCCAATAAATCACGTTTATTTTTTAAACCCATGTAAAGCAACATGCTCGTATCACAATAAATGTAAAAAACCAGTAGAGTGCGAGTCGGACTCGCGCACTAAGGGTTCCGTACTATTAAATTCTATAAAAAATTACGTTTATTGTATGGGAGCCCCACTTAAATACTAATTTTATTCAGTTTTTAATATTTGTTGTCAAAGAAGCAACAGATATACGTCATCTGTGATAATTTCAACTGTTTAGCTATCCACAGCTGTTCATGAGATACAGCCTGGTGACAGACAGACGGACAGATGGATAGCGGAGTCTTATTATTAGGGTCCCGTTTTTACCCTTTAGGTACGGAATCCTAAAAACATTTCGCTCCTAACATTCCAATTATAGACTGAGCCCCGACACTATTGTGAAGCAAAAAATACCGAAACCCACCCGAAACCTAACTATTTAGCATAACCGTACCTTATTTATTCATATTTGGAAACACTCCAAATGGGTCGCGGGTCTTTATTTACGACAGAATATTTCAAGCTCTCGTGCATTTTAACGATATGTGAAAAATATTAAAATGTAACTTGGGCGTTTTTGGCCGGCACTTATTGAGTTCGTGAGATGGAGTGGCGAAGAGGATAATAAAGAATTTCAGCTTTTCAAATTGATGGAATAACCTTTTCTTTTTTAAGATTCCGTATTCAAAGGGTAAAAACGGGCCTATTACTAAGACTCAGCTTTCCGTCTGTCTGGTTGTCACCAGGCTGTATCTCATGAACTGTGATGACAGACAGTTGAAATTTTCACAGATGATGAATTTCTATTGCCATAATAACAAAAGTTACTAAAAACAGAATAAAAAAAATTAAGTGGGGCTCCTATAAAACAAACGTGGTTTTTTTGCAGTTTTTTGCTCAATATTAATAACGACAACAGGTACACACTTTAAATATTCACAGAATATTTAGTTATATATTCACTTCAAAACTAAATAAATAAAATAAAATAAACATTACAAGTGGTTCCCTTACATCATACGTGATTTTTGTAGATAATAAATAAATATATATATAGACAACACTGGTTGCGCTAGCCCCAAAGTAAGTTCGTGACTTGTATTATGGGATACTTACTCAATGATTAAGTTTTAAACTATTTTATGAACTACTATTTACAGTAAGTACATAAATCTTTTCTTCACAGCACGTCCAGTGCTGTGAAGAAAAGATTTATGAGAAGATCTGAATTTTTCTACGCAAAATTGCGAAAAACGGTTACTTTTGGCGTTTGTGCGTAGAAAAGCTTCACATTCTAACTTTTAACTGTAAACAGTAGTTCATAAATAATTTGAAGGGTTATTTAGTGCCTGGTCACGATAACATTTTAAATGATGTCTCCGTTTCCTATCAAATGATTTATTTCAAATGGGAGCAGCACTGGACCCTGTAAAATTCAGGTATAACCTTAACTCGCTAGTCCAACTCATTGGATGTCTTGGGTTTGATCCGAGCCATGGGAAATTGAAAATAGCTCTTCAAAGTGATGGTCTTGGGTCCTATGTACTTTTATAAATATGTATTGTACATAAGTTGTCTACTTCAAAATTCGCAAACTAATTAATTTGTTATTCAATTTCTAGTATCGGATTGACCTAACATTTACTCACTACGTACACATTTACGTTATTTGAATGATATTCTAATATAGTGATGTCATAAAGCTTATATGACGATGCGGCAATAGACAATCACAACCCTATTAACATTGATGTTTTATCTAGTTTTAAATGATATCCACGGTATCATGATAAAGACCGAAAGTACTACCAAAGGGTCATAAAAAAAAACTTTTTATTAAAAACATTTTTACAAACAATCTTAATACCCTTATAGTGTTGTACGTGGGGCGCACTATAAGTTTCCGGAATGAATATGAAAAAATACTATTAAAGGTACAAAATTAATTTATTGTTTTTCAAAATAATCTCCCTTGGCGTCTATGCACTTTTTCATTCGATGAAACCAGTTTTGAAAACTTTTGTGCCACTCCTCTGTGGTGACCTCTGAAACGTGTTTTTCATACTCCTCGACAGCCTCTTCTGGTGATGAAAATCGTTGACCGCGTAATTGGTTCTTAATTTTTGGGAACAGAAAAAAGTCACAAGGTGCCAGGTCGGGACTGTATGCAGGATGACTCATGAGTTCTACATTTTTCGCCTTCAAAAAGTCGTTTGTCTGTCTGGCCGTGTGAGAACTAGCATTGTTGTGGTGCAGGATGATACGGCGTTTACGGTTATTTTTACGGAGTTCGTCAATAACTTCCGGCAAACAAATGGTCGTGTACCAGTCACTATTCACTGTACGACGATTCTCTAAAGCAAAAGTAGCCACGTGTCCGGTTTTATTAAAAAAAGAAGCAATCATCCGCTTAGATGCACTTTTCACGCGCGCCACTTTGGTTGGTTTCGGCTCATCTTGAAAGACTCAGACACCTTCGTTGAATCTGGTAAGCATGGCACTGCACCAAGTGACGCGGTCCGTTTTTTGAGCCTCGGTCAAGTTGTGTGGGATCCACCGCGAGCACAGCTTTCTCACACCCAAATGTTTGTGTAGGATTAATTGTATTTGACTCATGCCTATTTCTAAGGATGCGCGAATTTCATGGTAGGTCACATGCCTGTCTGTTTCAATCATACGGCGCACAGCATCGATGTTTTTGTTGGTCACAGCGGTGGACGGCCGACCATCGCGAGATTCGTCACTGAGATTGATACGACCACGCTTGAATTCTGCAAACCAGCTTTAAACAGTTGTCTTGCATGGTGCTTCATTGCCAAAAGCTGTTTCAAGCCGAGCGATGCTCTGTTGAGCTGTCAAATTACACTTAAAATCGTAGAAAATCATACTACGAAAATTTTCCCGAGTTAAATCCATGTTGATGCAGACACACAATTTTTTAAATGGCGCCACAAGGTAAAAACAAAAGACAGTCAGATGAAACAAACTGCACTATACATCCAAAGAGTTCTATTTTCAAATGTTGCAATAAATTTTTAAATATTGTTTATGTAAGTGGCCAGTTCCGGAAACTTATAGTGCGCCCTATGTATAGATATACCTAGTGTTGTATAAAAATATAACCCTAATAGTGTTGTGAAAGTTTTATCGTTCTATTATATTACTAAAGAATTTTAATATTAAGACACGTTGTCACATTTGATTGTGAATCTTCTGTTTTAGCAAATGATATATTTGCAAAAACTCTCAATGATTCGAAAGTTTCGAAAGCCACTTAATAAAAAGGTCTTTCTTTTTCTGTATAATGTTCCACGACAATTCAATTTCCGACCTTTTTCTTATATCGCCGGCTATCTTCGTGATACAATAATTGATCTCTTTTTTATGCGAAAAGCCGGTCTAGGCAAGAATGTGTTTCAGATTTATTATCCTCAACAGCTTTGTCTACGTCATGTTTAGGCTAGTCACGTCAATAACTTTGGCTTTCATACGATATGTCTCGGTAAACGGCTCTTTTATTTTCAATAAACCTATTTTTGGACAATGTTAAACATACTCTTTTGTTGTTTATTTTATTATGTCTACAACAACTGGTCAAATCTGTTTCATTTATCTGACGTTGGTATTGTTTTTTGTAATACTGTTTGGTTCCGCCACATCTAGCGGAAGTTTAGTGAACTAATTGTATCATTCTATTTTTAAATATGCGCTCGTGCTTGCCAGGAGGAATACAAGGTCTGGTACCGCAGTGTTTTTGATTGCTGGCAATCTTGTGCCACGAGTGTCAATGTCACTTGACAGGACTTTTTCCCGCTCTTCTTGCAAAACCTCGTCGCGGCGGACGCCACGTTTTGTTTCGCTCCGTCTTCATTTTGGACATTAAATAGCATTCTCACACCCGGCCGGGTAAATTCGTGTGGTGTTGTGTGGTGGTGATCAACAGACGTTGTAATTCAAGCCAAGCAAGGACTCAACGGATCGCGGCAGTACGAGCACGTAAGTACCTGACCGCATTTGCCTTTTGGTTAACACGAAGCGCAGTTTTTTTGTATCCCTATTTTATGAACCAGCGACCTCGCATGGTGACGTTACAGCTGGGTTCCCCCAGGAACTATCCTTTTTCTCGAAGCTAGCAAAGGGCGTCATCATATTGTTTGGCCTTACGAAGCCGGATTGAATAGCCGGTACTTCATAAATTGTGTTATCGAATACCATACAAAGGCAACCTTATTTCGTAGGCAATAGAGGAATCTCAACCGCTACATAAGTTTGTTTTCGTTTACAACCTATATCGCGGGTGGATTTATAATGATTGTTGCTTCCTTGCCTGGAAATTATAAATTGAGGTTATAATTATCTCGGCTTATGGTAATGAATGCATAATGTTCATATCGCTTTCTTTATAAATAGGTAAGTTTCAGTCCGACGATAAGATATTTCGTCAAACTTTAGTTCGCATCGCACACTTATTTCGAAAGTTAATCGAAATAGGTAGTCTTCTTACTAAGAAATAACCGCTTCGTTTTGTTATAATTTCGTATCGAATTCGCGTAAGTTTGTATCAAAGTGAATGCGTTTGTATACATACTTTATTCCTAAGTCAGTAATTAATCTGCTTAGATTTTTTAGTAGGTACGTTATTTATGACAATTACGAAAACTTCCGAGTTCGTTGAGAAGAATTATACCTATTTGTAATATCATTCGCTCGCTGACCGTAGCGCTTAGGTACATTGCGCTGCGTGTCGTGAAACCGGTTACCTATACGCTTATCAGAATGCATCGTATCTAACGCTTTGTTTACATTGAGTAGCCAAATCATATTTCATTGAAGTACTTCTTGCGCTGTTATTTAGCCTTGTTGGGATTAACTTTAAGTATCTGACTTGCTTTAAAAATGGCTACTGAAAGAAAACTTAAGTTAGCTGAGGGAAAACGATCGCAATGTTTTCTAAGGATACAATCTATTTATGATATGATTCCTCAGTTAAACGATAAAAAAGTGGTTAGACAATTTATTGCTCAGGCTCAGGTAATTGACCAATTAAGGTCAGAATTTATTAAGCTGATGGATGATGTTAACTTAATTAATTTGGAATTAAATCCAGAATATGAAGTCAGTTATAAGGCTGTGAACGCGTTCGATGATATTTATTGTATTGTTAAAAACAAATTAAATCAAATCGAGGCACCCGTGTCGAGCGTGTCGACTCAGAAAATCGACACGGTTCATACATGCCGAGAGGATACTATAAAGATTCCACGGATAGACCTTCCATCGTTTGATGGTGAAATTCAAAACTTTCCTTTCTTTTATGAAACTTTCAAAAGAGTAATTCATGAGAACTGTAAATTAACTGATTCAGAACGAGTTCATTATTTGTTCAGTCATCTGACAGGAAAGGCTAAGTCAATTTGCGCAGGAATAACTCCTGCAGCTGAAAATTATAAAATTGTATGGGAAGCGCTTATAGCAAAATACCACGACGAACGTGCATTAGCGACCTCCTATTTAAATCAATTGTTTTCTATGAAACCTGTCAGTGGTCCTTCGGCATCGAACCTAGAAAAATTATTTGATAGTTTTACAGCTACCATTTCCGCCATAAAACAACTTAAGATTGATAACTTAAGTGATTTTATTTTTATTCATCTTGGTCTTAAATTATTAGACTCAGATACAGCAAGAAGTTTTGAGATGTCTATTCGTGACTCGCAACAAATGCCTGACTATGGGGATTTTGTTAAATTCGTTCGGGAACAAGTAAAGATTTTATATCGAACTTCACAGCGCACAACACATTCCGCTAAGTCGGACGGCGGCCCGCGCGCCGGCGCCGGCGCCGCTCAGTCTCGATCCCCGCACAGTTACGTAAGCGCACAAGCGCACACTTGCGTTTTATGCGACAGTGCTGAACACGCGCAACTTTATAGTTGTAATAAATTTTTAAAACTCGCGCCTACTGAAAGGTTTAATTATATAAAGAAAATGCAGGCATGTATTAACTGCCTTAGCACTCAACATACCGCATCCAAGTGTAACTCTAAAAGAACTTGCCGAAAGTGCAATGGCACGCACCATTCTCTTTTACATTTTAACTCTCCACCGCGCGTGTCTGAAATTAAGGAGCCACCATCTAGTGATAATAAAAGGGGCTCGGTATCCGTTAATAATGTTCCTTTACATAATAATGAGAGTACTGCTGGTACATCCAAGGAGCCTATATGCACCTTGTCATCTACGGGCCGTGGAAGATTTCCTGTCACGGAAGTCCTCGCCACCGCCAAGGTCTTGGTGGTTGGTCGCAATGGAAAGGAACGGGTCGTAAGATGTCTTTTGGATCCAGGCTCTCAAAAACATTATGTCACTTCTAAATGTTGTCAAACTTTGGGCTTATCAATTAAGCACGATTTATTAAGGTCTGTGAAAGGCATTGGTGGCTCCACTCAACCCATTAGGGGTAGTGTAAACATTGCATTTCGGTCAAGATTCAAATCTGGTGACCAATACACAATCGAAGCGCTTGTATTGGATGAAATTACGGCTCAGTTACCAACATGTCATATTGACTTTTCATCAATGGACATGTTTGATGATGTTCCATTGGCGGATGATACCTGGGCTGTTCCAGGACAAATCGATATTCTTATAGGAGTAAATTTATTCGCTGAAATGTTAATGTCTGGTAAGGTAATTAATCAGCCTGGCCTTCCTGATGCCCTTGAAACAGCACTGGGCTATATTATACTTGGCGACGCGCCTGCTTTAGCACCATTTGAATTTTCCGTAGGATACCTTTCAACCTACGATGTCGAAGACTTGATTAAACGGTTCTGGGAAATCGAAGATTTAGGTAATGATGTAATCCTCAGCTCGGAAGAAAAACAAGCCGAGGAATTTTATAAGTCAACTGTCAAACGTAAGGAAGATGGACGTTATCAAGTAGCTCTTCCATTCAAACTTCATCCCAGCAACTTGGGTCATTCTTACACAACCGCAGAGCGAAGATTCTTGGCACTAGAGCGAAAACTAGTGGCGCAACCTAAATTAAAAATTCTTTATGACGAAGTCATACAGGAACACATAGACAAAAAATATTTGTCTGATGTGACTTCCGAACAATCAGAACATGGATATTACATTCCGCATCACGCAGTATGCCGTCAAGATAAGACAACTACTCGTCTAAGGGTAGTTTTAGACGCAAGCGCTGAGACCTCTAGTGGTTTTTCTCTAAATTCTGTACTTCACGCTGGACCCAGTCTTCAAGCAGACTTGTTCTGCATTTTATTAAATTTGAGACTTTTTCCCATCGCCATCACTGCTGATGTGCGACAAATATATCTTTGTATAGATGTACGCGAAGAGGACCGTCCATACCAACGCTTGCTTTATAGATTTGATCCCAAGTCGCCAATTAGGACTTATCAATATAACCGAGTAGCGTTCGGATTGCGCAGCAGTCCTTTTTTAGCTTTGCGTACCGTACAGCAGCTAATGGCTGATGAAGGAAACAAGTTTCCTATCGCAAAGGAAATCGCATCCAGAGATATTTATATGGATGATATCGCGAGTTCAATTATGAACGAACCACAAGCTATAACTGCCGCTCAACAGCTTATAGAGTTGTTTCGAGCTGGTGGATTTCAGTTGACAAAATGGTCTTCAAACTCAGAAAGAGTTTTAACTCAAATACCTAAGGAACTTCATTTATCTCAGAGCGTGACCTTCGACGATGATACTACGCTAAAAATTTTAGGACTTCGTTGGTACCCATTAGAGGATGTTTTTGGGTTTGAGGTTGCACTGGATGAGAGGTCGTGTACGAAACGTAATATTTTGTCTTCTGTAGCACGAATATTTGACGTGCTGGGTCTTGTGGCCCCTATTATAGTATTCGCCAAGCTTCTAATTAAAGAGCTGTGGATTCAAAAAATTGATTGGGATGAAACTCCTGCTGACAATATAACGCGTCAATGGCAGCAGTTCCAACGAGAGCTACCATTGATTTCTAATATGAAATTTCCGCGACACCTTGGTGTCTTTGAAAATTGTTCAGTTACTGTTCTAGGCTTTGCTGATGCTAGCGAAAAGGCCTATGGTGGAGTAGTGTATGTATACATTACTACTCCGAATAGTGAGAATGGCTCAATACAGTTAGTATGTGCTAAATCACGTATAGCTCCTCTGAAGGTTTTGTCGCTGGCACGTCTTGAATTATGTGCTTGTTTGTTACTGGCTCAATTAATGAAAAAGGTTTTGGATAGCTACACCGCTAGATATCCAATTGATTCTGTGTTTGCCTTCTCGGATTCGACTGTCGCTCTTAGCTGGATCCATTCGTCACCCCATCGTTGGCAAACATTCGTTGCCAACCGAGTGGCAAAAATACAAGAAAATATTTCGAGTAATCATTTCTTCCATATCAAGGGTGTAGATAACCCTAGCGATTGTCTCTCTAGAGGCCTGACACCGGCTCAACTTGTAAATCATCCGCTTTGGCTACATGGTCCACCATGGATAAAAAACCTACCTAAACATAAATGGCCTGTACAGCCCTTTGAACCAGAGGAAGTCAACGCTCCCGAAGCCAAATCTGTGTCTTTCGTGGCCAGAGATGACCGCTCAGAAAATATATTATTCGAATTGTCGCGTCGGTTCTCCTCATGGAATAAATACGTCCGAACCGTAGCATATATCTTTAAATTCATTAAGAAATTCTCGAAGGGTCCGATAACCGCAGATGAATTGACAGCTGCGGAGTTGGAAATTTGTCGGTGCTTACAATTAGTTTATTTTAAGCAAAATATAATTTATTTAGCTGCGAATAAGTCATGTTCGGATAAAGCTCTTTTAAAACTCAAACCGTATTTGGATAACGGGATTCTGCGCGTTGGTGGCCGTTTAACAAACTCCACCGAAACGTATGAGTACAAACACCCCGTGCTATTGCCACGACGGGATCACATAATTGATTTATTAATTGACTATTATCATCAGCGCCACTTCCATACTGGGCCAGAGACATTGATGTCAATCCTAAGACATAAATATTGGATCATTTCCGCCCGACGTATTATTCGTCAGAGAATTAATAACTGTGTTTTTTGTTTTCGTACAAAACCTCGCGCCACATTTCCAATGATGGCAGATTTAGTAGCTCCAAGAGTGAACCAAGTTGAGAAGGCCTTTGTGCACAGCGGCTGTGACTACGCAGGACCCTTATACTACACCCCTATTCGTCGAAGAGGTGTGAAAAGTCACAAGGCATATTTATGCTTGTTCACATGTCTTACCACCCGGGCAATTCATTTAGAAATTGCTTCGGACTTAAGTACAGCCTCATTTCTGTCAGCCTTTAAAAGATTTTTAGCTAGACGCGGCCCAATAAAGTTTATGTACACTGACAATGGCACAAATTTTATTGGTGCAAAATCTTATTTTAAAGAAGTTCGCGACTTCTTAGTCAATGAGTATAAGGAGCCTTGGGAACGTGAGTTAGCCGAAAATCACGTGACTTGGAAGCTGATCCCAGCCAATTCGCCACATTTCGGAGGTTGTTGGGAAAGCAACGTTAAATGCGTTAAGACGCACCTTTTCCGCACAATTGGAAAACAGATACTGTCCTACGAGGAACTTTCCACTGTTATAACGCAAATAGAGGCGTTGTTAAACTCGCGTCCGTTGTCTGTACTCAGCTCTGATCCTTCGGAACCTGCTGCGCTGACTCCGGCTCATTTTCTACACACAACTCCATTGACTTTCCTTCCGGCAGTCCCGGTTCTTGATTCACCCGATCATCTTTTACCAAGATATCAGCTATTAGACAAATTAATTCAATCCTTTTGGAAAAGATGGCGAGATGAATATTTGCACACATTACAGGTTCGTCAGAAATGGAACACTCCTTCTGAGCCGGTCAAGGAAGGAACAGTTGTAATTATTATGCAGGAAAATATTACTCCTTTACAATGGCCTTTAGGTCTCATTATTAAACTTTTCCCAGGGAAAGATGGAGTCGCTCGTGTAGCATTAGTAAAAACAAAAAACGGTGTCTATAAAAGACCTGTGGTTAAGTTATGCCCACTTCCCTCGCAATAACTAAGTATATCTGCACTGATTATTTGTAGGTATAGTAATTTAGTTATAAGTATTTAGGTAACTTTCGTTGTTTGCGTGCTAGGGTTGCCACACATTCTTAACACAATTTATGTATGAGATATTTTTTTTGTATTTTTTGGTCTCTTGAAGGACTTTCCCTTCAAGGCCGGGGGAAATGGTTCCGCCACATCTAGCGGAAGTTTAGTGAACTAATTGTATCATTCTATTTTTAAATATGCGCTCGTGCTTGCCAGGAGGAATACAAGGTCTGGTACCGCAGTGTTTTTGATTGCTGGCAATCTTGTGCCACGAGTGTCAATGTCACTTGACAGGACTTTTTCCCGCTCTTCTTGCAAAACCTCGTCGCGGCGGACGCCACGTTTTGTTTCGCTCCGTCTTCATTTTGGACATTAAATAGCATTCTCACACCCGGCCGGGTAAATTCGTGTGGTGTTGTGTGGTGGTGATCAACAGACGTTGTAATTCAAGCCAAGCAAGGACTCAACGGATCGCGGCAGTACGAGCACGTAAGTACCTGACCGCATTTGCCTTTTGGTTAACACGAAGCGCAGTTTTTTTGTATCCCTATTTTATGAACCAGCGACCTCGCATGGTGACGTTACAGCTGGGTTCCCCCAGGAACTATCCTTTTTCTCGAAGCTAGCAAAGGGCGTCATCACTGTTCTTGTTTTGACTTTAAAGAACGTGCTTTATATTATTTATTTTGTTTTTTTTATGTACTATATTTAGCCTTTGTATGTGTTTTTTATAGGATTAAGATAGATATATGATAAGATTTATCCTATGAGATAATATAGATGAGGAAATCTTAAAATATATGTACGTATAAGTTGTTAAAATATATACGGAACAACTGTTCTAATTTAATTTTTCAAACTACTCGACTGATATTGATAAAATTTATATGCCAGCAACAAAATATTTTGCCAAATCAGTGCACGCGTCTTCGAGTAATCAGCGATCATACATAAAAATAGATTTCGATGAATTAATAATCTCGTCCTTTTTTAATTTCGGTTAAATATAGCTAGCACTATAATCCACGATGTTTTTTTATTATTTATCTAATGCACACATGGCAATGATGTAGGGGGGCACCCATAGGCTACGTTAATAAAATATAACATTCCATAATAATATACGTCAAAGCTGCTTACAAAAACACCTAATTTATAAAAAAAGCCTAAGTCATTTTCTACATACATGACCCACTTAGCTCTTCTATATATTTCACATAAAATTCACACTAAATTTAATTTTACAGATTGGACGTTCATTTTAGACATTAGTTCAAATGCACTCATCAATTTTACGAGTCAGAGCGCCATTTAAATGCCAATCAGGTTTTAAAGCTAAATCACAGTTTGTTGCTTATTACTAGAATATCACATTGCCTAATTCTCTATATCTAGGTAGATATGTAGAAATATAAAAATAGAAATAAAGGATTTTGACCGAGCGCTGGCTGCGTTTCCTCCCTAAATAGTTATGCTAATTCGCTGAGAAAAGAAGCAGCCAGTCCTATATTCTTTATATATTTTTTTGGGGCATGCAATTATTTTATTTTTAACTATTAACTCTCCCTTTGAATATTGCCAGGATCCGTTTAGTTTATTATTCTGAACAATATTTAATAAATGTTTACCATTTCTTCTATTTATTTAGAAAAAAAATAAATATGTGTAATTGAAATTTACTTTGAACATTTAATTTTTTATTTTTTTTATTTAAATTTTATTAAGAAGAAATAAATAATTTTCCATCGTAAAAAAAAAAAAAAACTATAAACATACTCGTATGTATTACTTGAAATCAATATTATAATAGAAAGTTAAAAATTAAAATACGTAAATTGATAATATGAAAATTAAAACTTAAAGCACAATAAAATAAAGTTAAAGAAATAAAACTACATATTATATGAAATACCTCCTCAAATTTATCTGATCGAGGCAAAGCACTCAGAACACTGGTAGCGTTGCCTTGCTGAATAGCAATGCTAATTATTTGTGCAAGGAATCTGCCAGCTCTGAAGTCTCTTGTTGCCTCGACCAAAGGCGCACACAAATCTTTAATAAATATTTTGGCCACAGGGCCTCATTTGCCAAATAAATGGCATAAATCAAAGACAAAATTATCAGTCTACTGCTTTTTTTTTATTTAGATAAAAGACTAGTTTTTTTATCATTTTATAATGACCTTTAAGAAAAGATTAAATATGTAACACCGTTTTGTTTTAACGTAAATGAAAAAAAAAAGATTAATAATATAACATTTTCGATAGTTTTTAATAAAAAAGTATATATATTTTTGTATCAATATTTTTTATTTATTTAAAACTTTATATACCAATGATATAAGGTACACAAGATGGACTTAATCCTTATAATATTTTCTACCAGTCAACCTTCGGGATAAATAAAAATCCACTTTTATTATTACTATGATCCCATAGGAATTAAAAAAAAGTAATCCACTTGGGGCTGAGTCACCACATCTAGTACACGTGTACCTTCTTTCTACATGTAAGTATATAGTAGCTTTTTGTGGAAACCTATAATGTAACATAATACGGGCATGTTTGGCATGCAAAGCATTTTTTATGATCCATTTGTGCACGCCACTCTAACCCTTTGATCTCCCGTGGTCATAAAAATTCCAAGCCTGTCGTCCGAACTTTTGGCCAAATAATATTTCCTTTGCTACTTTTACGATGGCCAAAGGAGTAAAGGCAATCAGATAATGTTGGCTAGTAATGCTATTCCATCGAAAAAGGCTGTACAAATTTTTATCAATAATCCGTTTTCGTATTTAGACAAAATTCTGTTGAAATGTTCCCAAATACGGCTTTAAGAATACGCTAAGTAATACAAAATTATTAAAATTACTTAAACGTTCTTATCTTATTTATTAGAAAAAAAAAACCCCGACTTTTAAGCGCTCATCCTCAATAACTTTTGAACGGCCGTACCGTTTTTTATCAAATATAGCTAAGAACCACCACAAGGAAATTTGTTACCAAGTAAAAAAATCGCATCGAAATCGCTCCTTCTTTTCAAGAGCTACGATGACACAGACAGACTGATACTGACGTCAAACTTATAATACTCTTCTAATCGGGGGTTAAATATATCACGTGTTTATTAGGGACAATGAATAAGCAGTGTATGTATATTAGCTTTTCAGTATACTCACAACCGTCTTAGCTCGCACATGTAGCAAACAGCTAATTCATAAACACCATTTAACTCCGCATAAATTGGCACTGAGTCGGACTAAATAGGTTTATCAATAGCCCGCCGGGACTGAATAGCGCTGTTCAAAGTAAGTGCCGCTGACCTGACATCTAATTAGACTACACATTTTGCTGGTCCAGATTTGTAAAGAAATATGCTTTTTCATGAAGTTGAAGATATTATTACAATTATAATATTATTTTAGACTAACGGCACAAACGTTCGGAATTAAGGCGGCCCTTCTCAGTCGCTCTATTGTCAACGCAAGCATAGTTCGAAAAGCTTGTTGTTTCATTCAGGGTATTGCTAGAAAAAGAAGCAAAGCAAAAAGGGAGAGCCTGAGGGTTTGGTTTACATTCTATTTAATGAAATTAATATTATTATTAACTATCTATTGAACGAATATTCGCTATTCATTGGGTGCGGAAATTTCATAAAACTTGTTCCAGGTGGTACGTGTTTTTCAGTAACCCTAACTAGTGTGTGAAATAAATAATTTTTATTTAAAATTTTCATTACATTTGCGAAATTTCTATTTTATTTTTCACTTTCACAATTTTGAGTACTTTATGAACAGTCGAAGTTCAGGTAAAATTTGTGTGAAATAACAGATTTTTGGAGGCTTATACTGATTGTTTCTCCAAATTTTAATTTTTTGTTTCGTTAGAATCCTAGAAATAGCGCACAAGATACCTGTTAGTTTAAAAAATCAAGAAAGATCAGTTACAACATCATAATCACGTACGAGCGTTTGTATGAAAAGTAAGACGGGAAGGCCGCTCTTAACGATGGTAATGAGAAAGAGCGTTAATGCGAAAAATTGGATACGCGAAAAAAACGAAGCTGCAAAATGCGGGGGAAAGGAATAAGGAATAAACTGTGATAATTTTAACATGTAACAAACAAACCAGCTTATTCTTTAACTCTTAAATTAGCAGTAAGTCGGACTAAATAGGTTTATTAAAAGCCACTTGAATCGTTATTCAAAGAAAGTGCCGCGGGCCGAATATCTAAATGGATTACACAAATACAAAGTTCTGAATATTTGATTTGCTAAGTCGTTATGAAAAATTAGATTGTAATCATGAAGCCAAATTTTCTGAGAAAATACTCCAATAGTCATATAAATGTGACGTATGCAGAAGAGATATTTTACTGGTGAGTTAATTACGATGAAGTACCTAGACTTTCCATAAACTTACGTAAAAATACCTGTAAAATTAAACAACTTTAGTAAAGGACGTTACGTTGTTTTTAGTGTTATAGACCGACTTTGCTGTAAAATAAAATGTGATCTCAATAGAAACATGTTACTATAATAATTAATTTTGTTTTTTGTGCATAAAGTTAATAAATTCATTAGAAACATTAGACCAGGAGGAGACTTTATTACAAGTGTTAATTCAAACATGGCTACAAGACATAACTGCGATGAACCAATGATGAAACATCTCGTTACTGCTTCGCAACACCACTACTCTTAAACAACACTGCGACTATCACCAATACGACTACGAGCATCTCTATGAAATTCAAAACGATAAGATACTTATACAAGTATGTTATCCATTTCTATCTTTATCTATATTTATAGCAGTTGTCGCCTCTTGCTATTTATACCCGATCTATATTCACTGGAGACTAAGCCGAAAGTAGGTTATCGCCTATTATAGGAATAACTTCACTAAATTACCAGACGAATAGCTTAGCCCTCATTGTGCCAAGTTAGGGATTTATTCCTCCATTGTTTTTACGTCTATGCAGGTTGCTGTTCAACTGTGTGATTTGGTAGCCACGTTGGTTGCTAAACCATTGTTTATTTAGCGCTACTTCATGGTTAATTGATGAGACAAAATTTGAAAATCAAATAAATGTATATTTTAAATATTTTTCACGAATTGTTATCTGGTTGCAAAAAATATGCTTAAACCATTTAATAATAAAGTGTGTAGTAATAATATAATGTTTATAGAAATGGAATCACAAAAAGGATTTATAAACTTTTCAAATACTCCATTCTAGTTAAGGGGCTACATGAATTTTTCGGGGTCCAGTGCTGCCCCCATTTGAAATAAATCATTTGAAAAGAAACGGAGATATCATTTAAAATTTGGTCTTGATCAGACCCTGGATAACCCTTCAAACTATTTTATAAACTACTATTTACAGTTTAAAGTGAGAACGTGAAGCTTTTCTACGCACAATTGCGAAAAACGGCCACTTTTGGCGTATGTGCGTAGAAAAACTTCACGTTCTCACTTTAAAATGTAAACAGTAGTTTATAAAATAGTTTGAAGGGTTATCCAGGGTCTGATCAAGACCAAATTTTAAATTATATCTCCGTTTCTTTTCAAATGATTTATTTCAAATGGGGGCAGCACTGGACCCCGAAAAATTCATGTAGCCCCTTAACAAGTTTATTTAAAAAACCCCCTACTAGAAAATGTTAAGAACGCCTTCTAGTAATGAATAGCGGACCTACTAAATAGTTCCGCTATCATGGCGCCATCTATATTGACATACAAGCTGTAACCCCTAATAACTTTAAAACGGCTGAATCGATTTCCCTCTAACATAGCTAGGAACAATCGCAAGTGAACTTGCTTTCACGTAAAAAAAAACTGCATCAAATTCGGTCCATTCGTTTGAGCGTTACGATGCCACAGACAGACAACAGACATTAACGTCAAACTAATAACATCCCTCTATTTGTCGGGGGTTAAAAAAATAACTTTTTCCGTCAAGGCCCTACTCCAATTTTTATCACATAAATATCACACAGATATCTAATCTCATAACCTTAAACTGTTTTTAGAAACGGCTTTTATAGGCTTAGATAAAATAAAACATTATGCCGACCACAAATCAAAAATTAAGTGCAATAAATTAAATTAAAAAAAAAAAAATGATCTACACTTAACACGTCAATTACTTTAGTGTTAATTACGTGTATCTTCATTTAAATTATTAATTATTAAAAAGAAAGCTACCGAGACCACTGCTGAAAAAACAATAACGCCGAAAGAAACAATTTTTTATTTATCTATTATTAAAAGTAGAAGACTTTTATGAGAATATGTTTGGAAAATTTAGCTCAACTCTTTATCACTTTTTAACACTAGCGTGTTTTTCGACATATTTGTATAGCTAAGTCACATAATGTCGTTTTTATTCACTTCCTATTCTTTACAGAGTAGGAACCAGGGTATAAGCAGGCCTGTGTCACTCCCCGTTTAGGTATCGAAAATATACTACATTATTACTATGCGCTCGGCGACCACTTCGAAGGGGAAAATTCAGTTACATGAATCGTTTGTCCAGAGTAATAATAATAAAATCGGCTTGTAATAAATGTCTAGGTATCTAAACGAAGAGGTGAGGAGTTAAATTAAACCATAGCGCTAACCACATTCAGTAGAAATTTCTTTGAATTTCTTTTCTGAGTAAGAGTTCTGAACGTGATTACTAGTACTTATTTTATAGTATAAGACCTAAAAGCAACCTCGGCGTAGTCGGCACGTGGATGGGTCTAATCTAAAAATCTATCTAGGACCGGGTACTAAAAGCTTATCACATTATGCAAACTAAGATACCCTTGTCAGAATATGCTCAGAAATTCAGCTTAGCTCAATCCATCACATTCTGACACTAGCGACATCTGGCGACAGAAAAATTAAGCATCCAAATCGTTTTGAGCCAGTGTGACCATCAATCAATGTCTCTTTAAAATTGAGCGGCAAATGCGTGCTCAAAGAAGTAAGCGCACATATAAGAAAGCGTCAGAATTATATCAGGCTTTTTATCCCCCGACAAAAAGAAGGGTGTTGTAAGTTTAAGCTAATGTCTGTCTGTCTGTCTGTAGCATCGTAGCGCTCAAATGGATGGATCGATTTCAATGCGGTTTTTTACGCGAAAGAAATGTTCCTTGCAGTGGTTCTTAGCTATATTTTATGAAAATCGTTACAGCTGTATAAGTAGTAGTTAACGCTTGAAAGTCAGGGCTTTCCCTAAAAATAATAGATGGCGAGACAGTTAATATTAAGCCGTATTGGTAGTTCCGCTACTCATCACTAGATGGCGTTCTTGACAGTCGGGTTTTTTTTTATTTGCCTAGCAAATACACTTGTTACACGACTTTAAAAATGGAGAAGGTTATTAATTCGTCGGTCTTTTTTATGTATGGTCACCGATTACTCGAAGACGCCTGGGAAAACTCTTTTTTGGTTTGAAACTACCAACTAAAAAACTAAAAACTACCTAACAAGTATGCCCTTGTTAGGTAGCCTTATAGAATTTTTATCAAAATTGGTCGTGTCGTTTAGCTCTGAAGTCGGTTTTTAGTTTTGAAAAATATAAAAACGCTGACTAACTTTAAATAAATAAATATATAGGGACAAATTACACTGATTGCGCTAGCCCCAAAGTAAGTTCGAGACTTATGTTATGGGATACTAATTCAACGATACTATATGTTATAACAAATACATATATAGATAAACATCCAAGACCCAGGACAATTTGAAAAAGGCCACTTTAAACTTGCTCTGACCGGGGATCGAACCCGGGACCTCTGGGTGGCGGACTAGCATGGTGACCACTACGCCACGGAGGTCATCTATACTTTAGTATAGATACAGATATATTGTCACGTCTGCCTAACGGAGTAGACAGGGACTAATACTGTAAAATCCTAAGCCCACCTATAACGTGATGGTGGGCGTTAAGATGGAAAAAACGGAAACAAAATAGTGATGGTTTCCAGCTGCATCGCCTAGATTCTCACCCATTCCCTCGAAAGGCTTTTAGGATCTGCGTGAGAAGAGAAGCAGCTGGTACATTTTAAGGTTGCTCTTTCCTTCTAGGTCAGCATGGTAGAAGTACCATAAATTTTGACATTGACAGCCAGAAAAAATAGTGTACCAAAATGTCCCTAACTGCACATATTTTTTAAGCTGTAACAAGAAATTCACAGTCCTGGTAGATCATCACTCATCAGAGAATTCTAAAACATACCTATTTTTTTCTTTTTAATTATAAAAGTAATTATTTAATTTAAATATATCAGGTTCAGGTCTCGTAAAGTTATAACGTTTTGAATAAAACAATCAAATTAACGAAAATCAAACTTGAATTTCCCCATGGTATCTATCGCGTTACTGCCAATAGAAATTATTTTGTACCTTAGTCCGTTGGAATCAAAGCGAAATTCGCTTGTGGAATTATATTTAAGACTGGGTGGATTAGTATTACGTGACACGTATGAAATTTAATAGAGCCCGTTTGATCTAGTGTAAACAAACGCCATTTATTTTGGTCGCAATTTTTCATTTTTAGGACAAAGGGATAAAAAAAACGGATTAAAAATATTCAAAGCACATATTATTTTACGCCAATAAAGAAAGGTTGTGAAGTTTTTTGTATTTAGAGTGGTGTAAAAAAAGCGAAAAAAAGATTTTTTTCAATTTTATTTACCTATTTCAGTGTCCCATTACTAGGCAAAGCCTCCCTTTTCTGCAAATTATATATTTAAATAAAGATTACACACACATAATATATTTACATATTTTAAGCGAAATTAGTAAAAAACGGTTTTCCTTTTTCTTGCTTATTGAGTGTGCCAATATCTAAAACACTGGTTTTTGACGGATTTGTTTTTTTGTTTGTAAACTTTTTATTGTACATAAAATAACATTCAGGAGCAAACAATGATTATATATAATTAGTACAAGGGTGGGCTTATCCTTAAGCTTAAGATTCCTTAAGCTTCCTAAAGACATCTGATGAAGTTCAAAGACTTAACTGATAACAATCATTTTTACATCATTTTTAAACACTAAACTAGTTTCTTGCGGTGTTTTTTTTTTATATGAACAAGTAAATAAAAATGACTGGATAAGTCAGATTAAATTAAACCCCCAAGGTACAAACGTAGAGACAGGCGGGGGTTAAACCGGGACCTTTTGGTTATAGGGTTGCGCTCTTAAATCACAAGATCACAGAAAATAGTTATAGTCCAAATTATTAATTATTTGTTTATCAAAACAAGCAACAAAAAGAAAAAAAAACTTTTTTCGTTCCAAAGAACTTTTATTGTGAAGCTTAAGTCCTTATCAAGATAAATGTAACAAGCCCAAACTAGTTGGGTATGCTTGGTTTGATTGCAGAGATCCTATGGCCACCTTCCAGCTTCATCATCAGATCAGCTCCATGTCATCGTTATATTGCATTATACATTTTTTTTCTAGCTTGTTGTTGTCCCCCACTGCTGGGCAAAGGCTCGATATACATATGCCGATATATATATGCCAACATACATATTCCGGAAAAAAATCTGCTCAATCGGAAACCGGGAAGTGGGTCAAATTTATTTTGCAAGATTTGATTACTGATATTCGTAGACAGACAGACAGACAAGGAGACATGTGAAACTAAATTAAAGCATGTAAAAAATAATACTCTTGAAACTAAGAAGTGTGTTACAAATATTTTTTGCTTATTTATCAGAAATAGTGTTAATATTTTAATTTTCTAAACTCAGGATGCTTTTAGCTCGCTACCAACAAACTAATGAAAATCCTTTTACCTTGGTGGAATATTCCAGGACTTTTCTTTTGTGTCCTTTCTTTAAAAAGAAACCATTTTCTTTTTATTTAGAACTCTTTTTGTAGAGCATTAGATATAAAACGAAAACGACATATTTTAGCACTTTCAGACCGGCATAGAAAATGTCATTTTTAAACTCCGACACAAAAAGAGGAGTATTATAAGTTTGACGCCAATCTCTGTCGGTCTGTATGTCTATGTATCTGTCTGTGTCATCGCAGCTCTCGAACAGATGGACCGATTTCGATGCGGCTCTTTTACGTGAAAGCAAGTTTCCTTGATTTGATGTAAATTTGTTTTTGTTTGTAAGATGAAAATCGAGCCGTGCAAAAGTTTTAGGTATCAACTCGATTTATTTCAAATGGGGGCAGCACTGGACCCTGGAAAATTCAGGTATCCCCTTAACTTGCCTGGCAAAGTAACTTGTTTATACTGACAAAATACCTAATCAGAAGGGAATTGGCGAAAATGCGAATCATATTAATAGGCGCATCACTATTTTGATTCTTTTTTCCACCTTCTAGCCCACCATCAGGCTAAAGACGGGTCTCAGGATCTTGCGGCCCTGCGAGAGCCGCAAGACCTAAAATGCTCTGTCTACCTCATGTCATAGTGCAAGTCAAATATGTAACTAGTAGTTCTGTTCGTCCGTTAAAGTATATCCGTTAAAAAATTTGTTTGGACAAAAAAGTTGATTCTTAATAAAATAAGTCTTAGGGTAACAAAAGAGACTTATAACATTTTTGTAAACTTTTTAAAATGGCTGGAACATGATATTTTTTAAGTGTTTAACCCATATTGCCGCCATTTTGAAAAATTTCGATAAATTGAATCGAAAAAAAATCTTTATCTACTTACCTTTAATTTTGGAACCATTTTCCAAAATTTGACGAGAATCGGTTGAGAAACGCGACTGTGGTGAGAACAGCCGAATAGACAAACTGACAGCTGGAGAAAAGCATTTTGGCCAATCTCGAAACTGAGACACTTCGCTCGCTTTGCTCGCTCGATCAATTAGGTATAACTATCGACTACTACATAAGTACTATAACTGCTAAACAGTAAATGATTCGAAAATGATTTGTTTTAATGAGAAAGAAGATAAAAACTTTTGAAATATTACTAGCGTTTGCTCTCCGCTCCCTAATGAATACTTAATTTAAAGTGATGAATGTCTGGCCCTGAAATTGTGACTTAAAAGCCCTGTTTGCAAAGCGAAAATGGCAGGCTGTCTGTGAAGCTACATATATTTTAAAGTTCTAACTAAAAAAATATGTTTTTAATGCCCGCGGCGTTGCCCACGTAATAAAAGAATATGTGACTATGCCACGGGAATTTCACACTTTCTGAGATTAAAAATATCGTATATTAGATACTTCAGATAGAGATGGCAAATTAGTGTGGTTGTATAAAAAATACTTTTCCATCTCTTTTCGTCTTGAGTTCACTTTTTCCTGTAATACATTGAGATTTTTCTTCTTTTTCTATACTAAAATGTAAAAGTGCTCCGTAGGTCGATTCTGGGTTATCGAAAAGAAAAAGTACTAAAAGGATTTATTAAAATTTTGTTGGGTTTAAACCTTACAAAAAATTTGTATTAAGAGGCGACTATAAAAATTATGAGAGGGTATGTAGTAGAAGAGAAATGGCAGCAGCGTACTATATGAAAAGACTATATATACTATTTTATTGAAAAAGAGACTATGTAGTTAGTTGTTGTTTATTTATTTATTTAACTTCATTACACTATATGAAAATAGCAGACAGAAGGCCAGAGGCCTTTTCTACCAGTCAACCAACGTGATGCTGAGAAAGTAATCTTTTGAGGTACTTAAGAGGCTTTACACCTTTGGTTGGCTGTCTCACTCGCACAATCAAACATTTTTAAAGATTATTAAAAAATGTGACTCATTTGCAGAAAAGTGTTTCCTTAACTTTCTATATAATTATATTGTGTATATTTTAGAAATCTAAGAACAATCTTAAGTACAATATAAAACAATACAAATACTCTTTATTGCACCATAAACAAAAGGAAATACAAAAAAAAAAACAGAAAAAGTACACAGAATTATGATACAAAAGCGGACTTATCACATAGCAATCTCTTCCAGACAACCTTTACAAAAGAAACTAACTAAAAAGACAAAAAAGGAGTAAGTTATTATTTTATTATCAAGCACAGGTTACTCACGTAGTGAGTCAGGTACTGGCTGACATGTGAGTAACCCGTGCTTGTTATTAAGGGGATACATGAATTTTCTGAGGACCAGTGCTGCCCCCATTTGAAATAAATCAATTGATAGGAAACGGAGACACCATTTAAGGCACTACATAACCCTTCAGACTATTTGATGAATTACTGTTTATAGCATTACATGAAGCTTTTCTACGCACAATTGCCAAAAAAGGCCACTTTTGGCGTATGTGCGTAAAAAAGCTTTAAGTTCTCACTTTAAACTGTAAACAATAGTTCATAAAATAGTTTGAAGAGTTATCTAGTGCCTGGTCAAGACAAAATTTTAAATGATTTCTCCGTTTCCTATCAATTTATTTATTTCAAATGGAGCACTGGACCCCGGAATATTCAGCTATCCCCTTAATGTCTGTTTCTCACGTTAGTTTGAATCAAAAAGTTAATTTTATTAAGTATAAATATACTCGTATATATCGTGGATAAACATACAAAAATATAAATAGGCAATTATCCAAAAATAAATCATTCATAAATACCGCTTACAGTTTTCGGAAAAATGTGCACGCACTGCTCTCTTAAACGCAAGACGAGATTCAGCTTTCGTGTGTGTAAGTGGCCAACACTAGTGTCAGATTTTACATCTGACGTAGCTTGACGACTGCTATGCAATGATGACAGCCGGGACCAACGCTTAAACATGCCTTCCGAAGCACGTAGGAGCTCGACATTTTTTTATACAACTTGTGGTCACCCATCCAAGAGCGGTCCACGCCCGGTATCGCTGAACTTGCGAAAGCGCTAGTAATGTGCACATCCGCTTGGTCACCGAATTCCTCAAGCAATAAATACATTAAAATTGGGATAGGCCTAGAGTCTAGCAATGGTCTGTTAATGGTTGTAAAGGAGAAGGAAAAGTCTCAAATCAGTAAAGTTATTTGAGTTTTTATATAACAACTTCATATGAAAACGAAACCCTTTCATAGCATAAGCTCCTATATTATTCTGGCGGTAAATTTCAAAGCGTATGTTGGGTTGCCGCGATTATTTGCTTTCCCGCTGTTTTTGTTATAACTCAGGTGAAATGAAGCTCGCCGGCTAAATAAACTAAGTCTTTCGTATTGTACATATTTGAGAGAAGTTATGCTATTTATTTAGGTATTACGTGGTTTGTTATTGTAAATAGAGAATCGTTTGGGATTAATGGATATATGCACATACTAATCACGTCTCTATTCCTTACGAAGTAGACAGAGCGTAAGGCCATAAGACCTGCAGGCCATATTCAGCGTGTTGGATAGAAAAAAGTTCGCTCAGTTTCATAAGCGGAATACAAAAAGATTTTTTGATATGTCCATGCGGGTTTGGAAGAAAAGAAAAATGTAAAACGTTTCAGCTGCTTCTGATCTAGATACCTAGACACCCATTGCAAGCTAATTTCATTCTTTTTACTCCGGAAAAAGATTCATGCGACTGAATTTTCCCCTTCGAAGTGGTCGCTGCGGTCATAGAAATAATGTAGATATATTTTGCATACTGATTTATCATTTCTATATTTTCCATTTTGACACAGGCCTGGTTGCGGTGCAAAACAATTATCTATATAAATCCAATATATGTCTAATAAATATAACTATATAAACTTGCATTTCGTACATAAATTTATGTTTAAAATGTTATTATTAAACTAAACTAAAATTTTATCACACACGAAAACTAAACAACACAACACAATCAAAGTCACCAAAAAATATTATTCAAGTACTAAAATAGACATTCATTTAAACCATAACATAAAAGTTAAAAGAAGACCAATAAGAAAATCAAATATGCCTTTATTGAATTGGAAACATTTATGAACAAATGGAATGAGTGAATGAAATGAATCGAATCAAAGAATTGGGTGAAGAATGGCGTCAGGATGAAATTGGATTGACGTCTTTTATCTTTCATATTAATTTATTACATTTTTGTTTTACAGTCTTTATAGGATATGTAAGTCTAAAACGAAATTTCTAGACCTGTAAGTTTGTTTTTTATTCATGTCAAAGTAAGTTTAATGGGCATGATATGGTATTTATCAAAAATTTATAGGCTGAAGGTTGCTCTAACGTTGCACTTTCTTGGGCTCGAAGACTTACTGATGTCATCTTGGAGCCCTTCGAATGTTTGACAAGAATCAGGTCTATGAAACTCCTTCTGTTAAGAACAGAGGAGGAAAAAAGACTGCAAAGATTAGCGGAACGAACATTATCAAGATTTTAATATTCAATGAAAAACATATTGTGTGAAAAGTTCCTTCGATCTGCAATATATAAGCTCGCAAGGTCTACAGCTCATAGAGCCACTAGTTTAATTCAGATTCAAAATTATTGACATATTCATTCCATTCTCAGCATTCTGACTCACTCCTCTACTACCTCTCATACAAGCAACTTATAAGTGTTGAATTATATAATTTTGACAAATAAATGTATTAATCCTTGTCGTGTCTCTTTCTTGCTTTACGACTGTTTTGAACCTTTATATTTCACGTAGAAGCACGCCTACTAGGTAGGACATGTGGAGTTCCCACAAGCTCTTTCAGCGTAACTGCTGGCTGGGCAAATTCAGAACAGAACAGAAGCTAAAACGGAGACGCGTCATTCTCGCTTCCCATTCGCTCGGTAAGCTAATGACTCTTACAGATGAGCGAGAGTATGCCTGCGACACCTGTCGGCAACAGTCAGCGACCATCACCGACAGTCTTTTGTTTATTATTTTACGGTTCTGGATACGAGTGCATTAGAGCCTATATTAATTTTTTCGCTTCTTTATTCCTATCCGCATAACACTAATCGATCAAAGTTTGGTGTAGGTCCTTTGATTGCTTTAAAAGAGCTTATGGTGATCAATTTATAGGAGTCCACTGGTTTTCATAGCCGACTGAGTGGCGGACGGCGCCTAAAGATGTCACCCTAGTCCGCAAATAAATATTACTACAGCCGCACTACTTTAAACATTTCACATACTGTCAATGAGCACGAGCATTTATAACACCAAACTACACCAATTTTATGTTAGAAAAGTCGTAGAGAATCAATTTGCAAAACAATTTAAAGCAAACCCCAACTGAATCTCTTGACTTCCCGCAGTTTCCGCCAAAAAACCCTCGCCGACAGTTGTCGCGGGCATATTGTTTGTTACTCGCCTCTTTAGAGCCATAATACAGATCACATTTACAACATAAGCAGATAAATCTCACCGATGGTTTATGTCCTCCATTGGGCGCCAATATGCAATGACAATAACTCACAGGGGGTAATAAAGCAATTAGTTTAAAGCCACATAATTAGAAACTACAGTCTGCCTGTTATGCATTATCGGGCTAAAGGTCAGGCTTTGGTTGAAGTCAAAACCGAAACTGATATGTATGTCGGAGCGTAATATGCAATGGCTGTATAAAACTAGATTCCTTTACTTTGAATAATTCGATGACGTTTGGCAGTAATTCCGTGTCAATGTCATTTTAGAGTTGACGAAAAAAAGAATAGAGGACGCGGTATGAGTTCAATGTAAAATTCCCGTTTTTATGATTTTACACGCGCAGAGAGAAAGTTGTTTACTACAAAATGCAACGGTTGGATTTGAAATGGCAACATTCGTTAGCAACAAGTTATAAGTCCGGTCGACCTAGCGACAGGGACAGTCTTGTTCAGGCGGCCGTATCGTGCACAACTCGTTTGTGTAGTTTGCTGTAGCTTGGCCATGACTCATTTAATTGTGATTATTGTAATAGATGTGGATTGGTGAACCGATTTATTACAATGACAGTTTGTTTAAGCAAGACGGAAAGCCCAGGTGTATACACAGTATTCAATTCTGTGGGGCCAGGGAATCCAGACATGGTGGTTGCGATTCATGATTCAGTGCGGAGGCGGGGCACTGGATTTCCGTCACATTTTTATAAGGCTCACGGAAGATCTCTCATGTGGCGGCATCGGTAAGGTGACGTGACTGTAAGTAAGTTTTCATCCTGACATCAGTTTGTTCTCGTACTGTAAGTAACTAAGTGGGTAGTCTACGTCACTTGAGATTTCAGATGCCGATCACGCCACGCTCTGCCCCCTTTTTATTCATCCGCCTGCGACATCAGAAGTGAGATCTGGACTTGTAGCTCACATTTGAGGTTAGATTTGTATCTGGAGCTCACATCGGAAGAAGATCCTGTTGAATGCTACTTGTGGTTTGTAAGGTTTTAAAGTGTTAACAAGTGATTACAATGTGCCAAGTAGATGGGTACCGCGTGTTGCGGCCGGATGGGAGCTAGCAGCGGTACGCAGCAGGTGCTGGAAATTTCTGGTGAAGTAAAGAAAAAATGTGAGCGGATCTCGAGTATGTGTGTCTGTGCTCGCGGCACATGGCTTGTCTGCTGGATCGCCAATAAAATTTGGTGAGTAAAGTTTTATGAAATCTAGTTTTTTGACCACTATTCCAGCAGTAAATTGGTTTTGAGTACGTTAGTTTTACGAAGAGTGTGTAACATTTGCTAAACTTAGTAAGCTAACAATCGGTTGGAGCCGGAATATTGGTTGTTGTGTAGAAGCAACATGAGGTTATCGTCACTGGAGGTGGCATGAGTCGCTGTCGGTTGACGCCCGAAGTTATTGTCAATGAGGTGGCATAAGTCGGTATCGGAAGGAGCCGACCGTGGCGCCAGATTACCATTCGTAGCAAATTGAGTCATTTTTGAGTATTGAGAATTATGAACTTGCAATACAGTACTGTGGCGCGTGAATACTGGTCAAAGATGATATTAGGTACTCATTCTTTGTATAGTAGTAGAGATAACCTCTCCCAGCATTTTCTCAATATTGGACTTACGGTTGCTGATGATGATGATGATGACGACGATGATGAAGAGTTGGTGATGATGATGGTTTTATCATCAATAATGACAAGGTGATGATGATGAAAATGTTGACGCTGTTGATGATGAAAACGCGGTGATGATGTTGACGATATCATCATTGATAGCGGGTAATGATGATGCTAAGGTGGTAACGGCTACGTCGGCAAGTCTACAATGGTCATGATCATGGTGTTGACATGATTTAAAGAGGGCTTTTCACTGTTTACTATGTGCGTAATATTATTTTAAAACTACACTTTCATTGCTGTGTTGTTTGAAGTAAAATCCCGTTATTTGAGTCAATTTTAATCTAGACAGTTCAAGACGAGTAATCATTCTGATAATTTACTTTTCGAAAAGATTTTACAAACACGTTACAATAATCCGATAAGCAATACCACTTTTATTTTTAGGAAGTCTATACCAAATAGGTTAGATTGCAAATGCGTTAACAATATTCTTATTGCGATAGCCTTAGTGCAAAACCACTGTAAATGGCTCTGTACAGGTTTATTTTTGTTGACTACTAGTTACCCAGTTAAGATGTATTTTGTCGTATTTCCCCTTCAGCCATTTGCCGATTGGTGAGCGACGTGATGAGTGCTTCCCATTTATGACGATTTTGCACCTGTTCAAGTACTTTAGAGATCAGTATACTTTCCGGGCATTAAATTAAAAGCGAATGAGTAAGTGTAAGCCCATTGACCACTATTTTGTCGAGTTACTAAATTGTAGTTGTTTGCTCTGGGGAGGCAACGTGGTGATCGTCAATCGATGAGGGGGGCAAGGTAACGTCACTTTGCGAAAGTGGCATGAGTCTTATCGCTCGAATTAGGCGATAGGACGACCGCTTCTGAGATTACGTCACCTTGCGAAGGTGGCATGAGTCCTTTTGCTCGAATTAGGCGATAGGACGACCCGCTTCTAAGATTACGTCACCTTGCGAAGGTGGCATGAGTCTTTTTGCTCGAATTAGGCGATAGAACGACCGCTTCTGAGATTACGTCACCTTGCGAAGGTGGCATGAGTCCTTTTGCTCGAATTAGGCGATAGGACGACCCGCTTCTGAGATTACGTCACTTTGCGAAAGTGGCATGAGTCTTATCGCTCGAATTAGGCGATAGGATGACCGCTTCTGAGATTACGTCACCTTGCGAAGGTGGCATGAGTCCTTTTGCTTGAATTAGGCGATAGGACGACCGCTTCTAAGATTACGTCACCTTGCGAAGGTGGCATGAGTCCTTTTGCTCGAATTAGGCGATAGGACGACCGCTTCTGAGATTACGTCACCTTGCGAAGGTGGCATGAGTCCTTTTGCTCGAATTAGGCGATAGGACGACCGCTTCTGAGATTACGTCACCTTGCGAAGGTGGCATGAGTCCTTTTGCTCGAATTAGGCGATAGGACGACCGCTTCTGAGATTACGTCACCTTGCGAAGGTGGCATGAGTCCTTTTGCTCGAATTAGGCGATAGGACGACCGCTTCTGAGATTACGTCACTTTGCGAAAGTGGCATGAGTCTTATCGCTCGAATAAGGCGATATGACGACCGCTTCTGAGATTATGTCACCTTGCGAAGGTGGCATGAGTCCTTTTGCTCGAATTAGGCGATAGAACGACCGCTTCTGAGATTACGTCACTTTGCGAAGGTGGCATGAGTCCTTTTGCTTGAATTAGGCAATTGCGACGACTGTTTTTGTGAGATATCGTCTCTTTGTAAAAGTGGCATGAGTCTTATTGCTCGATTAGGTGATAGAGATGACCATGATCGATAGAGTCGACAGGAGTAATTTAACAGACCAAGTAGAGTCTTAAGAATGGTTAATTTTTTTGAAGTGTGGTTGAATAGTGAGTGAATAATGGTCAGTGGTCATTTCATAGTTGGTAAAAAGTTTGTGATTATCCCTAGTAATGATGTAAGCTTAATTATTAGAGAAAAAGGTTTTGGTTTATTAAAAGAGTTTGTTTTAAGCCCTGTCTTAAATCGTTTGATCAGGATAGGCCGAGTAGAGATGATTTGATATTGCAGTTAGGTTCAATTATTTTCACATGCGTCACACTGGGACGTGTGACTTGTCAGAATGGCGTGTCGGAGCGTAATATGCAATGGCTGTATAAAACTAGATTCCTTTACTTTGAATAATTCGATGACGTTTGGCAGTAATTCCGTGTCAATGTCATTTTAGAGTTGACGAAAAAAAAGAATAGAGGACGCGGTATGAGTTCAATGTAAAATTCCCATTTTTATGATTTTACACGCGCAGAGAGAAAGTTGTTTACTACAAAATGCAACGGTTGGATTTGAAATGGCAACATTCGTTAGCAACAAGTTATAAGTCCGGTCGACCTAGCGACAGGGACAGTCTTGTTCAGGCGGCCGTATCGTGCACAACTCGTTTGTGTAGTTTGCTGTAGCTTGGCCATGACTCATTTAATTGTGATTATTGTAATAGATGTGGATTGGTGAACCGATTTATTACAATGACAGTTTGTTTAAGCAAGACGGAAAGCCCAGGTGTATACACAGTATTCAATTCTGTGGGGCCAGGGAATCCAGACATGGTGGTTGCGATTCATGATTCAGTGCGGAGGCGGGGCACTGGATTTCCATCACATTTTTATAAGGCTCACGGAAGATCTCTCATGTGGCGGCATCGGTAAGGTGACGTGACTGTAAGTAAGTTTTCATCCTGACATCAGTTTGTTCTCGTACTGTAAGTAACTAAGTGGGTAATCTACGTCACTTGAGATATCAGATGCCGATCACGCCACGCTCTGCCCCCTTTTTATTCATCCGTCTGCGACATGTAGGTTATGTAAAACCCCTGGTGTTGCAGTTGTCCATGGGCAGCGGTGATCACTTACCATCAGGTGACCCGCTTGTTCGCTTGCCGCACGAAAATATAAAAAAGGCTTTTAGAATACTTTAACGTGGCGATATTATTTATTTATTTATTTCATACACACAACTAAATTTACAGGATAATTCTTAAGCATTAGAGGGAGACATAATACCTATACACAAAACATAATAACACAAATTACTACTATATGAAAACTAATCTACATAACAAATTATATGTTAGGCCACCTTTGCGAATTCCCCCAAAGGGTATGAACAATAATAGAGAGACCACAGGCTTAGAATTTTGTCTGTAGATAAATATCCTATGTGCTTATCCAGGTAAAGCTATCGAGATGTCTTTTATTCAAAATCAGAACAAACATTCATACATACATATAAACTTTCACATTAATAGTTTTCATAGGATAATACGATAACATAACGCACCATCTGAACAAAAAATAATGTATTAGTAAATCCTTCGAAGTATCTTTGTTATTATTATGTCGGTATATGAAGGTACTTTCTTCCCGTTTCCTCTCGCAGCTCTGCTGGCAGTAATTTGTTTAGAAATAAGTAGGGCGGTGAAGTCAGAGGGCAAAATCGAATATATCCACCACACCCATGCTACCGATACGAAATGGGGACGGTGTCTGGTTACTTTGGAAGTATAGCAATTGTTTACTTCTCAATAATGTGCAACAATCTTATCTCGGTTTGAATCTTAACTGACCATACGCACCAAGTAATGTCAGCAAGCTCCCCCCCCCCCCCTCCCCTCCCCGTGTACTCGTACTACTAGGAAGACGGCAAAACCAAGCAGCGGCATATTCACATATTTGCCCCGCCTCAAAAAAATCCTAGATCCGGTACTGCGTAGGACCTGTGTACTATGTTTACTTTTATAAAGTTTTACTTGTAAATTTTCAAGTTTACATGAACCAAAAAATAAAATGCGACATACGACGATTTCGTAAAAACATAATGTATAGGCAAATAGAAGAGAAAAGAGGACCAGGAAGACAGAGACAAAGCCACATAAGGCAGATAAAGGTCTTCACCTTTATCTGCCTTATGTGGCTTTATTATGTAAGTGTCGTGAGGTACAGAGAAGTAAAAACAACTGTTGGACGATCCATACTCCACCGACAAGGGCATAGCTCTTAAATATAGACAGACAGATAGATATGGAGGTACAGTTACCTAGTAGTGCGTCGTGATTGAGGTATTAGAAGCCCATGAAACGCTGGATTAAGGCTGACAGACACACGTATTAGTGATGTCATTGTTTAGAGCATTTCTTTGTTTTATAACTAATGTTGATTTATTTTAGAACAAGTTTATTAGCCAGGAAAAAAACCCCGAATTTCAAGCGTCCACCCCCAATAACTTTTGAACGGTTGAACCGATTTCTATTAATCATAGATAAGAACCACCACATGAAAACTTGCTTTCACGTAGAAAAACCGTATCGTAATCGGTCTGTACAGAGGGACAGACAGACAGACATAGCCATCAAACTTATAATACTCCTCTTGTTTGTCAGGGATTAAAAAATGGTTAGAAGTGGGTAAAACACGATTAATAGATTAAGCGGCAGAAAAACGGGACTTTGAGTTGTATGCTTCTATTCAAGGTTCTGATTTGGTCCAAGTCTTAATAATAGTAAGTTTGGTCTTAATATAGTGACCCAATACAGAGCAAAGGTAAGGTATAATTTTTTGTTATTAGAGCTTATAATGGATTTATATCAACAGGATTAAAAAAGTATAATTGTAGTACGTCTTTCAGTTTATCCAAAAACAACGGACCCATATTTTTCAATTTGCTAAAAAAGTATAAAAATTCACAAAGATACATCGCATCAAAGTTCCGAAGTGGGGGCTTGCGACGTCACCTCGTAAAAATCGTACGTAGCCGTGACGTCACGAAATTTCAATGCGTCTTTGTCATTTTTTGTTTCTCAGAGAAAAGAAAAACAACGTGTACAATATTTTTTAATAATCTAATCGATGGGCTAAGGATGTTTATGAACGAATGGAAAAACATTTTTCAATTCATTCACCAAAATCAAAGCACCAATTCACCTATTCCAAATCAGTATTTGTTTACATTGAATACAGTTAATCTAGTGGAGTTATCAAACCTTGTGGAGTAATAATGTATACAGGATAACCGACAGTCCAGAATCCAATTTGTGTAATGTGTTAGATTTTAGTTAATGCTATCCGATTACTGTAATGGAGTGCTATCGATTTATATTTAGTCTTTAGTCTGATCCTAAGGATTAGTATTAAAAAAATATATTTAGTATCTTGGTACCTACTAGCTTATTGGTTAATATTAATACTTACTAACAAGTCATATTTTTCTTTGAAGAAGAAACTAATGAATAAAAAGAAAGAAAAACAAATGCAATACTTTGGTTATTTTTTGTTACTTCGTAGAGTTACAGAATAGACTTGGAAATCTATAAGATTTTGAAAATCCAAATGTTTTTAGTATGTGATATTACTAACCTTTTAGTTTTAATATGTTACGAGTAAGTAGTTTAAATCATAATCATCCTTTCAGCCGCATAACGTCCACGGCTGGACATAGGCCTCTCGCAAGGATTTCCAAAACGACCGATCATGAGCGGCCTGCATCCAGCGCTTTCCAACGACCTTGGTCAGATCGTCTGACCACCTTGTGAGTGGGTGTCGGGTACGCGGTCGCCATTCGAGAACCTTTTTACCCCATCGGCCATCGGTTCTTCGCGCTATGTGTCCCGCCCACTGCCACTTCAACGAACTAATCCGCTGGGCTATGTCAGTGACTTTTGTTCTTCTACGAATTTCCTCATTTCTGATTCGATCACGTAGAGAAACACCGAGCATTGCCCTCTCCATAGCGCGCTGAGCGACCTTGAGCCTTCTTATGAGACCCATAGTAAGGGACCACGTTTCAAATCCACAAGTAGTTTGAATATGTGGTGTTAAATATATATCCCAATCGTAGCAAAAAAAAAAAACATCACTCAATTTCAATTTATAATTGGTTTGAAAACTTAAAGAAATCACATCACACCACACTAATTATAACGGCGAAAGTTTGTGAATGTGAGGGTCTGTGTGTATGTTTGTTACTTCTTTACGCGCAATCCACTGGACCAATTTTGATAAAATTTGGTATGCAGGAAGCTGATACCCTGGATTAACATATAGGCTGCTTTTTCCGTGGGTAAAACCTTTTCACAACTTAGTTTGTTTACACTTAACAAAACCTCCTTACAGAAACAAACACTGTGCCAATTGTAATTTCACAGAGATATAAAATTTTATAGGAATCGAAATTGTCAGACTCAGTGGCAGATAATATTTTATGTTCAGCTTCATAAAATGTCTCTCTCTTTGCCTAGCCTCATCCCATTTCATTTGGGGTCGGCTCGCCTCCTCATTCTTCGTCTCTTTACCATCTTTACATTTACTTGTTTTTTTTTTGCCATTGTTGATGATGAACGTTCAAGTTTGTAGAGGACTTCCTGGCTTTTTTGGACCTGTGCCTTTGTTCAGCACTTCATGTGTCATGTGTGTGGTCATGTGATTTTAAGGCCTTCTTATGACCTGTTCATACCATCTGAGACGTGTTTCGAAGAGTGTCTCCCTTCTGATGATGTGTCCGGTCTGTACCATTTGAGACGTGTTTCGACGAGTTTATCCTTATTTGGTCTGATTTCAATACGATACCTCTCACCTTCATTAAATTTCTCGAAGAATAGTCTCCGAGAATTATGATATTTGAATTTCATTTTTAGAAAAGCAATAAACCCTTTTTTTGGGATTCAATTTACTTACATTATTTAAGTAACATTACCTAACATAATTACAGAAACAAACACAAACAGTGCAAATTGGAATTTCACAGAGATAGGAAAATTGATAGGAATCGAAATTGTCAGACTCAGTCGCAGATAATATTTCATGTTCACCTTTATCAAATTTCTCGGAGAATTGTGCCGACGTTTCGTAACGTGTTTTCCGAGATGGAAATAATGTATGCAACTGATAGTTTGTTATTGAAGATTTTGTGGTTTTACTCAATATCGTAAAAAGGATTTTATAATGTACCTACTTTCATGTTGGTCTGACAGAGTAGAAAAATGGTCATAGTATGTAAAGTAGAAAAACAAGCCAGATCAACAGCTAAGTTTGTATTTATATGTATCCGAATACGGATTAAACAAGCAACGAAGTCAAAGTCAAAATTATATATTTATCTTTAAATATTTGTAACACTTGATAATAATAATATAATTGTCAATTTTTCTTTCGATTTCATAGTAACATATCACTATGTTGATTCTTTTTCCATCTACATACTTATAATTCAGGTGAAAAATGCTTTTGAGCTCTGTTTACCCTCTTAGAGATAAAGACTTACTTATATAATTTGACATGCATACATACATATTTTTACGCTTGTTTCTCATGGGGGTAGGCAGAGACTATTGACTTACACTTGCTACGATGCTTGCAAACCTCTTTTGCTTCGTCAGCACTCATTATTATTTTCATGCATGCTCTCCGGTTACAGGTACTCCTTACCTCACCTTTCTTCAGAACATCTGCAATTTGGTCGCAGAACATTTGTCGAGGTCAATCCGGTCCGATTCTCGCATCCACATCCGCACTTACAATTATAGATTAATAAATACTAACTAAAATCCGCAAGCCGTTCCATTGTTTTATGTTGCAATGCCCTATCAGGGTTCATGTTGTACCTACTAATTTAAGAAGTGACTATGTAGTATATATATCTTTCTTTCTTTTTAGTAAAGTGTTATATGTGTACAATGTGAAAAGAAATAAATTGAATTGAATTGAAGACTAATACGATTAATAACTAATTTTGGAATGTATACTTAATAGATCCAGTATATTTTATGTTGACTGCAAGCCACAAATATTCCTTAAATATTCCTCATTCCTTGACTGACAAAGGTTTATAAATCGTTAAAATATTCAAGGAAATATCAAAATTATCAGCACTAAGATCCGACACGCGACAAATATGCAAATGCTCTGACAGTGATACAATTTGTGATGGTTATCAAAGGAACTTGATTTCGCGGTTAGAAATATGAAAATGTACAGATAGTACGGTAAGTCGGTAACATAATATTTATTTTAATATCTTACAAGCAGTAAATTACATCATGACAGGTTAAAACCTAATTCGATGGTTATTATTGAATTTGAAAAGTAACATGCATAATTAATAAAAATAACAATAATCAAGGAAAAACTCATTACATAATATATCGATAAAGTTTTTTTTTAGCTGTTCGTGTCCCGCTGCTGGGCAAAAGCCTCACCTCTTATATAGTTATAATTTAAAAAAAATATTTCGAGGAAACTTAGTTACTTACATTTTTTTATGCAAATTTATTATCATACCTTTCATTTACATTAAATAATCATAAAAAACATTTGGCCGCTTATGCAAGTTTAAATGGTACCTACTTCAAGGAGAAGTAGAAATGTGTACCAAGTGTTTATTTTTTGCGTAAAGCCAATCGAAGACATGGAAAATACCTTGATGAATTGAAATCAATGTCAATTACATAGGATACATCCCGTCAAATTATCAATGATATAAACGTAAAACTCAATTTGAAGCTTACCCAGATGTACCAGATATGAAGGTACAAACGCATGTGTATGTATTGCAATAATTATGATATATATGAAGTTGTATATGTCGTAGCCATATCTTAAATTTAATCTCTTCATTAAATGATCGAGAATTTCATGAAATGGTCGCATTTCATGAAAAGTTGCACTGGCTACTGGCCACATCGTGACTGGGCGGATCAATGATAAGAAATTGTTTCTCGATATGATCAAATAATTTCGACCATTTCATGAATTTACCGTGTCACTTCATAAAATGGTTGATTATATCGTAAAATTGTTATATTTTTAGTTTACACTATACATTCATGTTGTGCGGCTTGGGGTGGCCCAACCGCGCCCCCGCCGCAACCTTAACCTACCTATAGCGCTCTGTCACAAGTTTTTTGTTTTTGTTTGCTTTTTTCAGCCTGTTTATACGATCCGGCCAAACGTGGATGACAAAATCGTGAAACATTGACGATTTCGTGATCTGGTCAAATTAAGTTGGCCGTTTCATGAAATGCGACCATTTCATGAAATGTTCGATCATTTCATAAAGTGATCGGGCGAACCCTGAGATCGAGATGTAGGATAGTGCTGGCGCCATCTAGTATACTTCTTGTGAACTATGGTACCGCTCTTCATTTATTGTTGTTTGTGGTTTTAGTTCCTCGTTGTGGCGTAGAGGTCGCTACAATTTCATAACAATATTTGACGTCAGCTGGTTTTGTCCCACACTAGTTAAACTAAATCATGTCATGATACAGACAAACAGTATGCACAATTTGCAGTGACCTGTATACAAGATAATGAATAATAGTGTAACGTCCCGAGTTGTTCCAGGTGCTCCTGCGGGAATCATCAATTTTACGGAACACAGCTTGTTGGCGGACATCCAGTTTGCATGCCTTTGGTTGTGTGTGAAATGGATTTATTTAAGTATATGATTTTAGCAGCTTCTAGTTCTTCTATGCTGGTCTAGGAGAAAAGAAAAGAAAACCGGCCAAGTGCGAGTTGGACTCGCGCAGGAAAGGTTCCGTAAAATTATCTTATTTGTTGTATGGGAGCCCCACTTAAATATTTCTTTTATTCTGTTTTAAATACTTGCTGTTATAGCGGCAACAGAAATACATAATCTGTTAAAAATGCAACTGTCTAGCAATCACGGTTCATGAGATACAGCCTGGTGACAGACAGACAAACAGACGGTTTTTGCCCTTTGGGTACGTAACCCTAAACGGTTAACTGTCTGTCAATAAAGAACAATAGTAAAACAATGGCGTGTAACCGCTATACGGTTATAGACAGTTGAAGGGAACTAAGCATAATTAGCTACTTCTCTTCCCGCGCGGATCGTTACATTCAACCGAAGGGATGGATGAAATGCGAATTATGTTATAAGCGATGCGACTTGCAACCCATCACTATTCCGATTCTCTTTTCAATCTTCACGCCTACTATTATGCTAAAGGTGGCGTTTGGGCCTTGTGGCCCTGATCTATATCTGCTTAGAGTTGCAAAACCCAAAATATCTCTATCTGCCCTGTCAGGCTTATAGAAAGAATAATTTATCTGTTTTTCTCTATAGTTGACCGGGAAAGAACGTCCCCTTACCCTAGACAGAATCAGACTTTCCCGTACAAACGTAGTCTAGCATTTATTTCGAAACGGTGTGTCAGATATTGGCGAAAATTGTAAACAATTTTAATGGTGGATTAACAAAGTTTTATAAATAAATAAAGACGTGAATATATGTTTGTAAGTTTCGAGATACAATTTGCTACTTTCTAACTACTCAAATCAGATACTTTTTTCTAAACGACGAAACAAACATTTCCTATGAGATTTGTATGAAATACAGACTAATGACGTCATAGTTTCTTAAAGTCAAATGGCGCGCGTAATATAAGTTTTGTGTGATCATAACAAGTAACATTATTTTGTGATGTTTTATTTTCTTAACTCAATCAAATAATTTATTTTGACAAAGGAAAGTACCTAATTACCCATTTATAATGTTCTAATTAATTTATTGAGGTTAGATCCTGAACTGTTATTAAAGTTTAATCAAAACAAACTCTTATCTGGAGACTTAGTTTCTTATAAAAAATAAATACTTATTGAATTATTACACAGAAATTAAGTGAAAAAAGCCTCCTGCAGTGTAGCTGACAGCACTAAATTGTTTCTAGAAATACTGAGAAGAGATTTTGCGGGAAAATTGTTTCTGTAAGGATTTTATGTTACCCGATTTTGTTTTTACCCTAATTTAATTTTGTTTCAGCTGTCCAGCGGTCAATACAAGTATAGGTAAATAAAGTTTTAAAAAGAAAAAAAAAAATTTTTCTAATTTTGTTGAGATTTATACAATTTTACTCAATTTGATAGACATTCCAAACCTAACCTCAGGTTTATTAAAAAAATATTTGAACTGTAAACATGTGTATGATTTTATACAATGAAGAAGGGACATACCCGTAATAAATAGAACTGCGGACTGTACTAGATCAGATACTCAGATACTAATTTATTCATAATTATTATTACACGTCACAAAGTATATTAATGTTATATAGCATAGTTAGTATACTTCTGTATACGAAACAATTATAATATTAAATGAATTTCTAGAAAATAATTAGGTATAATTCAAATATTTAAAATAGAAATAAAAATGTCAAGAGACTACAACATGTACTTAGTTACGGCCATGAATTCCTCGATACTATAAAAAACTTAACCAAGAAGCCACCGTTTCAACCTTGTTTTAAATTAAGTCAGACTAGGTGCATCTGTGACTTCATTGGGCAGTCTGTTATATACATCCGGGCCCATTACGCAAGTCGATTTACTGGACTTGGTTAACCTACACGGTAATGTGACGAGCTTGCCTTGCTTCGCACTCCGAGTATTGTACGAATGTATCTCGTTCCACTTCTTGTACCTCTCTTTATGTGTTCTCACATAAACTGCTGTTTGGTAGATGATTATGGAAGGAAGTGTAAGGATCCCAAACCGTTTAAACAAAGGTTTGGCTGATGTTCTCTGCGACGGTTCCTGTGCGAGGGCTCTTAGCGCACGCTTCTGCATACGAAATGCCCTTTCCCATTCCGCCGCCCGGCCCCACAGCTCCGCACCATACTGCAGCACAGAGTGCACAGTGGCGAAATAGCAGGCTCGTGCTGCTACGTACGAAACAACTCGAGCCACTCGCCTAAGTGCAAAGCACGCAGTGCTGAGTTTGCTGCAAACTTTACTAATGTGGCTTTTCCACGTCAGTCCCCTATCAATTTCGAATCCTAAGAAAGTGGTTTCACTGACACCTATGATTTCATTACCATTCACTACAACCACCAGCGGTCTTACGACATGTCCGGATAGGTTGAAGTGATTGAAATGAGTTTTGCCAGTGTTTAAGGCGAGTCCATTTATGCCAAAACACTTGAACAGCTGGTCAGCAATGTGGTTCAACTTAGTTTCGAGTTGGTCAATTGTGGGTGCGGTTATAATTGCAGCAACATCGTCCGCATACATGAGGACGTCTGCGTTAGGTATCGCATCAGGGAGGTCGTTTAGCAAAAGGGAGAACAATATGTTTGATATTGAGGAGCCTTGGCCTACCCCCATAGTTGAAGACAATGGATCGGACCGGTTCTTGCCATCGCCTGCGTCCACTATCTGCTGTCTACCTCTCATTAGCTTATATAGTATATTATGCGCCTTGCCGCCAATGCCATAATGCAACATCTTGAGGTCAATCACTTCGTGGTCAGCAACATCGAACGCTTTAGACAGGTCGCAGCTGAAGACTGCCACATGCATTTTGCGCTCGCGTGCGTCCAAGACATGACCGATGATTTTTTGGGTCATTGATGTTGTGGATCGTCCTTTCCTATATGCATATTGGTTGTCAGATAGTGCATTAGTTGACGTCAGATGCGTGATTAACCTTGAACAGAGCTCGTTTTCGAAAATCTTAGCGATGGCTGGAATAATAGATACGGGCCATTATATCCTCTTTCTTCCCTTTCCCCTTGTATATGGGAGATACCTTGCTTAGTTTAAGCAACTGTGGATAGGTACCTTCCCTTAGGCATTCATTAAATAATTCGGCTAGTACAGGGGCGAGGGGAATAATAGCCATTCTTAGGTAGTCCATTGATATCCCATATATATCTTTTGATTGTTTAGGAGGTATTAGAGAGGATACTATGCGGTAAACTTCATCCGCCGTAAAGGGTTGAAAACGTAGCGAGCGATCGGCAGGCGCACGACTTCTCAGCAGAGATCACTAAAGAATAATAAAATAAAATTAATAGACTAAACACGAAAAAATGTTTTGACGTTTCCCTATAAAAGTGTGCAGCTGCTCGGGCATTTTGTATGGCAATGTCGAATTTTTTTTTGTTATTTGTTTATTATTTTAATTTAATTATACTAAAGTGAAGTGTAGCCCGTGGTTTGATTTATTACGGGTACCGGTATATTACCCTTCCACGTTGTATAAGTTTTATATAAGAACACAAAAAACAACCCCAAAACAAAAATCGTACACATCTATTTCTTATTTACATTCAAATACCTGTGATCTTCCTTATATATACAGATAATATTTAAGTGCTAGTACTTAAGATATATGTTTTATCACTCCACGGTGTAGTTATGTGGTATTATATGATAATCATACCTGCAACAAACAAATCAAAGATTTCTTTTTAAATTGCTAATGTTAGACAAAGAGCATAAGTTAGATATTAATAATTAAGTACAAAGTTTACGATGTTCCGTTAATTGATTGTTTTCAGATGCCAACGCTGGTGTCAGATTATTAAGCTGTCTAAAAGCATCTGAGGTAGCTAGACGACTGCCGTACAACATAGACATCCGGGACTAACGTCTAAACATGTCTTCCGAGTTCTAGATTTTTATTGTACGGTCAGGCTTAAAATTTAATTAATGATTTCTCATACAATTACTATGAGAGCTTATGACTCCATTTTTGAAGCGTACCATACGTAGTATTGTTTTAGTGAACGTAGAACTACGTCCAGGGTTGGTTAACTTGCGAAAATAATAGCCATAAGTTTTCCGACTGGACCACCAAGCTCCTGGTGCCATGTCTCGTTTTTATTAACGGAACACAAGATTTTGTTTACAAACAAAACCGACTTCAACCGAAATGACGTATAATGACGTTGAGGAGTTTCTTCCATAACTCCACAGCTCTTTATCATATCTTCACCCAATTAATATGAAAGAAATTGGATAGTAAAGGCTTTAAATAAAATAAGAATCATCAAAACCAGTAGTCGTCTGCATAATCGCGTTACCTTTCGTTTGCCTTCGTGTCGTACAAATTACCGTCGTCATTCGCCGCTTATTCGCATGTGTTCTCAATATAATAAAATTTGCCACGTTATGGATCGCCCAATATAATAAAAAGGATTTTTTTTTCATAATTTATAATGTTAGTTTACTATATTTACATATATGTGTTTGTTTAAGTTGTCATTCGTAAAAAAGTTTTCAAATTTTTACTGCGAGCCAATATATTCTCTGTGTATGCTGTGTTAGCTCCTAGAAGGATTTAATGTCATGTATATTTATCTGGGTAAGTTAATATTATTGTAACAATCAGTTTGCGAACCAAATAAATTAAAAAAAAATAGGATCGCAATTGGCAACAATTCAAAAATAAAAACCGACTTCGCCACCAAACTACACAACCGACTTTGATAAAATTTATATGGGACCACCTGAAAAGTACACTCTTTCAAACAACAAAAGAATCCAAATCGGTCTAGGTGTCTTTGGATAATCGGTGAACATACCATGAAAGAGAATTGATAACCTCCTCATTTTTGGTCAGAAAAAAAATACATACATACATACATATTTTCACGCCTGTTTCCCATGGGGGTAGGCAGAGACTATAGATTTCCACTTGCTATGATCCTTGCAAACCTCTTTTGCTTCGTCAACACTCATTACTCTTTTCATACTCATGCTCTCCGGTAATAAGTACTCCTTACTTCACCTTTTTTCAGAACGTCTGCAATTTGGTCGCAGAACGTTCGTCGAGGTCGACCCGGTCCAGTTTTCACATCCACATCTGCACGATAAATATTTTTAGTTAGTCTTCTTTCATCCATCCTCTCAACATATCAAAACCACCTTAACATTCCTTTCTCAATTTTTGTCACTATATTCTCTTTCACCCCACACCTAAAAAAATATAGTTGAATTTATAACTGTTTTTTTTTTAACGTGATGAATGACTACGATTTTATTTACGTATATCACAATGCACAACATTGGGACCATACAATGCGTTTTTGAGAAGACATTTCACATTCTGCATGTAAACCATTCCACACATCCCAACATTGCAAATAAGAGCTGTTAAAAGCGGGAATTCTTTCTTTTGGAAACGAGCTCATTTCAGTACATTATTAAGTGCTTCTTTGTCTTTGCCTCCTAAATTCCATTCTGAGTATTTATTCTACCTTTCACGGCATATTCTTTTGATCTATTTCGTGTGTAGTACCAATTTATTGCGAGCTCTAAATGGGATGGAGTTGCTCTTTGACAACGTATTTTATAAACCACTAGCTTTAACCGACGAAAATGGTTTCAATAGGATTTTAAATTGATTTTTTACTTTATTAATTTTGTTATATCATATGAACCTTTCCCTCTTCCTCTTCCTCTAGCTATGCCCGTGGGCTTTGCTCCCCTTAGGAATTTTGGGACAAGTTTATTTGCTAGGAAAATTAAGAAATCGCGCGATTGTCAAGAATACCATCTAGTGATCAGAAGCGGAACTACCGAAGTCGTATCGGTAATTTTTTTTTATGTTTAAAAGAAGAATAATCAAAAAGATTTTTGAATTCGACCCAAATTCAATTTAATGACTAGATAGTATATTAAAAAAAAATCGGCTAAGTGCATGTCGGACTTGCGATCCAGTCATGCTGCTTGATTACGGCTAATGAAACAAATAATTATTACATTATTACAAAAACAAAAAATTCGATTGCCTCTTTTTATTTTGTTTTTTTATTTAAATTTTATTTTTTTGTATTTTCTTTGTATTTTTTTAAAAGTTGATATACCCAGTATCACTTTCACAGTAAATACGAATCGAACGACACCTCTCAAGCTAAAATCTATCGAGCTGTTCAGGCTGCAAAGCGTACCAAACATTTGAATTTGGCGCCAAAAATCCGAGATTTTGATTTTTGATTTTTTATTTTGATATACCCAGTGTCACTTTCGCAGTAAATACGAATCTAACGCCTCTCAAGCTAAAATCCATCGAGCCGTTTAGGCTACAGAGCGTGCCAAATAATTATACATACATACATACATTATCTCGAAAAACATAACCCTCCTTCTGGCGCAATCGGGTAAATAGTAAATTACAGATAACTTATCTTTCGTATACTAGCTGTAGCCTGCGACATTGTATGCATGGTCAAAAGGTATTTAACAATATCATGTGCAGGTCAGCTTAGATCGAGACGCAACATGACGCGAAACGACGTCGCGCACTTTTGAAGAAAAATAGAAGAAAAACTTGTTTACCAATACAATAAATTTTTAAAACTATAAACCGACTTCTACTTCTTCTTCGTGTCGAGTCAAAATGGTTCCAGTATAGTTTCTACCGACTTCTACTACCGACTATATTTCTATGGGACCGCCTGACAACCTGTCTTTCGAACAAAAAAATACATAAATAAATCGGTCCTTCGGCATCTTTGAATAAGAAATGGTACAAAATAAATTTATATTTTTTTTATAGACTCTAAAATACCTTGTAGGTGTGTACACACAATTTGAGCGAAGGGACTTTATGAACAACTTTTTTGCGGGATGAATGTGTTTATGTATAAATCTAAGTATCGTACCAATCCAACCAACGGTTTAGCTGTTGTCGTGAAAAAGGAAGAAACATACATACATTTAAGTTTTTTTTTCCAGACCAGCATGGAAGATTGCAATATTATAGGTAAGAAATAAATTATTTCAACATAATATGACTTTCAGTGAAACGTTCAACTTCAGAGAAAAAATTAAAGAATGATGATAAGCCGTCAACCGTCCCGTTGAAAATCTCAACGAAATTGAATTTTAAATTACCAATCCGTCACTTTGAGTGATTGGTTTGGGACTCTCAGATTATTTTGTCAAACAAAAATTATACTTAGTTATTGCTCTTTAATCTAAATTATTTTGCACTTCCATCACTAATTCTTGTCACTGATTTTAGGCTTTCAAAGTCGAAATATCTGGTTTGGATATTGCAGGCTTGAGTCACCTGATTATTCGAAAAGATGATTCCGTGCTTTGGAAGGAATAAACTGTGGGTCCCGAACGCCGTCTAGCGTTTGCTTAAACCTATCCAATCGGTTCTGATCTACCCGTTGAGTTGCGGAGGTCAGACGGCAGTCGCTTTGAGCAAAAGCCAGCAACCTTGTTAAATCGCTAAATCGCAAATATTTGCTACTTCTGCACTTACTTTCATGATTACGGATAAACTAGTGGAGTTATTCTTCGCCAATTGCAGAACGTGCCAAAGTAACTAATCTAAAGATAGTAGTACTTGCTTACATTATAATTATATACATGTTTTAGAGTTTTACGCCTACAATTTACTACACATTTACATCTGTACTTATTTAAAATAATAATAATTATTATATAAACTGATAGGTTTTTAAACTGTATGTATGTTGTCCCTCAACTAAGATATATGTTCTTAGTAAGCTGTAGTTAACGGTATTGGTAGTATAAATAGATAAGTTATATTTAAGAAAACTATATGCTAATCTTCTGTATTACTGTTTGTTTTCCCTAATAAAGGAAAAAAAATCGTCTAGGTTAGGTAGCGGACACTAGGCTTTGAAGTGTCACCGCTGAGGATACCGGGAATACGCTCGAATGATAATGTATAATTGTATTACTTGTTAATTGGTAATTTTTCTTTTTATTTCAAGGTAGTTGTTGACTTTAGATTATTTACAGCTAAGTTTATTACCATGCCGTTTCTTTTGCACTTGCGCTTTTGCAATTCCTAAGCGCAAGTGTAGAAGAAACGGCAGCAAACTGTACTGCAGCGATTTCTCCAAAAAACTTAAATTAAATTGATATTAAAATTAGACATGCTGTCCGAAAATAAATTGCTATGTTATAATGTAAATACTACTGATATTAAAAGTAATGTCAACTTGTAACTTTAAATTACCGAATGTACTCAGATTATTACATTAGTAAGTGTGCAAGCCTGTGGAGATAAGATATTTCTTACTTATTTTAATAATTCTTGCTTATTATTCTTTTTAATTTGTCGCCGCTTTGGAGACCGTATTGTTTAATATCTTCTGTAAATTTATTTTCTTTGTGCAACTTCAAATTAGACAGCAATCTTTTTACAAAAGAAATGCATATTTCAGAGATTGTACTGACCACGTGGATCTAAGGACGCGGCCCTTGTATAAATATATGTTAATGGAAACTTTTCCAAGGGAACAGAAAACATATTTTCATTGAAGGAAGAAAGGGAAACCACAATATTATACGATTCTGTGAAGATAACATAAGGAAAGAAAAACAGGAAATAGTTCGATTGTATATCTTTGAAAAATGTATTTTACACGATTTTATGTCATTTTTGTTTTTTTTTTTAGGTCAAATCTTGTAAGCTAAATTAGTATCATTTTTATCCCATGACAAAAAAGAGGGAGTAATAAGTTTGACGCTCTATATGTCTGTCTGCGTAGCGAAAAAATCCTAAATCTATGGTCTGCGCAGCTCTTGAAGGGATGGACCAATTTCATTGCAGTTTTTTTTTATGTGAAAGCAAGTTCCCTTGCAGTCGTCCGTAGCAGGTTGATTAAAATCGGTCCAGCCGTTCAAAATTTACACCTTTTAACATTTAAAATTCAGGGTTTTTAATTTACCTGGAAAATAATGGATGGCGCTACGGATATCAAATGGAATGTGTAGTTCCGCTACTCATCACAAGATGGTGTTCTTGAAAGTCGGAGCTTTTAATTTGCCTCGCAAATAAACTTGTCATTCCTTTTTCCAACACCTCGCTAAAAGTGGCCTTAGTATCTTGCGGCCCTGGGCTTTGTATGCTTAGAACTGCTAGACCCAAAAACGCGGCCCAGCCGTCTAGACCCAAAGATACATACTCGTATATACATACAAGCTATCACACCACGGAGATAGTTTATATGTATATTTCTAATTGACGACCCCTGTGGCCTAGTGGTCATCATGCCAGTCTGTCATACCGGAGGTCCCGGGTTCGATCCTTGGTCAGGTCAAGATGGAAAATGATCATTTCCAGATTTACCTGGTTCTTGAATGTTTATATTAAATATAGTACCATTGAGTAAGTACCTCATAACACAAGTCAGTCTGAGTACAGGAGCAGTGCACGAGGGCTATCTACTGCAAAGAGGTGTAAGACAGGGAGACGTTATATCTTCTAAACTGTTCACCGTTGCACTGGAGCCTTCAAGCTTCTGGAATGGGAAGGATATGGCATCAAAATCAATGGCGAGTATTGATATACTCGCCTTCGATTTGCCGACAATATCGTTGTAATGGCAGAATCGATGGAAGGCTTAAGTACTATGCTCGGAGACCTAAATCGAGTTTCCCAACAGGTGGGCCTTAAAATGAACATGGACAAAACGAAAGTAATGTCGAATATCCATGTCGCGCCCCTACCTGTATGTGTTGGGAGCTCCACACTCGAAGTTGTAGACCAGTATATCTACCTGGGTCAATTGATCCAGGCAGGAAGTTCTAGCTTTGAGGAAGAGGTCTTTCGACTAATCCATCTCAGCTGGGCAGCGTTCGGGAAGCTACGCAGTGTCTTCTCGTCCAAAATACCTCAGTGCATCAAGACGTAAGTGTTTAATCAATGTGTGTTACCGGTGATGACTTATGGCTCTGAAACGTAGTCCCTTACTATGGGTCTCATAAGAAGGCTCAAGGTCACTCAACGTGCTATGGAGAGGGCTATGCTCGGTGTTTCCCTTCGTGATCGAATCCGAAATGAGGAAATTCGTAGGAGAACAAAAGCCACGGGCATAGGCCAGCGAATTAGTTCGTTGAAGTGGCAGTGGGCGGGATCCATAGCGCGACGAACCGATGGCCGATGGGGCAAAAAGGTTCTTGAATGGCGACCACGTACTGGCAAGCGAAGCGTAGGACACCCACCCACAAGGTGGTCTGACGACCTGAATAAGGTCGCAGGGCGCTTTAGATCGGTCATTTTGGAAATCCTTGGGAGAGGCCTATGTCATGCAGTGGACGTTATGCGGCTGAAATGATGATGATGCTGATAACACAAGTCTCAAACGAACTTTGGATCAAGCTTAATCTTTGCGGTTTGTCCATATACAATGTGTATTTTTATACTTGATCCAACAAAATGTGCGGATATTAGACGAAATATTATAGAGAAAAAATTAAAAAAAAATTGTGTTGTTAGTTATTTAAAAAATCCAGACACTTTTATTTTTTCGCCAATAATTTTTAACTAATTTCCTGTTTGGTCTAGTTAATTATTTTTCACTTTCTTAGCTTCTTAAACTTTGTAGTTTTCAAATAAGACAATTTTGAAAAAAGAAACGCCATTTACTTAAAGAGAAAAAAATAAAACCGAAACACGGCCTTTGAAGCAAAAAAAAAATTAAAGTGTTAATAAAGACTTTTTTTCCGGTTTTTATCGATAATATTTTGTTTAATATCCGCAGGTTATGTTTCATCAAGTATTAAAAATACACATTGTATATTTATTTATTAATATTTATTTAATGAGCACAGAAGAAACTTTGAAATAAATGCCGGTCCTCATTTAGCAGGTCATTTGTATCATTTATCACAAATACATCCAATTTGCTCGCTTTTGCCCCGTCCCTTTTGGGGTTAGAAAAAACGAAGTAGACACATCATCAATCATATCCTGTAGATTGATCTTTGACAATTGCAAATGTAGCTTAACTGATGGTAATGATAAATTAGATTAATAAATCAACACACCTACATATAGGTATTATTAAAGAATCGTGCTGTCATTCTATCGTCTCATACATCTACTACAGGTATAGAGCGAGGTATTAGCAGGCCTGCGTCACTCCCCGTTTAGGTATCGAAAATATAACTACATTATTACTATGTGCTTGGCGATCACTTCGAAGGGGAAATTCAGTTACATGAATCTTTTGCCTAGAGTAATAAGAATGAAATTGACTTGCAATGGATGTCTAGGTATCTAGACATCCATCACTAGTCTATCTAAACGAAGAGGTGAGAAGAAGGCGCTAACCACATTAAGTAGATATTCCTTTGAATTTCTTTTCTGAGTACTAGTACTTATTCTGTGGTATTAGCACTTCTACAGACGATTTAGGTAGTCATATAGATTCCGCGTTAAAATTTCAAAAGTAAAACCTGTTTTGAATCGTAGTGGCGTATAATTTGTATAAAATACACCATTACGTTAATGACTCTACTAAAAATAAAATGGTTATAATTCTATGCTAAAATGCCACCAAAATATAAGTCAATGTTATTAGATAATGTCATTTTTTTATTAACCAGCTAACAGGCTACTTTTATATTTGTGGCGTTTAGCAAAGTCTCATTCTTGCAACAGTAAAGTCCCATAAGAGGAAATGAGACACAAGATAGGTTTTATGTGAGATTAACTCTTAAAGGACTTAATTTTTTTTATCTTCTTTTTGATCGACAATGTGTCTGGGACACCGTCCTCATGTTAATCTGTCACAATCTGCCAAAAAATGCTGCGTGTTCGTCTGCGACAGTCGCCGATAGTCATCAACGGTCGCGCGGCAGTTTTTGATAGATTGACATGTGTCACGCGACCGTCGCCGACTGTTGTCGCGGGCATACGGTCGCTTGTGTGTAAGAGCCCTTAGTCCCATAGAACTAGATTTATTTTCTGTTTCTTTTTTACTTAGTTAGTCTGGCATTTAGGTCTATAAAGTGTAACCGAACAAAAATATTTTTCCTCGAAGAAAGCTATTTTAAACATCATGAACTGAATCTGCTAGGCAAATAAATTGAGTAAATTTTGTCCTCGAATATGTTCATTAGATTTTTATTGTTTTTAAAAAAATATTATACACCAAAAAAATAAAACAAAAATATAAGTTAGGAAAAAATTGTACAAAGGCGGACTTATTCCAGACAGGGATCGCTTCCCGTCAACCTTGAAATAGGAAAAAAAATATTTTTCACCTTTTCTAAATTTAATAAAATTTGTCACCAACATAGACCAGTTCCTCTTCAACTAAATTAAGTGCCTTCTAAAAATATACGTCCATCAGCTTATATCTACAACCCAACCCCAATTCGGGCAAAATATGAAAATCAACGAAAGGCCCCAACACCGTTGTCAAACCTGCCTAAGTGAATATTGACCAAAGTATTAGACACTAGAGACCCGAGGGAATATTGTTTGATTGTTTGCTTAGATGAAAACAACGGGAGATGTGACAGCTATATTTCATGGAATGTAAGAATATAGAAAGAAAAAAATAACAGAATAATATGTCTACAAGAAATGATCACAATTAATTACTAAAATAAATGAATATGATAATAAGTATATGTATATTTTTAGCATTTGAATTTTTTATTTGTTTTTTAATCAATTTTAGAGCAAAGGCCTCCAAAGTCAATAGTTTTTATTCAATGTAGAATAAATTTATTCAATGTCGGATAAATTTATCTCTTACTGAAGGTCATTTCTTTATAATTATTTTAGTACAAAAGTTAAAAACTACTTATTTGAGAAATATGTAGAAAAAAATACAGCGATTTTCATCTATACGAGGATAGATTAGGATCATAAATAGGGATAATAGAGATAGGATATACATAATTAAAAAAAAATAAATATTAATATGATTAGACGACCTCTGTGGTCTAGTGGTCGTCATCCCACGAAGTCACACCGGAGGTCCCGGGTTCAATCCCCGGTGAGGTAAAGATGGAAAATGATCTTTTTCAGATTAATCTGGTTCTTGGATGTTTATTTTAAATATTAATTAACTATTACCATTATACCATTGAGTTAGTATCCCATAGCACAAGTCTCGAACTTTATTGAGGGCTAGCTCAATCTGCGTGATTTGTCCATACTTATATATAAACATCTTCTTAAAACTATTAAAGACTTATACTTACATTTTATCACATATGGATATTATATTTTAACAATATGGTTGCAAAATTTTAACAAAGAAACATGTTTTGTCAATTTATATGTCAAATAAATTGACAAATCATGTTGCAAATAAAATTATTTTAAACCTCTTGGATGCCGATGCGTAGATATACGCGAAAATGCATTGTTTAAGTATTGTCACTGATATTCCGGCATACAAGGGGTTGATGTTGCTTTTATAGGTCTCTTAAGTGAATTCTAATGCAACCTTCTCAATGAATCTGGGGGACAGGAGTGCTCCCACCAAGACGTGTTATAAAGATAAATACATAAAATTATTTAACTTTATTACAAATATACTTAGGAGGTCTTAAAGCGATAGGCTTAATCTTTAATGTTTATTTTTCTGCAAGCTCTCGAAATTAGTAATCTCATAAAGTAGGATCCCCAAATCTCCCCTTTTATTTTTATATAAAATTGTTTGCTTTATTATTGACGGTACATAAGAAGCGCGCAAATCTCTTAAAGGTAAACATAGCCTTAGATAATCCCCGGTGTTTTGATAGCAATGCGATATAATTAGAAGCACGTTTCACTTGTAATACCTTGTGTAAGCGTGTTTTACATGTTATATCTTGTGTTATGAACAAAAACATTACGTGTAAGAAAAAGTTGTGAGTCAAAATATCTAACGAATTGTACTGCAACTTATAATGTATTAAGAAAAAAGAAATAAATACAAGAACAAAAACTTAACTAAAAACCTTAAATTAAACAATAAAATAAACTTATACCAAATAAAAACATTGTCATTATCCGCATGCAGCGGTAGCAAGAACGCAGGCTGCGTTACCTCGCTGGATGGCAATGGTGATCTTTTGAGCGAAAAAGCAACTATTTTAATGTTAAAAACATTTAAGAGCTCGGTGGCCCTGCGTGACGCAAACGCATCACTAGCGCTTTTACAAGTAAAGCAACACTGGGAGCGGTCCGAACTTGGATGGGTGACCACAAGTGGTATGAAAATTTCTGAAGCTCCGCCTTACTTTGGAAGCCGTTGGTCCCGGTTGTCATTATTGTATGGCAGTCGTCAAGCTATATCAGATGCCTTAAGGCAGCTTGAAATAGTCTGACATCAGTGTTGACCACTTACACACACGAAAAACAAATGTCAAACAAACTGAGATAAGAACATTATTAAGTCGAAATATTATGTTTATCAGTTTTTCAGTATCTCTCATTTCATTTGTCACGAATACCAATTAAAGTATTTTTAAACTTACTTTGCTTCACATAAAAGTAAGTTGAAGGTAATAAAAAAAGTCGAAGACAGACGAAATATTTTTTAAACTATTGAAAATAGAAGAAGGAATATGATTGGACATCTAAATAGACATAATAATCTCTTCATAATAATAGTAGAAGGAAAGTTAGAAGCGAGACGAGGAAAGGGAAGCCCGAGAATGAAGTATTTCCAACAAATTAAAGAAAAGTTAGGAGTTGGGTCCTAACAGGGCATCAATAGATGTAGAGAGAAGATAGGAATGGAGGCATCTCCACTTAACTCTTAAATTACAAAAAGAACCTAAAATCAACAAATATTAAACACTAGTGTTGCCGAACAAACGATTAGTTTTACAATCGATAGTGCTAAGTGAAAAGTGCCATAGGCATAAACTATCGATAGTATCGATAGATCTTTACTAACCAATAATACTGTCCATAATATCGATCCTGACGACAAATAAGCTACCGATAGTATTGCTTTTCATAATACAAAAACTATCAATAATTTGTGTATTATGAAAACTAACACTATCGATAGTTTCGCCGTCAAGATCGATATTATCGATAGATTATCGATACTATCTGTTTTGTTTCAAAATACCGGGAGTCTATTGAAAATGGATTATCGAACGGCAACACTATTAAATACACAAACTTTCCTGCGAAACAAACTTTACGTCAGAGCAAAAGCAGTGACTTCACTGCAGCTCAAAAAATCCCAACTTTACAGACTCTAAGTAAAGAAACTGTCGAACTTACGTTTCAGAGAAACTAGACTAATACCGGTGAAAGCAGAGCTTATGAAGTAGTTTACAGCATATAAGTAAAGATACATTATTACGACTTCATCCCTAACGTGGTAGACAGAGTCCAGGACCATAAGACCCAGACTTAGCGTGGTTTTGGGAGTTAAGGTAATCATAATTATAATAACCACCTGCCTACAATAGTCAGTAATCACGATTAAGGCAGGTGACGTTTCTATTGCAATATCCCATCATAAGTCTATCCTAATCTCATTCCATAATCCATAGGCCTTTTCCTTTTTCTTGCAATTGATGTTTCTTCTGCTGAAACCTCTTCAAGGGTACACCTTTAGATATATTCAGAAATGGGTTTATGCGGGAGCGCCACTTTACATCAACTTCTTCAAAGGGACTCTACGTATCGGATCTGTATCCCCACGCAAGCCTCCGAAAGAATCGGGGTGAAAAGACCCGTGAATCTAAAGGAGATACATAATAATTAATAAATAGGGACCAATGACACTGATTGAGCTAGCCCCAAAGTAAGTTCGAGACTTGTGTTTTGGGATACTAACTCAACGATACTACATTTTATTACAAATACTTATTTAAATAAACATCCAAGATCCAAGTCAATCTCAAAAAGAACATTCTCCATCTTGACCTGACCGGGGATCGAACCCGGGACCTCCTGAGTAGCGGACAGGCATATTAACCATTATGCCACGGAGGTCGTCGCAGTGTCGCGTGTAGTTATACATACATTCCGTACCTAATATCACGTCTTTGTCCGTAATTGGGTAGACAGAGCATTTTGGCATTATGTATGTATGTATGTGTATATATGTATGTATAATTGACTGCCTCCGTAGTCCAATGGTCAAGGCGTTCGCCTTGTGACCCGGAGGTCATGGGTTCGATTCCCACTGGGAAGCATACTTTGTGAAAAGTTGTTTCCAGTCTGGATAGGATATTGCAGGCTTGAATCACCTGATTATCCGAACAGAAAGATGATTCCGTGTTTCGGAAGGCACGTAAAACTGTGGGTCCCGAACGCCACCTAGCGTTTGATCATCAAACTATCCAAGGATTGGTTCCTGGTTTGCCCTTTGGGTTGTGGAGGTCAGACGGCAGTCGCTCTGTGTAAAAACCAGTAACCTCGTCAAATCTCCTTGGTCAGGTAGCGGACCCCGGGCTCTGAAGCGTTACTGCTGAGGATGCAACCGGGAATACGCTCGGATGATGATGATATGTATGTATAATTGTTTGGCACGCTCTGCAGCCTGAACGGCTCGATGGATTTTAGCTTGAGAGGTATCGTTAGATTCGTATTTACTGTGAGAATGACACTAGGTATATCAAACAAATATATAAAAACAAAAAATGGCCAGTCGGGTTTTTTGTTTTTGTAATAATTACTTGTTTATTTTCTTCCAGACTAGCATGGAAGATCACATTTACAAGATTCAGTATATATTCATGTATGTACAAAGTAAATCACTGGAAGCATAAGGTGCTAATATAAAGCAGCTTACATTGCATTGTATTGCAAACTACAATCTAATATTCCAAGAATTCTCCAGTGACGTCATCACAGAGGCCCCAAACGTACACCTATTAATTTAGTAACAAGCATAACAGGAGATGCAACGAACTTAAACTTACAAATGCATGCTACGATAGAATTTCACAGATGCACACTGTAGTCTGAGAGTTATACAAGTACCCAACATTGTACAATCAGGAATATATGAATATATGCATGTAATACCTCGAAAAATGTACCTATGTACTATGTTTACTTTTATAAGGATTTATTTGTGAATTGTCAATGAACCAATAAAATAAAATAAATAAAATAACAATGGTGACGCTTGGCGGTCTACTTGGTATTTGCAGCAGAAATGTCAAGAGATGTCAGAAGGCTTGGGATTATTTTTATTTATTATAATTGTTCGACGTATTTTGTTTTTGTAAATAAAAGTTTTTTTTTTATTTAAAAGAAAATGTAGCTCCTATTTTTATTAAAACGTTATTACGTCCAGCTAATTATCAACTCTTTATTTTATTAAGAAATAATGTTTTGCGTTACCTTATAACAAACAAATGAAAAAAAAAGTTACCCCCGATACGAAAGTTTGACGTCAATGTCTGTCTGTCGCATTGTAGCTCTCAAACGGACTGATTTCGATGCGTTTTTTTTTACGTTAAAGCAAATTTTCTTTTGGTGGTTCTTAGCTTTGTTTGATGAAAATCGGTTCAACGGCTTAAACGTTATGGGGGTGAACTTTTAAAAGTCGGAGTATTTTTTTATTTGCCTGGCAAATTAACTTGTCTAACGCAATGTATGCGGATATTGTAGACTTTGACGTCATATTTTTAAATGGCGCGTATTAGCCTAAATTCTTGTAAAAAAAAGACTAAAATTTTAATTTATTTAGACAAAAAAAATAACACTTATAAATTATGAATTTTTCAGCTAAGATTTATATACAAAATCGGCGTGAATTTCAAAGAAAAACAACGGATTTGAAAGCCGTGCTGAACTTTCTCAGACAGTCTCAAACTGAGCTTTAGAACTTTGGTTCCTGGATTTACGGAGAGGGTTGAACTAGATCCCCTTTCAGTTCAAGGAAGGATTGTAAAGAAATTAGGAAGCAATCCATAAATGTGGTTTTTGTTTTGTATACTTTTATTATTTGTATACATACACACCCTTTTTTTAACCAATTGGGTCCGGCAGTTAATAAATAATATATATACGGACAAATCACATAGATTAAACTAGCCCCAAAGTAAGTTCGAGACTCGTGTTATTAGTGATGTGTGGTTCTTGAACATTTCCGAAAAAGTTTTCCGCAAGAAATTTCTTCAGGAAAATTTTCAACTAAAATTCTCGAGAAATGTTGAAATTTTCCGGAAATTTTCAAGGAAAGAAATTTCCGAGATTAGAATTTTTTTCGGTGGCACATCACTACATGGGATACTAACTCAACGATACTATATTTAATAACAAATACTTATTTCAATAAAAATCCAAGATTTAGGTCATTCGAAAAAGAACATTTTCCATCTTGACCTTATCGGGGATCGAACTCGGGACCTCCTGAGTAGCGGACAGGCATGTAAACCATTATGCCACGGAGGTCGTCGCCATGTCGCGTGTAGTTATACATATATACCATACCTAATATCACGTCTTTATCCGTAATTGGGTAGACAGAGCATTTTGGGTCTTGCGGCTCTAGGGCCCATGGCTACAAGACTCAAAGGCCACTCTAAAATGGTGGGCGACAAGGTGAAAAAAGGAAGCAAAATATTGAAAAATTGCTAACCGTATTGCCTATTAACACGATTCAAATTTGCCCATTCCATTACAAAGTTATTTATTTGGGGCTCCCAGACTGGCATGGAAGGAGTTCTTTTATATGTTCATCTATATAAGGAGATAAGCGTAGTGAAATCCAAAAAAATATTTACTCTATTTGAAAAATCTCATTCACCACTCCGGGTATTCAATACAAATACAAATACAAATACAAAATCTCTTTATTGTAGAACACAGGTAAATACGGTGTTACAGGTTTAATCAGGGTTAGATCTCTATTCAAGAATTAGTTAGAAGAGATCCCTTTCTGGGAAAAGCCCGCCCTTGTCCATAATATTTTGTTCCTATTTTATTATATATTTTTTATTATTACTCATCATCATCATCATCCGATCCATTGCATTCTCAGCAGTAACGCTTCAGAGCCCGGGGTCCGCTACCTAACCAAGGAAATTTGACGAGGTTACTGGTTTTTACACAGAGCGACTGCCGTCTGACCTCCACAACCCAAAGGGCAAACCAGGAACCAATCCTTGGATAGTTTGATGATCAAACGCTAGGTGGCATTCGGGACCCACAGTTTTACGTGCCTTCCGTAACACGGAATCATCTTTCTTTTCGGATAATCAGGTGATTTAAGCCTGCAATATCCTATCCAGACTGGAAACAACTTTTAACAAAGTATGCTTCCCAGTGGGAATCGAACCCATGACCTCACAAGGCGAACGCCTTGACCACTGGACCACGTAAGCAGTCATATTTGATTATTACTATAAGAAGGTAACTAACTAACAAGTATATTTCCAGAAAGATATCTTCAATTTGCCTTTTTCATTTGTGCGATCAAATTACATTTCGAGACTTCGAGCACAAATCAAAACTTATACTTCAACGAAGCTCAATATTTGCTCAGACAATTGCTCACAGAGTAATGAGAATTTTATTTACATAGAAAATTATTAGTACATCTAGTATGCTAGCTGTCACACAGCCCTAGTTCTGTCTGCCCCGTTATTGATGAAGAAGTTATAGTGTATACGTGTCTAACGCGGCATAGTTTGTTTGTTTGTTCGTAATAACTTTGTAGTACATGAAAACACACAATTATATAAAATAACAACATAAAGAGTAAATTGACACCGGCGGACTTATCCCATAATGGAATCTCTTCCATATTAGTTTATTTGGCATAGTTTTTATGGCCACTTGATATATATTTTTAACCACGTCAGACGCTTTAAAGCAGCTGGAAAATCAACAAAAGCGTTAGGTATTATTAACACACTCGATAAAGGAAATTATAATCCCATCCCATCTCATCCCATCCCATCCTAACTTCCCAATCCCTCCTCAGGCTTCATCCACTGAACCTATTTAGATGATTAGAAATTTGGTATGGATATAGTTTACTTTATAAACTAAAGTGAGATTGGGCGGGGCACGTTTGCCGAATGCATCCTGATAGGTGGGCTACTTAGGCAACAAAGTGGACTCCCGAAGATGGCCGAAGAAAAAGAGGTAGGCCCCGAAAGCGTTGGTGTGACGATTTGCGACAGTTTGAAAGGGAATGGTTGAAAGTTGCACACGATCGAGATATTTAGAAGGAGATGGGGGAGACCTTTGCCCAGCAGTGGGACAGTAGAGGTTAATTAAAAAGAATGTTTAAGATGCAGGGAAGGAGACTTACTTACTTACTCCGCTGTCTCAGCGACTCGAAATGGGTTTTGGCCTCCGAGACGAAAGAGCTCCACAATTTTCTGTTCTGAGCGAAATCTTGCCAGCTGACAACTTCCATTTCCTGCAGATCAGCTTGCACCGTATCGCTTCAGCGATATCTGGGTCGACCTACTGGTCTTCGGCCTAATGCTGCTTTGACGCCACGATCCTCCTTCATTTTTCCAGATGCCCCAGATTGTAAGGTAGATAAAGGACAGTCTTTTACCCGAAATTCCCACGGGGAGCGAAGCCGGCGGGTACAGCTAGGATACAAATATTTATTCAATAACTCTGACCGTGACAGCACTGAAAAGTTACTAATACACAACTACAACATATTTATACAAGCTTTTATTTAACTTGCAATGTAGCTTGTATGTTTGTTAAGGTCAAATCTTGAAACTACAAAATTTTCAACCAGTTATCCTAAGCCGATTGACCTGAAATTTTGCATACTTGTGTAAGTCGGATGACAATACAATATTATATAATTCCGTGCTACGGAAGGTACGTATAAGCCGTTGGTACCGGCTGTCATCATTAAATGGCAATCATCAAGCTATGTCATATGTCTTTAGGCAGCCTTAAAAATCTGACACCAATGTTGGCCACTTACACACACATTTACAAGTAAATAAATATACATGGACAAATAACACTGATTGAGCCCCTAAGTAAGTTCGAGACTTGTGTTGTGGGATACTAACTCAACGATACTATATTTAATACATATATAGATAAACATCCAAGACCCAGGACAATTTGATAAAGACCATTTTCCAACTTGCCCTGGCTGCGGATCGAACATAGAACCGGATCCGGATTGGCGGACTAGCGTGTTGACCATTACACCATGGAGGTCGTCATGCATACTTGTGTAAGTCAGATGACAATACAATATTATATGATTCCGTGCTACGGAAGGCACGTATAAGCCGTTGGTACCGGCTAGGCGGCTGTTACATTACAATTGCGAAAAACGGCCACTTTTGGCGTATGTGCGTAGAAAAGCTTCACGTTCTCACTTTAAACTGTAAACAGGAGTTCATAAAATAGTTTAAAGGGTTATCTAGGGTCTGGTCAAGGCCAAATTTTAAATGATATCTCCGTTTCCTTTTAAATAATTTATTTCAAAATTCAGGTATCCCCTTAATCTGGATATGTACGTTGGCTTAACAATAAATTATGCGCAAGAAAATGTCATCATTGGTGCGCAGAGTGCGCGGGAGCAAAAACAAAGTCCTGATTATGATAGCAGATAGGATGGATGCAGCCATCTTCAGGAGGTTCACTGAATCGCATGTTTTACATGACAATCAGTGAATCTTCTGTCGATATAACTTTCATTTATTTATTATTTTTGTCAAAACTAAATTTTGTATGTATGGACTCCTATTGTCTGAAAATAAATGATTTTAATTTTATTTTTATTAATAAAAGCTTGTACAAAACATTTAATTTATTAAAAAATCTTATTTGTTTAAAAAACGAAACTATTGAAATTATTTTGATAAAATTTAAATCGGAAAGTATATCTGTTTGAAAACAAAAGTAAAATTGGTTTCGAAATTATACAGTTCTGAAGTAGGCAACAAAACATTTAAAAATACAACCGGAACATAATAACCCTCCTTATTAGTGAAGTCGGTTAAAAAGTAGTAAACTTTAAACCATATTATAATCCTCCAAAAAGGCTTTAGAGTCAATAAAGTACATCAAACATCCTATTTACGCATTCACGACGACCATTCAAACTCGGACAATACACCAAATCACCCAAAAAACTATTTTCCATCAACAATAGGGGTATGATGAAATACGCAAACATGCTAATGCCAGTCGTATTGTAATGAAAAATACTTGTTTGTTCGCCCTTTCACCTTGAGGAAAGTTTTATGGCCGGCAAAATGGCCTTAGGGAGTCTTTGGTTAGACAAATAAAAAATTGTTAGCGAACTTGGGAGGTTAAAAGTTGGATTAATGACGGTTTTCAGGATATTTTTGTTGTTTTGTTGGATTTTTCTGGGTCAGTGGAACTGTGTAAACAGGTTTTTTGTGTGTTAGTGGTCAACATTTTCGGGAAATATTTTAAGCTTCCTTAATGATAAAGATATTATATGAACGCAATGTTTTTGTTTTTGCCGTGCCGTGCCGGGATTTCCTTTGCACAATAACGATCTCTATCACACTGAAGAACCCGGGTTCGATACCCGGTCAAGTCAAAATGTAATATGATTTTCAGATTGATATGGATCTTGGTTGTTTATCTTTATATGCATTTGTTTTAAAATATAGTAACGATCGTTGTGTTAGTATCCCATAAAACCAGTCTCGAACTTGCTTAGGGGCTAGCTTATCCGCATGTTTTTATTTATATATATTTATACAATTTAGTTTTAGCTTGCACCCGGGGGCTTATTTACATTATGTTAAGCACACGCACTGCTGAACCTTTGAGCTTTTCCATAGGTCTAGCTTGCATTATTTTTATATTTATATAATACACGTATACTTTATTGCTATTATTTATTGCTTAAATAAACGGAACTAAGCACTTCACCTTACTACGGGAGCCATTTACGGGTAATAATTTATATATTTTAGAAATGTTTTGTTAAGACCTTTTATTTATAAATAATAATAATAAGTATATAGGGACAAATTACACTGATTGAGCTAGTCCCAAAGTAAGTTCGAGACTTGTGTTATAGGATACTTACTCAATGACACTATATTTTTAAACAAATACAAATATAGATAAACATCCAAGACCCAGGGCAATTTGAAAAAGACTACGCCACGGAGGTCGGAGGAGGTACTTTGATACCCAACTCGATATAGAAACACTATTTTTTTGCCAAGCACTTTTTTGTATGTAACATTTGTTATAATTCATTAATTGCATTCAAATTGTAGTCTATATCCGGACAATCATGACAAATCGATAAACATCTTATTTGTCAAAAATGGATAAGCAGTTCGGACTCTACGGTGGAATGGAACACACATTTATCCACATACATACATACATATATACTTACATACATAGACTGCTAAAATGATTATCTTTCCTTACCTGAGTCGGTAAAAAGAGAACATCAACCAACCTCATTCCGCCTTGATACATCATTCCTGTCATTGTATACTACGTATAACGAAACGTAATCTCAGTTCCGCTCCAATATGGTATTGTTTGCTCTACGTATCAACAGAGCATGATAGCCTTTGGGCTAATCACACCCAAGGGAGGGCTGTGACTTCGCTAGCATTTTGTATGAAAAACGCGAAAGTTATAACGCATTGATTTTGTCACGATGTTTATGCTGAAAATAAAAGATTATAGAAGAATGTTCAAAAGACAGTTGTCAGAAAATCAATGTAGAATGGAGAAAATTTAAATTTATCTCAAATATTTTATTTTGATTCTTTACTGTCTTTACATTATACTTAAAAGGAATTTTTTGATTTAGTTATTATTTAAACCCAGAAAATATTATATAAAAAAGTGAAAAATAAGGGAAGGAAATTCAAACTTACACAACGCGTCACTATTGGTCGAAACGAAATGTGACGTCAGTGTTTACCTCTTGCATTTATCGGCGTCGATATTCATACTGTGTTAATAGTGTTTGTGAGAAAAATTGTTTAAATCTGTATTCCTGTGTGGTTACTTTGTTAATATATATTTGTAGTCAATCTTAAGACGATGACAGAAACTGGTTTTGTCAAAGCACAATCGGATAATCTGCCGAAAATAGATGCGTTTATGATGTCAGCATATTTTGCATCAAATCGCGAGCGCAGAGATCAAAGGAGTGAAAGCTGCAAGGTAATTATTATGTTACATGGTATATTTTAGTTACGTTTTTCTCCTTTCTGTTTCATTATGTTATATTCAATATAATTAACTGTATCTTCCTTAATCTGAAATCTATTATCAATCATCAAAATTTCGTAATACCGCAATAGGAATAAGGAAGCTCTTTAAAGAAATTTTAAGTGAACTTTTGTAAACTTGTGAACTAGGTTAGTTTTAGGTCGAATCTTCTATTGCTTGATAGCTAATTCACACTAAGCTGTATATAAATATAGAATACTTAAGTTAAAATGATCTTCACAACAAAACACAATAATAGAGTTATATTATCCGTTTTCATCATCTTACACCATTGTTTTCGTAATTTTGCATCGCGTGGAATACGAAAAAACACTTTATCTAGTGTATTAATGGTAGTGTTTTTACATTTCGGTACTATACAATACTTGTGTAAGAAGGTTTCTTAACTTCTTCTATGATTTGTTTAGCAATTAAAACTAAAAATAAGTATTAAGTAACTGAAACACTACTATAGTAAACAAACAGGAAATATCCAATGACGTCATCATAAGCGCGCGCAAAATGGTGGCGTTTGAACGGCACAAATTTATTCAATGTTCAAATTTCACTTTGAAAAATTACTTGACTATTTTAAAGTCTATTTATATTTTTTTCTATGTTATAAGATGTAAATGATTAATTTAAGACATAAAAAATCATGCATATTCCCTATTATTGAATGTAGAAGAATAAGGAAGAATAAACAAATAAATAAATATATAGGGACAAATAAAACTGATGAGGATGAGACCAATGTTGGTCACTTGCACACACATTTAAAATAAACAATATTATGGAGTCAATAAGGTGTTATGTATGATGATGGAGTGGGGATATATTCGACAGAACTCAGTAATAAAACAACACAACCTCATTAAGTAGGACTAAGGATGCTATAATAACGACATGATTTCTTATTTTATCTCTCGGGCTCCTTCGTGCTTCAGGAGGCACTTATAAACAGTTGGTCCCAGTTGTCATCATTGTATGGTCGTCGTAAAGTTATGACAGAGGCCTTAAGGCAGCCTGAAAAATCTGACACCAGTGCTGGCCACTTACACACAAATAAAAAACAGAAAAAAATATATAGCAGTGCCCGTGGGCTTCGCTCCCCGTAGGAATTACGGAACAAAAACTATCCTATGTCCTTCCTGGATCTCAAACTATATTCGTACGAAATTTCATCTCAATAGGTTCATTGGTTGAAGCATGAAGCAGTAACAAACAAAAAAATCTACAAACTCACTTTCGCATTTATAATATTACTAGCTGCGCTTCGCGGCGTTACCCGTGGAAAAGTAGCCTATGTGTTAATCCAGGGTGTCAGCTTCCTGCATACCAAATTTTATCAAAATTGGTCTAGCCGTTTGCGCGTTAAGAAGAAACAAACATACACACACACATACACTCACTCACAAACTTTTGCCTTTATAAAATAATTAGTTGGGATAGCGTGATTAGTTGGGATATTAGTTAAAAGTTCGGACTGAACTGGAAGATAGATAAAAAAGGTCCTACTAGTTGGTCTATATAGCCCTGTTTAGTCTAAGCCTTGCTGGCTTAGACTAGAAAAGAGAGGACCAACTGAAAGATGAAACAGGAGTCATGTCTGGAAGTGATCACTTTAAGTGATAAGACCGCCCTAAATTGTAAAATTATTTGTTTGTGTAAATTTTTTTTGGTGCAAAATAAAGAGTTATCTGTCTATTATGTCGGATCATGTGCTATAGAAAAAAGCTGACGACAGACCAGTTTCACGCATACTTAAGAGCCACTAAGAAATAAGAAAACATTTTGTACTGAAGTTCTGTCACTTTCAATATGGTTTAGATTTTTATGGAAGGCACAAGTAATAAAAGAATTTAAAAACTAAGAAATTTATTTTATAAGTTATTTGAAACAATTGTTAGTAAAATCACTGAAAATAAAAAAAAGTATACAAAAAGCATTACCCAATACGGCCAAGTGCGATTCGGACTCGAGCACGAAGACGAAAACGAAGTTCCGTACCATTCATTATCTATTAAAAAATCACGTTTGTTGTATGGAAGCCCCATTTAAATATTTCATTGACTCTGTTTTTAGTATTTGTTTTTTTAAGCAACAGCTGAAATACATTATCTGTAAAAATTTCAACCGTCTAGCTATCGTGGTTCATTAGATATAGTCTGGTGGTTTCGGGTACAGAACCGTAAAAAGTGAGGTTATAATTCTCAAAAACGGTTGAATTAATTTACAACACATTTTGCTTAATTTGCCTCGGAGCATGTTAACTCGTAGTACCTAGTAACTTGCTATTAATAAAGCATTCGTATCTTAATATAGCGGAACTCCATTGAAGCCAGAAGCAAACAGTGACCGTACTCAAACAAACGTTGAAACTGTGACCACCCCAGACGCAGCGATGAATTTGACAATTTATACTCTTTCAACATTGGGTAATTTAATAATGTTGGGAGAATCATTGCTTGATCGTAGTAAGTTGAAAGATTTCCTCTGAAAGTTCATATAAGTTTGGAAAATCCAAAAGCGCACGCATTATGACGCACATTAACCAAAAAAATTTACTTAAAGGACTGGCATGCATAGCAAAAAAAGACGGACATCTATGGTCGCGCATGTTTTTTAATTCCCGATAAAAAGAGGAGTGTTATAAGTTTGTGTGTGTGTCTGTCTGCGACATCGTAGCGCTCGAGCGGATGGACCGATTGCAATGCGGTTTTTTTAGGCGAAAGCGAGTTCCCTTACAGTGTTTCTTAGCTATGTTTGATGAAAAGTGCGAGCGAATGAACGCGGTTTGTTAGTAAGCGACAGAGACACGTTTTGTTTGTTACGTCTAATTAAATTGACGTAAAAGACTCGATCATTTAGCAAGCAAGCAATTTGTTACTGTAACTGTATGACAATAAAGTGCAATTTGGTTTGCTTTGTAATCGGGTCAAATAATCGAAACTTTTTAAGATCCGTGATTCGATCAGTCATGTACAGGTCGCAATCGAATCAAAACGATTCGATTAATCGCGATCGACACAGCTAGGTCTATCAAGATTGCTTGCAAAAAAAAGACAAAAAAATTTCAAAAGTCACTTATTAATCTTTGGATATTTGTATCACTTGATAATTGTCATATTTTTTCTTTCAATTTCTTAATAGGTAGTTGTTGACATCACATCATTTACTTACAACTAAGTTTACTGCCGCCTCCAAAGCGCAAGTACAGAAGAAGCGGTAACAAACTGTATTGCAGCATTTTCTCCAAAAAAGTCAACCTTACATTTAAATTGATATAGATATATTGCAAAAGGTAATTTGAGTTTTTTATTCATTATAATTAAACGACACTGAATTAGATTGTCATTTTCAATAGGAAACAAACACGTGACGTGATTAAGTAATTAAAAATATTATATTTTATTATAATAATAATAAAAATTATTCAAATATATTAAGTATTTCGAGCGTAATCGTGGCACATTTTTTATATGTTATGTTTGTCAAATATTTTTTACAAGTATTAAATGAATTTATTTATATCTTTGTACTTACATTATTGTGATCGTGTAATATGAATATAATAGAGACAGTTTAAGTCCAGAAAAATGCTTGACATGTTGAGAGTAGAGCAATTCCTCAACGGTCCGCCGCGTGCAAAAGTTAGTTTAATTTTGTACTGCTGATGTTGTTGCCCGCGTGTTCGAATTTTTGACAATACCACAGGAACCTCATTTTTTCTGGGTTTAAAAGTTTCTTTAAGTATTATAATTTATGTACTGGTAATAAGAAATCAACATGCCAAATTTCATTTGAATCCGTTTAGCTGTTTTGGCGTAAAGCAGAAGAAACCATCCAGACATTAAAAAATTTAATTATAGATTTACATGTATCATGTATGTTAAGTTCTTATTTTAACTATATATTTATTTTATAGTAAAGGTTTTATTTGTAACTATTAAGTCTGGATTCAAAAAATTATCCAATTTTCTTGTAAGCCTTAGTTTAGTAAAACACGGCATTAATTTAGTAATGATAGTACAGCAAAAAAAACCTCATATTCTACAGATTTAACTTCCATACACGAAAGCGATCTCGCGTCCGCTACATCTTATGCCTTACGTCCCACTCCATTAGTAAGTTTGTTTAGGTAGCCCTCACGACTGGGTCCGAACTAAATTTAATTTCATACAATCCACTAACCCTTCTAAAAGCTCTGCCCTTTATACTCTGAAGGCACTCTGGTCACCATATTTGGACTAATCTGCTCATATCGTGTTCATTTTTAAATGTTTATTTGATAAGATTTGGATTCTGGTTCTTAAAATTTTAAGTCATATCTATTTTTTTCCCTTTTTAGGGAAAGGTAAAAACGTAACGTAACGTAGTCATAGAGTCTATTACTAAGTAAACGTTCTCACTTTGAACTAAAAAAACAGCAGTTCATAAAATAGTTTAAAAGGTTATCTAGAAAATAAAACTAAAATTTTAAATGATTTCTCAGTGTCCTTTCTAATGATTTATTTCAAAGAAGGGCAGCACTGTACCCCGGAAAATACAGGTTTAACATGATCCGAATTTTCGCCCATTACCTCAATCGGCTTTCACGATCTACTCGGGAAGAGAAACAGTTGATACATTCTATGTTTTTTCTTTTTTCTCAGACAAGTAGAAAGAATTTAAATATAAAACCAATAGTAAACATGCCTAAGATAGATATTCCCTTTTACATTTTATTATTTCATATTTAACTTATCAAATAACGAGTTCCCAGAACAAAATTGCTAATATAGGCTTCTTTATCAAATAACACAAAATTATCGATCTCTCTAATAAAATCGTTAATTAAACCAATGTGTAGGTCGATCGGTTCGCTAGGCACGTTTTTTGAAGAGATTACTAGCGTGAAATCGACGCACCCTGTATAAACAGTGCCCTACTAAATACACACGCCTTTTCATGCATGATCGGTTAGTTGGGCAACATTGGCTTTTTGCGCTGTGAAGTGGCCGTTAGATTTTTTGCCAGTATTTATATCATGTCTACCAATTTATTAAATGTGTTTTTTTAGCAAAGTCAAAAAAGTCAAAAATTATTTATTTATCCTTGGATATTTGTATCACTTGTAGGTAGTTGTCGACATCAGATAATTTACTTACAATTAATTCGCCTACTTGTACTTACGGCCGCCTCCTAAGCACAAGTACAGAAGTAGCAGCAACAAACTGTTATGCAGCATTTTCTCTTAAAAAGTCAACTTAAAATTATACTGTTATTAAAATTAGATATGTGGACTTGAGTCAAATTTGAAATTAATGTCAATTGGTAAATAAAGTACATGTACCAATTGTACTCAAATTATGAAATTTGAGTATATTTAAGTATGTATTTGAGTATAACAAACCTTTATAAGGGACCAGCGCCAAGCTCAATCCAGACGTTTTTGTCTTTAAGATAATCTTTAAATATATTATTTATATAATAATACTTATAAGCCGTATGGCAACTTCTGAAAACAATCATTCTTTGTTTCTGTTCCTGATTTGATATGCCTGCGATGGCACAGTTGAATAAATATTATGATTTTTTTTAAATTTCTGTTTTGGTCTCTGTCTGCCCCATGGGAAACAGGCATCATAATATGTGAGGGAGCATTAAAAGGATTCGAAAATGCATTTAATAATAAACTTCAGAAAGTATACCTATATATCAACGCTCCACGTGTATCAACTTTAAGCTTTATATCGTATCGCACGTCGTTCATGTATCCCAACTCTAGCAATATTTATCTCACCATACACGTGACAACTTTATCCTAGTTTATTTCTCAATTTTTAGACGTTTGAGTTTGGGTTATTTTAGCCAAATAAGTTTAAATGTCATGAAGGTCATTCTGACCTATACCTTAAGTAAAAGTTAAGTAAACAGATTTTTATTAATATACTACAGTATATATCAACGCTCCACGTGTATCAAATTTAAGCTTATTATCGTATCGCACGTCGTTCAATTATCCCAACTCGAGCCATGTCTATCTCACAATACCATACGACAACTTCTGCCAAGTTTGGATCTTAATTGTTAGACGTTTGAGTTTGGGATATTTTAGCCAAATGAGTTTCGATTCCCAGAAGATCATTTTGACGTATTATACATTGAGATACAGTGGGATATAGATTTAAGCGAACATAATTTGTTTGGCGTTTAAAATTATTGAACGAGCGACCGAAACGAGCAAAGTTCTCTGAGTCTTCTCGAATAATCCAGCGTTTGTGTGAATGTCTACCGAATTTCATGAATCTATGATCAAGATATTCGAGTTACCATCGAAAAAACATTTATACGGGACATACATACAAACGCCGGTTTGTTTAAGAAGACTCGCAGAACTTCGCTCGCTTTGCTCGCTCGTTCGATAATAACCATAAAGTTTGTAAGATTGTATGGATCTCTGTTCTACTTTCAATCAAAAACAACTAAATGGAACTAAGCAGAAAAAGCAATCAAGATATTACCATGGATTACGCATAGTTCATCCCTTATTTTATTTAAATCTCATTTATTGATTATCTTACACTCAAAACTTTCTAGAAGAATCCAAAACTTATGTTCAAAACAAGGCCCAAATCCTGAAAACAACCTCTAAATAGTATGTAGGCCTGTCAAAACAATCCTCGTGTTTGTTACAAACGTCACTGTTTATTGTAGTCTTTATTTATTCACGGATAGTGGCACAAAGTGAAAAGTGAGTAAAAGAATAACTCGTGCATAAACTTCCTATTTTTTTACACGAAGGAATACTTTAAAAGGACTCTTTTATTTTTTGAGTATATGTATGCATGTGCATTTCTATGGGACGCTCTGCAGACTAGGCTTCAGAGAAGTCGTCAGATTCGTCTTAATTCTGACAGTATCACTGAGTACATAAAAAAATTAACAAAAGCAAAATAGCGATTTTCGGATATTTATAAACAGCCGGGGTTATTTTAAATAATTATTTGTTCCCAAGGAGGTTTGGCGTAAGCAAGAAATAAAACAGCAGCCAAATCGTTTAAAAGTTTTGACTTTTTCTTTACCGCACCCTACGATCTTCAACGTCCTTCCGTGAGCATATCATTAGATAAGGAAACACCAAAAAGCGTCTACCAGTCTCCGAAGCAGTACAAAGTTTAAGGTTGAAGTAGTCCATACTTTTCTATACAACTTTCGGAGGGGATTTCCTCCACTGTTTGACATTGTACATTCAAAGTTTAACATGATTACGTTTCATCTCATTATAAATTTTATTCGGATACAGAATAGTAAGCCATTAAAAAGTTATGAGCCATCAAAGATTTGTTAATTTTGCTTATTTTTACGCAACTTTCGGCGTAAATAAGTAAGAAAAGAAGTGGAAAAAACTCCTAAACAAAGTTGGCACCGATACGGCTTAATAATCGAAGATTTTAACCTTTCAGGCACCAATCGGTCGGATCCGACCGAGTGTACTATAGTCACGCGGTGACGCAAAACGCCAATCGGTCGGATCCGACCACATTCCCCCGTCTCACTATTTTCATAATTTTGCAATTCAGAGGCGAACTTTTGTGTGGACCAGTTTGACCATAGAGAAACTTTACTAAATTTGCTATATAAGGATTCAAATTCAAATTCAAATTCAAATGTTTATTCAGTAATTAGACCTTTACAGGCACTTTTACACGTCAATAAGTATAATTTATGTTACGTGTAAAGTATATTAAAATTTAATTTATTTTTTAAAGAAAAGCTACCGATACCAGCGCTTCGTAACGACCACTGCTGAGAAGAAACGCCGAAAGAAACTCATTTTCACAGTATTGGTCGCCTACTCGCCAGAAGGGCTTTGTCATATTATTATAATTGTCTTTTAATTAATAAATACTTATAATATAATACAATGTTGACACATTATAACATGTTATGCTTGCGAACAAGTAAACTAACATAAATTGCGTAATAAAAAATATTAAGTAGTCAAAAAAGCGAAGCCGAGCTGACCAGTCCCTCCCGGCAGCACCCGTTCACGAGTTGACGCACGGATCAGCCATCGTTAAACTCAACCATATTAGAGGGAATCCAACGACCCGACCAGCGACGCCACCACCGGATTGGACATTTTAGTGAGCATGAAAAACCCGAACTCGCAGACCTTGTCAAGAGAAAATATTAATTATATGTTGGTCACTTATTGATCGCAGAGCATTTACATGTTTTTACAGTAAGCTTATTATGGTAACAGAAAATGCAGCTATTTATGTTTCATGTGTGGAGTGTAATGGAAAATGTTTAGGAAGTATCCACGCGTTTTTATCTCTTAAATAATCATTGATAGTATAGTATGCATTGTTCAATAAAACTTTTTTAACATGTGTTTTAAATTTTGCCATTGGTAGGTTAACGATCGCTTCGGGAAGTTTATTAAATAATGTTATACCTAGACCTAAGAGTGACTTTCTAGTTTTAGCAAGTCGAAATTTAGGCGTATGAAGCTGATTTTTGTTGCGAGTATTATAACTGTGAACATCACTATTTTTCTTGAAATTATTTAACCTAGATTTAACAAATAGAAGATTTTCGTAAATAAATTGAGATGTCACAGTAAGAATATTTATAGATTTAAATAACTCTCTTAAGGAATCGCGTGATTTTAGTCCGTAGATCGACCGAATTGCTCTCTTTTGTAGCACAGAGATAGCATGTATGTTAGCCGCTTTACCCCATAAGAGCAAGCCATATGACATTATGCTGTGAAAATAACTAAAGTATACTAGCCTAGCAGTTTCAACGTTAGTACACCGTCTGACCCTCCTCACAGCATATGCTGCCGAACAAAGTGGGAACTAAGGAAATGCAATTGTATTACGTCAGCGGTGTTTTTAATCTATTTTTCTGTATGACAAGTGTCAACATTTAATTTCGCAATTCCTTAGGTGACAGTTCATGAAATTTGACATATAATTCATGGTGGCTGAAGGGTTAATAAACTATACATATTTATAATTGATTAATGCAGTTGTTTTTTCAAAAGGACTTTACGTATTTTTTTTACGCGCTCGGTTTACTATGAATTATTGTGCATTTCATCTCACTGCTTCGTCCGAACACAAAGGCACCAAGATTTTAGGCCGCGCCCACCTGTAAGTTTGAGCTCGCGACTAGTTCAACCTTAATGGCTGCTTTTGCCGCCGTGAACTCGCTAAGGAAGCAAAAATGTTAGTATTTAATTTTTTCGTACTGTTAACCAATGCTGGTTTACACATAAAATATTTGTAAGGCCATATTATCAGCGAATAAAGAGTTTTCTGTTTTATTCTATCCTTTGCTTTTCAAAGAATATACCTGCTTCCTAATAAAAGCATTTTTCCTACTTTTAACTATAAGTTTGATTAAAATCAATGTGAGATGAATATACAGCGGTCATTTTATTCAAATTAAAAATTAAAACAATATTAATTTTAATTTCAACCAAACAGGCTCGTAACGCCTTTGTGCGCTACGGGTTAATAACCAGCCTGTTATAAGTTTAAAATGTCTGTGTGTCTGTCTGTGGCATCGATAAACGAATGGACCGGTTATGATTCGGTATTTTTGTTTAAGCTTTTAAACAAACCAAAAAAAAGCATCATAATCGGATGATGCGGTTTTTTGTGACTGATGTGATTGAGATGGTTCTTACCTACAATTCTTCCGGGAGTTACTTAATTTATTTTTTAGTTTTTACCCCCGGCAAAAAAGGTGGTGTTATGAGTTTAATGATAATATCTGTCTACCTGTCTACCTGTGAGTGGAATCAAAGTACTCGAACGGGTGGACCGATTTTGTTGGGGTTTTTTTTGCGTGAAAGCAAGTCCCCTCGAAAGAGGTTCTTAGCATCGTTTGATGAAAATCGGTGAAGCTGCTTTTTTAAGTTAGATATTTGGGGTTAACGCTTGAAAGTCAGGGTCTTTTCTAGCGAATAGATGGCGCTACGGATATCAAGTCGTATCGATAGTTCCGCTACTCATCATTAGATGGCGTTCTTGGCAGTCGGAAGGTTTTTTAATTTGCCTAGCAAATAATCAAGTATTTCATGTTCTTTAAGGGAAAGGTGAATTGCAAGTTCTTGGGAAAGTTGAATTACAGAGTGATACTTCTTTACATTTTCTAAGTCTGCGAAGTCTTTATTTATTCGCGGACTAGTGGGTTGTGTAATGATCGCCATGTGATATACGACTGGCACTTCAGACGCCTAAAAGGCTTGCTTACAATAACAAATAGATCGGCCCAGCGTTTCCTGACACAATGTTTTTTTTTTTCTACGCCATTAGTGTGTTTCAATGGGACGTGCCCTTGTATTGTTGTGTGACGTAACATTATTTTTTTCTGAAGTTCTCTACTAAACATAACTAATAAAGTAGGCGAATAAATGTTTTTAATCTTAAATAAACAACTTATTGTACATGAAGCTTCGACTTAGAAAAAGAGGAGGAAATCTATTCGTCGCGTTTTTTTAAAATGTATATTCATCAATTACATTGGTCGACAAAATTTTTCATTTTTTTTCCTCTTTGGAGTAAGACTAATGCCGTCTTATTATAAAACCCAGACTAAGTTTGTTACTAGGTTTAAACCATTATCCGACCAAATCAAGTTGACATCTAGTTATATCGCACTATCTCACCTGTCCTCCTTTTATTAATAAAAAGACAATAATAATAATATGACAAAGCCCTTCTGGTGAGCAGGCGACCAATACTGTGAAAATGAGTTTCTTTCGGCGTTTCTTCTCAACAATGGTCGTTACGAAACGCTGGTATCGGTAGCTTTTCTTTAAAAATAAATTATATTTTAATATACTTTACACGTAACGTAAATTACACTTATTGACGTGTAAAAGTGCCTTTATAGGTCTAATTACTGAATTAACATTTGTAGCTTTGAATCTGTCAATGTCAACTTCATTATGGGCGGATAATGGTTTAAAGCTAGTAGCAAAGTTAGTCTGGGTTTTATAAGACGGTGTCTCTTACAGATTTTTGTATAGTGTATATGTACATAATTTACTTTTGTTTCTAGGATGTCAGAATTGAGAATAATAAATTTATATCTTGTAATATATTTTTAATTATTTATTGTAAATAGCTTCTGTGCAGTTATTTAATTTTGTTACATAAAATGATGTAATCAGCCTTCAAAATCAAAACAAAACCTTTGTTTTACATTTACACCTTTATTATTTATGGAGATATATAAAGATTTAAGTTACCATAATATTTCCCATAGGTACATTGCGTACTGCGCGCATTGTATGGCGTTATACCGACCCGCAAAAAATCTGTAATAAATAAGTCATTTTTTTAAATAATTTAGTAATTATGTGAAAATATTGTAAAATGTAAGGTTAGCACAGTGTTAAACTGGTATTTGATAATTGGAAAACACTTAATTGAATTTAAGCCCACCACAGACGGAGCTATAATATATATTTTCATGACGTCACCAAAATATGTCGACAGATATAGCAAGGCATAATAATATATATATTTTACCGCAGAACAAAATGTAGGCGAAAATATATATTACAGCATAGCTACCGTGTGTGGTGGCTTGCTATAATATAATATATAGCTCGATATATTTATATTATAGCTACGTCTGTGATGAGCTGGTTTAATTTTAATATTAACGAAAAAATAAGAAATTTGAATTTTTGACTTTTAATATTTGAAAATTTTAACGTTATAACTAGATTTATGTTTCTTGTACTGAATTCTTTTAGAAATCGCTGCAAGTATGCGTTTGGCAAAATCTTGTTATGCGAAGGCGCCTGGACTGTTTTGTAAAATTCTTTTTTTTTTGAACGTGTGGGTGTCGGTTTTGAGTCTATTGAGGTACGATTAATCCTTTTAAATGCTGGTCTTCCTACGCCCCTGACCCTTTCCCGGTCTCCATTATAATACTTTTATTACATCAATAGTAAAACATTCAAGATGCAATTCTGAAGTACTGAAACTAAATAATGAAATAAGATATGGTGAAAAAATATCACGTGAGCGGAACTCGAACCAGTGACCTGGTCTTGATACAACCATGCTGCCAACTGAGCTATCATGTGTTCAACCCGAATTTCTCCACCATAATATGTTATTCCTTTGACAGGCATTAGGCGATCCCACACTGGCAACGCGCTCCGCACGGAATCTGCCGGTCCGCACGGACCGGCAGATTCCGCGCGCCGCGACGGAGAAGCAGATCTGTTTCACCTAGCGGTTCGATCTGTTTTCCCGCGAGGAGCAGGTTTACGACGGCCCCGCGCAGATTGGCAGAACCTGCGTGCGGAACACGCTCTTGGTAACATCCTATAAGCATAAAACCACGCGCGGTACTGCAAAGAAGTGTGTTATACCGCGCGGCTAGTATTTTTTACAATTTATTTTTTCATTGTGTAAATAACTGTCTGGTTCCATCCAGTGCTTAAATGTTATTATATCATCTAACTAAATTCCTATATATATGAAGCTGCTTTATTCCTCTCATGGTAAAGTATGCATAGTCCAATTCCTGAGTAAATTGATTTTCAATTGTCCCAGTATGCACGCAGGATTGGTTGCGTCAAATAAATCAAAATGGCGGATGTGTTAGGTTGAAATACGTTTACGTGGCTTTAGATAGACTAAAAGCAATTTATTGCGTATACGGGCGGATATTGATGGTACAGTGTGATAATCCAAAGCTTACGTGATACCTATAGCTTTATATATCTATCGCATTAATAGCAAAGGAGTGTGACAATTTAATATAATCTAAATTTCATTAATTACCAACCCTAGAATAAGTTGAGTGCTATACCTACTATGGATGTATCTGTCTGAAATAAAATTATTATTATTATTGTATCTCCTTTAGATTCACGGGTCTTTTCACCCCGGTCTTTTCTTTTCTTTTCTTTTCTTTTTTTCTTGCTTTTCTTTTCTTTTCTTTTTCTTTTCTTTTATTATTACTTGTAGTTCGTTTCAAACCGTGACGGATTTTGTTTACGTTCAAACCTTATTATTAATAGGGTTCCGTACCCAAAAGGGTCAAGACAAGACCCTGTAACTAAGACTCCGCTCTCCGTCTGTCTGTCCGTCTGTCGTCGTCGTCGTCATCACCAGGCTGTATCTCACGAACGGTGATAGCTAGACAGTTGAAGTTTTCACAGATGATGTTTTTCTGTTACCGCTTTAACAACAAATATTAAAAACAGATTAAAATAAATATTTCTTAGGGCTCGCGTACAACAAACGTGTTTTTTTTTATAGATAATTGTACGGAACCCTTAGTGCACGAGTCTGACTAGTACTTGGCCGATGTTTTGGTATTGATATTCAAGTTACCGGCCAACATACATCAAATAATCATACCATATTAAGAAGACTAAGAATTGCATGTTCATCATTCAGCGTGTTCCGTATGCTTGTCGGACCAATAGGGCCACTGCATCTCTTCCTTTGCAGTACATGTCGTAAGAGGCGATTAGTCGCCTCTAAGGTCTAGTAGGTCTAAGTAGTAAGGTAAAGTCTAGTAGGTCAAAAACACAAACATCTTGTGCAACAACTGCATCCCAAGGCGGGTTGTAAAACTTTTAGCACAGATTTATTCCCAAAGTAGGTTGACGTCAGGCAAACTATATCTAAATCATGTTTCAGCTATTTTTACCTACTTCGTAAGGTCTTTGGCATTCTTGGGTGACTTTGACATATTTATTATATTCAGAAAGAAAAAACCAGCCAAGTGCGAGTCAGACCCGTACCCGAAGGGTTCTGTACCGTAATTAAAAAAACACGTTTGTTGTATGGGTACTTATATATTTAGTTCAGTCTGTTATAGCGGCAACAGAAATACATCATCTGTGAAAAATTCAACTGTCTAGCTTTCACGGTTCATGAGATACAGCCTGGTGACAGTGGTAACAGACAGACAGACAGACAGACAAAGACAGTGGAGTCTGAGTCCCATTTTTACCCTTTGGATACAGAACCCTAAACAGTAGGAAACCGCACCCCGGCCTCCGAAGGAATACAGCTGAGGGTTCAACTCGACGCGCAAAGAAGAAAAATAAACTTGGACCAAGAAAACTTCTGATTCAAGGCATAGGTATAGACAAGATGTCTATTAGAGGTTTAATCAATAAAGTTAATGCCAGGGTAGGATATAAACTTAGTCCGACGACGGCAAAACTTTCCTGAAAGTCAAAGGCAGCAAACTGTTGCAAGTCAGTGGGCCACTAGTGTAAACATACCGTCATCCAGCAAAAGACAAACGCGATGAACTTTTTATCTTAACGCTCCATAAAGTACCTGAAATAAAGAAAATAAATATTTTAAAATATTGTAATAAATAACTTATGAAAATTTTTTATAATATTAAAAATAATAAAATATTATATAATTACATGCTGGTTTGGGATAAATAAAAAACAAAGAATGTGCAGCAGCTGCTTCCTCGCACATATCATAAAAGGCGATCGAAATAATAGGCTAAAATGCTCTTTCTCATCTCTGCGTATTCCTAGTTGCGTCCTGAGCTGCAATGCTGAGAAGCCCGGGGTCCGCTTTCCGATTTTTTCTTCTCCACTTTGCACGGTCTTGAGCATCCTTGGTTGTAAGGCGATTAGCACGCGTATCATCCTTGACGACGTCAAGCCAGCACTTCTTTGATCTACCCCGCCAGCCGGGCCCCGGCGGAGGCGGCATGGCTATATATTTGTTTTCCATGTAACTTGCCGGCTTCCGTAGGACGTGAACGTACCAACGTATGTGACTTTCTTGCAGTTTGTCTGCTATGTCACGGACATGAAGGCTGCCGCGGATGCGGGTGTTTCTCACACGATCTCTCTGTGACACTCCGCATATCCAAGGTAGCATCTGCATCTCCGCGACACGCAATTCCTGCTTGTGCCGCTCAAGCAAAGGCCCTGCTTTACTCCCATATAAAAGGACAGGTCTCATGATGGATTTGTAGACTGTCCCTTCAACCTAACCGTCATTTTGGGGTCACAAATGACACCAGTCATAGTCAATAAATAGGCTAAAATAATATCACTATTTAATTTATTTATAAAAATTTATTACAGAAATGGTACAGGCGGAATTAAATTACCAGTCAACTTAAAGGTGGTGCCAATAAAAGCAAATTTTTGAAATGAACATTCCCTTTTTCCACTTTCATGCCCACCATCAAGCTAAAAGATTTTCTAAAAGGTTCTTTATACCTACGGTTCGATCTACCCTGTTAAGGATAAAGAAGTGATAGTGTATCCATATTTTTTATCCCTAAGTTTAGTAAGTTATATCAAGCAGCCTTGTATACCACATTTTTTAAACGAATTCGTAAAACTCAACACGACATAAGTATGAACATCAGAAATAAGAGACGCTAAGTCTATAGCGTTTATTCTCGTAAAGCGAGTGGGCAGTAAAGGAAACATAGGCTGCGAGTGCCAAGTAGAGCATCGCTCGAGCCAAGTGAGGATGTTAAGTCGGCTTTGAGGCGGATAGCCAATAAGGATTTTAAGTGGGAAATGATCGTGTATACTCTTACTGGCGTATTTCAACCGTCTTCCAAAAGAGAAGGAGGTTATCAATTCGTCACAATCTTTTTTATTATAATTTAAAAACTTTATTGCACTTCATACAAAACATAAATTATACATCATTTTAAGCAACGTGGTACGAATGGTGGACTTAAAAGAACAAAAGACAGTAATACATATTATTAGGAAGTTAGAAGTACGTATAAAAGAACGAAATATAAAAAAAGGTTAATACTCTACAAGTACACAAACAATTCTTACTACATAACGAACACATATATAAAATATATTATTTTTTTGTAAAAAAAAATATGTTTTTGTTCAACGATTATTCTAGGACGCCTGGAATGATTTGATAAATAATTTTTTGCTTTGCTATACTTGTCAGATGGCCCCATAGAAAATTTATCAAAATCTGTTATGTAGTTTGGAGGAGAAGTCAGTTTTTAGTTTTGAAAAATTATTGTAATTATTCTCTACGCTATTTTTAGACAATATTGCATACACTAAGCCATCTACGAGTAATTTCTGCAATCTGAGACAATCTTTATTTCGCCGCCCTGTCTGCCGCCATTGAACGATTGTACATTGAAACGATAAAGATAATCACACACTGAATATTGTCAGCTTGCGCGACAACAATATCGTCCGACGATATCGGGACGATGACATCGTCCGATGTAACAACAGCTGACAAAAATTCGGCTGTTACCTGATATAACTGATAGGAGTGAAGATTTCTTAAGAATCGCCAGACCTCGAAGGATATCGTGTTATGACTTAGGGTGCGTACATGGGAAAAGTGAAAAATAGGTTAAATAACCGGCCAAGTGCGATTTGGACTTCCGGACGAAGGGTTCCGTACCATTATCTATAAAAAATCACATTTTTTGTAAGGGAGCCCCAACTTAATATTTATTTATTCTATTTTTTTTTGTTATAGCGGTAACAGAATTCTGTGAAAATTTCAATTGTCTAGCTATCACGGTTCATGAGATACAGCCTGGTGACAGACGGACAGACGGGCAGACAGACGGACAGCGGAGTCTTAGTAATAAGGTCCCGTTTTTACTGTTTGGAACCTTCAAAAATGGCTCTAAGGGCCGACGCACATATGGCAAAGCGCAGCGCTGAGCATTTTTCACATACGCTAGATGTGCGTAAGTATTGTGTTAATTGATTTTGGAAATTATTTCAAAGAAGACAATGCCGATAATAGTTTGGTAGACAAAAAAATGCTCTTTTGCTGCGCTTCACCATATGTGTGCCAGCACTGCCAGACCTAATTGTCGTCTGACGATATCGGGATAATATGATATATTGCCATGATAATTGTGTCAAACGAAATGGTGTGACAGCATTCTATAGAAAATGTATAAAACTACTAGTCCCATGATATCGTGTCGTTATCGTTATCGCTTAGCATGGAAACGATCATACTCTATAATTAATCATTTATTCAATGCTTGATTTCCTCTTAGCCTTGCAGCAATAGTTGGCCTTGCAGCAAAAAATATGCTAATCACTTCTGAAATGAGTCAGATACTATGCAATATGTAACAAAAACCCTGTCCGATCCTTATAGGAGCAACTCAGACCGTCAATATGAACAACTTTTCCTATGGGACCAATGCTTGAAACTCAAAGAAAAAATCGACATTTTCATACAAATTGCCGGGCCGGCCAAACACTTTTGTATGAAAATATCGATTATTAATTTTTTATTATTAATTCAATCGAAAAAGATAGAACTGTTAATATTTCTTAAAGATAAAATCTAAATCTAAATATATATAACTCAAAGGTGACTGACTGACTGACATAGTGATCTATCAACGCAGAGCCCAAACCACTGGACGGATCGGGCTAAAATTTGGCATGCAGGTAGATGTTATGACGTAGGCATCCGCTAAGAAAGGATTTTGATCAATTCTACCCCCAAGGGGATAAAATAGGGGATGAAAGTTTGCATGAAACTTTGTCAATTTTAAACCGATCGGGCTTAGACTTTGCATGCATAAAGCTACTATGACGTAGGCATCCCCTAAGAAAGGATTTTGATAAATAACACCCCTACGCGAGCAAAGCCGCGGGCAAAAGCTAGTAAGGATATGAACGTGAAATAAAACTTTTATGAAATACTATCACAACGTTAACTTTAAAGGAGTATAAAGAATTCAAATAAAACTCGCCATTTCATGAAGTGAGAATTCTACACGCTTCTTGGAGAGTTCTGTTGGTCACAAATAGACGATAACGTTTCATTTTAAAGTACTTTACCCAATGATGCTCAATTTTCTCGAGATGCTGCAATCCATACAAAATATTAGCTCGAAATGGTCCAACTCCGTAAGATCTGACTCTAACCATAGTCGTTTTCCTACTGAATAATTTTCAATTATTGACTTCTTGCTACAAGTCTGATGACATTTTAGATAAATTGTTTAACGTTTTATTTTTTATACAGTATGTTTTTTAAACATAAAATCATATATTTCTTCGACTTTAGTTGTTAAAATTGACGCACTTCAAATATTCCTATAGGTTTAGTGCATTTTATAACAAGTGACCTGAAAATGTATGAAAATGAATATCTAGATTCACTCACTAGATCAAATTTTAACGATTTACGTATTTTACAGCTTTGTGCCATACATTTCAATTCTGCAGCAATTTAGTATAGGTACATAATGTCTACAATTACAACGAATGATTGCTATAACGAATTAAACTTATGCAATCATTGGAGACAACCCATAATAAAAGCACTCGTTTGTTGAGGGATTTTAGGCACTTGTGCCACATCTACAAATATTTATATCATAGTGGCACAAGATCCTTAAAGTGGCAACTTTCATAAATTCAAAAGTCATATCTTTTACAACTTTTCGCCAAATACAATTTTGTATTTGGGAACATTTTGAAATAGGTAATGTCCTTTCTGTTCGCGTTCATGTGTCAATGTATTGTTTACTATGACTTTCAAGTTATTTATATAACAATACAATTTATAATTATCCTACTAACAGTTTAATTGCCAAGATTTAGACGTAAATGTTTGTATGTTTGTCACGAAACCACGCAAAAACCAACTCAATGGGTCATAAGTAATATAGATAGCTCATAAATAACCTGCCCTGATTAAGTCCGCATTTTGTTTCATGTTGTTATGATAAATATAGTTTAAATAAAATAAATCTGAATTAATAACATACAATGACACTTTTTTTTTCAAAAAATGCTAGATTCCCGTGGCATTATCAAAAAAACTGCTCACGCAGGTTTCTTTTTCGTGTATGTAGATAAATGGCCAACACTGGTGTCATCACGCCAGTGTTACCTCGGATAAAAGCAATCACCGATTAAGAGAATACAAGTAGCCAGGAACGGGCTAAGATTAGACAAAACGGGAGAATTGTTAATCATACTGAATTAACCTCTCGTATGACGAGTCCATAAGGGTTCCGTTTTTTGCCATTTGGCTACGGAACCCTTACAGGAATCATATTTTGATAAATGTTTGATGTACAGGAACCTAGAGGTTTAGAAAACCAGAAACAGGAACCTAGTATTTACTTTAAAGGTTTAAAAAACCTTTAAAGTAAATACTCGGTTCCTGTACATCAAACATTTTTCAAAATATGATTCCTGTAATAATTAGATCTACGCGAGATTGTATTGTTTAACTATTGTGTCTGTTATTCCGGAAGCGGCACCAACGACTTCGATGGCATTTGGTATATACTGTGTTTTGAAACATCAAAAATTGAATTAGCTAGGTTTAATTTAGTAGAACTTCGTTTTGCGGTATATTCATCGAGCGAAGCTCGGTCAGGTACTGATAGTAAGTAATACAACCAATATTATTTACTATTGCATTCGTGTGTGAACCAATGGAATATTATATAAGTTAAATTAATTCAATAAACCCAAAAAAATTAAGAGCGATTACAATTCAGAGAGCACTCCTGATAATAGCTGAAAATTAACTGCAGACGTTTTGTCACGGCCGCTTTGAAGATTTACGTTCCTGACGTTTCGGCCGAATATCTGCGAGATAAGGGCATCTTTCGGCCGAGAGTTCATTGGAAATGAGCGCGGTATTGTGTTTTAATGACCATGTTTAGTTTTCGTGTGAAAAAGTTCTCGAATGAGGACCTGAAAAACCTTTGGTGCAAGCCGCTTGCCGTTGTCATTTTGCAATTCTTAGAAAAGGACAATTTGCAATTCTTAGAAAAGGACAATATAAATCCAGTAGTAGACTCCATGCAACTAAGACCCCTAGTTTTACGTCCGGTTATCAGTTAGGCATGGAGCATTATGGAGCATACAACGCATAATAATAATATTTTTAATAAAGAAATAAGTTTCATCGAGCATAAAATCAGTCGCCCTAGCAGGCCTGTGTTACTCCCCGTTTAACTATCGAAAATATACCTACATTATTACTATGCGCGCGGCGACCGCTTCGAAGGGGAAAATTCAATTACATGAATCATTTGCCTAGAGTAATAAGAATGAAATTGGCTTGAAGGTATCTAAACGAAGAGGTGATTAGTTCTGACGCGAGCTAAATTAAACCATAGCGCTAACCACATAAAGTCGATATTTCTTTGAATTTCTTTTCGGAGTAAGACTTTTGTACGTGAGTACTAGTACTTATTCTGGAACCTAGCGACAGTCTTGTTCGAACCACTATACTGTGTACAACTCGATTGTGTAGTGTGCTGAAGGCTTGGCCATGACTCATTCTATTGCGATTATTACAATTGATGCACTCGTTCCTTGCTGTAAAGCAAGTTTTACTGATAAAGAATGATAATGTTCCTATTTATTACAATAACAGTCTACTTCTCTTGGACGGTAAGCCCTGTTGGGTACAGGATAACTTTGCTGGCTAATCATTTCGTTAGGCTGGGTGTGGGTTTCCAAGGCAGTTTTTCATAGATCAGCGTGAGGCGAGGCGCTAATCTTACCGTCTTATTCAGCGCACCCCGTGCCAAATGTCTTAGAACAATCCTTAGTTTTATCAATATTAACGAAATACTCGCTTTGAAATAAAAATACAGCAGCGTTCAGGACGAACCCTAGTGATTATATGACTTAAACAGAATTGCTCAAATTTTTTTCTATCGAAAAAAAAATGCGAAGTTTCTTCCAAATCACCTCCGATTTACACAATATATACTGTTGCGAACGAGATAAACGCAGAATGTTCGCAAGCAAAAATTCGCGGAACTTCGTCTGACTGGTGTAAGCGAAACTACGCCTTATGGCGTTTAAGCATAAAGTCTAGAGTTGCTTGTCAAGTTGCACTCACATACTATCATGCCCCGATGCCCTATAATAAAATTCATAAGAATATAATGAGTACAATCATAAAAATAAATAATCGTGTGTACAAAAAAATATCACAACAAAACGATATTGATTATGATGCCACTGAAGATCTCTTCACCGTAGCAGTATAGTATAAGAAAACAATACAATAAAAAAAAACTTTTTAAAATACATTGAAAAAATATACTTGCATACATACATATACAATAATACATACATCCTTTTAAACACACTTTCTTTCGCACATACACACCCACCCACTCTTTCACACTCAAACACACACCCTTATACACATACACACCCACACACAAACACACACACACTCAAATTCAATTGCTGATGCGCTTTTGTAGGCTGTAGTAAACTTATGTGCTTTGTTATTCTTAGTTTTTTTTAAATAATGTATTATAATACTTTACATAATCTTAGAGACAAAAATATAAACTGTATCAATAGTGTGGGAAGTCTGAGGCCTGTAGCACAGTTTTAAACTAACACAGAGCTTCAGAGCTGTCAACTATATTGTTAACACCAGTGCATTATTTTGAATAAAGTATTATTATTATTTCACATATACCGGCGGGCGCCTCGATGTTTCGGCGACATCGAAAAACATTCGCCAAGTGTAGGAAATATTCGAGAATAATGTAGACCTGTATATCGGCGCATATAAACAGGCGATCGAGTGCGCACCACGGCAGTTCAGTACGAGCTACGGAAGTGATCAGTTCGAAGCGAACCGAAGCGAAGGAAGACTACTTAAGTGCGACAAGTGGAAGTACTTGCGACAATCTCGGAGAGATACCTGGACCAAAGCTGCTACGCGACTCGGATTTGGACATCAGGAAGACCATCTTTACGTGTCAACCTAGGTTTCTGTAGTGAATAAAGAGCCTCATACGAAGTTTGGCGTTTTTCTCCAAAACTCTCAAACCCCAGTTTCGTAACAATACTGTCACGAGAGTGGGTTGGGGATAGGAAAGGAAACAACAATCCTATGGAATGGTGCCTTTATTTACAACACAAGCGGTACTCACAGCGTCAGTCCTCTTTGCACTTCAACTGTCACTTCACTGTCACGTGCGAGGAAACGTCACTACACTGACACACGCGCGGAAACGTCACTGCACTGTCACACGCGCGGAAACGTCACTGCACTTTCACACGCGCGGACTTCACTGCACTCAACACTTCACTTTACTCACTGTTTTACTTTACTCACTACTATTCTTTTCTTCCTTGTTCTTCGGATTTCACTTTCCAACTAAAACTGCCTTAGGCGGCGGCTTGTTCCGTTTATATACCCCCCGAATTCGAACAAAATCGCATCAATGTTCCAAACTCAAATTACTAATTTTCTATCGCCTTCTCCTCTCACTCATTTTCTGTCCCGTATTTTCTTTTCCATTTAGTCTAGTATTATCTAGAAACTTCTTTCAGAACTTCAAAAACACTATAAGTGACAGTGATTTGAACCAGCGGTCTCTGGATTCACAGTCCATCGCTTAGACTACTAGGCCAATCGTGTTCTGACGCTACTGACGAAATTTTCCTTCAGTTGAATTTTTTTTGTTCGAATTCGTGACTTTGACAGTGTCATTCATCTCCTTACGCGACAATACTATGAAGGGCTAATATTCAAGAAATACAATAAATAAGCTCTCGTAACTTGTGATTATAATTGTATCAAACAAAAGGCAGACATCATAATAACTCATATTTTTAATAAATTTTAAATATATAAAGAATAAAAGCTAAAGAAAACCCATGCGTTAACCATCTTATGTTTGAGCCGCTGCGCTGCCCGCCTCCCGCATAACATGCTATCTCGTTTCGACTAGTGTAAATTTGTGTGCAAAACCACAGTATAAGTACTAGTACTTACGTACAGAAGTCTAACTCTGAAAAGAAATTTAAAGAAATATCTACTTAAAGTGGTAAGCGCTATGGTTTCATTTAGCTCGCATGAGAAGTCCTAACCTCTTCGTTTAGATACCTAGACATCCATTGCAAGCCAATTTTATTCTTATTACTCTTGACAAACGATTCATGTAACTGAATTTTCCCCTTCGAAGTGGTCGCCGCGCGCATAGTAATAATGCAGGTATATTTTCGATACCTAAACGGGGAGTGACACAGGCCTGGCAAAACGTAGATTCTAGCACGCGGTGCCCTTTTAATGTTCATTCTCTCTTTCTTTGTCCTGATATTTCTTTTAGAGTAAAAAAGTCTTTCTTTTAAAGTACAAATAAAAATAAATACAAATAAATTAAATTAATACAGACGATAAACTCTCGTCACAAATCATAACTAACGGACACAACAAAACGCCAAAGGCACTAAGGGCCACCGCAACTCTATTGTATGTATAAATTACTGCAATTAATACAGGAAAGGACTTACAACCCATATCAGCAATACCCATATCAATTTAAGGCTTATGGTCGCGTATAATAAATTAGTTTTTGTTTAGGCGATGTGGTATTGAATACAATGGCTTTTGGGATTAAGGTTTTGAAATAAGTCCTGATAAAAGATTGTATTTTAACAACCTTTCGGTTAATGTCGGATAAATCTGTTTAAAATGAGTACAATTAATGATTCCATTATTTTTTGTAAAATCCATGAGAGGAGTAAACGTATATAATTGGTTACATTGAAGGAAACATTATATTTCATCCTGGAGCTATGAGTGACCTTATAATAAATATTCAATATCGACACATCATTATTTTGAAACGTATCAAATAACAGTTAACATAATTGTTAACTATGGGTTACTATTAATTTAATTAAAGCCATGGATTGTTTACGTTTGTGTATGCTAAACTATGTTTGTTTGCCGTCATACAGTGTAAACTAGTACGGAGGGTAGACACAATTGTTTTGACCAATTCTAACTCGTGGATATGAGTACTAACAGTGAAGAGTTTTATTTTATTTTATATAATCGTTTTAATTCCAAGTAGGCAAATTGGACTATCTCTTTTGCTAAAAAAAACATGAGTTTAATCATTTGTTAATTGAGTAGATCAGTGTTCCGATTTTACTCATGGATGACACTCTGACCTAAGAAATAATGTAAATGCGTAAGTAAAAACTTTTATACGTAGGAGCAAGTACGTATTTACTCTCTTTTTGTATACTTAGTCATTGCTAGACTGTTATCGTTATCTTAGTGACTTTGCATAATTACGCAATACCACACAGCAATGCCTAGCCTCTATGTAAGTGTAGTAAATAAAGTAAATAGGCAAAAGCTTTTCAACTGATTCTAGTTTTAAAAATTGTTAAAACCTACAGTGATTTTGTATTCATGTTTGTATTCATGTTTTGAGGAATAAATCATTTTTTTTTGAGGTCTCACCTTATGTCCTGTACAAATATGTAAGTTAAGAACCGAGTAATATCTTTTTAAATGATCAAAGACATTATTGTAAAAAATAACCTACAATATTCACTTATAGTAAGAACTTACAAATATATTGGACGCGTACAAAAAGTCGCGAGGTAGGTAAACAATAAATAATATTTTATTCTTAACATATACCTAGATTTTTTTTTCACTGCGTAAATTCCATACTAGCCGAGTGCGACAGATAATAGAACTATCATCCTCACAAGAGCAAATGATAATGTGACTAGTTTTCATTCAAAACACTTAACCTACCTGAATTTTCCGGAGTCCAGTGCTGCCCCCATTTAAAATAAATCATTGGAAAGAAAACGGAGATATCATTTAAAATTTTGTCTTGATCAGACCCTAGATAACCCTTCAAACTATTTTATATGTTTACAGTTTAAGGTGAGAATGTGAAGCTTTTCTACGCACAATTGCGAAAAACGGCCACTTTTGGCGAATGTGAAAGCTTCATGTTTTCACTTCAAACAGTAAACAGTAGTTCATAAAATAGTTTGAAGGGTTATCTAGGGTCTGATCAAGACAAAATTTTAAATGATATCTCCGTTTTCTTTCCAATGATTTATTTTAAATGTGGGCAGCACTGGACTCCGGACTGGTAGCCCATTAAGCTATTATCAAAAATTGGATTTTTAAAATTTAAATTACCTTACCTGCCTTGGAAAAATGGTATTGTACTGCTTTACCAATAGTCCGTGTAGTCTGTAGGTATTATACATATACAACCCTGTTTAAAGTCACACAATTTTTATTCTTTTCTGGTCACATTATATTTCATTAAATTTTTCGTCTTAAACACATAACACTCCTTACATATTTTTCCGCAGCTTTACTCAACTTAGAAAAAGAACTTTCCTTTTTATTACGTTGTTGATTCAAAATCTAAGCGTATTTTGAACAAAACTTTGAATAAAAATGAGTTTTAATTTTTCTTTTGGATAAACTTTTTGGGTTTCGTAATTAAAGAGTTACCTAATTGCATATAATGGAAAAAAAGTGTTCTAGCTTCCCTTAGAAGTTTAATATTAATGGTTTGCAAGATAAAATCGTTAAAACTCCTCGGGATAAAAAGTTTATTGCTTTTTTATGCCAAACTTTTAATCTACACAAATCTAAATAATGGTTTTAATTCCCTCATATTTGACGTAGAGCCGTAAAAACATATATATACTCTCCAGCTTTGGTTCTAAATGCATGTCTTTTGTGTATGGAAGTGAGAGTTAGGTATGGCAGTAAAAGCACGGAAGTAGAATAAATGCAGTTGAAATGAGAGCTCTGAAAAGTAGGTGTGGTGTTACGGGAGAAAAACGTCTAAAAAAACAATTTTCTATTGAATTTGTATGAAACTTTACTTTTCAGAGTACATTTTTTAAGGTGATTGCCAATAACTCTTTAATTTGTGAATGCTTATTAGCTCTGATAGTTTTCCTTTTAACTTTGTTTAATATACTACTGAAGTAAATTCGTTTTTCGTGTCTAATACAACTGATTATTAGGTAAATGTGGGGGCAATTAACTCTAAGAATTTTTTTTACTTTAAAACCAAATATTTCAGAAATAGATCCCTAAATCGAAAAATGGTGATTACAAGCTCACAAAATTTTTGAAAGGCGTTTTTCGGGAAAAAAATTTGCTCCTTCTTTACATAACGGGAGCTAGGCCAATTTTTTTTTTGTGTTTTTGTTTTACCACTATTTTCACACGGCATGATTAATGTATAACCCATGCCTAATAAATCTAATAATAGCTTTCTAGTACTCATAGTCTCGTGAGTGAAACCGCAGACAGACAGACAAACTGACATGGTGAAATGATAAGGGTTCCCTGTTTACTAAGGAACCCTAAAAGGAGAGGTCGGAACTATCCGTAACCGGCGGACATGCATAAAGAGAGTGATGAGTGTAGATGAAGCAATAGAGGTCAGTCAGGATCGTAGCAAGTGGGTGTCCATAGTCTCGAGTCTCTAGAAACAGGCGTGACAATATTCTGTGTGTATGTCTTTCTTTCTACACTTTTCAAAAACTGCATAAATTGTTATGTTTTCCTATAGCTTAATAAAAAAATCCCATAACTTTCAACCTTTAATTTCAAATGGAGTTTCAAATCGGTTTCACATAATGCGGTTTATTTCAACAGATACATTGACTCAAGGAAACAGTATAAATAGACATCCAAAAATTGGATTAATATCCAACACTTATCTACAGCCTATATAAATACAATGGATCGCTTTCTAAGCGCTTTACATTTAAAACTATGATGAACAAAAGTTATAAGAAATAAAATTATTAAAACTATGATAAACAAAAGTTGCAAGAAATCAAATTGTAAGCATTTTGTCGGCCGTATAATGAAGAACTTTAAATTTTTCGCCTGTCTTCTTGCTATGACGTACTAAAAGTATTATCTTAAGCAACGACCGACAATAACATTCTGAAAGTTAATTAAAGTTTTTTCCTATTAAAGTCTGTTGCTGTTCATTTTATTTCTGGGCTTTGCCTAGTTTTTTTAAGAAAATGGTGCAAGTCACAAGCAAAGTGAAATAAATTACTTTATTCATTTTCTATCACTTCTAACATTGAATGGGCAGCAGTGTCCTCTGCAACCAATTTATATTATCTACTACGATCACCAACACGCTTATTCAACATGGTGATTGTAATAGACAAATGCTTCTTTTTGTCAAATAAAATATTTAGTTTCACAGTGGAATGATATAGACTGCAAAAGAAGAACGAAATAGGTCATACCAAAGTCAAGATCGGCTTATTCCCACGAGATCGAATTAAAACCATTATAAAAACATTATTTCAAACTAGGGTAGTGAATGTCGAAAAATGTGACTAACATATTATGACAAGCAATATTAAGTATCAATTTCTAAAAAAATGTGAATCAAGGGCATCCCGTCTTGTGGATTAGCTTTTTAAAGTGATCATCATCATCATCTATGTTTAAGAGCTATGCTCTTGTCGGTGGAGTTGAATTCTTCCATTTGTTTCTTTCGTCCACCAGCTGTTTTACTTCTCTGTACGTTACGACGTTCACCTTCTCTTTTATCTGTTTCATGTAGCTGTCCTACTATGCCTCAGTTTTCCTGGTCATATTTTCCATTCTAACTTTTCCCTTAAATGATAGTCTTTGCAAGTCATGAAAGTGAAATGATGATGAAAGTACCTTGTACATAAAAGCTATGTTATACAATAATTTCAAACACTTTCTATATTTGACATCTAAAAATATCTACCTCTGACATTTTGCACCACAAACTTAGAACGAAGCGAAAATGTAGCGAAATTATTTGGATACGAGCCAAACCTGTCTTGTCTTTGCTAGGATTTATCATGTTCTTGTATACAACAAGTTTTAATAAGCCTGTTAATTTCTAGCCTGAATACTAAACACTAACTACGTCTTTAACCCTTACGAGAGAAATGAAAACTAAAAAGGCTCAAAGAAAGGCACTTTAACGAGAAGTATGATGTTGGGCAGGCGTGTAATTTAAAAAGAGAATCAATATTTTGATGGGTTGCTAGTATTGCCATCCCTTTAAGGAACGCAAATTATCTCGGACGCGGCGACACGTCACACGATCAAGTTTTGTTAGTCAGTTTAGTGTAATTGGTAGTGTAGTTGGTCTTGGAGTACGCGGCTTGACTGGGAATACATACACTGGTATGTATTCCCAGTCAAGCCGCGTACTCAGCCTTGTAATCTAGTTATAATCTTGTACGAATTCTGTTAAAGACATCCTCAAATTCATAAAAATAACAACCGTTTGCCAAACCTTTTTTTAGTTAAAACATGTTTTGTCCCTTTCCCTCTTTGAATATTTGACATTGAAAGTACGAGACGAAACATATTTTGACGAAAATATGTTTAGCAAGCGGTTGTATTTTTTTATGAATAAAGGGGTATAAAGTGTAATTAGAGTCTTTAACTTTTAACCGCCCACGAACCCCCAGCTAGCTCGCTATCTGCCTAATATTTTTACACCACATACTTAGAACGAAGCGAAAATATGATTTGGATGCGAGCCAAACCTGGATTTATCATGTTATTGCAGACAACACATTTTAAAAAGCCCTATAATTCTCTGCCGTTGTTTTCGCGTAATGCGGCGTTTTTTGGCTTAATTAACAACTGTAGAGATTTTAGTCCTGTTAAGAATTCTTTTTAATTACTTCGGGCTCAAAGGCATGGTGTTCCGCGCAGTAACTTGCTTGGTTTTATGAGGCTGTAACTTCGTTGTATTAGGTAACTTATTGAAAAATAAAACCGGTCAAATGCGAGTTGAACTAGCGTGGAGAGGGTTCCGTGCAATGCCAAAGTTTTTAAATATAAAATATTATATTTGTAATCGTCTTAGAAAGACGCGAGTTAACTTCTAATAGCGCCATCTAATGGTGTTTTAGTGAACCATTTTCGTACGTAAATGTATTTTATTGAGTTTACCACTTTATTTTCAATTGATAGAATTCCTAATAATTTTCCTGTAATCTACAAGCAATTAACTAAATTTTGTTTTATTTTTTCAAAATTTTAGGCTCAGTAGTTTCGGAGATTAGGGTCAATTTGGAATGGTCAATTTTCGTTTTATTTCATGAATAAAATCAAAACTAGTTATTTTACAATAATAATAGAAATACAATATGTAACTAAACCCTGTCCGATCCTTGTAGGAGCAACTCAGACCGCCAATATGAACCACTTTTCTTATTGCTTGAAACTCGAAGAAAAAATCGACATTTTAATACAAATTGCCGGGCCGGCCGAAACCTTGGTTTTTTGTATGAATAAAAACCATTCGTTTAGGTGACTCCGCGTTTCAAAAATAGCATTTCAGTACAAATTCACAATCAATACTTGACTTTGACAAGAACTTTTCCAAAACAGAAATAACTTACGTCATCGATCATATTATTTGTCCTATTCTATATCCTTGTGTAAGAATGAGTAAACTATAACTATTTGGCTTACAAGTGGTGTTTTGTTTAGATAAACTTAGTAAGTATTGTTAGTTAACAACTGTAGTGGTAGTCCTAAATATTGCAAAGAATATTGTTAATAAGTGGTAATCTTTTATAAAAAAGGTCAATATTATTGGAATCTAAAGAGACAACAATTATTATACCCTTTTTATTATCGTATCATATATGTTGCTCATCACCGTATCGTGACAATACAACCTACATTAATGAAAAATATATAAAAGTAGGTTCTTTTTTATACCTTGTTTAAATTAAAATCTTATCGCCTCTTCTGTTTTTGAACTTAGCTCTTTAAATTATCTCATTTCAATGTGTTTAACATTAGAGTGATTGAAAAATCTATGTGTTTTACATTGATTTTTTACTTACTCTATTCTATTTTAATAACAAACATAGCATAGGTTTTCTATCTTAGCGGTCGATCTTGATATACTAAACTAAAACCTTTCAAGCACTAAGCTCAGCAAAACGCGGCATACAACTAAGTTTGCACAGTGACAGTTGCGTCGTACCGATATCGTCCAATACTATCTATATTCGATGACGTCTATGTACGTCGATTGTTTGGTCCATCGATTTGGCTTTTAGGGTCGCCTTTGTTTCATTGATATTCAAATTTTCTGCTCCAATTTGCGATAGTGATAATAGGACCCATAATTTTTGGGGCATATGTTACTACTGTATACGAGTAAGTACATGGGTATTGTTAAGAAAATTGGAGATGATAATGAGTTACATTGCATTAAGTCTTTTTAAGCAGACCGTGACAGCCACCATCCTTACCACCTCCGAGATTGGTGCCTGTCACCTGTTATTTATTTATTGAAGCTTTATTGACCAAAATGGTGCAAAGGGTGGACTTGACGCTAATGAATTATCTACCAGTAAGACTTTAGGAAAAGCAGAAATAAATTTATCTAAATATCTAAATATATATAACTCAAAGGTGACTGACTGACTGACATAGTGATCTATCAACGCACAGCCCAAACCACTGGACGGATCGGGCTGAAATTTGGCATGCAGGTAGAGTTTATGACGTAGGCATCCGCTAAGAAAGGGTTTTGATAAATTACACCCCTACGCGAAGCCGCGAGCAAAAGCTAGTGAAGTATAAAGTTATTGTGTCTTCGCACCACGCTTGTTTGCACTATCGTACTTTCGCTACACCGTTCTTTGCACCTTCGATCTTTTGCGACACCTTACTTTGCATATCCGTACTTTCGTGCCACCGTGCTTCAAACCATCGACTTCCGCACATTATTACAGTGACGCTTTCTTCTAACTTAAAAGTGGAGAAACTAAAGAGAACAGCACCAATAAAACTTTGCTTTCCCGATACTTCTAAAAATATGTATAGCAATATAAACAAACTTGTAGCTCTGTGAACAGTAGACATCGCAACTTCTATGATTCTGCCCTTTTGAAAGAATTTTAAGCTTGAATAGATTAGAAAAATCATATTATTATCAAATTTGCTCAAAAAATTTCACGAGATACCATTGAGAAATGCGATCTAAGAGCATCTGTACCGCCGTACAGACATACGAAAACATTTTTGCTCAATATTTTTATTTTTTATTTATTCTGTATTATTTATTTCAAGCTGAATCGGAGAAGCTTCACGCTCGCTTGGTCAAAAAATACATTATTAATTTATCCCATTGATTATGTCGTCGTATGTATATTTATTATTTATTTATTTATTATATCTGATATCTATGTATATTTTGAATGTAAGTTTATTGATGTATATATTGTTATTTGAATAAATAGGTATATGTTCTTATATCTTATATTATTATAAAATGTAATATATCTTATTCAAGCTTTTGAAATTCTTTCAAAAGCTTGAATAGAAAAGAAAAATCATATTATTATCGAATTTGAAAATTTTTACAAGATACCATTGAACAATACGATCTAAGAGCATCTGGACAGCCGTACAGCCATACAAATGCATTTTTGCTCAATATTTTTTTTATTTATTCTGTATTATGTATGTAAATTAGGATATGAATTATATATTATGGATGTTAGTTATAAGGTATTTATAATATAGGCCTCTGGCATTGTACAAATTTGTAAGTACAATGCTATTGCCTGAAATAAATGAATTATTATTATATTATTATTATTCAAGCTGAATCGGAGAAGTTTCACGCTCGCTCGGTCAAAAATACATTATTAGATTGTCCCATTGATTATGTCGTCCATCGATTTGGCTTTTAGGGTCGCTTTTGTTAGGTACGGTCATTGATATTCAAATTTCCTGCCCCAATATGCGATAGTGATAATAGGACCCATAATTTTACGGGCATCTGTTACTGTCGGATACATGGCGAAATTCGGAGATATTGGGAATACTGGACGTGAAAATTGCCAGGCATTTATGTGGCCACTAATCGTTTTAAGTTTGCAACGCCGTTGTGAATGTAGCGTTGGAATTTAGAATTTTAGTTGCCAACACTATTTATTTATGCTATACGTGACTATCCGAGAAAGCATTAGACTTCAGACCCTGGTCCGTCATAATTTGTCTATTTTGTAAGGAACATAGACATGATAGCGATATGTTTCTAAGAGATTAAACAAGTAATAAAAAGTAGGATATTTCTTGAAGGTCATTTTTAATCTTCTTTATTCAATATTATTTATTTGTGGAATATTAATCGTCTTCCAATTCTTTCTCTCTCGTCTGCAAGTTGTTTAACTTCTTTGAACGTCACTACGTTCACCTTCTCCTTTATCTTTTTCATGTAATAAATATGCCTCGGTCTTCCTGATAACTTTCCTTGACCTTTTGATCAATTATGACCAGTGATCGGAGTAGGTAGATTGATTTTTTGTACTTGTATCATGAAATGTCAATGAAATCACAATATGGATAAGCCTTTTTCCGGGATTTCGTTTCGGGTTCCGTTTTCCCAATTTATTTGGAGTCGGCGCAGTGGGTCCATGTCTTGCATTCATTCCTATCTATCCTGCTACGTGCTGCCATAGCTTTTTTTTCTTCAGTTAAACAGTTAAAATGATGTTGAAAGTGTGGAAAAATCTTGCTCATATTGATAAATTACTCGTCATACATGTAAAAATTTTTAAATTTCGGAATAAATCTTAATAATTATAAAATCCCGGAGGCAGGTCTATATTAATATTTACGTTTCAGTTCATTGATCCCAAAACAATCTAACTACTCAAAAAGTGAATGAGATGGCCCTTCTAACACCTTTAATATGCTGTAATATGATTAGCAAAATCTCGTGTTTTTGACGAAACGCAATCAAATAATTATTAACCTAAACCCCTTTCACCAAAAAATAATATCATGCTATTAATTTTCAATGAAAAAATAATAACGGACAAATCACATAGATTGAGCTAGTCCCAAAGTAAGTTCGAAAATTGTGTTATGGGATACTAACTCAACGATACCTTATTTTTTTAACAAATACATATATATTTAAACATCCAAGACCCAGAACAATTTGAAAAAGTCCATTTTCCAAGTTGCCCTGACCGGGGATCGAGCCCGGAACCTTTGAGTGGCGGGCTAGCATGGTGACCACTAAGCCACGGAGGTCGACAAAACATATATAGTTTGTACAAATACAGATATAGATAAACATCCAAGACCCAGGTCAATCTGAAAAATATCAGTTCACATCTAGACCTGACCGGGGATCCAACCCAGGACCTCCGGTATGACAGCCTGGCATGATGTCGACTATGCCACAGAGGTCTTCAGTCGTCGTATTCGTATGTATATCGTTGTATATTATTTTGCATCAATTGATATTCCTTTAACGTAAGCAAAACAAAAAATACTTTTTCTCGCAAAACTAGGTCAAACGTTGTTTATTTTTGCAAAGCAAGTTACCAACAACGGACACGCTAAGCGATTCTTTCTGATTTGAAGATATCCATATATCACAGAACAAAAGTCTGATGAATGATGGGCAGGAAAAGTAGGTCGTAGTTACGGCAAAAACAAGGGGAGAAAGGAAATCTGACCGGCGAAGCGAAGAGTAAACAAGTCGAGTCATTTGCGGTATAATTATCTGAAATATAGGGAGAATAATGAATTTCAATTTTGAATAGCTCGTGTTTAAAGCCAATTATGAGGCTTGTTAGTAGGCTTCTGACAAGAATAATTTGTATGTAGATATATTGGTACAGTCAGCCAACAAGATCATGGGCCGGCCCTCGACCTAAATTTTCATGTTAAAATGTAGTATAAGATGCTATATCTTCCATATCTATTCCATATTCATCTACCTATATCTTAAATTTCCTTTTAAACTCATAATAATATTAATATGAAAATGTATATTTAACAAGATTTTAATAAAGTTTTCCTAAAAATACATTTTCATGTTAATATTATTTTGAGTTTAAGAGAAAATTTAAAATATAGGTAGAGAAAATTCAAGATACAGGAGCTCGTTGGCCTATGTCATACGTGTTAAATAATACTAACATGTTTATTTAGAGAAAATAAAGAAATATAAGACTGTTAAGATTTAAATTAAACTAGAAACTATACTTCATATAAAGATATTGCTAATTGGAAGTGGCATTGGATAAAGGAACAGAGAAACGCGGATTGAGTGGATGGAGTGCGTTAAGGATGATAATGAGATAAGATAAAGGAAGAAAGGAAGAAGAATTGGAAACTGTGTTGACTATGAATTACCACTGCCAGTGTTGTGTGGATTATCCAATGAGGAGCTCTCTGACCAAGCAAGAGCACGTATTACTAGCACTTTCACAAGTAAAGCAACACCGGGCGTCGTCTGAACTTGGATGAGTGACCACAATTAGCATAAAAATTTTCTCGAGCTGCTCCGGAAGGCTCATAAGGTCGCTGGTCCTGGCTGTCATCATTGCTTTTGGACTAACTGAAGTCTTTAAGCCATGTCAGATGCCTTTAGGCAGTTTGAAAAATCTGACATCAGACACGAAAACAAACAAACATTCGTTTATAAACTTACGCACTAGCAAGAACCGTCGCGTTCGCATATGATAAATAGATATGAAAAATCACACAAATTGGCTAGCCCTACTTCAAAATGCAAGTCTTATAGCCGAAGCTTAAATTATACACAGTTAAAACAAACTACAACAACAACAAACAACAAGAATACAAGTCTTATAGCCAGAGCTTAAATTATACACCAAAAAAAAGCATACAATGCTCTGCGTGTCCAGTACAACAACAGCTTCAGGAGTTTGTTGGGGCTGCACTGGCGCCGCTATAGTGCCTCAGGGATATTTGCAGATCACAGCACAGATAGCTTCCAGGCCGTGCTCAGCAAAAGAACTGCATCCTTGTGGTCACGGGTTAGGAGCAATACCAACAGGCTCTTGAAAGCGGTGTCAGAAAGAGTGGACAGCCCAATTCAGAGACATTGGTCGTCCATACATGTTCAAAATGAAAATCCACATTTTAAATTTCATTAATTTTACTAACATAGTTTAAGTTTCTTAATAACATAATATGGATTGTATTGTCAAACTTTACAGTTTGAAATTATTAATAAAATTGTCATTAATAAATTCATTCATTAAATTAAAAACCGACTTTAACACTAAACTACACAACTGATTTTAATAAAATTTCTCCAACTCCATCCGACAAGTATCCCGCTTTAAACGAAAAATAAAAGAATTTTCCGAATTTCTCGAGGCGTCTTTGAAAAAACAAACCTATACATTCAAATTGGTAAACTCTTTCTTTCTCGAACTCGGTTAAAAGACTATAACAGTATCGTATGAACAAAAAATTAAATCATTCTAGTATTTCATGTCGTCGCATTCTCACTAAAACTAGACTTGAATAACCAGTTTCTAGTTTCTGAGCAATTCAATTGAAACCACTGCAGGTAATGATTACAGAGGATGGTCCATTGGCGACTGAGTTTAGAGAGGTAATGCTCAGTATTGCGGTGAACCACCCGTCCATTCCACGAGTATTTAGTTGAATTGGAGTAGATGGAGATTTCTAATTTAAGTGGTAAGTGTGCTAATCGTTTACAATTATTTTGATTCCTTTACGCTTGTATCTCATTTTGCTTTAGCAAACGTATCCTTTTACTTCAGTACGCAGCAATTCCTATATCAAAAAAAAAGGGGATCTTAGAGATCTCTCTCTGACTCTAACGATTTTGATGAAATTTAGTTAATGGGATAAAATTCGTTGGTTCGAATGGACAACTACAAAAAGATTTTTTTCTCGAATCAGTTTTTCGAGATTATACTATGGCTAAGAGTGAAAACCTCGTATATGAAAAGTTAGGCAATTTAATTTTATTATACTTTTGAAAAGAAAACCTCGTAACGCACGATCTGGTCTCACCTGCTCAGTCATTCGAATGGTATAGCGCCATCTACGAGGCTAAATGCAAACCTCGTTACCCACCGTTCATCTCAGTTCGATAAGAAAAGCTCGTAACGGCGTGTTAATAAGTGATAAAATATTCAAAAAACAAGAGAAATAAGAGCTGTTTAAGGTATATTTCAAAAAAAGGTAAGTCCCTCTGTGTTCAGAATCTTAATTAAATCTGATATCCAATCGAAATTTCTTTAATTTATTACTGTGATTACAAGGTATTCTCAATAACTTAACATTATAATTACTGAAAACCACGTATAGCATCATTTTACGGCTTTAGGATATAGTAAAAAAAAATAGATAAAGCCCGTAAAAGACGTTTAAATTAAATGATAAAATATGCTTGGTCAGGCTTTACACCAGAAGAAAATTTAACAGGACGCAGTTTTTTGTTCCTCTTGAAAATTTACGGTTTTCGCAATACGAGGTATTCACTCTAAGCCATCGAATGGCGGAAATACGGCGATTGAAAACTTAAAAAAATACAATCTTTTCCTCGCGCGATGGATTTATTTTACGATTACATAACAGTGAAGTTAGTTGCTATGCAAAAATAGACTTGTGAAGTCTACTGCTGCTTACAGAGCCTCAAGAAGATAGTTTGTATGACAGTCACGAACGTTCTGGAGAAAAAGAAGATATTCCTTACATAAACTTTGTAGAAACTTGGTCATTGATTTAGTCGAATAATTGATAAAAGAGGCGTAAAAAAACAATTACGATAAAGCGTCCACTTGACCCACATAAAGGTGGCAAAGGTATCAAACCAATTTATATTTATGACGGAATTATCCTGCTATGATGTTTTTAGGATTCCGTAGTCAAAGAGTGCGATCGCGTTCTTTTTGCTAAAGCTCTGATGTATTTTAATGTTTGAAGAAGTTTTCCTCACGAAGTGTAGTCAGAAATGGCCACCTAGTTTCGATTGGCTTAGAAAATCATCATTAAGGCGAGTGTTAGGAGGTGGTAGCTCTGATGTTTGTCTGTCTGGCACCAAAGCCATGGTAAATTTTGACGCAATGTAAATTGAACATCATTAGACAAAAGAAAATTTTAAAAAAGTTACCCTTGTTGGATACAGAAGCCAGTTATTTTCATCTTATTTCGTAGGGTAGGTATCTGTTTGACATTTTCAAAGGATTAAATTTTTTATCTGAGTAGATAAATTACAAAATTAACGTAAATCGGCTTGAATTAAATAGGTGAAAAAAGACATAAAAATATCCGTAATCTTCATACAAAAAAACCGTTCATTTCTTTTTGCCACAAGCCTGTAGCTTAAGCATTATAAATAATCATTACATATTTATACAAAAAAAAACGGCCAAGTGCGAGTCGGACTCGCGCACGAAGGATTACGTACTATTATCTATAAACATTACGTTTGTTGATGGGAGCCACCCTTAAGTATTTTTTTTTGTATTTTATTTTTTAGTTATAGCGGCAACAGTAATACATCTGTGAAAATTTTAACTGCTTTGCTATCATGGTTCATGAGTTACTGGTGACCGACAGACACACTGACAGATAACGGACAGATGGTACAGCGGAGTCTTAGTAATAGGGTCCCGTTTTTACCCTTTGGTTATGTAACCATAAAAACTACAATGTAAAATATAAAAAGATCCAAACGAGATCTGTAATGTATTGTACGGAACTTCTGCATGCAGGTCCGACTAGGACCTGCCAGTTTTATTATTTGGCCTCTTAATAAAATATCTCTTCAGAATGGCCTCAAATTTATAGGCCAATAAAGCTGTTGCCTGTCACATAACCAATTTAATCTGCTGCTCTTTGATGGCCATACGATTCGCAATAAAATAAGATTAATATTTGGGATATGTCAGGGGAAAGGTTTACTAAACGGTTTTCAGTGATCTGTGTCTATTTACAGATATACTTTTACGTCTTTGTCCTAAACGGTGTAGACAGAACCTAAGGCTTTAACCCAAAAGCCACGATCAGCGTTTCAGTGGGCGTACATGTTGAATAAGAAAATCAAAATTGTGATGGGTTACTAGGCGCATCGCCTGTTGATTCTTGACCATTCCTTTTAGCTCCATAAGTCTAAAGTAGGGCCAATTTAATAGATTACATTTGACATCTGTCAGTTTCAACGTCAGTGAGGTGACACGAATTAGGTGAGCTGCTTACAAACATCGATTAAAGTGAATTAATCGATACGAACTTCAATTATTACGAGTATATTAATTGAATTCAGTTATTATAAATAACCGGCTAAGTGCGAATCGGGTTCCGTACCATTATCTATAAAAATCACGTTTGTTGTATGGTATACTTGAATAATTATTTAATTTTGTTTTGAGTATTTCTTTTTATAGAGGCAACAAAAATTCATTAAAAAAAGCGATTGTGCAATTCCTTCTAACTTCGGAAAAATAAATAATATTTTATGCCCGCCGTGACAAGGTTACGTTGTTGAATTTAAATGAAGTGTCAAATGTGAATTGGCCCAACTATAAACATTTCAATTAGTGATTTTAAATATAGAACACAATACATCACCCAAATTTCACAATCACGTACAGACGTGTCGCAAAGTGAAATTTCAGAACATTTTTCACAATGCACATTATAAAACTTGGTAATAATGTTTCTGAACGCATTAAAAACCGCTCAGAGTGCGGCGCACGTATCACACATACATCTTGACTACGTGAACTTTATGCTCCATACATTTCTATGATTTTAACCACGGACAAAAAAGAGGGTTATTAAAGTTTGACGCTAGTGTCTGTCTGTTTTTGTGTCTGTCTGTGGCATCGTAGCTCTCGAATGGATAAAGTGATTTCGATGTTTTATTCACATGAAAGAAAGTACTCTTGCAGTGGTTGTTATCTATGATTGATGAAGGGTTGCTTGAAAGTCGGGGTTTTTTAATTTACCTGGCAAATAATAGATGGCGCTACAGATAACAATTACATTTAACATCTGTTGAAATATGTAGTTCCCCCACTGATCAATAGATAAATAAATAAATATAAAGGGACAAATAATACTGATTGAGCTAGCCCCAAAATAAGTTCGAGACTTGTGTTATGGGATACTAACTCAACGATACTATATTTTATAACAAATATAGATAAACATCTAAGACCAAGGACAATTTGAAAAATGCCATTTTCCAACTTATCCTGACCGGGGATCGAACCCGGGACCTCTGGGTGGCGGACTAGCATGGTGACCACTTCGCCACGGAGATCGTCAAACATATGTAGATGGTCCATCTTTTCCATTTTTAACCGTCTTTCAAAAAAAGAGGAGGTTGTCAATTCTTCGCGATCCTTTATTTTTTTTATGTATGTTCACCGATTATTCAAAGACGCCTGGACCGATTTAAAAAAATCTTGTCTTTTTTGTTTGAAACGGTATACTTTCCAGGTCCATTATCAAAATCGGTTGTGTAGTTCGGGGGTGAAGTCGGTTTTTAGTTTTGAAAAATTATCTGTCTTGCGGCCCTGTCTACTGTCTGCATAGAGTCGCTAGATGTAGAGTGCTTTATCCACCCCTTTAAGGATAAAGATATGTATATGTAGGAAAATAAAGAAATCGACACCTCAAACTTCTATGAAAAGAAACGTTACCAAAGGCAGGTGGCCAAAATATTCACAACAACCACTACATTTCATTTGCCACGCATCGCGAATGGTGGAATTCTCCCAAATGTTCCCGCTTTAGCTCAATTTATGGGGGACGTGAGCGGATTTCCACACAAACTTCCCTGGAACGCCCAGGCACCTGCATGCCCTTGAGTCTGAGATCTTACCGCATGAATTCCGTATTCGTTCTTTATTTAGTCGACGAATAAAGGATAATTGGCATGCGGTAAAATTCTTTCTATAATATTTTCTATCCGATTTCTTCCTTTTTATAATTTCGCTCCAAAATAGTCCAAACGCTCAATCCAGCCGTCCATCGTAGTTTAATTAACCGACTTCAAAAAAGGAGGAGGTTATAATGTTCCTTTTTTTTCGTGTGTTTCCCGACTACTCAAAAACTGTTAATTGCTATGTTTCAAAGGGCATACTTGTTTGTTACTTGGTCTCATAGAAATTTAATCAAAACCAGTTGTGAAGTTTGTTGCCGAAGTCGATTTTTGGTTTAAAAAATATTATAACTCAATAGGTATACACGCTGTAGTCGACTATTGGACTAAAGGAAAGTTTATTTGCAATCATCTCGTTCAACAGAAGAGGACTGCTGTTGTTGGTTCTCTGTAACCCTTTTGGATGCTTCTTATGCGTGAGAATTGGTAGTAAATTTAATTGTTTTGATTGGAAAATATATAAATGTAATAAAATTTATTTAGATCTTTCTTGTAATATTTGAATGAAGACACATTCAGGTATATGTATTTAAAGTATGTCCTTTATATTGCAACAAGTTAAATATGGTCTATAGTACATTTATACGTTTACTTACTTTAAAAAAATTTGATTATTTTTTTGGTGACCCATTTATACACTGCAATTTTTTTGTTTGTTGCACACAATTTAATTAAAGCAATACAAGATTTGTAAGGTGGTCGTTTAGTTTAGACCATACACGTCATCTGTTGCTTCAACTTATGACAAGAAACTTGAAGTATAAATGGAATTAGTATCGAATGGTCTTTAATGCAAATAGCCTATGTAGCAACTCATCTAAAACGCTCAATGTCTTGGGCCTTTATGACTAACAAAAAGTCTGCTATTAAAAAGCAGTTGAACGTAAAATTACTACAGCCAGACCCGGAACTATTTCGAAAGTTTCCCAACATCGTCCTTGGCAAAAACATTTTACTTCGCAAACTGTGAATAGAGTTAATACTCGTATCCATGTATCGGGTTCCCGTTTATTCCAATTGCTTTTCTTTGTTTTAGACTGCAAGGAAGCGTGTTAGGGAAGGGTTATTTCTTCTTGATTTTCCTTGATACTGAGCGTATTTGTGATCTGAACTACTCGTATATACTCCTAAAAAACTTATTTGCTAGATTTCGTTTTTCTTGTTGTTTCAATAGAGAAGATACTTTCCTTCTCCAATACTGTTATCCGTCTTTTAAATAGTCACGAATACTAATATAAGAACATTTATAATTTTTGATTTTAGGAAAGCCTCTCTTTTTCAGCACATGTGTGTAATTTCGCCAAAAAGATACGCCTAGCCATAGATCTAAAACCTTTTTTCTTAGATCTATCATAATGGTAACATAAGAAAAACGTTTAGGTAACATAGCCACTAAAAAACAGTCAGTTTAAGTTTACTATAGATATTTATCTAGTACCTACCAAACATATGTTAAACATTTTCATATATTTCCTAGTTTATTTTTGTACTCTCTCTGTCTTTGAAATGATTTCGAACACTAATTGATAATATGAAAAAACAAACATTGATAATATGATTGCCGAAAAGTCTACAACTCTATTCACATGTGTCGTATTTTCGCCAAAAACTTCCGCCTAGCCATAGACCTAGACTTTTTTCTTTAGATCTAGGTGCCTAACTGCCTATGTAAATCTACTACACTAATTAGGTTAAGGTTTTACTTGATCAACACTAACTTAAGGGGATACCTAAATTTTCCGGGGTCCAGTGCTGCCCCCATTTAAAATAAATAATTTAAAAGAAAACGGAGATATTATTTAAAATTTTGTCCCTTTCAAAAGATTTATTTCAAATGGGGGGAGCACTGGACCCCGGAAAATACAGGTAGCCCCTTAACAAAAAAGCGCAACTACCAATTTATTGTATTAAAAATAAAACCTTCCGAAATCAATTATTTACTGCCAACTTAAGAAAAATGTTTTTTTTTAAATAGTCCTCAGATATAATCACTACAAGAGGTAAACGTCAGTAAAAAAAAAGTGATAAGATAAGACACAATAAGAGTTTGTTAAAAATGTAACATAATTACAAACTAACTTCAGTAAAATAAATAGTAACAAAGTTTATGTAGGTAGTCATATTATTTTAAAATTATTATTAATCATATATTTATTTTTAATGACTAAAATATCTTTATAATAAAAACTTTAAAAAAGTTACGTCTTCAAGTAAGAAATGGGACATTGTCATAGGGACATGGTCAAATAAATATACAATTCTCAAAATTGGAACTGCATTCGAGAAAGATCTACAAACTTGAACAATCTTTCTTTTTTATAAGAGCAATGCGAGCGACGAAATACGACCAGGTTAAAATACCCAATTTCAAGAACTAGCCCAATCAAGGTAAGTATCTCTAGAATCCACCGCATTAGTCCTCATGTCAGGTACAATTTGAGGTTTACTTAATAAAGCTTTTGTTAGAAGAAATCTTCCACTGCGGCGCTTTCACAGAGTAAGCACGCTGGTGTATAAGCTCGCGTGGCACTTGAATTATTGCCGTAATTAGAGTGCTATCCTGTGTTGTTTTTAATTTAAATGGTATATTTTTTTGAGTTTGCAGATATGTGAATTTATTTTGAAATGTTGGTGTTTCTGAAATTTATGATCAAAAATTAGACAATGTTTTTAAAATATGGGGAATACGTACGTTCCTGGTTCAATATTTTTTTAAACTAAAAACCGACTTCACCCTCTTTTAAACCAAAATTATTATATATATATATATACCCTAACACCACACCTTAAAAATATCGAGCATTGTGTCTCGCAGCCTTGGTTTGCTCTGAAAAAAAAGGAAAACATAAGTTTCCGAAGGAAAACACGGTCTCTAAGCAGTGGGACAAATTATACCACTTTAAAACTTTCACATGTTTCTAAACAATAATTCAGTTCAACCCAAGCAAAAAATAAGCAAATGCAGAAAATCTTAAGTAAAAATATTTTTTCCGTGACAATATTACAGGTTCATGCATGAATCAGACACTTGAGTTACCGCGACAAGTAGATCTTACATATTTTTGATCAAAGTTTCAACAAAATTATTATTTCTATCATAGTCTAGAAGTCCGTAGAAGAAAAAAGATAGATGTAAACTCAGTAAATAAGCATACTTTTGTGAATAAATGTGTTTGTAAAGCGATTGATACACCGCTCCGCACTAATGCGTGTAGCGCGGGGCCGCCATAAAAAAATCACGCGCGTAGACGCGGTATAATTGTGTTGTACTTTGCGTATTTTCTATACAAATTGAGTTACTTGCATACAATCCGGACCCGCCCTAGTAATTCGCCTAAACACTTAAACAGTAAACAAACAAACTTTTTAATAAGCTGCTCCTTCGACCCGCTTAATTTTGCACCTCTTATTTTGTAACTGCGCTTTGAGAGTACTGAAATTCATTGAGCCGTAACTCATATTTTCCATACATAATCCAAAATATTACAAAAAGTTCACAAAGTAATTAGAAATTGTAATAAACTCGCGTAACCCACCTAGAAACAGTGAAAATTGTCATTTCGGAGACCTCACGCTACACTAGCGCCTCTAGCGGCGAATTCACACGCGATAGCCCCCATTCGAATCACATAGTCTAAAACTATGACGTCATTAGTCTATATTTATTTAATACAAATCCATAGAACATGTTGTTTTGACGTTTAGAAAAAGTAGTTGCAGTAGCAAATTTTCTAAAATGTTGAATGTCAAAACGTCAAAAAAAAAAGATTGATTATTACCCTTATTATTTTTGATTATTTATGATCTCTGTGAATCATTACCAATAATATAAATTCGTTAGCATGTTTCTCGAGTTATCTTAAAAGTTGCGATATTAGATGTGAAAGTACAAAAAAATAAACTATTAAAAAATAATAGTATTGTTTTATTAAACGAGAAAATATAACCTCAAAAAATTGTGGAGTTCGTTTAAATGGAGAGCCATTCAATGTGAAATAAAAAGCCATTATCGGATCAGAGGCAAAAATGTTACGGCTTAAAGTAAAAATTAAAAGCATAGTAAAAAAAGCGTGCAGTTGTAAAACAAAAATAACAAAAGTTAATAAAATCGTCGTAAATTTTTACGTTAAGGGAATACCTCAATTTTCCAGCGTCCAGTGTTGTCCCTATTTGAAATAAATTATTTGATAGGAAACGGAGACATCATTTAAATTTTTGTCTTGACCAGACACTTTCAAACTTTTTTATGAACTACTGTTTACTAAAGCTTTTCTACGCACATACGCCAAAAGTTGCCGTTTTTGTCAATTGTGCATAAAAAAACTTTATGTTCTCACTTCTAAATATATATAACTCAAAGGGACTGACTGACTGACATAGTGATCTATCAACGCACAGCCCAAACCACTGGATGAATCGGGCTGAAATTTGGCATGCAGGTAGATGCTATGACGTAGGCATCCGCTAAGAAAGAATTTTGATCAATTCTACCCCCAAGGGGATAAAACAGGGGATGAAAGTTTGTATGAAACTTTCTCAATTTTAAACCGATCGGGCTGAGACTTTGCATGCATAAAGCTACTATGACGTAGGCATCCGCTAAGAAAGGATTTTGATAAATTAAACCCCTACGCAAGCGAAGCTTCGGGCAAAAGCTAGTTAAATTATATACAGTAGCTCATAAAATACTTTAAAGGGTTACCCAGTGCATGGTCAAGACAAAATTTTAAATGATTTCTCCGTTTCCTTTCAAATGATTTATTTCAAATGAAGGCAGCACTGGACCCCGGAAAATTCAGGTATCCTTTTAATTCCAAGTAGCATGCACAATTATTTCATTCAATGGCGACCGTAATAAAATCATTTCAGATCCAATCAACCAGTAAATTTTTATTCCTTAAACAGAAATAGAACCAAATATCGTATCCCGATACGTCACAGATGACGCGACCAAAAAACGTTGAACTTTGATGTCCCATTGTAAATCTCTTATCTGTATACAAAACTCGGGATCATATGCTCCCATATCAGATCAACTTTGACTGGTAGGGATGTAAAGAGATTTATATCTCATTTCTGCGTGACAGTCATGACAGTCGCTACAATACGCACGGAAAGCGAAAATAAGAAATGTATTGATACGTTATCTTTGGAAAATAATAAGCCATGTTAGGAAGCAGATGGTTGAACGAAACGTTATTATTATCCTGATAAGCGTCACTTTTCCCTTACGTTTCGTTTTGTCAGGCCTGTGTCACTCCCCGTTTAGGTATCGAAAGTATACCTACATTATTACTATGTCCGCGGCGACCACTCCGGAGTGGAAAATTCAGTTATATGAATCGTTTGTCGAGAGTAATTAGAATGAAATTGGCTTGCAATGGATTCCTAGGCTAAACGATGAGCTGCTGAGCTCTGACGCGAGCTAAATTAAATCATATCTTTATCCACATTGAGTAGATATTTCTTTGGATTTTTTGCTGAGTACTAGTACTTACGCTGTGGTTCTGTGCAGGATATTATACTGTGTTTTGGTAAGGCTGCTCAGACTGATAAAAAAACAGGCCAAGTGCGTGTCGGAGTTTAAAAATCACGTTTGTTGTATGGGAGCCCCACTTAAATATTTATTTTATTTCATTTGTTGTTATAGCGCAAACAGAAATACATACATCATCTGTGAAAATTTGAATTGTCTTGCTATAACGGTTCAAAAGATACAGACAGTGGAGTCTTAGTAATAGGGTCCCGTTTTAACCCTTTGGGTACGGAATCCTAAAAACGGGCCAATAGTACAGGCTGTCATTGGTTCGGTCTATTGTCCTTTGCATATGTACGCGTTTGAACACTCGATTAATACTTCAATGATTTAGACCAAGCCTTTTTCTGCTAATGGTACATAAATTTCAATCTGTGTGGGGATGTAAGCAGGGCGTTGATATAGTAATCCTTCTAAAGGCGATGTGGACTAGTAACCTGTCACTATATCCGACTTCTGGCCCTTTGAACTCGTTGACCTCAACCTTTATTGACCTTTTTATGGCTTAAAGTTGAATTTGGGAATATATGTTTACCGCGCACCTTAAAGGTTCCGTACAAACCTGTAGGTATAGTAATAGTAAAATTATTAAAAATATTTTTATTATATGATGTAACTAAAAATGTACGGTTTTAGCAATTTTTCCTTTATCTGTACTATAAGACGTTGCTTCGTACCAAATTTCAAGATTCTGAGTTTACGGGAAGTACCCTGTAGGTTTTGATTCTCTTGCGAGTGTCGAAATTTTGCGGAACAAAAATTTTCTCGATTGCGTTGGCTTACAAATTAAAATTTTTACAGCTCCAAGGGACAGTAGACCTGAGTATTTGATATAAATTCCAGCTTGATAGCTCCACGCGTTTTTGATAAAAAGGTCTTGACAGACAGACCGACAGACGGCCGAACGGAAAACAAAGTGATCCTATAAGGGTTCCATTTTGCCTTTTGAGGTACGGAATCCTAAAGAACCAAAGATGAATCGACAAATAAAAACTTAATTATCAAAATTCGTTGAGAAAGGTTAAGTACCTCTAAAGTTGAGAAATGCGACTAGGGGGAAAGCAGCCAGACAGACATAGGAAAGCATTTTTGTGTGTAACAATATTAGCTGCCTTAAGACATCTAACGACGCTCAATAAAATTATCTGCTAGTTTCAACCGTCATTATTACTCACTAGTGAATGAACAGGTGCAGGTTTCCTTATGATATTTTCCTTCAGAGGAAGTAAGTGGTAGTTAAAAATGACCTTACATGAATACAAACTTATGTAGTTCTTTCTAGTGAGGATCGAACTATGCCTCACTGATGCAAAACCAGTGCCTAAACACTTCGCCACCATAGGTAAACACGATCCATGTTATGGACCGAGTGATAAATTGGGTAATTTTTCATAATGTCCTGGCATTATAAATATTACAAGCCACTTTGGGCGAAGTAATTATAATTTGAACTTCCTTACTTATCACCATTGCCTAGACGTTATGATTATCGTTATGTGGTTTCACCTACACTTTATTTATCTAAAGTCTATCAACCAAGTGACGAAAGTGACCAATTTAGCTACCTACCTATACTACATGACTTGGGTAGTCTGCATGACTGTTTAAGAACACTGTTAGCGGCTAGGGAGTGGCAATATCCACACCCGCCGCACCGTAACCTGATACTACATGACCTGGGTGGTCTGCATGACTATGCAAGACGAGTTTTATGTTGGTGGATATTCGGCCCCATATTTCGTAAGCATTATAATAAAGCCCGGACGGTTTGGTTTGATTTTAATAGTTTTTATTACACAGCCCTCTCATTTTGGGCAAATTTCAAACTGCGTGGCCATTTATTATAATGTCTTATTTAATCACTTGATCTGTAACATACACACACATACATTAATTTACGGCTGTGGACGTATTTCAATTGTAATTTTTATTGTGTCTGCTTGAGTGACCCGGAATGAGTTAAGTGTAATACCTCAAAATATACAAACAGCTGTTGCATCTTGAGCAACGGACAGACGTTAGACACAATATTAATCACTTTGCATGTAGATCAAACCACTAACCTTTGTACGAGCACCTAAGTGAAGCCAGTCAAGCTTGTCTATGCAAATACAGTAGTTTCAAGCAAATATACGAGTTGAGCTAGCTTTAATATGGGTTTAATTGGAATTCTTTGTGTTTGAGTCTACACGTCAAAACGTTCACAAACGTTAGCTTATATTACCTATAATAAATACAGATTTGAATCTACGATTTTTAACCAATGGTGACGTAATTCATCCCCACTCCGAAACTTCGATGCGCTGTATCTTTGTGAATTTTTACTATTTTGCTAAACGAAATATGGGTCCTTTATTTTTACCTGACTGTGCCAAAAGGAGGGTTATGCTTTTCAAGAGTATGTAAGTATGTATGTATAACAGTTTGACACGCTCTGCAGCTTGAACGGTTCGATGGATTTTAGCTTGAGAGGTGTCGTTAGATTCGTATTTACTACGAGAGTGACACTGGGTATATAAAAAACAATCAAAACGGCGGATTTTTGGCGCCAAATTTAAATGTTTGGTATGCTCTGCAGCCCGTAAAGCGCGATGGATTATATAGACTCAGAGGTGACGTTAGATTTGCATTTACTGTAAGAAAGACACAGGGAAAATAAAAAGGCATTCAGATTTTTTTTAACTGCTTGTTGAATAATCTAGTTGACGGACAAAATAAAATAATATATTTTTTACTCATTTCACATACATTCTTTGTCCAAAACAGAATTATTACGTCACGTAAATCTTCTTAAATACACTGAACATTAATGTAGGGTCGACATATATTTTAAGGACTGAATCAGTTTGTCAATTTAAATAATATTTCCTATCAACATAGCTGGTGTCTTGAAAAATCTAATTGTGTTCGTGAAATGAAACGTAAAATGCTAATCATAAGCCTACCTAAACTAAATTGGACGCTTTTCAATAATATCTATCAAGTTATACTGAATCTTTCCTTTGTAAGTATTTCGAATATGTAAATGTTTTTTGGTACAATAAATTTTTTTGTATTGTATTGTTATCTTATAACTGTGTCATTTATATATGTCCGCTCAGCCCACTTGTTAATGAATTGGCTTCTACAGGAAAGGAAGTAACTGGTATTTTTTTTTCTGTCCTTTTTCTCTATCCATGAATCTTTATCCATAAAAATTATGAATAAATATATACATACGGACAAATCATAAAGATTGTGCTAGCCCCAAAGTTTGTTCGAGACTTGTATAATATGGGATACTAACTCAACGATACTATATTTTATAACAAATACAATATCATCCAACATAATCATCTAGGTAACAACTTAGTTATTCCGGTAGTCTAGGTCGTCACGCAGTACATAGCTCGGACGACCTACATTCAAGACATAACAAACTGAACTCCATCCGTAAACCATTTTATTGCGTATAGGTAACAATAAAACTGCTGATACCGTTCTATCAACCCGAGAACGGGAACAACGCGTTTTACGATAAAAACCAGACTGAAAGTTATACGGTAAATATTTGGTTCTTGTGAGATTACAAAAGGTCATTGCCCCTGTTGGATCTAAAAAGTTATGGAATTTCTACTTAAATATATTTTTCTCAAACATTCTCGGAAATGTGGGCATAATTGTAGTAAAACAAAAGTCACGAAGTTTGCAATTTTTAGTTCAGGCATTACTTTACCGGCGTAAGTCAAAAATGTAGTATGAAATTTCATTCCTGGCCGCTACTCAAAACAAGAAGACTAGAAGTGTATTCAGAATGACAAGATATTGACGTTTCAGATGACAGTTCTATTTTTACAATTGGCAACCCTCAAATTCATAAAAAATAACAACCGTTTGCTAAACCTATTTTAGTTAAAACATTTTTTATCCTTTTCCCTCGTTTGCATATTTGACATTGCAAGAACGAGACTAAACATATCTTGACCAAAATAGGTTTAGCAAACGGTTGTAATTTTTTATGAATATAAGGGTAAGCGTTTAAAGTGTATTCAAAATGACAAGACATTGAAGTTTCAGATGACAGTTCTGTTTTTACATTTGGCAAAGACATTTGGCGTTTAATTCCATTATTTGTCATACAGCCAATTGCTACAATATTATAAAAAATGCACTCTTTGAGTATGTAAATGTATGTGACCACAATTTTATTTAAAAAATTGGTATAAAATCACATGAAAAAAACAACAATCTGCAGTATTAATTTTTTTTCGTAAAATATAGCTATGCTGTATAGGCTGTGTTTTCTTTGCACTTAAAGCAGTTTCTTTTCTTGAAAGCACTTTCTTTTCTTTCAAACCACGTCGTGATTGATTATATACTCTTTCTTTATGCAGTAAACATTAATTGCTTTCGGTAAATACCTATTTGCATAGTTGATTCTTTATTTCTTTCTATATATTATTATACCCTATTATTTCATTATATATGCCTCAGCGGGAATGGGATTGCCGGCCTCGCAATTATTGAAAACTACTCTTCCCGCAATGCCAAACTTTCCGCCCTCTGCAGTAATGTACTATTTTTAGTTATTGCCCACATTCCAGATATATTGACTAAGATGTAGGGTTTGTAGTTCACACTGAATGCTATTCGCTGCGATGATAGACTATGTTAGGTCAGGCGTGTGGAATAACCCCCCCAATGGGTTCCCGGTTTGTCGTACCGGGGGGGCTCAGTACCCGTGGTAGCCTCGAGCCACGGGGAAGCTAAGAGGAATCCGCGAGGGGGCGCTCCTGCTGTCGTCAACCAGCAGAGAGCGCCCACATTGGGGCGGCGGGGGAGTGGGAAGTTCTCCCCCCACCCGAGGAGGGGTGCTCCCGCAGGCTCGGCTTCGGCCTTGAGCCTGTAGGGATGCGCCCAATGGGGCGGCGGGGGAGTGGGAAGTTCTCCCCCCACCCGGGGTGGGGTCGCCGGGAGGGGAATGTTTCATTGCCCTCCCGGCGCTTCAGGCGGGGCCACACCGCCGTGGCTGTGGTTGGAGATCGGTCGCGGAAGAGGAGGAGTGTCGGTGTTACGTTGCCGCTCTCCCTATCCTCCGCGACCGAGCGGTGCCGCACCGCGTTTGCGGCGAGAGGCAAGCGGCGGAGCCTTTTATCTTCTCCGCCGCTGGGAGCCGGTTTATCTGGCTCCCATGGGTCCACAGGCGGTGGACTGCGTGGGAGTTTGCCGCCTCTCAATTGGGCCGAGGAGGTACGGCACGTCCGTGAGTTCCGGACGCCGACTTGGTGAGTGGGGGGGCGCTGTGACGCCCCCGAGGAGGGGCCGCTTTGGCGGCCAGCCGCGCCGGGGTTCGCGGATGTATTTCCGTTCCCGTGTCCCCGGCAAAAGCGGTTGAGATGGAACTCCGGAGGTTTTTTAGTGGGTAGGCACGTCGTGGCGTGGAGTCCCACATAACCCGACAGCCTCCCCCGCAGGCTGACGGGTATCCGTAACAGGATCTTTCCTCCGATATAAAAAAAAAGGCGTGTGGAATAAGGAGCTTCGCTATCCATGAAATCTGTCATTTACAAGAAAATTAAGGCGTTTGTAGAGAATACTAGGATTCACGCAAAACACTTCACGTTATGATAAGAATTAGATTAGGTTAGTGTGTGTAGAGCTAGGAACCTGGCTTTTCATGAGATCTTATAACATTTTTACAGTACAAGCAATAAATAATATATTTGGAGAAGAAAAATTGGGCACCGAAACAACACAGCTAAATATGCCAGGGACGCGCTAAAATAAGTGTGAATATAATAATCTTAGTTTTTTACTTATGAAATAAGTCTATTCCTAATTATATATTTATATTATTTGAAACTATAATTAAAGTGGGTAGAGATTTATTTCTGCCAAAAAAAGTTCACTTCGGAAATCATTATACGAAGCTCCATAAATACAAAGCAGCTGTTTGGAGTATAAAATACTCGCAATAAAAGTCCACTCTGTTTCTGCAGAGAAATATTTATTTTATCCGCCGGGGGATTGAGAGATTTCCTTTATTTTCTCAAAACCGGTATTGTGGAAAACCGGGGGATTCAATTTCATCATAGTAAAAGATTTCAGCACGTTCACAAATGAAAACGGATAATAGTGGCCACATTTTGTGGTCTCGGAAAATTTTCTAAGCTCTGTAATGCTGCCTAACGTGCAAGTGCAAAATTGAGGAACTGTGGAACATGATTTTGAACCATATTAAAAAAAGAAGGTTATCAATTCGACCCGTACTTTTTGTATGTAAGTAGGTATGTTACGCAATATCTTCGCGATTTTGAACCGATTTTGATGATACTTTTTTATTTGAACGCCTTTAGTACGCAGTTCTTGTGGATCTGGAAAAAACTGCTGAAAGGAAAATGAAGTCGGTTGTATTATTTGTGGATTATTTAATAATTATTAAGTATATATAAATCATGATCATCATTTCAGCCGCATAACGGCCACAGCTGGACATAGGCCTCTCCCAAGGATTTACAAAATGACCGATCAAGAGCGGCCTGCATCCAGCGCTTTCCAGCAACCTTGGTCAGATAGTCTGACCACCTTGTCGGGTGGGTGTCCATAAGAACTGGTAAGCGAAGCGTAGCTTTCCAGTTCTTATGAGACCCAATTAAGTATATAATATATATTATTAAGTATTCAATGTTTATTCTATTAATATTAATAATGTATTTTAAAACAAATTTGTATAAAAAATCATAAATAGCAAAACAAAGAGATTATTTTACAATACACAAAACTATTATGTACAACTTAAATTAATAATTAAAAGAAACATGCTTTTTCCTTTCCAAAAAAAAAAATGATATAATAAATTTGGGCAGGCCACGTATGCCGGATGCACCCCCAAGTTAATCATAGGATGGATTCCTGCAGACGGTCACAGGAAGCCGTTAGGCCTAGGAAATTTTGGAGTGATGACATTAGACATTTTGAGAAGAATTGTCTACAGGTCACACTAAATCGGGATAAGTGTAAAGATATGGGGGAGATCTTTGCCCAGCAGTGGGACAATAAACGTTAAAAAATAAATAAAGTAACCCGTGTTTTATTTCATATATCTTTTTTTTTTTTGAAGACCGTTAATTGTAACAGAAATGAAATTTTTAAATGTGTAAATAAAATCACAATAAATGATTTAATGTAAATCAAATCAAACATATTATACTTAAATTAAATACTAACATGTGTTTACTCTAACTATCTAAGTCTGTAACAAACTCGCCTTAACGCCACACGCCTTCAGCGCGCTATCAATAATTTTGCTAAATAAAGAAAAAGCCATAGCCTAGACTGTAAGAGATAGAAAGCTCCATTTTTTTTAAATGTAGCCTAACTCATTACCCTGACGGCTTTTTTTCATTTTTTCGATATCGCTTTTTGCTCTCGAGAAATAGGCGATATAGTGAGAAAAGACATTATCAAACTTACAACTTCCCAAAAAGGTCTCTGACTTTTTCAAAATAAATTTCAACCTAGTGTAAGATGCCCTTGTCAAGATACATCTTATGAGACCTCAACCATTTACGTAACTAAAACTCGCAACACCAGGTCGATGTCTCTCTCTGAATGAGAGATCGCCCTGTGGCCATAGCGATAGAAAAAACATTTTCAATATTTAAATAGTAAAGATCACTTTTTGAGGATAAAATGTCAGGTATACAATAGTCTTAATGGCTTTTCGTAACACAATCACAAGGCCGATCCGCTTTGTGAACGGACGTGACAGACACGAGCGTGTGGTTCGTATTTTATCGGATTTTCTTCCACCATAAGTTAGTGGATATACTTTCAGGCCTCACTTATGTTTTAAATTCTTCACACATATTTCTCGTCATTCTGACGCATTCCTCTACCATCTCTCGTACTAATAACTTTCTTGTTACTGATTGTGTAATTTTATAAAAGTTCTGTTATAATTAAAACTAATATTCGTCGTTCAATGCTTTGTCGTTTACTCTCTTGCTCTGCGAATATTTATAAATAAATATATAGGGACAAATAACACTGATTGAACTAGCCCCAAAGTATGTTTGTGTGACTTGTGTTAAGGAATAATAACTCATCATCTCAGCCCTTCTTCCGCCCACTGCTGAGCATAGGCCTCCCTTCGTCGACGCCACCCATCTCGATTCTGTGCTGCTCAAATCCAGGTGCGACCCATGACTTTTACTATGTCGTCAACCCATCTCATTGCTGGGCGTCCGACGCTTCTTTCACCCGCTCTGGGCCACCAACCACCTGGCATCACTCCGTCGAGCCAGGTGCCCAGTTCCAACTAACTAACTAAACTACTAGGATACTAACTCAACGATACTATATTTTATAACAAATACATATATAGATAAACATCGAAGACCCAGGTCAATTTAAAAAAGGCCATTTTTCAACTTGTCATGACCGGGGCTCAAATCGGGGCCTTTGGGTGGCAGACTAGCATGGTGACCACTACGCCACGGAGATCGTTGTACATAGTTATTTCATATGGGAGCAAATCTACTGAACTGGGACAGGTGAAGTTCCCACTAGGTTAAGTTCAAAGGATAGAGGAAAATGGAAAAGACATGTAAATAAGTAGCACCTATGAACTACGTTAACTTTTATAAGGTTTTATTTGTAAATTTTCAAGTGTACATGAACCAATAAAATAATAAATAAATAAATAAGACTCACATGATGTCCCGACAAGTGGGATAAGGAGAAATAATCACGTTTAAAGATAGAAACTCTTTAATATATTTGTATATATATATATATGCAACAAGGAGGCATTTCGATCTTGAAACCCTCTTTTAAATCAAATAGAGCCGAGTAGTTTCCGGCTTAGAATAAGACTACTCCATCACTTTCTGCAGATGTCATAAGAGGCGAGTAAATAAGACACAAAAAAATTTCGAAGCTGAAATAGGTTTAGGCAAAGTGGCAGGCAAGAAAAAGGTTAGAAGGAGAAAGAAATCTTGGCTACGAAACATCCGAGAGTGGAACGGGATAGCGAGTGCTGCTGAGCTATTCCGCCGAGCTAAGAACAAAGAAGACTACACCTAGCTGATTGCCAACCTTCACTAGCTGGTGTGAGTACCTTAAGAAGAAAAAGAATAGGTACTTATGAGACAAATCGATATATTGCCGAGATACATAGACCTAGAATTAATTATCCAAGATATATCGATCAAGTAGGTGGTTGTTCATAAACAGTTTACTTCAGGCCGTGCACTATGTTCAAAATAAACGAGCTAGAATCTATTCAAACAATGTCTTTAATATGAGCTTTATGAAATTCCATGAACCATTAGTTCCAGTCAGAAGAATTTTAAATATTTAATATTAGACAAATCGGTTAAATAGTTGCAGTGATATGAGCTTAGTGACTTTAGTGAGTTCACAATTCGGACTTAGTTTTAGTCTACAGCTAGACAAACTCAACTCAAAGCAGTTAGCCTTAGGTTTTTTTTTTTTTGATGTATTAAAATCTTTATTATCCACAATAGTACTGTGATTTAAATGTTAATACATTATCTGCCAGTCAACCTGTACGAAAAAAATAAATTATTGCGATAGGCGCTTAAGGATGCAAATAAAATACACTATATATACAAGTTTACTTAAGGCTTATGTTAGACTTTCTAAAAATTTCACTTCAAAGAAAAATACACGACCCAAACATTTTGACGACCTCCGTGGCGTCACCATGCTAGTCCGTCCCGGGTTCGATCCCCGGTCAAGGCAAGTTGGAAAATGGCCTTTTTCAAATTGTCCTGGGTCTTGGATGTTTATCTATATATGTATCTGTTATAAAATATAGTATCGTTGAGTTAGTATCTCATAACACAAGACTCGAACTTACTTTGGGGCTAGCTCAATCAGTGTAATTTGTCCCTATATATTTATTTATTTATAAACATAGCACTAGATCTGAAATACTGATTGGAGTAAAAAGTGCTTTTGTGTAAAGTATTGGTTTCCGATTAGGCTCCTTGTCTTTTCAAACGATCGTTAGTAAGAATCTATTTGAATAATTTTCCTAATTTTGGCTTTCGATATGATTTCCATTAGTGATATTAGAAAATTAAAACCGCCGACGCCCTCTTTTTATTTCTAACTTTATATTTAGTATTTGTTGTTATAGCGGTCACAGTAATAAATAAGTGGTGAGAATTCAAGTGTCTATTACGGTTCAAGAGATAAAGCCCTGTGACGGACGGACAGACAGACAGACAGACCAGAGTGTCAGTAAAAGGGTCCTCTTGGCACCCCTTAAAATGACTTGTTATTTGACGACCTCTATAACATCATCGTTATTGTCGTACGTGATGTGAACTAGGATATATATTTATTTAATAAGCAAATAATTTATGTTGTTCATTTAACACATCACGTACTAACTGTAGATTCAATATAATACAATACAATGTTTTTGTATAAATACTCTTCATAATTCAAATAAATTATCCATTATTCTGTCGCCACTCCTAGCCTGTAGACGGTGATGGATCGAACCAGATCCAATAGGTTTCATTAGTACCTTACTGGTTGCTATATACCCCGACGTGATGGACACGTGCCTCAAGATTGGAGACCCCGACGACGCAAGCCTGAAGAACTGAAAACGGCTGAATCAACGTGCACATTTCCACTTGCCTTCCACAAGCAGGTCCCACCAGTGGACATTCAATAGGCACAGGGACCACCAGGCAACCACAATGGTCATCCCCGAGGCAACAATGGATCATACAAAGGAAAATCAGTGAAGCGCAACCCCGCCAGCTGTCACCAAAAAAGAGCGATCACACCCTTGAAAAAAACCGTCTAAATTATCGCTAACTTCAAAATGATAAAGAAAGTATATCTACTTTCTTTATCATTTTGAAGTTAGCGACTATCATTTTGACGTCACAAATTGCATCTCTCCACATAGAATCGCTGCATTACGGACGACGAGCAAAAATGCAAATGCAACAAAATTGATCGAGGTCAAGATCGCAAGGCTTATGAACGTATGTTGTTCAGGAAGCCGTAATTAAGAAGAATTTATATGTCAACAAGTAATATTTTACAGAATTCTCTGCTATCACACACACAGTGATATAGATTTTTTTGGCAAATAAAGAACAAATATTTTGATAACTAAGAAGCCTGCTAGAGAAAAAGCAAGCAACTTAATGGTACAGCAATCATAATTTTGACGAGAAAACATTTATAAATGCCGATCTCAGAAGCTAATTTTTGGAAGCAGTAATTCTATTGAAAATAACCTCTCTCAAGATGCTTCAAATGGTTTGCAGCAAGCAATCTCAAGAACAAGCCAGCAAACGGGTCATATCCAGGTCCATAGCAGCCGTCTCACCGGGCTCCTGGTCCTGAGATCAAGTACCCGCATCGACTATTATAGCGTCCGGCACATCCGCCGAGCTCACGTTTTGGATGAAGAATTATATGTCTGGCCATACTCTCCAGCGGGGAACTACGGCAGGACTTCCACCGGCGCTCGTCGACATCGCTCTTTACAGTCTCAACTCACTGCGGACTGCGAGCACGCTCACATCGGTCTCACGAAAGACTACGAGCAGAAGTTATCCCTCGACTCACAGGGAAGTGACAATTGAAAGCTCATTAGAGACGTAAAGGCTGCATATCAAGACCATATTTGAGTATCAAGTGAAACTTAAAGTTTTAATATCAATGATGATTCCGGAATTAATAAGAAAGATACTTAAACAAATTGTGTAACTCATAATGTACCTCAAGGTACTCCAAAATGCATAGACGCACAGTTTAGCTGCGCAGAAATTATTTGCCTACACAGCGTTTTTCAGCACGTGCAATGTGCATATTGTCAACAAAGGAGAAACTGAGAGATTATAAATCTATGAAGACAGCATTGGTCACAAGAAAATTCAACAAATTAGGATAAAGATTAACCCTCAGTTCTACAAGGAGACTGCTCCAGTTATCGACAAGATACTGGTTGCTGCGCCGCCGAACTTGTAAAAGGGATAAAAATATCGAAATTCCAGCTATCCGGCAAATGAAGAAATCAAGATTATTATTGGAAGATAGAAAACATTTTGTTATTGTTATTTATTACGTTATTATTATTTTTTTACTGGTGAAATATCGACTAATTGATAGTTTGAAATAGGTAGATTGTTTTGGTAACATTTTTATTTAGGATTAATATGTTTTTCTTTTTTTTTTTTCTTTTTCAAAACAAAAGGTATTATAACATCATCCTTCGTACTTGATGTGAACTAGGATATATATTTAACTAGCTTTTGCCCGCGGCTTCGCTCGCGTAGTGGTAGAATTTATCAAAATCCTTTCTTAGGCGATGACTACGTCATATAGTAGCTTTATGCATGCAAAGTCTCAGCCCGATCGGTTTAAAATTGACAAAGTTTCATACAAACTTTCATCCCCTATTTTATCTCTTTGGGGGTAGAATTGATCAAAATCCTTTCTTAGCAGATGCCTACGTCATAACATCTACCTGCATGCCAAATTTCAACCCGATCCGTCCAGTGGTTTGGGCTGTGCGTTAATAGATCACTATGTCAGTCAGTCAGTCACCTTTGAGTTATTATATATCTATACTATAATAAAAGAGTAAAAAAAATGAGTCTGTACATTGAAAATTTTTCAAAAAAAAATATATGGGGCGATGAAAATATAGTAATAGAGTAAGAAAATAAAAAAAAATGTCTGTCTGTTTGTCTGTTTGTCGGTTTGTCTGTTTGTCTGTTTGTCTGTTTGTACATGCTAATCTCCGGAAATACTGGACGGATTCGAATGAAACTTTTTTTGTTATATAGCTGTGAAGCCTGGGCAACATATAGGCTATAATTGATTTTGGAAAATGGAACACATGATGCAGAACTATAATGGTCCAGCTAAACTATAAGAAATATTAAAATGCCGCCTTAGCAAAAGTTGTTAAGTCTGATGAGAACTTTTTGTTGAGTTATAATACAACTGGCCAAGCGCGAGTCGGACGCGCGCGAACGGTTCCGTACTATAATCTGAAAAATCACGTTTGTAGTATGGGAGCCCCCCATAAATACTTATTTTATTCGATTTTTAGGGTTCCATAGGGTAGGGTAGAAACGGGACCCTATTACTTAGACCTTCCGACTGTTTGTCTGTCTGTCTGTCACCAGGCTGTATCTCATGAACCATTATAGCTAGACAGTTGAAATTTTTATAGATGATGTTTTTTTGTTGCCGCTGAACAAAAAAATACTAAATCTATCTATCTACACTATAATGAAAGAGTAAAAAAAATGTGTCTGTACATTGAAAATTTTTCCAAAAAAAAGTTGTTTCGTCCGAAGAAAAACTTATAAGTTCAGTATTTGCGGACCTTCAGAGCAAAACACACCAGAAAAATTCTTGGTTACGTGAACGCGCCATATGGACAACAAAAAATTAAAAATCAAGTAATAAAGAACTTATGACGCAAATTATTGTTAATTTCTTGGATAGTTTTGTTGACGACGCCACCAATTATCCAGTTGAGTTTCGTAATTCACTTGCAGCAAATGGACTCTCGGCTCACAAAATAAGTCTTAATGTCGGAGGGCCAATAATGCTGATGCGAAATTTGACTTCGCCGAAACTGTGTAACGGAACCCAACTTAGTGTCTCAGCACTGTATGACGAAGTTCAGCGGCTGAATTTCAGCCAATGCATGCCTGCAATGTTATTTGCATTACTAGCAACACATAATGCCGAACTTCCGATGCTTTTGCCTGAATCGGACCCGTATCCGTACCCGTACCCGTACCCGTACCCGTACCCGTACCCGTTCCGCTCCCGCTCCCGCTCCCGCCGCCGCCATCTCCGCCGCTCCTGGCGTCGCCGCTGCCGCCGCCGCTGCCACCGTCGCTGCCGCCGACGCCGAAGCCTTTGCCGCCGCCGCCGCCGCCGCCGCCGCCGCCGCCGCCGTCGCTTCCGCTCCCGCTCCCGCTCCCGCTCCCGCTCCCGCTCCCGCTCCCGCTCCCGCTCCCGCTCCCGCTCCCGCTCCCGCTCCCGCTCCCGCTCCCGCTTCCGCTCCCGCTTCTGCTTCCGCTCCCGTTACCTCTCCCGCTCCCGCTCCCACTCCTGCTCCCGCTCCCGCTCCCGCCACCGCTCCCGCCACCGCTCCCGCCGCCGCTGCCGCCACCGCCGCCACCGCCGCTGCCGCTTCCACTCCCGCTCCCACTTCCGCTTCCGCTCCCGTTCCCTCTCCCGCTCCCACTCCTGCTCCCGCTTCCGCTCGCGCTCCCTCTCCCGCTCCCGGCTCCACTACCGCCACCGCCACTGCCGCCGCCGCTTCCGCCAACGCCGCCGCCGCCGCCGCTGCCACAACCACTGCCACTCCCGCTGCAGCTTCTGCTCCCGCTCCCGCTTCTGCTTTAGCTCCCGTTACCTCTCCCGCTCCTGCTCCCGCTCCCGCTCCCACTCCCGCCACCGCTACTGCCGCCGCCGCTACCGCCGCCGCTACCGCCGCTGCCGCCGCCGCTGCCGCCGCCGCTGCCGCCGCCGCCACTGCCGCCGCCACTTCCGCCGACGCCGCCGCCGCCACCGCTGCCACCGCCGCTGCCACTCCCGCTCCCGCTCCCGCTCCCGCTCCCGCTCCCGCTCCCGCTCCAGCTCCCGCTCCCGCTCCCGCTCCCGCTCCCGCTCCCTCTCCCGCTCCCGCCGCTTCTACCGCCACCGCTCCCGCCGCCGTCACAGCCGCCGCTGCCGCCGCCGCCGCCGCCGCCACTGCCGCCGCCGCCGCCGCTGCCGCCGCCGCCGCCACTGCCGCCGCTGCCGCCGCCGCCGCCACTGCCGCCGCCGCTTCCGCCGACGCCGCCGCCGCCGCTGCCACCGCCGCCGAAGCCTTTGCCGCCGCCGCCACTGCCGACGCCTGCGCCGCCGCCGCCGCCGCCACCGCCGCCGCCGCTGCCGCTGCCGCTTCCGCTCCCGCTGCTGCTTACGCTCCCGCTTCCGCTTTCGCTCCCGTTCCCTCTTCCACTTCCATTCCCTCTTCCGCTCCCGTTTCCGTTCGCCGCAGACGCGGCAAAGACGGAAGATTAAATTCTCATATCGGCACGTCACTACTGTCCGGCGTTTCCACCGAACTTCAGCGGCTGAACTTCAGCTTATTTAGTGTGTCATCCCCACCGAACTTTAAACACTGAACTTTAGCCGCTAAGCTTCGGCATAGTCTGCTGAGACACTTAAAGTTTACTGTGAGTGGTGCCAGTGAAACTGTATTTATTCCGCGTATGCCACGTATGCCACACATCCCCAACAATTTTCCTTTTGAAAATACACAATTCCATGTGTTTACTTGCTTTGCTATGAAAATAAGTCACAGTTTTAGAGGCTTAAAGCTGCTGATGTCGATCTAAGGACTGGTTTTTCGCATGGCCAACTTTATGTGGCTTTCTCCAGGGTTAGTAATACTTCAGCTCTTTTCATATTGGCTCCCGAAGGAAAGAAATAAAATAATATTGACTTTTAACTCCTAACACTGTTACAAGTACTTTCTTATATCTCTCTCTCTCTCTGCCGGAGTCATAAAGTCCACGCGAACGAAGTCGCGGGCATCAGCTAGTTTATAATAATTTATGTTTTTTATTTAGCACATCACGTAGTAACTGGACGTGTAGATTCAATATAATACTGTACAATGTTTTAGTATTAATATTCTGCATAATTGAAATAAATTATTCATTATTCCATTGCCACTTCTGGCCTGTAGACGGTGATGGGTCGAACCAGATCCAATGGGTTTCATTAGTACCTTCGTGGTCGCTATAGCCTCCGTCGCATACTGGATATCACGATAGTCCGTCACTTGGAGGATCTGGGTTCTATTCTTGGCCAGGGCAAGTTCGAAAATGGTCTCTTTTCAAATTGTCTTGCACTGCAGCATTTACTTCAACGACGTCAAATGAGATCTAACAAACGAGCTACGCGACCGTTTGCAACAGTTGGCGACAGTCGCACGACGTCGTGCGACACATGTCGGCGACGGTCGCGCGGCGTCGTGCGACACATGTTGCACAATCGCCGACAAGTGACGCGGGCATTTATTCTGAAAGCGCGCTTTCAACCGCCGCAACCAACGCCCCGTATCGCTGCCCCTGAGGCGATACCGTCGACCGGCTGGGCCACAACGGACTATCTAGCCCCAGGAGCGCGGGCCGCTCGATACGTCATGCCAGTCTTAACAATATCATTCACTGTGCTCTTGTCACCATTCAGATGCTAGCAGTTTTAGAACCAATTGGTTTGGCGCGGAATGATGGCAAGAGACCGGATGGAATGACCCTTGTGCCCTGGAGGTTGGGGAGGCCTCTAGTGTGGGATGCCACATGTGTTGACACTCTGGCGCCTTCCCATATTCATGGTACAAGTGGGAAGGCTGGCATGGCTGCAGCTACCGTTGAATCCCTCAAACGGCGCAAGTATGCATGCCTTGGAGAGGCATACATATTTGAGCCGTTCGGGGTTGAAACTTTGGGTCCGTGGGGGCCTTCTGCACATAGTTTATTTAAATTTATAGGTAAAAGGCTGGTCAAAGTATCAGGTGACCAAGAGGCTGGTAAATACTTCGCTCAAAGAATAAGTATTGCCATACAACGTGGCAATGCTGCCAGCCTTCTGGGCACTCTTCCGCAGGGGAAAGATTTAAGGGATATTTTTTATTTATAATAGTATGTTTGTATGTAATTTATTATTAGTGTTTAAGTTAATTTTAGTTGATTTTAGTTTATCTACTAAATAATGTAATATGAAATAAATTAGCTTTCAAATAAATTAATATATAAATTGCATACCCCGTCTTGCAATCGGCTGCGGCAGAATTGAATGGTCGGTGACTTCGTGAAGCGTAAACGGCCTGTAATAGGTACTAGAGATAGCGATCTCATTTATTTTTTTTACGACCGAGTTCTCAGAATAATTATCTTGTTGATATTGGAAAAGACCGAGTAACGGATTTTATTTGTCAGATCAATTTATAAAATAATTATGATGGCATAATAAGGCTGTGACATAACAGGCGTCATTTAAATTTTAAAAAAATCTGAAAAAAGGGTAATGACATTAATTAAAATATATTATTATTTTATGAACAAAAGTTTCACAAAGTTTTTCTGTTTCCGTATAAAGCGACTAGTTTGTTAGTACAAACTCGCTTGGGTCACAGCCCTGGGGACGTATTTTTAAAAAACACTTGTCACATTACCAATGGTTTACGCGAGCGTTTCCAAATGGGCGCATTTTTGAATCGTTCGTATGCGAAAGATTTGCAACGAGTGGTCTCGACTACTCGTAATTTTGACATTTGTGGCGTAGATATGTCAAAAAAACCAAGAGTCATGGAAAATCTGTTCGGATTCATTCTGCTTTTCTATTTATGGTGAAATTCTTAGAAAACCATAGACATCTTTTCGATATTTTCTGTGTAAAGCAATATTGTTTTTATCTGACATGATGCTTTCAAAAATACGGCCAAATGGTTTTTTACGCGAGCGGTGAGTTGGTAAACTACACGTTTTGTGTTTCAGTAAGTCCTGAACTAAAAAATAGAATCCTGCATGGCAAGCATGGTTAGGGCGACAAATGTTTATCCTTGTGATTTGTCGCATTTCGTGTATTTTACCGCAACAAACATAGACAAAATTGAGCGACAAAATAACTTTTATTCATAAAACGTATTTTATCTTATGCCTAACTCCCGTGCGAGCATGATTTTGACAGGTCAAAGTAGACATTTCGACGGTTGGCAACGTGAAATCGTGTAAATTTGTCGTCGATTTGCTAGACCCACATAAGCCCCAATCAAACCATTTTCAATCATATTTTAAACAGTTATTCTATGGATTTAATATTAAATATTTATTTACATATTTAAATGTAGGCACACATCTTCAAAAAATGTATTTTTTGAAGTTTACAAACTTAGATAAATATGTAATTACGAAACAATAGCGTCTTCTTTTGATGAATCCAACAATTACTTGGCGGCGGTGACAGGTGAGTCTCGGCGGCTATTTTATTCTTTATGTTGGCTGTACTATAGAAGTTGAAACGTTTCGTTGCACATTTACTTTAATGACATTTCATTTTTATAATTTTTAATACTCGTTTATTGCAATATTATTTCTAAGAATTATTGCTTACTCATACAATTCTTTTATCTAACGTGATTGTTTTATAAAACGCATGTTTAAATTTAAAATTATTATATTTTCTTAGCAGACATTAGAAACACTGATTAAAAACTGCCTGCATGTGACGGCTCATTATACTACGTGTCCATTCAAGAATTTTATCTTGTCATGTAAATTTTTAAAAAAGGGATGATATGTAAATACCTGTCAGATATCATACTAAAAGGGCTGGGCAGACAGAGCCAAGGGCCGCAGGACCCAAAGACCAATTTTGGCGTGATTCCCTTTGGTCGATCCTTAGATTTGACGAACTCCATGGCGTAGTGGTCACAATGCTAGTCCGCCACCCAGAGATCCCGGGTTTGATCCCCGGACAGGGCAAGTTGGAAAATGGCCTTTTTCGAATTTTCCTGGGTCTTGGATGTTTAACTATATACGTATATGTTATAAAATATAGTATCGTTAAGTTAGTATCTCATAACCCAAGTCATGAACTTACTTTGGGGCTATCTCAATCACTGTTATTTGTCCCTTGATATTTATTTATTTATATCTCTTAAAATACGCAATGCAATAGACAGAGTGGTTCAAGAGAAGTATGTATAAAATATACAATAACCTTTATTGCACAAAATAAATAATTACGGGTCATTATTATCCAAAAAACTAGAAAATACGTAAAAGGCGACCTTATCGCTAAGCAATTTCTTCCAGACAATCTCTCTGTATAGAAAAAGTGATGGAAAATTAGGAAGTGAGGGGTAGTCAATATAATAAACTTATATATATGCAATAATTATCATAAACATACATCTTTATCTATAAAAAAGAAATTAACAGTACAAGATGAATAAACTAAGTGGAAACAAGGAAACATACCCATGCAAAGCCGGGTCTATTGATTTTATGTTCATTTTCCTTGTATTTAACACGCGAGTAGATTTGAATCTCACCAGAATAATTATTGAAATTATTTAAGCTAGACAGATCTAGACAATAAGCGTTTCAGACGAGTTGCTGCATACTATTTGCGTTCAAGATCATTCGATACTAACACACAATTGCATTCTCTGTACGAGTACGTTTCCAGCTCTACTGCTAAACCCCGACACACATCTATCAGCACGTCTCATGTAGACGAGCATTACCCTCGAGCACACACGTTACATGAAGGCTTAACGTGGTGTAATGTATCAAATAATAACATAAACCAGAAGAATTTAGAGCTCGTTCATTGAACTGCCTTTGTATTTACGCCTCAAGTTTCCAGCTCTTGGCCACATACATTATTTTTGCTGTGTTTAATTTAACCTGTAAAACTATCCGACCTTTCAGTAAAACAAAGACAAGTTCGCAAATACCTAATACCAAACATCAACACTCCCAGAGTTCAAATTGCCCACTCCAATAAAGTGAAACTGTTCAAGCTAGACACAATTGCATTCTCTGTACGTTACCGGCACTGCTGTTAAACCCCGATTCACATCTGTCAGCACGTCTCATGTAGACGAGCATTACCCTCGAGCACACACGTTACATGAAGGTTTAACGTGGTGTAATGTATCAAATCCTAACATAAACAAGAAGAATTTAGAGCTCGTTCATTGAACTGTCTTTGTATTTACGCCTCAAGTGTCCAGCTCTTGGCCACATACATTATTTTTGCTGTGTTTAATTTAACCTGTAAAACTATTCGACCTTTCAGTAAAACAAAGACAAGTTCGCAAATACCTAATACCAAACATTAACACTCCCAGAGTTCAAATTGCCCACTCCAATAAAGTGAAACTGTTCAAGCTAGACACAATTGCATTCTCTGTAGGTTACCGGCACTGCTGTTAAACCCCGATTCACATCTGTCAGCACGTCTCATGTAGACGAGCATTACTCTCGAGCACACACGTTACACGGAGAATTTACTTGGTGTTATGTATCACATCACACGTAAAATGTGAAAAATGGGCTGTCAAAGTCGTTCACAAGGGGGAGATTTTGCGGTAAAAGAAATGTGATTCTCCTATTACAAGCACGAAAGCTGGCCGATAAACAGCCACTTTTGGCAAATGTGCACAAAAAAGCTTCACGTTCTCATTTCAAACTGTAAAACAGTAGTTCATCAAATAGTTTGAAGGGTTAACTAGGGCTTGATCAAGATAAAATTTTGGATGATATCTCAGTTTCCTTTCAAATTATTTATTTCAAAGGGCAGCACTGGTCCTTGAAAAATTCATGTATCCCCTAAATTGGCATGTTACTTTAATTGTTTATTTTAATATTAAGTATTTGTTATAAAACATAGTATCGTTGAGTTAGTATCCCATAATACAAGACTCGAACTTACTTTTGGGCTAGCTCAATTTGTGTGATTTGTCCCTATATATTTAATTATTATATTCTTATGCCTATTCTCTTGCTAGGTTACTACGGTACCTGGAAGTGAGGAAAAATATTTATGCATTTAAGTATAAAATGTGATGTGTTGCCGCAGTCTGTTCGTTGCAGACTTAATTTATTTTATATATGTACATATTTTAATGACGACATCCATGGCGTAGTGGCCATCATGCTAGACCGCCACCCAGAGGTTCCAGGTTTGATCCTCGGTCAGGGAAAGTCGGAAAATGGCCTTTTTCAAATTGTCCTGGGCCTTGGATGTTTTTATCTGTATATGTTTTTGTTATAAAATATATTTTCGTTGAGTTCGTTATTATTCCATAACACAAGCCTCGAACTTACTTTGGGGTTAGCCTAATCAGTGTTATTTGTCCGTATATATTTATTTATTTACTTATGAAATATTAGCAATCTTTTTGGTTTGACAAAAATAAAAAAAGAAATGTGGTGTCGTGGGACACCAGGTAGGAACGAAGTTCCTTCGGCTAATGTAGAATCGACACAATTTGCAAAAGAAAAATCATGCTCAAAGGTATTATACACTACTCGCTTGTGTATACGACTGTCGCGCCTGCGCACGTCTCATTTAACGAGGTCATCCTTACGGTTTTACTATCACATTTTTTTCAGTTCGGTCGCGCAGCAAAATCCCTATCTCCTCCAAGCCTGCCGTAAGGAACTTCGTTCCAATAACCGGCTAAGTGCAAGTTGGACTCGCGCACGAAATGTTCCGTACATTCGTGCGCGACTCCAACTCGTCATTCGTTCATTATCTATAAAAAAAAAACACATTTGTTGTGTAGGTGCATCATTCAAATATTTATTTTATTCTGTTATTAGTATTTGTTGTTACAGCGGCAACAGAAATACATCATCTGCGAAAATTTCAATTGTCTTGCTATCACGGTTCATGAGTTACAGCCTGGTGACAGACAGACGGATGGACGGACGGACTGACAGCGGCGTCTTAGTAAAAGGGACCCGGGCCCCTTTCACTACCGTCCGTCCGTCTGTCTGTCAACGTCACCAAGCTGCATCTCATGAACCGTGATAGCTAGACAGTTGAAATTTTTTCAGATGATATATTTCTGTTTCCGCTATAACAACAAATACTACAAACAGAATAAATGATTTTACCCTTTGGGTATGTAACCCTAAAAATAATATGAGTGGTTGTTTTCAGTGAGCTATATTTTTTTTATTTGCCAAAAATAGGGAGAAATAGGAAAGACTTAACCGACTGGTTTTTAAATTAATTGCTGGTGATTACCAGTTGTTACGTTTTATTTTATAAAATAATTTAATTATATATTGCCCCTGACTCGATAATATGATATAACTGCTATTTTAATTTTCCTTTCTTTTTATTCCGTCAGACTTTAACTCCATCTTATTCTATTCAAGAATTTCTATTTTCCTATAGTTTTTCCTTCGAGCAGACGAGTATTAAAGAAATATTGTCATATCTATTTTTGTAAAAAGCCTTCTTTTGGCAGAATGTTATCCAGTACGCAATTGCTTCTAGTAAGCCGTGTTACATAAATCCCTTGATATATTACTATCACTACACTCGAGACGTACGCGACTGGAGGCGAAATGTGGAATAACGCCAAGTAGTTTAAGATAATTATAGTGGAAATTTATCTTAATAAACTACTTCTGTTAAATGGCACTTTTGCTTTTTCTAGCTTAGATGGACAATAATCCTATTAATGGACTGAACAAGTAAAAATAAGGATAGTTTTCAAGTTATTAGTGGCTTATTGGACAGTTAAGCAATGACTCTTTGACGACCTACGTGGCGCAGTGGTCACCATGCTAATCCGCCACCCAGAGGTCCCGGGTTCGATCCCCGGTAAGGGTAAGTTGGAAAATGGCCTTTTTCAAATTGTCCTGGGGCTTGGATGTTTATCTATATATTATGTATTTGTTATAAAATATAGTATCGTTGAGTTAGTATCCCATAACACAAGTCTAGAACTTACTTTGGGGCTAGCTCAATAAGTGTTTTTTGTCCATATATATTTATTTATTTATTATTATTTACTCTAAACTTAATAGAATTTTGTTGGCATAGATATTAGGCGGTATATAAATTCCGCGTTGAAGTCTCAAAAGTACTTATAATCTGATTTGTAATGTACATAGAATTATATCCCATAAAGACGACGTAGAGTTTGTTTACTCTACTAAATAGAAAAGTCACCTCATCATAAGACAATGTCATTAGACAATGTCATTAAAATTTTGTCGTTTTATGCAGCCAGAGATAAGAAATATTATTTTGTAAGCAGCAGACAGATTCCTTTTTCACTTTTGACGTTTAGCAATGTCTCATTCTTGCAAAAGTGACTTTCCATAAGAGGGAAAGGGACACAAGATTGGTTTTATGTCAGATTTTTGCTCTTTGTTTGTAGGTGAGTAGTAGAGACATTTGTCATTAAATATGACATTTTTTAATTCGGATATATTCATTGGCGATGCAAAGATTATCCGCACGCCTCAGTAGCGAAATTTAGAAGCTGTCTAAGAACGACACTGTTTGTTTATTTGTTGAGGTTATGTTCAGATTATTCAGATGGATCACGATTATATACGAAAACCTGTTGCTAATAAAAGCAGAAATACGAAATATTGTTGCGTTCCTCAATGTAGTACTTACGGAGATACGGGAATAAGTTTTCATTTTTTCCCAAAAGACAATATTATGAAGAAAAAATGGGATGTGTGATGAATCAATGAGAGTTTGTTCTCATCATTTTCAATCTTCAAACTTTTTTCCAAACAGTAAGTATAATTATGTTTTAATTATTTTATTGTACATAAATTATATTTATATGTATTTCATAAGTTATTCATTTAGTTTACGCTAAGGCGAGTTTCTCGTCAGATAACGAGATTATGTTTATTGTTCCAGATTCTAAAAGGCAGAAGTTGTTTCCTTATGTCGTACCGTCTCAGAATATTCCTAAAAGAAGCTCTGATAAAGAAGTACCATTAGCCCAAAAAATAAAATCAATTGCTCGAGAAAATAGGGCTGATATTAGACACAGGAAAATAGTGGAATCAAATAAAGAGCTTGGACTTGCTATTGAGAATGAAGAAACTAAATTTGAGGATGGATTTAAGGACAATAATATAACTGATAACAACAGTCATCATCATGTCATGACTTCATCGACACAACTCAATTTAGTGGATTACAGAAATTATCGTCCCCGAGAAGATTGGAGTATAGCTGACATTCTTTGTGACAAAGAACCTTTGGAAAAGTGCACTCAAATAAATTTTCTTCCTATGTGGGAAGAGGATAGATCAGCTTTAAAGCAATTAACCCTCTCAGATTTACTCAGTAGTGATATGTATTTATTTACTTTTACGGGTATTCATTCAATAGAACTTTTAGAAACATTGGTGACTTGTGTTAGTGAATTGGCCTTAGATGCTCCAACAAATAAGAAAATGTTATCTGTAAGAGACAGAGTTATTTTGACAATGGTAAAAATTAAACAAAATATGTCATTTAGAGCCATTGGTGTTTTGTTTGGTATAAACAGGCAGACATGTTCTAATTATTTTAATAATATGTGCCCCATGCTGAGTAGAGTACTCAAAGTTGTTATTTCTTGGCCTGATATCGAAATGATACGTAGCAACCTACCTAAATCATTCCAAAAATATAAAAATACAAGAATAATATTAGACTGTGCTGAAACTGTGATTGAAAAATATAAATGTTTAAAATGTAGAATATTGACATACTCTCAATATAAAAAAAACAATACAGCGAAGTTTAATATTGGAATAACTCCTTCTGGCCTTATAACTGAAATAAGTGCATCTTATGGTGGTCGAGCATCAGATAAACATATTGTTAATGAATGAAGGAATCTTAAATAAATGCGAGTTTAATGATGGAGTGATGGTGGATAAAGGATACAGGATTGAATCCGAGTGTAATGAAGTTAGTTAAGGATATTAATTAAATAGTAAGTACAAATAACATTTGATTAATTATGCAATGTATTTACATATTGATGTTCTTGTTACAGCGTCTGCTTCAGCTTATCAGGCCTCCTTTCTTGAGTCAGAAAAAGCAGATGACCAAAGAAGATGCAATCCGCACTGCAGAGATTGCACGGGCAAGAGTGCATGTTGAGAGAGTGATACAAAGATTACGACAATATAAACTTCTATGTGGACCATTACCATGGTCACTGGTGCCTTATTTTGATGATATATTAATTATTGTTGGTGGTCTTACAAATTTGGGTCCACCAATTATTCACATTGATTTTATGTAGTTATTGAAAATTATACCTAAAAGCGAAACAAGGGAAGCTTATGAATCGGAAGGGTATTGTAAGAGTGGCAATAAATTTTTACAGTGAATAAATTATTTAGTACACAGAGTTGTATTTATTTTTATTCAAATTTAGTCATAATTTGATCCATACTCGTTAACTATTCTAGGAAGAAATTTCTCAAAATAAACATTAACAAGACATACACAAATTTCCAAAATATGATTTTCATCAAATGAAACTCTTCTTACAGCTAAATCCTTTCCTATTTCAGAGTAAACTAAATAATCACATTCTGTAATACCTGAAAATAACATACCTACTTGCATTTGAGTATAATGCTTAGTATTTTTTTTTCAAATTTTGATTTTTATCTAATATAGGAATTGCATTCATTTCTATAAGTTCATCTGCAGTTAAACGAGTTCCTTCCTTTAATGTCTTAATCTCAATATTTCTAAGAAAATTTCCATCTTTATCCATGGCAGTACCGTCTAGACTTGCAGAAAGCCATGGTAATTCTGGTCGAACCAGCAATCCAGACTCATGCAGCTATAATGCTCTGCATAATAAATCTCTTGCGACTGCTTCGCAGCAAAGGCCTCTGATAGAATCTTCATTCCCAAGGAAATTACTGTGAAAAACCTCTTGATATCTTTTATCCCATCCAGCATTTTTATTAGAATAGTAAGTAAACTGGGCTCTCGCTTTGGAGGCTGTAAGTCTTACGTTTCTAGCTTTATGCCAAGAAGGAGTACCCTGCTTAGCATTGATTATTTCTGTACTTTGGTCTAATGATACAGCTACATATCTGTTGTAAAATTCAAGTTCATTTACTTCACATGTCTTCAACTTTTCTTCAGTCAGTTTTCTTAATACATTCATTACCCGCCACGAATTAAAAGTCAATAGTTTTTCAGGAAATTTTGTCTTGTCTACACTTCTACTAATTACCCTTTCATCATAATCAACAACTCCATCACCTCTTCGCATTAGACTTGTAAATAAAGAATATTCACTGTTTGGTGTGCCTGAAATAAACAACATAATTTTTGAAACTTCATTTTAGTTTGTAACTGTTCATTCAATCTGCAAATATAATATTTTTTATCAAATTGATGTTTTCCAGGTAGGTGCCATATACTCTTATGCTTTACAAGTATTTACTCTGCATTAACTTCATTCTCCAACGACTTTCCATCTCTTCAGTTACTTCTGGCATTGTTTTTACACAGATGTCCCTCTGTCCTTTCACATGGCACATTTTAGACAATGATTTTGCTTCGTATTCCTTCAATGCTGTAGTTTTAAGTGTACCCCATTGTTTCTCAATGTCCGTACAACTCAGGTCCTACAGATCTGCCTCCTCAGTTCTGAAAAAGAGAAAAATAGCTAATCATTTACAATTATGGTCTAATTTTAGTATTTACATAGGTAAGTACTTTACATTATCAGACAGACAGCCAGAGTAAATTAGGTACCTACTTTAACATTTATAGTATTCATAGTGCATATGGATGAGGTAGGACAAATGGATATAAAAGTTATTGATCAATTCACAAACCTTGAGAGATAAAGCATGACAGCTAATATGTGTTTACATTTCTCTGAAGCTCCAGCAGGGCAATCGCAGACCTTTGTGACTTCTTGTTCATTATCACCAACTAATCTATTTCCATATTTTTGAGATACATCTATCCACAGTTTTATAATGGCTGGATGTTTGGAATTTAATCCCGACGTGCGCAGTACCAGTGCTTGTACGTGAATTATGTTATTATTTTTCTCTTTTTTTCCAACCGAAATCACCATTCCACTCCGTAATAATTCTTCACCATAAAACTGTCAAAGTGTCCTTCTTAGACAGCTTCACAATTTTGACACTAGAGGCGCTTTAGAATCTTTGCATCGCCAATAGAAGTTTGTTAAGGGGTTGCCGAAATTTAGAAACAGAACTGACGCTCCTACTTCAATTGGGTATTTACATTTACGATAAACTGTCATGTATGAAAAGCATCTAAAATAAATCTTTACATCTGGGCCCCAACAAATGTGTAAGGTAAATAGATTTTAATCCTATCCCATATTAGAAAGAAATATGTGTATATTATTAGAATGAAAACTGTATCTGAATCCGTTTCGATAGTTTTGTAATTGTTAATAAAACGTCGATAAAAAAATCTCATTGAACATATCCATTTTAACGTAATTTTAGATATTTATTACTGCAGAAAAACTGATAATAAGAGCGCTATTTGACTTCAAGAAACTATGATGTCAACAGCCTGTATTTCATACAAATCCAATAAACAAAAAAAACGACGGGTTGCACTCCGGGAGTGATACACTACTTGACGCAGTTTTTTGATCAAAAGCCCCAAAATTTCTATAGCAATGGGATCATGTCCCTACCTATAAGATGGCAAAAAGTTATCGAACAAAATGGTACCTACATACTGTAGTTAAATGTAATAATATTATAAAATGTTTTGAATTTTCATATAAAATGCGAAAAGACTTTTTCCCCAACCTATTATATTACATTAATTAAACACTTTATATACACGAATTTTACGAATACACAGCAGTGTGCCACTACACAGACGGTCGAGCCATCAGCTGTCATTGTCACCATCCATGGATACGCGTGCCACGTCGCTGTAACATAAACACACACGAACATTCGCGCAAGCGTCCTGCGCCGCCTAAACGAAACAGAAGGCGCAGGCATGCATTTTCGCCGCGCCGTAGAAATACTTCCTCTCCTACGCCGCGCCGGCTGTCTACTCTCCATCCGTCTTACGAATTTTCAGGGTCACGTGTCCTGACGCCCTGATGCGAGTTTGACATTTTTTACCCATTACAAAAAAAGTGTACAACGCCGCTAAAGAAGTTTTCACTTCAAAAATAATTCGACGTTAAGAAAAAAGTTTCTGATTTGACTATAGTACATTTTTTTAGGTACTTAAATAAAAGTAAACAATCGTGACATGTCTTGTTACTAAAATATACATTTTGTAAATCAAAACCTTTGCAAATTACAAATCAACTAATTTATAAATTATAGATTACATACTTCACAAGTAATGTGTAATATATTAATTTGTAAAGTGACTATTTCAATAAAAAGGCATGTCAAGATTGTTATTATTTATTTAAATACCTAAACAAATGGACTATAGTTAGAAAATAGTGGAATGAGCGTTTTGGAATTCCTTGCGGGCAAATGTCCAGCTAAGGACTTTCTGCGACTTATACAATATGTAACAAAACCTTATCCGATACTTGTAGGAGCAATTCAGACCGTTAACATGAACAACTTTTCCTATGGGACCAATGCTTGAAACTCGACAAAAAATAAAAATATTCATACAAATTGCCAGGCCGGCTGAACACATTTGTAGGAAAATGACGATTTTTTTCTCGAGTTTCAAGCATTGGTCCCATAGGAAAAGTTGTTCACATTGACGGTCTAAGTTGCTTCTACAAGGATCGGACAGGGTTTTTGGTACATATTGTATACACCATGTAACAAAATCCCTGTCTGTGTATCACGTCTTTATCAGACAGAGCCTTATGTGTCTTACGTCCTGGGGCAGAACCCAGAACCGCAAGATCCAAAGGTCACTTCCAGCGTGGTGCAGGGCGAGAAGGTGGAAAAAAGCAATCATAATAGTGATGGGTTGCTAACCGCATAGCCTATTAACACGATTCAGTTCCTCGCCCATTTCGTCGATTGTCTTTTACTATTTGCGCGGGAAGAGAAGCAGCGGGTACTGAAGAGAAGTTTTTTTCTCAGACTGGCATGGAAGAAGCTTATACTTAAAAAACATATAGGGATAAATAACACTGATTGAGCTAGCCCCAAAGTAAGTTCAAGACTTGTGTTATGGGATACTACCTCAATGATACTATATTTTATAACAAACACATATATAGATAAACATCCAAGCCCCAGGACAATTTGAAAAAGCCATTTTCCAACTTTCCCTGACCGGGGATCGAACCCGGGACCTCTGGGTATCGGACTAGCATGGTGACCACTACGCCACGGAGGTCGTCACTTAATTATACTAAAGTGATCTAGAATAGCACGTAGCTCGATTTATTGTGTATTAACCTTCCACGTTTTACGTTGATGATAATAGATGTATAGTAATATGGGCGGTTATTTTGTCCGCGTATAATTATGACATTGAATATATTCATACAAGTGGTTACTGTGCGGATGGTTTATCCCGTTTGCCGGAACCTGATAGCAGCCAAGACAAAACAGAGGAGACTATTCCGCTGACTATGTAATTTTCTACCTAATAAAAACAAAATTAAATCTAAATACGAACTCCACTGCCAAAGCCTCATTTCATAAAACATTAAGCCAACACGGACCTCATCGAGTCCTTGACGGCTATTGAATAAGGCCAATCCACAAACATTGTTTTCGTTTGACATGCCAGCGCAAACAATTCCTTGTTTGCTAACCGTTGGAATAAAATTCCGACATTTTTCAATTTCCGTGGTTCCGCAGTCCGGTTCATTTTTAATTTAAAATGAGGGCAAAGCTATAGCTTAGTACTTGTTTGCCACGATTTCTAATTACTCACGATAAAAAAGTAAAACTTGAAATCAATCATTTGCCTATGGCTTATATGATGATTTATAGCGGCTTATGTAATTTTGCCGTGAGTTATATTGTTCTAGTATTTTATAAATCATTTTATTAAACAATCAAATTAAACTAAATCATAATTACATTTAAGTATAAGCTATAAGTAAGCACAACAAATTAAAACTTATACAAAAAAAAAATAGTTCCAATGGCACCACCGTTAAAAAACAATATTTAAATCTAAATAAGAACTCTACTGAATCAAACTCATTTTAAATTTATGCCGCATGAAAAAGTTATAATCAATATTTCAAACAATGGACTTCCTGTGGCTTATATGATGTGATGAGTCTATGGCCTATGTAACTTTGCCGCCTATATATTCCCCGTATTTTATAAATCATTTCATTAAACAAATAAATCAAACAATATAATAATTAAATTGACCTGTGAGCTATAAGTAGTTTTGAATACTAAAAGAGACATTAATTTATTAAAAACACAGTTCCATAGTCGCCACCGGTAAAAACAAATAATATTTAAATCTAAATAAGAACTCTATTGGATCAACCTTATTTATAAAACAGTTCTTGTGTGACTCATACATATCTCAAATGAACTAATATCTATTGGCTACTTCTACAAGTCTACTAAATATCTTGAAGACCGATTAAAACTACTCGAGTTATCATCGAACAAACAAACATACACACTAACGCCGGATTGTTCAAGTATCTTGCAACTCGATTTTTAACCAGTTATCCTCAACCGATTAATCCGAAGTTTTGTATATTCGTTTAAGTTGGATGACAATACAATATTATGGAGCCAATGAGCTATTGTGATGATGGAGTCGGGAGACATTTGACAGAACTCAGTATTAAAACAAAATAACCTCATTGAATAGGTCTCGTTTGATTTGTCAATGTTCGTTGATGGTATAGAGACAGACGGTGGTCGAAAGAACTGAGTGACTAAACAAAGGAACTCCATCTAGTTAGTGTCTTAATAAGTACTTTGGCTTCAAAATAAAAGCATGTACAACAAATGTAACTTTTTCAAAAACCTATTTTTTGTTGAATTGAGAATGTTGCGAATGGGTAACATGCCGAGGATTGGCAGCGGATGTGGCGTGGATGAAGCCATTTTGCCTTTATTGGGGTTGGCAATTTATTAATGTGGATTGATACGCATGGGTTAGGATATTGATGTACGGTATTGGCTGTTGGCGAGGCCGTTTCGTTTTATTGAAAGGTCAAATTGTTTTTTTACAGGTGAAAAATTAGAAAACCAATTATGTGTATGTTTAAATACCTATGTAGCTTTCATTCTTTTCTTCTTCTTCTTATCGAGTCGAAATGGTTCAAATTAGATATTGTTAGACCAAAACCTAGCCACGGCAACCGCCCTGTCATAAGCCATATTTAGATCTGCCTTAGTTTTCATTTAAATTAATTTATATTTTCGTAGTAAATACTTATAATACACTATATATGTGAAAGTAAACTCTGTCTGTCTGTATGTTCTCTTCACAGTTCCACCACTGAACCGATTTAGAAAAAAATTGGTATAGGATAAGTATGAGGATGCCTTGGGATTGTCGAAAAATAGACGCGCGCAACACTGCGTTCATCAGCTTGTAAATAATTAAGTAGAAAATTCTGCAACAAAATTATTTTTTTAAATTAATTGAGATATTTTGTACCATGGATTTAAAAATAACGATACAATTTACAATGAATGACGACCTCCGTGGCGTAGTGGTCACCATGCCAATCCGCCACCCAGAGGTCCCGGGTTCGATCCCCGGTCAGCGCAATTTGGAAAATGGCCTTTTTCAAGTTGTTCAGGGTCTTGGACGTTTATCTAATATATATATGTATTTGTTAAATATAGTATCGTTGAGTTAGTATCCCTTAACACAAGTCTCAAACTTACTTTGGGGCTAGCTCAATCGTGGCAAACAAGTACTATATATATATAGGTGTTTTCAATTGGCTGGCTATATGTCACCAGCGAAATGAATTAAACAAGCCCGTAACAGGTTAAAATATTATGTTTAGTATTCCAAAAACACAAAAAAATGTCATTCCAAATTTTACATAGTGAATTTATTAATAGAATAATTTCTTTTAAGTACCCTAGGGATTAGGTACCTATAAAACTTTTAACCTCTAGACAAGAAAATTTTCAAGAGATTCAATCGAAGTTATAATAAAAATGTTTTCTACAATTTTATTCAAAAAATATAAAAAAAAATATACTTCAATAGACATAAAACTTGCAACATAATATAACTTGAAACTAAAATTAAATCTTTTTATTTCTAAAATGTTAATTAATTATCTAAGATATATCTTACTCGTATCTTCTTATAAGCATGTTATTTTATATGACTCATACATAATAAAATAATTTTTTGTTATACTGTGTATAAATTTTATATATTTCTTTAATATTTCAAAACCTAGCTAAAGAACCAACCTATAAAAGGAAAAAAAAAACCTGGCATGTTAAGTAATAAAGATTTTGTATATCCTGAGTTAATTTAACATTTTCAGAACATTCAGTGGAATAACAATAGAAGAGGATTTGAATTTAATGTATTCAATGTAAATTAATTAATAAATCAAAAGAGAAAAGTTAGGAAGACGGCTAATCAGATTATGCCTGAAGGAATAAATTAGTTCAAATTATAAGTGAGCCATCGCAAACATCTCCAAAACCTATTTAAATAAATTAGGTACATGTCAAGTCTGTCTACTACATTCCCAAGTCTAATTTACACTACCGTTTATGAAGTTTAGCTTCGGCTAAAGTAGTTGAATTGCGAAGAGAAAAGACAGACAGACAGAGTTACTTTACTAAAGAAGTAAGGATGTATAATTAGTTTATGACGACCTCAGTGGCGTAATGGTCACCATGCTAGTCCGCCACCCAGAGGTCCCTGGTTCGATCCAAGCAAGTTGAAAAATAGCCTTTTTCAAATTGTCCGTTCAAACTAATTTATGAACTACTGTTTACAGTTTGAAGTGAGAACGTGTAGCTTTTCTACACTTATTAGTTAAACGGCCACGTTTGGGTAATATGCGTTTTTCAAAAACTTAAGAATAATCTACATAAACGACGTACTATACATTTCTTTATAATTTGAGTAAGACTGGTATCTGTTGAAGTTGATACACTGTCTGTTTTTTCTTTTCTGCTAGACGAACATGGAGGAAATTATTATCGCAACTTATCGCAGCCTCAGCGAGTGCCGTAGTTTTAATTTATACTATATAACATATATTTTAGGTTGAGATATATATTGTACAATAAAGAGTTTCCTGGGTCAAAAATAAATTACTTGATACGCTTAAGAAAATAAAACGTGGCAAAATATTGTCACTTGTCTTTGAATATATATCCATTTTAACATGATATTAGATTAATTATTGTATAAAAGATAATATTAAGACGGCCCTTCCCGGCGGCTCTGTCGTCAACGCGAGCATAGTTCGAAAAGCTTGTTTTTTCATCCAGGACAATGCTAGAAAAAAAAGTAAACCAAAAAGAGAGAGATAGAGCCATAGGGCACGGTTTGTACGGTATTGAATAAAATTAGTATTATTATTAACTATCCTTTGAACGAATATTAACTATTCATAGGGTGTGGAACTTTCATAAAACTTGTTCCAGGATATATGTTTTTATTAGTAAGCCTTACAAGTTTGTGAAATAAATGTTTTTTATTTAAAATTTTTATTACATTTGCGAGGTTTTTATCAAAATATTTTTTTTTATTTTTACATTTTATGAGTACTTTATGAATGGTCGAAGTTCAGGTAAAATTTGAGCAAAAAAGGAGATTTTTGGAGGCGTATACTGAACTTGTTTTTCCAAATATTCATTTTTTATTTCGATAGAAACCTAGAAATCGTGCATAAGATATTTGTTAGTTCAAAAGTTTTCAAGAAAGATCACTTATAACGCCATAATTACGTACGTAGATTTGTATGAAAAGTAAGACGGGAAGGCTGCTCTTAAGAGAGCTATTTGACTCTAAGAAACTATGACGTCATTAGTCTTTATCTTGCGAATCCCATAGAAAATGCTTGTTTTAACGTTTAGAAAAAAGTATTTGACTTGAGTTGTTGGAAATTCTCTTATTGTATATTTACTTTTATAGATATTTATTCCATATGGGCCTTTAGGATTGTAACTTACATCACGTTTCGTAAAATAAAATGGTTTCATTTGATTTGATGTCCGTAGACCTAGTGGGATCACTTGGCTTTCAATCGGCAACCCGCTGACTATATGATAAAGTTTTTTTTTTATATACAATGAATGTAACGATGTAAAAATTAAATTCGACAAATAGGCCTTAATTCAATCGGGCAAAGGGACCCGCTGGGTCTACGGACATTTTGATTTGATATTATCAGAAAGTCGAATTATTCCCAGTGCTCCTAAAACCGAAAATATTTTTCTCATCTCGTAAATCGAACAGAAGCCTCTAACCAAAGTTGAAGTTTGCTTCATTCCAAATAATAAGACCAAATTGGATGGAGTCTATCGATTGTAATAAGTAACCCGCTTTGCGATTTTCGACAAACTTACGGGATAAAGTTGGACACGAAAAATGAGTTCGTTATCCACTGGATAGCTTTCTTCGACAAGATAAAATTCACCTTTAGTCAAAACAACACTCGGAAATAGAACCTTGAGTATATAGCCACAGGTATCAAGTTTGACAGTTTAAGAACAGTATCTGTGAATCTTTGGTTAGTTCCATGAGAATATAAAAGTATTTTAGTTCGTTTCAAACAAGTTACGATTTCCTCTTCTTGTTTCAATGTTATTGTAAGTATTTATGTGCTGTTTTATCTAGCTATTCCATGTCTAAGAGCATTAACAGGTTAATTTTTTTATATTTTATTAACTGATTCTACCTCCGTTAAATCTTATTTCCTCTTCTTCTTTCTTATATGTAATAATTCAATTTTTAACAAAAAAATATACAACCGACTTAGTTTTCTTTTTGGAATTTCTTCCATATCTCCAAAGTTCTTCATCATATCTTCACTAAATTCATATGTAACCAATTTGGTAGTAAAGAATCATCAAAATCTGTCCACGGTTGACGAAGATATCGTGTAACAAACATACAGTCGAATTGATAACCTCCCCCTTTTTTGAAGTCGGTGATAAATGAATTGCTGTTCGTTGGTCTCGCCAAAATTCGATAATGGCCTGACCAATTTAGGCAATTTTGCTGTAGTCTAGGGGTAGGTTTATAAGAAAATATAGAAAAACTAATTAATCAGGAACGTCAGAAAGTTTGCCGAGCAGATAGTATTAAATAATAAGTGTGTAGATGAGTAAAAAGATCATTTATTTAAATATTATAATTATAACAAAAAAGAACAAGTAACTTTAATATATTTTTTATTTAGGTCACTATTTTTCATGCTGCCAGTCTCTTAGGCACCCTGCTTTGCGACCGTAGCGATCTGGGGTCTATTTTGTATATAATATAATGCTTTATTTTTAATTAGATATATTTTAGATCGCTCGTAATTTCTATAAAATGATAAGTGTCTGAGCAAAAAGATCGATTACATAGATGAAATGGTTACAAAAAATAACTAAATATTATCGAGAGAATTTGACATTTTAATTTAATTAATAAATTAAGGTAATCAGTTAGTCTTCTCACTCGCATTGAAAGTCAAGCCTTATAAGTGATAATTATTGATTTTTACGCAATTCAAAAATTGACTCAAAATTCGAACTAAGCGGTCAAATTTCTCGCATCCTTACATACCGTCATTCAAATTGCAATGAATGTAGACGCGTTCATTTCCTGAAGTATTCTGAACGGAAATGGAACTCTGATCTGATGATGATCGAGTATGCAAACATTACCCTCCTTTGGCAATAGGCTAAAAATAATCTATATTATTTCGTAAGCACGGCGGATAACACTTGAATTTGGATTTGACTGTTAAAATTTTTAATACCTGATTTATCTCTGTTGCTGCTATAACAGCAAATACTAAAAACAATAAAATAAATATTTAAGAACTCCCATTTAAGGCTCCCATACAAAAAACGTGATTTTTTATAGATAATGGTACGGAACCCCACGTAATTTTTACAAACTTATTGAGGTATAAAAATGCCAGCAAAGGCTTACCCCCGATTTCATAAAAACTAACAAACGTTTGCTAAACGTCTTTTAATTAAACTATGTTTTGTCTCGTTACTATTATGTCAAATACTGAAAAGAGGGAAAGGGACAAAAGATGTTTTAACTAAAATAGGTTTAACAAACGGTTACTATTTTTTATGAATACGAGGGCAAATCACTAAATAAACATTTGATTTTTTTTATACCAGATCAGCATGGAATAACTTTTACTGCGTCAATTTATATAAATCAGTATTTAAATGCTACCTATATCGTATATTTTCAATATCTTCTCTCCAAACATGTCATTCGAGTGTTTTGTTAGCACATACCGGAGTTTGCGGAGTCTGATTATCATATCCCAACAGAGCTCCATTTGACTTGACAACTTCTGTCTGAGGCAGGACTCGGGAGGGGCACGTAATGCAGGTACATAAACGTCTAAATATTATTAAGTGGAGCGTTTAGTATGCATCTATATAATTTTATATATTTTTAGAGTATTTATCATTTTTTACCTAGACCGCCAATCTGGAGGTTCTGGTTCGATCCCCAGCCAGGGCAAGTTGGAAAATGGCCTTTTTCAAATTGTCCTGGGTCTTGAGTATTTATCTGTGTATGTATTTATCATAAAATATTGTATCGTTGGGTTAGTATCCCATAACACAAGCTTAAGCTTACTTTGGGGCTAGCTCAATCTGTGTGATTTGTTTATTTATTTTGTACCTAGAGTTTAATAAAATAAAAAATATTTTCTGTCTTTACGTCAAAAATACCTCGGTTGTTTGGAAGAGATTGCAGTTGCGAGAAGGCCGCCTTTTAATATCTTTATTATTTAGTATCAAAATTTTTTGGTGCAATGATAGTAGATTGTGCTACAACTACAATGGGGTAAAGGTTATTTTTTTTTTAAGGCGAGCGCGCTAGCCCTGGTACGGCTAGCCTGTGACTTGATGTAAATCGCCTCAGAATTTGATATTTCGTAACAGTCGTAGGCATCGTAGCGCGGCTTCCGTAGACCCTCTACAAATCTTATTAGTTTTGATTGAATAAAAGATTTTCTATTTTTCTAAATTATTAAAAATGATGAAAATGAAGGGTATTGATAAATAGACAGACGAAAAAAGTGATCCTTTATGGGTTCCGTATTTTCCTTTTTAGGAACAGAACCCAAAGAAAACTGCAAAACTGAATTTTATCTTTTTCTTTTTCATTAAATTTCACGAATTGACACGTAGTAAGATTGAAATAAAGTTTGTTTATGATATTGTTCTGCTATTAAAAAATGCATGATAACTCAGAAATTTTGTTGAAAAAATTAATATTTGATGACGTGTCACCTCCAACATTGACTAGCAATGTAATTTACATATAATAGTAATTTTTTTTAGCCCTTCTATGATACCATTTTCAAGAATGTTCGTATTTTATTTTTTCAGAATTTCATGTAGTTTAACTTCCTTTCAGAAAAAAAATAATGTTAACAGATGTTTTATTATAAAAACATGACATTCATTAATCACCCTTAAGATTCAATTTATAATAAAACCCGAAATTTGAAGAAAAATTCTCAAAAGCACCATTCACGGTTTTAATTTTGTTCCGTTTCAATATATTGTTTCAAATAAAGGCGCTTTAATAAAAACTCAAATCAAAGCTTGTTTGAACAGACATAAAATTAAATTATTTTTTGTGACTGAGGGTGACATTTGCTAACTGAAAATATTGTTCTACGAAAAAAAAGGTACGGTTTTTCTTTAAATAATCGTCTGATTTTTAAAAGCAACATGATTTAGAAATAATAACGACGGAATTATTTTCTACACTCATTTTTTTTAAGCACAGGTACCTAATAATTTGTAAAATTTAAAATTTTGTCATATTTTATGGCTGGTAATTTATTTATCAGATTTTATTACACATTTTGACTTCTCTACTGATCATAAAAAACTAAAACCTTACCTTTAAAATAAGTCCTTTTCATAAAATATATCTCCTTTCAAAGTATAGCAACTTTTAAAATACTTCACTCATACAGTATTCCAACTGTATAATCACTGCACACTTCACAGAAAACTGTAAAAAGTCCAAGTTTTCCCAATCCAGGCTGTCACAGAGTAGTAAACTTTATTGCGAACGTCTTACAATGGCAACACTTACATTCCGAATTAACACGCGGTCTCACATTTCAACGAAAAACGAATACATACCAATGCACGTCATCCATCTACGGAACCCCGTGCGATACTAACGCACGCAGCATCGCCAGGGTTAAAACTGGGAGTGTGTGCGTGTGCCAACCCTATTCCTAAACGTCCGTATTTACACAGAAATGGGCAAGTGTGAGTGATTTAGACGACGATGTCTGTGATTTTGCGCTATCGCGATACGGCATTTACGTATGTAGTTGTAACCGATCACCTAGGAGTTTGTTTGTGTGTGTTACCGGGAACATGGACCTACGAAATGTCAGGGCGCATGCTCGAGATCCTCTGAAAAATCGTGTTTGGCGCTATTTAAATACTGATGTGAGAGGACAGATTATAAATCCGATGTGTTGACGACAAAAGAGGTAATTTACAGAATGGGTTTTTCATTATTTTTTTATGAATTGGCGCTTTGGTGGAAGTCTGGCAATTTATTGGGTTACAATTCTCGGAACTACGGCGTCGACTGTAGGAAATTTGTTGAGGTTTTTATGAATGTAAATATTTTATGAACCGCCAAGGGTTCAAGTATGTGTGTTTCGTATAGTGTATAACAAATATTTATAATAAATACATTCTGTAGGAATTCATACTGAAATATAAGTAAATATTTATATTTGACGTACCATATTCTGTACGAATTTGTATTAAAATATAAGTAATAGTCTCGTCATGTGAGATATAACTAAGAAAAAAAAACTGTGATTCCTACTTTGTTGGTATTCAGTTTACATAAATAGCTTTCGATATAATTGATTTAATTTATTTCAATTTTAATGTACACTTGAAAATTTACAATTAAATCTTATAAAAGCAAACATAGCTTATATGAAATAATAATTTTATAAAAGCAAACATAGCTTATATATTGTTATGAAATAATAATTTGACCTTTCCTTTTTCTTAAATGGTCACCCAAGAATACCGAAAATCATACGAAGAGGAAAAGTAAACAGTTGATTTTATGACTGCCGGCTTGGCGTTCTTCATTAGAAATACAATGTGCGAAATTTTTAACAACTTTTCGTCACCCGATGCATCCTTCCCCTGCTACACATATTTCAAACAAAACAATTTACTTGATACTGCATATTCGTACATAAACACCCAATTTAAATTATAACAGATTATGTCTGGTGTAGGCGCCATAATGTGCTCACATTTTTTGTTCAAATTACAACATTTAGCCGAAGATCATAAAATTAGTAATTACTTTACTTACTAGTATTCATTTGATAGTAATAGTATGCAATTAAGTCACAGTAATAAACAATTGGCATGTCATAAATCGAATTTCTATCAAAAATTATATTTCTTAAATCGCAGAAGATACATATAGATTAGTTAAAGTCGCAATTGTTATAGTATAGTATCTGACTTTTGAATTACTTGAGTCAACCACGACATTCCCGAGAAAATAATTCACTTAATACAACATAGTACATACAAAATAAACACCTAATTCAAATTACAACACACATTATGTCTAGTGTGGGTTACGGAGGCCGTAATGTGCGCACATTTTATGGTACAGTAACAACCTCTAGCCGAGGATCTTAAAATTAGTAGTTAACTTTGCTTAAACGTATCGTTCGATAAGTAATTTGATAGCAATAGACACTTGAATATCATAGATCTAATTTCTACCAAAAAATACCCTATTTCAAATCACAAAAGATACATATAGGATAGTTGAAGTAACAGTTGATAGCACAAATATCTGGCTTTTTTATTATTTGAAACTATTCCAACATTTTATAGATAATAATTTACTTGATACCATATTGTAAAATACATACATAAACACCCAATTCAAGTTACATCACACATTATGTCACGCACATTTTATGGTACAGTAACAACCTCTAGCTGAGGATCTTAAAATGAGTAGCTAGCTTTGCTTAAAAGTATCATTTGATAAGTAATTTGATAGCAATAGACGCTTGAATTTCATAGATATAATTTTTACCAAAAAAATACCCTATTTGAAATCACAAAAGATACATACAGGATAGCTGAAGTAGCAGTTGATAGCACAAATATCTGGCTTTTTAATTATTTGAAACTATTCCGACATTTCATAGATAATAATTTACTTGATACCATATTGTAAAATACATATATAAACACACAATTCAAGTTACATTATGTCTAGTGTGGGTTACAGGCGCCATAATGTGCGCACATTTTATGGTACAGTAACAACCTCTAGCTAAAGATCTTAAAATAAGTAGCTAGCTTTGCTTAAAAGTATCATTTGATAAGTTATTTTAAAAGCCATAGACACTAAAATGTCATAGATCAAATTTCTACCAAAAAATACCCTATTTAAAATCACAAAAGATACAGACAGGATAGTTCAACTGGCAGTTGATACCACAAATATCTGGCTTCTGAATTATTTGAAGCTATTCTGACATTTCAAAGATAATATTTTAGCTAATACTACATTGTAAAATACATACATAAACACCCAATTCAAGTTACAACACACATTATGTCTAGTGTGGGTTACGGTCGCCATAATGTGCACACATTTTATGGTCCACTAACAACCTCTAGCTGAGGATCTTAAAATTAGTAGCTAGCTTAATGACCTGCGAAAGTGTTTACTACAAGTAGTATACTCGTATGTCATTTAGAATTTTTATTACCAGTGGACAACAAGCATTATGGACTTGAGTAAAAAATTAATCTATCATAGTAGTTTGTAGCAAGGCAAAACATAAAATGTCATACGTACAATGTGTCAATTACTTTTTGTCTCAATATACTCAATACTCAATATTTATTGCTTCCTTAATGTACAATATAGGTGTTACAATAAAAAAAGGATCAATTAAGGGCCCTGGCGGGCGCTGCAATAGGAGAAGGGCTATTTTAATTTTAAAGTTTTACATTAATGTGTATGCATGTGCGTTCTGTACCTATGTTTATGTATTATTTATTTGTAGGTGTAATTATGTTGTAGCTATTTCCTAATTTTGTCCAATTTATTATTTATTAAATTTTCATAAATATAGATAAGTTTAAAATTTATTTATTTGATATAAATAAATATTATTATTATATATGTCATTATTGGTAATTTTGTCATCTTATATATTGGTATTGATTTTAATATTTATTTTGTCATGAATTAATAGTACTCTTTATAATTTTCAAAAAAATTTCTCTTTGTCTTCTAAATATTCATTTACGGAATAGTAACATTTGTTAGACAGAAATTCTTTAACATGTTTTAGAAATGTTTTATAGTTTTCAATGTCTGTAATAGCTTTCGGTAGTTTATTATATAGTTTTATAGACATAGCTAGAGGACCAAACGAATGAAGTTTTAGGCGTGAGGTAGGTACTTGTAACCTATTTTTATTGTACATTAAGGAAGCAATACATATTGAGTATTAAGTATTGTCTTACCTCCATATTAAGCAAAAATCTGCACCCCGATCAGTAATGAAGTGCTATTGATGTTTAACCGACTTTCGAAAAAGGAGGAGGTTATCAATATGAATGTATATTATATTGAAATCTATTGATATACATTGATTTAAAAATAAGAGATTGCGATTACGCGTCATTTTTTATGTATGTTCACCGATTATTCTAAAATGCCTGGAGCAATTTTAAAAAGGTGTTTTTGAATGGGTATACTTGTTAGGTGTTTCCATATAAATCGTATTAAAATCGGTTGTATAGTTTGGGAGCGAAGTCGGTTTTTAGTTTTGGAAAATTATAGGAGAGCTGATTTATCTGGCAACCGCATTTAGAATAAAAACTTGACACGCAAGCAAGCACGCATCAGCAAATTATAGTTTTGGCTGTGCCATCATAAATATTATCCACACCGCCATAATATGCGCACATTTTATGATGCACTAACTACCTCCAGCCGAGGATCTTAAAATTAGTAGCTGACTCAGTTAACGAGCTCTAAAACTATTTATTAGTATCTGGTTTACCGCCTGCAATCATATAGGTAGTAACACGTCACGTTGTCATCATCACTATACTTCAACAAAACAGTAACAATCGCGTGTTGCGTGCAAATTTTATGTTTTTTCAAATTAACCTCCACTGTCTCACTGCTGGGCAAAGGTTTCCACATCTTCCTCCAAATATCTCGATCGTATGTCACTTTGAACCATTCACTCTCAACTGTCGCAAGTCGTCACACCAACTATAATACTATATGATATTAATTAGCAGATTTAACCTAACACCCCTTGTACCTGTGATTGACAAAATAAATGATTATGATTTATATAATTATCAAAAAAATGAGTGGGCGATATGAAGAATTAGCAGAACACAAAAAAGATTTTGTTAAAGGTTTTTGTCTCTCTGTCTGTATTTATGTTCAAGCATATCTTCGAAACTACCTTAAACCTACAAGCTAGGAGATTAAGGCTAGTTTATTTTGTCAAATCAGTTAACAACAATCCTGGGTCAAAAATATTAGAAATATGTTTAAACTAGCGGATGCCTGCGGCGTGGAATATTTTTGACAATCCCACGGGAGCTTCACATTTTCCCGGGATAAAAAGTATTCCATATGTTAATCTAGGTAATAAGCTATCTACATGCAAAGTTTAATTTCAATCCATACAGCCGTTTTTGCGTGAAGGAGTTACAAACATCCATCCATGCATACGAAACTTTCGCGTTTATAATATTATAGTTAAATTTGCTTAATATTTCATCAGTTTTTTCTTCTTCTATATATATCTACCCCGCGCTTGGAAGAATTTGCTGAGCGATAAGACCGCGTTTTGCGCATTTCCTACCTCTAGATTTCTAAATATATATAACTCCTATGTCACTGACTGACTGACATAGTGATCTATCAACGCACAGCCCAAACCACTGGACGGGTCGGGCTGAAATTTGGCATGCAGGTAGATGTTATGACGTAGGCATCCGCTAAGAAAGGATTTTGATCAATTCTACCCCCAAGGGGATAAAATAGGGGATGAAAGTTTGTATGGAACTTTATCAATTTTAAACCGATCGGGCTGAGACATGCATAAAGCTACTATAACGTAGGCATCCCCTAAGAAAGGATTTTGATAAATTACACCCCTACGCGAGCGAAGCCGCGGGCAAAAGCTAGTTAAGAATATGTATGTCCTGTACTTATTTTTTGTGCTATATAGAGTATTGTATTGTACTGTATTGAAATATTCCAGCCTGTTTTTGTCATAGAAGACGAAAATAAAATACTTTTCACAATTCCTGTCCCTATAGATTCGCCTTGGGGACCCTCACCCCGACGCTGCCCCTATTGTTTACCAAGATGTTTATTGAGTTACCACGGTCTATTGACCGACTGATTAATTGAAACGAGATAGAAAATCAATTTCTTGAAAATGATTTTTGAATTCGACAATATGTAAATTTGTTTTAGTATATTCTTACCAATTTTTGAAAATTCTTTATTTCAAGTAGGTCCTATTGTCACTAAATCAAGATGGAAACTTCACAATATTTGTGAATTGAACTTTCAAGATTTTAATATTTTTATCGTTAATTTGCTGAAACGAACTCCAGAAATTGAAGTTACTTTTGTTGATTAAAATATATATTTTAGCGACTTGACAGTCTATTTTTACGTTTGATCGTTATAAAACTCTGATCACTTGTGTGTGATTAGAGTTTTATAACAAACGAGTAAATGGATTATTAAAAATAAAGCCAGTATAGTAAATCATGCAAGCGTTATGGGGTTGTCTATCTGCACTTTAATCGAATAATACTTAAAAATTTCATAGCACTCAAGTAATTATGTGTGCTAAAAGTAAGAATTTTTTTATGGATATCTATTGTTGTTAATTTTATATTAATAACTATATACTAGAGGCTGTGTGAGCTGTAGACCTCGCTAGTCACCCCGACCCGTTAAAGTATCTAATATATAAAATTCTCGTGTCACAGTTTTCGTTGCCATACTCCTCCGAAACGGCTTGACCGATTTTGATGAAATTTTTGTGCTTATCCGGTATCTATGAGAATCGGCCAACATCTATTTTTCATTCCCCTAAATGTTAGGGGTAGTCCACCCCTAATTTTTTTTTTTTTTTAGACAAAATTTTTAATTTCTATTTTTTTATGATACAACATACAAAAATACATACAATCCTCAATTTTGGCAAAACAACATTTGCCGGGTCAGCTAGTATCCGATAAAAAAGTTGTTGAGACACAAAAGTTGCGTCTATAAAAAGGCAAGAATTTTTTTTGACTTTTTTTTAATGTGATAGGTATTTTTAAGCTTTTAACCTTTATATCTACGCGTTTATAAACAATTTCGAAAAAAAAATAAAAATATACTATAAAATTTTTAAATTTCTTACAAAATTTCACGAGAATCGGTTAAGAAATGCGACCTGTAGGCGAGAACAAATTGCCAGATGGACAAAATCATGTTTGTCCAATCTCGGAACTGAGACGCTTCGCTCGCTCGGTCAACTAATAGATATTGATAGATTCTAATATTTTACATGGAAGGGACATACTCGCAACAAATCAAACCGCAGGCTATTATACAAGATCACTAATAGTATAATGAAATTGAAATAACAACCAAAAAATTCAACATTCCCATAAAATTTGTCCGGGAGGCTGCATACTTTTTTATGGAAATGCCGATAAGTTTTTTGTGTTTTGGCTTAATTAATTTAAATATACCATAGTGATCTAGTATTAGCATTTGGTTCGATTTATTACGGGCGTGTCTCTTCCACGTTGTATATTAACAAATATAAACTCATATAAACACACATTATCAATTTCATTGAACGTTAAGACAGTGTGCTTTAATTAACCAGACACCGATAAACGCAGTCAAAGTCAATAAACACGAATAAGTACAATGGGGGCGCTCACTGCGGGGAAGAGCCCCTGAGAGCCTTGTCAACACACAAGACGTTTTTCCGAGAGTGATTGATGTTGTTTTTATCCTGTTTGGGATTAATTTAATTAACTAAGCTGTTGTCTCATAAGCAGAACACGTTTGGTTAAAGCCGCGCGACGTCACGGGAGATTTTCGTTTATGTGATATGATTAAATGTGATATTGGGAGGTATTAAAGGGTTTTGGATGCTTATCTACATCTCTTTCCTCTTAGCTTTATAATTATTGTTTTAATAAAGTGGCCGTTGGCTTGGTATTCTCTAAATAATAAAAACGTAAAAGTCTATTAACTTATATCGATTTTATTTTATTACTAGCTGATGCCCGCGACTTCGTTCGCGTGGACTTTATGACTCCGGCGTATAAATATAAACAAAAACTAATGAGAGAGAGAGAGAGAGAGAGAGAGAGACAGAGGGAGAAAGTACTTGTAACAGTGTTAGTAGTTAAAAGTCAATATTATTTTAATTCTTTCCTTCGGGAGCCAATATGAAAACAGCTGAAGTGTTACTAACCCTGGAGAAAGCCACAATAAGTAGGCCATGCGAAAAACCAGTCCTTAGATCGACATCAGCAGCTTTAAGCCTCTAAAACTGTGACTTATTTTCATAGCAAAGCAAGTTAACATTTGGAACTGTGTATTTTCAAAAGGAAAATTGTTGGGGATGAGTGGCATACGCGGAATAAATACAGTTTCACTGGCATCACTCACTTACTGTGAGCTTTAAGTGTCTCAGCAGACTATGCCGAAGTTTAGTAGCTAAAGTTCAGTGTCGAAAGATCGGTGGGGATGACACACTAAATAAGCTGAAGTTCAGCTGCTGAAGTTCGGTGGAAACGCCGGACAGTAGTGATGTGCCGATATGAGAATTTAATTTTCCGTCTTTGGCGCGTCTGCGGCGAACGGAAACGGGAGCGGAAGAGGGAACAGAAGTGGAAGAGGGAACGGGAACGGGAACGGGAACCTCAATTTTTATATAAGTTATTTTTAATTAATTTAATTTAAATTACAGGCTGTATTTTATTTAGTTAATAAATAAATAAATGTGTAGGGACCAGTTACACTGATTGAGCTAGCCCCAAAGTAAGTTCGAGACTTGTGTTATGGGATAAGTACTAACTCATCGATACTATATTTTATAACAAATACATATAAATAAACATCCAAGACACACGACACTTTCAAAAAGGCCATTTTCCAACTTGCCCTGACCGGGAATCGAACCCAGGACCTCTATTTACAAACTTTAATGATATGGAAAATTTTGTTTGTAAAATATAAATAACATTTCTTTCCAAAATAAGAAAACAATTTGTCTATGAAAAATTTCAAGTCAGGTGACAATTTCGTCCTATATGAATAATTTCAATTTCAATAAAAGCAAAAAAAAAATGCTAAAAATTAAAATACTTCAAGAAAAGTGTAAAAAAGTGATGAAATACTAGTTACAAACTTTCAAATACAAAAAAAAAATACACAGCGTCATCATAAGAAATTGGCTAAGAAATATTGTAAAGTGGTTTTTAGCCCTCCTAAAAACCAAAATAAAATGGAGTGTGTAAAAGTTTTTCAATCTTTCCAAACGCAACAAGGAAATGCTTGAAAGCCGTTTAAGTCCAATAAGTACCAGGTTCACCATCGCCGAACCTTGAGAGGTATTTAAAGGCAATAACCTCTTAAAAGTTACAAGTATGACGGCTGGAGTAGATCATAAGGATTGAGCGAGAAAGTGCAGGAAGCGAAGTGGTAGTGGCCAAACGGTTTGAAATAGGCTATGCGTCTGTGAAACACGAGTTCTGCGGTGCCATTTTTCAAACGCGGAGTCGCAAGACGAACGGTTTTTTGTATGAAAAAACCATTCGTTCAGATGACTCTGCGTTTCAAAAATAGCACTTCTTTTCTCTCTACGCGCGGCTTGTACCTCGAAGTTTGTACTCATGTATGGCAATTTTCAACTAAGAACCACCACTTACTTTCAGCACACTGAGAAAAGTTAATTTGCTAGCAAAATTAAAAAAACCCCTGATTGTCAAGAACACCATTTATAGTGATAAGAAGTGAAACTACCGGAGTCGTATCTGTAGTTCAGCTACTCATCACTAGATGGATATTCGAAGCGCCATATATTATCTGATAGAGAAAGCCCTGACTTTCTAAGTAAGCCCTAATAACTTTTAAACGGCTCAACCGGTTTCTATCAAACATCACTAAGAACCACCGCAAGAGAATTCGCTTTCACGTAAAAAAACCGCATCGAAGTCGATCCATCCGTTGGAGCGCTACGATCCCACAGACAGACAGATCGACATAAGCGTCAAACTTATAAAACACTCTTTTTTGGAGGGGGTCAAAAAATAATAGTTGCTAGTAACAAAAATGTCTGCTACACATCAAAATCGAGTGACTGCTAAACTCTACAAGTAATTAAAATGGGTTTTACTTAAACTACAACTACATGCTTCAGTTAATTAAAACAAAAGTTGGTATCTACTAACCAAATCTCAAGTAGCAAAACTGACTCAGCTATTTCTTTTTCTTAGTGAAAGGAAAACATCGTGGGGAAACCTTCTAACAGGTACACTCTTGTCTAATATTGACTGTTGTCACTAGATGATAGTTATTAAGATACGTTAGATGCCTAGGCATAAGCAGATGGAAAAATCTGACACTACAGTTGGCTATCTTTCAAGCAGCGATCGGCCGAAAGTACAACTGAATTCAATTGTGTGGCTGACAGGATAAACACAAATATTTAGAATACACACAAAGAGATTTAAAACCTCGAACAAAGAAGAAGCTCTCCGTCGTAAATCATATGAAGATAGACTTAAAGATCTGCACCTCACTAACCACGAGGAAAGGCGCCTCTGTGGTGATTTAATTGAGACGTTTATGATCCTAACTCTCAGCTACGACCTACCTGACTTGCATAACATCTTCAACATGAAACAAACCACAAAATCATCATGAGGACACTGCTACCAGTTAACTCGTGCAGCTACTAAAACCAAAACTGCACATCACTTACTCAGTAACAGAGTGGTTAATAACTTGAATAGACAACAAAAGCAGTGGTCACTTCTTCTGGTAGTCTAGTCCTTCCGCCTTCCATAAATGCATTTAAAAACAGACTCGACAAGAGGATAAAAAGAAATAAAGTGTCGTTACTAAAATAATGAACTGTGAAAAGACTTTATGGACTTTCAGCACTGTCTGAAATATACATATCAGCTCGAAGCTGCTCATCTATAAATAAATAATAATAAAAAAAGGAAGCAGAATGTGCAAGGTTTTTGACATTTCCTCATTTACAGCAAGTGTATTAAAATTTTAATAAAAGCACTACTTTACAACAATGTAATTTAGAATTAGTTATTCAAATAGCGATTACGATCTAAATACTACGCAGTCAGATCATAAAAAGGTAATGGGCATACTTGGTAATTATCGAAATTACAGGGTGATAGTATCAAATTTTGACCCTCTAATGTGCGTGTACCACGCAAAAGTATAGATCACTAGAGTTGTCACAATTTTCTAAATTGTACTTAATTGGAATTATTTTGTGTAATTTCTTTTAATAAATTAAAATATATATATTTTTTATTAACATCTACTGTCCCGCAAAGCAAATGTACTGCTGGGCAAAGGTCTCCCCCATCTCCTTCCAAATATATTTTTGAACACCGATAAATACGGTTCACATGTACGTAATCGGAAAGGCCGACTTGGTTTCGATCGATTTAGAAGAGCATTTTCAGTGTCTCTGTGTCCAGGTCATCATGCCAGGCTGTCATACCGGTGGTCCCAGGTTCGATCCCCGGTCAGTTCAAGTTAAAAAATGATATTTTTCAGATTGACCTGGGTCTTGGATGTTTATCTTTATATGTAGGTATATGTTATAAAATATAGTATCGTTAAGTAAGTATCCTATAACACAATTAAGTCTCGAACTTACTTCGTAATATGCGTCTCCGTTCCCGGTCCTCACACCTCTCCCCCATTCTCGCCTTGTCGAGGCGGCTGCAGGCGCCTGTAGCCGCCCGCTCATAATATAATCACTCAGCTCGAGCGGCTCATATCACGGCGAGAACGGGGGAGAGGTGCGAGAACGGGGAACGAGGACGCATATTGCGCTGGATCTTGAAAGATTGTGTTGTATATGTTATATTAAATTTATGTGCTTTGGGGCTAGCTCAATCTGTGTGATTTGTCCGTATGTGTATTTTTCCGTACATATATTTAGCATAAAAAAGACATGGATTTGTTATAAATTTCTCGTCGGTCGGTGGACGGTCGCCGAACGTCGCGCGACTGGTGTCTCGCTCATACTGTCGCTTGTGTATTAGCTATAGATAGCTTGATAAGTAATGATGACAGCCACGGTTAGCAGCTTAAAAGGCCTTCATAAGCACGGGTGGATTCAAAATATTTTACGTCATTCGTGGTCATTAGAATTTCCATTAAACGTTGCAACTAAACCACCATTGTGAATTAAGATTTTAAACATCATTATCATTAGAACATATTTTCCGTCGCATCCTCAGCAGTGACGCTTCAGAGCTCGTGGTCCGCTAACCAAGGTGATTTGACAAGATTACTACTGTATTTTACGCAAGAACCAATTGGATAAGTTTAAGTAAATAGGGCATATGCTTGAAAAAATATGTGTTATCTAACCAGTATATCTACAAATATTCAAGATTAAAGTACTAACAGTGAAGACAGAATAAAATTAGTTGAAAAACGAACGAACTATAACGATTTTAGGAAAATATGTATATTTCACCCGCAAAAACCCTATTTTCTATGGCAAATGTCAAGATGATATGGACTTTGACGTCACCGGTCCATATCGAACTTCTCTTTTAATTGAAACTTTTAAGAATCACATGTTCGTCACTGATTAGATATTTTGTAAATTCTTTCATATTTGTTTACTGTGGTTGTGTGTACACGAAATCATCTTTCTTTTCGGAAAATCAGGTGATTTATAACTGCGATATCCTAACTAAAGACTAAAAACAACTTTTTACAAAGTATGCTTCCCAGTGGGATTTAATCCCACGACCTCCAAGTCACAAAGCGAACGCCTTGACCACTGAATCACGGAGGCAGTCACTTGAGAAGTAACTTTTTGAACATTTCAGTTCATGTGAATAGCTGCAATTTACGCGGGAACTAATTTCGTCGACACACCTGTGACTGGGGTGGGAGAGCTGGCTTTTGTTTTAATTTTGTTACCAATTAGCTTTTAGCGAAAGTGTGCCTTATGGCCCTAAGTTTCATTGTTTACCTCGCAAGGGATATGAGTGTGATAATTACGTACTAGTATATGTTTTGCACCCATCCACAAGGTGGTCAGACTGTAGGAGCTCCAACTGCCTCATCTAGTGCGCAGCTAGTGCTCCCACATGAGAACGTAGGTAAGGTACGTAGGTAGTGGAGAGCTTGACAGAAATAGCACAAAGTTATTTTATTTATTTTAAATTTACAACACTGATATAGATGTAATCAGCTCGAGAGATGGTAGTGGAATGAGTCAGAATGATGAGAAAGAAATCTAAAAATTAAAAACTGACTTAGAAAATGAAATTATTTTTTAGAAAACGGAAGAGGAGGTAAACGGGAACATGAAGGATGAGGTTTATTGTAACATCGTTACAAGCAGCCTGACCAAGGTTGCTGAAAAGCGCTGGATGCAGGCCGCTCTTGATCGGTCATTTTGAAAATCTTTGGGAGAGGCTTTTTTTTTTATGTCCAGCGGTGGACGTTGTGCTGCTGAAATCATGATATGTTTTGCACAAACTACTTTTATTTTATTGGTTCACGTACACTAGAAAATTTACAAATAAAACATTTATAAAATAAACATAGTACATAGGTGCTACGTATTTCTAAAGAAATTTGAAGATTAAAAATGGGAAGAAAAAGGTAACTGGCGTCTACAATACAAAAATAAATAAATAGACAAGGTACATAAATATTTTTATAAACACACCTACATAAACGTACGTAAAAATTATTTATAATTAATAATTTTATTGTATGTAACAAAATTTAAAAAAAACTCGTCTCTCCCAAAAGCTAAGTTAGTTAATGTACCCATATAGGTACATTTAGGTAAACCGTATTTAAAAATAAAGAAAAGATACACGGTAGAAAAGATATCTGGTACTTTCGTTCTGCTATTTTGTATGCTCCTCGACCAATTTCCTCACTGAACAAGGAACCAATCGGCAAAAAAAGATTTTTTGTATTTCGAAATACATTTCGTGGAAAAAGTTGTTCAGTATCATGAACTGAATTCTCAGTATCATGAACTGAATTCTCAGTATCATGAACTGAATTTACGCTTAAAATAGTTTCAGTATATTTTTGACCCTGTATAAAATCAACTAACTTGTTAATACCGTCACTACTTCAAAGACACGCCGTGTCTATGATAGTAGAGAATAAAATATTTGTAAAAAACTAAAAACTGACTTCACTCCCAAAATATACAACCGATTTGATAAAATTTCAATTGGAACTCCTAATTAGTATGCTCTTTCAAACAAAAAAAGTTTTTTTTAAATTGGACCAGGCCCCAGGCGTCTTTGAATTACAAGTCAATAATTTTTTTTTTGTGTTTGTTATTAAATGTTTATTTTCTGATTGTCTACAACGAAAAATAATCAGAGGCTCCATTTTTACCTTGATGGCTGACTACATTTGGAGTCTAATACGAAAAAGTCCCTGCGTACATAGAAGAAAAACTAAAACTATAAATTTTTAATGCTTTTTTCTGTATTTGAAGATAATTATTTATTATCCTTTGTAAATAAAAATCACTTACATATCAATTAAAGCTTTTTTTTTTCTTTTATATACTACTGAAACGTGAAAAAATAGAGATTTCCTTAAATTTTGAAATTTCGTTCTTGTAACTACAAAAGCAAACTTTATTACATAAAACTATGTTTTCTATCATTATTTACACATAATTAATCAAAATCAGGCATACAGAACCCAGACTCAAATCGTGTTTACTTGTGAATCGGTGAACATAGTTACATAAAATAATAATAAAAGATTCCGACGAATTGATAACCATTTTTAAGTCGTTTAAAAAAAGCTAGCAGTTAGTTTTTCTCTTTAATGTAAATTGAAATTCAATTTCTTTTTATAAGATCATTCATCCTCTTATAACTTGGTGCTCTGAAATTAAGGCAATCCGACTCTTGAAGCAAATAAGTACCTCTCGATCTCCGATTGCTATTGTTTAACATAAGAGCGTCAATCTACGTTTTAAAATAATATTGCTGCAATGTAAAATAAGGATTGCTTCCGTGATGGAAATGAAAAGAAAAGACGTAAAATGTACCAGCTGCTTCTCTTCCCGCGCAGTTCGTATAAGCCAATGGGCGGGAATCTGAATCATGATAGTAGGATATACACCTAGGAACCCATTTCTTTTTTTTGTTTACAGGTTGCCATCTCGCTAAAGGTGGCCTTTGAGTCTGATTGATATATGGGTCTTGGGGCCTTAGGCAGACAGTACCCAGACCCGCAAGACCAAAAGGTAACTTTTAAGTCTAATAACGGACGAGAAGGTAAAAAAAAGAAATCAAAGTAGTGATGGCCGCATCGCCTTAATATGTGTCTTGAGGCGACATCGTGTATGCTCGTCTCCTGTCACATCTGCCCTGATGAAGACCTCCGAATAAGAGCGAAACAATTTGGCCAGAAGCTGACTCTCTACGTGAGTAACCCGTTTAAATCGTGCCAATAAAGCCTTAACACGATACATTATTATTGTCCATTTTCTCGATTGGTTTTTACGATCTGCGCAAAAAGTCTGGCAGCTGGTACATTTTATCTACTTTCTTTACCAAGAACCTACTTTCTTTTTTCTTGGACCGGAATGGAAGAGTAATTGAACGAACGAGCGAAGTGTCTCAGTTTCGAAATTGGGCAAAAATGCTTTTGTCCGGCTGTCAGTTTGTCTGTCTGTCTGTCTGGCTGTTTGTCTGTGTCTGTCTCGCATTTCTCAACCAATTCTCGAGAAATTTGGTGAGAAGTTTCAAAAGTTATATAGATTTTTTTTGTTGGTTCAGTTTTTTAAAGTTTTTTAAAATGGCGGAAATATAAGGATTGAAATCTTTATAAATTTCAGCCACTTTGAATTTTTTTCAAAAATGTCATGTCATATGTCTTTTTGTTATCATTAGTAGGACGCAACTTTTTTTCTCAACAACTTCCATATACGATAAATTTCAACGGGTCGGAGGTTACTCGCGAGGTCTACAGTTCACGGAGCTACTAGTACTAGTGGTTCTGTGAGAAAGTAGACCTCGCGAGCCCTTACAACTATTTAACTTTTGTACTAAATATAGTCTGTGGGTTTGACCAATATGGGAGTGAAGTTTATAACTGTGTAATCTACTCATAAAGCCCTTTCATTTGATACCGCACATGGTTTGTTTATATAAAAAATACTTTATTCTCTGTATCGCCGACGTCACAGTTACTACCCACCATTTTCGTACTTGTCATCCCATAGTTGTATTTAGGACATGATACTGAATGCACTAATACAAATATACAATAAATCGATTTCTAAACAACTTTTACAAAAAGTCGTATGAATTTTTTTTAAATCCGTAATTTTTTTAAATTAAAAAAAAACTGTCTCGACCAAAAAATTCTATAAAGTTAACAAACATGTTTACCAAATTTCATGACAATCGATTAAGAAATGCGACCTGTAGGCGAGAACAGACAGACAGACAGACGGACAAAAGAATTTTCGGCTAGTCGAAGCTGAGACACTTCGCTTGCTTCGCTCGCTCGGTCAACTAAAATATGTCATATGATAACTATTACCTCCATCTTTCAAACCTACATCAGATCAGGGACGGACAATACTCGCTCCGAATCACGAAACACCGCTGTTTGTAAATAATCAACGCATTTATATTCCGAGTACGGGCCTGGCTCCGGACGAGCGTGATAGAAAAGTATTGATAGAAAAATGGAGAAGGCAACAGAAACGAGGTGAATAGATTCCAAAAACTTCAACACAGAAGTATTTTGTTTGCGTAAAATAAATAAATATATAAGGACGAATAACACTAATTGAGCCCGAAGTAAGTTCCAGACTTGTGTTATGGGATACTAACTCAACGATACTATATTTTAAAACAAATACAAATATATAGATAAACATCCAAGACCCAGGACAATTTGAAAAAGGCCATTTTCCAACTTGCCCTGACCGAAGATCAAACCCGAGACCTCTGGGTGGCGGACTAGCATGCTGACCACAACACCACGGCGGTAGTCAGGTGCGTAGCAACCTCAAAATATTTTAAATAACGCCGTAAACGCTGAAAATTAATAAATAGTTAAACAGATACAGATTCATGACAACGTCTTTATAAGACCGCCCATTGTACCTGTGTATTTAAAATTGTAAAACTTTCTTTTTATGTTATTTTTTTTATATTGGTGCAATAAAGAATTATTAATTCATTCATTCGTTCATTCTTTATCCTTACCGGGGTAGAAAGAATCCAGGGCCGTTAGACCAAAAGGCTTCGTTGGACCTGGATCTGGATGACTGAAGTAGATTTATGGAAAGTAAAGAAGGCATAGGCAATGGAGACAAGGATTTTCGATTTTACAGAGGCAAAGTCTACAAGTTCAGTTATTCTAAGACTCAGTTTGGCATGTAGGGTTGACGTCAGACAGGTTCTTCTTACTGCGTTGACTGTGCGACCCGAAGTGGGTCTTCCCACTTCGGGTCGCAAAGAACCTAAAGCCAAGAGGCTTCTGACACCAGAAGGCGCCATTTTTCCCTATCCCTCCTTGGAGGGCTTCGACGTCCTTGCAGGCTTCGTGTCTCCAGCGGTACCGAAGGCAACCCACCGGCCTTTTCCTGGTTGACCTCCCCGTATACGTTTTTCCGACATAACGATCCTCTTTCATCCTCTCCACGTGGCCCAGATAGTTGACCGGTGGTAAAACCATAGACAAATCATCTCTCGGATCCGGCTTTTTGTATTCTACCTCACACGCATTACATGTCATCTTTGAAGAAAATTCTGGAAAGCAGCTTTGAAGCTTAGGATGCAATCGGAAACGCGTAAATGTATGAGAGTCAATTTTAAGAATAAAGATTTTAAAAGGCTCTTTTAAGGCGTCATTCAACTTTAAGGAACTTTACCACCATCGAATAGTTTACAAGTTTTAGAAAATGCCACATCCAAGCATTCAGTTCTCCCTAACATATCAATATTAAAGCTCGCAGGTAGCGTGCTAACCTCCAATAAGGCCACAATTATAAGAGAACTGCGTTTCACCTAATAAACCCCTGTTAGTTTTGACTGCACCGTCACGTACGTTTATGTTACTACAGGTTATGTGCCCAGTCTTGCAGGTCTTTATCGTGCACGATAATTTAATCACACATTGTAAGGAAGTAAATTCTAATTTTTTTTTTTAAATTGCTATTTAATTTTACTACTGGTTATGGGCCCAGATTTAAGTTCTTGTTATGCAAGCCTCGTTTAAGAAAGTTGTGTCGCCTCGCAAGTTTACATCCTAATTAAAGAGGCAAATTAATTAGAGTTCCATTAACATTTCTCCACTGTAGGTAATAGGCCCTAAAAAGTGCTAAAAAGTTTGCAAAAAAAAGTAAATGTTTGCAAAGTTATGTTCTGTGTTTTTTTTTTTGTAACTTATATAAACAGTTAGAGGAATGAAAAAAATTATGCGAACGAGGCGACGGGTGAAATTTAGTCATTATGACTTTTTTTTGTCGATTCATTTCTTTGACATTTTGAAAATGGCGGGAGGGGGACTGAAAACTTTAAAAATATAATATTTTTTGTCATTTCGATTTTTTTAAATGTCGTATTTTTTTTGTTCTCTTATTAGGACGCAGCTTGTTTGTCTCGTCAAATTTTATCCGATAAACTTCAATGGGAAGGTTGACTCGTGAGTCTACAGTTCACAGAGTTAAAGTGTGATTGGTAAATCGAGCCTACAGCTCACAAAGCCACTAGTCAAAGTGTGATTTGTATAGGGTACAATTTAATGTGATTTTCTCAAGCGTTGTAAAATTTTTACGATCGCTTAGCGTGGTATTAAAAACACATTAGGATGTTTAATATTCTTGTTGAGTACAAAGTGTTAAAAACTTGTATATCACGTTGTAAAACAACAACATACTCACACTATGTTCATATAAAAACTACATGAGGCTATGCCGTTCGTTTAAAGGGTGTTATAAGTTTGACTCTAAGGTCTGTCTGCGTGTCTGTCTGTGGCATCCTAGCGGTCAAACGGATGGACCGATTTCAATGCGGTTTTTTTTCCTGAAAGCAATTTTTTTAGCTTGTGGTAGAGCCAAGCTACCGGCAAAACTCTGTTTTGCTAGTACCATGAATGGACCGGATCGTCCGGGGAAGTACCACACTCTCACAGAAAATCGACGTCTGAGTAGTAGCGTCACCGCTTCTATGCTTCGTTCGGTGAGAGAGAGAGAGCCGGTACCCCCCTCCCCCTCCCTTCTACATCCCTTCTATGTCTTCCCTTCCTAAAAGGCTGGCAACGCTTCTTTTCACCCCTGGTGTTGCAGTTGTCCATGGGCAGCGGTGATCACTTACCATCAGGTGACCCGCTTGTTTGTTTGCCACCCTATGACGTAAAAAAGCAAGTTCACTTTCAGTGGTTCATAGCTATGCTTAAGGAAAAACAGTTCAGTCGCTTAAAAGTTATTGGGGGTTAGTTCTTGATAGTCAGGGCTTTCCCTTAAAAAAATTTAGATGACACTATAAGAGCGAACCTGTCGATACGATATTAAATCGTATCAGTAGTTCCGCTATTCGTCACTAGATGCCTTTCTTGATATTTTCGTTCGGGTTTTTTAATTTGCCGTACAAATAAACTGGTCGGGTTTATTGAATTTTCTTCTGCATCAGCTCCTCAACGCTGAAGATTGTTCCTCATGTGAGTGACAGTATAAATGGATACACTCAAGATTTTAAAAAAATAATCTTGGTCTAGCGATTACCAATATTTTCGCCGATTCCTTTACTGTTTACGATAATGCTTTTCGCATTAAGTCCGCCTTACAAATTGTATTTTGTAGAATAAAGTTTAAATAAATAAATGAATAAAATGATACCTAAAAGCTTTTATTGTGAAGCCTAACTACTTGTAAGACAAATGTCATCATCATCATCATTTCAGCCGCATAACGTTCACTGCTGGACGTAGGCCTGTCCCAAAGATTTCCAAAACGACCGATTGTTAGACACAAGCGCCATCTATATGGCTTGCATTGCATTAAGTAGGTATTAAGTACCCTAGTATTGAATATTGTATCAATGCTTGATGCTTGTAGCATCCCCGTAAATAAGTAATTCAAGTAGTCGCCACTAGATGTTATATTGTACTAGTATAGATCATATAAAAGGAAATTTGGACAATGTCCGGTCTCTGTTTCAACGCGCCTTAGCTGCTAAGCAGTTACTAATAAATAGATATATACCAATTTCCCTCTTTCTCTCGGGCACCTATTTTACACCGATCAAGAGCGGCCTGCATCCAGCGCTTTCCAGTGACCTTGGTCAGGTCGTCTGACCACCTTGTGGGTGGGTGTCCTTCGCTACGTTTACCAGTACGTGGTCGCCATTTGAGAACCTTTTTGCCCCATCGGCCATCGGTTCTTCGCGTTATTTGTCCCGCCCACTGCCACTTCAACGAACTAATCTGCTGGGCTATGTCAGTCACTTTTGTTCTCCTACGAATTTCCTTTTTTCTGATTCGATCACGTAGGAAAACACCGAGCATAGTCCTCTCCATAGCGCGCTGAACGACTTTGAGCCTTCTTATGAGACCTATAGTAAGGAACCACGTTTCATTTACAAATGTAATAAGTTTGGACTTATTTGAGAATCGAGTTTGGACTCGATGGGGTTGCGACGTTTCATAAGAGAGTCCCTATGGCCACCTTCCAGCTCCATCGTCAGATCAGCTCTACGAGGGGGGGTCAAAAAGTTCGCGGAATGGAGGGGATAGCGGGGGGTGGGGGACCTGCCGCAGGTAGTAACTAATGAGCAACTCTTTGTGAGTATATATGCCAAGTTTGAACCTGATTGTGTCAATAACCTTTGACCTGTCGTCGATCAAACAAGTGAATCCGGAAGAAAAACTTGAACATGGAAAAAATCGAGTTTCGTGCCGTCATAAAGTTCCTCACTAAGCAAGGAAAACCACCTCAGAAAATTTTGGAAGAAATGTTATCAGTATACGGGGACTCTTGCCCTGGGAAAACCATGGTGTACAAGTGGAATAGCCTTTTCAAGCAAGGCAGAGAGTCTCTTGAAGACGACCCTCGCTCAGGACGGCCGATTGAGGCCACCACCTCAAACATCGTTGAAAAAGTGGAGAATCTTATACTGGAGGATACTCGTTTGAAGAAGAAACAACTTGCAGAAATGGTTGGAGTATCACCTACAACCATTTTAAATATTCTACACGACAATCTTGGGATGTCAAAAGTCAGCGCAAGATGGGTGCCAAGAATGCTCACACCACCACAGAAACAGCTGCGCGTCGAGTATTCAAAGGAGTTTTTAGACCTCTGTAGCGCCGACAAGGAAGGAATTTTTGCAAGACTTGTTACTGCAGATGAAACTTGGGTTCATCATTATGAGCCTGAGTCGAAGCAAGAGTCTATGCAGTGGCATAAAAAGGGTCAGCCCCCCCCTAAGAAATACAGGGTGTCACAATCGGCTGGAAAAATCATGGCAACTGTTTTTTGGGATACAGAGGGTATTTTATTAATAGATTATAAAGATAAGGGTGTTTCTATAACGGGAGAATACTACGCTAATCTACTAAGACAATTAAAAGAAGCAATCAAGGAGAAAAGGCGGGGAAAGTTGACAAAGGGTGTGCTGCTTTTGCATGACAACGCACCGGTACACAAGAGCCGCGTTGCGATGGCTGCCCTTCATCACTGTGGCTTCGAAATGTTAAACCATCCTCCCTATAGTCCAGACTTAGCCCCCTGTGATTATTTTTTATTTCCCAAATTAAAAAAAGAGCTTCGGGGGAAGAAATTTTCCGATGATGAAGAAGTCAAGTCGGCGATTTCGGCCTATTTTGAGGACAAAGACAAATCATTTTTTTTCGACGGTATTAATAAGTTAATAGAGAGATCTGAAAAATGTATTCGACTTAAGGGGGAATATATTGAAAAAGAAAAATAGTACAGTATTTTATTTCACCCCCCTTCCCCTCCGTTCCGCGAACTTTTTGACCCCCCCTCGTATGTCATCATAACATTGCATTGTCACACGCTATACATATACGTGCAAAACTTCAGCTCAAACGAAAAACGCGAAGTGAGATCTTATTACAGATAGACAAAGGGACAGGTGAGACTAAATAAAAGCTTGTAAAAGGTTTACAGAGCGGGGCGAACTACTACACCTCGTATTTCATGGAATGTTTAAACAAACATGGAAAAAATTAACAGTATATTTATTACGGAAATAACCCAATCCTTACTAAGCGTTACAAAAACAAATAAAACCTCCAAGTGCCAGTCAGTCCCGCTGTTGAAGAGTTCCGTACATCCATTATCTATAAAAAATTAAGTTTGTTGTACGGGAGCTCCATAAGTTTTATTTTATTCTGTTTTTAATAATAGTTGTTGTAGTGCTCCCTGCGTCACACTTACACTATAAATCGGCTCGGTCACACACCAGTATCAAAACGTCGTCCGCTCTCGCCGACAGCTCGCACGCAACTAACGTTTGACTACCCGTGTGCACGAGACAACAACATCAGTTGGATACAGAACACTACAGTTGTTACAGCGGCAACAGAAATACATCATCTGTGAAACTTTCAACTGTTCAACTATTCATGAGACAGTCTGCTGACAGACAGACGGACAGGAAAACAGACAGCTGAGTCTTAGTAGTAGGGACCTGTTTTCCCTTTGGGTACGGAACCCTAATAAAAACAGTATAGTGCGAAAACTCCATCAGATTTTACGGCTTTTTGACGAGTTTATGGTGTTTTGTGTTAATTACTAAAACACGGGTTAACAACCGGAATAGACGTGGGCTAATTAAACTATTAACACCTTATTTTGATGGGTAGTGCTTGCTAAGTGAGATTGGGTTTCAATCTTACTCTTACTACTATAGCAGTATTAGAATTTTATTCAAAGTGACATTATATCTTTTTTTTTAAGAATAAAATATTTATTGAGCAATTAGACCTTTACAGGCACTTTTACACGTCGATATTTGTACAGTTTTGTTTCGCCTATGCCACAGAATAAGTTTTAGTACCCTACGCACCAGAAGGGCTCTGTCAGTTTACAAAAATCATTATGTATTCCTAATGCAAATTTTATCACAATATAACATATAAAGCTTGCGAACGAGTGCCAAATCCAATAAACTGGAGCTCTGTGATCCCTCTGAAATGCGCGTTACTTGCGCTTTTGCAAGAAAAGTGACGACAACAGGAGTGATCCGCCCTTGGACGGGTGACCATAAGTGCTTCAGAAGGCGCGTATAAGCCGTTGCTCCCGGCTGTCATGATTGTATGGCAGTCGTCAATCTGACACCAGTGCTGGCCACTTAGACACAAAAAATTACAGAAATAAGTAATACTGAATAAATAAATAATAAATAAATATATAAGGACAGATTACACTGATTGAGCTAGCCCCAAAGTAAGTTCGAGACTTGTGTTATGGGATACTAACTCAACGATACTATATTTTATAACAAATACATATATAGATAAACATCCAAGACCCAGGACATTTGAAAAAGGCCATTTTCCAACTTGCCCTGACCGGGGATCGAACCCGGGACCTCTGGGTGGCGGACTGGCATGGTGACCACTACGCCACGGTGGTCGTCAAATACTGAATAGTTCTAAAAAATGGAAGCCGAGCTGACCAGTCACCCATTCACGAGTTGACGTGTAAATCAGCCATCGCTGAACTCAATTATACTAGAGGAAATCCAGTGACCCAGCCCATGAGCTGCCACTGAGGTTTCAGATTACGTTTAGTTTTCTACATTACTGAACCCAATTTTTGGATTACGGCTTAATATAATAAGCTTACTGGTCGGGTAATCCATACGTACGAGTAAGAAAACTGTATATTGGTGTAAAATGTAATGGCTTTCTAAAAGTGTGTAGTCTAATATAAAGAAATAAATAACTATATGTTTCAGAATTGCTTACAAATTATCAGATTTTCGACTATAACTATTCGTATGTTCTACTTGCGAATATTTTGTTTCTACTACAAACTTGTATTGAAATTTGCAGAGTTTTTAAATGTGTGGATTAAGTAACGGTAACGCTTCAGAGCCCGGGGTCTGCTACCTCACCTAAGTGATTTGACGAGGTTACTGGTTTTTACATAGAGCGACTGCCGTCTGACCTCTGCAACCCAAAGGGTAGATCAAAGCCAATCCTTGGATAAGTTTTAGCAAACGCTAGTTGGCGTTTGAAACATGGAATGATTTTTCTTTTTCGGATAATCAGGTGATTCAAGCCTGCAATATCCTAAACAGACTAGAAACCACTTTTCACAAAGTATTTTTCCCAATGGGATTCAAACCCAGGACCTCCCGATCACAAGGCGAATGCCTTGACTACTGGACCATCGAGACAATCATATAATTTTATCCAAATAATATTGCATGATTTTTTTTTATGGATTAAAAATCATTTTTTAAACACTAACGTATATAATCACATCACACTAATATAATAAAGGCGAATGTTTGGAATTTTATTAATAATATTATCCCTTATTGCAACTCCGTGAAGAACCTTGGGTTACAAATTGTCTCCACTCTTAGCTGGACCACTCACATAGTTGCAATTAGTCAAAAAAATCACTGTTAGTCTTCAACAATTAAATTGTCTTAAAAATTTTTTGCCTGTCAAGACAAAGATCCTTTTTGCCCAGTCGTTAATTTTGCCTTTTTGACTATGCTTATGTGTGTTTTCTTGACCTCAATGTAGATCTTCTTAAATAACTTGATGGACTCCTTAATAACTGCATTCGTTTTATCTTCTGTTTTTGAAAATATGATCATGTGTCTTCCTTTCGCTCTGAATTTAATTTGCTTCCTATTCGACAACGCAGGGAACTTCGGTTACTATGAACTCTTTTTTTTATCCACACAAATACTGACTCCCCTGAATATCTAAAATGTAAATTAAATTATCTTTTAGACACTCATGATCCTCAACTTCGTTCTAATGAAACACGCCAGCTCTTTATACCCCTTTACGGGAATAATTTTATGTCTAAATCTTTTTCTCTTCAAGCTTCATGGTTCTGGAATGCTTTACTCGTTGACATCAGAGAAATTTCTACCAAATTCTCTTTTAAAAGAAAGGTTCACGCATACCTTTTATAAACTTTCTTCATAAAGTCATTATTGTTTAGTTCTTCTCTTCATAGCTATTAATTGTAAGTATAAGTAAATGTATGTGTGTATTGTATAAGTAGATATTCATTTTGATATTCATATGGCGCGGACGGCCGAGTAAAAGGGGGGCAGAGCGGGGCGGGATCGGCATCTGACATCCCGAGTGACGTGAACTACCCACTTAGTTACTTACAGTATGAGAACAGATTATAATGTCAGGATGAAAACTTACTAACAGTCACGTCACCTTACCGATGCTGCCGTATGAGAGACCTTACGTGGGCCTTATAAAAATGTGATGAAAGACCGCGCCCCACCTTGCGCTGATCCATGGATTACAACCACACATCTTTAATCCTCTGGCACCACAGAATTGAATACTGTGTGTACAACTGGGCTTATCGTCTTGCTGAAACAATCTGTCATTGTAATAGATCGGTTTACCAAATAATTTAATGAATCATGGCCAAGCTACAGCAAACTACACAAACGAGTTGTGCACAGTGCGGCCGCTCAAACAAGACTACCCTCACTGTCGCTAAGGCGACCGGTTTTATAACTTGTTGCTAACGAATATTGCTATTTAAATCCAACTGTTGCATTTTGTAGTAAATAACTTTCTCTTAGCGCGTGTAAAATAATAAAAAGGGAATTTAACATTGAACTCTCCGACACATATATAATGGGTATATAATATTATTGTAAATTATAACGTAATATTTTATCATGTAAGAAAGTATATTGTATTGCTTTTTGTGCCGCATAATTTTCTTCTCTATTTATCCCTATGGTTGACTGGGAGAAAATGCTTTTAGAATTAAGTCCGCCATTTGTTGAAAGTATGTTTGTACTATAGAATAATAAAGTTTATTTAAATAAACTTTATTATTCTATACTAAAATAGGTGCGGGTAACACCGCGGGGTGCAGCTTGTATAAACATAAAAATATTTATATTTTTAATAATACAATTTATATCTTAACATTGAAAGTAATCCTATCACTCTTAAATAATGAACCTGAACGTCACATAACAAAATCCAAATGAACCCCGCAAATTGTTTCAACATCCACATTTTGCTTGCATCCCGTTGCGGTCCCATTTGACAGATTATGTTTGACCATTTGTCACCCGTGTATCTCGTATAATGTGGCTCCGACCCCTAAAAACGGGCTGATTATCATCGTGTTAGGGTCATTACGTAACAAAGGGGAATTGATTAATTGGGTGGAGTACTTTTGACCTAAAAATAAGTCAGAAGATACTAAGAATTTTATGGAGAAATTCTGACGGAAATATTCTTACTTAGCTCAAGCGGCAGTGGTCTAATTTTTTAAGAGCGATACCAGATTTGATGCACGGACGGCCTGTTTCTTGAGTTTTTCGTACAATATAACTTATTATAATATATACTTATTCTGGTTATGTAACATTAGTGCCTTATATTTGTTCCAGTAGTTTATACTAACTATCGTTTTTCTTGCGCGAAGCGCGCTTTAATAATATTTCTCGAACAGTTGCTGAGCTAAGCGGTGCTGACTTTTATGTATTAAGTATATTTGTTAATTAATTTTTTTAATTTTATAAGGCTCCTAAATAGGCTAGTTTTATTGATTATTGATTAAAGTAGCTTATGTTCAATTTTATTGTTAATGCCGGCCGCCGCCGCCGCTGCCGCTGGCGCCGCCGCCACCGCTGCCGCCGCCGCCGCCGCCGCCACCGCCGCTGCCGCTGGCGCCGCCGCCGTCGCTGCCGCCGCCGCCGCCGCCGCCGCCGCCGCCGCCGCCGCCGCCGCCGCCGCCGCCGCCGCCGCCGCCGCCGCCGCCGCCGCCGCCGCCGCCGCCGCCGCCGCTGCCGCCGCCGCCGCCGCCGCCGCCGCCGCCACTTTCGCCACCGCCGCCGCTTTCGCCACCGCCGCCGCCGCCTCCGCCAACGCCTCCGTTGAACGCTGAAGATTAAATTTTCATATCGGCACATCACTACTGTGTTCCACCGAACTTCAGCAGCTGAACTTCAGCTTATTTAGTGTGTCATCCCCACCGAACTTTAGACACTGAACTTTAGCCGCTAAACTTCGGCATAATCTGCTGAGACACTTAAAGTTTACTGTGAGTGGTGCCAGTGAAATTGTATTTATTCCGCGTATGCCACTCATCCCCAACAATTTTCCTTTTGAAAATACACAGTTCCATATGTTTACTTGCTTTGCTATGAAAATAAGTCACAGTTTTAGAGGCTTAAAGCTGCTGATGTCGATCTAAGGACTGGTTTTTCGCATGGCCAACTTAATCTGGCTTTCTCCAGGGTTAGTAACACTTCAGCTCTTTTCATATTGGCTCCCGAAGGAAAGAATTAAAATAATATTGACTTTTAACTCCTAACACTGTTACAAGTGCTTTCTCCCTCTGTCTCTCTCTCTCTCTCTCTCTCTCTCTCTCTCTCCCGCTCTCTCTCTCTCTCTCTCTCATTAGTTTTTATTTATATTAATACGCCGGAGTCATAAAGTCCACACGAACGAAGTCGCGGGCATCAGCTAGTATTATATAAATCTATACGGGCTAATCAAAAAGATTAAGCTAGGCCCACGGTTAGTTAGAGTCTTGTTATATGGGATTAACTCAACGATTCTATATTTTATAACAAATACATTATATAGATAAACATCCAAGACCCAGGTCAATCTGAAAAAGATTATTTTCTATCTTGACCTGACAGTGATCGACCACAGGACCTCCAGTGTGACGGCGTGGGATGATGCCCACTAGGCTACAGAGGACGTCGCTATACAACCACTCTCTGCTCTGAGGCAAAGTTGCTCATTCAACAAGCGAGTGAATTTCTCCAAGTCTACCTACTTAGACAAAGTGGCGGTAGTCTGTATTCATATTTTAACGATAACTCGAGTACCTGTAGGTATATAACAAAAAACCGCGAATAGATTGCCATTCCTATCGATTTTGACCACTATCACTTTTAACTTAGAGCATGACGACATATGATTTAGACCATGAGCGTTAAAACGCTCATGGTCTAAATTATATGTATCAACTCGTCTAAAGGCGAGTCGATACTGTGACCTATTTACGTTAGCGACCATTCGATACTAACTCATTTAAGCTTTTAATGACCAAAAAGTCAAAATCGGATTCCGTTCATCCGTAATATCTTCCGGGCAAAAGCCTCTTATGGGTTCAATGTCATTCAGTTATAGGTCACCGCCCTTGAGCAAAATCCGCCGAATCCGCTAAATCCTTATAAATCTGATAATAATAATGACGTTCGTATGTAGCAGGAACACAAAACAAATAAAGAAGAAAAATAGCCCTGTTAAATGAAGTATCCAATTGCATTAAATTGATGTATTTATGATATGTGTAACCTCTTTTTATATAAAATTGTTGGCAGATCAATGAAGAAATTTGTTTCACTATATCCTAGTTATAAGAATTTCTTCATTGATTTAGTTTTAAGTCTCTCGTCCTTTTTTGCGTTTTAAATTTTAAGCCCATTATCTTTTTAAGACATGCCCCTAAAATTTGAGACTATGTCTAATTGTCAACCTCACACGTAGACTTATATCGCTATCACGTAATATTTGCAGACAACGTAAAAGAGACTCATGTACCCTATTAGAAGGCCATTTGTATAGAAGATAATACAATCGGCTATCATGATGTCATTAAGCCAAGAAGAATACAAACATCGTTGAAAGACATTATTAATACAGCACGGGTTACTCACGTAAAGAGTCAGTCACGTAAACATGTCGGCCAGTAGCTGACTCTTTACGTGAGTAACCCGTGCTGTATTAATAATTTCTGAGTCTCACGTTAGTTTTAATCAAAAAATTGTTGAAAGACTTCCCTTTATATTCGTTAACAATCTGCCTGACTTAATTTTTTTATAAATTATAACGCTATTTAATTAAAGATACTGTTTTTCTGTCAATTACATAAAAAAATCTAAACTCATTAAATGGGTAGAATACTATGTATAAAATAATCTAGAATATGTGACTGATTGCGGAGGCTAGATTATTAATGGATATGAGGGTTCATTTTTACACATATAAATTTGAAAAACATGAATGAAAAAGGAATTACATGAGCTTTACTTCTGAATTAAATTTGTTTCTTAACAGAAAACTTAGTATCTTTTTTAAAAGATATCTTGAAAAACATGGATGACAATGAAGTCCATGAGCTTTACTTCTGCGTTGCTTGTGTTTTGTAACCGAAACCTTAATATCTTTTATTGAAAGGCTTTGTATGTGAGAAAATCAGGCAGAGATTTGTTGCTACTATATATCGAAATTGTTACATTTGGGATAGAATATTTCCATTCTTACTTTACGCATCTTAAACATAATAGAATTAGAACGTTTTCTTCATGGAATTATACGAATTCGAGAGATAGGTAAGTAGTCTTAATCTTGACAGAGTCAAATTGTGTGTCTACACTAGACACACAATCCGCTATTTTCCAACAAGTCAAATCAGATACTTTTTTTTGAACGTCAAAACAAACTTTATCTATGGGATTTCTATGAAATACAGGCAGATGACGTCATAGTTTCTTGGAGTCAAACAGCATTCTTATTATCAGTTTTTCTGCATTGATAAATCAAAAATCACGTTAAAATGGATATGTTCAATGACGAGTCACATTATTCTTTGATGTTTTATTTTTTTAACACTACAAAATAATTTATTTTTGACCCTGGAAAATACCCAATTGTCTATTGACATTTGATTGCTCAAGATTTCTGCATATTCTTTTGATCGATTTCTACAATATGTGCAACAAGAGAAACAATTGGTACATTCTACATTTTTTTCTTGTCTCTTAGATCATCATGGACATAGTGCGATCAACCTTTTAAAAACGAGTCTATATCTTTCTAAAAGACCGGTAACGCTTCTGTTACACCCTTGTTGTTGCAGTTGTCCATGGGCAGCGGTGATCACTTACCATTAGGTGACCTGGTTGTTCGTTTGCCGCCCTATGACATAAAAAAAATACATAAAAGGTTCTCGAATGGCGACTACGCACTGGCAAGCAAAGCGTAGGTCAACCACCCACAAGTTGGTCAGACGACTGGATTAAGGTTGCTAGAAAGCGCTGGATGCAAGCCGCTCTAGATCGACCATTTTGGAAATGTTTGAAAATGAAAATGAAAATATCTTTATTGGGGAAATAGGAAATTTTTGATACAGTAAACATTGGCTAACGATGACACCTGCAGTAGTTAAAGTAACTGTGTCGCAGATGTCAACGCCCACCTCCAAAATGAAGATGTTTGGGAGAGTTGTCCAGAGTAGCAGACATTATGCGGCTGAAATAAAGATGGTGAGATCATCATGGAAGGAATTAGGGATTTTTCCTGCTTTTATCACTAATACTAGCTAGGCGGTTACTTTTTTTTATGAAAATCTATTTTTTTTTTGTCACGTCATTCCCTAAATACCGAGTTTCATCAAAATCGTTAGAGATGTTTCCGAGATTTTCATTATATATTTAACATTAAGTAACAAACACTCTGTCCGATCCTGTAGGAGCAACTCTGACCGTCAATATGAACAACTTTTTATGAGACAACTTTTCTTATGGGACCAATGCTTCAAGCATTGGTCCCTCGAAGAAAAAATCGACATTTTCATACAAATCACCGGGCCGGCCGAACACTTTTGTATGAAAATCGATGTCGATTTTTTCTTCGAGTTTCAAGCATTGGTCCCATAAGAAAAGTTGTTCATATCGTCGGTCTGAGTTGCTCCTAGTCCTACAAGGATTGGACAGGGTTTCGTTACATATTGTATACAAGAATTGCTCGTTTAAAGTATATAAGATTACCTTTTGAAAATAGGTATAGGTGCCTTTAATTTATAGTTAGTTCGCCCCTGTACAAGATACCGGTGGCTTTTTAAGGGGGTTACTTACAAAGGTCGCTCCAAAGTTTCGGGTTCTCGACCGAAGTTTGGACCTTTGATAAAGTTCGCGACCTGCACAAGTGTTAATAGTGTTGATTTATTGTCGATCGAAACACGTACCTATTACAAGTTGGTGATTTAGATGTATTCAGTGATTTATATATAAACAAATCTAAGTCCTTTTAAATTATTATACTTAACATCACGGGATTATCAATGATTCATTTAAGTGTTGCCATTTGATAGTCAATAATTAATAGAACCGATACTATACAAAACGATACAATACAAATCAACTTTATTGCACGATATTAGACACACAAAAATTACAAAACAACAAGAAACAATATAGGCACAAAGGCGGACTTATCGTTAAACGCAATCTCTTTCAGACTTTTGGTGGAGAAAAAAAATATGTAAAACAAGGTGAGCGCAGTACTAATTCCTATAATTTTTTTACATATTTACATGTGAATATATAACTTAATACATATACATGTCGCAGACGGATGAATAAAAGGGGGCAGAGCGTGGCGTGATCGGCATCTGATATCTCAAGTGACGTAAACTACCCACTTAGTTACTTACAGTACGAGGACAAACTGATGTCAGGATGAAAACTTACTTTCAGTCACGTCACCTTACCGATGCCGCCACATGAGAGATCTTACGTGAGCCTTATAAAAATGTGACGGAATTCCAGTGCCCCGCCTCCGCACTGAATCATGAATCGCAACCACCATGTCTGGATTCCCTGGCCCCACAGAATTGAATACGGTGTATACACCTGGGCTTTCCGTCTTGCTTAAACAAACTGTCATTGTAATAAATCGGTTCACCAATCCACATCTATTACAATAATCACAATTAAATGAGTCATGGCCAAGCTACAGCAAACTACACAAACGAGTTGTGCACGATACGGCCGCCTGAACAAGACTGTCCCTGTCGCTAGGTCGACCGGTCTTATAACTTGTTGCTAACGAGTATTGCCATTTCAAATCCAACGGTTGCATTTTGTAGTAAATAACTTTCTCTTTGCACGTGTAAAAAATAATAAAAAGGGAATTGTACATTGAACTCTCCGACATACACATATATGATACATATATCTCACATAAATATACATATACATAAGCATAAATAATACATACTTATACGATACATAAAAATATTTACATAAATACATATAGTTACACTAAACAGAACTGATTATATTGTCAGGTAATATTTATAAAGGCGATTTATAAAGATTGTTTTAGTCTGAGCAGTACGAATACTTTACTCAGTGGTCGCGCATCTAAATGTGACAACAGTAGTCGCGCGAATTACATATGTAGTCCATTTTCAAACTGAAATAAAAAAATATTTAAACCCTATTTATTTAATTTACTTATAACTATATAATCACTATATTTATCTTAACTAGATACAAAAAATAAAACTTAATCAAAAACCTCTGTGTTATAATGAATAAACAAAAATAAAAATCTTCAATAAATTGGCACGAAAATTGCAAGTCTTGCTCTAATTAATATCACAAAAACCTATTTATTAAAAAAAGTATTATAAATAATATTTTCTGCTCAGTGAAGAAATATTATCTTCGAATAATTCCCACAAATGAACTGTATGCACGCTGTGTTCGACTTTCTAGTGATTTTATTGCGCGTTCTTCCATAATCATGACAACGGCGCACTACATTACGCGACATCGCCTCTGTGGTTAGTGGATGTCTTTCTGGGTCCAACATACATAGAAAGCATTTTATTTTGATTGTTAGAGACCTTAGCAACGATAACTTTCAGTTCTTTTCTGATCCAATGGTTTTATTCAAACCAGAGACAGGTCGATCAAGAAGTCATGACGAAAAACACTTCTATAGTTTTTGTTTGCTGTGTAAATGCATAATACGTTGAGTGCACTCAAATTTGGAAAGTCTATGAACACCGTTAGAGTCGCTTAAAGTGTTCTTTGACTTACTAATACGTTCCTCCTTTGTTTAGAAAAAGAACTCCGGACTCCGAATTTCAGTCAGTATGCATCTTTCTCTGAGGTAGCGCATCATCTTTAGAGATTTCGTCCAACCACTCACCTCCGATATCTCCTTTTTGATTTGATTTACATTGATGATTCTGGTCTTCCAAATGATCAACTTCTTCGTTAGAGCTTAACTCAGATTGATAATCTTCGTTCTCGTCATCAACTTCATTCAATCACACCTCAATCTGTGCAGCATCTTGTCGATCGTCCTGTTTTATTCTAAAATTATTTAGTTACATCAATCTACAGCAACAAAATATAATAAAACGAGGTTAAACTAGGCATTTATATAAATTTGACATAAAATAAACGTAAACAAGAAAAAATTATGCTTAAAAAATACTTACGTAATTGGTCGCGTGGACTTCATATATGGTCCAGGATCTTTGCGGAGCTACTGTACTTTGACGACCTCCGTGGCGTAGTGGTCACCATGCTAGTCCGCCACCCAGAGAACTTACTTTGGGGCTAGCTCAATCAGTGTTGTCCCTATATATTTATTTATTATCATTTATTTACTGTAACAAACCCCGCACGTGACCGGCGCTTGTGCTGCACTGAGACCATCTCTCGATTGTTCATTTAAAAGTACCTAGCGGCACATGAAACTAACGCTTACGATTTTAGAGAAAAATATGATTTTGTATTAGTGGACTATATATGTAATCCGCGCGACCACTGCAGGGCTATATACTACTACTGATGACGTCAACAATACTATTGATGGCGAAAAACAATGTATCGATACTAGCGACTGTATCAATACTAATGATGAAACTATCGATTTTTGGAAATACGTTACAAATACGTGTAATTTAACACGTGAATAATAATTTTTCTAAACTAAAAACCGATTTCAACGCTAAACTTCTCAGCCAATTTTGATAATTTTTTTATGGCACCACCAAGAATATTCCAAATTGATCCAGGAGTCTTCGAGGAATCGGGGATTATGAATAGAAAAATTAACATTCGAATAAATAACCTTCTTCTTTTTAAAGTCGGTTAAAAATAGTATTTAAAGTCTGGCGGGTTAGTCTCTTGGTCCAATTCAGCATTGCGGAACAAAATTGGCAGAAGTTGATAGTCGCCCTTTGTCTTTATATTCCTGCAACAATTTCTAGCTACACGCCTCATAACCTCATTCACTTAAAATATACGACTTAATAAAAAGTCCGACATATTTCATCATCGTTCTACTCAAAAACTGCACATGAAAACGCTTACCCAGCTACTGTTCCCCAGGTACCGCTCTGCTACCCACCCTACGTAGCGAAGCGTGAAGGACGATGAATTTATATTTTCTAAAGATGTCGCATTGCATACATCAAGTTTTAGAAAATCAATATTTCTAAAATAAATAAATTTCAAAGTAATTATATATCCAAAGTCGGATACTTGTGTTTTAAAAGACGACCATACTATATAGCTTCGCTCCTTTTTTCGAGGCAACAATTGTTGTGAAAAAAAACTATCTACTAATAAATATGGCCATGGCAATGATTTGACCACTTGCCTCATTAACGTCAACATAACAAAAAGTATATTCTACTTTTTTTTTTGCTAGCTAGAAGATGCTAGAAATAGTTGTTTATTTAAAGATATACGTATATTTTATTTCCAAAATTAACTACAGGTATTCGACATAGCTAAATGACTGTAATCTAGCTATAGAACTGAGATCAACAGCATTTACAAAACTTGAATAAACCTTCTAGGTTCAGTTTACACTGAACGTTAAACTAAACTAACTAAAACTAGTAAACTAAACTGTGTAAACTAGGTTCAGTATACACGTCATATCATATTACATAACAAATCGCTCGCATCGTTGACCCACAGAGCTCTTCACTAAAATATATGCTTTTATGTAGATAGATACATTAGAACGCCAGTGATATATCTAAAATGTTTATATCAAAGGCGACGGGCCATAAACCAAAATTGACGACGCACGTTATATAAAGTCGTAAACCGTCGATTTCGGGAATGCACCTGGTATTTATAATGTAATAAAATATTACGTCAATACTTCAGCGCCGTTAAATCTACGTCGACGAATTAGCCACTCATTTCAGAAAGACAATGAAGATTTATGTGGGCAATTACATTTGAGGGCGAAATGTCGGAATTGTTTCATTTGAAATATGAACCCTATATATAAATCCAAGACTTAATTATTAATATACGGACTAAGTACTCAAGTACAAAGTCAGCAGTGGCCGACATTTGGACTGCCTGGAGAGTGCGGTTTGGGACGACTAATTGCATATATCGAGTAACATTTGCCCTGAGAATAACCTCCGGATGAGATTGAAACATGTAGGCCAGTAGCTGACTTTTAATATGAGTTTAATGGGAGCAGTTGGCCTGGAAGGAGTGTGCATAACTAGCGCTTTCGCAAGTTAAACGACACCAGGCGCGGTCCGCACTTGGATGGGTGACCACAAGTGAAATAAATAATTCTCAAGCTCCTCCGTGCCTCGGAAAGCACGTATGGGCTGTTACAGCTCCCGGCTGTCATCATTGTATGGCGGCAGTCGTCAAGCTATGTCAGATGCCTTTAGGTAGCCTGAAAAATCTGACACCAGTGCCGGCCTTACCCATACGAAAAACAAACAAACAACAATACGAGTATATCGCATATCAATAACGTTTGCGTATCACGTTAGTTCTAAAATAAAGTTCCAACACTTTATGGAGCCTCAAAAATGTCCGTCGGGTGCAAGTAGGTAGCGTAGAATAATAAATGATGACGCAAAAGCCACTCCACTACTGGGCATAGACCTCTCCCAAAATGACCGATCTACAGCGGCCTGCATCTAACGCTTTTCACCAATATTAGTCGCAGATCGTCTACGTCAGACCATCTTGTGGGTGAGTCTCCTGCGATTCACTTGCCAATGAGTGGTCGCCATTCGATTGCAGATGACATAATTGGGTATTTTCCAGGGTCAAAAATAATGTATTTTGTACTGTTAAGAAAACAAAATATCGCAAAATAATGCCATTTGTATTTGACATTTCCATAGATTTATTACTGCAGAAAAACTGATTATAAGAGCGTTATTCGACCTGCCTGCCTGACATGCCTGTATTTCATAGAAATCCCTTAGAAAATGTTTGTTTTAACGTTTGGAGAAAAGTATTTGATTTGAGTTGTTGGAAAATAGCGGATTATCAGGATCTGTGTTATATATACCCCCGATCATCACGCCATCTGCGCCGCTATTTACATTTTCTGATAAATTTTCTGTTAGTTTTAACTACCCTGTGTAAACTCGAAATGTAAATTAATTTCGATCAATTGCTTACCAACCGTACTTCCATTAGAATAAGAGTTAGTTTGTTTACAATGCCGATTGTGGAATCAGATAATTCTATTATCAACAACTCGAACTTGTGAAGGGGACGCTAAGTGTTTTCGTCACTTTGAACTTTGTTTTGAACTGCCGTTGAAGATTAATAAGCTTTTAATACTTTAAGTACATTTACAATACTGGTTATTATTGCCAGAAATGTTTTAAAATGTTCCAGAGCTTCTCCGGTTCCAGGTTAAATTAGGATATTATTAAATTATGTGAAACTTTTAAAAGGTGTAATTTATGAAGCCGTCCTATCGAGGCCTGAAGCCTAGAATAGGACACCAAAAAAACCTTTTCCAATGGGACCTGACCTAGAATCTCAAAATAGGACTCTTTAATAATCTATTCTTACAGCCTTAGAATAAGTTCTTTTAAGGTCCCGCAAGGAAATAATTCAGATTGGCGGACAATATAAAATCAAGTATCGACCTTTGCAAATTCAGGACGCTGAGGTACACGTCCTTAGCGCCGGTTCAGTTGTTTGACCTGTGCCAGGGTAGTGATTGATATACTTACCATCGTGTAGAGGTGTGCTCCTGTGAGCACGATAAATATCTGATATGTTTAAGATTACCTGAGCCTGAGTATGGAAAGGGTACGGGCTAGGTATGCTCAAACGGTTAGGGCAGGCCTGTGTCACTCCTCGTTTAGGTATCGAAAATATACCTACATTATTACTTTGCGCGCGGTGACCACTTTAAAGGGGAAATTTAAGTTACATGGATCGTTTGTCCAGATTATTTAGAATGAAATTGGCTTGCAATGGATGTCTAGGTATCTAAACGAAGAGGTGAGAAGTTCTGACGCGAGCTAAATTAAACCATAGTGCTAACCGCATTAAGTAGATATCTCTTTGAATTTCTTTTCTGAGTAAGACTTTTGTACGTGAGTACTAGTATTTATTCTGTGGTTAGGGTCAGAAGCGTGATTCTTTTCCAATATGTACAATTTGACGCTAGTCAGATATTTATTTTATTTTTAAGTTTAAGATGTTTGCCATACAAGGACAATTCCCGAGTGTGAATATGTTTATATAGCGAGCTTTGAACTTGGCTCTGACACGCGACAGTGTGTCAGAGCCAAGTTCAAAGAGAACTGGCGACACAGCAGCCGTGTGTATATTCACATCTCACAATAGTCGAACCATTTCGATCTACTTTTGACCACAAGTGTAAATTGTGGCTAATAGGTACATGTTAGATCTGGTATTATATGACGTTAGAAAACAAACCAACTAAAACCACTATACGATTTTAGGAAAGTTATCATAGCAAAGTTAATTTTCAGACCTAACAAAACAGTTTTATAATGTTTTCCTTCAAGTTTCGTTTATCGACAAACTCTATGTTTAAATTACGAAGCATTTGAAAACTATTTGGACCCTTCACGCTGAAACTCTATGACAAATCACAATGATTGAGCTAGCCCCAAAACTTTTATTATAAGATTTTAACTCAACGATACTATATTTTATAATAAATTCATAAGCATTTATATAAACACCCAAGACCCAGGACGATTTGCCAAAAAATGCAATTATTCAATTCGCCCTGGCTGGAGATCGAATTCAGAACCTGCAGAGTGGCGTATTAACCACTAAGCCACGGAGGTCATCATAGGTATATTAGATGTTATATATATGTTTTGGCACCGATAGGATTTTTATGATGCTAAACAAATATACTATCGCTTTTGATGTGTCATTATTAATTGAATCACACTATTTTCAGGGTTCCGTATCCAAAGGGTAAAAACGGAACCCTATTACTAACACTCCGCCTACCGTCTGTCCATCCGTCTGTCTGCCACCAAGCTGTATCTCAGGAACCGTATAGCTAGACAGCTGAAATTTTCACCGATGATGTATTTCTGTTGCCGCTATAATAATACTAAAAACAGAATAAAATAAAAATTTTAGTGGGGCTTCCATACACCAAACGTGATTTTTTTATAGATACAGAACTCTTCGTGCGCGAGTTGAACTCACACTAGCCCAGTTTATTCATTATTTAATTAAATTCTGATTATAAATACATTGCCTGTTGTAAAACAATAAAGGAAAATTTTGAACAAATATAAAAAAAACTACTGTTTATTACTGTCAGCGGACCATGTATCAACAACTTTTAAACAAAGTTAGCAAAGTTAGTGGTCGTTAGACTTGAGCAACATTTTTGACACTGCCTTCGCACCTCGTAGGAGTATAAAGTTCTAATAAGGTTTGTTCTTTTCCAATGTCTGTTTGTGCTGTGGAAGTGCCATTTTTTGAAACACGGAGTCACTGAACAAATGTTTTTTTTTTTAATACAAAAATCAGTTCCTTTAGGATTGCATCTCACTTGTCAGCACGGAACAGCACTTTTCTATGCTGCTATCCTTTTCTGTCGTTCAGAACCGTCATTTGCCAGAGCGAGAGATTGCTCCACAACGATTCAGCACGGCCGTTGCTATAGCGTTCCGTCGCTCTCTCTCGCTCTAGAGAATGACGGTTCAGAACGGCAGAAAAGGAAAGCAGCACAGAAAAGTGCTGTTCCGTTCTGACATGTGAGATACAACCGTTAGTGACTCGAATCAACGTTTAAAAAATGGTGCAACTGTTTTCTTGTTAAAATGAACGAGCAAAGCAAGAGACTTAATCCAAGACTACTAGGTTGAGCTAAGCGGCCCCGGTGGAAGTGTGCATTGCTAACGCTTTCGCAAGTTAAGCCACTCCGGGCGTGATCCGCACTTGGACTGACCTCAAGTGGCACAAAATTTATTGAGATTCCGTACTTTTGCAGGCACGTTAAACCTTTGGTCACGGCTGTCATCAATACTTTTAAATTATGAAGATACACTTACATCCAACATCACAATCATCATCATTTCAGCAGCATAACGCCCACTGCAGGACATAGGCCTCTCCCAAGAATTTCCAAAATGACCAATCTAGAGCGGCCTCTATCCAGCGCTTTTCAGCGACCTTAGTCAGGTCGTCAGATCACCTTACGTTTCGCTTGCCTGTACATGGTCGCCATTCGAGAACATTTTAGCCCCATCGACCATGGGTTCGTGGCGCTATGTATCCCGCCCACTGCCTCTTCAACGAGCTAATCCGCTGGGCTATGTCAGCGACTTCTCCTACGACTTTCCTAATTTCTGATTCAATCACGTATGAAAACACCGAGCATAGCCCTCTCCATAGCACATTGAGCGACCTTGATCCTCCTTATAAGACCCATAGTAAGGGACAACGTTTCATTCACAGATATATTATTATGGCTGTGTATGGTATCTATGTATGTGTATGTTACCTCTGACGGTATATCGGTACACATCTTATCACTGTCGGGTAATAAGATGGAAAAAGAAATCAAAATTATAGTGTTGGGTTGCTAGCCATATCACCCATAACATGATTTAAATCTCGCCCATTCCCTCGATTGGTTTTCACGATCTGCAAGTGCAGAGAGGCAGCTGATACATTCTGAGATTTTTCTTATCTCCCAAATAAATCGTGTAAGACATAATTATGAATTTCGGTCATTTATTGATAATCACAAAGTTTTTGTTTCTTTCCATGTTCGAAGTACGCAAAGAATTAGCGCTTAATATACTCGTAAATAAAATGAGGTTTATGCGTAGTACCGAAAACACAAAGGAGATTTTAATATTTTACCAGTTCAAGAGGTAGAGAGTTGGTAGAGAATTTTCAGCATCTTATTTCTAAAAGGGTTAGGTTCCTCCTTAACTTTTTGAGTAACTTAGAGTTAATTTGAAATTTCATTTCTAGAGAGATAAAGTTTCAAAGAAGCTCAGACCGGTATCTTTTATTAATAAATAATTGTATATTCTGCAATTGGTGATAAAAAACGTAGCGAATGATTCAAGTGTTAGAATCCCGAACAAGAGTCCCGAGTGACGCGATTCGAGTGATTCATAGCCCGCGATATGAATTCGTTTTATTCAAGATTTCATGCTATACTTTATACCATGACTACGAGAAAAAGAAAGATTTAAACGAAAATAAACATTTATTCTAATGCTTAAATACCTTGTCGAAAATGTCACTCAATCAAATCTTGAGGATTTATTTGTAAAAGGAGTTTGTATGTCGAATATTCTTTGCACAAGTCGTTTACATCTTTTTTTTTGCGCAATGATGTTGTTAAGCATTGAGATGGAGGTAGAATATATTGGTGTGTTCTAAATTCAAACATCAAATGCTTTTATTTTCTGTTTTCAGTGAATAAAATAAACTTTTGAGAGGGGAAATGGTATAAAAAATAAATATTAAAATAGTTATCCAATAGAATAGTTAATTGATTTCTAAATCAATAATAAAGACTAGTTTCTAGTTTGATGTTTAGTTTGTAATTTTATTTTAATTTTCTCAATATTTTTTACCTGTAGTTTTAATACCATTTGTTTTCTACGGATAAATAACTAAAATAGTCATCGCATATATAATTTAAGTCCTTTCAAATAAACAATCTAGCCGAGTAATGAGCCGTAACCAACTCACCGCAGTCAGATTGGAAATTGTATCTACCCGCTTTTCTCTCCACGAGTGGCGTAAGAGGCGATTAAGCAAGGTAAATAGTAAGGTAAGTACTCGTGATTCAAAGTAATAGGTTGGGGAAAAAGTCTTTTCGCATTTTATATGAAAATTCAAACATTTTTTAATATAGTTTATTTAAATTTAACTAAAGTATGTAGGTACCATTTTGTTCGATAACTTTTTGCCATCTTATAGGTAGGGACATGATCCCATTTCTATAGAAGTTTTGGGGCTTCTGATCAAAAAACTGCGTCAAGTAGTTTTGGAAGTCCTCTCGTGATGTTAATCTGACACTGCCTAAAGAATTCTGAAGAGACCGAAACAGGTGGAAATCTGAAGGTGCCAGGTCAGGACTATACGGCGGATGCATTAACACCTCCCAGCCAAACTCTCTTAATTTTTGCTGAGTGGTTAAAGATGTGTGAGGTCTAGCGTTATCATGATGAAAAACCACACCCCTTCTGTTGATTAATTCCGGCCGCTTTCTCTCAACTTCTTACTTTAATCTTATCAGTTGTTCGCAGTAGAGTTCTGAATCGATGGTCCTGCCTGGTGGTAGGTAACAGCTCATAATGAATAATGCCCTTCCAATCCCACCACATACACAGCATCACCTTGTTACGAGTTAACCCGGGTTTCGCCACAGTCTGTGAAGCCTGACCGGCCTTTGACCATGACCTTTTTCGCGCGTTCTTCTCGTACGTGATCCACTTTTCATCACCAGTTATCAATTTCTTCAAAAATGATTCGGTCTCATTACGTCGTAATAAAGAATCACAAATGAGTACACGGTTCATTAGGTTTCTTTCAGAGAGCTCGTGAGGTACCCAAATATCGAGCTTTTTTGTGTACCAATTTATTTTCAAATGCGCCAAAACTTTTTTTTTGGTCAATTCCCAGTTCTTTAGCTACGTCGTAACTACTGATATGCCGATCTTGCTCCACTTTTTCAAAAATAGCATTCATTTTATCCGTAACAGGGCGACCAGAGCGACGTGCATCTTTGACATCAAAATTTCCAGATTGAAAACGCTTAAACCAAATTTGTGCTACTCTCACAGACACTGCACTAGGTCCATAAACATCGCAAATGTTTTTCGCGACTTGCGTTGCATTTTTACCTTTTTGGTAGTAAAATTTTAAAATGTATCTAATTTCTTCATTAGATTCACTCATCTTGACGGTAAGAAAAACAAATGAAAATCACGCATTTTCCTAATTTGAATTTGGAATTATCTTCTTTAAAATTTAAACTTTTAAATGATACTAAAACCAGCCAAGTACAAATAGTTTTTTTTTTTTTTTTACAATTTATTGGTTTAGGCATTTGTCCTCAATCTCACGTGATGGAAAGCGACGATGAAGACTAGGATGAAGCATGCCTATCCAAAAGATACCCATTCAATCTACTTTTTAATGTCCCGGGGCTGTACTTCTCTGGGAATATAGACGCAGGCAGTTCATTCCACACCTTAGCTATTCGAACCAAAAAGGAATTGTCAAAGCGTTTAGTTCGAGACTTAGGTATTTCAACGACAAAGGGGTGAAACCCCCGTCCGCGCCTCGTAGTCCGATAGAGAAATGGTGAGGGTTTCACGAGATCAAAAAGAGCCTTCGAACACTCTCCAAAATGTATCCTATAGAAAACCGATAAGCAGGCTACTTTGCGACGATGCTCTAGGGACTGCAATTTTCTATTCGAAAGCTCATCGCTGTTTATAAGCCTGCGGGCTCTTCGGTCAACAGAGTCTAGTGTCTCAAGTTGGTATTTAGCGGAGCCATTCCACAAGTGACTGCAGTACTCCATGCAGGAGCGAACCTGGGCTGTATAAAGATTAAGTAGCCGTTCAGGGCTGAAGTACCGCCGGACCCTAGAAATGACGCCCAACTTCCTGGAAGCAGTCAGTGCCATCGACTCTATCTGTTGGCCGAAGTTGAGTTTGGCCGTAACGCTGATGCCTAAAAGCCCAAGATGGTCAACTATCGGCAAGGAAACACCTTGGAAAGTGGGTGTAAGTTGGAAGTTACTCTTTTTTGCAGAAAAGAGACACGCCTGGGTTTTGGACGGGTTGAACTTCACAAGATTGGCGTCACCCCAATCCGACACCCCCTGTAATTTAAAGTTAATTTTTCATTAATTTCAATTATTTCAAAAATTCAAAATTTCAATAGTATTGCCAAAGTGGTTTTATTACAAGTTCATACATACTATATGCGAAAAGACTTTTTCCTCAACCTAATATATACTTATAGTATGATTACGGCGAGAATTGCTTTCAATCCAGCAGGGAACTTATACAACGTGAAAGGGACTTACCCGTAATAAATCTAACCACAACTTATACTAGATCACTGTAGTATAATGAAATTAAAATAACAGACAAAATAAAAAAAAATGACATTTCCATACACATTGCCCGGGCGGCTGCACATTTTTGTATGGAAATAACGAATTTTATTTTTGTGTCTTTGCTGTTTTTTAAATTTCATTATACTTTAGTGATCTAGTTCAGCCCGTGGTCCGATTTATTACGGGTACATCCCTTTCACATTGTACAGGCTGTAAAAAAAAAAAAGAACCGAGAACACATTCGGAAGAGCGAGGTTAACAGTTGTTTTTAGCATTTAGCTTTCCTCATTCGAAATTACATTTAAATAATAAAAAAAACGAATTAAGTTTGTAATCTTTTCATATAACCCTTTATCTATTTAGACATCTTAATAAATAGGTTTTGAATAATCTATAAACAATGAAGACATACAATTTGGCGCTACTTTATTGCACAAAATAAATAAATACAGGACATTATAATCTTAAAAACTAGGAAATGTGCAAAAGGCGGTCTTATCGCTAAGCAATTTCTTCCAGGCAACCTCGCTATATAGAAAACAGTAATGGGAAATTAGGTAGTGCGGGTCAATATAAACATACTTATATACACTAATTACAATAAACATACATCTTACATAAATACATACAAATTACACTGAAAAAATAAAAAAGATATTAACAGTATTTACGAGATAAAGAGAAATGGAAACGAGGCAAGGATATTTATTTACCCTTATAAGGATAGAAAATAAGATTTAATTTGGGATTTGAAGCTGACTTGCGTTTTACTTGAATTTTTTACAAATCTCATTTGAAAACAAACATTAACATGCGAGTCAGTTCGTTTTGTTGCTATTACAATTCGTTGACGTCCAGATTGCGTGTTAATGGAATCATTGGTTCGAATTGGAGTTGTCTCGAAGGGTAGCGGGTTCGATAACCGGTGCCTTAGATCGGAGAAACTAGAAGATTATTTAATGTCAGAGATTTAAATCTGATTGGATCTGGTTCAAATCTGATGATCTGAACAAAAATTGTGATATATTAATTATTTTCTGATTTAAAGGATTTAAATTCTGAATCATTACTTGATTATTTAACAAACTTCCAAAAAAGAGGAGGTTATCAGTTCGTCGCGATTTTTTTTATGTATTCATCGATAATTCAAAGACGCCATATGTATTTTTTTATTTATTTCATGAAGAAATGCCCAACCCACACCATTCACCCACGCGGATGGGCAGCGGTAGTATGGGGCTTGAACCAACTAAAACTTCATAGTGCTTCTATTCGTCTTTTTCTGATTTGCGTGAGCGCTAGGCCACACCTCTGAGCTAGAGCAACCATATTTGCCTCACTCAATTATCTGAGTAAAAAACAGAGCCACTTCGTTTTTTGTCTGGCTGCTGCATTATTGTTCATTGTCGTCTAACAATAACACGATTAGAGATTAAGATTCATAATCCGTCTTCTATCAAAGTGAATATCGATAAAAGAAATTGGCCATTTTTCTTTACACCACAAAATTTGAAGCGAGATTAAAATTTAAGAGCAAAGACATATGCAGTGCACGATCACTTTTAAATACCTTACGGGATAGACAGGACTTATATTAATAAAAGTCTATAGAGATTTTTCGACCTCCGTGGTGTAATGGTTAACACGCTAGACCGCCAATACGGGGGTTTTGGCCGCCAATTCGATCCCCAGTCAGGGTAAGTAGGAAAATGGCCTTTTTCAAATTATCCTGGGTCTTGGTGTTTATTTAGGTAAATACGATTTATCTCTACATGTATTGATTAAAAATTATAGTATTGTTGAGTATCCCATACACAAGTTTAAAACTTATTTTGAAGCTAGCTCAGTGTAATTTGTCCCTATATATTTATTTATTGATTTTATCTATAAACAAAAAATTTATAAAACAAAATATTGCTTACTTACACATACACAAAAAATAAACAAAACACCCATCCACAAAACATCCCTCATCATCATCATGATTTTAGCCTCATAAAGTCTACTGTTGATCAAAGGCCTCTCCCAAAGATTTCCAAAATTACTGATCTAGAGCGGCCTACATCCAACGCTTTCCGGTGACCTTGGTCAGTTCGTTATAGTCCCTATAAAATATTTATTAACTAGTTGATTACATATAAGTAATCAATATAAATTCTCTATTGATTATGGTTGTGTTAGAATAAAGCTAAAGTCAAATTGTAGCAACTTTTAATAACAACAATAAAATTCGAAAGTTCTAGTTATATTATCATCAAATAAATAGGTACAATCAGACGGAAAATTGTTGGAAGCAACGTTGGAGTCGGCGATAAATTCTATAATATAGATTACACAGTAAACAAAGTCGTAAGCCAAAACTAGTAACTTCTAATACTAATGACCGGATTACACCATCGAATAAATAATTTAGCCAGTGTTCTTGGCATCATGCCATATGAATCTCATTTCGATTTTTTTATTTAGATAAATTAAAATAAGTTAAATTTCGATTTGAAATTGGATTTAAAATTTAATTTTTAAATATCATATTAGTATTCAATAAGAATCAAATAAATAGACATAATATATAATCAGCCTATATAACCAGCCAATCTGATATCAGAAATAAATTCGCCTTACATTACAACTAGAAATATACAAAGCCGCGGGCGAAAGTTACTAACTTCTAATACCAACGTCAAAACTCAAAAGACCTGGTTATATCATCAAATAAATAGGTATAATCAGACGGAAATTTGTTTGAAGCAACGCTGGAGTCGACGATAAATTCCCAAGTTTAGGTGTTAAATAGATTACAGTTTGTACGGAATTCGGATCCTTCATTAATCGAGGAGTCAGCTTTTTGGTGATTTTTGGCTTTTCTGTTAGTTTTGTTGTTGTTCCTGAAACAAATAAATGAGTGTAGTGTTTTCAATTATTATTAAGAGCTGATTCGGTCCGTCAATATAAACGACTTTTTTATAGGATCGATTTTTGAAACGTGAAGTCAAGAGAATTTATTTTTTCCATGAAAAAGTAACGTTCGTTTTGTGACTCCGCGTTAAAAAATTATGCTAGAATGCTGAGATCTCGAAAATTGTCTCTTTCATACAAAAGTACTGGACAACTTGTAAACATTTTTTTTTTCGAATCTATTGTAAATCGCTCCCTCAGTAAACGGCGATTATAGAGAACAAGATAATGCCTGCGGCTTTGCATGGTCAAAGTTGTATGAATTCCACAGGAATCTTCTATTTACCCTGTGTAATAAAGTAATCCAGTTACAAAGTATAGATCCTATGTTACTGGATTACTAGCATTAAAATTCTACATGCCAAATTTCCTTTCAATCCGTTCAGTTTTGGCGAGGAATCAGAAAATTCAAAGATTCAAATGTGTATTCAGTAATTAGACCTTTACAGGCACTTTTACACGTCAATAAGTATAATTTATGTTACGTGTAAAGTATATTAAAATTTAATTTATTTTTTAAAGAAAAGCTACCGATACCAGCGCTTTGTAACGACCACTGTTGATAAGAAACGCCGAAAGAAACTCATTTTCACAGTATTGGTCGCCTACTCGCCAGAAGGGCTTTGACATATTATTATTATTGTCTTTTAATTAATAAATACTTATAATATAATACAATGATGACACATTATAACATCTAATGTTTGCGAACAAGTAAACAAACATAATTTCGTAAAAAAAAAATAAAAAAATATTAAGTAGTCAAAAAAGCAAAGCCGAACTGACCAGTCCCTCCCGGCAGCACTCGTTCACGAGTTGACGCACGGAGCAGCCATCGTTAAACTCAACCATATTAGAGGGAATCCAACGACCCGACCAGCGCCACCAATACAAACAACGCTACACCCATAACAACTTTCTCATTATAATAATAAATAATATTCTCGCACACCATTACGCTAAATGTGGCCTTTGAGTCTCGGCTCTGGGCTCTCTCTTTTTAGAACCGCAAGGCCCAACACGCTCTGTCTGCCTCATAAGGGATAAAGACGTAATAGTATGCATTGGTTTAAACATTTCGAATAAGGTGATTTGCACACTGCTCCGTATCCCGCTGCGTACGGGGCCGGACTGTACGCAAGTATCTCAATTTGTATAGAAAACACGCATAAGACGCGTCTATGCGCGTTGTTTTTGTATGGGGACCCCGTGCTACGTAAGCAGGACGCGGAGCAGTGTGCCAATTGCGCAGAGTTACATAATTCGTGGTGGCAGACAGACTGGCTGGAGTGCTTTTTGTTGTAAGCACTAATTTTACTTTCGCTAAATCTCAATATTCCTGAAATCAATCTGAACAAAATAATTTCCAAAACCAAGATTTCCTGCGTAAATCTACCTGAAAGTTGGCAAAATGCCACTCGTGAGCAACTTTGAAAACAATGTGCTAAGCAAACTTCCTTACCGCAAGTAACGATGGCGACCGGAAGTTGGGAGTGGGGTGAAACAAACATGGCCGCTGCTACCATCTCCGGGTTCACGTTTTGCGAATATTGGAATCGAGGATTCGACCGACGACGAATTAGATCTGACGGTCGGCTCCAATAGGTTTTTTTTTTTGTCTTTGCTGTGGATGAAGTTTGTTGATATTTTTGTGACAAATTCGTTTGAGCAAGACAGGTCAATCAAAAAAATGTAAAGCCAACAGTTCACAAAGTCAAAACCAAATATTTATCTTTGACTGTTATAGTGTTTGGATATTCGGCTGCTTTATATACCCAAATAATGATATTTTAAGTAAAATATAGGTTACATAATTTAAGTACTGTTGTAAAATATTGCACCAGATAAATTAATTTTCTGTTCTTTACCGAGCGAGCGAAGCATCTCAATTTCAAGATAGTCCAAAAATGCTTTTGTCCGACTCTCCGGTTGTCTGTCAGTCTGTCCAGCTATTCTCGACTACAGGTCGCATTTCACAACTGAATCTTAAGAAATTTTGTAAGAAGGTTCGAAAATGATATAGAATTATTTATTCGATTCAGTTTTTCTTAATTTTTCATCATGGCGGAAATATAAAGGTTGAAAACTTTAAAAATACCATATTTCAGACATTTCTTCTTGTTTTAAATATATCTTAAAACTTTTTTGTAACCCTTATTACGACGAAACTTTTTTGTTTGAACAACTTTTTATCCGATTAACTTCAACGGGTCTGGGTGACTCGCGAGGTCTATAGCTCACAGAGCCACTAGTTTGATAATGCATTCAGTTTAAAAATAAAATACTAAAAATAAAATAATATAATAACTAAAATACTGATAGATACATTCTTTAAGGTAGGTATATATATCATCATCATCATTTCAGCTGCATAACGTCCACTGCTGGACATAGGTTTTCCCAAAGATTTCCAAAACGACCGATCCAGAGCGGCCTGCATCCAGCGCTTTCCAGCGACCTCGGTCAGGTCGTCTGACCAATATATATAATCTTATATAATAACGTGACAACACTATGCCCGGGGCAGCCTTCAATCATTCGGGAGCTAGAAGGCTTCGAGTACGATTACTCCCATAGTCTTCTCACAGCCAATGCTTTAGCTTAACCGCTGCCCGTCGTCATCAACTCATAGCAGCTAGGAGGATACAGGGTTTGCGATGCTCCGCGTTCATCCTAGCGTTAATAATAGGTTACCATATGAAAGATGAATGCGATGGTCAGACATCTTCAATCTTCAAGAAGTGCAGTTCTTACTGGATGAGACAGGCAAGAAACAGGGAAAAGTGGAAAAAAAAAACTAGGGGAAGCCTACGCCGCAGAGGCGACTTCCGAAAACGCATAGTGGACTTAAATATTTAAAAGATCTTATTTTTTTGGTAAAATAAAGGTTTTTTTTACCCTATAAACGCAATTGTACGCGAAAATGTATACGAGTATGCATATGTGTGAACATAGTGTAGGTAAGTATCAAGGAAGAAATTTGCAATAAACCATATCTTATTATCTTCATACATCGCAAGTATTATTTCATACAACAACCTTATATTTGGCGCCCGATGTCTAATTTATTATAATAATAGGAACTTTATACAACGTTTCTACTACAAGTTAGTTGAAATAATTCTCGGTCCAAAGTTTCCCGAGGTTTCACCGAGTGATTCCTTGTTAATACTTAGTTAAAACATCTCGTTTTCATAACATGCTCAAATAATGTAAGCGAGGGAATCTCTAGGGCCCAGTTGTGTTCCCGTTGTGCTTCAAGTTTGAGTGTATTTGCTCGTTAATTCTTAGAAACTTAATAATATTTTTCCTTTACGAACTACGCGAACACTGGTGTCAGTTTTTTTTTAGATGGGTGATAAATAAAATCTAGCTCATCCATATTTTGGAAGTTACATTAAGTTATTGGTCCGGGCTGTCATTATTGTATGGCAGTCGTCAAACTATGTCAAATGCATTAAGGCAATTCAAAAAATTTAACACCAGCATTGGCCATCTTCACCATCAAAAATAAAACAAACTTGGAAAACTTCGCTCGCTTAAATAAATATATAGGGACAAATAACACTGATTGAGCTAGCCCCAAAGTAAGTTCGAGACTTGTGTTATGGGATACTAACTCAACGATACTATATTGTAAACAAATACATATATAGGTAAACATCCAAGACCCAGGACAATTTAAAAAAGGCCATTTTCCAACTTGCCCTTACTGGGGATCCAACTCGGAACCTCTGGGTGGCGGACTAGCATGGTAACCACTACGCCACGGAGGTCTTGTCACGGTACTTATCCAATAAATACTTAGGCTACTTTCACAGCTACATATGTAGAAGATCTGTACGTATCGTCCGTACGGGGATCTGGAGACGACATCGATCCGGGTAGAGCCCGTACAATGTTACCCGCTCGATCGTACCGAACTCTCGGTTCACAGCAATGCGGGTGCGGGCGTTTCCCGTACGTATCGCCCGTATTACGGCTGACCCGTACAGATCTCCCGCATAAATGTGAACCAGCCTTAGTAACAGAATTACGTAACAAAGGGACAAACCTTTATGGTAATGGGACCAAAAGGAACATACGTCCATGCGTGTATTAAAGTTGTGATAAGACGGCCCATTGAATTATGTAGGATACTCAAACTTGGGGTGTAAATCTAGTCAGTAAGCCGGTAAGTTTTCGTATTAGTCAAATTATGTTTCAACATTATCTCGGTACCACACTTGTATGTTGTTGTTGTTGTTTGAATCGTTGCTTTGGAATACAAATTGAAATGGTTTAATAAAGTGACATATTTTTTGCAAAAAAAACGGCCACTTATGGCAAAAATGCTAAGAAAAGCTTCATGTTCTCGTTTTAAACTATAAACAGTAGTTCATAAAATAGTTTGAAGGGTTATCTAGAGCTGCCTGAGACTAATTTTTTAATAATGTCTCCTTTCCTTTCAAATAATTTATTTTAAATACTGGACAGCACTAGACACCGAAAAAATTCATGTATTTATCACTGAATAACTAGGAAACTGTTATTATAACATAAACTACTAAGTTTGGTATGCATCGCACATACCTCATAACTCATAAATTATGCGTTTCAGACAAAGGTGGAGCATATGTTGAACAGAATACTAAATGCACTAATGTTTGGATTTAGAGTTGTAGTGTTAGTTTTAATCTGGTTTTGAGAGTTGCGCTGGAAATACGTGTTGTGTGACGTCAAAGAGTTATGTCACGAATTTTTATACACTAGTTTTATGCTGCTTCTCTTGCGGAGATCGTTAAGCCATTTAAAGGAAAGGGCGAGAATCTGCATCATATCGTAAGGCGATATGGCTAAAATCTTATTTCTCTTTAATTCCAGTTTTCTACTTTCACTCCTATCGTCACGCTTAGTAGTCTGTTTTTAACCGACTTCCAAAAAAGGAGAAGGTTATCAATTCGTCGCGATCCTTTTTTTTATGTATGTTCACCGATTATTTAAAGACGCCTGGACCGATTTAAAAAATTCTTTCAATTTTATCAAAATCGGTTGTGTAGTTTGGGGGTGAAGTCGGTTTTTAGTTTTGAAAAATTATTCTATATTTAAATTTGCCTTCTAATGTACAATAAAAAATTTAATTACTTACTTTGTAAGGTTGTCGACAATCTTGTCCAAAGACGTTTGCAAGTATATAGTTCTAAATATACGTATATTTAATTTGCATTATTTATTTCAGAAATCAATTTTTACTTTGACGAATAAATTTGTTTTTGTTTTTCGTGTGTGTAAGTGGTCAACACTGGTATCAGATTTTTCAGACTACCAAAGACATGTGACATAGATTGACGACTGCCATACAATGATGACAGCCGGGACCAACGGCTTATACATGCCTTCCAAAGCACGGAGGAGTTCGGGAAATTTTTATGCCACTTGTGGTCACCCATCCAGAGGCGGGCCACGCTTGTTGTTACTTACTTGCGAAAGCGCTAGTAATGCGCACTCACACTGGGCCACCAAGCTCCGAGCTTTGATTAATAATGATCTTTTAACACACACCGCAGTTCATTCATCAGTTGAAAACAAGCTTATAACTAAAGTTAAATCTACCTTCAATATATAACGTTCTAAACAATCCCGAACATTTAATCATTTTCATTCAAATTGTCACCAGTTATAATTATGCGAGAAGTTCAAAGGACGTCAATTAAATTGAAATTCTGTAAAACAATTATTATTTAATTTTGTTTATGGATTTCAAGCTTGCCATATCGATGCGTTATGTCAACTGATATGTACAATAGTGTTTTTACTTACAGCATTTTTGCACATAACCGATACATTCACATCTCCGACGGGGTAAAGAACCTACCCAATTGAAATACGAATATACATAAAAATTAACAACTTTTTGCTAAACCTATTTCAGTTAAAACATGTTTTGTCCCTTTCCCTCTTTTCAATATTTGTCATTGTAAGAACCTAACCAAAACTAGTTAAACTAAAATAGATTTAGGAAACGTTTGTTTATTTTTATGAATTAAGGTTAGACAGTAATGCTAAAAACAGTTAGTAACACGCTTATGGGGAACTGTATACTTTTTATAATTAATTGCCATTGTGGTCCTTGAAATGCCACACAACATTTTTTAACCTTATGTAAAGAAGGTACTCCGTGAGAAGGCTTATCATAAGACCGATGAATATCTTAAGGACAACAAAGCTTGAGCTTGGCGCGGTTCCCTCTTAAAGGTTTGTTTAGAAAGAAAAATATTTTATTCAGTGTAAATTTACATCAGGTGCATTAATAATTAACTAAAATTAGTTTTACACCGAAATGGCACCACTCAGCATAGGGCAATGATGTGCCTTTACATCATGCCGCTGGTCTTCCGTGGTACCAAGAGATAGAGAGAAAGCACTACCAGATATGCACTGACAATGATCAAGTCGAAACCATGTGATGTATAATACTATCCCACCAAAAGCATACCTGTTAAAAAGGGGGCCAAGTTCCTATCGGCTAATTGTTCGCTTAAAAAGGGTTGAAATCCATTCCAATGCCAAGTTTAGATGCAATTTAAAATTGATCATAATCATCTTCATCAACAGCCTGATCCACTGGTAAACATTTGCTATTCCCAAGACTCGCCACCACACCCAGTCCTGCGCCCTCCGCATCCAGCCATTACCCGCCACATATATATTTACTCACAAATGTCATAATTTGGTACATACTGAATCTACAACCGAAGTTGACATTTTATTAAAATTTTGACATTTAAAAACTTAAATTAAAATTAAGACATGACCGTAACTGAACGTATTATATTGAGTTTACCACTTTATTTTTCATTGATAGAATTTTTATATGATATTTTATGTAATCTACAAGAAAAGAAATTTTTTTTTTTTCAATATTTTCATCTCAAGCGGTAAATTTTTGTCTTCTTTCATGAATAAAATCAAAACATTTTACAATAATAACCAAAATATATTTGAGATTCTCATAACGAGCCCTTTCATTTGATGTACCTACCCAAAAGGTTTTGCGAAACTTTTTTATATTTATTTATAATTATAAATAATTATTTTTCCTGTAATCTACCTGTAAGCTTCTTTCAAAATTTTTGTTTTGTTTCATGTATAAAATCAAAACTATTAAAAAAAAACACTAAACATTCAAAAACAAAACTATTAAACAAAAGTGTATTTGAGATCCTCATAACGATCTCTTTCATTTGATATATGACTTAGTAAAACTTTTTTTTTTCAATTTCCTAATTTGTCTCTCGATAATGACCCTTATTTCAAAAAAAATACTTATTTACTTTGCCCATCTGTATATAGGTAATAGGATAACACCATTCTACAAAATTTCACCTGATTTGGTCAAATAGCTTCGGAGCAAATTGATTGTGTCAGACGGATGGACGGACGGACGCACGAGTGATCCTATAAGGTTCCGTTTATTTATTTTTTGTACGGAACCAAAAAATGGTGATCACAAGCTCAATATTTTTAAAAGACCTATTCAACGGTACCACACAATGTGGGTTAAACGAAAAAAGAATTGCTTTCCACCTTACATGTATTGAAGCTACCCCAATTTTTCTTATTCTGCCACTTTGTCGGCATGATTAATACACAAACCCATCCCAAAACTACAGCTTTCTAGCAACAACAGTCTCTGAGTGGAACTGTGAACAGACAGACAGTCATGGCGAAACTACAAAGGTTCCTTGTTAACCCAAAAAATGCAATTTTTTGCGAGCCACTCCGGGTAGATTCTTGCTATTCGGAAATTCCTACACTCGATAAAAAAGACAGACTATCATCATCATAATCATTTCAGCCGCACTACTTCTATTGGACATAGGCCTCTCCCAAGGCTTTCCAAAAGGACTGATCCATAGCGGTCAGCGCTTTCCAGCGACCTTGGTCAGGTCATCTGACCTAGGTCAGTACGTGATACGTACGCTTGCCAGTACGTGGTCGTCTTTCGGAAATCTTTTAAAACCTTTTCCTTTTTGAAGACCGACTATATTTTATATGTTTGGGACATTGAACTAAGGAAAATAACTTTAAATTTTGGTAAAAAAAATGTGACAAATAGTCTGCTTTCAAGATACTTTATAACTAATAGGGTGAAGAAAAGTTCAATAAACTCACACATCAAATATAAACTGTACGCGTAGACTGTCGATAAAGAGCCATATTTTGTCATTTATTAGATCGGACGATAAAAGGGGACAGTTATGTGAAAACTTTTAAGAAGAATGAATTTAAGAAAATATTTTTATACTCTACAAATGAAATATAAATATTTAAAAAATTTAAGTTGTCGATGATAACACAACTTCGTACGATGCCTTCAATTTTATACGTTGGATAAAAGCAATTTGTTACAAAAAAAACATTGATTATTGCTAAATTACTGTTAGATAAAGAAAATCTAAACAAAAAGTATAAACTGTGTAATACGACGAAACGTTTCTTTGATGAAATAAACTTACTTCAAAACATTACGTCACATAATTAATTAACAATCAACCTACATAATAATTGTTAAATTATTAATCAAGTTATTTAATAATAATCTGAAACTTTGTCAAAAACGCTTGAAACTTGCGACGGTATTTCCCCTGGTATTTTCCATAATAAAATCACGTAAACAGGGATCATAAATCAGAACAGCGCATGTCCCCATTGGGCATCAAAACCTATTACGTGTATCACTTTGATTTATGTTGTCTTATTACAGGCTGTTTTGTAAAGGCTTGAGCAAATTTAGCCGGGACTACATTTATTTTATTTTATTGGTTCATGTACACTTAAAAATTTATAAATAAAACCTTATAAAAGTTAACATAGTACATAGGTGGTACTTATTTCTAAAGAAATTTCTACCAGCAGACCCGCGAGACGAAATGGGAAGAAAGAGGTAATTGGCGTGTATACTTTGACTGATTTTGCAACCATACGCATTATTATAGTCTACGCTATACTGCACATATATATTTAAACTCACATCTCTCTTGCTTGCTGGTCTGTGAAAAAAGGGAGAAAACGGAGAACGTACGTACCGGATGCTACTTTTACTTCCTCAAGTTATTTTAATCTATATATAAGTCTTTTTTTATTTACCCCATCCTTTGTCATTGCATGCGATACATTATTTCTATCCATATTTTTCTTTACACACTCTATCTATCTTTTCCTCGGCCTTCTTCTGTTTACAAGTATAAAAACTATCTGTCAGATTGTTCTATCTCGCGAAAATCGTAACCAATCGAAGAAATAGGCGAAAATGCGAATCATGTTAATGGCGATGCTGCTAGTAACCCATCACCATTTTAATTTCTTATTCTGCCCCCTCGCCCACCAACACGCAAAAGTGTCCTTAGAGATTAAGAGAAAAGAAATAAAGATGCATTATTTATTTCTTTTCTCTTAATAAATATGTTCATTTTGATAAATAAATATATACCGGCGGGCTTTATCTCATGTTTCAAATTTTGGCAACACAGGCCCGCCTGTATCTGCTTGTTACTTTACTCCTCGTTTTCTAAGGCATCCCTTTTAATTCGCTCTCCCAAATGATGGACGGTCTCGTTTGTTCCATCTTATTGTAAAACCGTTTTGTTACTTGAACAAATGATATAATAAGATTTTTTTTAGTTTTTGTACTTATTTTGTACAAACTATATGTACATACATATATATTACGTATATACTTAATTACATTTGTAACAACCCATTTCTCGACTCACTGCTAGCTTCAAGCTCATTACAGTTTTAAACCCAAACTTGTGATACGATATATTTTTAACCGTAATTAAGGTTTGACCAGCTTAGCTCATCAACACTAGATTGTCCTCGTTATAAATTTAAGAATTAGGTTCTTGTCGGTGCAGTATCTACAACAATTTAACATACCATCTTTTAAAATTCAAGACGAGATGACCTTTGCTCTAAAAAAAAGTAATGAATTACTTAAATACTTTTTTCTAGCCTCTATAGTATTATTAAAGCGTATCTATGTCACAAATAGATGAATGGATTCTTTTAATATAGTACAAAATATAACTTTCATAAAAAAAACAAAGATAGCTAAGAATTCAAATGAAGCAAATGAATTTTGTAATTTCAGAACACTTTTTAATGAAAACCAATATTCAAAGATAAAAAGATGGCATGGTTCAATATTAAACCCGCTTGCACACGTTTTGCTGACACTTTCAATCGCTTTGATCTGCGTTCAACTCTTTTCATTTCATCAGTCAATCTTTGCAATTGTGATTGAAGTTACATTTCATGTAAGAATTTTAAAAATTGTGATTGTAGTTACATTTCATGTAGGAATTTTAAAAATTGTGATTGAAGTTACATTTCATGTAGGATCTTTAAAAATTGTGATTGATGTTACATTTCATGTAGGAATTTTAAAAATTATGATTGATGTTACATTTCATGTAGGAATTTTAAAAATTGTGATTGATGTTACATTTCATGTAGGAATTTTAAAAATTGTGATTGATGTTACACTTCATGTAGGAATTTTAAAAACTTGGTGTCGGACACGTTCATTCTCACTAGTACCATTGAAATTTATCCCATGTTATGCATTAATGCACTGTTCTAGTGCGACTAGAATACAACTGCGAGTTTCAGTTGTTCCAGTATCAATATTTCTCAAGAAGTAGGGTATATTAAGAGAATGATTCTGGGATGTTCTAGTGGTAATTTTAGGTTCGATCTAATGCAACTTGGGGAAAATGTGAGTGTCAGTAGTTTTTGGTCTAGAATAAGACTGTATACCTTTTTGTATCACTGTTCATTTCTTTCTTATAAAACATTAATTTTATATTTATGTTATTTTTTGACTGACTCTACTTTTGGTAATTACTTACACTAATGAAAAGTTAAGCTTACGCCTCGAGGACTGTAATTGTCAATTTTTCTTTCGATTTCATAATATGTAATTGTTGACGTCAGATCATTTTTTTTCAGCAAAGTTTAGTGCTGCTTCCTACGCGCGAGTGCAGAAGAAGTGGCAACAAACTGCACTGTAGCATTTTCTACAAAGTCGTCAACCTACAATTATCCTCATTTGTTTCAGTACTTAAATAAATGGAGGATAATGGTAAACAATCGTGACACGTCTTTTTATTAAAATATACACTTTACAAATACCCCTGCTAATTACAAATCAATTAATTTATAAACTATTAAAATTTACACTTTATAAATACCCTTGCAAATTACAAATCATTTTTTTTAGAAATCAGGGGCTCTGTGAGCTTAGACCTCGCGAGTCATCCCGACCGATTGAAGTTCATCAGACAAAAATGTTGTTCAGACAAAAATATTGCGTCTTAAGGGGTAAATTTTTTTTATGTTTTTTTTTTTTCGAAATGTTTATTATATGATGTTTTTAAAGTTTTCAACCACGTTATTTCCGCCATTTTGAAAAATTTAGAAACATTGAATTGACATAAAAAAAATCTATATTATTTTCGAAACTTCACATAAAATTTCACGAGAATTGGTTGAGTAATGCGACCTGTAGGTGAGATCAAACTGATAGATAGACAGCAGGACAAAAGTATTTTTGGCCAGTTTCGAAACTGAGAAGCTTCGCTCGTTTCAATTATAAATTAAATGCTTAATTTTCAATGTGTAAAGATATTAATTTGTAAATTGTTTATTTTCATAAAAATAAATGTCAAGATTGTTTAAATCCAAATGGAGTATATTAGTTAAGTGGACTGAATAGTCATTGTTATGCCATAATTATGAAAAAAGAATGATGTAATTTAATTGAAGTTAATGTCAATTTGTAAATTTAGTATGTACCCAAGTAATGAACATTTTTGTAATTTTTACAAGCTGTCAATTTTTTTCCTTATCTTTTATATTAGCGGGTGAACCTGCCTAATTTAATCAAGAACCGTATTAATAAGACGCATTGTAACTTTATTGCTATTTTTAAACATATCATTAGTATTTTATTTATTTAAGTTCACTTCATGCTTATTTCCGAAAATGCTATGCACACCTTCTAAGGTGAACATCACTTGCTTTATATACATGCTTAAACACATAAAAAAGTTGGTACTTATCTTATCAGTCAATGCAAACACAGTTTGATGACACAAAAGCGCATTCCTGAGTAAACAATAACATCATCAACATCAGCCGCATAACGTCCACAGCTGGACATAGGACCCTCCCAAAAAAATCCAAAATTACCGATCTAGAGCAGCCTGCATCCAGCACCTTCCAGCGAACTTGGTTAGGTCGTCTGACCACCTTGTGGGTAGTCCTACGCTTTGCTTGCCAGTACGTGGTTGCCATTCGAGAACCTTTTTGCCCCATAGGCCATCGGTTGATCGGTTTGCCCCATAGGCCGCTGAGCTATGTCAGTGACTTTTGTTTTCTACAGATTTCCTCATTTATGATTCGATCACGAAGAGAAACATTAAGCATAGTCCTCTCCATAGCTCGTTGAGCGACCTTGAGCCTTCTTATAAGACCCATAGTAAGGGAAAAATACACACATGACCTAAACATAATCCTTGTTACTACTAGTGGCTCTGTGAGACGTGGATCTCACGAGTCCCCTCCAATAGTTTATTGGATAAAAAAGCTGGTCAGACAAAAAAATTATGTCCCTTTATGAGTAACAATAACTCCATGACATTAAAAAAAAGGCTGAAATACAATATTCATTAAGTTTTTAACCTCTAAAGTTTAGCCATTTTGAAAAATTTAGACATTTAACAATTTATCTAACATGCTCTCAAAATTTTACAAAAATTGGCTGAGAAATGCGACCTGTATGCGAGAACAGACGGACAGACTGGCAAATGAATTTTTGAGCAATCTCGCTGGGATGCATCAGTCGATTCGGTCGCTCGGTCAATTAACGAAGCACTAATCCATTGGGTTTTCATCATATAATACTGAGTCAAGGAGCCATTTACATAATCAATACCACTTAGAATAGGCCGATGACAGGACAGCGCATTTCTGATGAAACATCATGAAGGCGTAAACTCCATGGACGCAAATCCCAAACAAAGGGGTAATAATGGACGTTGAATAGACACGAGCGACCTCTGGCGATTCATAATTCCTAATTAATTGCAGTTACATCGCGTGATTCTGAAATGAAAGGGGTTTTGTAGGATATGATTGGGTTGTGTTATCATCCCTGTAATTAAACAGGAAAAAGTATGTTAAATTATATATGCCAACGGCTTAGATACCATTAGCCTGCTAATTTATTTTTAACCGATTGCGTTAAAAGGAGGGTCATGTATTTCGAGTGTATGTATGTATATTTCTATGGGCAGCTCTGCAGCCTAAACGGCTTGAGAGGTATCGTTAGATTATTCTTAATTCTTAGAGTGAAACTGGGTGTATAAAAAAATAAAAATAAATACTGAGCTGATTTTCGGAATTCTTTTTAGAAGTTGTTTTTTTTATCGTTTTTTAATAATGATTTTGAAATCTTTAAAAACAAACTTTTTTTTTTATTTTCAAGTTACTTTATATAACACACAAACATTTTATACAATATAAGAAGAAGAAAAAAGAACTCAATTAAAACTAAACAAACTAAAATACTACTTCAATTTACTTAAAACTATATATTTTAAGCTCTATTTAAATTATTTACGTAAAATGCTAGAAAGATAAGCATAAAGGAATACACTTAAGTAGTTCTTATAGCCGATTTTCTCATTATGTTTTGACCAAAAGCAAAAAGTGGTAAAGAAAAATAAAAAATCTATTTCGAGTTGATAAGAAACTTACTTGAGAATGAAGTACATCTTAATTCTCAAGTAAGTAAATACATAAAAGCAGTACTTCTTTACGTGAACAGATGGTCCTGCTATATATTACGTTATCATTTTACGAATGTTTAAAATATACTTCAATATTTAACATTAACTACTTACGAAAAAATACGAGGTTTTTTCTAAAAAAATATGTTGGAACCTCATCTTTTTACGTATGTTTAAAATTTAATATTTTGAAGATTTTCACAGATGTTAATTAAGGTAAAAGAGCTCTTTTTTCCAAATTTCTCCAACCATTTTAATGAAAGAGATGCGATTGCTAATAATTACATTCAAGTAAAAACAACTTTTTTGTGAGTTTTGTAAAAGGATGCATTTTCTTATCTATGCCTAATACTTTAAATGCAAATCAAAACGAAAACAATGCATGAACCACATTTAGATTTCTTATTTAGATTTTTAGTTTATCAGTTTTTTGTTTATGAATTAAGTAAAAGAAAAGGCAAAAAAAATACAGGGAGGTCAAACATTTAGCCGAAAATAGGGAGACATGAAGAATACTCCATCTACAAGTTCTTAAATTTATTGATGATGAGCTAATGAAATAAAGTAGTAAATTAATTGACAAAAAAATCTTTAAAAAAATCAGATGTTAATCCAGTAATTTAGGTTTTTGCAGGCACTTTTACACGTCAATAAGTTTTGTTTACATTATAATGAAGATGTTTAATGATAGAAAAACTGTCAATACAATCAATCAAGCGTTCGCAATAACTACTACTGCACAGCCAAAAAAAAAACTAACACAAAATTGTGTAAATATAGATCGCCTATTCGCAAGATTCAAAGATTCAAATGTTTATTCAGTAATTAGACCTTTACAGGCACTTTTACACGTCAATAAGTATAATTTATGTTACGTGTAAAGTTTATTAAAATTTAATTTTTTTTAAAAGAAAAGCTACCGATACCAGCGCTTCGTAACGAAGAAGCGCTGGTATTCAGAAGTAGCCCTCAGGTATACATAACAAAGCCCAGAAGGGCTTTGTTATGTATCTGTTAATTTACAAATACTTTAAATAATTTTTTGAGACATTATGATATGTTAATACTTTGGAACGAGGCAAACAAACAGAAATAAAGTAATTAGAAATACGTGACGCGTTAGTCCGTCTCCCAAAAAAGAAAAATAGACAATGATAAAAACTCATAGAAAGGTGTCTTTTAAAAATCATTCAAGAAAAGTTAGAAGGGAAAAGGGGACCAGAAAAACTGAGGCATATCTACATGAAACATTGTAAAAGTCGGAACGTAAAGCGGCAGGTGGACAAAAGAGACAAATGGAAGAATATTCATACTCCACCGACATAAGAATAACTCTTAAATGCCTGTATAGATGATGATGATTTATAAAATCGTACTAGTGTTGTGAATTGAGGTTTTAAAGGTAAATAAAACAAAGTGTTCGCTCCATAACCGCCATAGGTCGAAGTGGCAGGTGTTCATTGACAAACGTCACTTGACCATAAACAACCAAAGACTATGTTTGCATAGACACCAAAGATATAGAAATTTTTTTTTGCTCTATGATAGACACTACAACAAGTGTTATTATATCATATACAGGGTGACCAACAGTATTTTTGGAGCAATTTCAGTCCATAACAAAAATGGAAAAAGAAATCGACTTTCCAAACAACTCAGCCCTCAGCCAAATGGATTTAGTACGGGGGGACGAATTCTTTTTTATCGATTATCAATATATTTTTTATAGAAAACAGTTTAATATCATGGACTGAACTTGTTCCTAAAATATTGCTGGTGTTTTAAAAATTAACCCTGAATATGTATAACAACGTGGAAAGGACATACCCGTTATAAATCAAACCACGGGCTGTACTAGATCACTACAGTATAATAAAATTAAAATAACAGCCAAAAAGCAAAAAAAAAAGAATTGGCATTTCTATAAAAAAGTGTTTTTTTTTTTTTGCTTTTAGGCTATTATTTTAATTTCATATACTATAGTGATCTAGTATAGTCCGTGGTTTGATTTATAACGGGTATGTCCCTTATACGTTGTATACGTCAGTTTACAAATTAACGAGCAAATGTATCTATTCGCACTGGTTTTGCGGTAAGCCGCGCTAACCGGTCACCGATAAATTATAGCAAAATTTTATTTGCCAGTCATACAATTACATACATTTCGACGATATTCCGAAAACGAGTTAGTTTTATGTACCTTCTAGGCGCAAAATGATGTCCTTTGAAAAACCGTACCTATCTCCTGACGGTAAATGAGTAAGTATGTATTTTAGGATTTTTCTAAATTTAACCTCTAAGAGGGTGAAATAGGGGTACGAAGTTTGTTTGGAGTAACAAGATTAGTTTAACCATTTTGAAGCGTTCCGTCGCTCTCTCTCGGTCTAGCAAATGACGGGAACGGGAACGGGAAGGAAACGAGAGAGGGAGCGGGAGAGGGAGGTTCGCCGGGTCTGCTAGGCCTTTAAATCCCTACGTTTTAATAAAAAAGTAGTAAAGTTTTATAAGTATTCAAACATTTTAACATAATAATTTATATGTTATCACAACATTAATAACGTAAAAAATCAATAAAAAATCCTATTAGAACCATTTGCGACTTCTACGCGGACGAAGTCGCGGGTTAAAGCTAGTGTTCTTATAAAATTCAAATTCATTTTTTTTAAGCAGCAAAAGGAGGGGTGTTATAAGTTTGAGGTTTCTGTATGTCTGCTTGCGTGTCGTAACTTCTTAATGAATGGACCGATTTCAATGTGAATCAAATGCATTTTTTTTTATTTCCGTGCTTTATTGTCATTATAGTTCTTAGCTATGTTTGATGGAAATCGGTTCAGCCGTCAAAGTTATGGGGGTAAACGAGTAAAGGTCAGAGTTTTTTAAAACCGAATCCAAAAAAGGAGGTGTTCTATTCAAACCGTATGTTTATTTTTATCTTCGCCACTTATGAACTGATTTTGATAATTCTTCTTTTACCAAATTTGTTCCATGTTCATTTGCTGAAGATACAATGGAGAGCTATGAAGATATGGAAGAAACTTCGGAAATAAAGTCGGTTGTTTGTGTTTTGTTAAAAAAAATATTTTTATTTGCCTGAAATAAGGTCAACAGTTTTTTTTTTTTGTTAAAAAAATTATTATTTTCATTTGCCGGGCAAATAAATTTGATTATTCTTATTGTATTACATATTGAGTTATCAAGTCTTTATAACAAGGAACTTCATGTTTCAGTTTTAAAAATAAATCTACGAATTGTCTATGAATGAGAGCATTACTTCTCGTTTCTGATTTTCTGACCTGCCAGCCCGCATTATGTAAATAGCTTGTTAATAGGTGAATATTCAAAACTTCAGCAACCTATTCATGGAGGCTATCTGGCAGCTCTCATTGTTAGCAAATATTAGCTCTTTAGGCTAGTTCAGAGTTATGTAAAGAGTTCATAATTATATTCTGTTCCCAATTTGCATGTACTGGCAGCAAACAATGTAAAGAGGACTTAATAGAAAAAGGATGTTCTATTTTTATATAGGTAGGTATATATATATATATATATATATATATTATTTTTTTTGTTAAAAAACATCATACATGTACCGTTTCCGTTCTTTATATTGTTTTTTAAATTTGCGCCTTGGATATATAATTTTAATATTTGTTACCGCCGCCTTTGTTTTATTTGAAAAGTATTTACTACTAACGAAGTAGACAAGGCTACTAGTAAGTACATTGACTGTTTTGTGTTGTTATACCAGTTGTATTAAGTAAAATGTATAACATGTGTTTCTGCATATATCGTATGCTAAAATTCTACATCGAGAGGTACTTGTCCAAACCCACGACGTAAATTCTCGTATCGAATCCGGCCGATTAGTGTGACATCGCATACCGACACGACAGCGCTTCCCGTCTCAAATTTAGAACGTGCTGGCTGGCAGTAAAGCGAAATAGTTTGTATTCCCAGTGCAAATGATAAAAAGAGTTTGATTTCTTTTTTTTATTGTATAGTTTTAAATCGAAGTACTTTTTAGTTAGTAAAGTTCTTTAAATATCATTGTCACCCTAAGATTAGTGTGACACCAATAAGATGCAGAGTTAACAATTTCAGATTTAGAACGTGCTGGCTGGCAGAGGTTGAAGCGAAATAGTTTGTATTACTGGTGCAAATGTTATAAAGGAGTTTTGTTTCTCTCTGAGTGTGTAGAGTATTAACCAAATATTATGGTGACTAAAATTAGTGAAACATCGCAGCAATACCGACACGACTGCGGCGCTTTCCGTCACAAATTTAGAAAGTGCAGACAGGCAGAGATTGAAGCGAAATAGTTTGTATTATTAATGCAAATATTATTAACATTTTTTTACTTTTTCAATACAAAGAGTTTGAAATCGAAAAATTATTTCTACCCCTTAGTGAGTCCTTTAAATGTTATTGTCATTCTATGATTTGTATGACATCGCAATGATACCGACACGACCGCGACGTTTCCCGTCTCTAATTTAGAACGTGCTGGCAGATAGAGGTTGTAGCGAATAAGGTTGTATTAAAGTGTAAATCTTATATAAGAGTTTTATTTCTCCTTTAGCCGATAGAGATTTTACTGAAGATATGAATTTAGCTAAGATTAGTGTGACAACACAGGGATACTGACGAGGCTGCGGCGCTTCCCGTCTAAAATTTAGAACGTGCTGGCAGACAGAGGTTGTAGCGAAATATTTTGTATTACTAGTGCAAATGTTAATAGTTTTATTTCTCTTTAAGGGTATAAGAGTCCATTGACAGACGGACAGACGGACAGACGGACAGACGGACAGACGGACAGACGGACAGACGGACAGACGGACAGACGGACAGACGGACAGACGGACAGACGGACAGACGGACAGACGGACAGACGGACAGACGGACAGACGGACAGACGGACAGACGGACAGACGGACAGACGGACAGACGGACAGACGGACAGACGGACAGACGGACAGACAGACAGACTGAGTCTTATTAGTAATAGGGTCCCGTTTTTACCCTTTGGGAACGGAACCCTACAAAAGTGATCATGCTATTTGCCTTACTTGTAAAAAATGCAAATTAAATACACAATGGATAAAAATATGACTATGTTTTAACAACTTAACAGTCCCATGTATCACATATGAACAAATCCATTGTTTATATGTGACTGTTGTTATTGTTCATTATTTATTAAATTTTGTGCAGTCAATTCTGCCTAAAGTAATTCCCAGAAACACTCTATTCCTCTGAAAATAGAGTGATACATCACAATTTCTTAAACAAAGGAATTTCGGAAGTATCTTTTGGTTTATTTTGATAACAAAGATGTATTTTCCTCTATCGACTCCCGTTATGATCGATAGCACAAGTGTTTGGTTTTGACGTCAGAAGCATAAATAAACTTTGGAAGTGAACTATGAAAGTTTGTATGAAACAGCTAACCAGTAACAGGCCTGTGTCATTCCCCGTTTAGGAATTGAAAATATACCTACTGTATTATTATGCGTACGGCGACCACTTCAAAGGGTAAAATTCAGTAACATGAATCGTTTGTCCAGAGTAATAAGAATGAAATTCGCTTGCAATGGAAGTATATAAACGTTCTGACGCGAACTAAATCAAACCATAGCGTTAACCACATTAATCAGATATTTCTTTGAATTTCTTTTCTGAGGAAGACTTATTTACGTCAGTACTAGTACTTATTCTGTGTAAGTAGGAAAATGTAAGGTACTCGTGGGATTGTCAAACATTTGATAATTCAAGCAACGCCAGGGGCTTCAGCCCACTGCCCGCATTTTTTAAGTTCATACGATAGATATAGGAAATTCCTTACCGAAAAATTCTGTGAATTTTTACAAAAATAAATGCTTTAGTTATATTACACTAACTGTTATTCAAAGTGAATGTTAAATACCTCGGCGAATGCAGCAGAATTAGGTTTGAGATCAGTGAGGATTTAAGTACGAGTACAAGATTAGCGGGATATTCGGACGGGGTTCGACATTGGAATTAAGAGACGACAATCCGCTATTTTCCAACGAGTCAAATCAGATACTTTTTTCTAAACGTCAAAACGAAAATTTTCTATGAGATTTGTATGAAATACAGGCAGATGACGTCATACTTTCTTGGAGTCAAATAGCGCTCTTATTATCAGTTTTTCTGCAACAATAAATCTAAAATGACGCTAAAATGGATATGTTCAAAGAGAAGTTACATTATTGCGCGACTTTCAATTTTCTTATCAGTACAAAATAATTTATTTTTGACCAAGTACCAAATCATGTTTAGAAAATACATTGATATATTTTATTTATAGATCATAAATGATGAACTTGCTCTAAACACCATAATTAATTGACCTTCTAATTTGATTCCGAGGATTAGATATGCCAGTAGATGCAGTATCCAACAGATGACAACCCTGACGATGCCGGTGAATCTTCGTGTGCCCTGCTCGTCTCGCCAACCCTATGAGTGAAGACGATGAGCAAACGGTACTCCATTGCTCATCCTAAAATTTTCTGTCCGAATCTGACGATTAGCACGCCTGGGTCCGCAGGAGCCCCGGTCCGCGGAAACAGTGACAGAAAGGATGCTTGCATGTTGCTTGCTTGCTTGCATGCTGCATGCTTATTTGCACGCTGCATGATTGCTTGCATGCAGCATGCAAGCAAGCATCTGCATGCAAGCAAGCATGCAGCATTCAAGAAAGCATGCAGCATGCAAGCCAGCATGCAGCATGCAAGCAATCATGCAGCATGCAAACAAGCATGCAGCATGCCGCATGCAAGTAACAAGCAAGCATCCTTTCTGTTACGGCTCCGGGGCTGCGGGGTCATCGAATGTCTCAATCAAATAGCCAGGTCAAATGTTAAGATTCTTATAAATAAAATTCAATATTTTCTTAAGAACTTGGCGGCCATTTAGATCTTAATTCTTTCTTTGGATTTTGAACTTGGCTTCCATTTTCACATTTATGTTTTTGGTAGGATAATTAGATACATGGGACAGTTGTTAATACATAGTAATTTCTTATCCATAGCGTAGTACATAATTGATAACATTTCATTTTCAAAAAGGTACATAGGGCGCACTATAAGTTTCCGGAACTGGCCACTTACATAAACAATATTTAAAAATTTATTGCAACATTTGAAAATAGAACTCTTTGGCTGTAGAATGCAGTTTGTTTCATCTGACTGTCTTTTGTTTTTACCTTGTGGCGCCATTTAAAAAATTGTGTGTCTGCATCAACATGGATTTAACTCGGGAAAATTTTCGTAGTATGATTTTCTACGATTTTAAGTGTAATTTGACAGCTCAACAGAGCATCGCTCGGCTTGAAACAGCTTTTGGCAATGAAGCACCATGCAAGACAACTGTTTATAGCTGGTTTGCAGAATTCAAGCGTGGTCGTATCAATCTCAGTGACGAATCTCGCGATGGTCGGCCGTCCACCGCTGTGACCAACAAAAACATCGATGCTGTGCGCCGTATGATTGAAACAGACAGGCATGTGACCTACCATGAAATTCGCGCATCCTTAGAAATAGGCATGAGTCAAATACAATTAATCCTACACAAACATTTGGGTGTGAAAAAGCTGTGCTCGCGGTGGATCCCACACAACTTGACCGAGGCTCAAAAAACGGACCGCGTCACTTGGTGCAGTGCCATGCTTACCAGATTCAACGAAGGTGCGTCAAATTTGGTGTGGGACATAGTAACAGGTGACGAAACATGGATTTATTGCTACGATCCCAAAACAAAGCAGCAATCGAGCGTATGGGTCTTTCAAGATGAGCCGAAACCAACCAAAGTGGCGCGCGTGAAAAGTGCATCTAAGCGGATGATTGCTTCTTTTTTAATAAAACTGGACACGTGGCTACTGTTGCTTTAGAGAATCATCGTACAGTGAATAGTGACTGGTACACGACCATTTGTTTGCCGGGAGTTATTGACGAACTCCATAAAAATAACCGTAAACGCCGTATCATCCTGCACCACGACAATGCTAGTTCTCACACGGCCAGACAGACAAACGACTTTTTGAAGGCGAAAAATGTAGAACTCATGAGTCATCCTGCATACAGTCCCGACCTGGCACCTTGTGACTTTTTTCTGTTCCCAAAAATTAAGAACCAATTACGCGGTCAACGATTTTCATCACCAGAAGAGGCTGTCGAGGAGTATGAAAAACACGTTTCAGAGGTCACCACAGAGGAGTGGCACAAAAGTTTTCAAAGCTGGTTTCATCGAATGAAAAAGTGCATAGACGCCAAAGGAGATTATTTTGAAAAACAATAAATTAGTTTTGTACCTTTAATAGTATTTTTTCATATTCATTCCGGAAACTTATAGTGCGCCCCACGTATGAAAATTCGAAAATCATTTCGAGATTTGACGATTCTGAACACATTAAATATTTTTTCAGATTTTTTTGAGTTAGATTTTTAAAGATAAATGAAAAAAAAACTCAAAAACAAAAGGATATAGGTATTAAACAGGTTACGCCTTTGCTTAAACATCTAAAAGGGAAAAAATAATGTACAAGCTGTCAGCTGTCAATTGACACATGCGTCAATCTGACAACTAACATCACGAGTGAGAGAGAGAGAGATAATAGTAGTGTTGTTCTATAGAAGTATCAGTTCGATAGGAAGACCATCTAATATCGATAGTTCTTTCAGTATAGTAGAATTAGGATTGGAAAAAATACACATGTATTCAAATGTTTACATAGTTTGGTGACGAAATGATAATATTTCCTTTATATGATTGATATTTCAGGTTAAATAAAAATAATATTGACATCAAGGTCTTAAAAACTAAGGAAAAATACTACCCTAAAATGGGGCGACTTTCAAACACAAGGTGACATTTATGATAGCTTTTTTTTTTGGTTTTTTAATTAAATCTTCAAAATTTCTGAACGCATATTTATTTATATTTTTGAAATAGCAATCCAGATATATTGTGTCTAATTTGTGAATCCTGGTATGTCCGCCATCTTTCCACAACGCGTGTACGCCGGAGCCCTTATTTTTATTTTCAGTCAAATTCGCCCCAATCAACTTCAAAACATTTTTTCTTGGTGTTCTAGATTACTGTAAGGGGTGACTATAAGAATCCGCTAAAAAACTTGAGTTATCCAAAAACCCCATTTCAAGTATAGAGTTGATAGGGCACTCTTTTTTTGTCGAATATTACAAGCGTAATTTTTTATGCAATTTGTTTTCCAAATAAGTCGTCTATATAATATTTTTTATGCCAAAAATAGCTGACATAGAAGCGTGTGAATTTTAAAATTAATCAAAGTAACCCTATTTTACGATACGTCAGTTTATGTAGGTAGTTATTGTTTAGATAAAAATACTAAGATTATATTTACTTCTTTAATTTAACTTTTTGTAATTCATAATACTATCGATATTGATATCTTACTGCTACAAAACACAACTCTCTAGACGTCAATAAAAGTTTTATTTTTAAATTATAAAGTATGGCAAAGATATAAACTCGTTACATCCTAACTCTTGTGATTACGCTCTTTTAGAATGGAGAGATTTAAAACAATTTAATTTTATGAGAAATAATGAAAAGAAATGTAAAAGAAAAAAGACGTATGTCCTTTTTTTTTGAAGTCCTTTAAGACAAAAATATAAAATATGCATTTAAAATTTTTGAAATGTTCTCAATTTGCGTTTTATCAAGCAAGGTAATAAAAGCATGATGACTTTTCTAGGGTTCCGTACCCAAAGGGTAAAAACAGGACCCTATTACTCTGTCCGTCTGTCCGTCTGTCGGTCTGTCCGTCTGTCCGTCTGTCCGTCTGTCCGTCGGTCCGTCTGTCCGTCTGTCCGTCTGTCCGTCTGTCCGTTTGTCCGCCTGTCTGTCTGTTCTGAATCTGACGTGTAGAATATAATTTTTCTTCGTATAATGTAAATGGTAAAAACACAAATGATTTGTGTAAAAACGAAATAATACAAAACAATCTTGCCACAATCATGTTAACATTCACCCACAACAATCCCTTACAGTAGTAATTTTTCGCTTGTCTTCCTTTTATCCCGATTCCCGCCGGTTGTGCGCAGATCTTATCCACTAGAACTTAATTTTACAGAAATATAAACTTTTATATTTTCATGGTTTTCGACGAAAGAATCGTTTTGTATGGCTGGTGAGATTCTTGTATAAAATTGGATTACCCAAATACAAAAATAAAATAAGATTTTTTGAACTGTTCACAAATAAGCTTTGGGGTCTGATGTGTTGTAGTATTAGTTATCACTTATTTTATATTAGGTGTACTTGAGGGTATCGTAATAAAAGTCAGTCTTGGTCCAACCTGCTTTTCATTTACAACATGATGGAAAAGGAAACTGTCAAATAGCAGAAAAAGGATGCACAATTGCACATACTGGTTATTGTGATGTTACTGCTATTAGGTTTTGATCGTACGAAAGAAATGGTCAGAATCGAGATGTTTCCACTACATTCCCACTCTAAACACTGATGTTTGAAATGTTAATTTCTGATTCATTGATAATCAGTTTCCTTATTTTTAACAGAAAAAGACTTCTTTTTAGAGTTATTTGTTGTTTCGTATAGATTATTGTCTAAAACACAGTCGAAAAAGAGTAACCTATTTATTAGCTTCGCTTAGTTTTTATCCAGCTAGGCTTAAAAAAAGTAGTCAATTGTTAAAAAATAGAAAATAAAGTTTCTGTGTTGTAACGTGTAACTACGGAACTTTACAAACATGACCCGACACGCACTAGATGATTTTTATTTTTTCAGTCAACGAGGGTAATAATTTAATAAATCAAACTAACAGTTGCTTGCTTGGCCAATGGTTCATACATAGGTAAACTGTAAATTGATTTGACATCTAATTATTTTACGTATGGCATTTCAACTGCGACATTTTTAGGGTTCCGTACCCAAAGGGTAAAAACTGGAACCTAATACTAAGACTCCGCTGTCCGTCTATCTGTCTGTTCGTCCGTCTGTCTGTCTGAGCGGTCACCAGGCTGTATCTCATAAACCGTGATAGCTACACAGTTTAAATTATAGATGATGTATTTCTGTTGTCGCTATAACAACAAATACCAAAAACAGAATAAAATAAATATTTAAGTCCCATACAACAAACCTTATTTTTAGGGTTCCGTAGTAAACAAGGAACCCTTATAGTTTCGCCATGTCTGTCTGTCTGTCTTTCTGTCTGTCCGTCCGCGGTTTTACTCAGCGACTATACGTACTAGAAAACTGTAATTTAATATAGGTATGTACATAAATTATGCGGAAAAAGTAGTTAAGTAAAACATTGAAAAAAAAAGTTATGGTATCTCTCATACAAGTAAAGTTAAAAGTCAATTTTATTTTGTCGACTAACCAATCATGTGGTATCATTGAATAGTTCTTTCAAAAATATTATGAGCTTGCAAACATCGATTTTCGATTTAGGGATTCATTTCTGAAATATTTGGTTTTAAAGTGAACATTTTTGTTAGAGTCAAGTGTCCTCCCCCTCTATCTGTTAAACGGTTATATATGGACACGTGAAAAAATTCACAGCTATAGCAAATATAACAAAATTTAAAGGAAAACTATCAGAGCTAAGTAGGGTTTAATAATTAAAAAGTTATATGCGATCAACTTATAAAATGTATTCGGAAAAGGAAAATTTCATACAAATTCAATAGAAAATTAGGTTTTAGACGTTTTTAGTGGCATGAACTCAAAGTTGGCATTCGTAACTACGGAACCCTACACTGCGCGTGGGTTGACACGCACTTGGCCAATTATTTATAGATAATGGTACGGAACCCGTCGTGCGCTATTCAGACTTTCACTTGGCTGGTTATTTTACTTTTGCTATTATCATACCTATCAAAATTAGTAAACAAAAATTACAATTGGGATTTTTTAATTATACCCATAATTTTCGAATAATTTTAAATTTAGCTACGGGCTCCTTTTTTTAGGTAACTCTCAGTACTTTAAATATTAAGTAATGATGTACTATATGACGTATCATTAAAAAATTTCGCAGCGTATGAAAGTTTTTATACCTTGAGTTTCGCTATTGTAATTTTCACACGGATCTCAATTTTTTTAAGATATATACTAGTATACATATTACTCGCTGACATCTTTATAATAAATTTCATTGGTGTTTCGTATTATCATACATTATTTTTATTTCACTAAAATAAAAGCAGTTTCTTATTAATCATGGATAAAAAGGACGAAGAATTTTTAAAATAATATTAGTTGTGTTTGTAAAGTGTTAATTATCTTTAGCCAACTATACAATGAAGAACAGATTGGATATAAGATAATCGGGTAGTTCCCTATATATTTTTTTTTTGTACTGAAAACGTCGCAAAATGATGTCACTTGTCATTGATGATATAATTTTATCGTGATTTTAGATTTTTTATTGCCGAAAAACTGATAATAAAAGCGCTATTTCCTCCATGAAACAATGACGTCATTAGTCTTTTTTGGCATACAAAGTGTATAGAAAATGTTTTTTTAAACGTTTAGAAAAAAGTATCTGATTTGACTTGTGGGGAAAGTAGTAAATTAAGGCACTAAAAATATTAATATAGGGTGTATGTAACCTTGCTATATTCTCGATAGTACCTATACTGAACAACATCCGCAAAGAACAGAATTATCATAGGTCAAAATTTATGAAAAAAATTTGACTTTCCATTCCTAAATCAATCAGCTGATTAGGATATGATGAACAACTATCCCTAAAGAGATACCCGAAATTTGAAAAAAAAATACAAAACGTATTTTTTTTTTTCAAATTTCGGCTATATCTGTGGGGATAGTTGTTCATTATAATCATAATCATTTTTATTCATGAAACATATTTACACGCCAATTAATTGAATAATAAAAATAATATGGGCAAAGAAAAACCAAGGACTTATAATTTCAATTAAATTTGTTAAAAATCAAAGTACTATAAAAATTATTTAATAGAAGTTAAAAAAAATATTCAAATGGAATTATGAGCGACACTCATAAAATTATTCCATGCTGTAGAATGTACTGCTAGCCTGACTTTACAGCTTGTCATCATGATCAATATCTAAATCGAGTTTCTCAACAAGTGGGCCTTAAAATGAACATGGACAAAACGAAAATAATGTTGAATGCCCATGTCGCGCCACTACCTGTTTGTGTTGGGAGCTCCACCCTCGAAGTTGTAGACCAATACATCTACCTGGGTCAGTTGATCCAGGCAGGAAGTTCCAGCTTCGAGGAAGAGGTCTTTCGACGAATTCGACTCGGCTGGGCAGCGTTCGGGAAGCTACGCAGTGTCTTCTCGTCCAAAATACCTCAGCGCCTCAAGACGAAAGTGCTTAATCAATGTGTATTACCAGCGATGACTTATGGCTCTGAAACGAAGTCCCTTACTATGGGTATCATAAGAAGGCTAAGGTCGCTCAGCGCGCTATGGAGAGGGCAATGCTCGGTGTTTCTCTACGTGATCGAATCACAAATGAGGAAATTCGTAGAAGAACAAAAGTCACTGACATAGCCCAGTGGATAAGCTCGTTGAAGTGGCAGTGGGCGGGACACATAGCGCGAAGAACCGATGGCCGATGGGGCAAAAAGGTTCTGGAATGGCGACCGCGTACTGGCAAGCGAAGCGTAGGACACCCACTCACAAGGTGGTGAGACGATCTGACCACGGTCGCTGGAAAGCGCTGGATGCAGGCCGCTCTTGATCGGTCATTTTGGAAATCCTTGGGAGAGGCCTATGTCCAGCAGTGGACGTTAGGCGACTGAAATGATGATGATGATGATGATCAAAATAAGTATGTCTAAGAATATAGCAAGGTCACAGATTTACACCCTGTACAAATAACCTCCCCTGCCATAAATAAACTCATTAAGTTTTCCCTTGGAATCCGAACTCCGTAATGGTGGACCATTAGTGGCCTTCAGATGACGTCTTGATACATTTTAAATGTCCTTTGAGGGACAGATAAGAGACGTATCCCTTTTTAAGGACTGTAAAGTGCCCCGCCTAATGATTGCTTTTTATTTTAATATATAAGCAACTTCGGTTACGAATTTATGTTGAAAAAAAAAAAAAAACAATGGCCGTGACGGCTAAGTAAACGAGTGGTCATTATTTATTAAAATCTTTATTGACCACAATGGAACAAATGGTGAACCTAATGCTATAATGTATTTTTTCTACTCCTGTCCTGTTATCTGTCTTTTAAATGGTCCCGAACACTAATATAAGAACATAGATTATGATTTTAGAAAAGTCTATAGTCTATTCCTAATATAATAGCACATGTGTGTAGCACACATGGAGTCACTGAACAAACGGTTTTTTGTATGAAAAACATTCGTTAAAGTGACTCCATGTTTCAAAAATGGCACCTTCGGTCACTAACATCACGGAAGACGTCAACAAAAAATAATTAAGTCTTCCATAGATACCTCGTATCTACCAAACATATGGTAGTATGTCGTAGTTTTCTTTGTCTATTTTAGTAAATGTAGTCGTAGAAAAAGTATTGTATGCAACATTGTATAAGTATGTCAAAAATGCTCGATGGCGTCTCCTTACGATGCTCGCCAAGGCTCGCATCGTAACTTGCGCCACTCGCATTTTATGAACCTTCTTATACAACTGTTGCATAAAATACTATTATACCAGTCAACCTTTAGGAAAAGAGAAAACTTAAATATATACAAATCTAAAAAAAATAAAATAAATATATAGGGATAAATAACACTAATTGAGTTTCCCCCAAAGTAAGTCTTGTTTTATGGAATACTAACTTAACGATACTATATTTTATAACAAATTCATACATAGATAAACATCCGAGACCCAAGACAATTTAAAAAAGGCCATTTTCCAACTTGCCCTAACCGGGGATCAAACCCGGGACCTCTGTGTGGTCCGCCACACAGAGGTCCCGGGTTTGATCCCCGGTGGTGACCACTACGGAGGTCGTCAAGTTTACTTGGATATATTCATAAAATACTCACACTCATACATACATACATATACAAAATAAAAATGTTTTGATATAATGACTAGTTCTACTGTAACATATAACCAGAAAGGTGCGTGTAACCTTTTTTCTTAAACAGGAATCTGTTTGAGATACTTTTGATAGCTTCAGGTAACCATTCCTCTTTCTTCTCCCACGGATGTCGTAAGAGACTAAGGGAGGTAATAACAGAGAACTGGCAGCAGCGTCCTCTGTGTAAAGACTTTGTACCGTTAACCTCTATCACCAACCCGCGTTGCTCAACGTGGTAATTATGGGCAAATCCTTTATTGATAGAGGCCTTCAATCCAGCAGTGGATTTGTAAAAGTAACAAAATATTTGAAACTCAATTAAAAAAAAAAAACTTAACTAATTAAAGATTTTTGTAAAAAATGTCTCCGTAATACATATTTTTTAAAGATTTTGATAGATTTTAGAAAAATAAAACAACTATGGTAAGATAACTTTTTACAAAAAGAGAATTAAGCAACGTTTTGAAACATGCAATATTTTTCAAAACACAACAACTTACCGAGCTTGTTCCACATCCAGCGTTTTTCTCCAAAAAACTGTAAAGTAACGCCTTTGCGAACTTACCCTTTGTTGTCTTTGTGCTTGGTATTCGTTTATGCTCACAAAAACTGGAGCCCCGGGCGAGTCAGGAAGACAAGGCTGTTTTGGCCTTGTCTACCGTTTTTTTGGGTTCCGTACCCAAAGGGTTAAAACGGGACCCTATTACTAAGACTCCGCTGTCCGTCCGTTTGTCTGTCCGTCTGTCTGTCCGCCTGTCTGTCTGTCTGTCACCAGACTGTATCTCATGAACCGTGATGATGAATTTCTGTTGACGCTATAACAACAAACACAGAAAAAAAATATTTAAGTGGAGCTACCATACAACAAACGTGATTTTTTTATAGATATTGGTACGGAACCCTTCGTGCGCGAGTCCGACTCGCATCAACGACTTACTTTTCTTTCGTTTAAGTTTGGCCAACATGCTGTTTTTGCCGTGTGGTTTCCGTCAGAGTAGAATAGGACAATTCCACGTCTTCCCGTCAAATTCTCTTCCCGCCTCTCTATATCGAATTCTTCCCGCACGTCTTCTCCGGTAAAATTGACGGAAAGCGCAATGTCGTGGCTGAGGAAAATCCGACAATGAACTAGTATCAAAACAGTAAAACAACTTGGCTTGCTATGGAAAAATGAAGATGAAAAATTCTGACTGCCAATCTTCAGGAATAAAGTGGCACCTTCAGAATAAGAAGAAATCTTCCCATGGATAATAGATTTACGCGACTTTACTTTTATTTTATTTTATTGGGAAGACTAACAACTATTCTATTTTATGTAGATAACAATATAGATACAACAAGTCCATTACAGGTCCTCACTGACAGAAAACATTGTATTTAAAAAAAAAATAAGATCTCTAAACATCCAGTTATCATTTACAATCAGCTCACAAAGCTACAACTTTAAAACATCAGCATATTCAGTCCTGAATTGATGTTAGATATATAATAGTTTGTGGGATTACTTGTAGGGAAGTAAGCACTCAAATTACTTACATCGCATTTAAATGTCGATAGTCGTTACCTACATCACTTGAGATAAATAAATCATTGCGCAATATTATTTACGGAGCTATAAAATAATCTTAGCGGGCAATCCTCTTCGATATTGTCAATTTTTGAAAATAAAACCAAATCAGCTTCATTTTTCCTCTTATCTAGTAGTACAAGGTGTTGTTTTGCGCACATAATCACACTAATAATATATTAATACACAAATAATAAATATCATACTAATATTATAAAGGCAAAAATTTGTGTGTGTGTATGTATGTTTGTCACTTATTCAGGCGCAAACGACTGGACCAATCGATAAAATTTGGTATGTAAAAAGCTGACACCCTGGAAAGCTAGACCCTGCGGGGCGAAGCTAGTATTGTAGTAATCTGAACGATAGTTAATATGCAGTCGAAAGCATAAATATTGGACAAACTTTTTTTGAATTGCCAGGATTCTTTTAACAAGCGCAATCCAAACACTCCTTACATAAATACAGTAAAAGGTTTTAAAGGTTTTAGCTTGATTGACATTTTTATTTGACTTCGAAAACATAAGCTAAACAAAAAAAAAAACATCAATGAGATCTCTTCAACCCGTCAATAGAGTGTAGGCCAAATTCTCTGGCTGCTCTGGCCAAGTATGGCTCTAGAGAGGGTCGTGCTTCCGCAGTGGAGTCTTAGAAGACATGATGATGATTTAGCCAATATTGCTGGATCATTTTTCAAGTTTTAGACGTCTCACGTCTCATGACGGCTGCAATGACTGATCTTAACCAACGATTTAACCTGGTGAAGGAATTTGTCAAGAGGATGGCAAGGTATGGGATTCACAAACCAAACTACTAGTCAAATACAGTGTTTTTTTTTTTTTATTTGGACACAAATTGATTGGAGAAAGTTGTTCAGTAATATTAATTAAACTTTGATAATTTGTTAGTTGAAAATTTGTTTAATATCAAATAATGTTTCTTGAATGAATGTATTACAAAAGAAAGTCTAAACTTTCCCTCAAAATATAATTTCTTTACAGACTAAATCAATCCAGAACTCACTCATAAAAGGGAGAATTTTCCAGTATCACCAGGCTTGATAGTCTATAGTTGGTGATAACAATAGATATTATACAGTCGTTGTCCTTAGTCAAAGATGGTGACAAATCTACTCTGCCATCACCACACGACCCTCAAAAGACTTGTACCTAATTTAAAAGGGCTTCACATAAATGTTCAGGACACTATACAACTATCTTAAGATTACTATGAGAAATAAAACGCAGTTTCCAAATAAAACTTACAAAACGGGACATCACCAAACTATAAACATGGGATCCCTTAGGTGACCCTTAAAGATTTACGACCGATATAATGGCTAGGGTCGTTGCAATACTCCTGATATTGCATTTTTACCGTAACACAAGGCAACAAAATTGCTTTGTAGTGCAGGTGTGGTATTTTGTGAATATATTGCAACATTTGATTTAATATTTGAATTATTCTTATGAAAGGTAAATAAATATCCTTCCCTTGTTTCCACTTAGTTTATTCATCTTGTACTGCTAATATATATATTTTTTTGTGTAAGTTGTATGTATTTAAGTAAGATGTATATATGTATGTTTATTACAATCATTGTATAACCTCTATATGTTTATTATTTTGACCACCACGCACTACCTAATTTTGCATCACTTTTTTCTATTTACAGATGTTACCTAGAAAAAAATTTCTTAGCGATAAGTCCGTCCTTTGCGCATTTCCTAGTTTTTAAGATATTTATGTCCTGTATTTATTTATTTTGTGCAATAAAGGGTTTTATACAGAATTTGTTGCGGTTGTGAAAATGATATTTTTTTACCTGTAATATTATACGGTAGAGTATGATTCTATTCTGCTTATTAAGTATATCAGTGTTTAATTTCCAAAGGTAACCACAAACTACATCCGTGGCGTAGTGGTCACCATGCTAGTCCGCCACCCAGAGGTCCCGGGTTCGATCCCCGGTCAGGGCAAGTTGGAAAATGGCCTTTTTCAAATTGTCCTGGGTCTTGGATGTTTATTTATATATGTATTTGTTATAAAATATAGTATCGTTGAGTTAGTATCCCATAACACAAGTCTTGAACTTACTTTGGGGCTCTTTTGCTGTTTAATATATATATAAAACAGTAAAAGAGCCCAGTTGTAGTATTTTAATAAATCTTAAAACATTTGATTAAATTTCTACATGTTGCAGTTTAGAAATGTAAATGTGGATATTCTCATTTTATACAAACAATTTTATAAAATGTAAGCAGTTCCCGGAAATTCCAAAAATAAATAAAATACGCGAAAAGCGACCGAGGCGGGGAGCATAACACTTAATTTGATTAGTTTTTTATTTCCATTTAGTAAAACACCAAATGAATAGCAAATGAAATGTGAAACGTTTCAATATTTATTATTTTTTTCTTCAAAAGAGTGTTTAAAACATTTTGATTGTAGTAATTGAATAATGTGCATTAATATTTTTTTAAATATGTTATGATCGACAATATTTTATGGAAACTCCTTTTGGCATAGGTATAATAAAAAAAAATACTGTTTTATAGATGATTTGTATTTTTTGTTTTTTTTTTGTCCGTGCCAAGTCTTTTTCGCGACCACGAACCATAGAGGAAAAATCCATATTTATTTAAATTTTTTAAAAACTTAAAATTGTCAAATTGGTACAGAATATTGACAAATTGCATAAAATAGAAAATGAAATATATTTTTATATCTCATAAATAAAAATTCTAGATTTTTTTCAAATTTTGGTCATATAGGGGCTAATAAAGATAAAGATAAGATAAGATAAAATTTCTTTATTGCACCAACTAAGTATGACAATAATCAAAAGTACATTTAAATCTAGTAGGTACAAAGGCGGGCTTATCACTAAAGCGATTTCTTCCAGCCAACCTTTGGGTAAAGAAAACTATAAAAGATGTGAGGGAGTTGGCGTAGTTAGAGTATTACAGTGTAGAAGAATATAAGTATACCAATAAATAATAGGAGTTCATACTATAACAAATAAATGAACAATAAAGTAATAGAAATACATAAACTATAAAATTTGTACGAACATTAAAAAAAAGTAAATGAAAGTAGCCAGTAAAAAGAAAAGAAGTAAAGAGATATTAGTTAGAGCTAGAGGAAAGGTAATGAGACGTCACCAAATCTTTGAATTTTTTCAATGATTCCACTTTACGAATATCCAGTGGCAAAGCATTCCAAAGTTTTACTGCTTGAACTGAGAAAGAATTAGAATAGAAATGAGTACTATGAACAGGAATTGAGAGTTTAAAGGAGACTGTGCTACGCACACTTCGATTCGTGTTCTCACGAAAGAAGCTAAAGCGTACTTTAAGGTATAGCGGAGTAGAAAGAACGAACTAATATTTTTTTTTATTTTTCCCATGTTATTTGGGCTATTATTGACTATGATGTAAGTTTTATGAGAATTGGATAGTTCATGCATTTAGGGGTTAAAGCATCTTCAAACTTTGGAATAACTAATGTAAGAACTATATTAGATAGTGTTACTGATGAATTTATTAACGATAGGTAATTAATTCACCTTTTCTAAACATATTTAAAAAATTGAATAATATATCAAAACGGGTCTTTTACAAGCTTTTATTTACGAGTAGTTTTACCTGCGCCGTTGTCTGTCTGTAATTCAATCTTTCAAGTTAAATTAAACACCCGGTTTACGATTAAGCTGAATTTTTGCACGCATACGTATTCCGCGTGACAATGCAATATTATGATGACATAAAGCTGATCTGATGATGGAGCTAGAAGGTGGCCATAGGAACTCTGAAATATAACGACGCAACTCCATCAAGTTTTGGCATACTAGATTTTTTTTTTGTTTATTTAAACATATTTAATTATTTTACTGTTTGGTTGAGATTCATCAAGCTGTATTATCTTGATTAAAGTGTTCGTTTTACAATACTTCCCTTTTCTCCAAACCCAAACAGTGAACTGAATTTCTCTACATAAAACGGAGTGGACTAACGACCTACTTTGGAACGAATAACCTCAATGTACAACAACCGGCCGAAAATAAATACCCTAGTGAACCGAGACAATAGCTAATCAATTCGCCCGGACGATACCCGGTTGAACACCGTCCAGTATTTGGTACTGCTAGTGACCTAGGGCTAAATTGCTACCGCGCCCCATCTCTTCTTGAATTGGAAACCCAATCAAATTAAAATTATATTTTTTTTGCTCAAGTCTCTACTGGATTTTTGTGTATCTCATGGGAATCAGAGTCCTAATTTGCGCACCCCGATTCCTACGTGAATGAAAAGAAGATAATTTTAAAAATTGAAGGTGGAAAAATGGAAGGAATAGTGCCCTACCCTAATGGCGCTGTACTGTAAATACGGCAGATTAAAAAAAAAATGCAAAATATCACTCCCAAATACAGATTTTCCTTTTCTGTCCTTTCTGCCTTAATTACATTTTTTACTAATATTTTTTCGACCTAAATAGCTATTTCTTCTCTCACACGTGTTTCTTAGTTACGTCAAAAGATAGCCCTATATGTCTGGTGCACTGGACAAGGCCCTACCCTAACGCCACTTCTGTGAATTCGACTGATTAAAGGTGCGGGATATCAAGTGATCGCAAATACAACCTTTTTCTTTTTGTCTCTTTTCTGTCTAAAGACTATTTATTATATTTGAGAGTGACGCAAAAAAAGAATGCCCCTATAAGTCTGGTGCACTGGATCTTGGACTACTCTACCGCCATATCTGTGAATACGACTGATTAAAGGTGCAGGATATGAACTGATCGCAAATACAACCTTTTTCCTTGTTCCCTTTCTCTTATTTCTGCCTAAATTACATTTACTGTCTATAGAGTCTATATTTATTTTTGACTAGCAATTTGTGATGTGCCAATTTGAAATCTTTCTATCTGTAACTAACTGGTGTTCTTGACACTTTATAACAGTTTATATTTTATATAGAATAAAACACAACCTTTTTTTTAATTATTTTAATAAGTGTTTTTTTTAAACTTTTCATTTTTAGAAGTAACAATATGTATGTATGTTTCGTCCAAAAATTCACAAGTTCTAACGAAGTACCTACATAATTATTATGTATGTACTTTTACATCCATATTTTACAGGATAAATAAATCTAAGTGATGGGTTGCTAGCTGGGTCGCCTATTAATATAATTCACAATTTCGCCTATCTCCTCGATCGGCTTTTACAATCTGCTCAAAAAAGAAGCATTTTATTCTCCAGCGTGGAAGAATATAGAAGTTACTTAACTTATTAATGTTTTTTTTATACCAAATTTTTTTATAAACAAAAACCTGATAAAACTTAATTACAACTTTCACTTCAACATGTTTTCAACATATGTTAAGTTTGTTTGTTTGTTACAATCTCTGCCTGACACCGTCTGTTGATGATAAAATAATGTTTTCGAGAGAAATTAATACTCGGGTGTTACTGGATTACGTAGTTTGCAGAAATTAATTCCCTTTTTGATGTACGTGTGTGCGCTCGAAAGTCGAATAAATATTACATTTTCAGTTGTATTTTTAGGGTTCCGTATCCAAAGGGTAAAAAGGGGATCCTATTACTAAGATTCCGCTGTCCGTCTGTCGTCCGTCCGTCTGTATGTCTGCCACCAGGCTGTATATTATGAACCGTGATAACTAGAGAGTTAAAATTTTCACAGATGATGTATTTTTGTTGCCGCTGTAACAACAGATACTAAAAACAGAATAGAATAAGCATTTAAGTGGGGCTCTCATGCAAAAACTGTGATTTTTTTAAGATAATGGTACGGAACCCTTGGTGCGCGAGTTCGACTCGCGCTTGGACGGTTATTTAATTTATTAACATCTTACATACAAATGTAATAAGTGCAATATCCGGAATTAATGCTAAAAGCATTCTCCATTAGTCAAACTTTTACTTGTGGATAGAATAAAGGAATAAATATTGCAAGAAAATACTTAATCAGAAATATGTTTACATCTCGATTAAGTTTTAGCATAGATCTCTAATATAATTTAAAAATCTCCTTACAAATGGTCAAGTGAGTTAGTTCGTGATAATCAGCCACAGTTCGTGACAGTTGGCGACAGTTCATGACAGTCGGCGACAGTTTGTGACAGTCGGCGACAGTTAGTGACAGGGATGACTATCGGCAACAGTACATGACAGTCGGCGACAGTTCATGACTTTCGGCGACAGTTCGTGACAGGAATGACGGTGGGCGACAGTTCGTGACAGTCGGCGATAGTTCGTGACAGTCAGTGACAATTCGTGACAGTACGTGACAATCGACGACAGTTCGTGACAGTCGTCGACAGTTACAGTCCATGCCAATTCGTGACAAGAATGACAGTTCAAGACAATCGGTGGCAGCTCGTGACAGTACGTGACAGTTGGCAATAATTCGAGGAAGTCGGCGACAGTTCGTGACAATTTGTGAAAAAAACATTACCGCACCTAAAGACATAGTAAATGTATTCGATAATTTTTTTACCAATATTCCCTTGGCACTTACTGCTGATGTCAATTCAAGTCCTCAACATGCTGAAGCCTTACTTAAAGATAATATAGCTCCATGTAATCACAAGTTTCAATTTAAACATATTACCCCTAAAGATATAGTCGATGCATTTAAACAGCAAAATTTAAAAAAGTCTGAAGATCACTGGGGTATGTCCGTTAATGTAGTAAGCAACATCATAAATATCATTGCTGCAGACCTAGCTTTTATTTTTAATGAATGCATTGATAAAGGTATTTTTCCAAATTTAATGAAATGCAGTAAATTGATTCCTTTATTTAAAAAGGGGGTAAGAACAGATCCTGGTAATTATATACCTATCTCCATTTTGCCAGTTTTGAGCAAAGTGTTTGAAAAGATAATGCTTAATCAAATGCAACATCACTTTATCACCCATAACCTTTTTCATAGCCAGCAGTTTGGTTTTACTGGAGGGAAATCGACCACCGATGCGGGGGTAGCGCTAGTTACTCACATTTACAACGCATGGGAAAACAAGCATGATGCAATCGGTTCTTTCTGCGATCTCTCAAAAGCATTTGACTGCGTAGATCACCCGACACTTTTGCTCAAATTCCGTCAGTACGGTTTTGACGATAAATCTATAAACCTCATTCAATCATATTTAACGGATAGGCTTCAGACTGTTGATATAAATGGCATAAAGTCAAACGGATCTCTTGTCAAAATGGGTGTACCTCAAGGTTCTATCCTAGGACCGTTCCTCTTCTTAGTGTACGTCAATGATTTGCCTTACGCGGTTGAAAAACAGGCTGGTATTGTGTTGTTCGCCGATGACACGTCTCTTATTTTTGAAATAGACCGCCATAGCGAAGATGCTACTGCGGTGAATGATACATTATCGGCCATTTCTAATTGGTTCTCTGCCAATAACCTTCTGTTGAATACAAACAAGACCCAATGCATTAGATTTAGTCTTCCTAACGTGAGGCAGGCCAATGTTGATGTGCTACTAGACGGTCAAAACTTAGATCTCGTTGATAATACTACTTTCTTGGGAATCACAGTAGATTCAAAACTTCAGTGGGATGTCCATATTTCTAAACTCGCTAATAGGCTCAGCTCAGCGGCTTACGCTATTAGAAGAATCAGACAATTGACAGATGTAGCAACTGCTAGACTAGTTTACTTTAGTTACTTTCATAGTCTGATGTCCTACGGGATTCTTCTCTGGGGGAGTGCTGCTGATATACAGACTATTTTTATTTTACAGAAAAGAGCAATTCGTTTTATTTATGATTTAGGATCGAGAGACTCCCTAAGAGATTTTTTTAAGGAAATTGATATACTCACTGTACCATCCCAGTACATATTTGAAAATATAATGTATGTGAGGAAAAATATTGCCTTATTTAATAAAACAGGTGATATTACGGGTAGAAACTTACGTAACATAAATGTTTTAGTTACCCCGTATTATAGGCTGAAAACAGTCAGTAAATCGTTTAAGGGAAACTGTATAAAGTTTTATAATAAATTGCCAGAATTGGTCCTTGATATGCCAGATAGAAAATTTAAAGCTTATGTAAAGAAAGTACTTTGTGAGAAGGCTTATTACGGAACCGATGATTATCTTAAAGACAAAAACGTCTGGCTTGAGCTTGGCGCGGGTCCCTTTTAAAGGTTTATATTTGTACACTCACAAATGACATAATTTGAGTACAATCAGTACATGTATTTTATACAAACTGACATTAATTTCAAATTTGACATTTTTAATTAATAATTATGACATAGCAATGTATTCTCAGTCCACACATCTAATTTTAATATCAGTATAATTGTAAGGTTGACGTTTTTGGAGAAAATGCTGCAGTACAGTTTGTTACCGCTTCTTCTGTACTTGCGCTTTGGAGGCGGCAGTAAACTTAGTTGTAAGTAAATGATCTGACGTCAACAACTAACTATTAAGAAATCGAAAGAAAAAAGAAATGACAATTATCAAGTGATATAAATATCCAAAGATAAATAAATGATTTGACTTTGACTTTGACTTTGTGACAGGAATGACAGTCGGCGATCATCGCCGACAGGTGTCGCGCGCATAATGTCGCTCGTGTTTTAGAGCCCAAACTTTTTTAAAACATTTTAGTAATATACAATTGATCCAGACAGGAAGTCGGATTCGTCGAGAGACCTATTTTTTGAAGCTGGTCAAGAAATAGGTCTCTCGACGAATCCGACTCGGTTGTGTAGCGTTCGGGAAGCTTCGCAGTGTCTTCTCGTCCGAAATACCTCAGTGTATTAAGACTCAGAAAGTCCAAGTCAAAATCATTTATTTATCTTTGGATATTTGTATCACTTGATAATTGTTAATTTTTCCTTTCAATTTCATAATAGGTAGTTGTGGACGTCAGATCATTTACTAACAAGTTAGTTTACTGCCGCATCCTAAACTAAAATCTACAACCAATGTGTGTTACCAGTGATGACTTACGGCTCTGCAACGTGGTCCCTTACTATGGTTCTCATAAGAAGGATCTATGTCGTTCAATGCGCTATGAAGAGGGTGTTTCTCTACGTGATCGAATCAAAATTAAAAAATTCGTAGGAAAACAAAAGACACAAAAATAGCCCAGCGGCACATTTGCTAGGCTGTTTGTGACTTGAATTCGTTAAAGTGGCAATGGGCGAGACACATAGCGTGACGAACCGATGGCCGATGGGGAAAATAGGTTCTCGAATGGTGACTCGAACTGGACGAAGCGTAGGACACCCAACCACAAGGTGGTTTGACGACCTGACCCCGGTCGCTGGAAAGCGCTGGATGCAGGCCGCTCTAGAATGGTTATTTTTGAAATCCTTAGGAGAGGTCTATGTCCAGCAGTGGACGTTATGCGGCTGAGATGGTGCTGATTATGAGTAATATTCTAATAAGATTTGTTCAATTTCATATTGACCCTTAAAATATGTGTTTATTGCACATTTGCAGCGTGTATCTTTACTTACGAATACTCCCAGGTGCAACAAAAAGCCTGCTTTCTAACTGAGGATTAGTATATTCTCAGATAAGAAGCAGGTTTAATTCTAAATGCGGGCTATTTTACATTTAATCTAGCCTTGAGCAAGAGCTCGTCTACTCGTTCCTCTAGTGTTCCTATACTAGAGGTAGGAAATTGTCGGAAGGAAGAAAGAGAAATTAAAAATAATACTGCGCCGACTTTTGTGCATAAGTAAAATACGGAGAAGAAGAAATAGCCGGCTAGTCAGACTCGCGCACAAAGGGTTCCGTCCAATTAGCTGCAAAAAACCAGTTTGTTGTATGGGAGCCCCACACAATATTTGTTTTAGTCTGTTTTTAGTATTTGTTGTTATTATTATTATTATTAAAATAAAATATTATTATTATTATTATTAATAGGGTCTCTGTTTTAACCTTTGGGTACGGAACCCTAAACCCGGTTAAATTTTTTATGAAAATTATTTTTTTTTAGCCTCGTCACCCCCTAAATACCGAGAATTGTCTCGTTTAAAATATAAGATACGCAAAACCAAATTTAAATCACCATATTTAAAAATATAATTAAATGGGGCTCCCATGCAACAAACCTGATATTTTTATAAATGATGGTACGGAATGACTCCCACTTGCACTTACCCGGTTATTGGCATACCGATCTTCAAATAAAATCATATTTCCATGCACGACGGATGTGATTACCTACCTTACACTGTTTATAATTGTAAGTAACAGAAACGTATTGTCCACCTAGTGTAGATTCTAAACCACAGCTAAAGCATATCAAAGCACCGGCATAAAGCCTACACACAGATATAAGCTCATTTTAACAAAAGCTTTGAGAGTATTTACCTTACTCAAAGTTCTGTAGTTGTTGATAGATTTACAATTTACAAGCCAATATTCACGGTAATGTCGAGCAATAATGTACCGATTAAATAATGGTTTTTAGGGTTACGTACCCGAATAGAAAAAACGGGACCCTATTACTACTCATTGTCTGTCTGTCACCAGGCTGTATCTCATGAACCGTGATAGCTAGACAGTTGAAATTTTCCCAGATGAGATATATTATATGTTTTTTATTTACTTTAGCGTCGCATTTGACATCTACCTACATTTAAAGCATATAATAGCGTATGCATGCACACACATTCCGACAAGAATTGCAAAATCACTCATATAAATCAATTTACTCACCAAATGGATAGCTTTATCGGGTATTTACTCAATATACTGAGTAAATACTCAAATGAGTAGATTGAGTATTTATCTACTATCCATTTGTAGCTGTTACGCGACGCAACTTGCGCCCTTTCTGTCCCACATTAAAAATAGTTCGCTCAATCTGTGAACTTGTGAACCCTATATCTCGGCAATCCCTAGATCAGTTTGGCTCATGTTCAAACTTAAAAATTCTAATGATAACATCTACACCTACTCAATTTCATTAAGCTCAGTTAAAAGATACGAATTAACATACGTAAATATGTACAATACTTTCGTATACATCCAAACCTTGGATTGTTTAAGTAAACTCGGAGAACTTCGCTTGCTTCGCTCGCTCATTTAATAAAACCTTTATCTTCTAAATCAAAATTACGAGTAAAATGGACACCACTTTTTGTTCACTAAAGTTCCAAGTAAAACTAAACAAAATAACTTAAAATAAATTAAAACCGACCACAAAACAAGACCAGCATAAAAACTTAAGTAATTTTCAGTTTAAACTTTCATTATTAAGAAGTTTAAACAGTTTAAAATGAATTTATTGCTTCGTTAAGTTAACATAAAAGAAACTTGTTTCAAGATGTGCATGTATCTTTGTTAGGGTTTTATTAAACTAGTAAAGTTTAAACCGAAACTGGAGTAGCGACAAGCAGCTGTTAAATTTTGTATTAATCTTTTCTTCCTAGTTATGCTTGCAGATATGAATTATTACTCAACTTCTAGGAGTAAATTCCTATGAGATAAAAGACTTCTGACAACCACTGTGGCCTAGTGATTATCATGCCAAACTGTCAAGTAAGTTCAAGAATTGTGTTATGTATGGGATACTAACTCAACGATACTACATTTTAAAATAAATACATATGTACATAAACACCCAAGACCCAGGACTATTTGAAAAAGGCTATTTTCCAACTTGCCCTCACCGGGAATCATACTCGAAACATCTGGGTGGCGGACTAGCATGGTGACCACTACGCCATGGAGGTCGTGAATAAGTGCTGGCGTGCAAAATAATTTATTAGTTTGTAACAATCTTTGTGTAAAAATATACTAAAGAAGGGCAATCACGTTTAACTTTTACCTTTTCCTTAATTTAGAACTATAAAAAATAAGAATCTGAAGAAAACTCATCAAAGTGTAGCAAACACGAATAATTTGTACTCCATAAACATCGTAACTATAAAATGTGGAATTAACAGAAGGAAATCAACCTAGCTGCAACCGAAAACAAAGAGAGAGAAAGAACACGCTAGCTCTTTCTTTCTCCTTCTTTTCGAAACTCCATTAAAGCAGAGCAAAGACTTAGTGCGTGTTGAATACCAATAGGATTACAAAAAACAAAGAAATAAAGACATGCTCTAAAGTACTTGTATCCAGAGCCGTTAAATAAATATTTAAAAAGATATCACTAGACAGTTCCTAACTTTTCTATCTATTTCGATGTGTCCAGTCCATAATGAAACCTTAATGCCTGTTCGCTGTGATTTCAGGAATTTTCAGCCTTATATAGATATAGGAGGAGTTCCATAGAATGTTGACGCATCGTTCACACCACTCGCAAGTTATGTAGAGCGCTGCTTTACATGCGCAACTAATGCCACATTTGCGACAACGTTATATACCTGGCACATTTTGAGCAGCGAGGGCCAAATTGAGCGTAAGATGCGCGGCGTTTTTTACGCTTATACGCAATGCAAATACGCTTCTTGTGGTTTAGTACTTGAACCTGTCTGGATCCGCCTTTTTATCAGACTTCCTAAAAGAAGGAGGTTCTCAATTCGAATGAATAAATTTATGTATAATATATTTTAATTTATGTTTCCCAATACCTAGAAGATGCCTAGATCAATTTGAAAAATCATTTTTTGTTTGTTTGAAAGAGCATAGGTACTTACGAGGTGTTCCAATAGAAATTTTATTAAAATCGGTTGTGTGGTTATGTGTAAGTCAAATTAAAGTTTTGAACAATTTTAATCTTAAGAAAAAGATTACGTTACCCGTTCTTTCGTTGCTGTTTCGTTTCCACATTCAGACTATTTTGTGTCGCGACGTAAAAAGTGATTCGCATCGCTCCGAGGGCATCAATCCAACTTTTTAAATTAAAGCGACCGGAGAAGGTAAAAAGCGAAATGAAAGAAAACACAGGTTTGGACAATTCTCAATTTATGGCGACGACAAATTTTTGGGGAAATTTGTTTTACGTGTCCAAGGACCTGTATTTTTTCGTAAACCTGACACATTCGCCCAATTAAAAGTTATTTAAACTGAGAGCTCGAGTCACCTTTGACTAGCTTTTATTTAGTTTCACCTGTCCCGTTGTGTGACTGACTGTAATCGAATCTTGTAAGTTGAGTTTGACCCACTTTCCGGTTTCAGATTGAACTGAAATTTTGCTCGTATACGTATACTGCGTGTCGATGGAATATTGTGATGACATGGAGCTGATATGATGATGGAGCTGGAAGGTGGACATATGAACTTTGTAATGAAACGACGCAACCCCATCAAGTTTGAGCTCTTGATTCGTCTTGGGGAGAAGTTTAGTTATAAACTTATTTTAAAATATTTTTTTTTAAATTATTACTTGTTGAATATAGTGACTGTTAACTTAACTAGCATATGAATATGAAAAATCGAATGGCAACTACTTTAATATATGAAAATGGTTCTTGTGAGTGTATCTTTTCTTGCAATGACATCGCTTAAAAAACATTCTTGAGTCTACCTCCTGCCTGGGCCCAACAAGGTGGCATTTTATAAATCATAAATATACAGGGTACATAACACACTGATTGAACTAACCCCAAAGTAAGTTAAAACTTGTGTTATGGATATTAACTCAATAATGCTATGTTTTATAATCTAACAGCCAAGACTTAGGACAATTTGAAAAAGCCCATTTTCCAACTTGCCCTGGCCGGGAATCGAACCCGGAATCTCCGAGTGGAGGACTAGCGTTTACCACTACGTCACGGAGGCGTTGGTATGGTTAGGCTACATTTGTTATGTAACTTAACGATTTCCATAAGGAAAGGAAGGAGGATACAGATGGAACATGGAAGTAACTAATTAAATTATTAATTTCTTTCGATTACTTATCTAATTAAAGCACTCCATCTACATTTTTTTCTGCTACGTCCCAAAGGTGAACTAGCAGACAATGCTTAAGGGGCTACATGAATTTATAGGGGTCCAGTGCTGCCCCCATTTAAAATAAATCATTTGAAAGAAAACAGAGACATCATTTAAAATTTTGTCTTGATCAGACCCTAGATAACCTTTCAAACTAGTTTATGAACTACTGAATACAGTTTAAAGTGAGAATATGAAGCTTTTCTACGCACATTCGTTCAAAAGTGGCCGTTTTTCGCAATTGTGCGTAGAAAAGCTTCATGTTCTCACTTTAAACTGTAAACAATAGTTCATAAAATAGTTTGAACGGTTATCTAGGGTCTGATCAAGACCAAATTTTTTATGATATCTCCGTTTTCTTTTAAATGATTTATTTCAAATGGGGGCAGCACTGGACCCCGAAAAATTCAGGTAGCCCCTTAAGCATAAAGCATAAGTAGTATATTAAGTTGTACCTTTTGTAATATAATTTTAAGATTTTAAGTGCAATAAATAAAAAAAAATAAAAGTAAACTTACCAGCAATATGAACTAGAAACATGAATTGGTATTTAAGTTAACTACTTCTTGATGTATTGACGAACGTACAGCGATCAGATTGCAGACGTTCTTAAAAAAGGAGAGGTCAGAAGTACCCATAACCGGCGGGCATGCATGAAGAGAGTGGTGAGTGTAGATGAAGCGAAAGAGGTTTGTCAGGATCGTAGCAAGTGGAGGTCTTTAGTCTCTGCCTACCCCTGTGGGAAACAGGCTTAATAATATGTATGTATGTATGTATGTACTTCTTGATGTCAAACTGTGAACTTACGACTACTCTTACAAGCCTTTTGGCTCATATTATTAATACAATGAATTAGAAATTTATATTTTTATTAAACTGACTTTAATCTAAACTAGACTACCGATTTTGATAAAACTTCTATGGGACCACCTGACAAGTGTGTCCTTTCAAACCATTAAACTTAGTTGTAAGTAAATGGTCTGACGTCAACAACTACCTATTACAAAATCGAAAAAAAATTGTCAATAATTGTTAAGTGTAATACAAATAAACAGAGATAAATAAATTATTTTTGACTTTTGACTTTGACTTCGAACCAAAGAAATCGAATAATCGGTAAACATACATTAAAAAACTGGCCAAGTGCGAGTTGAACTCGCATGGATAACATTCTAGGAGGATTCTCGTGGAACGAGAAAAGCTTTTAAATTAATATAAAATATCACATTTGAAATCGTCATAGTTAGACGCGAGTTAACTAATAATAGCACTATCTAGTGGTGCTTTAGTGTACTATTTTCGGTGAGTGAACGTATTTTATCGAGTTTTCCACTTTATTTTCAATTGATATAATTCTTATAGGTTTTCCTGTCATCAAGAAGCAATGAACCAATTTTTTTTTTAAATTTTATGCTCATTAGTTTCGGATGTCAGGGAATGATAAAGTTTTTATTTTTTCATTAATAAAATCAAAACTATTTGTTTTAACAAAAATATATTTGAGATCCTCATAACGTGTTCTTTCATTTGATATACAACGTGGAAGGAACATACCCCTTATAAATCAAACCCCAGATTATTCTAGATCACGATAGTATAATGAAATTAAAATAACAGTCAAAAATCTAAAAAACAAAATATTCAATACATAAATACAAATATCCATACCTTTGTAGCCGCCCAGGCAATTTGTATAGGAATGTCGATTTTTTTGTTTTCTAACTGTTTTTTTTTAAATTTCATTATGCTATAATGATCTAGTATAAGCTCGTGGTTCGATTTATTACGGGTATGTCCCTTCACATTGTATTGCACAGTAAGGTTCGCAATTTTTTAAAATTTCCTATTTCGTCTCCCAAAAACTATCCTTATTTAAAAAATAAGTTTATTTACTTTGCTTATTGAGTTTGGGTCATAGGATTTCATCATCTTACGAAATTTAACCCGATTTGTTCCAGTAGATTCAGAGAAAATTGGCTGTGACAGACGGACGGACAAACAGATGCACGGGTGATCCTATAAGGGTTGCGTTTATGCATTTTTGTAACAAACCCTAAAAAAGTACCAACCCTAAAAAATATTCCCACAAATTGATAGCCTACATAATGATTTCATCAATTTGCATACTATTACGTACATAAGTTTGGTCAAAAGTACTTAGGCAACTACTTGCTTACTAGGATGCTAGATTCTGAAGTCCTTTCTTTGCAACTGAGATCCGAGAACGAAAATTCCCCTATCCCGCACACATCTAAAACAATGGAGCAATATTAAAACGCTCATTCTTCGGCGAACAATTGAATAATTTTGTGCAACTGGAAACCACTATCTCGGAAAAATTCCAAGTGAAATCCTCGAATCTCGATAACAAAAGCTATAGTAATTTGTGCCACTCGTTGGGCGTTGAAGTACTGTATTATGGAGCAGACCACTTACAGAACAACTAGCTTTTGCCCGCGGCTTCGCTCGCGTAGTGGTGTAATTTATCAAAATCCTTTCTTAGGGGATGCCTACGTCATAACATCTACCTGCATGCCAAATTTCAGCCCGATCGGTCCAGTGGTTTGGGCTGTGCGTTGATAGATCACTATGTCAGTCAGTCAGTCACCTTTAAGTTATATATATTTAGATTAAGATTGTGGATGAAACAATAGGGTGAAGAAGATTATGTAGCTATAAAATTTATTTTCCTGTTAACTGTTAAGTTATTGTTGTCATGTCTCCATCAGCTCAGACTATTGTTTTTTTTTTACGCCCGGGAGTTGCTTAACTCGTTAAAAGGCTAGCAATCGAATACTTTGAAACCCTAGATTATCAATCCTTGTAATATATAATAATATGTCAAAGAAATAGAAAGCCAATGCATCCATAAGTAGGTTGTTTTTACAGCTTTTCAAGTACCTTTCTGTATCTTCCTTAACTAATCATCTGGTGCAAAAAATAAAATAATAGATAAACAATTGACCTGGGAGAAATTCCTCCTTGTGACAGGTAAGGGGTGTGTGTTTGTATTTAAGTAATAAATCGAAACACGTGAAAATGTCAGCTCCATGCCTAGGAAAATTATGCTCATTGTCTATGACAAAATTTTAAGATGAATCCCGGAATAACCTTGGAGACAGCTGAATGCCGCCTCCTTGGCGTTGGTGTAAGGAAAAAATTAGCTTTTTACAAACTTCGTCCGATTGTTACGTGTTTGTGTAGGGTTTTGAATTGGAGAACTAATTTTTCTCTCTTTTGTGCAAAGCCCAGAGACTTTTCAATGGGGCAGCAACCTGTAACTACTTCTGAATGCCTTTTTAAAACTTGATGAATTAGACATATTGCGTAAAATTATGCTCTTTTTAAGAGATTTCAAATAAAGAGAAAATTCGAATACTACTAGTACGTATAAGTATGTTACTACACTTACTGTAACTTCTCTATTTTTAGACCAATTTAGAAAATTGTTTTTTTTTTTTCTTTGAAAGATTATACGCAGTTGCAAGTTGATCCCATTAACATCTAACAGTGTGGATCTGATCATGGGATCCTTGAAATCGAGAGAACTTCTTAAATATTCTATGCATTATCAATGATCAACCATTAGATGAAGTGGAACTGATGGAGAAGAGCAGAAATTTAAGTCGCTTCTTTTAATTACTATACTTACGTAAAAAAAAAATACCATCTGTATTATGTTCTCAGATTTTTCGTCAAAATTGGATCGATTTTGAAAATAGATGTAAAGCTGGTCAGACGAAATCGCATCAAGTGGCAGTCCATAGTATTTGCATGTCCCTAGAGCTTAAATGTATATTTTAAGAAATTTTAAATCTAAAATCCTAACTTCGGAAACATTCAACTTTCCACTCTCTGAGTTGATAGTTAGCGAAGTATATATAAACACGTAAACACACTTATATAATTTACATTTATATAGGTTTGTTATACATTTCTATGTATAGCATGTTCTGTTCAATACTCAATAAATTCCCAGCTTTGATATGGTAATGTTTCTGAAACAACAATGGCAAAACAAGATGCTTTTGTATTTCTAAAAGGAAAAACGTTTTATCCTTACGCTTTCTTTTGAGTATCATGTATTTAGTATCAAAAGACATCATAAACTAGAAGTTATGATTTGCCAAAAACTGTAAACTCGTGACCTTCTACAACTCTTTGGTGATCCCATAACCAATTTGGCTCATGTGTAATTGTTGTATATTATCATGGACACGGACAAAATATTACGGCCAGTCGACGACAACATACGAAGGTGTGCCTTTTTAACAAGATACCTTCGGACATCAAAAATATTAAGTCGTTCGATGTATTCAAGAAACAATTAGCCATACATATCATTTCAATTTACCGTATTGTATTATTGTGACAACGAATATATTTATGTCTTGTTTTTTACGTTTTTAATGGGTTAGGGAAAACGTCTTTTCGCATTTTATATGAAAATTCAAAACATTTTTAAATATATTTTATTTACATTTAACTAAAGTATGTAGGTACAATTTTGTTCGATAACTTTTTGCCATCTTGTAGGTAGTAAGGACATGATCCCATTGCTATAGAAATTTTGGGGCTTCTGATCAAAAAAACTGCGTCGAGTAGTTTTGGCAGTCCTCTCGTGATGTTAACCTGACACTGCCTGAAAAATTCTGAAGAAAACAGGTGGAAATCTGAAGGTGCCAGGTCAGGCAGGACTATACGGCGGATGCATTAACACCTCCCAGCCAAACTCTCTTAATTTTTACTGAGTGGCTAAAGATGTGTGAGGTCTAGCGTTATCGTGATGAAAAACCACACTCCTTTTGTTGATTAATTCCGGCCGCTTTCTCCCAACTTCTTGCTTTAATCTTATCAATTGTTCGCAGTAGAGTTCTGAATCGATGGTCCTGCCTGGTGGTAACAGCTCATAATGAATAATGCCCTTCCAATCCCACCACACACACAGCATCACCTTGTTACGAGTTAACCCGGGTTTCGCCACAGTCTGTGAAGCCTGACCGGCCTTTGACCAAGACCTTTTTCGCGCGTTCTTGTCGTACGTGATCCACTTTTCATTACCAGTTATCAATTTCTTCAAAAATGATTCGGTCTCATACGTCGTAATAAAGAATCACAAATGAGTACACGGTTCATTAGGTTTCTTTCAGAGAGCTCGTGAGGTACCCAAATATCGAGCTTTTTTGTGTACCCATTTTTTTTCAAATGCGCCAAAACTGTTTTGTGGTCAATTCTCAGTTCTTCAGCTACGTTGTAATTATTGATATGCCGATCTTGCTCCACTTTTTCAAAAATAGCATCCATTTTATCCGTAACAGGGCGACCAAAGCGACGTGCATCTTTGACATCAAAATTTCCGGATTGAAAACGCTTAAACCAAATTTGTGCTACTCTCGCAGACATTACACTAGGTCCATAAATATCGCAAATTTTTTTCGCGGCTTGCGTTGCGTTTTTACCTCTTTGGTAGTAAAATTTTAAAATGTATCTAATTTCTTCATTAGATTCACTCATCTTGACGGTAAGAAAAAGAAATGAAAATCACGCATTTTCCTAATTTGAATTTGGAATTATCTTCTTTAAAATTTAAACTTTTAAATGATACCAAAACCAGCCAGGTACAAATAGTATAGCCAAAGTAGTTTTATTACAAGTTCATACATACTATATGCGAAAAGACTTTTTCCCCAACCTAATATGTAAGTGATGTTGAATATGTCATTATGAGAATTAAAGTCTTTAAACCTATCGTTCATCTGTCACCAAAAAATATTTTTATGCAAATTGATCAAAGATTATGGAAATATCTTTCTTGTTCTTATTAACTGTTTTAATAGCTAAAAATGTTGTCAGAATTTTTGGGTAGCATAAAGGCATCTGTTGTAGCTCACTAACACTAACTGTCATCTGTGACATTAGTCTATTTTTTACTCTATAGTATCTGCACACTAGTGCAGGTCAAAGATTAACACCTACCCATAGCAGGTTTCCTTACGATACTTTTTTTACCAGAAACAAGTAGTGGTCCATGGAAATGACCATACATAAGTCAGACTGTACTGATCTCAGAGCTGCAGAACTGCCAGATCTCCCTTATTTCATCACTTATCATTTGTATGCGATTAAGAAGCGGTTAATTGAAAAGTGAATTGTTCTAAGGTCACTGGAAAGAGCGGGATGCAGGCCGCGCTTGATCGATCATTTTGGAAATCCTTTGGAGAGGCCTATGTCCAGCAGTGGACATTATGCGGCTGAAATGATGATAATGAAGAATAAGTGTTAGTACTTTTAGCTTACGCATTCTCGCTAGTTTGAATACAGGGCCATTTTACTGGTACAGCGGCCCAAACTCACTTCTCATAACGTCTCAAATTTTCAAATATATTACTCTGGCAACGCTTCAATACTTTCTGAAAGCAGCCAGACCCATCGAACTTGCCAAACATCCTGCCGGATCATTCGGTCTGGCTGAATCTTAGGCAAGTCCAATCAGTCTGGCTGCTTTCAGAAAGAATTGAAATAGTTGAACCTGGTCTGGTCAAACCAGGTGCGAATCAAATCACAAATAGAAAACCTCGTTGGCTCGTTCAATTTTATTTATTACGCACATACATACATTCTATCACGTCTATCTCCCTAATGGGGCCGACAGAGCATTTTGGGTCTTGCGGCTCTAAGCAGATCCAGGGACACAAGACTCAAAGTGAGTGAAAGAGGAAAAAAGAATCAAGAGAGTGATGGGTTGCTAGCCACATTACCTATTAACATGATTCAAATTTTCAACCATTCCCTCGGTCGGCTTCTACGATCTGCGCGGGAAGAGAAACAGCTGGTACATTCAACGTTTTTTTAGTCCCACTCCAGTAAGGAAAAATTTGTTACACACGAGACAAAACAACCCTTTTAGATCAGGTCATTACCACGAGGGCATTGCCAGCATTTCTTGCACATTAATTATCAACTTTGACCACAAAACCTTGCCCTTGCACGTCCAAAAACTAAATATGAAATTCCATATAACCTTCATCATCTAAATTAATTTCGTGAACTATTGTCCACAGGCAGCCCTACGAGAGGCCCAATCCTGATGACATTGACCCGCGTTCAAAAGGGACATGTCATCTGATTATTTCCGCTGGATGTCGAAATAAAAAGTAACAGAAGGATAACTTGTTTTATTTAGGGCGGGTTCAGCCGAATTATAGTTTAAAATGTAATCCGAGAAAAAGTGGCAAAATACTCTAGATTAACTCGGTTTTACGTTATACTGATTAGTAATCCAGGAATTAGATGACTATTCAAGTTAGCTACAATGCGACACAAATAAGTTGAACAAAAATGGTGAACTTCAAATCATTTTTGTACAAATTCCCGGCACGTAAGTTGAACCAAAATGGTGGTTATCGGCGCAAGTTCAAATAAAGCGTGGACGGCCGCCATTTTGGTTCAATTGAAGTGTCGGAAATTTGTACAAAAATGTTTTAAAGTCTGCCATTTTTGTTCAACTTATTTGTATCGCTTTGTACGAGTATTTATACCGCCAATTTTCTTTAAACCGCCAATTTTCTAGGAATAGTAAAGATATCTGGGAGTATTTTAATGGCGGACTGTTAACAGCTGATGAGATAACACCTGTGACGATATGACTTATGTGATGACATCTTCTATCAAATACAATATTTGACATTTTTTTTCATGCTAAATTATATGGTCTTCGCTGTTCAAGTCAATTTGTAAGGAAAGGTATTATTAATACGTAAGTGTTTTTGTCTTGTTTTTACATTCATTTATATTCATTACTTAACTATAGAATATCATACTAAGGAACACTTACTTCTGGATAAGATAACAGAATGGAAAGACAACGAAGTAAATTCAAAGATTGTAATTATTCCAGAATAGTTATACTGGTGTTACTGACTGAATATTTGGTCGAATTCGCCCTCATTAAAACTAACGTAAGATATATTCCTTGTTAAGTTACACGGTTAACTTACTTAATTACTATATTCGGAAATGCCGACCAGGTTTTGATCGATTTACACGATCGTCTTTAGGGCGAGTATTTAAGTAAAATAATTATACATACATACAAATATAATATCACGCTGTTTCCAACAAGGGTAGGCAGAGACATAATGCAAAATAGGCTATTTATTCTAGTTGGTCAAAATTAAATTAATAAATTATGTTATTTACATAGTCTTCACTTTAGGAAACACGAATATAGTGTTAATTTTTTTATAAACACTTGTAATTGATTTATAATTTCAAAAACAAAATCGTACTTTTATTGTCTGTATGTCACGTGATCACAAACGTCAACCGCCATTTTATTTTCATATCAGTGACGTCCAAATAGCAGACACGAGGCGTAGTTAAACAGTGATTAAATGATAAATCTTTATATTATGACTTCAAATTATATTTAGTGGCATTGCACACGATTTATAACAATAGCAGTCGGTTATGTGCATATATAAGTGAAAAATAAAAATCTACCATCACGGTGATATTAGCAAAGTTCTATGCTCATAATACTGACTTATTTTCTATTGAATGCAGACATATTTAATAGAAGTAAGTACCTACTTTTATTCCATTTTATTTGTAAAAATAGCTATTAATACAAAAGACATTATTGATGAAAAGTTTTTAATCTAGCATTTGTACCTGCTGGTATAACGTCACCACGATGGCGGCAGTCGTTTCGGCGCCAGTTTGTTTTGTGTAATTTAAAAATTATAATTTATAGCACTAATCGTCTTAATTTTGAAAAAATATAAATACCAGGTGATTTGACGTCACATTAAGAACATATTAAAGTAGATCGTAATCGTGAAATTGCCTATTTCGTCTCGAGTAAAATTTAAACCGCATCTTATCCTGAGAGCAAGAGCTAATTATTGACATACCTAATAAATAACATGAAGCTGTGACGCGTCTCAGTTTGTTAAGCATGAGACATTAAAAGCGTAAAAATAAAGTCTTAGACGATCATAGCGATGCTGGATGGCAAAGATTCGAGTGTGTATTACTAGCTCGTTCTATGCCATCGTAATGACCGGGTCGTAGATAAATCCAGATAAAGTTTATATCGCGCAACGATATAGTATATCGTTGTGCGATATAAACTTTATCTGGGTTTATCAACGACGCCATGTTATGGGAACTAGTAAATCAGTCACATAGCGAGTATAAGATCAAATCAAGTCTCGGCCTAATAAGCGACACATCTGTATCCTTTCCAATTTATGCTCCGACGCCCTTTGTACGTGCTCACATTATTGGACGGATAATTGCAATGTATATTTAGGTGCGTGTGAGTCATACGAGTACAGCTTGAATAATTTATAGAAGATTGAAGATGGTCAACTTAAAAAAGTCTATAGCGAAATCTTCTGACCTTTTTTCGAATATCACAAGTACTATTGGGTTCCCAAAACACCATTATTCCATTTAATGAAAAGAAAAAAAAAATAACATTAAATGTACTAGCTGCGTTTCTTTTCTAGCAGAATCACAAAAGCCGATTGACAAATTTTAAATGTGTAGAGCATAATTCCTGTCAGCTGCCTCTCGTTCCGACAGAAATACGGCCGTGGGGCGCACTATAAGTTTCCGGAATGAATATGAAAAAATACTATTAAAGGTACAAAATTAATTTATTGTTTTTCAAAATAATCTCCCTTGGCGTCTATGCACTTTTTCATTCGATGAAACCAGTTTTGAAAACTTTTGTGCCACTCCTCTGTGGTGACCTCTGAAACGTGTTTTTCATACTCCTCGACAGCCTCTTCTGGTGATGAAAATCGTTGACCGCGTAATTGGTTCTTAATTTTTGGGAACAGAAAAAAGTCACAAGGTGCCAGGTCGGGACTGTATGCAGGATGACTCATGAGTTCTACATTTTTCGCCTTCAAAAAGTCGTTTGTCTGTCTGGCCGCGTGAGAACTAGCATTGTCGTGGTGCAGGCTGATACGGCGTTTACGGTTATTTTTACGGAGTTCGTCAATAACTTCCGGCAAACAAATGGTCGTCTACCAGTCACTATTCACTGTACGACGACTCTCTAAAGCAACAGTAGCCACGTGTCCAGTTTTATTAAAAAAAGAAGCAATCATCCGCTTAGATGCACTTTTCACGCGCGCCACTTTGGTTGGTTTCGGCTCATCTTGAAAGACCCATACGCTCGATTGCTGCTTTGTTTTGGGATCGTAGCAATAAATCCATGTTTCGTCACCTGTTACTATGTCCCACACCAAATTTGACGCACCTTCGTTGAATCTGGTAAGCATGGCACTGCACCAAGTGACGCGGTCCGTTTTTTGAGCCTCGGTCAAGTTGTGTGGGATCCACCGCGAGCACAGCTTTCTCACTTTTCTAAGGATGCGCGAATTTCATGGTAGGTCACATGCCTGTCTGTTTCAATCATACGGCGCACAGCATCGATGTTTTTGTTGGTCACAGCGGTGGACGGCCGACCATCGCGAGATTCGTCACTGAGATTGATACGACCACGCTTGAATTCTGCAAACCAGCTATAAACAGTTGTCTTGCATGGTGCTTCATTGCCAAAAGCTGTTTCAAGCCGAGCGATGCTCTGTTGAGCTGTCAAATTACACTTAAAATCGTAGAAAATCATACTACGAAAATTTTCCCGAGTTAAATCCATGTTGATGCAGACACACAATTTTTTAAATGGCGCCACAAGGTAAAAACAAAAGACAGTCAGATGAAACAAACTGCATTCTACAGCCAAAGAGTCCTATTTTCAAATGTTGCAATAATTTTTTAAATATTGTTTATGTAAGTGGCCAATTCCGGAAACTTATAGTGCGCCCTATGTATTTATTTTTGCCATAATATAAACTGATAAAAAGGTACTCACATTATCGAATGAGGGGGACAAATCACTGGACGATGTTCACAAAAGATACTATACAAATAACAAATATCTATTGCTAAATAACCGTCCATTTAAGTTAAGAGGAGAATAATACAAAAAATATATACTCAGTTAATTTTTGTTACAGAATGTTTTATTTATTAATTAAACTCAGTGACGCCAGAGCAAATCGAATTGAACCATCAATTGACAGATTCTTTTGCTACGTCAAATGTATCCAGTATCAATTAAAATGTTAAATTTGTTAAGAGGTATTTCACCTTTGGTTGGCTGTCTCGCTCGCACAATCAAACATTTTTAAAGATTATTAAAAAATGTGACTCATTTGAAGAAAAGTGTTTCTTAATTTTTTTAATATATTGTATGTTAGATATTGTAGACATGTTTTGTTATTGGTTATGTGTTTGTATCGAGAATAAGGTCATAAAAAATTTAAAATTTTGATGATTCTTTCTTATTCTCGATACACACACACAAACATTTATATTTTCGACATGTTTTTTTATTATTGATGTGTGTATCGAGTATTAGGTCATCAAAAATTTTAAATTTTGATGACTTAATTCTCTCTGTAGTCAATGTCTACACAATATACAAATATGTCTAAAATATCCACGATATAATTATATTGAATATTAATGAAACACTTTTCTACAAATGTGGCACATTTTTTAATAATCTTTTAAAACGTTTGATTGTGCGAGCGAGACAACCAACCAAATGTGAAATGCCTCTTAAGTTTAAAGTTGATTTAAATATTTTCCTTCTTAGTCAGTTGTACGACACTCTTTGTCTTTCTCATATTCCTCTCCATCCACTGGTAATCTGAAAGAGATTTAAGAGATAAAACCGCCCATTTTACTTATTGTAAAATGTAAAAAAAAATTATTTTTTTTGTATTACATTTTTCTTTTGGTGTACAATCAAGAAAGAGTTTTCTATCTACCTATCAAACCTTATTGGACCTAACTTGACTATTCCACCATATTACTCGTCATCATCATCATCCGAGCGTATTTCCGGTTGCATCCTCAGCAGTAACGCTTCAGAGCCCGGGGTCCGCTACCTAACCAAGGAGATTTGACGAGGTTACTGGGTTTTACACAGAGCGACTGCCGTCTGACCTCCACAACCCAAAGGGCAAACCAGGAATCAATCTTTGGATAGTTTGATGATCAAACGCTAGGTGGCGTTCGGGACCCACAGTTTTACGTGCCTTCCGAAACACGGAATCATCTTTCTTTTCGGATAATTATAATAGGTAAGATAAGGCGATTCAAGCCTGCAATATCCTATCCAGACTGGAAACAACTTTTCACAAAGTATGCTTCCCAATGGGAATCGAACCCATGAACTCCGGGTCACAAGGCGAACGCCTTGACCACTGGACTACGGAGGCAGTCATTCCACCATATTACTCGTATCTGGTGTCTTATATTTTTGAAAACCAATCATTCCTTTAAAAAGGCTGCCTATGCCGTTTCAAATTCGTTTTAACCGTGAACGTGAAATGGTATTTTCTTCAATATCCATCCAATGCTGCAATCGACTTTCTTGCTGACGTTTCAACCCGTTGCAATTTGAACTAGAGTTCTCATTACTATGGTCACTCTATGTTCGTGGTGATTGCGATCTAAAAAAGGATAGAAAAATATGTTACAAGCTTTTATTTAACTTGCGGTGTATCTTGTATGTATGTATGAATGTTTGTTAAGGTCAAATCTTGCAACTCAATATTCACCTTAAGGGTAGCCCCTTAAGGTGAATATTGAGTTGCAAGATTTGAAAACGTGAAGCTTTTGTACGCACATACGCCAAAAGTGGCCGTTTTTCGCAATTGTGCGTAGAAAAGCTTCACGTTCTTATTTTAAACAGTAAACAGTGTTTATAAAATAGTTTGAATTGTTATCTAGAGCCTGGTCAAGACAAAATTTTAAATGATGTCTCCGTTTCCTATCAAATGATTTATTTCAAATGGACCCCGGAAAATTCAGGTATCCCCTCAATTACGGTGGAACTCACAATACCTACATACATACATAGACTGCTAAAATCATTACCCTTCCGTTTGGTTTTGCAGTAGTCGGGTAAAATTTTGACTCAATTCGCTACTTTTCAAGAACTCAAATCAGATACTTTTTCTAAACGTCAAACGACCATTTTACTAGGATTTGTATGAAATACAGGCTAATGACGTCATAGTTTCTTGTAGTCCAAAAGCGTTCTTTATATCTGTTTTATTGTTATAATAAATCTAAATAAAAACACGTTGAACATGGATATAATCAATAGGTATGACGAATGGAAAAATATTTTAGTCCTTCAGTTAGATTATAAAAAAGTATTGTACAAGTATTTTTTCTTTTCTTTGAGAAACAAAAAAATACAAAGATACAGCGCATTGAAATTTCGCATGACGTCACGGCTACGTATATTTTTTACATAGAAGTGACATCGCAAGCCCCCTCTCCGGAACTTTGAAGCTTCGTATCTTAGTGGATTTGGACTTTTTTGGCAAACTGAAAAATATGGGTCCATTATTTTTCGATAATTTAAAAGACGAACTAATTACAATTATACTTTTCTAATCCTGTCAATACTCCTATTACACGTGACATTAATTTTGTAACCCTTCAACCTATTTTATGAACTACTGTTTACAGTTCAAAGTAAGAACGTGAATCTTTCTTACGCACAATTGCAAAAAACGGCCACTTTTGGCGTATGTGCGTAGAAAAGCTTCACGTTCTCACTTTGAACTGTAAACGTAGGTCATAAAATAGTTTGAAGCGTTATCTAGTGTCTGGTTAAGACAATTTTTAGTCTAGCCATCCATCCAATTTTAAAAAAACTAAATTCAAAATTTAACGCTTGGTTTCTTGATGACGGCTGTTTGGGCTCAGATAATACGGATTTTGTTTTAAATGATTTTAAAATTTTAACCGAAGAATTCCACAATATTGGCCTTGACTTAAATTTCAAAAAATGTGAACTTTTTCTTTCTGATGCATGCACAACTAAAGAGGATACTATATCTAAGTTTCGTTGCATTGCACCTGATATCAAAATTCTTGACAAAACTTCCCTTCACATTTTAGGTTCACCTATTTCTGAAGAGTCCTTTGCAAAATTCATCGATGATAAAACCCAAAATTTTAACTTAGCCTTGCAGCGTCTTTTAGAAATTCACACTCATTTTGCCTTTACCATAATACGTTACTGCCTTTTTGTTCCTAACTTTACGTATAACCTGCGTTGCAGCCACTTTTGGAAGTATCCCCACTTGGTTAAAAAATTAGACACCTTTATTAAAAATTCCCTTTCAAGTATTTTAAATATTAATTTAGATGAACGCGCTTGGGACCAGGCCTCTTTGCCTATTCGGTATGGAGGCTTGGGCATTCGAAAAATTTCCAGTGTTGCATTACCAGCCTTCTTGTCCTCTGCACATAGTGTTGAAAATCTATGCCAAAAGATCCTCAAAAGCTCTAACATTAAAATTAGCCACCTGACAGAGGCCAAGAATGCATGGTCATTGCTATGTCCAAATTCCAAAATTCCAGTTTTTCCGAATTCGCAGAAGCTATGGGACGGACCGCTTTGCAGCTCAAACCAGATTAAATTAATAGAAACATCTGGGAGTGCTGCAGAGAGAGCCCGCCTCCTCACCGTCGCGGAATGGGAATCTGGGCTTTGGCTACAAGCCCTTCCATCACCCAACCTCGGTACCTTGCTTGACGACGAATCTTTTCGGCTAGCGACGTCTTTCTTGTCTCCTGCGGCGACAGTGTTGATGACTTGGGTCACCACGGCCTCTCTTGTCGTAAAAGCGCTGGGCGTTTAGGGCGTCATGCTGCCCTAAATAATTTAATCCACCGGGCTCTTGCTAGCATCCACATACCAGCCGTTCTAGAACCTAGCGGCCTGGTTAGGGATGACGGCAAGAGACCGGATGGGATGACCCTTGTGCCTTGGAGATTGGGACGGCCCCTTGTGTGGGACGCTACTTGTGTCGACACTCTGGCGCCGTCTCATCTCCCGGTCACAAGGTCTAAAGCCGGGACAGCCGCAGCTGCTGCAGAAAACCTCAAACGGCGCAAATATAGTAGCCTCGGCAATAATTACTTATTTGAGCCGTTTGGGGTTGAAACTTCAGTCGCGCGCGCGCACCCGTAGCGTATGGGAGCGCGTACCTGTGAGATCGTAATTAGCAACGTAAATATATCGATAAAAATGACGGACGTAGTGAAATGCAGTAATTGTAATATAGTGATTGACGAAATGCTGGCATACTTGCAAAACTGTGTATCAGTAGTGGATGAAATAACACTTGTAAGGATTTGCAGTGCGACTTACAGCAGCGCGGAAATCAAAAATTCGAAATCTTTGCTGTTTGATTCCGTACCAACAGATTTGCGAAAAATTACCAGGAAGAATAGAGGTAAAGAAGAGCGAGATCTGGCAGATATTATAAATCTATTTAAATCTGCAGAGAAAAGTGAAATGCCGATATTTGTGGCCAGAAAACTAGACCGTATACCAGGTCTGAAAATGGAGCACTTGGACTGTGTAAAACTATTAAAAGATGTATCGCTACTGCAGTGCAAGATAGATGAAATCAAAACTAAGTATGCTACACTGGAACAAGTTGAGGAGTTAAAAGTCGAACTTCTTCAAATTAAGAATGATTCGTTGCCGCCTACGTCAACATTTACAGTAAATAATAAACGAGGTGCGTGGTTATTAGATAGTGGCCCTGTGGGTCTTTCTCATTTGCATAATTCGTCTGCCGAAGAGTCCAATAACAATATTAACGGCAAGGACTTGAACAAGACATCGCCACAATATCGAGATATAATGCAGGTGAACTTAGAACAAAGCGAGGATGACTCATCCGTACCGCAACGGTCAGCTGTTACAAATGTTGCGATTCACCGTTCACCGATGATGAAAGAACCGACTCCGGCGCGCGAATTTGAATGCGCGAATGTGAAGAGTGCGGAGATATCGCCGCGTAAGCCATCGGCGGTAACACCATCGCGCTCGGTGCAAGTGCACGGAGCAAGACAGCTGATGACTACTGATAATGAGCTTCAACTTCAACTGAGACGAGATTTACCGCACGCAAAATATGGAAATAACAATGAAGATGGATGGCAAAAAGTGTCTTATCGAAAGAAATTGAATAATAAATATAGGTACTCAGGGAAATCTGGTAAGGCAAGAGATGCTGAATTTAACTTTAGAGCGGCCGATAAGAAGGTACCGATGTTTATTACCAATATACATAAGGAAACTAATGACGACGATATAATTAATTACATTAAAAGCAAAACGAAAGAAACTGTATTGTTGGAAAAAATTAATATGAAGACTGAACGTAATCACAAAGCATATAATTTTTTTGTGTCTGAATCTAAATTATCCTTATATTTGGATGAGAACATTTGGCCGGAAGGTATTATGTTCAGGCGTTTTGTTAGTTTTAAACAACAATATACGAACAGAACTTTATCTGTTAACGGCACCAAGAAAGTAAATAATGGATAAAAGCCTACACCGTTTTGCAAGTTTTAATTGTAAAAGTGTTAAGCGTTCCGTCGACGGTATCAGGGAGCTATGTCGCACCTGCGACCTGATAGCCTTGCAGGAGACATGGTTGCTGCCGGATGAGGTACCGTATCTTAGCACGATTGACAGTGGTTTCGGATACACGGGGAAGTCTGCGGTCGACACGTCTGCCGGTATACTCGTCGGGAGACCGTATGGCGGTGTCGCCCTGATGTGGAGAAACAGTGTTTTTCGGCAGGTATCGGTTTTAAAGTGTGAGAATGATCGTGTGTGTGCCATAAAGATTGCTACCAGTGAGAGACCAATAATAGTGATGAGTATTTACATGACCACAAACAGCAAGGACAACCTGCCAGACTTTACGGATTGTTTAAGTTCGGTAAGTGCTATAATAGACGAATATGGCATCGACTCTGTGTTTATGCTAGGTGATTATAATGCAGACATCTCGGGATTATTTTATATTGAACTTTTAAATTATTGTAAAGAGCAGTGTTGGTCATGTGTGGATGTAGATCTATTAGGCGAGGATTCGGGCACTGTCACATATGTTAGTGATATCAATGGAGCATCGAGTTGGTTGGATCACTGTGTAACAAGCCAATCAGCTAAACAAACGGTTGTAAATGTGTCTGTTTTGTGTGACACAATGTGGTCTGATCACTTTCCTCTCATCATAGAGTGCGACCTACACTTGTTGACACCGCTGATATCTTTTAAAAATACAGTAGATGATAGTATAAATGTTATGTGGGGGGAGAGAAGTGACGACCAGACCGACAGATATACCAAAGAGTGTCAAAGTAGGCTAAAACTGATAGATTTTCCTCTTGAGTGTATTAATTGTGCTGACAAATATTGTAGCGATCTTGGCCATCGACGTGTAATTGATAAGCTTTATAGTGACATTGTGACTGCCCTCCGTGACGCGTCTGTGGCGAGTCGGGGAGGCACGCGAGCAGGGAAGTTTGGACCACGCGTAGTGGGGTGGAATAAGCATGTAGGTGAGGCTCACAGGAATGCCAGGAGGTGCTTCACCGAATGGGTACAGAGTGGAAGACCTAAGTCCGGTTTCATGTACAATGAAATGTGTAAAAGCCGAAGAATATTCAAATCACGATTGAAATGGTGTCAGGATCATCAAGATCAGATAAAAATGGATGCACTGGCTGAAAAACATTCTAGTGGTAACTTTCAAGGTTTCTGGAAAAGTACCAATAAAATTAATGTAAAACCTGGCCTTCTTGTGAGTGTTGACGGGGAATGCGACCACAAATGTATTGCCGACGGGTTTAAAGACCATTTTTCTATTAAATCTTCTTTGGGACCCGTGCTGGAGGTGTTCAGTGCTAAAGCGCTGGATGGAAAGGTGTGGGTGCAGTTTCGCGCAAAAGATGTGGCAGAAATTGTCAAAGGGATGACGAGAGGCAAATCGCCTGGTCACGATGGGCTTAGTATTGAACACCTCCAATACGCGGGGTTGCATGCTCACCGAGTCCTTTCTATGCTCTACTCGCTGTGCGTGAGCCACTCTTACCTGCCGTCAGACTTTATGAAAACAGTTGTTGTGCCTATAGTGAAAAATAAAACCGGTGACTTAGCGGATAAATGTAACTATAGGCCTATCTCTTTAGCCACTGTGATAGCTAAGGTTTTTGACGGTTTGCTTAATATGCAGTTGGACAAATATCTGCACCTGCACGATAACCAATTTGGTTTTAGACCTAAGTTGTCTACAGAGAGTGCAATACTGTGTATGAATCATACCGTCAGATACTATACGGCTCGTAAAACTCCTGTGTATGCGTGTTTTCTCGACTTGTCAAAGGCATTTGATCTGGTAGTATATGAAATTTTGTGGAAAAAACTGGAGAGTATCAACTTGCCACAAGAACTTATATGTATCTTTAAGTACTGGTAAACACACCAGATCAACAGCGTCAGGTGGGCGGGTACGATGTCAGAACCCTATAGGTTAGAGTGCGGTGTGAGGCAGGGTGGTGTGACCTCGCCATCGCTATTTAATTTGTATATAGATGCATTGATTGTCGAGCTCAGTAGCCAATATATAGGTTGTCATGTTGATGGGGTCTGTGTAAATAACCTCAGTTTCGCGGACGATATGTGTCTGCTGAGCGCGTCAATCTGTGGCCTAAATGAGCTTATCCGAATCTGTGAGAAATATGTTGGTGGCCACGGGTTGAAGTACAATGTCGCGAAAAGTAAGTATATGGTTTTTGAGACCGCCGGTGCTAAATGTCCACAGAACTTACCACCTGTTCGTCTTAATGGTATTCCTCTAGAGAGAGTGAGTGAATTTACTTACTTAGGACATATAGTTACCGCCGACCTCAGGGACCATGCAGATATCGAGCGAGAGCGGAGAGCGCTGTCGAGGAGGGCCAATATGTTGGCTCGCAGGTTTGCGCGATGCTCGGATAAGGTAAAAATTACTTTGTTCAGAGCATACTGCACCTCGCTGTACACGTGCAGCCTGTGGGCCTCGTACTCGCAAGGCGTCTACAGCGCTCTCCGTGTACAATTTAACAATGCGTTCCGAGCGGTGCTGGGGCTGCCTCGCTACTGTAGCGCTTCGGGGATGTTTGCAGACGCGCATACTGACTGTTTTTATGCTACGATGCGCAAGCGCGCCGCATCCCTGGTGCGCAGGGTGCGGGCCAGCTCCAACACCGTCCTGGTGTCGATAGCTGACAGACAGGACTGTCCCTACATGCGACAGTGCAATGACAGGCACGTACCGTGCAGCCCATTTGAGAGGCAACTGTAAGTAAAATAATTTTTCAATATTTTTATTTTATTGCCAATTGACATTTTAAATTGTATGTTTTCGTGTGTGTGTTATTTCGAGCGACTGACATTATTATTTTAAATTGTTTTGTATATGGGTCAAAGTTACCTGAAATAAATGTATTTTATTTATTTATTTTATTTTGGGGCCGTGGGGACCATCGGCGCATAAATTATATAACACTGTCGCCCGAAAATCGACTGAAATTACGCGTGACCAGAGGGCTGGCCTTTATCTGGCTCAAAAGATAAGCATTGCCATACAACGTGGCAATGCTGCCAGCCTTCTGGGCACGTTACCACGGGGCAGCGATTTGCCAGGGCTTTTTTATTTATAAGTAAGTAATTTAAGTAATTAGTTTAGTTTTAGTTTCTTTTTTGTTTTGTTTATATTATTGTATGTAATAAATTATTGAATAGTAAAAAAAAACAAAAGACAATTTTTTAAATGATGTCTCCGTTTCCTATTACATAATTTATTTTAAATGGGGGCAGCTCTTTACCCCGGAAAATTCAGGTATCTTCTTAAGTAGCTGTAAAAAACTGTTCAATGAAAAAACCAATAAATTCTAGCAGTATATATATAAATGTTACCCATTTCCGCCTAGTACAGTCCACCTATAAAATACTGTGCGACTCTAACCATTTCAAACGTAAAAGTGTGCAAAATCGTGTGAAAAAATCTCTTCAAAAACCTTTTCCGAGGCCACCGTGTGAATAATTCCTCTTTTGTGATTTACCCTAACGTAAAATATAGTTTGTCGGAAAATGGTCGGCGATTTCGATTGATTTTGGTGGAAATTCCTAAAATGTTGGAATTTTTGGCGATAAAAGATATTCGATAGTTCTATCGAAAGCGGTGTAAGCCAATCACTGGAAATGTTTATGAGTGGATATAAAACAAAATAGAAAAAAAAAAACATAATTTATACTTTATGGTATAACATTAGTACCCATGTTGAAAGATGTTTTTTTTTTTCGTTTTACTCAATATTTTTCTCGTAGAATACATTCAAGACCCTGAACTGATTTATTCTTTATAAAGTTATAAGCAATTTATCGTAAAATTTAGGTCAATCTATTAATTCAAACATTTTCTTACTTGAATGACGCGGGTGTCGGTTGCAGTTTTGTTGTTTTGCAAAACTTTATATCTATAAATTTTGATTTTAAAGTATATAATTTAATTTTGATTTAAATTTATTTTTAAGTTTATAATTTAATTTATTTCTTAATTTTAGTTTTAAGTTTTATAATTTTAATCTTACTATTTAAGTTTTAATGAATAAAATTTATGTCTAGATAAAAAAAACAATATTTAAGTAATATGGCATCTAGTGGCCTACTCATGAATTTCAAAGTACCTACTTTAAAATAGTACCAATTTTGATATCACATCTTAAACCTGTAACACTGGAATTTCCTGGAATTCTAGCCAGCACGTAGCTTTCCTTAATATTGACTCTCTAGCTCAGGTTAGTCGTAGATTGCAAATTGATTTTTCCACTCTAATAGTCTGGAAGCTAATTCCAAGCCGCAGATGCTATTTACTCAGGCGATATTATAGTTCTGGAGTACGTATTTTTAGAAATAGAATTGTAGAACTACATTGGTTACAATAGGGGTAACGACAGGGTTGGAAAAGTATCATTGTGAGTAGTCCCACAATGATACTTTTCCAACCCTGTCATAATATCGCCTGAGTAAATAGCATCTGCGGCTTGGAGATTATCCAAAAATCATGGACCCATATTATTCAGTTTGTCAAAAAAGTAAAAATCCACAAAGATACGAAGCATCAATGTTCCAAAGTGGTAGCTTGCAACATTACCTCTATGTAAAAATTCTACGTAAATGTGACGTCATCCAAAATTTCATTGCGCTGTATCTTTGTAATTTTTTGTTCGTCAGAGAAAAGAAAAAATATATGCACAACAATTTTTGATAATTTAACCGATGGGTTTAAAATATTTTTCTATTCGTCATGCCTATTAATGAGTTATTATGTACTAATAGCGGAGGCAACTAGGTAGGTCCTGAAAAGGCAAGTGAAGAGACATCGAAACAGTGAGAGACCAAGGAGACGTTAGATGGAATGTGTAAATGAGGATATGAGTAAGAAGGGAGTGACGGATAAATTGACTAGAGATAGAACAAGATAGAAAAACTGGCATGTTGTGTCAATTCTTCATAAAAAGTAGGAAAAGAATACGGCAGACGAAGAAGAAGATTGGTTACATATTATGTTTAAATCCTTGGAGGGGATCGATGAAGTGGACGTTGTGCAATGATAATGATGATAATTGGAGATAAGCTTAAATTATACCATTATTGCTTGAAAGAAATTATATTCTTTTACTCTGTAATACTCTAACTGCGCCAACTCCCCCACATCTTTTATAGTTTTCTCTACCCAAAGGTTGGCCGGAAGAAATCGCTTTAGTGATAAGCCCGCCTTGGTACCTACTAGATTTTAAATGTACTTTTGATTATTGTCATACTTAGTTGGTGCAATAAAGAAATTTTATCTTATCTTATCTGATAGCAATTCGATTTTGTAAAGATTACTGTTTTATCCTTTTTTGTTTGATGTATGATTTGGTACAAATAAGTCTTTATTAAGGTCTCAAGTCTTTAAGAAGCAGGATATTCCAGTATCTGTTCATATAAATCACTTTTTAGGGTCCCGTATCAAAAGGGTAAAAATGAGACCCTATTACTAAGACCCCGCTGTCCTTCTGTCTGTCTGTCTCATGAACCGTGATAGCTAGTCAGTTGAAATTTTTACTGATGATTTATTTTTGTTGCTATGATAACAAATACTAAAAACAGAATAAAACAAATATTTGAGGGGGGCTCCCATACAACAAACGTGTTTTTTTTATAGATAATGGCACGAAACCCTTCGTGCGCGAGTCCGACTCACACCTGGCTGTTTATTGATCGACTACAACTTTTGACGTTGTCGCTAATAGTGCAGAAGAAGCGGCAACAAACTGGTGCAAAAGAAGCGGCAACAAACTGGTGCAAAAGAAGCGGCAACAAACTGGTGCAGAAGAAACGGCAACAAACTGGTGCAGAAGAAGCGGTAACAAACTGGTGCCGAAGAAACGGCAACAAACTGGTGCAGAAGAAGCGGCAACAAACTGGTGCAGAAGAAGCGGCATCAAATTGGTGCAGAACAAGCGGCAACAAACTGGTGCGGAAGAAACGGCAACAAACTGGTGCAGAAGAAGCGGCAACGAACTGGTGCAGAAGAAGCGGCAACAAACTGGTGCAGAAGAAGCGGCAACAAACTGGTGAAGAAGAAGCTGCATCAAACTGGTGCAAAAGAAGCGGCAACAAACTGGTGCAGAAGAGGCGGCAACAAACTGGTGCAGAAGAAGCGGCAACAAACTGGTGCAGAATAAACGGCGACAAACTGGTGCATAAGCAGCGGCAACGAACTGGTGCAGAAGAAGCGGGAACAAACTGGTGCAGAAGAAGCGGCAACGAACTGGTGCAGAAGAAACGGCAACAAATTGGTGCAGAACAAGCGGCAACAAACTGGTGCAGAAGAAACGGCAACAAACTGGTGCAGAAGAAGCGGCAACGAACTGGTGCAGAAGAAGCGGCAACAAACTGGTGCAGAAGAAGCGGCAACGAACTGGTGCAGAAGAAGCGGCAACAAATTGGTGCAAAAGAAGCGGCAACAAACTGGTGCAGAAGAGGCGGCAACAAACTGGTGCAGAAGAAGCGGCAACAAACTGGTGCAGAATAAACGGCGACAAACTGGTGCATAAGCAGCGGCAACGAACTGGTGCAGAAGAAGCGGGAACAAACTGGTGCAGAAGAAGCGGCAACGAACTGGTGCAGAAGAAGCGGCAACAAACTGGTGCAGAAGAAGCGGCAACAAACTGGTGCAGAAGAAACGGCAACAAACTGGTGCAGAAGAAGCGGCAACGAACTAGTGCACAAGAAGCGGCAACAAACTGCACTGCAGCGTTAGTGCAAGTAGGTATCTACATAATATAATGCAATGTTATGAATTAAATAAGACTGTGCATAAATGACACGTAAAAAAAATCACGCACCGAAAACAAAAACGGTATTCCTAGACAATAACAGCAAGGCTTGAAGCAATAAAGACCTAACAGATCATCTATGAACTAGCAATCAATACTGATTCAACTTCAGCGAGATTCATGTGCGCGAAGTTCGTAGGCTGCGGCGAAGCTGGGATTAAAGGTGTTTCAAGTACAGGCGACGACTAAATGGTTAAGTCATATTTTTACCCGACTGCGCCAGGAGGAGAGTTCTGTTTTGAGAGTATGTATGTATGTACAATTGTTTGGCACGCTCTGCAGCCTGAAGGGCTTGATGGACTTTAGCTTGAGGGGTGTCGTTATATTTGTATTAACTATAAGAGTAACACTGGGAATATCAAAATAAAAATACAAATTGGCAGAATTTTGTCGCCAAATTTTAATGTTTAGCATACTCTGTAGCCTGAACGGCTCGATGGATTTAAGCTTGAGAGTTGTCATTTCATTAGATTTGTCTTAATTTTTAAGTAACATTGGGTATGTATAAAAAGGCAGTCTTTTTTTTTTCTTTTTTAACAATGACTTGTTTCTTCAATTACCAGTATAATGTTGCGAATTGCCGCGTGCGTAAGGGTCGTTGATTGTCGCCGACGGTCATGTGACACTGGTCAGCGACCTGCTTGGCCTTATACCAGTATTATTTTCTCAAACTTAAACCACGAAATGGTAAAGCTAATTATTCTTTTATGTGTTGGGTGTATTAACTGTTAATATACTCTATCTGTTAGGCCTTGATTGCTTGCCGTTATTGTCCAGAACATACTGTTTTTTCACGTATGTAATTTTTAAGTCGAGTGTTCACATTGGTGTGAGATTTTCAAGTTGGCTGATGATTTTCAAGCTGTGAAGAAACATCTGACGTATCTCGATGTCTGTCATATAGTGAAAACAAATTTTTATACACTAGTGAATTTGTGTTTGGTTTTCCACCAAACGCCTTTGGAATTTTGACTAAATTTTAATAAAAGACTTTTGTCGTTGACTGTACACCGTGTGTGGAGATTGGAATTGATAGATGTTCGAAACAGTTTAGAAAGATAACGTATAGCAGATACGAACCCGAGCACCATAAATACCTGTTGATTTATTGAATCCACCCAGTTTGAGTAATTTTACCTTAATTTGAGAAAGGCTTAGATACAAGTACTTAGTTATAGAACAAGTTGATTTGAGAGGATCTGTTCACATTTTCGTTTGGAGCATTTGAGTTTTGAATCGAATAAACAACGCCAATAGTCCTGTTAATATGATTCCACCCAGTTTGAGTAATTTTACCTTAATTTGAGAAAGGCTTAGATACGAGTACTTAGTTATAGAACAAGTTGATTTGAGAGGATCTGTTCACATTTTCGTTTGGAGCATTTGAGTTTTGAATCGAATAAACAACGCCAATAGTCCTTTTAATATGATTCCACCCAGTTTGAGTAATTTTACCTTAATTTGAGAAAGGCTTAGATACGAGTACTTAGTTATAGAACAAGTTGATTTGAGAGGATCTGTTCACATTTTCGTTTGGAGCATTTGAGTTTTGAATCGAAGAAACAACGCCAATAGTCCTGTTAATATGATTCATCATTAGGCTGGATGTGAGGAAGACTATATAAAGAATTTTCAGTCAATAAATAACGAGCGAACGCGAAGCGTCTTGCGTCTTCGTCATGCAAAGCTTCATCACTAGTAAAGTAAGTATTACAAACAGAAAGGAAACTCGTAGACATACAGAACATACAGAAAGGGTCTCGCGCAATATGCGTCCCTGTTCCCCGCACCGCACCTATCTCCATTTCTCCCCTTATCACGTATGTTGGGGCGCGAACAACACACTGATGTGTCCACGGATCTATGGTTTTGTATGTAGTAGTAGGCATAAATAATACTCTGCTTGTATCAAGTGCCATACTTGTGGCACTTGTTTACTTTTATATGGGGTAAAGATCCGGAAAACGCAGGAATGATATGATGCAGGCTGATCGGCGTTAGATGGAAGCGATCAGTTGGCAAGATATCGCTGAAAAAAGAAAATTGTTGCGTTCTCTCATCTCCGAGGCCAAGATTCGCTTCGAGTCACTGAGCCAGCGGAGCAAGTAAGTAAAGTACAATTTCTATCGTCTTTTGAAAAGGTAATTGAACATTTGTACATGAAATTAACTCTACAATATTTTTTCTTTTTTAAAAAGCTATTTCAGCGTACCAATCACAAGTTGGAAGTGTTGAAATCAAATAAAAAAGGAAACGGAAGCCTTTTCTATTTGTGTAGTAATGAACTATTTGATGTTTGCACTAAATAAGTTAACTAGATAGAGGAAGCAAGTTATAAACTTTTTTCTTTTCGTGTCGATGGTTTGATGTTTATCATCATCATCAGCTTTTAAAAAACCCACTGCACCATAAGCCTCCCTTTGTCTGTGCCATCCCATTCTGTTCGCGGCCGCTGCTATCCAGTTCTTTCCAGCGACTTGCTTGATATCGTCGACCGTCCGAGCCACCGGACGTCTCATACTGCGCTTACAATTTCTCGTTCCTTTTAGCAAGGCTTCTCGCCCAGTTCCACTTAAGAGCTGCTATTCTAGAGAGTACGTCGTGAACTTCCATCCGATTGCGAATCTCCACGTTGCAAACTCATGCTTACATGGTTCCTTTTGTAAAAGTTGATGTTTATACGATATATTTATGTATTTTATTGGACGAGAATCGGGCCACCTCTATTGCACTGTCGGAACCGGCTTTAAGTCATCCAATGTGCAATTGTTAGGACACCCCAGGCATGACAAAAGGTGAAACATCGTTTATGGAGAGAAACCTCACTCGCACTGTCTGTCATGCGAGCTGCCCAATATTTTCTACCTACTTTCACCCCACCTGAGTTCGCAGTCTATTAAGCGCTTTCTAAGTAGGCCACGGCAAATCAAGATAATATATAAACTGTTTATAAACAGATAGTATTATACTCTCCAAAGATACATGAAGCTGATAGCGACGTTACTAGATGGATCGACAGCCTTCCATTCACCCTTTATTTTTAGAAAACCATTGGCAAATAATAATTCATTAGATAGATAGGATGAAAATGGAATAATAATATAATTTTTATTATCGAGGCAAGTGGAGGATAATTATCCTTTTTTTAAAGGGCTTAATTTATTCTTTTCATTTTTCATTCAGCTATTACCTTTAATGTAAACAACAGTTCAATGGCGCAAAAAAGTCTTGCTTTTTGGGTTCCGTAGTATACGAGGAATATTTATATTTTTAGAATAGTTCCAAGCCCACCTTGGTGGTTAACAATGCGGTTAATGTCTTTCAGGAGCGGCTCTGCTGGGGTCTCGATGGCCGGGCGGCCTCTCCCCGCAACACCTAAAGGACCTTCTAGGGACTGACTGCGGTACTGCTGGTGGATTCCTCTTGGTTGATCTTGTTGCTTTGGTGATCCTCATGCTTTCTGGAGGGGTTTTTGTTCTTGTTGCTTTGGTGATCCTCATGCTTTCTGGAGGGGTTTTTGAGAAGGTATGCGAGGTTTTATATGGTGCAAAACTAAAAGAAGAATGATGGCATACAGCCCATTGCAGTTGGGACGTTTTGTCGACATCTGACGTCCTATTCTGCTGCAGAGCTATTACATCCACACTTACTAGTCATTTTTAATTAATTCATCTAGGATTTGGATCAAAAGGTTTCCTGTGACTGGAAGGCTGGCCTGTATCTGGGTCATAACGTGGCTGCCATAGCCATCTGGGCACGTCGCCGCAGGGTAAAGAATTACCAGCTCTTTTTTATTTGTAAATATAAGTGTGTAGTAAGTAGTATTTTCATTTTAGTCTTTAAGAAAATTCAATATGTATACATATATTTTTTGTTCGTTTTATTATTTACATATTTTTATGTCATTCATGGAAACTAATCCAATACGCGACAACGTCATTGCTTAACATGCGAGAGCGCTGGTAAAATATACTTACCTACTTTAAACTGCACATCGCATATATTAATTTCTTTTTAACCGACTTTAATAAGGAAGAAGTTATCGATTCGAATTTATGTGTATTTTTATGAATGTTCCCCGATCAATTTGAAGCATAATTGTAAGGAGCTCCCATTTCTCCCGATTTTGATATATTATAAATTTTTTCCAAAAAATTATAATGTATCAAAATCGGACCCCCAGGAATTTTATCAAAATCGGTGTGTAGTTGAGTGTCAAAGCCGGATTTGAGTTTTGAAAAAATATTTTACTTACAGCCAATGTATTTGCGCCATACACCAAGTGATTTTGAGTCGCAAATGAATCGCTATTCGCAGCCATACAGTGCTAATTATACCGACATCAGCCATTGAGATATTCATGTCACTTTACCTCGTTTATTACCAACGATTTATGGTTGACTAGAGTCAAGCTTCGCTTTTCACGATCTCTTTATTTTCGTTTTACCCGACTACGGCGAAGCCAAAAGGAGGGTTATGTTTTTCGGTGCTATGTATGTATGTTTATCTGTTCAATCGTATCTTTTATCATACATGGCATCATTGGAAGCATGTAATGCGCGCTATTTGTAAATTACATTTCGTCACAATAAATTCAAAATGGCGCCCTCTATAGGCCAAAAAGTAACTAAAAATAAAACTAATCATACCGTGTGGTGTATCAAATGAAAAGCCATAAAAAGCATATTCCGAATATATATATATATAATATATATATTATATATATATATATATATATATATATATATATATATGGAACTGCCTATTTTTCTACATATATATATGTATATATATTGGTTTTTGACACTTAGTATTCAACGTGGAACTCGTAATAAATCAAACCACGGGCTATACGGTTTATAAAATCGTCAGTTGCACTCTTTCGTATGGAACTGCCATTTTTTTTTACATTTTGGCTGTTATTTTAATTTAATTATACTCTAGTGATCTAGTATAGTATAATTTTGTCTTGACCAGGCACTAGATAACCCTTCAAACTATTTTATGAACTACTGTTTACAGTTGAAAGTAAGAACCTGAAACTTTTCTACGCATAATTGCTAAAAACGGCCACTTTCGGCGTATGTGCGTAGAAAAGCTTAAAGACAAATTGTAGTTTACTCTACGCGGAAAATCGAAAATAAAGTTATCATCATCCTCACGTATTCTCGGTTCATTGCATTCTCAGCAGTAACGCTTCAGAGCCCAGGATCCGCTACCTTACCTTGGTGATTTGACTAAGTGAGGAGGTTACTGGTTTTCACGCAGAGCGACTGCTGAAAATGAATAAAAAATAAAGTAGATGTAAATATTCCTAACATTCGGAAATAAAACAAAAAAAAATAATGGCAATCATTTAGATACGCCCAGTTTTTACGGTATTCACCAAAATTATCAGCCAAATTCGTTTGCTATATCGGTACGAGTATCTCCAAGATTTCCACAAGTATTAAATCAACGTCAGGCCGCAAGCATTTGTCCCGAGAAACTGATTAATTAATTAGTTTGGTGTCACAAAACTGGGTCCCCTGGGTGTCGTGTGTTACAACTTCGAGCGTCGATACACGTTCAGAGATTATTGTAGTTAAAATACAGTGTCTGACAAAATATACTGAAACTATTTTAAGGGAGAATTCAGTACATGCTACTGAACAACTTTTCCCAAGAAACATATATATAAATATTTAAAAAAAATGTTTGGTTCCCCATACATGTTGACCGATTAGCTGATCAGAGTTTGTATGAAAAGCAAAAAAGATTTTTAATATATATTACGATATAAAAATAATGTTTCTTTGGGGTTGTTCATTATCATGAAATGAATTCACACTTAACATATTTTCAGTTTATTTTGTTAGATAGTATACAACAAAGAAGGGACATACCCATAATAAATCAAACCACGGGCTATAATATATCACTATAATGAAATTAAAATAATAACCAAAAAAATAATCGAGATTCTCAATCAAAATGGCAAAATGACTGGCTGCAGACTTTTATATGAAAACGCAGGAATGTTTTTTTTTATGTTTCGGCTGTTATTTTAATTTTATTATGCTAAAGTGATCAAGTATAGCATGTGGTTCGATTTGTTACAGGTATGTCTCTTCCACTTTGTATGACGACTTATTTAACCTATTTATATTGATATAGCCCAAACTATGAAATATTTTTTTCGTTTATCATTGAAATCTGCAATTAATGTTATTAATATGTCATTCTGTAATTTATAATAAAGCTAACTTTTAATAATTTTTCAAAACTAAAAACCGACTTCACCCCCAAACTACTTAACCGATTTTGATAAAATTTCCATGGTACCACCTGGAAAGTATACCCTTTCAAACAAAAAAGATTTTTTTAAATCAGTCCAGGCATCTCTGAATAATCGGTGAAAACACATGAAAAAAAAAATAAAGGATAGCGACGAATTGATAACCTCCTCCTTTTTTTTGGAAGTCGGTTAAAAATACGTATAATTTTTTGGCAAACTTTGCTTACATAAAAATTTATCTCTATTTTATTTTATATTGATAATTAAATTTACTATCTACTTATTTATCTTAAAAATCAGATTTAAATATAAAAGATAAAGATAACATTTTAATTTGCCTATGACCTAATAAGTTATTTGGTCATTTATCAAACATATTCAGGTAAATAGGTATAAAGATATCTATTTATTTAGATGACCTCCGTGTCGTAGTGGTCACCAGGCGAGTCCGCCACCCAGAGGTTTCGGGTTCGATCCCCGGTTAGGGCAAATTGGAAAATGGCCTTTTTCAAATTGTCCTGGGTCAAGGATGTTTATCTATAAACGTATTTGCTATAAAATATAGTATCATTAAGTTAGTACTCCATAGCGCAAGTCCCGAACTTACTTTGGGGCTTGCTCAATCAGTGTAATTTGTCCCTATATATTTATTTATTTTATTTAGTTAATTTTCATAAACGCTTGTGACACAGAATAAACTTGTAGCAAAATAGTCATGCTCACAAGGACGCTAATCTTGATGTTATTAGAGATGTTCTATTTGACCCCAGCTCACTCTAATTATCGATATTGATGGGTCATCTCTATTCATCCCATTGACACCATTGACCCAGTTCCCACAACTTTGCTACATTCGCAGTTTGCGTTTTTATAAGTATATAGTTTCAATAGAACATTTTATTTTAAAAACTAGTCTGGGAAAAAAGAAAATAACCGGCCAAGTGCGAGTTTGACTCGCGCATGAAAGGTTCCGTACCATTATCTATAAAAATCACGTTTGTTGTATGGGAGCTCCACTTAAATATTTCTTTTATTTAGTTTTAAGTATTTTTTGTTGATGTTTATTATGTATTTCTATTGCCGCTATGGCAACAAAAAGACATCATGTCTGTGAAAAATTCAACTATCTAACTGTCACGGACGGACGAACAGCAGAATCTTAGTAATAGGGACCCGTTTTTGCCCTTTGGGTACGGAACCTTAAAAACGTACCAGTTGCAACTTCCTGCACAGATCTTACAAGCCGATCGAAGGAATGGGCGAGAGTCTGAATCATATTAATAGGCGATCAACTAGCAAACTATCACTTTTTTTATTCCCTTTTAAGGGTTCCATAGTAATTCTATTTTTTACACCCACTACTCGTATCGCGCTACACGCTTAGCGCGTCTGGGTCATGCGGCCCTAGGCTCTGTCTATCCCGCTAGAGATAAAAACGTGATAATGAATTTGTACCGATGACTGCCTCCGTGGTGGCCTCCGGGTGGCCCGAGTAATCGAGGTGTTCGCCTTGGGATCCGGAGGTCGTAGGTTGAATTCCCGGAGAAGCAAATTTTGTTACAAGATTGTTTCCAGTCTGTTTAGGATATTGCAGGCTTGAATCACCTGACTATGTGAAAAGAAAGATGATTCCGTATTTCGAAAGAAATGTACATAATGTGGGTGTCAAACGCCATCTAGCGTTTGTCTCAATCTATCCAAGAATTGGTACTGGTCTCCTCTTTGGGTTCCGGAGGTCAGACAGCAGTCACTCTGTGTAAAAACCAGTAACCTCGTCAAATCATCTAAGTTAGGTAGCGAACCCCGGGCTCTGAAGCGTTACCGCTGAGGATGCAACCTAATACGTTTGGATGATGAAGAATGAATTTGTATCTCTATAATTTCAATAGTTACAACAATTCGTTTACTTACAATCTGGTACGTACGTGCATATTTTCCGCACTGACATTTTGTATTGATTCGGATGAAATCATACGTGAAATATTCCTGCAATAGTTTCCAATAAGGCGTGCTTTCGTTATAAAAGAATGCATGCATGCATATTCACAATAAACTCAATCTCCAGACGTTCCAAAGGGAATACATTCAGTGAGATGCTGAGTCGTCGAGAACTAAAGTCAATAGGCTTGTTTGTCCCATTCTCTATAGAGGATTATTGCCTACGATTACATTATTAATAAAAGAGAATGGTCTCTTGAGATTGTTATTTTTGCATTATAAATGTTTCTTTTTTGTAAGCTTTTATTTAGTTTCACCTGTCCTGTTGTTTTTGTGTCTGTAACTAGATATTGCAAGCAAAGTCAAAGTCTAAGTTTAAAATCATTTATTTATCTTTGGATATTTGTATCACTTGATAATTGTGCTTTTTTTTCAATTTGTTGTTGATGTCAGATCATTTACTTACAACTAAGTTTACTGCCGCCTCCTAAGCGCAAGTACAGAAGAAGCGGTAACAAAATGTACTGCAGCATTTTTTCCAAAAACGTCAACCTAACTACAATTATACTGATATTAAAGTTAGATATTATGTGGACTAAAAAAACATTGTTATGTCATAATTATTAATTAAGATTGATGTCAAAATTTGAATGAATGTAAATTTGTAAATAAAGTACATGTACCGATTGTTCTCAAATTATGACATTTGTGAGTGTACAAATCCAAACCTTTAAGAGGGACCCGCGCCAAGCTCAAGCCAGACGTTTTTGTCTTTAAGATAATCATCGGTTTCGTAATAAATAAGCCTTCTTACAAAGCTGAATAACTTTCTTTTATTCGATTGTACCCTATCGCATTGGGTGCCAATGCGATAGGGTACCGATGACCGGATCTCAACGAGACAGATCTAAATAAGATAAATAGCTTGTTCTTGAAAATATTCTTGTAATAAATTAATTGTTTAATTGTTTATAAGTAGATCAAAACTGAGCTGGTTCGTTTTATAATGTTATAATACATAGTGAGATTTTCATAATACGGCGACCTTAAATCAATAAGTAATTAATGTTCTTCGCCAAGTTTTTTTTTTATAAAAATTATTGTTCGTTTTGGCAACTTTTGCAGCACGCTTAGAAAACGGGCATATATTACATAATACTTTTATAAGTTACTCTCCATGCTGTCTGGTCTGGGACAAAAGAAAAAAAATTTGAATGTACCAGCTGCCTAGCCGATCGGGGGAATGTACGAGTATGTAAATCATGTTAATAGGTTATGCGGCTAGCAAGCCATCACTATTTTAATTTCATTTTCCACCATTTAAGAGTGAACTTTGGGTTTCACTTGGTTCTATCTGCTTAGAGCCGCAAAAACCCAAATACTCTGTCTGCCTCATTTGGAGTAATAACTTGATAGTGTATATTGCCAAAACTCTATTTTAGGTAGTTTATAGGTAGCTAATTCTAGGTAACTCGGCGTGCTCTAATAATCTCATAAAATATTCCTGTGTAATAGTTTAAACCTCTTTGTTCTGTTTGCATCAGATTTTATACTAACAGAATTTAGTGCTCGTACCTACATATTGTTTACGATAAACTTTAACATGGAAACGAAATGGCGTTTGAAACTTGAAAACAAAACCCTTCTTATCAAGGTATATTGACGACCTCCGTCACCTCCGTGGCGTAGTGCTCACCATGCTAGTCCGCCACCCAGAGGTCCCGGGTTCGATTTCCGGTCAGGGCAAGTTGGAAAATGGTATTTTTTAAATTGTCCTGGGTCTTGGATGTTTATTTATATATGTTTGTTATAAAATATAGTATAGTTGAGTTAGTATCCCATAACACAAGTCTCGAACTTACTTTGGGGCTAGCTGAATCAGTGTTATTTGTCCCTATTTATTTATTTATTTTTAGATTAAGTGCTTACGTAGCGTGTTACTTGTTAACCATAACATTCTTTGATTTTAAATTATACCTAATCTAATGCCTGTCGAAACAGTCGTTTATCAATTTAATGACGGCTTTTCAATCATAAAAGGTCATTTTCATACCAATATTATCATTTTTTAAAGTAAACTGTAAGAAAGTTTTCTTAAAGAGATATAGACGTAAACTCGTATTCACCAAGGTGATAATTTTTTAATCAGATTTAACTAAAACTGGTTTTTTCGGCGTTGTGCGGCCTGCAAGCAGCCCGCGGTTTGCCGAGCAGCTGTTAAAATTAACCAAAATTCATGGCCAGTTGAGTACACTCATTAAAGAAACCATAAAAATGTCTGGGTGAACAATTTAAGATAAAAATTTGATCGCAGTTTCAAGTTTATTTAAACCCTTTGTACAAAAATTTAGATATCACAAGGCGAGAGTGAAATGCTATTAATCAAACCGTTTAAATTCTGAATTGAAAATACAATCTTGGAAACCAAATTCTCCTCAGAGTTTGCGAACCAAAAAAAAAACTCCAAACACTAAATTTCAACCAAATCGCATGAACTTGAGACGGCGGCCATCTTGGATTTCTGAACATTAAAAGATATTCAGCTCATGTCTTTTATGCATGTGCATTAAATAAAAATATATTTTTAGACCTCAATTTAATCATTTTTACAGTGTCAAGAAAATGATATTTTTTTTTGTTTACAATTAATAACAAGACTTAAATTTAAAAGTTTTAAAATGGTAGTTGTGAATTTATCTCATCATAGTTTTTCTCAAATGGCCAGCAAACTTTCTCTTTGTAATTCAACTTCGGAGTTCCACAAAAACCTAATTAGCGGCTTGTCTACAACAAAACTTGGCGAGTTCCATCCGAGCCGAGACATTTTTTGTTATCTGTAAATCGTTTGTAGCTGCCGTTGTGGTTGCTTGGCGTGGACTTTTTCTCAAACGTTAAATGTCATTTAAATTTTAATAAGACTAGTATATAGTTGTAGATGTGGGGCACAAAGCCGCCAAGTTAAAGTGGGGTCGGACAGGCCACGTATGCCGGATACAACAGACAGGTGGACCAAATTAATCACGGGATGGATTCCTGCATTTTGAGAAACAGGCAGACATTTTGAGAAGAATTGGTCACAGGTTGCACTGAATCGGGATAAGTGGAAAGATATGGGGGAGACCTTTGCCCAGCAGTGGGACAATAAAGGTTAATAAAAAATAAAAAAAGTATATATTTTGAATGTATCTAAGGGCTCTTTAAGACAAGCGACAATACCTACGTCATCTGTCGGCAAAGTTTGGCGAGCGTCGCGGTCTGTCTCTGCTATCACGAACTGTCACGAATTGTCGCTGAGCGACGGTCTCTCATCAAAGGTCGGCAACCGCATCGATGACGAGTGTCATGAGCGATTAAGCGCAAATCTGACATAAAAACCATCTTATGTCTCATTCCCTCTTATAGGAATTTACTATTGCAAGAATGAGAATTCGCTTAACGTCAAAAGTAAAAATAACCTGTTTACTGCTTAATATGACAAAATTTAAATCATATTGACTTATGTTTAGGTGACTTTTCATTTTATAAGACGTATTGGCGTATTTCATACCTAAAATACGCCATTACGTTTCAAAAGAGGTTATACTTTTGAGACTTCAACGCGGAATCTATATACATCCTATATGTATGGTTACGGGCATGCATACTATAGCTCGTCTGTTGTTTAAATAAAAATGACGGTAAGTAACTATATACCTAGTACTTTTTCAAGCCATTTTCGTCTCGAACACACTAACAACAAATTTTCCATCAATTGTAAAACTCTGGAAATGCAATGAAATGCAATAAAGAAAGCGATGCACAAAATAAAACTACGTAACTGCAAGTAACTGCTGATTGTAGCAGAAATAAAATGGCGCTAAAACTTTTGCTGGAACTTCAGCCAGTATTATTGTGTAGTTTTTTAATTAAATATAGATACAGTGTCATAAAGAATTTAATTTTACGCCACGTGTTACGCTTATACGGGATGAAAAAAGCTGGAAATCAAGTCAACGTCATATGAATCATAGATGATTCATGTTCATTATTCTATTGCTTTTTATTTATGGACAGGAAAATACTCACGTAAAAAGTAAAATCAAAATTATACCATTATTTTGACCATAGATTTTGTAAAAAAAATTGTAGGTCTATGATTTTGACCGACTTTTTAAATTCAATGAAACAATGCAGCTTTTACGACAAAAAAAATAATATTTACAACCTCGACGTCTGTCACACACAGAGAGTGAGTGACAAGCGGTATTAAACGACAAACGAACGTATCGAATATTGGAATCGATTTTTAATAAAAAGAACGGTAGTTTCATGTAGTAGAAAAATGACTTTGAATCAGTAGGTACTTTTTGGTGGACCAAATGGTATCTGAAAAACATCTGTTGACTTGATCAATCTGAAAAACATCTCTTGACTTGACTATGGACCAAACCTAGTACCACTGGTGTGACAGATTGGCATGATGTAGTGGTCACCATGCCAATCTGTCACACAAGTGGTCCCAGGTTTGATCCCCAGTCAAGTCAAGAGATGTTTTTCACATTGACCTGGGTCTTAAATGTTTATGCTTTATGTTTTTTTTAATAGCCCTTCATGTCCCACTGCTAGGCATAGGCCTCCCCTCTTTCCCTCCATAACTTTCTATCCCTGGTCTTAACTTTCCAATCCTGTTAGAAAGCCTTTAAGTCGTCTGCTCATCTTGTTTTCGGTCTACCTCTCTTTCTACGTCCGTCCGTTGGAATCCAGCCCGTGGCTTTTTGTATTTGTTATAAAATATAGTATCGTTGAATTATATAGTTTCATAACATATCTCGAACTAACTTTGGGGCTAGCTAAGTCTGTTTTATTTTATGTCATAAATAAAACTTTTTCCCTCTTATTATAAAACGCAGTCTAACTTCAGAGCCACTATTAACCCAAGTATAGCGGTTTGCGACCTTTTGCTACCATCGGATACCGTCGCAAACTCGCAACACTAGTCGCCGATCGTTGCAGACCAGGGGAAGCATTTTTGAAATCTCTTGTCACATTACGAATGGTTTTCGCAAGCATGGGGGCATTTTTGAATCAATCGTATCCTATGCGAAGGATTTGCATCCAGTGGTTTTGCCTGACCACTCGTAATTTAGACGTTTGTAGAGTAGCGACTCTTATTTTGAAATAAACCTTTCATGGAAAACACGTTCCGATTCATGCTGCTTAATTTATGGTTTTTTTTTTTAGAAAATCGTAAAGTATTTTTCGAAGTTATGCATAAAAAAAATGTTTTTCGCTCACACGATGGTTCTAAAAATACGACCAAATGTTTTTTACATCAATAACCCTCCAGACTGTCGCTTGCACACTGTCTGTCTGAGCCCTTGTGCGTACGTTCGGTCATCGATCTTTTAGGCATTATTAAAATATTCTAAACATAAACAATTCTCTATAGGTCGAGAAAATGTTTCTTTAAAATATTCACCTTAACTCCTCAATATGTAAAAGCGAGCGAGTATTACACAACGATTACTCGACGTGCCTGCAAAATGCAGGGTTGACAAATGCAAGCACATTTTCTGCTATAACTTGTATGTGGCAGCCCTGTCTCGGCGAGCGATGCTGTTTTATGCCATTGCTTTTAAATTGTAAAATATTAAGAAAGTAAATGGTAAAAAGGAAATATATTTCGTTTATTAATACTTATTAATGTATTTAAAGATAAAAAAAATATGTAGAAATTAATTTAAAACGTTTATTTTATATTCGGTTTCTCAAAAAATCAGTGAGTCTCGATTTTCTAAATCAGACTAAAAAGTTGATTGAAAACCTTTCGGTTGCATAACTTTGTGGAATAATTTCAATTCCATAATAACTGCACGTATTTACTAATTTTAACTTTAGTCGGCTAAGATTAAAATGCAGCAAAATGCAAGAGCAATTCTTAGCCATATAACAATGTGTGGTTACCCTAAGCATTGTGAAGTCTGGAGTTTTGAACGAACCCATTTTACATTATTACTTTATCAGGTGAAAAGTTGTCCTAAAACTCAGCGGTGTGTGTTTATTCATCTGTTGAGGATAACGAACTATAAAATACTATAAAAGGGTTTTTTTTTCTTCAGCAATTTTATTTAGAAAATTAATAAATAACGTTTAATTAAAGTTAAAATTAAACTAGAAACTAAACCTGAAAATAAAAGATTTTGACCGTGCGGCATGGTGCCAAGAACGCTAGATGAATTTTCTATCTGAATGGCCATGCTAATAATTGATAAAAGAAGCAGCCAGCCTTGTCTCAAGCAGCGGCGATCAGGTTCGGAATTAATAATTTGAGAAAGGCCCTCGCGCTGGGGTCCCGTGGTCCAAACGTAATGGAGTAATTTAACATTAGCATTGCTCAAAACGACCTCATAAAATTTATAAAAATAAATCTGTCGCATGACGTAGCTTTGACTGCCGGCCAAATAGGATGGGTGACCACAAGTGACATAACAATTACTCGACCTCCTCCGTGCTGCACGTAAAGTTGGTCATCAACCATCATCATACGGCAGCTTTAAAACTATAACATCAATGCTGGCCACTTACAAACACGAAAAACAAACATGGGATATATTTGTTTTTGTTTCAATACTGCGCGTCAGTCAACTCTGTGTCTGACAGACGTCGCGCAGCGAAAAGTGAACATTTTTGTGTCGCGGTAGAAGTCGCTGGATTGTTTCCGAGAATATAATAACCGTTTGACATCTGCAGTTACCAGTATGTGACGTTATTGATTCTTGTTTGAATTACTTTAAAGAAAAACTTAACACTTTGAAAGTCCCCTTACCCTACACAGAATTAGAATTCCCATATAAAAGTTGTCTAGCTTTTATTTTGAAACGGCATGTCAGTTATTGTCAAAATAATGTAATTTCAAAGAAATTGCATATATTAAGGCTTATAACTAGTTTTCACAGTCAAAATATGAACTTAAAGGAGAATATAGTAAATCATATCATATTTGACCATAAGTATGGAAAACTTCTACACTCTCATATTTTCTTTCACGTTCATATTTGACTATCGAAAACTAGTTATATGCTAAATAAAAGTAAGACTACATTTGTATGAAAAAGCCTAGGGTAAGAGGATTCTTAATGTCTGTTACATAATTGATCGACCCCTTTATCTTGTCGCATTGACATCACTTTCTTGTAAGGACTTTTAATTTATCGACTAATGAAATTCGATAGTATTTATTTAAGTATACTTGAGTTATATTCTATGTCACTGACAACGCGTCAATAATTACTACTAACTGATAAAAATGTGACAAATAAAAGCCACGGATAAAATAAAAATAAACCGGCTAAGTGCGAGTTGAACTCGCGTGGAGAGGGTTCCGTACAATACCAAAGATTTTCCGTAAGTGAACGTGTTATATTGAGTTTACCACTTTATTTTCAATTGATAGGCTTTGATGTTATTTTTCCTGTAATTTCCAAACAATGAACTATATTTTGTATATTTTTCAAAATTTTAAGCTCAATTGTTTCGGAGAAGAGGGAATAGTCAATTTTCGTCTTCTTTCATGAATTAAATCAAATCTTTTTATTTTACAACAATAACAAAAATATATTTTGAGACCCTCATAATGAGCCCTTTCATTTGATACATATATTTGACACAGTAAGGTTTGCAAAATTTTTTTTAAATTTCCTAATTTGACCCTCGAAAATGACCCTTATTTAAAAAAAAATATTTTCTTAACTTGTAATTAACAAGCAACTACGTTTGTATTTTTTTAAATTTTTTCCTCAGTACTTTCGGGGATCAGGGGGTAAGGAAAAGGTAAATTTTTGTCTTCTTTCATGAATAAAATCAAAACTATTTCTTTTACAATAATGACAAAAATATATAATATAATGAGATTCTCATAACGAGCCCTTTTATCTGATATATGACGCAGTAAGGTTTGAAAGACCTTTTTTAATTTCTTAATTTGTCCCTCAAAAATGACCTTAAATTAAAAAAATACTTTGGGCATCTATTAGGTTGGGGAAAAAGTCTTTTAGCATGTAGTATGTATAAACTTGTAATAAAACCACTTTGGCTATACTTTTTGTACCTGGCTGGTTTTGGTATCATTTAAAAGTTTAAATTTTAAAGAAGATAATTCCAAATTCAAATTAGGAAAATGCGTGTTTTTCATTTGTTTTTCTTACCGTCAAGATGAGTGAATTTAGTGAAGAAATTAGATACATTTTCAATTTTACTAGGTACCAAAAAAAAAAATACAACGCAAGCCGCGAAAAAAATTTGCGATATTTATGGACCTAGCAGTGTCTGTGAGAGTAGTACAGGTTTAAGCGTTTTCAATTCGGAATGATTGATGCAAGATCGGCATATCAGTAGTTACGACGTAGCTGAAGAACTGGGAATTGACCACAAAACAGTTTAGGAGCATTTGAAAAAAAAATGGGTACACAAAAAAGCTCGATATTTGGGTACCTCACGAGCTTTATGAAAGAAACCTAATGAACCGTGTACTCATTTGTGATTCTTTATTACGACGTAATGAAACCGAACCATTTTTGAAGAAATTGATAACTGGTGATGAAAAGTGGATCACGTACGACAAAAACGTGCGAAAAAGGTCATGGTCAAAGGCCGGTCAGGCTTCACTGACTGTGGCGAAACCCGGGTTAACTCGCAACAAGGTGATGCTGTGTGTGTGGTGGGATTGAAAGGGCATTATTCATTATGAGCTGTTACCACCAGGCGGGACCATCGATTCAGAACTCTACTGCGAACAACTGATAAGATTAAAGCAAGAAGATGATTAAAGCAAGTTGAGAGAAAGCAGCCGGAATTAATAAACAGAAGGGGTGTGGTTTTTCATCATGATAACGCTAGACCTCACACATCTTTAACCACTCAGCAAAAATTAAGAGAGTTTGGCTGGGAGGTGTTAATGCATCCGCCGTATAGTCCTGACCTGGCACCTTCAGATTTCCACCAGTTTCGGTCTCTTCAGAATTCTTTAGGCAGTGTCAGATTAACATCACGAGAGGACTGCCAAAACTACTTGACGCAGTGTTTTGATCAGAAGCCCCAAAATTTCTATAGCAATGGGATCATGTCCCTACCTATAAGATGGCAAAAAGCTATCGAACAAAATGGTAGCTACATACTTTAGTTAAATTTAAATACTGATTTAAAAAAAAATATAAAAAAATGCTTTGAATTTTTATATAAAATGCGAAAAGACTTTTCCCCAACCTATTATTTTTGGGTCAACTTCAAATATCAATCAACTATCAGACGAAATATCGAATGTCGTTCAAAAAGTCAAAAGCCATTTATTTACCTCCGGATATTTGAAACACTTGATAATTGTCAATTTTTCTTTCGATTTCATAATAGGTAGTTGTTAAACCTCAGATCATTTACTAACAGCTATGTTTACTGCCACTTCCTAAGTCCAAGTACAGAAGAAGCGGCAACAGAATGTACAGTAGCATTTCCTCCAAAAACGTCAACCTAAAATTATACTAATATTAAAATGAGATATGTGGTCTGACAATATATTTTTATGTGATAATTATTAATTAAGGGGATACCTGAATTTTTCTGGGGTCCAGTGCTGCCCCCATTTGTAATAAATCATGTGATAGGAAACGGAGACATCATTTAAAATTTTGTCTTGAAAAGCTCCAGATAACGCTTCAAACTATTTTATGAACTACTGTTTACAGTTTAAATTGAGAACGTAAAGCTTTTTTACGCACAATTGCGAAAAACGGCCACTTTTGGCGTATGTGCATAGAAAAGCTTCACATTCTCACTTCAAACTGTCAACAGTAGTTCATAAAATAGTCTAAAGGGTTATCTAGGGTCTGATGAAGGCCAAATTTTAAATGATATCTCCGTTTCCTTTCAAATGATTTGTTTCAAACGGGGGCAGCACTTGACCCCGGAAAATTCAGGTAGCCCCTTAAGAATGATGTCATTTGGAAATTTCGTCGTGAAATCAGAATTTTAAACCTAATAAAATAAACTAAAAGCGCCACCTGACGTTACAACCATTTTCATTTTTAATACTTTTTACATTAAACATTCAGTCCGCATACGAAAAAAGGTCCTACGATAGAAATCGAATGGAATCGTGCCGTTGGAATTCATATAATCGCATACCTAGTGTTATTATGCAGCGAATTGAATAGCTGGATGGAGCTAGTGGGAATGTGTATGCTTGAAATCTTCACGAATATTACTTACTGTGTCTTTTTTAATATTTTGACGATATAATTATTTTGACGTCCTTCGTATAGTGTTGCCGATAAATCGATAGTTTTACACCTGGTAGTTTCAATCGAATTCGAAAACTATTGATAGGCATTTCGAGTATCGATATTGTCAAAAGTATCTATAGCTGCTTAAGAGCAATACTATTGATGACCAATATATCGATGTACTATAGTTAGTATCGATAGTATCGACCCTTACGGCGAATAAACTATCGATACTATAGATATTATTGCTTTTTATATAAAATCGATACTATCGTACATATTCGTGGCGTATTGGTTACTACGCTAGTCCATCCATTGAAGGTTCTGGATTGAGTCAGAGCAAGTTGGAAAATGGCCTCTTTTAAATTGCCCTGGGTCTTAGGTATTTATATAAAATACAGTATAGTTGAGCTAGCTTAATTAACGTTATTTATCCCTATGTACCTATTTATTTATTTTGTGAGCTGTCGTTTGCGAGTCTGTCTTTGCAACACTTAAACCTGAATAAATCTTCACCTTACAAGACCCATAGCTCCGCCATTTTAAAAATTACCAAAAAGAAATATTCCATGTAGTTATTCGAACCTGCTCCAAAAATTCACGAGAAACGGTTGACAGTGAGTGAGACTTGTAGTAGAGAATATCCAGATAACCAAACAGACATACAAAGGTTTTTTCCAAGCTCCATATAAGCGGAATATTATTTATTTCTACTACTACTACAATTGAAACTATACATCCGTGCACACGTCAATGTGTAAGTGTTCGCCCCTCATCTCTCGGCAAGGCGAAAACGGGATAGAGGTGCGGGGACGGGGAACGGGGACGCATATTGCGCGGGATCTGAGTTTTCGTTCTGTACTCGTATGTAATACTTATATTAAAATTGTACTCACTATTTACGCTTACTCGGTGAATATAGGAGATTTCAATTGTTTTTTGATTAAATCTAACGTTATTACAAGGACACTGTTTGTCCTTTCGCCTTTGTACCTTCTAGATTTTAAACGCACTTTTGATTATTGTCATAATTAGTTGATGCAATAAAGAAATTTTATCTTTTTATCTTATTGTTAATAGCAATTTCACATAATAATTCTACGTGAGTATATCGTATATTAATAAGGTTTATAATAAGATTATTAAAAATATATATTCTTAGGATAAAATAAATGGAGATAACCGACCAAGTGCTAGTCGAACTCGCGCACGAAGGGTTCCGTACCATTATCTATAAAAAATGACGTTCGTTGTGTGGGTGCCCCAATTAAATATTTATTTTATTCTTTTTTTATTCTTATAGCGGCAACAGAAATACATCATCTGTGAAAATTTCAATTTTCTAGCTATCACGGTTCATGAGATACAGCCTGGTGACAGACAGACAGTGTACGACGGACGGGCAGCGGAGTCTTAGTGATAGGGCCCCGTTTTTACCCTTTGGGTACGGAACCCTAATAAGAGGAGAGGTTAGAAGTTCCCGTAACTGGCCATAAATAGATAAATATATAAGGGACAAATAACACTGATTGAGCTAGCCCCAAAGTAAGTTAGAGGCTTGTGTTATGAAATACTAACTCAACAATACATTTTTTATAACAACTACATATATAGATAAACATCCAAGACCCAGGAAAATTTGAAAAAGCCATTTTCCAACTTGCCCTGGCCGGGGATCAAACCCGGAACCTCTGGGTGGCGGACTAGCATGGTGACCACAACGCCACGGAGGTCGTCATCGCCGTGTGTCACCGTCGCCATGAATGAAGAGATTGATGAGTGTAGATTAACCGAAAGAGGTTTGATAGAATCGTAGCAAGTGGAGGTCCATAGTCTCTGCCTACCCCTGTGGGAAACAGGCGTGATATTATGTATATTTTTACAATTAATATAAAACTGAAAAAAACTGTGTTCTGAAGTATCACTAGAATATTTAATTTCAATTCAATTCCCGGAATTGAATTGAATTTGACTTTACGCTGAATTCAGCGTAAAGTTCGGGTCAGTCAATATTTTTATAGAATTCACATTTTTATAAAATTCACGGCAGGCCGTAGTTTAAAATTTAAATTAAAAAAAGATTTTGCTTTGTTTTTCACAAATATTTATCAATATTCTGTTGAATTGTTTTGTACTTGTAATGCGAGCGCACCTTTTAAATATTTTTGGAAAATGTTGATCAATGTTTTGAAAAAAAATTACCTTCGTGGTGAAATTTATATCGTTCGGTAAGTATGGTATATTGCATCTACTTAATAACTTACGAGTACCTACTCCTAATGAACATTAATTCACTGTATTACTGTAACTGTGTGTACTTATTTGAAATTTGTAACCGACTTCCAAAAAAGGAGGAGGGTATCAGTAATTTTTTTATGTATGATCACCGATTTTTCGAAAACCCCTCGAGCGAGTCAATTTTTTTTTAACCCAAAGTATACTTGTTGGGTTGACCCATATAATTTTATCAAAATCGGTAGTGTATTTTTGGGGGCGAAGTCAGTTTTTAGTTTTGAAAATTATTAAAAGTATACCACAATCGCATTGCTCATGGACTAGATAACCATGACAGGGGTGAATATTTTGAAGTAAAAAGAATTTTACTCAGCAGTGAGATAAAAATATATATGATTTAAAAAAAGTAGGAATAAATTTTAAATAATTTCAAACTTAATTCAATAATTTACAAAACAGTAACGTATGAACACACTGAATTAAAACTAATAATCTATCAAAACGAATAATGTTTTGAATTTATTGAACAAGCAACAAGGGCTGCAAGGTCCAAAGAGACATTCGGACCTTTATAATTTTGCTTGTGACCCTTTTAATAAGGTTGAAACCGTTTCGTACTCTGATTATTTGGCAGTAGCGTGCTTTTTATACAAGCACATATAATTTTTCTGTCCTGTGCCACCCTAATATAATGTCATAGTGAGAAATTTATTTTGTTTGAAATGGAACCGTTGTCGTAATATAGGGAAGATTACTGCCTACCCCGTAAAAAGTAGTTGTGCACTACTTCACTATCACTATTATTAGGTAAAAAACTTCATTAAGCATTACAATCTATCGATATGATCACATCCACTATTGCAGTGAAAAGTCCACAATCGATGAGGGACTAAGTATGTCTTAAAGAGCTGCTAAATAGGACTGCTCCAAAATTTGTGATAAAAAGAATCCTACTAAACATTGAACATAGATGAAAGTTGCGCAGGACTGTGACAAATGGCCACAAAAATCTCTAAAGATGTAAGCCTTGTTTACGTAGTTTTGATAAGATAATATTATATATAGAATATCCAAGATTCAGTAACTGCTCTAAAAAGGAAATACGATATCGTGAAAATATACCACGTAGATTCGAAACACCACATCTTATTATTTCACACATATTACGCTAGCATCGCGTGGTATTTTTTTTTTTTACTTCTTATACTTAGTAACAAATGAAAATGTGCGAAAGGGAAGGTAAAGGTAAGTGGTTGAGTTACACACGTTTCACCTGGAGACCTACTAATTAAGATAATATGGTTAATGACCGCCCAAGTAATTGAAATTTCCAAATTAAACGCAACAATTTATGTAGGTAGTTTGCAGCGAGTACCTTTAACTTTGTATTTTATTGGGCAATGTCTAACTTTTCAGGCTCAAGTTTCGATGGCTGTTAAAATTAATCTCGAAATGTTTAACTGCTATGTTGTTTTTTAGTAGCGAATTGATTTGTTTTTTAACTGACGGTTGGCAATATTTTATGCCGTATAAAATTAAGTAAGTATTCTATTAAATTGCTTTGAATTTAATATACTTGTTTCATTATTTTACGCCAGTATAAGCCCTCCAATCCACAACTCTGTATGAAGAGATTTTATTTAGCAGTAAGTTTGTTGTGTTATTAATTATACTTGACATTTTTAATCGACTGTCAAAAAAGAGGAGGTTATCAATTCGTCGGAATCTTTTTTAACCGACTTCAAAGAAGAGGAGATTATCAATTCGACTATTTTTTTTGTACATATGTTACGCGATATTTTCGTCAATCGTGGATTATGATGATTCTTCTTTTATTTGAAAGCCTTTACTACCAAGTTGACCCCATATGAATCTTGGTGAAGATATGATGAAGAAATTTGTCAGCTGAAGTCGGTTTTATTTTTTGTTAAAAATTAATTTAGTTTTTATGTATTTTCAACGATTATTCAAAAAATCCTAGACCGGTTTGGAAAATTCTTTTTTTGTTTGAGAGGGCATACTTTTCAGCTGGTACCTTTTTATCAAAATCGTTCGTGTAATTTGGGGTGAAGTCGGTTTTATGTTTTGAAAAATTATGTATACTTATTATTATGCACAATAAAGTATATTTAATATATAAATACTTTGTTAAACTTTTTAACCTCATGCTATTGTTTGCAAAATGTTCAGCCTATCCAAAACGGAATCGATATGAGATAATTGTTAGATTATGGTTGTTAATATCAATTAACTATGGAACTCGTTTGAAAATAATTATTGTTTGAATACAATTTGACGATCGCCGTGGCGTAATGATTAAAACATGCCTGTCCGCTACGCAGGAGGTCTCAGGTTCGATCCCCGGTCAGACTGAGATGGAAAATGATTTTTTCTGATTGGCTTGCGTCTTGGATGTTCTATATAGGTATACATTTGTTATAAAATATAGTATCATTAAGGTTGTATCCCACAACACAAGTCTCGAACTTACTTTGGTGCTAGCTCAATCTGGTGATTAGTCCGTATATATTTATAAATTAATAATTATTTTAAAAAATTCAAAAATATTTTTAACTATGTTTAAATAATAAATCTTTATTGATCATTAGAGGTAACATGCAATGGCAAAACAGTAACAATTGATCCCACACTAGTACTGTACTGATAGGTGGTATGAATTTTCTTTTGAAATGGTTGTCGTTAAAATAAAGTACATAGTGTAAACTGAGAAGACTGAGAGAGTCAAATAGCGGCGTAATAATGGCGGCCCCAGGCAACAAGCTGCAAAGCTTTGTTGTCTGTTTAAATATTTTGCTCCGGTAGGCGCTTTTTTAATTATGAATCGTCATTTGAGTTATTTTATAATGTTTGTGACATGTAGCTTCATTTTCAACCTTTCTTTCATTAAGAAAAAGAAAAAATAACAGTAATTTTTGAATAAATAAAATGATTTATACCTCTAAACATGAATACAAAAAATCACTGTGGGTTTTAACAATTTTTTAAAACTAGGATCAGTTGACTATCTTTTTGGATTTTTAACTGCCTTCACCTTTGAAATTAATCCAAAAAACGATTGCGAAAGTGTAAGTTTTAAAATTGAGAAATGTTTTTAGGGTTCCCTACCCAAACGGTAAAAACGGAAACCCTATCACTAATACTTCGCTGTCCGTCCGTCCGTCTGTCTGTCACCAGGCAGTATCTCATGAACGGTGACAGCTAGAGAGATGAAATTTTCATCGATTGTGTATTTCTGTTGCCGCTTTAACATCAAATACTAAAAAGAGAAAAGAAATAATCCCATACAACAAACACGGTTCTTTTGCCGTTTTTTGCTCGATATTAATAACGTCAACAGGAACGCTTGAAATATTTTCAAAATATGCAGTTGTGTATATACTTTAAAGGTAAGTAATTAAATTAAACTAAAATAAGTATTTAAGTACAAAAAACGCGATGTTTTTAAATAGATAATGGTACGGAACCCTTGTTGCGTGAGTCCGACTCGCACTTGGCTGGTTACTTCAACAACTTGGGCTAAAAGTTTTATAGTAATGCCAAGTTATTGGTCTAGGCTGTGTTTATTATAAAGTCTTAAAAACTTTTTTATTTCTTTTACATTTATGTATTTTTATCTTAAATGATTGATGATGATGAGTGTAATGGTGAAGCTGGAAGGTAGTTGTTGTGACTACCTTCCGCTTATAGAAAAACAAAATTCCAGAAACATTATTACATAATATGGAATTGAGCATCGTACTTGTATTTAAACAGAAATAAGCAATGTTACGTCAAATACTGTTTGCATGGCAAACTGTGGAACTCTAGAATTCTCAAGAAAACAATGCTGCCGTTGACTTAAAATATGCATCAATACTGGATATAACATGTTTTTTAAAACAACGGTTTAAAGAGACACTACTCATAATTCACATTTGATGTGCTGCTTCCTGAGTCTAGGGTGCGATTACCAGCTTTTTATTTTGAAAAGATATAATAATAGATATAAACAAAAGATAATGATTAATTTTGCGGCTCTAGTCTCTGTCTGCGTAAAACCGAAAAAATACAAAGTTCCAGAAATCACTGAATCTACTATTGAACAGTTGTTACTTAGAAAATGAGTATTTTAAATTTAGAAAAACTTATTACTTTTAAGGAGGACCCTGAGAACCCATTTGGCAGTAATCATTACTGCCAAATGGGTTCTCAGGGTCCTCCTTAAAAGTAAGAAGTTTTTCTAAATTTATTGCGTAAAACCGAAAAAATACAAAGTTCCAGAAATCACTGAATCTACTATTGAACAGTTGTTACTTAGAAAATGAGTATTTTAAATTTAGAAAAACTTATTACTTTTAAAGAGGACCCTGAGAACCCATTTGGCAGTAATGATTACTGCCAAATGGCCACCACGAGCGACAGTATGCCCGCCCGTGACACCTGTCAGCGATGGTCAGTGACAGTGACGATCGCCGACAGGTGTCGTGACGTCACTCGTGTACACCTTAAATAAATCCAGCACACGAGTGAAATAAAAGTCAATGAATTGCGGAGAAAACAATTCCAAGCATTGTGTTTTGTGGAAAAGCTCCTCAGTCACAAAATGAAAACATTGCAACACGATTTCATGCATTTCTCCGTTTTGGTGTAAAACGCTGGCATTTCAGTGTTAAAAGCGTTTTGGGAATACATTTCGTATTATTTCCTAAAGTTAGTAAGTCGTTTTAACGGCATTAATATCGATAAAATATAAAAATTCGCAAATGGTAGGAGCATCGCAGAAGACTAGGATGTATGGAAAGATATAAGGGAGAGAACTTTGCCCAGCAGTGGGCCACGAAATCTACAGGCTAACTATAAAAAACAAGATGTTTAATGTGGGGATTCCCGTCAGGAAAAAAGTCTTTCACGACTTTTCTTTAAAGAACTCAAAAATTTGACCTGAAAGTGTGTTACATTTTCTTTCTGCCAAGTTAAATCAAAAACTCTTTCAAAAATTTATTTATTCAAGAGGCGCGTGAAGCAGTTTTGTCTCTTCTTTCATCATTGTTAGATGCCTACAGGTAGCCTCAAAATCTACACGAGTGGAGGCCACATTTAGACAGGATTTTTTTTTGATGACACTCCCCTTACGATTTATAAAACATTCCATCGCCACGAAATCTAAAATTATTTATTATATAAGTGTGCAAATAAAAATGCAAATGCACAAAAATTCAATATTTCAAGAATTCATTTCTTAGCCCATAAGGAAATGTTATGCATTTGAGGGCAAAAGTGTGCAATATTTGATTTTTAAATGTTTGCCACGTTGAAATTGAGAATAAGGAAGGATTTAAGAATGGAAATATATTTATTCGTACGAGAGATATTTGATAATAAGTTGGTTCAAGTTTATTGTAAATGTTAAGTAGCAGAAAGTTTGAATCGTAAAAATGAATAAAAGTATCTCTCTTATTGAGTGTAGTAAGCTAACAGAGGTGTACGATTTTTAGAGGTGCCTTATGGCCTTTATTGTAGCTCAATGAATATCATCAAGTATTTTTTTCCTTTCTTAACTTATTTTTTTAGGTACGTACCTACTAAAGTAAATAAGTACGCTACTAATATTACAATCTAGCATATTATAAACTCAGACTAATAAGTAATTTAACATTGGCCTAGTTTTATATACTAGCTTTTGCCCGCGGCTTCGCTCGCGTAGGGGTGTAATTTATCAAAATCCTTTCTTAGGGGGATGCCTACGTCATAGTAGCTTCATGCATGCGAAGTCTCAGGCCGATCGGTTTAAAATTGACAGAGTTTCATACAAACTTTCATCTTCTATTTTATCCCGTTAGGGGCAGAATTGATCAAAATCCTTTCTTAGCGGATGCCTACGTCATAACATCTACCTGCATGCCAAATTTGAGCCCGATGGGTCCAGTGGTTTGGGCTGTGCGTTGATAGATCACTATGTCAGTCAGTCAGTCACCTTTGAGATATGTATATTTAGATTGACTAAGAATGAGTCCAGTTTTCTTACTGCCTCTATTAAAAGGAAGGCACTTTGTTCTTGTGTCTCTGCTGGCACTGGACTATAATATCAATGTTTTTTTCAAACTATACTAGTTCAAAAGGTTAGTTCTTTTGAGACGTCGCACTATGTTCCTTGTTGTCGAAAGCTGGATCGCCTCGATATTCACATAGTGAGGCTGTTTTTATATGTGCTTCGGCGTATTTCTTTATAATTTTATTGACGGTCTGCATGTTAAGGTCCCGGTGTAGACCGTTGATTTTTATATACCAGGTCGCATTCACAATGGCCTTTAGTACATTATTTTGGAAGCGTTGAATTATTTCAATATTACTTTGTTTAGTACAGCCCCGCAGCTGTATACTATAAGTCCATACTGGAATCATTTGCCAGTTGCCAGTCATCGCAAGTCATCTATTGATAACGTTCATTGTTACACACAGGGACAGGAATAAGACAGGAAAACACGGACCACATTCACACGCTGCGGCAGGTTATAGAGAAGACGAGGGAGTATAACCGGCCGTTATGCTTGGGGTTTGTGGAATATGAAAAAGCCTTCGATTCGATCGAAACATGGGCCGTGCTTCAGTCTCTCCAGCGATGCCGTATTGACTATCGGTATATCGAAGTGGAACTGGAAAGTGGACTGGAAGATGCCTTCAAGCTTCTGGAATGGGAAGGATTTGGCATCAACATCAATGGCGAGTATATCACTCACCTTCGATTTGCCGACGATATCGTTGTCATGGCAGAATCGATGGAAGACTTAAGTACTATGCTCGGAGACTTAAATCGAGTTTCCCAACAGGTGGGCCTTAAAATGAACATGGACAAAACGAAAGTAATGTCGAATGTCCATGTCGCGCCTCTACTTGTTTGTGTAGGGAGCTCCACCCTCGAAGTTGACCCAGGTAGATATACTGGTCTACAGTATATCTACCTGGGTCAATTGATCCAGGCAGGAAGTTCCAGCTTCGAGGAATAGGTCTTTCAACGAATCCGACTCCGCTGGGCAGCGTTCGGGAAGCTACGCAGTGTCTTCTCGTCCAAAATACCTCAGTGCCTCAAGACAAAAGTGTTTAATCAATGTGTGTTACCGGTGATGACTTATGGCTCTGAGACATGGTCCCTTACTATGGGTCTCATAAGAAGGCTCAAGGTCACTCAACGCGCTATGGAGAGGGCTATCTCGGTGTTTAACTACGTGAGCGAATCAGAAATGAGGAAATTCGTAGGAGAACAAAAGCCACACAGTCCAGCGGATTAGTTCGTTGAAGTGGCAGTGGGCGGGACACATAGCGCAACGAACCGATGGCTGATGGGACAAAAAGGTTCTGAAATGGCGACCACGTACTGGCAAGCGAAGCGTAGGACACCCACACACAAGGTGGTCTGGCGACCTGACGAAGATCGCTGGAAAGCGCTGGATGCAGGCCGCTCTAGATCGGTCATTATGAAAATCCTTGGGAGAGGCCTATGTCCTGCAGTGGACGTTATGTGGCTGAAATGATGATGATGATGATGACAGGAATACTGACTTTTACTAAGTATTGGTATTTTATCGAAATTTGTATCGATATATTGATATATCTATAAAAAACCGATATCGGGTATCGATATATCGATAAAAAATATCGGTATTCCTGTCCCTGGTTACTCACTATAAACTAGAGTGCAATTTGACCGTGTTTTTGCATGATTGCGATGACAAAGCAAGTGATGCTATCTATACTATAATAAAAGAGTAAAAAAATGTGTCTGTACATTGAAAATTTTTCAAAAAAAAATATTTGGGGCGATGGAGATATAGTAATAGAGTAAGAAAATAAAAAAAAAATGTCTGTCTGTTTGTCTGTTTGTCTGTTTGTCTGTTTGTACACGCTAATCTCCGGAAATACTGGACGGATTCGAATGAAACTTTTTTTGTTATATAGCTGTGAAGCCTGGGCAACATATAGGCTATAATTGATTTTGGAAAATGGAACACATGATGCAGAACTATAATGGTCCAGCTAAACTATAAGAAATATTAAAATGCCGCCTTAGCAAAAGTTGTTAAGTCTAATGAGAACTTTTTGTTGAGTTATAATACAACTGGCCAAGCGCGAGTCGGACGCGCGCGAAGGGTTCCGTACCATAATCTATGAAAAATCACGTTTGTAGTATGGGAGCCCCCCATCAATACTTATTTTATTCGATTTTTAGGGTTCCATAGAGTAGGGTAGAAACGGGACCCTATTACTTAGACCGTCCGACTGTTTGTCTGTCTGTCTGTCACCAGGCTGTATCTCATGAACCATTATAGCTAGACAGTTAAAATTTTTATAGATGATGTTTTTTGTTGCCGCTGAACAAAAACATACTAAATGAGTAAAAAAAATGTGTCTGTACATTGAAATTTTTTCAAAAAAAAAGTTGTTTCGTCCGAAGTAGAACTTATATGTTCAGTATTTGCGGACCTTCAAGCATAACACACCAGAAAATTCTTGGTTATGTGAACGCGCCATATTGACACCAAAAAATTAAAAATCAATTAATAAAGAACTTATGACGCAAATTATTGTTAACTAGCTTGTGCCCGCGGCTTCGCTCGCGTAGGGGTGTAATTTATCAAAATCCTTTCTTAGGGGATGCCTATGCCTTTATGCATGCAAAGTCTCAGCCCGATCGGTTTAAAATTGACAAAGTTTCATACAAACTTTCATCCCCTATTTTATCCCCTTGGGGGTAGAATTGATCAAAATTCTTTCTTAGCGGATGCCTACGTCATAACATCTACCTGCATGCCAAATTTCAGCCCGATCCGTCCAGTGGTTTGGGCTGTGCGTTGATAGATCACTATGTCAGTCAGTCAGTCACCTTTGAGTTATATATATTTAGATATAAGATATATATTTAGATTTCTTGGATAGTGTTGTTGACAACGCCACCAATTATCCAGTTGAGTTTCTTAATTCACTTGCAGCAAATGGACTCACGGCTCACAAAATAAGTCTTAATGTCCCGTACCCGTACCCGTACCCGTACCCGTACCCGTACCCGTACCCGTACCCGTACCCGTACCCGGACCCGTACCCGTACTCATACCCGTACCCGTACCCGTACCCGTACCCGTACCTGTACCCGTACCCGTACCCGTTCCGCTCCCGCTCTCACTTCCGCTTTCACTTCTGCTCCCGCTCCCGCTCCCTCTCCCGCTCCCGCCGCCGCCGCCGCCGCCGACGCCACCGCCACCGCTTCCGCCGACGCCACCACCGCCGCTTCCGCCGCCGCCGCCGACGCCACCGCCGCCGCTTCCGCCGCCGCCGCCGCTGCCGCCGCCGACGCCGCCGCCGCCGCCGCCGAACGGAAGATTAAATTCTCATATCGGCACATCACTACTGTCCGGCGTTTCCATCGAACTTCAGCTTATTTAGTGTGTTATCCCCACCGAACTTTAGACACTGAACTTTAGCCACTAAACTTCGGCATAGTCTGCTGAGACACTTAAAGCTCACAGTAAGTGAGTGATGCCAGTGAAACTGTATTTATTCCGCGTATGCCACTCATCCCCAACAATTTTCCTTTTGAAAATACACAGTTCCATATGTTAACTTGCTTTGCTATGAAAATAAGTCACAGTTTTAGAGGCTTAAAGCTGCTGATGTCGATCTAAGGACTGGTTTTTCGCATGACCTACTTATTGTGGCTTTCTCCAGGGTTAGTAACACTTCAGCTCTTTTCATATTGGCTCCCGAAGGAAAGAATTAAAATAATATTGACTTTTAACTCCTAACACTGTTACAAGTACTTTCTCCCTCTGTCTCTCTTTCTCTCTCTCTCTCTCATTAGTTTTTATTTATATTTATACGCCGGAGTCATAAAGTCCACGCGAACGAAGTCGCGGGCATCAGCTAGTTTGAAAATAAACGTATTGGCCGGATGGTCTTAAACGCAAATAGTCTATGTAGCAACTCGTCTTAATCGCTCATTGTCTAAATCGCATGTCGTAATAATTGGAAGTGGTCTAAAGATTATTCTCGTCCAAAAGTGACGTGGTCTAAAGTAATATTTCGTCAAAATTATGAGATTGTCTAAAGGAGAATTAGTCTAAATATGGTATGGTGGTCTAAACCGAAATTTGACAAAGTATAAGGTGGAACAAACTGAAACTGGTCTACTTTGTGCAGACTGCAGCGCCGCCTAGCGTTCGCTACTTAGAGCAAACCATGTGGGCTGAACTGTCAAAATATTGTGACAAAATAATAAAAATCTAAATTATAATGTAGATTGCATTAGATTTCAGTGTATTGCTGTAATTTGGGTAAACAAAGGCTTGTAAAACTGTTTCCTATAAATAAAAATAAGTGATGTGAAATTTGTATAAATGTGTGTTTTATTTTGGAAACATCAGTGTTGATGTGTAGTAGTAGTTTTACTGTTTATCAATAAAATAAGGCTATTTTAATGTTTTATTAAATAATAATAAACATAAGTGTATAATTTTTCTTGTGTAGCTAAAACTTATAAAGATTATTTCTACCAGTATTTTTGCAATTTACAAGACATAAACTGTAAGTAGTAACCTATTTTTTGTAAAATATGCGAAAATAATTTCAAAAATCTCCATACATTTGTGTGACAGAATTGATACAGTTCCTCTACAATTTCGACTTTTGGCCTCTATGGGCACTGCGATAGAATTTAAGTATCTTCCTCGCACGTAGTGAATATGAGTCCAAACTCGGAGGTACAATTTGCGCCTAGTTAAGATCGAACTTGTTCCTCACAGATTAAATGAAAGTAGGTACTTATCAAGTGCCTTCTATAAAAAATTATACTGGATATGCTAGTGGAAAAAGCCGTAACCATATTTTTTTATAACACTACTATACATTTTTAATTCAGTTCTTTTAAACATAAAAATTTTACTGGCTATATTTTTGAGTATTCTTAGCAGATAATAAATGCAAGAATTAATTTACCACTGAAAGCAAATTATGACACTCGTTATAAAATATGAAATTTTTATTTCTTTTAATATTTGCAATAAAACAATTTTTCCATGTACAAGCTGCTTTTTTTTCTCGCGCATATCGTTATAACTAATCTAAGTGTAAAATAGACATCTTAGGGTTGGATTTTACTTGTCAGCATGAGACAGCGATGGAACGCTATAGCACCGGCCATGCTATAGCGGTCCGTCGCTCTCTCTCGCTCTGGCAAATGACGGTTCTGAGGAACAGAAAAGGGTAGCAGCATAGAAAAGTGCTGTTCCAATTTTGAACGTTTTAGGTGATGTGATGTAATACGCTATATATGCCCGCGACAATTCGCGACACCAGTTGGCGACGGTCGGCGACTGTCGCGTGACGGTCGCCGGCAGTTGCGCGGCAGTCGGCGACCTTCGCCAACAGTCTCAAACTGTCACAAGATATCGCGCGTCGGTCGCTGACTATCGCGCGGCACCATGGTCACGGGCAATAGTTGCTCGTCTGCTAATTCCCTTATTATTAAACTAGCTGACACCCGCGACTTTGTTCACATGCATTTTATGACACCGGCTTACCTTCATCAGGTGATCAGGTGTTCCGGATCCTCGATTTTTGTACCCCAACAAAAAATGCTCATCAGACTGAACAATTTTTGCTAAAGCGTCATTTTTATATCTCTTATAGTTTAGCTAGACCATTATGGTACTGCATAACTATTCCATTTTCCAAAATAAATTATACATGTTGTTCAGGCTTAACAGCAATAAAAAAAAAATATATATATTCGAATCAGTCCAGTATTTTCGAAGATTAGCGTGTACAAACAGACAGACATTTTTTTTTTGTTCTTACTCTATTACTATGTCTCCATCGCCCTAGTTTTATTTTTTGGAAATATATTTGATGTATTGACACATTTTTTTACTGTTTTGAAATATGTATAGATATAGAGTTCTGCATAAAAACGTAGCTAATTAAATATTATAATTAAAAATTATAAAAACATTGCAGTTAATTTCCCGAGAACGCCTAAATTGTGCCACGAACATAAATAAGCAATGTTTTACCACATAGCGACAGCATCAACCAAACGCTTTCTCGAGAAACAATTTTGCTCATTCTGTTTTGCAGAGAAATGCTCTTTGTTGAAAACGAATGCGTACTAACACGATTTTCGTGTATAGCAGCAGTTGGCAGCATTTTTCAGATTTTTTAAAGAATAAATAGAACGACCTCCGTGGCCTAGTGGTCAACATGCCACGCTGTCACACCGGAGGTCCCGGGTTCGATCACTGATCAGGTCTCGATGGAAAATGATCTTTTTCAGAATTACCTGGATGTTTGGATTTTAAAATATAGTATCGTTGAGTTAGTATCCCATAACACAAGTCTCGAACTTACTCTGGGGCTAGCTCAATCTGTGTAATTTGTCCCTATATAAAAATTACAATAGCCTGATAGTTCAGTGTTTAAAGTATCCGTCATCAATATAGAAAATTCAAAAATATCATACGGAGCAAAGTAGAAGTTGCTTAACTTAAGTCAGAGCTAGTAATATGAATCAAAATAGTGATGAGTTGCTAGCCGCATCACCTATTAACATTCTTGCCCATCCCTCCATCGGCTTTTACGATATGCGCGGGAAGAAAAGCAGCTGATACATCCTAGGTTTTGTAACGACGACCTCCTGCTCCGCGCCGCACCTCACCGCACCGCACCTTGCGCTGACCATATAAAAGCGGCAGCGGGCTGGACCTCGTTCTCTTTCCGCTATTCGGAAGCCGGGCTGTACACCAAAGCTGAGTACTTCCATTTCCCTGAATCAACAAATCTCGTGCCTTTCGAACCTACGACCGCTATCTGTGGCATTTTTCTTATTTCAGTACCTTAATTGTTAAAATTCGAAATAAAGAGTTTGGTTTTCTTAATATTGTTTCCTTTAAATAAAATTAACGTCACAGTTTTATTTTTTTTACAGACTAATATGGAATATTGAAACAAGAGCGAGGGTTACCTTTATTCGAAACTTGTACACTAGAGGATAAAAACACGAAAGTTCCTAACCCAAACCTACTTTGTAATTAAATTTGGTTCATTATTCATCCGGCTTTAGATTCATCCTCATTATTTATCATGTCTCAAGCTTCTGTATCGTTTTACCAATTATTTAGGACAGGTAATATTTCAGTAGTCTAGTTTTAAAGTTGGGTGACCAAGCTGAACTGAAATTTTTGAAGTAAATACGCCAGGCAGATTTAAGTAACATACTTACATACAAACTAATGTCTTTACTCCTACAGGGCAGACAAAGACTCTGGAGCCATAATATCTTTAAGAATTACCCAAAGTCCCAAATAATATTGTAAAAGCTGACCGAGGCAAAATGCGAAAATTTGTCAAACAAGGCGATGTAGCTGATAAGATAATCAAAAATGTTTAGACCACTTCCTCTTATGACGACATACGATTTAGACATTGACCGTCTTATTATAAAACCCAGACTAACTTTGTTTCTATGTTTAAACCATTATCCGACCAAATCAAGTTGATTTGGTCGGATAATGGTTCTATCTCACCTGTCAATTTCAACTTCATTTTGGGCGGATAATGGTTTTAATATTATGACGGTGAGCGTTTTAGACGAGTTGCTACGTAGACTATTTGCATTTAAGACAATTAGAATCTAACTCAATTATTTCATTAGTATTTTGATTGGTTTTTAAACTGGAGCTGATGCGTTTTAAAGTCTTACCCTCATATTTATAAAAAAATACAACCGTTTGCTAAACCTATTTTAGCTTAAACATGTTTTGTCCCTTTTCCTCTTCTTAATATTTGACATTAAAAGAACGAGACAAAACATATTTTAACTAAAATAGGTTTGGCAAACGTTTGTAATTTTTTATGAATTTGGGGGTTAAGCTCTGACTACACCACACAGGAGTTATATATGTTATTAGTATGGAAGTGCTTGGATTAAATGCAATAATAAGATCACTTCGACTTAAAGTACATTCATCAAATCAGTTTCAGTATTGACATAAGAAAATATTATTAGTTCTATTAACTCCTTTAAAACCTAAAACATAAGGCTCAAATCACTGAAGCAAGTTTTTGGCGTAACGTTATAAAGAAAGCGTGGAGGGTGAAAGGTATTTTTTCAATTTCCTTTGAGAAGGCCTTCTGCATAAACCTGCCAAGTTATAGGTTGCGAGGCTAAATTACTAAGTCCCAGACCGACCTGCATACGTCATTTTACCGTATTATATCGACGGAAAGATACTTCGAAGGTGAGTTTATTTAGTAAAAAGTTTTGGCTTTATACAAGGCCAAGTTCGTTGATTTGAAAGCTGATTAAAAGATTTTTATTGTAATCAGTATTTTTAGATTATTGAACGAGCGAACGGAGCAAGTGAAGTTCTCCGAGTCTACTTGCACAATCCGGGGTTTGTATGTATGTATTTATGTTTTTTCGATGATAATTCAAATAGCTTTGATCGGAGCGCTTCTAGACTCCGGTAACGCGTGTAGATATGACCAAGAGAATTTTAAGTTTGAACACAAGCCAAATCTGTCAAGGGGTTGCCGAGATGAGCTTCACGAGTTCACAGCTTGGGGTGAACTACTAGTTAAACCTAAACTAACCGTCAGTGTTGTCTTTGTTAAGGAATTTCAGGGCATTTTGGATCTTGCGACTCTAAGCATAAAAAGCCCAGGGTTGCAAGACTCAAAGGCCACTTCCAGCATAATGGTAGGCAATAAGGTTGAAAAAGGAATCAAAATAGAGATGGGTTGCTAGCCGTATTGCCTATAAACATGAGTCGCATTTAATTTTTCGCCCATTTTCTCGATTGGCTGCCACGCTCTGCACTGGAAGAGAAGCAGCAGGGATATTCTAAGATTTTTCTGTTCTCCCAGACCAGCATGGAAGGTTTAACTACCAGTACTCACAATAATTTTATAAGTTAAAAATCAAAACGCAGCAATGGAAGTTTAAATCAAAGTGTGACATTGGTGTGACATTAATTTAAAAAACCCATTTGAATTTAGCACTTCTTTTCAATATCATTTTTTTTTCTAGTATTGTTTCTGAAGGCATTTAAGGTCTAGGTCAGCTTTAGCTAGTTTTCTATCCGAAATCTTTTCATTTCCATTTCCAATGGCGGCCTAATCTGTAGGACGCAGGTGGCGAATTGATCAAATCTTTTCATTCAATTTGTAAGACAAATGTAAGCATCTGTTGTGCTCTAATTGGATTAAATCAGCCGATTTGAATCAATTTTATGGATAAGGACACATTGGTCGAGTTTGGTAGGCGAGTCAAGCGAAAAGTTATTTGTTCCTTTATACCTCTATAAAAGTGAACATTTGTCAAAGGAAAAAACATTATGTATACTATTTCAATGGTAACTCTGGTTGAAAAATTGGGATAATTATTTCTTTATTGCTACTTGAGGCATGGAGAAAGCAGTGACCCTTTGTTTTCTTTTAAATGCATGGTTGGCAATTATTACACATTGTTAAATTAATTTAGTTTTATTTATCCTAGAAATTTACACGGCTTAGAAATAAACACAAGATTTCGTGCCACTAATTCTGGTTTAGTGCAATTTTTAGGTATATCTCATTCAGATTAAAATTCAAAGTAAAGATCTTTTTGGCAGCTTTCTAGTTTAACTTTTCTGATTAAGTAATAATTTTAAAACACGCTTACCTATTCTTAATAAAACTTAAATACAAAACCCTAAATCTAAAAATCTTCTTTTTAAAAAATATAAATTGTAACATTAAGAAGTTATCTTTTTAATTAAACCACTAAAGCAATCTTTCTTAAAAAATTGTGGAAATAAGATCGGTCTGGATTATCTTCTACATCGAATATACCTGAGCTATCTTTCAAAAACTCGCCTCTTTTGACTCTTCCAGTTAACTCGAACAATATAACTACTGTTATTATTTTATTTGCAGTATAAATCCAACAAAATTCCTTAACTTTTCGCTCAATTAATTCCCTTTGGTGTTGCGCGTTCAAAAATCAAATATAACAACGACGCATGAATGGAGCTGAAAACCGGTTGAATAACGTTACAGGTGTAAATTCAAAATGGTTGTATCGCGTAGCTTCGATGTATTTTACTACTGATCGGTGTGTCACGATATATTTCCATTTGTTTTTAAATTATTAAATATGTTTTATTATTTTTATTCCAATTCTGGACACAATATTTCATTCACATATGATTGGTGTACTTTTCTGGGTCCAAAATAAATTGTTTTGTATCAATAAGAAAATAAATCGTCGCAAAATAATGTCACTTGTCTTTGAACACATCGATTTTAACGTGATTTTAGATTTATAATTGCAGAAAAACTGACAATAAGAGCGCTATTTGACTCCAAGAAACTATGACGTCATCTGCCTGTATTTCATACAAATCCCATAGAAAATGTTTGTTTTGACGTTTAGAAAATTATCTGATTTGAAGATTTATCAGCAACAAACTTCATTAAAAAATGTACAAAAAGAATCCGCATGTTCTTCGTCAAAATTGTTAATCTAATAAATACCAAATTGTCTCTGGCCCTAAGGTCCCCACCAGAGTTGGGCAAAATGTAATTAAACTACTAATTACTAACTACACTTACATTTTGTAGTTAGTAATCGCAACTACATAATTACAAAAAGTTATTGAAAAAGTAGTTGAACTATTAACTACAAAAAGTAGTTGTAATCACAATTACAAACTACTTTTTTAAATTACATATTTTATAAAGATTTACTTATAAATTTTCGTTTCTTGCTTACAACTTTTTACACTTACAATTTCGAAATATAGCACCTTTAAAACACACGCCCGCGGTAATAAATTCTTATTGTAATTTGTAGTTATAACTACTTAATTACAATTACAAATTACAACTACAGTAGTTGCAATTGATATAGTTAAATTTAATGTAATTTCAATTTCTTGTAGTTAACTACATGTAATTGTAATTTGTAATCAAACTACACAATAGTAGTTAACTACGCCCAACTTTGATCTCCACAATGCTATCAGCATTTCCACCTTAAATTTTTTTAAAATATTAGATCTATTTGTTATTCTTAGCTGTATTGCTGTGAAGCCTGTGGTCAGCTTTTCGGCTTTTTTCTCTCCACTTCGCACGGTCTTGAGCGTCCTTTGTTGTAATACCACTGGCACGCTTATCGTTCTTGAAGACGTCAAGCCAGCATTTATCGGGTCTTCCACGTCTACAAAGGCCCGGCAGTGGTAGCTTTACGATTCCCACGTAACTTGCCGCGGTTTCCACAAGACATGATTATACCAGCGTCTAGCGACTGTCTTGCAGTTTATCTGCTATGTCACAAATGACTGCCGAAATGCGTGAAGGCGAATGCGAGGAATTCCCCACATTGCGCAATTGCGCACTACCTACCTATATAAGTGCAATATATAAAGAAAGTTTATTAAGACTACCTTTAAAAGTGCTTAGACTAAATCTAGTCCTTAATTAAAATAATTTCTCTACCACAAAATGTCTCAATAACAAAGCAATTTAGGAAAACAATACTAATAAATACGAAGCAGTCTCGCCCTCCCAGTTTTTCTCCAAGGTACAATAATTAAGGGCAAGGGTTGGGCGAGCTGTTTTCATAATTTCTTTATAGAAAAATATTTTTCCTAGCAACTGTTATATTTTCTTACATATTTTTTAATATACATATTTTTGCTTTATTTAGAGCTCACTCGAACAGAAAGTTGGACAAAGACGTGTCCCTCAGTTCTTTATCTCTTGTGCTTTTGCCTGCTAGTCTGGTCAGTAGGTATCTAGGTCGTCACGTCATCTATGCCGTGGTTTTCTAGGACGCCAACGTCCATTGGTCTACAAAGTTAGGTTTCATTAAAATATACATCATATCAGCAAAAAATTTACGCCTCCCAAAGGATTTTCAATAGAGTTTTGATTTTTTTCCTTTTCATCATTGAAATATATTAATTGTTAGTTTAATTCAATCTTTATATGATACAGGGTTACTTTTAAAACACCAGCAACCTTTTTTGGAGCAAATTTAGTCCATGATACTGTACTATTTTCAATAACAACAATTATCGAAAACCGAAATAAAAATTTCAACATTTCATCAAAATTTGCGCTCAGCCAAGTAGATTTTATATGAAAAGTTAACATTTTTGTTTCGTTTTTCGATGATTGTTTTCTATGGAAAGTAATTTATCATAATGGACTGTAATTGCTTCAAGAATGTTGCTGGTGTTTTTAAAGTAACCCTCTATAATGCAATCAACAGCAAAAGAGAAGATGACATTATTCCTGGAGGGCTTCTTGTTTTGGGTGGATAATGTTTAAACTAGGGCTTGTCCTAAAGAATTCGTTTATACCATTATCCATCCGAAGCAAGAAAACCTTCCGCAATATGTCACCTTTTTTATCTGTCAACTTAATTTTGTTTGTTTGTTTTTTGTTTGTTTGTAATAACTTAATTGTACCAAAGAACAAATTAAAGTGCAAAAAAATCTAAAGACCAATGGCGAACTTATCCCATATAGGGATTGTAATTTTTAAGTGCTCCATAGTATTGAACTGATGCTGGTCACGCTTGCTTTAATACAGGTGTTTAAAGTAAATAAAACTTTAAATAGAGTAAATTTATTATATATCAATAGATTACAAGTTAATTGGAACCATGAATACAACCGCTTTGATGTTTCTGACATTGTCAATTGAATGGTGACATGAAGGCTTACGCAATCAGTACATACTTAATGACTATAATAATTCAATACGTAAGGTTTTCCATATTTTAAAGGATATAATAACGTTATTTAATTAGATAACGTTATATATTAAAAACATTTCATTATTACTCTAATGAAACACAGCTGTAAATTTTGAATATGGGTTCGTTACAAAATAAGGGTGGGGAATTTGAATCAACAAAACGGCCTAACTCGTGCCAGCCAGGGGCAGTCTACGTGGAAATATGGAGCAGTAAAGATCTCTAAGTAAAATCGATGTCAGTTGGATTGAAGTTGTGGAAATTGTATTATAATATTTTGATTTATTGTGTAATATTTAATTGTAAATTATTCATGGAATAAGTTGTTGTAGAAAATTGAAGATAAAATAAAGAATGTCAGCAGTGTTGATGTTTTTCTTATAAATAACATCTGTATTTGATAGTACTATCCTTAGCTGCAACTTACCTTGAAAAGGTACGCCGTACAGGTACAAAGTATATAGCTATTTATTCCTTTATATATTTTTTACACATTGACCGACACTAAGATTGTATAATCCATCTTGTTATAAAAAATGCAGACTAACTTCGGCATTTTTAGGGTTCAGTACCCAAAGGATAAAAACTGGATAATGTTACTAACACTCCGCTGTCCATCCGTCCGTCCGTCTGTCTATCAACAGGCTGTATCTCTTAAACCGTAATAGCTAAACAATTGATTTTTTTAACAAATTATGTATTTTTGTCCCTCTCAACAAATACTTAAAACAGAATAAAACAAATGTTTGAGTGAATTACCATACAACAGATGTGATTTTTCATAGATAATGGTACGAAACCCTTCGTGTGCGAGTCCGACACGCACTAAGCTGGTTATTATTTATTTCATTTAATTTTTTTGCCCATCAAATATAAATTGTACAGAATATAAGGCGACCTTAACGTTAAAACCGCTGTCTATATGTATATATTTATAAATCGGTTACAAGATAAATATAGAAGTATAATACATTAGAAAAATTATAAATACAACAATATATATTTCCCATATACAAAAATACATTATTTTTGTTTACTAACATATTTCAAAATATAACATAACATTACCTAAAACTTCGATAAACCACCGAGGTTTTTTAAATAAATAAATACATACATATACTCTTATAGCTCGGCCAAAAATATGCTTAAGTAGCAATCTGGAGCTCAAAAAAATATCTAATCTAAATAATGTTATGAAAAAATTGCTACGAAAAGTATTCACACCTACTTCTTTCTTATTTAATACTTGTTGATACTTGCGACTTCGTTTGCGTGGATGTAACAACTCCGGCATTCAAGATTTTCGATTTTTATACCTCAAAAAAAAAAACCTCATCAGTCTGAACAACTTGAGCTAAGGCTTTATTTTTATATCTCTTGTATAGGTAGTTTAGCTGGACTAGTAATGGTTCTGCATTAGGTGTTCCATTTTCCGAAATTAGTTATACCCCATATGTTGTCTAGGCTTAACAGCTTTATAACAAATATAGTTTCAATTGAATCCTTTCAGTATTTTATCATCCGGAGATTTGCGTGTACAAACAGACAGACTTATTTTTAATCTTGCTCTATAACTACGTCTGCATACTCGTAGCCCCATTTTTTTTTTGGAAATATATACAGAATGTAACAGACATTTTATTTTATATGTGTAGATATTATATTTCAAAAAGCAGGCAACGCTACGGGATACAACTAGTGACTGAAAAGGGCGCAGCTTTTAAATAATCGTACCAGACCCTAAAGTAAGTGATTTGAAACAGTAAAACATTCGTACAAAGTATTCCGACGTATTTTTAAAACATAAAACTGGCATCCTAACATTTGAGAGCAGTGTTCAACGAAAAAGCCTTAAAAACAGCGCTAAAAAGTATGCCCCATTTCTTTACTTTGTAACTGAAAATGAATTGCTCTCATTTACCTACTATTAGGGTCCTTGCACACTTAACTGGCATTGCCACAATACAACAGGACTAATTTATCCTTTTATTCTGTAGCGCCACAGAATAAGTACTACTGAAGTCTTCCTTACAAAAAAACAAAACAAAGAAATATCTTCTCAATGTGGTTAGCGCTATGGTTTAATTTTGCTCGCGTCAGAACTGCTCACCTTCGATTTTATCATCTTTTTTTAGTATCCTCTACTGTCCCACTGTTGGGCAAAGGTCTCCCCCATCATTATAATTATTAATTATCATCTTATAAAGAAAAAATACTATAATGTTAACAATGCGCTAATGGACTGTGGACTGTAACCTCTACGCTGGAGTTACGCTCCGTTATGAGTTTTACCGTAAAAAGTACTCGTTATCCCAACTTTATTAATCCTATGTGTTTACTCTGTAAAGCTCTGTACTGTTCCTATCTCCTTACTATAGGTTTTAACTTATAGTAAAGAGATAGGTGTTATTAAGATGTGTAATGTTGGTAACACGTGTACTTGTCTAAGGCCTAACTTAAGAAGCGTATTTTGAATGTCCAAAAATAGTGTTTGTTTTGTGTTTTTAGTCAACAATTAATGGGGATCAAGTCATTTGTGTTTTTGCTTTAAAATCCAAGGAAGTCAACATTCTACATAAATATATTAAGTAGGTACATAATTCTTTTAAAGATCATTTGTACATTTACCAGCTAAATGATCTGCAGGACGTTTTTAATTTATGAGTTTTATATTTTATTTATTTTTATTAGTTTTTAGAATTCATAGATTTGAATTTAGTTTTTAATTTTAGTTTTAAATGTTATATTTTAAATTTATTTTTATATTATTAATTTAATTTAGAATATATTTAGAAATTAGAATTAATATATTTAGAAATACACTTACCTTTGCTTCTCTTAACGCGTAGATCGTAAAAGCCAAGAATAGGCGACAATGCTATTTATGTTAATTTATATACGCGGCCAGCTGCATCACTATTTTGAATAATTTTTCCATCCTCATGCCCAACCATCACGCTAAGCGTGACTTTTAGGACTTGCGGCCCTGGGCCCTGCCTACCTCGCTAGGGATAAAGACGTGGTATTGTATATAATAACGCCTATAATTTGGTTCGCATTTTTTTCTTGATCAGCTTCTATGAACTGCTCGGGAACAGAAACAGCTAGTATATTATAAGATTTTTCTCTCAGACCAGCATGGCAGAAAAAACTTCTCCTGTTAAACAAATAAAAACCGGCCAAGTGGGAGTCGGACTCGCGCACGAAGGGTTCCGTACCAAAATCTATTGAAAACATCACGTTTTTTGTATGGGAGCCCAACTTAAAAAAATATTTTATTCTGTTTTTAGTATTTTTTGTTATAGTGGCAACAGAAATACATCGTCTGTGAAAATGTCAACTGTCTAGCTATCACGGTTCATGAGCCTGGTGACAGACAGACAGACAGCGGAGTCTTAGTAAAAGGGTCCCGTTTTTACCCTTCGGTAAGGAACCCTAAGAAAGAAAAATGAGAAATATTTGCCCGTCCCAGATAAAAACAAAATGTCAGTCGCCGTAAGAAATTTATAGAACTGTCTGAGTCCACAAAATGTTCTAGTGAAAACTAAGCTATAAAACTTCTTAATTAAACTAGCCTCAAAAGCAGAATTTCAGGCTATAAAACAAGTTTAAGAACGGTTTTACGTTCGCCGTTAATAGTGGCAAATGCGCAATATGTAGTTGTTTTGAAAATATTGCGTTTTATTGATAATTCAGTTAGGACTAATTACAGTGATAACCTTCCATTCTTCTTTATATTTTGGAGCTGGGCTCTTGTCGGTGGAGTGCTTCCCATGTCTCTCTTTTATCTGCCAAGTTCTTAAGAATCCCCTTACCCTAGACTTTTCTCTACAAACGTAGTCTACTTTTTATTTTGAAACGACATGTCGGTTATGGGCAAAATTATGTAATTTTAATGAAATTGCAATTATCTAGGGATATAATTGGTCCGACACTAAAATTATGAACTGGAAAGAAAATATAAGGGTATAGAAGTTTTCCATACTGATGGTCAAATATGATATAATACACTATATTCCCCTTTAATTTCATAATTTTACTGTAGATAACCAAATATATATTCGACATGTCGTTTCAAAATAAAACGTAGTCTACGTTTGTATGGAAACGGCTGATTCTGTCCAGGGTAAGGGGACTCTTAATTCCTTATGTTTTCATATTTAATTTTTCTTTTATTTGATTGAAAATTTTTCTTCTGGGAAAATAGAAGAAATCAGGAAAAATAGAAGGGAAAAGAGGAATAGGAAATCTTTTCCTCCTTTTCCTTCTATTTTGCCTGTCATTATTGTTTTAAAGAACACATCGTCACGTAGTAGATGACGGAACATTATTTTAAACTTTACCATTATTTGAAGATTATTTTTTTGTTACCTGTCTTTGTCCCACTGCTGGGAAAAAGCCTCTCCTCTACATTTCCCATCACCTCTGTTCCTTTCAATCTCCTTCAAAATTTCGCAGCTCATCCTATAAATAAAGATAAAATAAAAGAAACACAGGAATACATTTAATACACACAGATGCACACACTACGAGAGGAGGTCAAAAATTCCGCGGAATGGAGGGGATGGAGGGGGTTGATTTACTCGTCCAGGTAGATACTAGTTAAACATCTAATTAAGAGTATATATACAAAGTTTGAACCAAATCGGGTCATTAACTTTTTAGTTATCGAAATGCAAACAACAGATTCGGGAAGAAGTCAGCCAGTATGGAGAAAATTGAACACCTCGCCGTTATTAAGTTCCTTACCAAGCAAGGAAAATCTGCTCAAACGATTTTTCAAGAGCTGTTAGCGGTTTAAGCGGACTCTGCCCCTAGTAAAACCATGGTTTACAAGTGGCATGGTCTTTTCAAACAAGGAAGAGAGTACATTGAAGACGACCCCCGCTCCGGGCGGCCAATTGAGGCCACCACACCGGAAATCGTCGAAAAAGTAGAAAAACTTGTATTGGAAGATGACCGTGAAGAAGAAGCAGCTTACAGCAATGGTTGGAGTATCAGAAATAAGTATTTTAACATCCTTCATCATCATCTTGGGATGACAAAAGTTAGTGCACGATGGGTTCCGAGAATGCTCACGCCACTTCAAAAACGCGAGCGTGTCGAGTGTTCTCGCCAGTTTTTAGAGCTCTGTGGAGAGAAAAAGGAAGAAGTTATGGCCCGGATCGTTACTGGAGATGAAACCTGGGTTCACTACTATAAACCTGAGTCCAAGCAAGAGTCGATGCAATGGCATAAAAAAGGCACACCTCCTCCAAAGAAGTTCAAAGTGTCACAATCGGCCGGGAAGATCATAGCGACTGTGTTTTGGGATACAGAAGGTATTTTACTGATCGATTATAAAGAACGTGGTGTCACTATAACGGGACAGTACTACGCTTCTTTATTGGAAAGACTAAAAGAACCTATCAAGGAAAAAAGAAGAGGAAAGCTGTCGAAAGGTGTGCTCCTTTTGAATGACAATGCGCCCGTTCACACGTGTCATGTTGCGACGGCTGCCATTCACAATGTGGTATCGAACAATTGACCTTACAGTCCAGACTTGGCTCCTAGTGACTATTAATTATTTCCAAAAATAAAGAAAGAGCTGCGTGGAAAAAAAATAAGGATGATGAAGAAGTCAAGTCGGCAATTTCGGCCTATTTTGACACCAAAGACAAATCATTTTTTTCGATGGTATAAACGAATTATTTGAGAGATCCGATGTATTAGGGTTAAGGGAGAATATATTGATAAGGAAAAATAGTTTGGTGTTTAATTACAACCTCCTTCCCCTTCATTCCGCGAACTCTTTGACCTCCCCTCGTAACACGTCTAAACCCTAACGTGGTAAACAGTGTTTAGGGCCGCAAATCCTGAAGGCCATTCTTATCGTTATAATTGGTTTTTCCGTGGATAAAAAATAATTATTTTGTACGGATAAGAAAATAAAACTTCGCAAAATAATGTCACTTGTCTTTGAACATATCAATTTAGCGTTATTTTAGATTAATTCTTGAAGAAAGACTGTTATAAGAGCGCTATTTGACTCCAAGAAACTATGACGTCATCTGCCTGTATTTCATACAAAATCCCATGGAAAATGTTCGTTTTGATGTTTAGAAAAAAGTATCCGATTTGACTTGTTGGAAAATATTATCACTCATTCCATTCCCTTTATCGGCTTTTACGGTTTGTGCGGGAAGAGCAGCAGCTAGTACATTCTACTGAATGACAAAGTTGGATCTAAAACAAATCTCCTTTTATCCAATTGAAACATTCTCTTCGTGACATTTGGTGTTGAAACTTTGGGTCCCTGGGGTGCTGAAGCAAGAAAATTTGTAATTACAACGAGAAAAATGGATATAAGTATTGGTAGTTTTTAACCGACTTCCAAAAAAGGAGGAGGTTATCAATTCGTCGCGATCCTTTATTTTTTTTTATGTATGTTCACCGATTATTCAAAGACGCCTAGACCGATTAAAAAAAATCTTTTTTTGTTTCAAAGGGTATACTTTCCAGGTGGTATCATGGAAATTTAATCAAAATCGGTTGTGTAGTTTGGGGGTGAAGTCGGTTTTTAGTTTTGAAAGCTATCAAACGGGGGACGCCTCCAGAATTTTCGGCAAGTTGCCTCAATGTGGCGCTTTTTATGAAATTTTCTATTTTTAAGTTATTTTAATTTTAATGATAGTTTCAAATAAAGTTTTAATTTGTGTTTGTTTTCTTGTTGTTATTTATAATATTCAATAATGTTTAGTTTTAATTTTCTTCCTCCTTTATTTTACGTATGAACACGCCTGTATGCCTGTCTTACATTAACATCTGCTCTCAGAGGCCTACTGGAAGGAATCTCTTTTGAAATAAATAGTTTACTTATTAAAACTTTTATTTGATGTATTCACTGTATAAATTTTCCGTGTATATAAATTGGTAAATAAACTAAGTTATTTGCTACTAAACATTAATTGAAACATAATAAACGAGCATTGAAATCGATACTCCGCACGTGCTTACGAAGATACAAATTCCTTCTACGTAAAAAGGAGCGTAATTGAGGGCCCATTACCGAAAACTTGGTAATACGTTTTTTATGTTCCGCGCGTGTAATTTAGATATGGCTAATTTTAGATTTACGACTGCCGCCGGGAAATTGTTTAAAAGTCATTCACTCCTAAAAATACGTGAGTTTTATGCGAAAGGAAAAACACACAAGTATTTTTCAACAGTTAACAAGTTAAAGTACCTACAAGTTTCGCTTGTGTGTGTTATTAGTTTATTTACTACCAATACCTCCATTATTACAAACTATCACAACTTCATTCCTATTGAGGAAGACAAAGCGTTTTGGGAGCAAGAAGGTGGAAAAAGAAATATAATAGGACAAATAAAACTGATTGAGCTAGCTCCAAAGTATGTTTGAGACTTGTGTTATGGGATACTAACTCAACGATACTATATTTTATAACAAATACATATATAGATAAACATCTAAGATCCAGGACAATTTGAAAAGGCCATTTTTCAACTTGCCCTGACTGGAGATCGAACCCGGGACCTCTGGGTGGTGGACTAGCATGGTGATCACTACGCCACGGACATCGTCAAAAACACTTTTTCTCTGTTCCGTAGTCAAAAATCAAAATAGTGATGGGTTTCGAGCCACATCGCCTAATACAATTATAACGATCTGCGTGGTAAGAGAAGCAGCTAGCACATTCTATGTTTTTCTTTTCTTCCAGACCAACATGGAAGATCAAAAATATGAACCACTAATAAAAATAATACATTTATTATTATCGAATTGAGTTTTGAAGTTACCAAAGAAGATTCGGAAAATTTCTTTCATTCGTTTAATCAAATTTTCCTACAAAAATTCTAACAAGCAACACCTAATTTCCATGACCCACAGAATTCCCTGACAAATGATAGCCATGACGACCCTTTGTCCTGCAAACAAGAAACAAGTATGAAAAAGGTATTTCAGCAAACAAAAACTGAAAACTGTCGGCTTAGCGACTTGCAGTACAAAAGGTGGTAAATCTTTGAAATATTGCCAAGGGAAGGCCACGGAGCATAAAAGGATTCCGTAGGAATGAAGAAAGAAACACATTTTGTCAACCTTTTTGTTCAATTGAAAAAAGTGCGTTTTGTTAAACGCGGAAGTGTTTTCTTCAAAGTGCAAAATTGTGTGAGTTTTTCGCATGTAAGGGAATATTTTTCCTTACAAACATATTCTTATGTTACGATATTTATTTACTGATAAAATACAACTAGACCAAGAGCTGCAGAAATACCAGACCTATCTTATTTATTCCTAATTTTTTTTAAAATTAACCTATACTGTCCCACTACTGGGCAAGGGTCTCTCCCATTTTTCTCCACTTTTCTCTATCCAGAGCACCTTCTGATTAATTTCACAAATTTTCTTTAAGTCCCATGGCTGATTTTTGTACTTTACTCTGGCAACTGGAATAGTTGCCAGAGTAAAGTACAAAAATCAGCCGTCAGATACTTTCTGTAAGCAGCCAGACTAATCGGTCTTACCAAACATCCTGCCAGACGCATATTCTGTAAAACACGTGTACACGTGTCTGGCAGGATGTTTGCCAAGTCAAATAAGCCAGGCATCATCGCTACAGCTCTTAGTCTATCAGAACATAACAGATAATATATGTCCACACACATTCATGTTATAAATCCATCCTATAAGTACAACCTCAAAGAGAAACTAAAAGGTTGCGTAGCCAACAGATACCCTTTATAAAAGCATTCTTTAACCCTACATTACTTACAAACGCACGGAATCCTAAATACAGCCTGCAGGTACACTAACTATAATTGCAGCTTCGGGTTAAAAAGGAGTCAGATGAAAGGACACTCCACTTATAAAGGCACTGAAAACCTGTGAATACCCAGCCGCAAACTTAGCTTTACACCTCAAATAAGATTTATGACGCAAGGTTAAAGTTTATTTTCGCGTATTGGAGGTTTTTTATAAAGATTTTCAGTACAATGTCTAGTTTTCTGTCTGGATTGCCGTGGAAAAGGTAAAGCTATTCAAGTCTGTAACTAAAATGGATGACTGCGTGTTAAATGCCGATGGAATGGAGATCTTTAAGCCAAAATCTTTGTCTAGATTTTTAAGAAATTCATGGTTAAATCGCTTAGGGTTTCTTACACTTCATTTTTAGTTAATAACAACTAACAATATTAAAAATAGTTTCTGGAGCACTGTCATACAAGCCTTGCCTTCAACAGACTCCAGTCTCCAGTCCAGGATCCGCATACCTTTAAATGTTACAAGCTTTGTTACCTATTGTTATTCTGTTTCTGGAGAAAAATAAAATTATTTTTACTTTTCTTTACTTTTTTTACTTTACTTTACTTTTAACTAGACTAGTGATACTAATGAATAATATCATAATTCATAAGGAATTAAGGTAATTTTTCGATACTGGTCTAAAAGCAAGCATAAAATACGCACCGACGGTTTTCAGTCTGACTATGAAAAAAGGATAAAAATAGTGACTCAGAATTATTTTCTGTATTTTATTAAAAGCAGCTAGGTACATTTTGTTTTTTTTTCGTAGATTATCAAGTAAGGTAGATAAAAATGTGATTTTGGTTCAAAAACTTTCCAAAAAGCTAGGTTGTCGAATAATTTGTTAGTCACAAAATATTATTAAACCTTAAAACAAACTTTTCTACTTATATCTTTACGCAAATTGAAACATAAAATTCTCATTTAAACCACCACACAAATTAGCATTAAAATCTTCTACAATTACTTCAAACATGCGAAATTAAAATAATTATTTAAATCTTACAACTTTAATTAAAATGTTCATTTAATTACAGCTTTTGGTGATCAAAACTTATTAATGTTTGTTATGTTTCTCACTAAAGCAATGCAAAGTAATTTATTTGTTGAGCGAATAACTATTATTTAAACTTAACTTACTTACCAACCTGGCTCAGCGACCCAAAGTGAGTCTTGGCCTTCAGCACAAGTGCACGCCAGTGCTCTCGGTCCTTTTTTTTTTTTTTTTTTTTTTGTCGCGGAGAAAATCCCTTCGGATACCTTACCAGTCACGGGAAACCGGTAAGGTTATGTGGTGTTACCACTAAAAACTCCGCGGTGTCACCTCTCAGCCGCTATGTGCCGGGGCCGTGTGCTATTCTCGCTCCATAGTCCCGGCGCGGCGACCGCTGTGGCGGTCCCTGTTCGCTCTGGGGGTCCCTCTCACTAAGAGAGGGTATCAGAGCGAACCTGTGGGGGGGGGGCCTTTCGGCCGCCAACTCCACCCAAAAGGGTTAAGGCGTGGTGACACCCGACGCCTTACAACCCGGAGGGCCGTTAAGCCGAGCAGCAGAATCCCGTTTCCACCACTCGACCGGCCCTTACTGTGGGGTCTGCTGGTGCAGGCCATAGGCCCGCCTCCTGCGCCCAGTGCGCCGGCGGCGGATTGCGTGGTCAGTGGTGTCCTCACGCTCTCGCTCCGCCGCCTCCTTGCGGAGCATCACTTGCTCCGCAAAGGCCTGCACCGCATTCCACGACGTCTCACTGTCGACCATGACCTGAATCAAGGTCGGCAGAGAAAGGTCGTCCCCCACGATCGCACACATGTCGGCGCGCTCTTCCGCCCAGGCTGGGCAGCTCTCCAGTGTGTGTTGGGCGTCCTCGTCCGCACACCCGTCACAGTGGTGGCATATGGCAGTCGGCTCCCTACCCGCTCTGCGATACAGGTACCCTCCGAAACAACCGTGTCCGGATAGCACCTGTGTCAAGCGGAAGGTGAGATGGCCATGTTGCCTCGCCAACCACTGGCTTAAGACTGGGCGGACAGCCTCAACCGTTCGGATTCCGAAGCTGGGCTGCTCCAGCCTATAGGCCCACTCCTCGATAGAGCGCTGACGCAGCTCACTGCGACGTCCCTCTACTTCCCTCGGTGCCGGTCGGTGACCCCGGGCCAGCGCCACCTCTCGCCAATAAAATAGAGACGCGAGGGCACTCGCTTCTATGTCCCAGGGTAACGAACCGGCAAGCAGACTGGCAGCCTCAAAGGAGATCGTGCGGTATCCCCGGACGGCCCTTATCGCCATCAACCTCTGCGGTCTGCGCAGCAGGGTGATTCTTTGGCGATTAAGGGACTCATCCCACACGGGGGCGCCGTAGAGCGCCATCGACCGCACGACCCCCATATAGAGGCGCCTGCAGGACGCCTCGGGACCTCCGAGATTCGGCAGGAGCTGCGTCAGCGCCGACGCCGCCGACATGAGCCGCGGAACCAACGCCTCGAAGTGGGCGCCGAAATTCCATTTGCCATCAAGGACGATGCCTAAGTAGCGCATCGTCGGCCTGATGGCAATATGGGTTCCACCCACCATCAGACTGGCGTCTGGAGGGGGCGCCTTATGAGGGCTATGAAAACATAGCGCCTCAGATTTGTGGAGCGCAACCTCCAGACCCAGCCGCCGGATTCGGCGCACCACCTCGGCGACCGCAGCCGTGGCGAGGATTGACGCCTCACGAAACGAGGTGCCGCGGGATACCACCAGGGTGTCGTCGGCGTAACACACCAACTCCACACCTGGGAGATTAGTCCCCCGTAGCACCCAGTCGTAGCCGATGTTCCACAGGAGTGGTCCTAAGACAGACCCCTGCGGAACACCGCGCGTCACCTCCTTCTCCTTCCACCCGCTTTGCGCAGGGAAAATTACCCTCCTTCCTGAGAGGTAATCTCCGATGAAGCGGCGCAGTTATGTTGGTACCCCGTGAAAACGGAGTGCCTCCATAATGCAAGCCCATGGGAGGGTGTTGAAGGCGTTGGTGATGTCGAGCGACACCACCACGACGAACCCTCCCTGGAAAACCGCTTCCTGCGCCACTGACTTCACTCTCAGGATGGCGTGGATTGTGGACCTGCTCCGACGGAATCCGTACTGGCAATCCGCCAAGTTCGGACCCACCGTCTCGAGGTGCCTGACCAGGCGATCGGCAGTGACTCGTTCCAGCAGTTTGCCGGCCTCATCAAGCACCACGAGGGGACGGTAGCCAGACGGAGAGTCCGCCGGTCGTCCCTCCTTCCTAAGCAGAACCATCCGTCCCGTTTTCCACGCCGTTGGAAACTTTCCCTGCGCAAAGCAGGCGTTAAACAGCCCCCTCAGCTGCTCCTCCAGAACATCCAGAGCGAGGACAAGAGCTCGACCCGGGATGCCATCCGGACCAGGGGCGGTGTTTTTGGCACGCAACCTAAGGATGGCGGCGCCTAACTCGCCCCCGGTTATCTCGGGGATCTCCTCAGAGATGTCCCCGCTCTGTTCCACCGACGGAGGAGCCATACTGGGAGGCTGAAACTCCGGGCCCTGCTGCGGGTAAAGAGCGGCCACCACTTCGTCCAGGAGCTGCGGCTCCAGACTCTGCGTGAGGGGGACGGCATGTGGCAGGAATTTCTTCCTGACCAATCAATACGGCCGTCCCCACGGGTCGCTGTCTAGTGTCGACAGCAGCTCCTCCCTAGCCGCTTCTTTTGCCGCAGTAATGGCGACACTAAGCGCACTCTTCGCCTCCACGAGCCTCCTGCACAGGGCAGCCTCTTCGTCCTCGTTCCGGCGCCGTCTTCTGCGGTAGCGGGCATATTGGCGTCTTGCCACAATGCAGGACTCCCGGAGCCGAGTTAACTCCGGGGTCCACCAATATACCCACCGCCTGGGAGGGCGAGTACTGGCCCGGGGCATCGCAGCGTCACAAACCGCTGTCATCGCACCCCGAAACCTTTCGGACTCGCCCTCAACCTCCACGTTGACCGACGCCTGGAACCAATCCTGGACTACGGCTGCCTCATGCAAGAGCTCCTTGTCGAGGCACTTTAGCTGCCACCTCGGGCCGAGTTCACTCGGGATCCAGCTTGGACCGCTCGGAGCGACTGCGGACGCGGAGAGATCAAACCGCACGTAGCGGTGATTAGATAGATTCTCCACGTCCACCAACACGCTCCAGTCCTGAACACGCGCCGCAATGGCAGGGCTGGCGAACGTTACGTCAACTATTGACCCGCCGCCGTCGCCCCGCCAGCTTAGGCACGTGTTGACCGAACCCCGGTTCAGGACAGTCAGCCCGAGAGTGATGAGCCACTCCTCCACCACCAAACCCCGCGCATCTGATGCGGGAGATCCCCACGCCATGGATTTAGCGTTGATATCTCCCGCAACTATCACGGGATGAGGGCGGCTCCTGAGTACGAGTGCCTCGACATCGGTCAGGAACGCCTCGAACTCGCAGAGCGGTCGATTGGGGGAAAAATACACCCCAATCACTACGACACCGCCCAGCAGAGCAGAGACTATTCCATGACCCCGCACAATATTCGCGGGAGGCGAAGAGCGCGCCGACACAATAAGTGTCACCAGGCCATCCCGGTCAGACACCCAGTTGTGGGCGGCCGGCGGGACAAAATATGGCTCGGCGACAACCGCGACATCTATCAACCACTCCGCCATGCTCTGGCAAAGTAAGTCCTGAGCCCTGGGGCAGTGGTTGATATTCGCCTGGAGGAATTTTTGGGCCATACTTATGCGATGGCCCCTACCTCCATCTCCTCCGAGGCGCTTGGTTGCGCCGGCCGGGCGGGCTGTGGCTGGGCCGTGGCCCCTGCTGCAGCGCGCCGTCCGCGTCCTTTGCCGGGTCGGGAGGCAGAACATGCCTTGTTCCCGACCCTATGTCCCGCCGGTTTACCCTGCCCCGCGCAGAGAACGCAGTGAGGGGCGTCCTTACATTGCCCGGCTTTGTGGCCAGGCTTGCCGCACCGAAGGCACAGTGCACTCCTGTCAACCTCTGCAGTGCATGTTTGACCAACATGGCCAACCTCAAAGCAGCGGTAGCACTGCAGTGGTCTCGGCGGCAGGATTACAACCCGCGCCAGAGACCAGCCGACACGGAGGCGTGCACCTCCGGCGGTGAGCCGCTTGGCAGCCGCCACCGGGCATCGGACGAGGACCGACCGGGTGCCGGAGTGGTCCTCCTTGATGTCCCCGACCCTCACTTCGTCCGCCGCACACTGGCTTGCATCCGCCACAGCCGTCCGGACTTCTTCAGCCGTGACAGCATCATCCAGCTCCCGGATCCGGATCTCTGTCGTTTTTTGTGGTCTGGATACCTCTACCAGTAGAGGATCCAGAGCCTCCTTTAGTTTACCGACAAGAGCTTCTGCTTTCTCGTCCCTGCCTTCGCCTGAGATCTCTAGGATACGGGCGCCGGTTGCTGCCCGCCTTATTTTAACCCCTGTGATACCCAGGCTCTGTATGTTCACCTTTTCACGGGCAATCGTAAGTATCTGCCCGTAGGTGGAAGCCACGCCCGGCTTTATCTTGATCTGAACAGCAGCCGAGCGCGGCGGGCGGAGCCTAGGCTGGGTCTTCACTAGAGCCCGAGGAGCTTGCAGCGGAGCAGCAGCCGCCACCGTTCTCATTGGCTTGCACCTCTCCTGGCAACCTGCACCCATGGCTCGTCCATGGACTCAGGGGCAGGTGGGAGAGGGCGAGCCTCTGTGGCAGGGCGAGGCACCGGTGCCGCAGGTGCGCCTTTGGCCGGAGCCTTGGCCTTGGCCGGAGCCTTGGCTGGGGCCTTAGCCGAAGCTTTGGCCAGATTCCAGACCGCGTCCAGGTCCTCACCGCCAGCTACCAGAGCCGACGGAGCCTCCGGTGCCTGTAAAGCAGGGGCCACCGCAGTCGCTCGCTCTACCACTGCGCGGAGCTCGGCCATCTCGCGCTCTAGCGCCACCACTTTGGCCTCGAGGCGCTCATTTAGCGCCTGCAGCCGCAGCGTCTCCTCGTTGGTCGACCTCTTATGCAGGGCCGACACAACTTCCTCAATCGAGGTTGCGGCTTCCTTAAGGCTCTTTACAAAGGTGCCTTTTAGGTTTCGCGACTTAGTCGCAACCTCTTTGATTATGGAGACGCTGGTCTCCGCCTGTTTTTTGAGCGCCTCTGCAGGCACTCCCTCATCATCAGTCTCCAGCGGCCTGGTGACCCGTTCCGCCATCGCTCTACGGGCCATTTCAGCCACCAGGCGTTCAGCTTCGGCTTGGCTGGCAGCCGCCGCCTCCGCTCTGGCCCTGCGGTCACTGACCGACATCGATCGGCCTCTCGACGCGGTCGTCAATTTCGACGGCGCTGCCTCGCTCTGGGCGCCCACCAGGCACCTCTTACGCCCAACACTCCTGCTTCTGTCGCAGGAGGCTGACGCCACCGACTCGAAGCTCATGGTCGAGCTCGCGTCGGAGTCGTCACCCTCCTCGACATCCACCTCTCCACGACCTTCTCGGCCCTCCAAACGTTCCATCCGGCCATCTTGGCCCGGGCAAGGGACTACGTCCCTGAGGCAGTTTGTGCCCCCCCAGATACGGTGGGGCTGCCTGCGTCCTGAGACGCAGGGAGGGATTCTCCAGCTGAGCTGGTACCCTCCTGGGGTAATTCTCTTCTCAAACTTGCCATTACATGATTTCCTTTGTTATCGGGGTGAGGTCCCCGGTAAATCCCCTTCCCCCCCAGGCGCTTGGGACGAGACTCCCCTCCCGCCATTCATCCCATCGGCACGCCAGATCTTAGGATTGGGGTTTTTTTTTATGAGGTTTTCTTCCCCGCAGCACTGCCCGTCTACCGGACAGCACCCTCGGCCCCATCAATTTGGGGTAACGAGTTGCCCGACGTGTATGGTATACCAAAACACGCCGCGCGAAGCACAGCTTCCGCCGCGCACCGCCGCCGACTAAAAAGCCAGCAGCGTTGGCCGTCGCCAGCCTCCCCCAAAGCGAGCGTTGCCCATTGCTGGGCTCCGCTTTCCCCCCCTAAGGCAGGATATTTGCCGACAGCTAACAAGACCCTTAAATAGCAGGGAGTTATTAACTGTCACCCAGGGTGCACCAGCCCCGTCCCTTGTCAGCCCGCCGCTCTCGCCGGATCAAAAGATCAAGTGAGAGAAGCAAAGCTTTCAAGAGGCCGAGCCAACGTGGAGGTTTCCTGACCATAGCACCCCAGTGCTCTCGGTCCTGTGCTAGCTCTTGCCAGCTGTCGCCAACTTGAAGCTCGCGCAGGAATGCTATTTTTCATTTAAGGACCCAAAACGTGTAGTTTTCCACCTCACCGCTCGCGTAAACCATTTGGCCGTATTTTTGAAACCGTCGTGTCAGCTAAAAACATCGAAAATGTCTATGGTTTTCTAAGAATTTCACTTTCGTTGAGTAAAAATGCAGCATGAATTGGAACGGATTGTCCATGAAAGGTTTCTCTGATATATCTCGCCACAAATGTCAAAATTACGAGTGGTCGAGACCACTTGTTGCAGTTCTTCGTAAATTAAAAACCATTCGTAATGCGACAAGTGATTTTAATAATAGGCCCCCAGGTCCGACATCACCACGTCGCTCCAGCGATACCTGGGACGGCCCACCGGCCTGCGACCGATCGGCCGGCCCTGCTTTCTCACCCCCTGATCCTCTTCCATTCTTTCGATGTGTCCGAGCCAGCGAAGCCGAAGATTATTTTACCACAAAATTTTTAGAGCAGGTTCAGTCCATGATGCTGAACTACTTTGCATAAACACAACTATCGAAAAACGAAACAAAAGCGGCATTTCATACAAATCAGCGGTCGTCCAAACGACTTGATGACGACTCGGACATGATATTATTCGGACACTCTGTCCGAATTGACACTTTATAATTTGAATATTTTTTCACTGACAATTCGGACACCATTAAATTTAGTACAGTCAGATAGAAAAAGTTTTAACTATGAGAAAAAAAGCGTTACCACATGAAAAAATATTTTAAAGTGGCTTTAATAAATTGCTTTGTTGACAATCTTGGACATGTGCTTGAACGGGAAAAAAAAAACTAAAATCATTTAAAACATATATTTGTTATAAAAATCAACATCTTATAAATATTGGTTAATTTACAATAAAATCACATAAAAAAATATTTCGACAACAGTCACATTGATTGATTGAAAAACTGTTTTTTTTTACAGCTTTTGTCTTTTTAAGTATCGTCGGAAACTTCTTTCTGACTGTACAAAACAATTTTTCTTTATTGGTGTCCGAATAGTCAGTGAAAAATTATTAAAATTAAAAAGTGTCAATTCGGACAGTGTGTCCGAATAATATCGTGTCCGAATCGTCAGCAAGTCGTCCAAACGGATTTTGTATACGTATTTTATTTTTATTTAATAACTTTTTTTATAGAAAAAAATCACGAGCTGAACTTGCTTCAGAAACGTTACTGGTGTTCAAAAAGTAGCTCTGTATATACAATGTCCTTTTTAATTAAGTACAAATATTTTAAGAGGTTATTCAGTCCATCATTTTGAACAAATTTGCCCTATATATATCGAAATACGAAAAAAAATATTTAGGTTCTCATACAGATCGAAGTAGTCACGTGATATCGTTACTATGGAAAATGCAAAAAAATTTTTCGTATTTCGATATATATTTATTGGGAAAAGTTGTTCAAAATGATGGACTGAATCACCTCTTAAAATATTTGTACTTAATTAAAAAGAACATTGTATATTAGCGTTAGTTTGTATGTTATTATGTTTCTTTGATGATGATTCGAGTACAGTATGAACGTTCAAATGGTTTGCAGTACTCATGAAAATTATATAACGTGGAATTGATATACCCGTACAAAATCGAACCACGGGTTGTACTAGATCACAATAGTATACTGAAATTAAAATAACAGTCTAAAAGCAAAACAAAAATTTGGCATTTCCATACAAAAGTGTGCAGCCGCTCGGGCAATTTGTATGGGAATGTCGATTTTTTTTGCCTTTTAACGGTTATTTTAATTTCATTATACTACAGTGATTTCGTACAGCCCGTTGTTTGATTTATTACGGGTATCCTTCCACGTTGCATGAAAATAATTTTATTCTTTAATAATCTTACTAATATGCGACCGGTTTAGATTGCAGTAGTCTAGTCATTTCGATCTAACGTAACTTCGCTCTGTCTACTCCATAATAGTTTGAGACGTGATAGAGTAATAATAATGTCTGTGTAATATGAACTATAATTATAACTAAAAATATTTGTTATTCTTGTTTACTTGACTCCCTCCGTGGCGTAGTGGTCACCATGGTAGTCCGCCACCCAGAGGTCCCGGGTTCGATCGCCGGTCAGGGCAAGTTGGAAAATGGCCTTTCCTGAGTCTTGGACGTTTATCTACAATGTATTTGTTAGAAAATATAGTATGGTTGAGTTGGTATCCCATAACACAAGTCTCGAACTTATTTTGGGGTAAGCTCAATTAGTGTTATTTGTTCATATATATTTATTTATTTACTCCCGTGTACGCGTTGGGAAACTATAAGTGCACGGGGTATTTTTATCCCCCGTCAAAAAAGAGGGGTGTTATAAGTTAGACGCTAATATCTGTCGGTCTGTCTGTGTGTCTGTCTGTGGCATCGTAGCGCTCGAACGGATGGACCGATTTCAATGCTTTTTTTCTTTACGTGAAAGCAACTTACCTTGTTTTTTTTTTATTTATTAATTTGGACCTCAAACAAGTACACAGTAAAATAAACATTTTTAAAAATAAAACTAAATGACTTAGTATAACAGTGAACTCAGCGATGCTGGCCACGACTTGAATCAAAGGTTTACAAATTGTGGAGCAATACATCCAAGCAACATACAAAAATTCAAAGCAACGTGGTTCAGCTATATTTGATGAAAATCGATTCAGTAGTTTAAAAGTTATTGTGTGCGTTTAAAATTTTATTAATAGTTTGACCCACCGACTTAATTGTTCAGTACCAACTGTATAAATTGGGTCAAACCATAGGACAGGTGACCTGACACTGAAAAGACGTATAGTCTATTAAGTAACAGTCTGTAAAAATATTTATTTTCAAACTGTTTGTACACTATAAATTGTTTAGGTCATAAGAATATTGTTGTGAGAAGATAAGCAATATTAATGCAATATTTACTATAAATTTAAATAGGTACACCGCATTTTAATGAATTATTCATAATTCAAATGCACAATGTGATCCCAAGGGCGTAACCAATCTAAACAGGTCATTGAGAAGATATAAAAAATATTTATATTAACAAATTATATATGCAAAATAAAGGAATAAGCACAAATATAATAACATCGGGTGACGGCCGGTTTTAAAACTTTTCACACAAATGCATTCTCAAAAAAGGTTAACATATCAAGCAAGCAGGTTATAAAACTGTCATTTAAACTGTCTCGACTATTTTTTCTCTACAACCTTGGGTAACTACTGTCATGAATATTCTATATGGAAAAGATCAAATAACCAGCCAAGTGCTAGTCGGACTCGCACACGAAGGGTTCCGTACCATTATCTATAAAAAATAACATTTGTTGTATCGGAGCCCCCTTAAGTATTTATTTTATTTTAATTTAATCATTTATTTTTAAAGTAAATATAAAAAAAAAACTAAATATTATGTAAATATTTTAAACGTACCTGTTGCCGTTATTAATAAAAAGCGAAAAACGGCAAAAAAAAACACGTTTTTTTTAGGGAAGCCCCCTTAAATATATATATTTTCCTTTTTGTGTTTTTTGTTATAACGGCATCAGAAATACATCTTCTGTGAAAATTTCAACTGTCTAGCTATCACCGTTTATGAGATACAGCCTGGTGACAGACACACAGACGGACATGTTGACGGACGGACGGACGAACAGCGGAGTCTTAGTAATTAGGTCCTTATGTCACCTTATGTCACCTTCACTTGAGATGTGAAACATTATTGTTATGAGGGAGTATCGTGTGATCAACCTTATCGAACGCTTTAGAAAAGTCTGTGTAAGCAGACTCCACTCGTTTTTTAGACGTGAATGCTTGACAAATGTAATTTTTTTATGCAAGTAGATTACTAGTGGTTGATCTGCCAGAAACAAACCCGTGTTGAAAATTGGATATACTGTGTTTGACATGGTTATAGATATGGTCATACACAAGTGACTCGAAATTTTTTACCATACATGACAGAATACTAATAGGTCTATAGTTTTCACATTTTGTTTTGTCACCAGACTTATAAATAGGTATAACGTAGGCGTTTTTCCAAAACGAGGGAAATATGCCGCTCCTGAGTGACTCATTAAAGATAATACAAAGTGGCAAGCTAACTTCCTCACAACATTCTTTAACAAATAATGCTGGTATGCCATCGAAACCAGGAGCTTTGCATGTATCTAAAGATTGAATTTTTTTGATGATGTCATCTCTACTTATTTGTATATTTGATAGTGTAATATTATTTCTGTCAGGCATATTAAAGTTCGACTCACTTGTGTCAGGTTTTCCAAATACAGACGAAAAATATGAAGAGAAAAGTTCACACACTCCCTTAGGATCTGAAGCAGTAAGACATAGATTCTGGAATACCTTTGCCTGTTTTCTTACCATTAACAAATTTAAAGAAATGTTTCACATCTTTATCTAAACTATTTTCAACCTCTTTCTGCATACATTTATAGCATTCATCGATTAAAAGTTTGCTATGACTTCTCAACAAGGAATATGTATCATAATCCCTGGAATTTCCAAATTTCTTAAATAGAGAATGATATTTTTTCTTTTATCGGAGACATCGAATAAGAGGATAGCTGAACCAGTATGAATATTGGTGCGGATTGCATTTATTTAGAGGTGTAAACAGCATAATAGCTAAATTCACTTCCTCATACATAGCTTCAACAGCACCATCCGGGTCCAGGCCATCCAATAAACCATGCCAATCAATTTTACCTAAGTAAACTTTAACTCTTTCAAAATCACATTTATGACAATTGGGTTTCAAAAGCTTAGGGTTGGATTCAACGAAATTACTTTTACTTTTGTGATATTCGGGATTAATTAATAATGCCGGATGATGACCGTCCAGCTTTAGCAATGGTTCAACTTCTTGACCGTTAAATCATCAATCGTGGATAAGACAAGATGGAGTAGACGACCATTCTTATTTTTAAGATCGTTGTATTGCTTGAGGTCACATAATGTCATTGTGTCTATAAGAAAATGATCCTAAGTGGAATCGGAAGTAGGATTCAACCATAAACTTGAATCCGACCGTCTCCAGTCAATTTCGGGAAAGTTAAAGTCACTTACCATTACGAAATTTCCTGAACAGTTATTACTAAGTATTATATCTTGTCAATGCTTCATAAATGTGTCAACATCGTTAGTCTGAAGATAAGGAGGATTTTTTTTTTCACTTTCTTAACGTACCTACATGCTGTTGAATAAGTACTCTAATATTATTACAATCTAGCCTATTAATCTAAGACTAATTAGTAATTTTACATTGACCTAGTTTTATAAGCAATAGTATAAGAATGTGTCCATCGGCACTTTTCTTACTGTCTCTATTAAGGGGAAGGCACTTTGTTCGTGTGTCTTTAATTATTGCACTATGACCGCACTAAGTATTATTTTTTTATTGTCACTACACTACACTAGTTCGAACGGTTTAGTTCGTTTAAGTCTTCTCACTGTGTCTGTGTTGTCGAGGAGCTGGATTGCCTCAACGTTCACATAATGAAGCAATCGATACTCGTGTGCTTCTGCATATTTTTTAATAACTTTATCGACGAACTGCATGTTAAGGTCCCGCTGCAGATCAGCATTTCTAATGTACCAGAGTGCATTGACAATGCTCCTGAGTACTTTGTTCTGGAATGTTTGGATCATATTGATATTGCTCTGTTTGGTACAGCCCCACAGCTGTATAACATAAGTCCATACTGGCATCAGGACTTGTTTATATAGAAGTATTTTGTTGTGCACTGACCAGGCAGAGTTTCTCCCAAGCAGCCAGTGCATCTTTTGAAACCGTATTTCGAGCTCTTCTCTTTTCTTTTTGACGTGCGCTTTCCAGCGCAGCTTTGCGTCCAGAGTCATACCTAAGTATTTGGCTGTATTTTGTATTTGCTAAGTATTGCTAAGTATTTGGCGCTTGCTTTCCATTTATATATGGAGGAAGATAGCATACGCAAATATTTATTGGCAGGCGGCTAGGAGTATTAAGTTCAAGTGAAATCCACAAATCCTCAAAGTTACTACCCAAAACGACCTGCAAGTTACGGTAAAACATTTTTTTATGGCCAAAATGACACCGCCTCCTTCATCCTTCCTTTTATTGTTAAGAGATTCATTTCTGTCACGCCTGAAAACATTGTAACGCTCATCGAATAGTCCTTCATTAAAAATACCTATATCTAAGTTAGTCTCAGTTAAGCAAATAACATCATAATCATTATTAAGTATATTTGTATAAAGTTGTTTTGTTTTGAAACACATACGATTGACATTTTGATAGTACAATAACATTTTGTTTGAAATTAAATTAAAATTACAAATTTCAAAGAAAACTTAACACACAAATAAAAATTAATTATTAAACAGTTAAATTGGGAAAAGGAAAAAAAATATACATCAACTAATTTTAGACAGACAATCTTTAGTTTTAATATGGACTGCCGGAGAGTTCTCATCCCTTCTTGTGTAAATATTTCCAAATTTGACCCATACATATTTGAATTTGCCACGGGCAGCAGCTCGGGCCAAAGCAAACAACTCTTCTGTTCGGGAGATAAGTGTTCGGAGAGATAAATTGGATATCTGTCACCTTGAATCCCCAAATGTACAGAACTTAAGGTGTTTCCAGGATTAGCTTTGTTGTAGCGCTTTACTGCTGACAGAAGATTATCGAGATGCCATATGGAGGGTAATGACAGCAGAATGTTTCGCGGGCGGCTGGTTGATGTAAATGGTAATTTTGCAACTCTGTGACACATACTGATTTCCGCATCTGTTGTTGGTAGGCCAACAGTAGCATACAGATTTCTCACGAGCATCATAATATTCTCATTTTTCTTCTCAGCTACCCCTCGAAGCTCCATATTATGACTCCGAGAAACTTTTTCTATCGATTCTAAACGGCGTTGAAGTGTGTTTAGATCGGTTTTCGAATCTGTATTTTGTTTTTCAAGAACCTTTACCCTGGCTTCCGTACATTCAATATTTGTTTTGAGTTCCGTTTGCCCCTTGTGTAGAAAATCAGTAGTCTGTGTAAATTCGACTCTAACATGATCAATAGCCGCAACAACTTCTTCCTGAATGAACTGTCTCATATTTGTGTTAAATGATTTCTTGAGTACTTCGAATTTTTCATCTAATTTAGCATCAAGCTTCATATCTAATAGTCTCGCAATACTGTCTTATGTTACTTCTCCTGCTAGAGAAGGCTGCATAGAAGTGGTAGGCTAAGATCCAAGTAATGTTTCATGGTGATCCACAGAAAGAGAGTCGTCGCAGGACATAACTGAATTGTCCAATGGTACGGATTTTCTAACTGGTGTGTTGGAATTGTCTCCCTTGCGACGGTGAGTTATATTATAACGAGTTGGACTTTTCCATAGAGACTTCTTGTTTGTATCTAATTTTGAATGATTTTTTGTCTATATTTAAACATTTCAAATGGTATTCTTGTTTGCAATAGGCACACAAGCACATATCTCTTTCTCCAAGTGGTTGCAACGTATCCTTGCAGGCAATACAATGTTTGTAACAGTTTGCCTACTCGTATATGTTCGGTGTATGATCTTAGATACGAAGAGGTGTTGAATTAAAATTAGGAATAAAAAAAGATTTTTTTTCTTATGGAATCGAACCACCACTCCTAATATAAGAGAGTATTGCATTCAATGTCTTTTATTACTATAAAATATTTGGTCCAATAAAAACCATACGCCAGCTGAGAATGGAACCGGGAACTCTCAGGCGTCCGCTGAACAATCTACAACTGAGGCAGATTGAACTAAGTTAAAGCGTGGAAATTATTGCTTTGTTTCGACGAGTGTTAAATTCTGTTAAGTTGTGTGTGTGTGAAGATAAGTGACGAATCCTCCTTAATAATGTAAGATCACCCACTTTTAAAAATGTCACTGAGTCCAATCTTGAGATTAATTCGTTATTAACATTCACATTTATTTACGTATAGTCACAGTTTTTATGTTGAAGAATAGTCCGGAAAAATCTGCTTCCGATGATGCATAGTATTATTTACTTTCGAGCTTTTAAAAACAAATGTTTATTTTAGACGACAGAGCTTACTATAACACGTCCGATGTACGCACTTGCTTTTTGATACTCTCAAATGAGCCAAGGAGTTGCCGAGTTGCTGGGTTTGCTAGTTCACCGTCATAAAACGCGTACTTACGTTAGGATTTTTTTTAAACTATTATCTGAACAAATCAAAGTGACCTAACGGATAATCTACGTAACATAATGGTTTAAGTATATCAACTTGTTTTGGAAAAATAATAATTTTAATTAAGTACTTTGTTATAAATGCTGATCAGATAGAAAAGCAAAACTTGAAATATAACTGCATCTTGTCACACACAGATTTTGAAATTTTTCTTCCTTCTCGCCCACCATTACGCTAAAAGTGGCTTTCGTATTTTAATTGTTTATGTACAATAAAGAATGTATCTATCTATGTACCTATCTACCTTCGGATGTAAAGGCCCTAAGACCCAGAATGATCTGTGTGCCCCAATAAGGAATCATTAAATGATTATAAGTGCAATTTCATGTATTTATTAATCAATAATAATTACAAATATAACAAAACTAAATAATAAAATCGTAACCATACTTAAAGAAATTAAACTTAAATAATAAAAATACATAACCTTAAAACATAAACTATTATAGATAAAAAATGTCCATAAGAAAGTTTATGTCTTTGAAAGTGTGAAAACAAAATAATTTTATGATTATTTTTCTAGTTATAGTTAATTTATGTATCTGAGCTTGTAATGTACGTATAATTTAAGCTCTCCTATTAGGTATGCTCCAGTGCTGTAACTAACAGCATAACGGATGATAACATCCATCACTTCACTTAGCTACTAAGCTAGCACTTCCTAACACTCTGATATATATTATAGGCAAATAGTTCGCATCCCGGACTCCCGCAGGTCCCATTTGTCTCAATAATTGGCCCCCACGTCAGCTCGGGCGATTTGTTTGAAATAAGGAAAGAGCGGGCAATCCCGTCCGATTTAGAGATTTCATGGTGTTCGCGATACGGATGGTGGATTTACTGTTTTATAAAGATAAGAAAGGACTACTAGGTATTTTGTTACCTTTACAATTTTTTAAACATCTTTAATTTATAAAAATATTAAGATAAATAAATAAATACCTACACACATCACACAGATTGAGCTAGCCACAAAGTAATTATAAAAGGATACTAACTCAAAGATAATATCTTTTACAACAAATAAACATCCAAGACCCACGTCAATCTGAAAAAGACCATTTTCCATCTAGATCTGACCGGGGATCGAACCCGGGACCTCCGATGTGAGCTGGCATGATGACCACCAAAAATACAGACAGCTTTTTCCAGAAAGTTCGTTGTTTCATAGAGACCGTCGTAAATTTTTGGGCTGATGGGCGCCACAGTCTAAATTGTAACCGGGTCCCCTACGTAGTTGCGAGCGCCGCTGTTGCGACGCAAGTCGTTGCGAATTTTTTTTCCACTGCTTCATAGGTTCGAGGGCTTGTGGACTCGAAAGATGTGGTCACGAACGAACTTGTTTCGAAAAACATTTCCACTGCCTCACGCGCTCGAATCCTCGTGACATCGACCTACCCAACGCTAGACAAGATAACCAAGATATACCAAATATTTTCAGACAATTTAAAGATACTCTCTTCCCAGAAGACGCCGAAGTCGTTACTAGATATTTTAAATATTTTTCGAAACAGCTTCGTTCGCGACCACATCCTTCGAGTCCACAATACCTATGAGGCAGTGGAAAAAAAATTCGCACCGGGGCGTACGCGTCGCAACAGCGGCGCTCGTAACTCTTAGCTCGTAACGTAGGGGACCCCTTGTAACAAATGTAAGAAATATAACAATATCCTTTTACATACAATAAAGCATGAGAAAAGGACGGAGAAGCATCAAAATAAAACTTCAAACAAAGGTGAATTTTCCCCAAAGTGAGTTCAACAGTAAACAGAAATCGATGGGTGAATCGTTTTTAATTAAAGGAGGTATTTCTAAGACATCGAATGTAAATCATACGGCGCAGGCGGCGGTAATGACATCTCTAAGTAATCCGAGAAGGACCCAATAGCTTTTCTTTCAACGGTCACCCATTTTGGAAATTGATCCAATTCAGGAGAATAAAGCGTTTTAGAATGAGCTAAAAAGTTTCTCTGAGTCTGCGTAGGATAATGGCCTTTCTCAAATTATTCTGGTTCTTGGATTTTTATCTATATATGTATTTGTTATAAAATATAATATCGTTGAGTTAGTATCCCATAACACAAGTCTTGAACTTCTTTGGGGCTAACTCAATCAGTGTTTTTTGTCCCTATATATATTTTAATTATTTATATTTTAAGTAAATCGACGAAAAGAAAATCGATCGCAATGACAAGGTAAAGTTTGACCTAAATATAACCTTTTAGTCTAGGTTATGCCACAAATCTAATAAATAATTAAATTTGTGGCATAACCTAGTACTGGGCGACCTATGCAGCAGTTGGACATGAAAAACTAATAAAAACACTTGTGCCATGTGTGACGAATACCTGGCAAAGAAGATGAAAGTGGATGGGTAGGTATAGAAGAGGAGGCAGCCCGAGAAAAATATGGAACGAACTTCTGATATACTATATGATTAGATCATAAATTTTTACTCTGTAATTTTTCTAGATCTTTTATTATAAATAGAATGAAATCCGTTGCCGCCTATCACTTGCGGATATATCTAAATTTTCTTTTTACTTTTCCTTTTACTAAATTTTTATCTCAGGGATTCCCTGCATTACTTCCTCCTAAGTTGCCGATTTTACGTAATTGCTAAGGTTTATATTCGAAAGTTAATTAGCATTTTCCACTTCAGAAGTTGTTCACAACTTTTTATTGCTTATGTTTTTGTCAATCATTAAACTTTTACAATTCATTTTTTTGCATCAAAGGTGTTTCTTTGATGCTATTTTGGGCGAAATGCTTCTATTTATTTGTAACTCAAAGATAATAAAGACATTTAATTAAAAGATATATATATATATGCCCGCGACTTCGTTCGCGTGGACTTTATGACTCCGGCGTATTAATATAAATACAAACTAATGAGAGAAAGATAGAGAGAGAGAGAGAGAGAGAGAGAGAGAGAAAGTGCTTAATCAATGTGTTACCAGTAATGACTTATGGATCTGAAACGTGGTTCCTTACTAGGGGTCTCATAAGAAGGCTCAAGGTCGCTCAGCGCGCTATGGAGAGGGCAATGCTCGGTGTTTCTCTACGTGATCGAATCAGAAATTCGTAGAAGAACAAAAGTGACTGACATAGCCTAGCGGATTAGTTCGTTTAAGTGGCAGTGGGCGGGACACATAGCGTGAAGAACCGATGGCCGATGGGGCAAAAAGGTTCTCGAATGGCGACCGCGTACTGGCAAGCGACCGCGTACTGGCAAGCGAAGCGTAGGACACCCACCCACAAGGTGGTCAGACGATCTGACCAAGGTCGCTGGAAAGGGGTGGATGCAGGCCGCTCGTGATCAGTCATTTTGGAAATCCTTGGGAGAGGCCTATGTCCAGCAGTGGACGTTACGCGGCTAACATGATGATAATGATGATTAGTTTAATTCTTTATAAATTATGTTGGGAGTCTTTCCTTCGGGAGCAAATATGTAAAGATCTGAAGCGTTACTAACCCTGGAGAAAGCCACATAAAGTTGGACATGCGAAAAACCAGTCCTTAGATCGACATCAGCGGCTTTAAGAGTCTGAAACTGTGACTTAATGTCATATCAAAGCAAGTAAACACATGGTTGGGGATGAGTGGTATACGCGGAATAAACACTCACACAACATCACTCACAGTGAGAATCTCAGCTTCAGTTATATTTTGCTTCAAAACATTGATTTTAAGTGTCTCAGCAGACTATGCCGAAGTCAGTAGCGGCTAAAGTTCAGTGTCTAAAGTTCGGTGGGGATGACACACTAAATAAGCTGAAGTTCAGCCGCTGAAGTTCGGTGGAAACGCCGGACAGTAGTGATGTGCCGATATAAGAATTTACTCTGCGTTTTTGGCGCGTCTGCAGTGAACGGGAACGAGAGCGGGAGAGGGAACGGGAGTGGAAGCGGGGGCGGGAGTGGGAATAGGAGTGGAAGCGGGAGCGGGAGGGGGAGCGGGAGCGGGAGCGGGAGTGGGAGTGGGAGCGGGAGCGGAAGCGGGAGCGGGAGCTGAGACACTAAGTCGGGTTCCGTTACACAGTGTCAGCGTAGTCGAAATTCGATTCAGCATTATTTGCCCTCCGACATTAAGACTTATTTTGTGAGCCGAGAGTCCATTTGCTGCAAGAGAATTAAGAAACTCAACTGGATAATTGGCGTCGTCCTGATCAATAACACTAACCAAGAAAGTATAAACCACTTCATTACCAATAAAATGTGCGTCTTCATTAATTGATGTGTATTGTTAATTTGTTGGTGTCAATATGGCGCGTTCACATAACAAAGAATTTTCCTGGTGTGTTATACTCTGAAGGTCCGCAAATACTGAACTTATAAGTTCTTCTTCAGACGAAACAACGTCACCAAGTATTACGGGAAGACTCACCTGACCATTCTCTTCAAGAAAGACCTTCCCCAACTTTTAATAATATTCTTGAAACCTTTTGGGCATGTGAACTAATACCGCCAAGCTAGGCTCTCATATTAATTGTCAATCTGAACTTTTGTATTTGAAGCTACAGATAGGACTGTTTTAATGAGGAGTTAATCTCATGTGCCCTAGAGCCCCGACATAAAACTGGAAGGGTTTGACGAAAATCTTCCGATACCAAAATTTGACATTGTCTATTGGCCTGTCATCTCGACGAATGTCTCGCAACATTCTATTACAGCTTCCACTGCCTTTTTATTGGCCATTGTGCATTCATCTTAAACAATTAGACAGCAAATGAGAGGTTTAGCCAGTTGATGCAAGTCGATATCAAAAATCAGGCCCAAACTGATACCGCCTTCACCACATGGAGTTACTCTCAGCTTATGTTATTATATTATGCTAAACAACTTTAACCTGATATCTAAGATTTCCAAATTAGATGATAATCGATTTTATTAAACAAATATTTATGCAAAAAAAAAAATTATTTGGTTCTGCATCAGGTGTTCCAAATCTTTGATATGTAGGGTTCCGTACCCAAAGGGTAAAAACGGGACCCTATTACTTAGACCGTCCGTCTGTTTGTCTGTCTGTATGTCTGTCGCCAGGCTGTATCTCATGAACCATTATAGCTAGACAGTTGAAATTTTTATAGATGTTGTTTTTTGTTTTTGCCGCTGAACAAAAACATACTAAATACAGAATAAAGTAAATATTTTGGGGTCTCCCATACTACAAACGTGATTTTTCATAGATTATGGTACGGAACCCTTCGCGCGCGTCCGACTCGCGCTTGGTCAGTTTTATTATACCTCAACAAAAAGTTCTCATCAGACCTAACAACTTTTGCGAAGGCGGCATTTTAATATTTCGTATAGTTTAGCTGGACCATTATAAGTCTGGATCATGTGTTCCATTTTCCAAAATCAATAATTGCCTATATGTTGCCCAAGCTTCACAGCTATATAACAAAAAAGTTTCAATCGAATCCGTCCAGTATTTCCGGAGATTAACGTGTACAAACAGACAAACAGACAGACATTTTTTTTTTATATTTTCTTATTCTATTAATATGTCTCCATCGCCCCAAATATTTTTTTTTTGGAAAAATTTTCAATGTATAGACACATTTTTTTACTCTTTTATTATAGTATAGATTTATGTGTCCCTGTACTAAGGCACTGATCGAAGGGTGGCCCGGAATAGGTGACAGGGTTCATCGGGCGTCCGCCTATACGATGGTTTGAGGTCATACACAAACAAGTCATTAATAAAAAAAAAAAAAGATCTGACTGCTTTTTTATATACCCAGTCTCACACTCAGAATTAAGTCCATCGAGCCGTTCAGGCTGCAGAGCGTGCCAAACATTAGAATTTGGCGCTAAAAATCCGCCTCCTTTTTTTTTTCTTTTTTTTTTTATATACCCAGTGTTACTCTAACAGTAAATACAAATCTAACGACACCTCAAGCTAACATCCATCGAGCCGTTCAGGCTGCAGGGAGTGCCAACCAATTATACATATATACTCTCGAAAACATAACCCGTCTGGCGCAGTTGGGTAAATAGTGGGTCGCCCCTATTTGAGCGCAGCACAGGACTGAAATGGGTGGCGTCTACAAAGAGAGGCCTATGTTCAGCAGTAGGCGGAACGAAAAGGGCTGAGATCACAATGAAGTTTTACTGTAAAATAAAAAATACTGCAATCGATATTGTACTTATAATATTTAAACTCACGGTATTTTTTATGATATATTTGACACGACCTGCGGATCACAAGCCTTGCGCTATGACCACTGGACCACGGAACCAGTTACTATTTTTTACAGTATTTTTTTACAATAAACATTGTGCGAGTATTATTCAACGTTTTATTAAACAATATGTATCATAAAAACATTTACACAACGAAAGTAGCTGATAGACAAGTATGGCGTATGGTTTATTATAATGTAAATGATATAAAAATAGGATGCAAGGCTCAGAGGATTAAACCCTTTATGTAAATCTAAATGGAGCACAAATTTTTGGATCTCGTGGAAAGAATTATCATATTTTACGTTTTCGCTACATGTAGAGCTTAGATGGGTGTAAGGGCTCTTACAGACGAATAACAGTGTGACAGCGACAGTTCGCAAGAATCGGGGATCGTCACGCGACAGTTCGCGACCGTTCATGATCACCGTCGACAGTCTGCGACCGTCGCCCAGCAGTTCACGATCATTCATGATCACCGTTGACAGTCTGCGACCTTCGCGCGATAATTTTCGACAGTTAGCGACAGTCTGACCGTTCCGCGACAGTTCACGATGGCCGGCGGTAGTCAACGATTGCAAGAATCCGTCGGCGAGGCAGTTCACGACCGTTCATGATCACTGTCGACGCTGACGGTAGTCAGCGTTTGCAAAACACCCTCGGCGACCGTCGGCAGGTCCCAGGGATAAGGGCCTACCTTTGTGCAAATTCGTATAAACTTATAAGTCTGTCCGGATATTATTTGTATTAATTAAAAACCATACCATTACGTACGGCTATAACTTCAAAACATACTCGTTCACATTTCAGAATCTGACCACGAATCTCAGTTTGTATGTACATCGTTCGAGAAAACTTTCCTTTCTTCAATAGACTCACCCATACATGTATGCACACGGACCCAAATACTTGAAGAAAAATGGACCCGCTGAGGGCACGACCCGTAAATAAAATGTGGTTTCGCCACTTAGCCGTTTGTTCCGGATTATTAGACAACAGTTTGGAGAAATTTCCTGTGCTCACACACTTTTTCTTCGTTGGGACCTAGATTTTTCCGAGAACTATATGAGATCAGAGACGCTGAGTTTCTATACAAAATATACATACACTATCACGTCTTCTTTACTAATGGGGAAGCAGAGTATTTTGGGTCTTGTAGGTTGTCTTGTAGCTCTAAGCGGTCAAAGCCCAGGGCCGTTAGATCAAAAGTCCACTTATAGAAATACTATAGAAAATGAAACCTACTGATTATTTTCTTCAAGAGATCGTTTTTGAGTTTGAATAAAAAAAAATAGACAAAGACAAATTACACTGATTCTGCTAACCTCATAATAAGTCAATGATACTTTAATAACATATACTAGAATAAATAAATAAATAAATATATAAATATATATATATATATATATATATTTATATATATATATATATATATATATATATATATATATCAGATATACTTATACAACCAAGACCCAAATATATTAGTTAAGGGGCTACATGAATTTTTCGGGGTCCAGTGCTGTCCCCATTTGAAATAAATCATTTGAAAAGAAACGGAGATATAATTTAAAATTTGGTCTTGATCAGACCCTGGATAACCCTTCAAACTATTTTATAAACTACTATTTACATTTTAAAGTGAGAACGTGAAGTTTTTCTACGCACATACGCCAAAAGTGGCCGTTTTTCGCAATTGTGCGTAGAAAAGCTTCACATTCTCACTTTAAACTGTAAACAGTAGTTTATAAAATAGTCATAGGGTTATCCAGGGTCTGATCAAGACCAAATTTTAAATGATATCTCCGTTTTTTTTCAAATTATTTATTTCAAATGGGGGCAGCACTGGACCCCGAAAAATTCATGTAGCCCCTTAAGATAAACTACCAGGCTACTCGGAAGTATTGCGAATAAAAGATTTATGTATGTGAGACTGGCCAGTTACAATCTATTTTAAAAATACAAATATAAATATGTAAAAATAGGTACATTCCAGTTTTAAAATTTACCTCTTAGTTTTTTTGCGGACTAATTCAAATTATCGTGTCTCATTGAAAAAATGGATCTGAGCCGAGAACATTTTCGCGCTATGATTTTTTACGATTTCAAGTGTCGCCAGAAACCGGATGAGTCGTTCGATAGGCTTCAAATGGCATTTATGGATGAAGGCCCTTCCAAGGCAACTGTGTATTGCTGTTATAACGAATTCAAGCTCGGTCTACTAACTTTGGGGGATGAGGAAAGAAGTGGTCGCCCTTTGACGGCTGTTACGGAAGAAAATGTGCTAGCAGTGAAAAATGTAATCCTAAACAAAATGTAATGCTGCAAGTTGCAGCATTAACATGATCTAGTTACTATGAAAAGTGATACAAGTTTCTTCGAGGAAGTTGTTCAGTATCTTTGGATGAACTTTGTTTTAAAAATAAAATAAATATGACCTTTTATATTTCTAAAAATAATACTCTTCAGATATAACTACTTTACTACTTTAAGAATTGCACTAGTGAAAAGTCACTTTCACTATTTCACATTCTTTCTGTAAGAACGAACAAGTTTGAAGCTAGATTTTTCGTACTATCTCTACTAGAAGATTAATGAGTTTTCTATCGGGAAGTTAATTGTAGCTGGGTAAAAGTCTAAGGTAAAGGAAAAGTTTGACGTCTTTTTAATTAATGGTGCTTAGATAAAAATGAAGGGGAAATTTTAAGCGCAGCCACAGCTCTGAAGCTTTGACTGCCAAAACTGTCACACAATCATATAAACAACGTTAGTCGTTCGTACAGAAATGTCTATGTGTGAAGAAAACGTAGGGCGACCAAAGATCGACAATTTTATGTGACTGTCTTTCTTCTTATAATTATTATATAAAAAAATATTAGCTCTATTACAGTTCTTTTTTTACAAAATATGGTTGCTCAATATCATAAAAATCGATATGCTCAAACTTTTCGACCTCTAGAAGTCCCGTTACATAAACAAACCTTCAAAGTTTTATCTTTCGTTTTTTTTTTAAACTTTGAAGGTTTTTAGATTATTTTTGGATAGATTATATTGGCTCGAAGATTATTTATTATCACTAAAATAGGTATAAATTGATCAATCAGTTGCCGCGATATGTTTCTAAACATTACATTACAGCGAGTTCACAGTTCAGAGCAAACAACTAGTAATTTAATTACTATCTATTAAATTCAATTAATTAACACTTTAATGATTTCTATGTAGAGTTAACCAAACATTAGATGCTAACAGTCATTGGATGGAACACAATAAAACCTTATTTATTAAGGTGACTCAAGGCAAAACTCGTTCTTTACAAGGTCAGCCAAGGAACTGAACAAACTGACTGTCTGCCCTGCACTGGACTTGTTCAATTTAACCCCCAATTGCTTCAAAAATTGTACGGCTAGGTCGTGGTTTGATGGTTCTTATTCTGTTAATAATTAGACTAATTTATTTTTCTTCTTTATTATTTTTTTTTTGTTTCCTAGTACCACATTCTGCCTTTTCTCTGTTTTGTTTATCTTTATATCTATCGAATACTTACAGACAAGCACTCTTGCTATATTTATGCGAGAACATGTAAATCGTCTTTAGTGTCTAAATATTTTTTTAAGTAGATATATTGACTGTATGTTTTCCGAATAAAATAAAATAAATAAAATAAGGTTGCTTTTAATACAGGAACACTGCAGCTACATGATAGAAAAAGCTATCAGTTGCCATGCTCAAAAGTGTTCTGTCTAATGACTGTTAGGGTCGAATGACAGGACAATTGCTTTTATTTATTTTATTTTATTAATCTCGTAAAACTTACAGCCATTTTATATCTATGTAGACAATAACAACAAATAGTTATAAAACTTAGCCAATCGACTGCATTATTTAAGATTTTGATTAACCCTACCTATATTTATCACAATTACACATTATCTTTATATATACATATAGCTTTTAATCTATGACATACGGCATGTGAAAAGCATATTTTTTCAAAATGTTTAATACCCTATTATCAATATTTTGGTCATAAAACGGGTTCGAATATCCGAAAGATCAATATGGTCGAACTTTCCAACCTCTAGAGGTCCCGATACAAGGACAATCCTCCAAAGTTTGAACTTTCGTATTGGTGCTCTCGTACACAAATATTTATCGCTCACAACAAAAGAAAACCTTCCGAGGAATTCCCGCGCCTAGAGGTTTGTGGCATGTCGTACTGGAGACAGAATATTCGCAATATTTCGAAAATGCTTACAACATTTCTTCTTTATTTCTTTTTAATTTTCTCAATAACCCTACTTTTCCAAACTAGGTACCTCATTGAAAAATTTAAATTTCAAGATATTGATCCCTGCCTTCGTTCAAGCAATAGCCTTCTTTTAGATATTTCCAATCACTCCTCACATACTTTTTCTATATCTTTTTCTGTTATGGCGGCACAACTTTGGAACAGATTTTCTCAGGTTATTAAAGAGTCGCGTACTCTGAATTCCTTCAAGAATAGGATTAAATTGTTTTATGAAAGTTCCTGACTTGGATTTAATTAATTATATTTATATATATTATGTATGTATAACTGGCATTGTAAGTATATATGTATAATATATTATGTTTGTGTATATCTCAATGTATTATGTAATTACGATTAGCATGCAATGTTTTAGCGTGTAAGTATTGTACAACGTTCCACCCCACTTTTCTCATTACCTCCTCTGGCTGTGGGTTGACTGGAAGAGATCCCTGACAGGAATAAGTCCACCTGTGTACTTTTGCGTTTTTTTTTTTATTTTAATTGTGGTTTTTTATGTACAATAAAGAATTTACTTTTACTGCTACATACATTTACTATTTTGAAAGTAATAGTACATTACTGCAGAGACCGGGAAATATGGCGTTGACGGACGAGTAGCTTTCAAGGCCGAGCGTAATCGAGGCCTTGACAATAATTACGAGTCTGGCAATGCCATTCCCGCCGAGGCATGTATAGTGCTTTTCTCAATAAATGTGAGAAAATCATTTAAGAAATAACCAGTAATAGGCAAATATTTACCGAAAGCAATTAATGTTTACTGCAAAGAGACCAAAGAGTATGTTCGTACTTTGAAAGAAAAGAAACTGCTTTCCCGCGTTTTTAAGTGCAAAAAAAAAACATAGCCCATTCGGCCCGGTCATATTTTACCCAAAATTGTAATGCCGTAGATTTTTTTTCTATCGCAACGAAAATTAAGCATATTATCGTGTGATTTTCTAACAACAATGTTTTAATAAAATTGTGGTCATTAGAACATAAATAACAATAAATAATGCTCGAAGAGTACACTTTTTATTACCTATGTGGTAGCAATTGGCTGTATGACAAGATATGGAAACGCTTAATGTCTGTGCTAAATGTAAAAACAGAATAATCATCTGAAACGTCAATATCACTGTCTTGTCATATTGAACACACATTATTCGTCTTTATGTTTTGAGCAGCGGCCAGAAATGAATTTTCATACTACTTTCCTGGCCTAGTCCATCAAAGTAATGCACGAGCTTTTTTACTACAATAATGCCTACATTTCCGAGCATGTTTGAAAAAAGATGTTTTATTTTTTATGTCTCGCCTACCATTACGCTAAAAGTGGCCGTTGGGTCTTGAGGCCCTTACTGCTTACTTGAGGCTGTCTACTTAGAGCCACTAAATACCGATTTCAACCCCCAAACTCCACAACCGATTTTGATATGATTTCTATTTGACAAATATGCCCTTTCAAACAAAAAAGATTTCTTTCAAATTGGTCCAGCTCTTCCAGTAATCCGTGAACAAACATAAAAAAAAAACAAGACTTTCCGACGAATTGATAACCTCCGCCTTTTTTTCAGTCGGTTGAAAATTTGGTACATGTTAAAGGAATTAATTTACAAATTAACATTAATTTTAAATTTGACATAAGTCCTAATTAATTAATAACTAGGACACAAAAATATATTATCAGTCCACACATCTAACTGCAATATCTGTATAATTGTACGTAGACGTTTTTGGAAAAAATGCTGCAGTTCAAAATTCAAATGGTTATTCAGTAATTAGGACCTCTACAGGCACATTTACGTGTCAATGAGTATAATTAACTTTAAGTGTAGTGAATATTTAAAGTTATTTTTTTTTTTAGACTAAAGTTACCGAAACTAGCGCTTCGCAACGACCACTGCTGAGAAGAAACGCCTACAGAAACTCATTTTCACAATATTGGTCGCCTACTCACCAGAAGGGCTTTCTCTAATTATTATTATGTCTTTTTAATTAATAAATACTTATGATACATAACAATGTTGATACATTATAACATATAATGCTTGCGAACAAGTCAACAAACATAAATTACGTAATAAGAAATTGTAAGCAGTCAAAAAAGCGAAGCCTAATTGACCAGTCTCTTCTGGCAGCACCCGTTCACGAGTTGATGCACGGATCAGCCATCGTTAAACTCAACCATATTAGAGGAAATCCAACAACCCGATCAGTATAATTCGTTACCGCTTCTTCTGTACTTGCGTTTAGGAAGCGGCAATAAACTTAGCTGGAAGTGAATGATCTGACGTCAAACGTCAGCAACTACCTATTATAAAATCAAAAGAAAAATAATAATTATCAAGTGATAAAAATATCCAAAAATAAACTTGTGTCTTTAGCCTTTTGACTCTGAATGAACTTGTTTACATTTTAATTTAAAAGTAGAGATTATTAACCCTATAAACGCCTGCTGGAGTAGGTAAAACTAATTTTATTTTTTGCTATGTTTTGCACATTAACAATGATTTGAAATCGTACCGTGACCTTGACCCAGCTGTTGACTTGAAACCATTATCATTTTCATTGTGTTTTATAAATACATTAAAGTATGCATAATGACGTGTCTAGTACGTTTTGAAAGTCATTGTAACTGAAACATTTTATTAATCTCAGTAGCGAGTTTTTCAACCAAACTTGGCGAATTCCAACTGAAATTTAACGTGCATTTAGCCCACTTTAACGAGTGTAGTTAGGACTTCGCGGAAATTATATCTCGGTATAATAAGACCGAATTAAATAAGAAAGTTTTGAGTAATCGTCGAGATAATATCTTCAGTGTTAACGCTGACGTAAATTTAAATTTTGTAAGCGTTTTTGATCGTTAACATAGCTTTTTGAGGAAGTTTTGTTTTTTTAATCTGAGCAATATCAAAGATGTTTTTTGAAAGTATATAGGGTAAACAAACAGTGCAACTAAAGACAGGCAAATAACAGAGACATATGGGCTCTCAGTATCGTCATTATCTCATAAAATATTGGTTAACTCTTGACTTGACTATATGGACCTGATTTATAAAAAATGCTGCGAAATTATTGTAAAGTTCGGAGAAAACAGTTAATAGTTATGTTGACTAAAATAACCTTAAAATTGTACCTACCAATTAACTCTTTTTGCCAACTCTATAACTCATCATCTGTTGCAAATAATAAAACAACAGATAAACAATTGACCTGGGAGGAATTCCTCCCAGTGACAGGTAAAGGGTTAGTTGAAGTTGAACATTTATTATTATTAATTATGAATTAGACTCCACAGTTAATAATAATGTGTAGGTATATATCTAAACAACTCTTTAATTAAAACTTGTAAGAAATATTAAAAAAAATAAAAACTCGAGATAGGTTCTAAAAAGTCCAAGCCTGTAAAAAAGTTCTTAAAATGTGTCAAGGAGTTGACAAGTGACACCAGAAGTCAAAAGCAAGTAAAATGTTGGCAAAATGAGATATATTCCTGTAAAAATGAGCAGATACATAGAATTATAACCCATAGAGATATTACATACTAGAATGCTTACGCCGTTCCCGAAAAAGATTCCCGTTCCCCAAAGTTATTATCAATGTCCTTTTCTACATATTACACCGGCAGTTTGCGGGAAAGGGACGCAGATAACATGAGGTATATTTTTGGAAACGTTAGGTATTTCAACAAAAATATTATGTGAATATAAACTTTAAGTACGTCGCATTAGGTTTAATTTTCAATGTTTCTTTTTTTGCGAAAATATTATTCGTAGTCATTCTTGTTTGTTTGTAATTTATTTGTTACTACTATACTAGGTATATTCAGAAAGAAATATCCGATACCCGTGTTTGAACCATAGTGTTGTAGTTAATCAAAAGTCTAATGACTAAGAAAACCCGCAGACGACTTACTAATAAGAACCTCTACTCCTCCATACCGTAGTGATTGCCATGAATTTATATATCCCATTATGTAGAGAACTGGGCAATAGCCAGATAGAGTCTGGACTGAGGCAAATTAAATCACTCATAGTCATGCACGGAGAGATGGGGGACAGGAAGCCCTCGCTATTCTTAAGATATTTGCAAAATCTGGTAGGGCCATCTGTACCGGACGAAGTGCTGAAAACCTTGTGGACTGGTCGGCTACTATACAGTTTGCAAACTATTTTTGCGTCCCAACCAAAGTCAGAGCAAGATGACCTTGCAGAATTGGCAGATCGGATCCATTGTTAATTTTTTATCAATAAAATTATATTTATTTTTCGTCTAGTTATTATTGTTTTAAAATTGTCTACTCGCACGAACACCTACAAACATTTATCGTTTAGCATTTTTAGCTGACACAATAAGTTTTCAATGGCTGGTGGGATTGTCTTGTATCCACCGGGAAAAATCATCTGTGATTTCTACTACCTAAGTGATCAGTAATACCTTGAGGCGATTTTTTGACAGCTGCAAAATATTATCTCTGCAACTAGAAAGATTATGAGGTGTAAAATAAAATATCATTTGGACTCATTAGTCTCATTATGCGTTTTTGTATTTACTACTTTTTTTTACCCAACTACTAAAGTATAAAAGTATTTTTCTTATGCTATACATACGGATAGATGGGCAACAGGGTCGTAAAACGTTATTTGTTTTCATATTACTTTAAATATGGTGATAGTAAAGTAACCACGTCAAAAGAGAGTATAGTCGATTCGTTCAATTCATTGGCATGCTGTCGGCGCGCTTCTTCAAAAGCAGCATCATTTTTACAAAGACGCGGCGTTTGTGGCGCGTCGACGCAATGCTCACTATTTTAGCAAATGAACTATAAAGAAGGTCAGTAGTAAATAGGAAAACACTCATTCAGCAGTCGGATAAAAATAAGCAGTAAATACAAAAGCGCAATGCACATCGTACACCAAAAATTAAGGAGAAATCAAGCTTTGATAGAGCGAGATAGTCTTATTGAGATTTCTAAAAGAAGAAAAAAAAGAGGGCCATGTTTTGTCTCTATCACCGACCTAAAATTTTTTCATGGTCGGGTTATAGGCACCTTATAATTGCATATATTTAAAGTGTGCCTATAACCCGACCGTGAAAAAAATATACAAAGAATCATTAATATGTCTTTCTCTTACCTTTCTCTTTTCTTCTCTTACCCCTGGACGCTAGGTGGCAAATCTACACTACTTGTATATTCTAAATCTTTGCCAAAAATGCAATGGACTGAACTGTCACTGACTAATGACAAGCAAGACTGATGTGATTTCTCTAAAGATTTCTCACTTACTTGTATATTTTAAATTATTGTTTCTGACCACTTCATATTGGCAAGGTTCTGTCGCAGTTCCGCCAGTACATCGACATTTTGTAAAAAACAGTTAGTTTAAGATTTTAATCAAAATGTTTTTGCAATCTTATTAAAATTAACTCATTTGTTTAAAATATAACGCGATCACCATTAACCACACAGTTTACACTAAGTTTTACAAAGTTGAATGAGGTGATCCTGATCAACAACTAATTACCGAAATACTAAACAAAAAGCAGATATAATGTAGAAAGAAAGATCATGCTTCAATCATTTTTTTTAAATAGTACCTAGCTAATAATAAAATTTAAATTACAAAAGATATATTAAGTATATTTAATTTCGAATGAAATATACAACCTGCTTTTAAATTAAGTACAATTATTTTAAGGGATAGAACTATTTCCAATGAAACGTTATGCCGAAGACGGTGCAAAGGTTGAAAGAAAAGGCAGAAAATATTAAAACAATTTAGCTATTTTAAAGAACGGCTACCTGCTTGACGGCAAACCTCCAATGCACGCAAAAAGTTTTAATAATGAAGGCGTGGTACGAGATGTTTGTGTTTAATTCTTTAGTCGCTTTTAACAACATCTAGATGAGATAGATGGCGGACATTTGCAGGGCGGCTTCATCACTAAAGTGCTGACTGCACTTGGCATGGTACTTACTTTTCGATCGGTGATAAGGCAGGTCGGCAGGTATTTACGTCAAACTACGGCGGATGCATATGGGCATTGGAAAATGGCGACACAGCTAAAATCTGGAAGTTTCTCAAGTCACTAGTAGGAAAAAAGAATCCTGATAATCCCAAAAATATAGATATATATGCCCTTAACAAGCAATTTTCATCTTCATCTTCTTTTGGGGGAAATTATAAAACGAATACGTTGAGCCACCTCTCTTCTATAACTATTCACCGTTTCCATTCAGTACGATGCTGATAGTGATCAGAAGTGTCTACTATCACTGACTTCAAACGCCGTTGGAACGGATGAAATAAGTCGTAAAATGACCCTGCCAATCCTTGACATTATTCTTCCCACTGTTACCGCCATCATGAACAATTCATTATCAAGCAAAACGTTCCTTTAGGCTTGAAAATCTGCAAATGTGACTCCTATTCCTAAAAAAGTTAACTTCTCTTCATTTTCCGACTTCCGACCTTTTCTATCTAAAACCCTTGAACGTTTAGTCCAGAACCAACTTAATTTCTTTCTTAATTAAAACAACCTCCTTAATCCCTTTCAATCTGGCTTTCGTGCAGGATATAGTACGACGACCGCGCTGGTGAAAGTCACCGATGACATTTGCTTTGCCATGGACGGCACGCAACTAACTGGTATGTCCTTGATCGACTTTAGCAATACTTTCAAAATTTTCGACTCGATTCGACTTCGATATCCTACTAGGCCTGATGCGGACACTAAACATATCTCCTATATTCATATTTACATGGTTGCCAGCAACGAATTCGAATTGAAGACCAATTTTCCTCCTGGTGCGACACTACTTCAGGAGTTCCACAAGGTGGTGTGCTATCTCCATTACTTTTTGCACTATTTATCAATTCTATCACCTTCGAACTCTATACTTCCTATCATCTATATGCTGAAGATCTCCAAATATACTGCAGCACGACCATAGATAACCTTCCTAATGGGATAGGAAAAATCAATGAAGCTTCTGCATACATCTCTGATTGGGCTAAAGCCCATGGCCTTGCCGTCAATCCATCGAAGACCCAAGCTATCGTCATAGGCAGCCATTGGCTTATCTCCAGGATTGATTGGCCTTCTCTTCCTCCCATTATCTTTGATGGCGTCAGGGTCGAGTACAGTGAGAGTGTCAAAAATTTGAGGGTTCACTTTGATAAAACACTATCATGGTCGACTCAAATCACAGAAAGAAAGTATTCCGTGCAGCAGGATCCCTTAAAAGACTGAGTAATTTCCTACCCATTGAGACTACAATTTTGCTCGCTTAGTCCTTAATCCTTCCCATTCTCGACTATGCAGACACCTGCTACTTGGACCTCACTGAAGAGCAATTTGATAAGCTTGAGCATCTTCAAAATTTCGGCATCAGTTTCATATTTGAGCTACGTAAATATGATCATGTTTCCATTCTCCGCGCGCAACTCAAGTGGCTCCCTATTTGACTTCGTCGTAATTATCATATCCTCTCCCTTCTATACTCCATACTATTTATACCTTTTCTCCCAGCTACCTAAAAGAGCGTTTCATGTTCCTAACTGATGTCTCAAATCGTAACTTACGCGGCTTCTACAATCTCCGTCTTCAGGTCCCCCTCCACTCTTCGACAAGTACTCTAAGTCCGTTCAAGCTGTTCGACTGTGGAACTGTTTACCTATAAATATCCGTAGCGTTAAAACTTTGTGCAATTTCAAAACGCAATTACAAGCTCACTATTTGTCCAACTTATGATTTATTTTGAAGTGGATTTTTTGGCATTATGCTCATATTTCATTATTTTGTTATAATATAATATATATTTTATATGTATGTCCATTGATTTGTAGGTATGTATGTTGTGTATGTAAGTATTTGTATGTATGTATATTAGGTTGGGGAAAAAGTCTTTTCGCATATAGTATGTATGAACTTGTAAAAAAACCACTTTGGCTATACTATTTGTACCTGGCTGGTTTTGGTATCATTTAAAAGTTTACATTTTAAAGAAGATAATTCCAAATTCGAATTAGGAAAATGCGTGATTTTCATTTGTTTTTCTTACCGTCAAAATGAGTAAATCTAATAAAGAAATTATATACATTTTAAAATTTTACTATCAAAAAGGAAAAATGCAAAGCAAGTCGCGAAAAAAATTTGCGATGTTTATGGACCTAGTGCAGTGTCTGTGAGAGTAGCACAAATTTGGTTTAAGCGTTTTCAATCCGGAAATTTTGATGTCAAAGATGCACGTCGCTCTGTCGCCCTGTTACGGATAAAATGGATGCTATTTTTGAAATAGTGCCTATTTTTAAATATTCACTTCTCCTTCTACCCAAAGGTTGACTGGAAGAGATTGCTATGCGATAAGTCCGCCTTTGTATCATAATTCTGTCTTCTTTTTTTTCTGTTAATTGTTTTCCCTTTTGTTTATGGTGCAATAAAGAGTATTTGTATTGTATTGTATATTTATTGTTTTTTAGTGTCCTTTCCTCTAGTTTAATTCTTTTAGTTTTTTTTTTAGTTTTTTTTTTTTGTTGAGGCTTATCTCGTAGCACTGGCTAGTATAGCAATACGAGTGAGAATATAAGTCTTCAAAGCTATGAAAAATAAATAATTTCTCAAATATTATTGCCCGGCACAAAACGCAATTCCGAAGGTATTCAAAAACGGCGATATAGCTGCACTAGGGCTTTCACCGGAATGCACTTAACCATTTTCATACCCTTTGCTTTGCGAACGTATTTCCAAAGAAAGCAATCTTTCATAGAATTTTCTATTATACTCGCCGAATTATATCTGAATAGCCGTTCTGATTTTGAAATTTATTGTAGTTCTGTTGTGTTTATTGTTACAAAAGAATCTTGTTTCTTGTATGATAAAAATAAATATAAAAAGCTCCCGTGTGATTGTGATTACTCGAGTTTTGTCTGTTTTTAAAGTATCTGAAAAATGGATATACATAATAAGTACGTTGCAAATAAATAACCTAAAAAACTAACAAAATCAAAAGTTAAAATATTAGCCATCATAATAATATATTTTATGATCATAATAAATTATTCATGATCTGTAGTTTATTTATAATTGAATATGCAAAATATGCAAAAGATGGCAATAATGATTAGTTAGAACGCATATTAGAAAAAATATATATTTTTTTTTACTTAGATGGGAAATCTAAGTTAATTAATAAACATAGATAGTAGGGATGGCAATCTAGTCTCATATTCAATCCGGCCGGATCCAACGGATTACCATCAATCAAACCGGCCGGATTTTTGGTTTCATTCCAACGTAAATCTTTAGTGAAGTGTTAAAAGAAAAATATACTTTTACAAAATAAACTTTATAATTATGACCAAATTTTAAAAAAGAAAACGATTAATTTCGCTATTTCAAAACAAATTTGACCACAAATAATTTAAATCTTACTGTGAATTCCGCATTTACACTTAATCCATTTTTTTTTTGTTTAATTTCCTCCATATATTTTACTGTTTTCACTGTAGGTCTTCTCATGCTTGCCTTGGTTTTACAGTAAAACGTTTTACAACTGTTTCATTAATAATAAAAGACACACTTGTTGACTTGAGCAAGTGGCTAATAAAGTGACATGCTGGACGCCATACTGGGTGCGTGCGGTGGGTGGTGCGCGGAGCGAGGCTCATTAAACATCTGTAAATTGATACCGGATCTGCCAGATTACCAGATCCGGTTTTGCTGATTGCAATCCCTAGGAATATGACGCTGGCCTTTTTTTTTTCGATATTTGTTTTGATTTTTCTACAAAAGCCGAAGTCTGTTGTAACAATCATCACATGTTTAAGTAATTTTGTAAACATGGTTGCATTAGAAATATTTTTGGAAATTTTATTGATAATAATAATTAAATGCGGTGCAAGTGAATTATTATTGCCGGCTGCGGTTGATAAAGTTCTAGGAACATTTGAAGGCAAAAAACATTCTATCTCCAACCATGCTCCGAAATATGACAGCGCCAGTACTCCGCAGCTGATACAACGCTGCGGATATGAATTCGAAGAATTTGACGTCACCACTAAAGACGGATACATATTGAAACTTTTTCACATCATTGGAAAACCCTCTCAAAACCTGCCAATACTTTTGCAGCATGGTACTATGGACTCTTCTGATACCTTTCTTATTCGGGGCAATAATTCTCTCGGTATCAATTTGGCTAAATCAGGCTACGATGTGTGGCTCGGTAATGATAGAGAGAATAAGTACAGCCGGCGTCACGTCTCCCTCAACCCTGATACAGATAAAGAATTTTGGAATTTTTCCTTTCACGAAAATGGGTATTATGACTTTCCGGCGTTGATTGATTTTGTTTTGAAGAGAACTGGTAAATCGCAGGTGATACTAGCAGCGCACTCGCAAGGAACCATCAACACTTTCGTTATGGGTGCCACCCGGCCCGAATATAATGAAAAGATAAAGGTTTTCATCGCATTATCTCCAATATGCTACTTGAAACACATGAAAGGCATAAACGCACTCGCGCCGGTAGTCGCACCAATTATATATTTAGCTCCAGCAATCGGACAAATGGAGTTTCTGAATAACAATTCTCTACTCACAAGATTTATTCGAGAATTTTGCACGGCAAATCAAAGATTAGGTTACGCATTATGCGGCGGTGGTTTTTTCTCCGTGTTAGGTGCTGATCTTGAAGGTTTTGAACCGGAATTTCTGCATGTGGCCATTGGACACTACTTTTCTGGTACCTCCTTGAAAATATATGTTCACCTGGGTCAGGTGATAAACACATATTTTGGCCAGTTTGATTACGGTCCTGCGAAAAACAAGGCCAAGTATGGGACTAAAGCGCCACCGCCGTACGATTTATCAAAGTTTACAAGTAAAGTTGTATTGATGGTGGGTAAAAATGATTTTATAGCCACTGAACTGGACACCATAGCGCTGTCAAAAGTCCTACCAAATGCAACATATTTTGAGATGCCGCTGAAGAAATTCAACCATATCAACTTTATTTGGGGAAAAAAAATGAACAAAAATTTCTTTCCTTATTTCCACATGTTTTTGAATAAATACAAATAAATTGGCAAAGCATTAAGAGTGTCAAGACTGAGCTACGTCACTTAACTTAAAGATTTCAAATCTTCACTTTCCTTTACCATGCTTCGAAGAATTAACATATATGTATAACTTATTTTTTATTTGTATTACCCTATTTATTACCTACCTACAGTACTTGAGGGACAAAGTCAGTTTGCATTTTGCAATAATGTGAGTGAGCACGAAAAATAGAGCCAGTCAAAAATAGTAGATTATGCTACAAGGGGATAAGGTAATATTTTGAAGGCGAGGGCGTTACTTTGAATTCAGAGCGAAACGAAGCGAGTGATTCTACGGTGGAATCCTGAGTGAAGCGAGAGATTCATGTATATCGCCCGAGTTAAAAATATTACCGTACCCGAGTAGCACACTCTACTTTTCATCTCCATGTATTAGAAAAACTAGCAAATACAAAACAAAATATAAAGAAAAGTAGAACACCTACAATACTTAATCAGACTTCAACCGACAATTTAATACTAACCATTGTTTGGTGTCATTTTCATACAATAAATAGTAACATATAAATATTTTTTAAAAGACCAACTTACGATAAAATGTTCACTCATAACTTTGTTTGCGTGGTCCTTCATATCTTTTTATTTTTTTTTAAGTAAATTTGATAACTATTCACTATCGGCTTAAACTTAAGAAAAAATATTTCCATTTACACAAATAATTACATGTGTATGCAAACAACCTAAAACTTCTGTAAATACTTAAATCAAAGAGAAAAATTGTTCTTTTTTTAATTATATTTATTTCTTTTCATGTTAACCACGATATGTATTCCTTTAAAAAATCACGACGTCTGTGCCTATTATTTTTTTTTAAAACGAAATTCTCCTTTATTTTTTGGCTGGACTGCCAACATTATTTTTGATTCTACATAGATTACACTCGTGTTCAGTTTTCAAGTTAGTTTTAATCTCTAGAGATTTTCTTTTTCAGTCCCGAGAGACTAAACAGTAACTTTAGCTCCAAATGTTTTGAGATGATAACATCGTTTTTTGAGTAGATGAGATGAAAAATTACATAAAAATGTAATTAATGTTTTATTGGAAAGAAATGCACTATTTTGATTTATTTAAACAAAAAAACACGATATTATATATATATTAATATATGTATCTCTTTTCAGAATCACGGGTTTTATCACCCCGGTCCTTTTAGAGGCTTGCGTGGGGATACAGATCCAACACGTAGAAGTCGTTTGGAGAAGTTGATGTTATGTAGTGCTTCGCTAAAAGCCATTCATGGATATACCTATGAAAGATGAACTCTTAAATAGGTTTTGGTAGAAGAAAGATCTTTTGCAAGAAAAAGGGAAAAGTCCATTGGTTATTGAATGAGATGGGGATGGACTGATGTTGCAATAGAAACGTCACCTTCCATAATCATGATTAGTGACTATTTTAGGCAGGTATAGTGGCTTGCTCCCACTAGATGGGCCCCTCAAACACGCCGATAATGGTTGCCGGCAAAGGAGCAACACCGGTGCAGGGGAATCAGGGGTTTCGAGAGCTGTGCTGCGCTTTCTCCGAAGTTACTCGCGGCGTGATGACTTTTAACACTTCCACCCCTGGAGCAACAGCTCTAACGTCGCCTCTCTTCACGACTCATTAAGGCAATGTAGAGCTGAGAGTCCTGCGATCCCTTTTGGGTCATCACCCCGACCGATGAAAACGCGGGGACGAGGGCTCTGACAGGCTCTCTAGAGCACTCGAGTCTGTGCTGTCGTTACTCAACAATGCCCGCCACAAGCTGCCCTGCAGGCTTATATTAATTATTAATAATGTAAGTTTATTTAACAAAAAAACCAAACACAGCATCACTGGAACGTCAAGCTACTACTGGTACCGAAGGTGAAGGTGAAAGCGGAAAGTGCACGTCAGAGAAATGACGTGCAAGGCTCGTACCGCGACTGCACTAGCAAAAACCAGTATAAACCGATGTGGGTCGTGCCGTGTTTCAAGCCGATATGTCTCCTTACACTATCTGTGTGCACTCACACAAATGCAAATCTGAGCTTTTGTCTCGAGAGCTGTAACTATATGCAAAGGATTCCCTTATTTTTTCTAATTTGAAGCCGCGCCGCCCAGCAATATACATAAAGCATTGAGTAAGTAGCTATAGCATAAAGTGAAACATTTGGGAGTTCTTTTCACTTCTCGTATCTACGAGTGACCGAGTGTCACTCGTAGAGTGTCACTAGTATTACTTCATTCTAAATCTCTTAACCAAACAAATAAATCTAACGGCAGTTTTAATAAAATGATATGTGTCTATAATCTAGTTATATAGTTAGTGACGACCTCCGTCGCGGAGTCACCATGCTAGTCCGCCACCCAGAGGCCCCGGCTTCAATTCCCGATCAGGGCAAGTTGGGAAAAGGCCTTTTTCAAATTGTCCTGGGTCTTGGATGTTTGTCTATACATGCTGACTTTTCATTAGTTTTGGAAAAAAAATGTCATATAGTAAATAAATTCCTCTATCCATATACATAATCCTTTATGTATGACATTAGATAAAAAAGTTGCGAAAATGATTTTGATCGAGACCACGTAGTTACGCCCGTTCATAACTGACGCGTGACCCCGATGAACTCAAAATCTAGCTGGCCAGCGGTACTACTATTTGATCTCACAATTTTACTTTCGAGTTTTAGTCAACATATTTTGTTGTTGAATTTTTATGTTGAATAGCTAATTAGATCTTAGTAACGATCCTTATGAAGTTGCCTTCGGCTCCAAAGCGAATGAAAAATCACCATGTATACGTATTTCTTTTAAAATATAGTATCGTTGAGTTAGTACCATAACACAAGTCTCGAACTTACTTTATAGCTAGCTCAATCAGTGTCATTTGTCCTTATACATTTATTTATTTATATCTACTACAAAGTTGTTTTACAGTTATAGTCGACATTATATTTATGCGTTACAGCCTAACATTTTTGGGTGGATTTTAAGTTGTATTTTTCTACACCCACTCGTAACCACGGATTAATTTAAAGAGAAATTAAATACATACTCTAGTGTTTAGATCTACCTACTAGACAATTTGTTTTCCATATCTCAAGAAAGAATTCAAATTATAATTTTATATTTTTATTCTAGCTGGCTTGTATTTTGAAAAAGAGGGAAAATTATAAGTTTGAACTGTCTGTGTGTCTGTCTGTGGTATCGTAAAGTATAAATGACTGAACCGATTTTGCAGCGGATTTAATCGAAATGATTCTTAGCTATGTTTGATGGAAATCGGTTCAGATTAATCAAAAGTTATGAAGGGTAAACGCTTGAAAGCCGAGTGCTTTTAATTTGCCTGGCAATAAACTTGTTATTAAACTTCATTTCCTCTGTGTTTTTACCCGACTGCGCCAGAAGCAGGGTTATGTTTTTCGAGAGTTGTTTGGCACGCTCTGCAGCCTGAACGGTTCGATGGATTTTAGCTTTAGTGGTGTCGTTAGATTTACTGTAAAAGTGACACTGGGTATATCACAATAAATAACAAAACTTAATTGCGGATTTTTGGCGCCAAATTCAAATATTTGACACGCTCTACAGCCTGAACGACTCCATGGATTTTAGCTTGAGAGGTGTTGTTAGATTCGTATTTACTGTGAGAGTGACACTGGGTATATCACAATAAATAAAAAAACTTAATTGCGGATTTTTGGCGCCAAATTCAAATATTTGACATGCTCTACAGCCTGAACGACTCCATGGATTTTAGCTTGAGAGGTGTTGTTAGATTCGTATTTACTGTGAGAGTGACACTCGTATATTAAAAATATATATAAAAATAAAAACTAAATATCGGATTTTTGGCTCCAAATTCAAATATTTGACACGGTCTGCAGCCTGAAGTACTCCATGGATATTAGCTTGAGAGGTGTCGTTAGATTTGTATTTACTGTGAGAGTGGCGTTGGGTATATCAAAATAAAAATACAAAATAAAGGCAGTTGGGTGTTTCGGTTATTAATTCGAATGTGTATAGATTTTTGTACGTCTGGATCAATTTATAAAATTATTTTTTATTTGAAAGGGCGTATACTTGCCAGGTTGTTCCATAGAAATTTTATCAAAATCGGTTTTGTAAATAATAAATAAATAAATATATAGGGACAAATCACACTGATTTGGCTAGTCTCAAAGTAAGTTCGAAACTTGTGTTATGGGATACTTACTCAATGATACCATATTTTATAAAAAATACATAGACCTATAAATAAACATCCAAGTTCCAGGACGATTTGAAAAAGGCCATTTTCCAACTTGCCCTAACCGGGGATCGAACCTAAAACCCCTGAGTGGCGGACTGGCATGGTGGTTTTGTAGTTTAATCTGTAAGTCTGTTTTTAGTATCCACATAGAAAAATATATTAAGATGTATTATAAACTCTTACGTACGTATAGCCGATTGAGACTATTTGCCATTGAGCCATTTTAAAAAGCGAGCGGCTGGCAAACCTATTACAATGACTCGCTGATTCCTTAACGATAAAAGTGGCCTTTGAATCTTGCGGCTCTTGGCATTTTCTGCTTGAGAAAAAGCTAAAATGCTCTTTTTGCCCGTGGCAAAAACAAGGTCAGATTAAACAGGTCAAAAATATCAAATTAATCACTTAACCCAAAACCATAAAGCTCCACCAAAACGTCAATCATAAATCCACCTGATATTCCACATTCGTCTTACAAATGTAGGATTATCCGAATCCTGAATAATGGTGGAATTATCGCTTATGTGAAAGTGACTCCATTATAATCTATTTCGACGGCTAAATTTAAAAAATCTAAAGTACACAGGGATATGTCCGTAAATGTAGTAAACAACATCATAAATATCATTGCTGCAGACTTAGCTTTTATTTTAAATGAATGCATTGATGAAGGTATTTTTCCAAATTTAATGAAATGCAGTATATTGATTCTTTTATTTAAAAAGGGGGTAAGAACAGATCCTGGCCATTATAGACCTATCTCTATTTTGCTAGTTTTGAGCAAAGCGTTTGAAAAGATAATGCTTAATCAAATGCAATATCACTTTACCTATAACCTTTTTCATAGCCAGCAGTTTGACTTTACTGGAGGAAAATCGACAACCAATGCGGGGGTAGCGCCAGTTACTCACATTTACAGCATGGGAAAACAAGCATGATGCAATCGGTTCTTTCTGCGATCTCTTAAAGCATTTGACTGCGTAGATCATCCGATACTTTTGCTCAAATTCCGTCAGACGGTTTTGACGATAAATCTATAAACCTCATTCAATCATATTCATAGGCTTCAGACTATTGATATAAATGGAATAAAATGTAACGATGTAGTTTTACAACTTACGTAACAAATGGGTCATCCTTTATTTTCTATAAATATTTACAAAATTCTCTTCAAAACAATGTACTATTTAATTTGCAGTCATTATTATTTTCGGAAATGAATTTATACAACATAAGTGTTTGGATACATATTATAATTAAATGAAGTTTAATAACTTTGTCAGACAGTCAATGTCATTGCCATTTCCAGATTTTAAGAAAATAACTTATTCTAATGTTAGTTTTATTAGAAATCATTCACGTGGTTGATAAAAAAAAATCCTATTAACTAATGAATAAAATTTAAGCATTCTATTTACTATTGTCTATGATCTTTTAGAATATTCGATCATAGACAAAAGTGGAATATTTTTAGAACTGGGTAAGTAATTTTTTTGTTTTCGATATCTACCAACATTTAAAAGAGATGTAGTAATGTCTGAGAGGACGATTCATTTTGAGATTGGTTGGCATTCACTGCACACAATCTATTTATTTACTGAACTTTTATGGTCGTGTAAGACTTTTCAGTTTATCTGAATTATTTTAAATAATTTGTTTATATTCTGTGTTTGTGTTCCCTGATAAGAGGGTGAGTAGTTTGACTGTATTTTGCGTAGTACTTTCTTAGAAAAGGGGTTTATACGATTCGAGTCACTTTCATATCCAATTTTGAAATCGTCTGGACAAATGGATATGTCATTGGTCATAATTTAAGTTAAATTTTGTGTATATGATAATTCGGTTATATCCCAAACGAAATTATCATAATGTTTTAGCTGAGATGCAGTTTGATTGTATTTTTTTAATCTCAGTAAGTGTACCTCATGAGATGGCATGAAATATTTTGTCCAGGAATCATGTTTCATTTATTTTCTAATTAACATTAAATTAAAACGTTTGCTGATATTGGAAATTATTGTACGTAGCATGAATCGGATTTTTGATATATTTTTAAAGATTTTGAGTAAATTTAGTTGAAATGCTATTTCTCCGATTCTAGTTTTGATTATTTTGAAATGTGTTTAAAGTCGACGTAGTGAGCTGGCAATCATATATCCATATATTTATATATTTTCACAATGAGTAGCTTGGTACCGGTTAGCGATAACCGCAATTTTTTCAAATGATATGAGTCATCGTCATGAGTTGTCGGTTGGTTGCGTAAAGGACATTTTATTATTTTATATAATTAGATTTATTTTCACTTTTGTTACTTTGGTTGTTTTATTCTTTTCCATAAAAAGGAAATCATATAATATTCCATCTTTCCCAGATTATAGTTTATTAGCGAGTTTAGAAATATGGGCATCCCATTGAAGTTTTAAATTTACTGTGATTCCCAAGAAAGTACCTGGTGTTTTCAACGAGATCTTCTTTTTGACCGTCCAGTAGTACGTCAACATTGGCCTGCCTTACGTAAGGAAGACTAAATCTAATGTATTGGGTCTTGTTTGCATTCAACAGAAGGTTATTGGCTGAAAACCAATTAGAAATGGCTGATAATGTGTCATTCACCGCAGTAGCATCTTCGCTACTGCGGTGAATGACACATTATCTAATTAAATTGAGCCTGGTAAGTTACTTAAAAAAATATATCTTATATATCAAATATATCCGGAAAAATTAAAAATAACAAAAATAAAACCAATTTCTAAAAAAGGAGGTAACTGTACAGATATATCAAATTTTCGACCCATTGCACTATTATCAATAATATCCAAGATCTTCGAAAAAGCTATGGCAAATAGACTTTATAAATTTCTTGAAAAATATAATATTTTTGACGAGAACCAATACGGATTTCGTAAAAAGCGATCTACGACCCTAGCCGTGTACAAATATATACAACAAATACTTACAACTATAAATGACAAAAAGTACGCTGTAGGACTACTACTTGACATGACAAAAGCTACAACTAAACACTATTAAAAGCTTTATATGACTCAGGTATTCGCGGACAAGCCTACAAATGGCTAAAATCATATTTGACGGACCGTAAACAATACGTGGAAGTGACATATCTCAATAATGACTCGCATGAAACGCAAGCAGTAAGATCTGACACTCGAACTACCAACTGTTCAATTCCCCAGGGAAGCGTGCTCGGGTGCATCCTCTTCTTGGTGTACATTAACGAACTGCCCAAATTATTTCCCAATAACTTGTGTATCATGTTCGCCGATGACATTTCATTACTGTTTCAATGTGACACATCAACTGAGGCTAACGCGACCCTATTAGATAGCATTAAGAAATTAAAATCGTGGCTTGACAAAAAAAATTTAGAAATAAATATGAGAAAAACTAAAATAATTCAATTTCACCCATGGCAGAAAAAAGCGCTCTCTTTAAAATTGTCTTTCGAAAAACAAGAAATCACAGAAGTAAATAATTTCAAACTACTAGGAATAACGATAGATTCTTATATTGACTGGAAAAAACATGTGACAAGCATCAAAAAAAAATTATCAAAATTTGTATACGCACTAAGCATTCTGAAAGTAAGCACAAACTATGAAACTGCCCTAACCGCGTATTATGCCTACGCGTACTCCTGGCTAAAATACGGTGTTATGCTTTGGGGCAACAGTGTACACGCGCACGACCTACTCCTCATGCAAAAAAAGTGCTTGCGTATACTATGCAACCTACCGTACAGACAGTTGCAAGGCGTATTTCATAAAACAAAAAATCTTGACTTTACCCTCAATTTATATCCTTGACATATGCACATTTGTGAGAAAAAATAAACACATATTTACACAAATTAAAGACACACACAAAATAAACACGCGACATAAATATAGACTGGCATTGCCATCGAGAAAAAACCTAGACATATACAATAACGGACCATATGTGAGTGCAATCAAAATAAATAATAAACTACCGAAATCATTACAATTAGAACATAATGACAAAACATTTGATAAAAATCTTAAAACTTTGTTATTGACAAAAGGTTACTATTCGGTTGAAGAATACTTAGAAGACAAATTACAAAGATTCAAGATTCAAAGATTCAAATGTTTATTCAGTAATTAGACCTTTACAGGCACTTTTACACGTCAATAAGTATAATTTATGTTACGTGTAAAGTATATTAAAATTTAATTTATTTTTTAAAGAAAAGCTACCGATACCAGCGCTTCGTAACGACCACTGCTGAGAAGAAACGCCGAAAGAAACTCATTTTCACAGTATTGGTCGCCTACTCGCCAGAAGGGCTTTGTCATATTATTATAATTGTCTTTTAATTAATAAATACTTATAATATAATACAATGTTGACACATTATAACATGTTATGCTTGCGAACAAGTAAACTAACATAAATTGCGTAATAAAAAATATTAAGTAGTCAAAAAAAGCGAAGCCGAGCTGACCAGTCCCTCCCGGCAGCACCCGTTCACGAGTTGACGCACGGATCAGCCATCGTTAAACTCAACCATATTAGAGGGAATCCAACGACCCGACCAGCGACGCCACCACCGGATTGGACATTTTAGTGAGCATGAAAAACCCGAACTCGCAGACCTTGTCAAGAGAAAATATTAATTATATGTTGGTCACTTATTGATCGCAGAGCATTTACATGTTTTTACAGTAAGCTTATTATGGTAACAGAAAATGCAGCTATTTATGTTTCATGTGTGGAGTGTAATGGAAAATGTTTAGGAAGTATCCACGCGTTTTTATCTCTTAAATAATCATTGATAGTATAGTATGCATTGTTCAATAAAACTTTTTTAACATGTGTTTTAAATTTTGCCATTGGTAGGTTAACGATCGCTTCGGGAAGTTTATTAAATAATGTTATACCTAGACCTAAGAGTGACTTTCTAGTTTTAGCAAGTCGAAATTTAGGCGTATGAAGCTGATTTTTGTTGCGAGTATTATAACTGTGAACATCACTTTTTTTCTTGAAATTATTTAACCTAGATTTAACAAATAGAAGATTTTCGTAAATAAATTGAGATGTCACAGTAAGAATATTTATAGATTTAAATAACTCTCTTAAGGAATCGCGTGATTTTAGTCCGTAGATCGACCGAATTGCTCTCTTTTGTAGCACAGAGATAGCATGTATGTTAGCCGCTTTACCCCATAAGAGCAAGCCATATGACATTATTACAAAACTAGTTTTAAAGAATTCTCGAGCCGTTCATCAATTATTATACTGACATTTATACTACATATTTATATTATTATTTTTTGACATTACTATTATTGAAATAATTGAAATGTTTTAATGTATCAGAAAACACATCCAATTTAATTTATTTAAAATGTAATAGAATTCCCCTGAAATTAATACTTAACTTATAAGTTTATGTAACAGCTGACATTCAATTCAATTACTAACTTGTTACGTACTAACAATTTCTGACATATCCCAAACGAAATATTTCTGAAATCACTATTATTATATAAACTCAACTATATACTTAAAGTTCGCAACACCCTGCCAGGGTTCATGTACTTATTTACCTACTAACCATGTTATAGTATAAGTGCATGTAAGCGAGAAATAAAGAAATAAAGAAATAAAGAAATATATAATTTTATTAGGGTTCCGTACAAAAACTGAAAAACGGAACACTTATAGGATAACGGGTATGTCTCATACCCGTAAAAAATCGAACCACGGGCTATTCTAGATCACTCTAGTATAGTTAAATTAAACTTATATATTTTGTAAATTATTTGTGGAGAATATATTTATTGTGACTATTTTGTTCTTTTCTTTTTTGGTCTCCTATCCTCTAGCTTTTTTCTTTAAGTTTTATTTTTGCCGAGGCTTAACCCAAAGCACTGGCTAGCAATACGAGTGATCATATAAGTCGTCTTAGTTATGAAAAATAAATCATTTCATTAATAATAATACGTACAAAACGCAATTACGAAGGTATTCAAAAACGGCGATATAGCTGCACTAGGGCTTGCACCGGAATGCACTAATCTATTGTCGTGCCCTTTGCTTTGCGAACGTATTTCCAAAGAATGCAATCTTTCATGGAGTTTTCCATTCTACTCGCCGAATTTTGTCTGAATAGCCCTTCTGATTTTGGAATTAATGGTTGTTCTGTTGGGTTTACTGTTAGAAAAGAATCTTGTTTTTTGTATAATAACTTTTACTTATATTTATTACTTTTAGAGTTGCAAACCTTGAACTAGTAAAAAAAACTACCATATGATTGTGCTTACTCGAGTTTTGTCTGTTTTAAAGTATTTGAAAAATGGATAAACACAATAAGTACTTTGTAAATAAATGACCTTCCCCTTTTTTTTAAGTCGTTTAAACATTTTAGCAAAACAGAAGTTATAATAAAACCTACCATTTTATTATGTATGACCTGAAGTTTATTTATAAATGATTATGCACAAAATGGTAATAATGATTAATTGTAATGCATAATAATTAATAAACATAGATAGTAGGGTTGGCAATCTAGTCTTATTTTCAACCCGGCTGGATTCAACCGGATTATCATCAACCCGGCCTCACGTGCATGTGGATGGTGAGTATATATATATTCACCATCCATCCACCATGGGAAACCGGACGCGTATTGTAGACGACGGCTTGGTAGGGGTTTTGAGACCTTGTCCTTTCTGCTATTGGCTTCTCATATAGTCCTTTACTATATAAATAAATATATAGAGACAAATAACACTGATTGAGCTCGCCCCAAACTAAGTTCGAAACTCGTTAACTAAATCAACGATACTATATTTTATAAATACAAATATTGATAAACATCCAATTACATAATCATCAATTACATAACCTTTTAACCTTTTTTTCAATTTTGTACATTTATTTTACTGTTCCCACTGCAGGTCTCTTCATGCTTTTCTTGATTTTTAAAGTAAAACGTTTTATCACTACTAAAAACACACTTGTTAACTTAAACGAGTGGCTAATAAAGTGACATGCTGGGCGCCATGCTGGGCGCTCATTTAATCTGTGTAAAGTGATGCTGGATCCGCCGGATTACCGAATCCGGTTTTGCTGATTGCATCCCTGGCTATATGACGCTGGTCTTTTTTATTCAATATTTGCTTAGCTTTTTCTACAAAAGCCGAAGTCTGTTGCAACAATCATCATCACATATTCAAGTAATTTTGTAAACATGGTTGCATCAGAAATATTTTTATATACTTTCTTGATAATTATAATAAAATGCGGTGCAAGTAAATTATCATTCCCGACTGCGGTTGATAAATTTCTAGGAACATTTGAAGGCAAAAAATTTTCTGTCACCAATCATACTCCGAAATATGACAGCGCCAGTACTCCGGAGCTGATACAACGCTGCGGATATGAATTCGAAGAATTTGACGTCACCACTGAAGACGGTTACATACTGAAACTTTTCCATATCATTGGAAAACCCTCTCAAGATCCGCCAGTGCTTTTGCATCATGGTTCTATAGACTCTTCTGATACCTTTCTTATTCGGGGCAATAATTCTCTCGGTATCAATTTGACTGTATCTGGCTACGATGTGTGGCTCGGTAATGATAGAGAAAATAAGTATGGTCGGCGTCACGTCTCCCTCAACCCTGATACAGATAAAGAATTTTGGGATTTCTCATTTCATGAAAATGGTTATTATGACTTTCCGTCGTTGATCGATTTTGTTTTGAAGAGAACTGGTAAATCGCAGGTGATACTAGTAGCGCACTCGCAAGGAACCATCAACACTTTCGTTATGGGCGCTACCCGGCCCGAATATAATGAAAAGATAAAGGTTTTCATTGCGTTATCTCCAATATGCTACATGAAGCACATGAAGGGCTTAAACGTTGCCACGCCGGCTGTCGTGCCAGTTGCATATGCAGCTCCAGCAGTCGGACAAATGGAGTTTCTGAGCAACAATTCTACACTTACAAGATTTATACGAGGATTTTGTACTGCAAATATAGAATTAGGTTACTCATTATGCGGCGGTGGTTTTTTCGCGACGTTAGGTGCCGATCCAGAAGGGTTTGAACCGGAATTTTTACCTGTGGCCATAGGACACTACTTTGCTGGTACCTCTGCGAAAATATTTGCTCACCTGGGTCAGGTGATGAACACATATTTTGGTCAGTTTGATTACGGTCCAGCGAAAAACAAGGCCAAATATGGGACTAAAGCGCCACCGCCGTACGATTTATCGAAGTTTACAAGTAAAGTTGTATTGATGGTGGGTAAAAATGACTATATAGCCACTCAACTGGACACCATAGCGCTGTCAAAAGTCCTACCAAATGCAACATATTTTGAGATGCCGATGAAGAAATTCAACCATATCGACTTTGTTTGGGGAAAAAATATGAAAGAAAATTTCTTTCCTTATTTCCACAAGTTTTTGAATAAATACAAATAAATTGGCGAGTATAGGTTAGAGTGTCAAGACTGAGCTTAGTCACTTAGCCCAAAAAAGTCTCCAGTTTCTTTATCACCACATTTCGGTGCCAATACTTAAAAGATATACATTATATAAGTTGTTTTTTATTTGTGTATTACCCTATACATTATCTACCTATAGCCTTCGAGGGATAAGGTCAGTTTGCAATAATGTGAGTGAGCGGGGAACCCATCACTTTATCGCAATTAACTTCAACGATTTTCATTTCCCATAAAATTATTGGCAAAACTTTTAATACAATACTTAACAAATCCTAAAATCTGTTGACATCGAAATTTCATTTACTCGATTATTCGTTATTTACAAACTCAATCTAACGTTATTTCTTTTTCATATTTTATGTATTTTATTGAAATAACGTAACATCAAAGTTTTTTTACCCATAATTTTGTTTTCACGTAAGTTTCAGTTTGCAAAATAGTTGAAACATTTGAAACGAGTGCTAGGAAACTTCTATCCGTTTTCCTAGGTTAGGGCAAACCTATAGGTTAGGTTATATTAGAACTGCGACCAACACAGGCAAGAGCCGAGCGAGCGAAGCGAGCGTGCCGCTGCAGCGGCCGGCGAGTGCTAAGAAAGTTCTATCCATTTTCCTAGGTTAGGGCAAACCTATAGGTTAGGTTATGTTAGAACTGCGACCAACACACGCACAAGCCGGGCGAGCGAAGCGATCGTGCCGCAGCAGTGGCCGGCGAGTGCTAGGAAACTTCTATACATTTTCCTAGGTTAGGTCAAACCTATAGGTTAGGTCAAAAAGTTATTATGTGTACCGTTACATATTGAAACATGTTTTTATCAACAGTTTTATCGATAACTTAATACTTTATATGAAATGTTAGTTCGATATACCGTTGTTGGCGATGGACGCGCTGCTTCTGAAAATAAAACTTAAATACTAACAAATTAAACTAAAATGTAAAATAAATTAAAATATAAAGAGATTTTAAAGTAAATACATAAATACTTACCTATTTGCTGCTCCTGTGAACTTGTAATTGAGAAATAATATTAATTAAACAAGAATCCCGGATGTGCGAGGGAGATAAAGGTATACCTGCATATGTACTTACTGCTAAATGTTACGAATACGTGATGTTATAAATCGTATTAAAAAACGGTCCCCACCGTATCCTTTAGTCGCACTTTTGATTCGCAACAGGACACGTCTGTTTTAATCTCCTACGCGCACCGCGATTCGCCCCAAAAATAAACCGTTTTTCTATTTTACCGTTAAAAAATAACCGTTCTTCCTGATAGACGCCTAAGTAACAATCCCCTACAACCGTTTTTCTATAAAATAAAACCATTTTAAAACCATTTTATCAATTTTTTTTCAAGAATATGAAACTGCGATGACAAACTATTCGTTTTATTAAGAAAAAAAAATGTATTAAAAATCGTGGATTAGTTTTCTGGGAAATGAAATTCGATGTCAAAAAAATCTGCATTCTAATAGACACCCGAGTGAGCGCCAAAAGTACAGTAAGGAAATGGCCCTTCTATTCGTTCAAAATTTTTGTTTCTTATTTCTTTTTGTCGAACCTTATTGGCCTAAACTTATTTCTAGCTAGTCTAGCCTTATTGATGTTTTGGCACTATAATAGTCAAGCCAAAAAATGTTGAGCTCCAATTTTGGAATCTCTATTAATAGATGTCCTAAAATCATTTGGCTTTTATTTCTTTAGACGTAACATAAAATGTTTGAGACAAGTATTCTATAATAATTACTTCAAATAATTATACTTTGTTCACAACGAATGCACTACTAATAATTATTCCACAAATCGTCATAAATCACAAATCCGACTTAGAGCACCCCTACACCACGAATATTAGAAGTTATTAATTATTGGGCCTAATGACTTAATTGCGAAATAAATATTCAGTGATAAAATCTTAGGAAAATAAAAAATGGCTATACCTACTAATTTAATAAAAATGTACGTAAAAATTGTGTACTACAAGTTTGTGCACCAAACTGAAATAGGAATACAAAAAATTTGAGGAGCCAATATAGACCCTAAAGAAAAACATTAAAAATAAAATCAGTTCTTTGTTAGAAAGTAATGAACCATTTTGATTATTAAAAAGAAGACGATGTTATGTAGCGCTCCCACTAAAACCCATTCCTGGATATACCTATGAAAGATGTACTCTTGAATAGTTTCGGTAGGAGAAAGATTTATGCATTAGAAACGTCACCTGCCATAATACTGACTATTGTAGGCTGATGGTAGCTTGCCGCCCACTCATAGTTATTTCTTTTTTCTTTCGATTTCTTAATAGTTGGTTGTTGTCGTCAGATCATTTACTAACAACTATGTTTACTGCCTCCTAAGCACAAGCACAGAAGAAGTGGTAACAAACTGTACTGCAGCATTTACTCCAAAAACGTCAACCTTACAATTATACTGATATTAAAGTTAGATAAAGTTAGAGAATACTTTGCTATGTCATAATTGACTATTAATTAAGAATGATGTCAAATTTGAAATTAATGTCAATTTGTTAATAAAGTACACGTACCGATTTTACTTAAATTATGACATTTGTGAGTGTACAAATACAAACCTTTGAGAGGGACCCGCGCCAAGCTCAAGCCAGACGTTCTTGTCTTTAAGATAATCATCGGTTCCGTTATAAGCCTTCTCATATAAATATATATATCACAAATCAATATTCAGATAGTTTAATTACGCAATATTACATTAGAGCTACAACCTACCTTTAGTAATATTGTCAGGTGCCGAAACTCGAGAAATCTAAATTTAGCAATTAATTACATGATGTGTATTTTTTTTTTGAGGAAGTTATTCAATATGATTTGCTGAACTTTGTTTAAAAATTTTATAAAAATGATCTAATGAACAATATTTCTTAAATTAATACTCACATGATACAACATAATACATTTATTTATTTGTCAGATCTCAAAACTGATAAATTGTCAATAGCTTACAAAAATAAAACAGTCAATCATATAGACTGCCTCTTATCGTTTCCAGTGCAAAGGTCCCCAAAACTCTAGCAACATTGCCACGCTGGATCGCCACAGCCATCCTTTGCACAAGAAACAAACCTGAGCGGGAGTCACCAGTCTTCTCTGAAATGCTATGCCCTATATCACATCAGCATGATACAACTATAATTAAAGATGCTTAAAATAACCTCAACTTCAAAAATTGCACTAGTCAAAAGTATCTTTCACCCACATTCTTCCTGTATCGACGAACTAGTTTAAAAGTTAAAACTAGATTTTTCCTACTATCTCTACCAGAAGATTAATGAGTTTTCTATCGGGAAGTTAACTGTAGCTGGATAAAAGTCTAAGGTAAAGGAAAAGTTTGACGTCTTTTTAATTAACGGTGCATAGATAAAAATAAAGGGGAAATCTTTAAGCGCAGCCACAGCTCTGAAGCTTTGACTGCCAAAACTGTCACACAATCATATAAACAACGTTAGCCGTTCGTTCACAAATGTCTATGTGTGAAGAAAACGTAAGGCTACCAAAGACCGAAAATTTTATCTGAATGTCTTTCTGTCTATCATTATAATATGACACTTAAAAAAATATTAGCTCTTTGATTACCAAATAATTTTTTTTTTTACAAAATCTCGTTTACACAATATCCGAAAAATTAATATGCTTAAACTTTCCGACCTCTAGAAGTCCCGTTACATGAACGAACTTTTAAACTTCGATCTTCCATATAGATTATTGGCCCGAAGATTATTTATTATCACTAAAATAGGTATAGGTAAATTGGTCAAGCGGTTGCCGCGATATGTGATTATTCTAACCATTAAATTATAGCGAGATCACAGTTCAAAGCAAACTACTAGTAAACTGATTACTATCTTTTAAATTCAGAAACTCATGATTTGAATGATAAACTTCTAGTCATTGGATGCTAACAGTCATTGGACGGAACACAATAAAACCTTGAGGTTGCTTTCAAAACGGGAACATTGCAGCTACAGAATATAATAACCTGCCAAGTGCATGTCGGGCCACGCGCAGTGAAGGTTTCCATATTTGTAAATGCCCACTTCGAGTTGACGCCATTAAAAACTAATTTTCTATTGATTTTTTTGAACTTTTCCTTTTCCGAGTGCATTTTATAAGTTGGTTGCCTATAACTTTTTTAATTTGTAAACCCTTCTAAGCTCTGATTGATTTCTATTAAATTTAATTTTAATCCTACTGCTGTGAATTTTTTCACATGTCCATATATAACCGTTTAATAGATTGAGGGGGGGAGACTTGACTCTAACAAAAAATTGCAATATAAAACTAAATATTTTAGAATCGGAACCCCAAATAAAAAAATGATGTTCACAAGTTCACAATATTTTTGAAAGACCTATTTAAGGATACCCCAGACGATGGGTTAGTCCAGAGAAAAAAATATATTCCTAGTTGTAAGGACGCCAAACTAAAAAAAAATTTTTGAGTATTATTTTTTTCTCTTTTTTGGCATGATCAATATAGATACTTCAACCAAATAACAGCTTTCTAGTAGTTATAGTCTCTGAGTAAAATCGTGGACAGACAGACAGACATGGCGAAACTATAAGGGTTCCTTGTTTACTATGAAACCCTAAAAAGCTATAGATTGCAATGCTCAAAGTCTAATGACTGTTAGCTTCAAATGACAGGAAGTTTACCCTACCTATATTTAACATGCTTACACATTATCTTTATATAAACATATATGGCTTTTATTATAAGACATATGGCATGTAAAAAGCAAATTTTTGAAAAAGTATTATCCCTACTATATATATTTTAGTCAAAAAACGGGTTCCAAAAGATCAATATGGTCGAACTTTTCGACCTCTAGAGGTCCCGATACAAGGACAATTCTCCAAAGTTTGGACTTCCGTATTGGTACTATCGTACTCAAATATTTATCGCTCACAACAAAAGAAAACCTTCCGAGGAATTCCCGCGCCTAGAGGTTTGTGGCATGTCGTACTGGAGACAGAAAATATTTGGAATAATTCGAAAATGCTTACAACATTTCTTTTGCTTTCTTTCATGTCCTCAATAATCCTACTTTTCCTAACTCTATGAAAAATTTAAACATTAAAACCGATTTCAACCCCCGAACTACATTAACGATTTTGACATAATTTCTATGAGACAAATATTCAATTTTTAAGAAAAAAAAAGACTTTTTCCATATTGGTCTAGCGTTTTCGAGTAGTCCGTGAATGAATATAAAAAGAGAAACAAGAGATGTCGACGAATTGATAACCTGATCCTTTTTTGAAGTTGGTTAAAAATTCGGCACATGTATACGGTAATTTATTTTAAAGAAAAGCTACCGATACCTGCTCTTCGCAACGACCACTGTCGCAAGAAACGCCGAAAGAAACTCGTTTTCACTCATTGATCACCTACTCGCCAGAAGGGCTTTATCTTAGCATTATTATGTCTTTTTCAATTAAAAAATACTTATGATACATAACAATGTTGATACATTTTAACATCTAATGCTTGCGAATGAGTCAACAAAAATAAATTATCAATGATAAAAATATCTAAAGATAATTAGTGACTTTTGCCTTTTGACTCTGAATGAACTTGTGCACCTTTTAATTTAAAAGTAGAGATTATTAACCCTATAAACGCCTACTGGAGTAGGTAAAACCAATATTATTTTTTGCTATGTTTTGCACATTAACAATGATTTGAAATCGTACCGTGACCTTGACCCAGCTGTTGACTTGAAACCATTATCATTTTCATTGTGTTTTATAAATACATTAAAGTATGCATAATGACGTGTCTAGTACGTTTTGAAAGTCATTGTAACTGAAACATTTTATTAATCTCAGTAGCGAGTTTTTCAACCAAACTTGGCGAATTCCAACTGAAATTTAACGTGCATTTAGCCCACTTTAACGAGTGTAGTTAGGACTTCGCGGAAATTATATCTCGGTATAATAAGACCGAATTAAATAAGAAAGTTTTGGGCAATCGTCGAGATAATATCTTCAGTCTTAATACTGGCGTAGATTTAAATTTTATAAGCGTATTTGATCGTTACCGTAGATTTTTGAGAAAGTTTTGTATTTAAAATCTAAGCAAAATCAAAGATTTTTGCACGTATAATATAGGATTAACAAACTGTATAACTATACAAATTTCAAAACTAAGAAGAAAATCTTAAATATTACTAAAAGCTAACAAACCTACGTTTCGCAGATGACATTGTATTTGTTTCTTCTTCTCCCATGGAACTACAAGTTATGCTACAAGACTTGAGCACAGCAAGCCTCAAAGTTGGACTTTAGATGAACGAACAGGTTTAAGACCAAAGTCATGACCAACCGGTTCAAAATTAAAATCAAGGTGGTCGGACAGGATATACATAAGTCGATGAATAACTCTTCCTGGGCCAGATACCTTCGTTCCGAGACAGTCAAGATAAGAAGGTAGAACGAAGGATTCAAATTGCCATGAAAGGAAAACTTCCTTTAACTTTCAAGCGTAAACTAGTGTGTCCAACATGTGTATCCTACCCGTTCTGACTTATGGATCACAGACTTGGTCATTGACCATATCTCAAAAGTTAAAACTCGGAATTTGCCTACGAGCCATGGAACGAAGTAAACTAGGGATTAAACTAACATATCGTGTACGTAACACCAGCATTCGCTCCAAAACTAAGATACTAGACGTGGGGAAAAAAGCAGCCTAACTCAAATGACACTAGGCTGGGCATGTGTGTAGGATGCACCCAGACAGGTGGGCCAAGATTGCTTCAGAATGGGTGCCGGTAGGCTGGCGTCGCAAGAGAGGTCGCCCAAGGTCAATCTGGCGCTTTTTGACCAAACTTGGAAATTCATCGCGCAAGATAGAGATCAGTGGTGTACTAGAGGAAGGCCTTTGCCCAACAGTGGGACAATATAGGCTAATAAAATAGAATGAAAAAAACTTAAAGCTAAGCCATGACCATTAACCATACAGTTTACACAAAGTTTTACAAAGTTGAATGAGATGATCCTGATCAACAACTAATGACGGAAATACTATACTAATCAAAAAGCAAATATAATTTAGAAAGTAAGAACATACTTCAATCAAATTTTTTGATATATGAATGAATTTTAAAATAGTACCTAGCTAGAGCGATGATCAAATTTAATATACAACCTGCTTTTAAATTGAGTACAATTATTGTAAGGGGTGAAACGTTTCCCAATGATCGTTATGCCGAAGACTGTGCGAAGGGCAGAAGAAAAGACAGACAACGATTAAAAAAACTTAGCTATTTTTAAGAACGGCTACCGGCAATGCATTTTTGCGAAAAGTTTTGAAAATGAAGGTTTGGTACAAGATATTTGTGTTTAATTCTTAAGTCGCTTTTGACAACATCTACAAGAAGAGATAGAGGCTCGGCCGGCATTTGCAGTGCGGCCTGGCTTCATCACTTAACTGTGGAGTGCACTTAGCATGGTAATTATTTGTCGGTCAGTGATCTGCTGGGACGGCAAGATTTAAGTTGAACTACAGCGTATTCATGGGGGCATTTTCCAGAAACACCATTTTCTCTGAAAACCCTTGGAATTGGGAATTTGCTGCTGTAGATTGCAGCCAGGCGTGGCCCTTATCGTGCCAGGAAGCGGCAGACGTTTTTTTCGGCGCGTTGCAACGACGTCCATTATGACGATCCGCTTAGTGCTCAGCTAAATTCGGACACCAAGACCCATCGACCGTCGCTTTTCCTTTTTATATCAGTAATTTATTGTATACTTATATACTGCACTGCGTCTGTCCCAAGAGAAATAGTTGTGTATTCTTTTGTTAATTATTGGTGGAAAGGACAATAGTAGTTGTTGTGACTATTTTGTTTTTAACTGTCTCTTCCTCTAATTTATTTATATTCTTTATTTTTAATTTTTTAATTTACGCCCGGGCATATTCCGGAGCATTTGCTAGTCTAGAAACACAACTGATCATATAAGTCGTCATAACTAGAAATATAAATCATATCTCGAATAATATCGCGCGGCACAAAATGCAATTTCAAAGGTATTCAAAAACGGCGATATAGCTGCACTAGGGCTTGCACTGGAATGCACTAAACCATTGTCGTGCCCTTTTCTTTGCGAACGTATTTCCAAAGAATGCAATCTTTCATGGAATTTTCTATAATATGATACTCGCCGAATATCGTCTGAATAGCCGTTCTGATTTTGGGATTTATTGTAGTTCTGTTGTGGTTAAAGTTAGAAAAGAATCTCGTTTCTTGTATAATAAAAATATATTTTACTTGTACATATTTATTTAGAGTTGTAAACCTTGAACTAGTTAAAAAGAGAGTAGACAAAGTCATATAACAGTTTATATGACTTTGTCTACTCGAGTTCTGTCTGTTTTTAGGGTATCTAAAGAAATGGAAATAAAAAACTAACAAATATCTAGCAAAAACAAAAGCTATAATAAAATATATACAAAAGGCACCGTTATTATATCTATGATCTGTTTATTTATAAGAAATATACAAAAGATCAATTATAATGCATAATATAAAAATACATTTACTTAGATAAATAAAACTGTTGTTTCTTTTATTCAATATTTGATTTGTTTTCTCTATACAAAAGCAATGTTTACCCAACAAAAGTCTGTTAATTACAATCATCACATGTTCAAGTGGTTTTGCAAGCGTGGTTGCATCAGAAATATTTTTCTATATTTTCCTTATAATAAAAATAAAATGCGGTGCAAGTGATACAACATTGCCGGTTGATAAAATTCCAGGAACATTTTACGAAAGTGGATTATTTGAAGGTAAAACTTTTTCTATCAACAACCATATTCAAACATACTCGTATGACAGCGCCTGTACTCCGGAGCTGAGACAACGCTGCGGATGTGAATGCGAAGAGTTTAATGTCACCCACTAAGGACGGATACATATTAAAACTTTTCCACATCATTGGAAAACTCTCTGAAGACTTGCCAATACTTTTGCAGCATGGTGCTATAGACTCCTTTTTTATTCGAGGCAATAACTCTCTCGGTATCAATTTGACTGCATCTGGCTACGATGTGTGGCTCGGTAATGATAGAGAGAATAAGTACAGCAGGCGGCACGTCTCCTACAATTCTGATACAGACAAAGAATTTTGGGATTTCCCCTTTTACGAAAATGGGTATTATGACTTTCCGGCGTTGATCTATTTTGTTTTGAAGAAAACTAGTAAATCGCGGGTGATTCTAGCAGCGCACTCGCAAAGAACCATCAACACTTTCGCTATGGGTGCCACCCGGCCCGAATATAATGAACAGATAAAGGTTTTCATCGCGATATCTCCAATATGTTACTTGAAACACATGAAAGGCATAAACTCACTCACACCGGCAGTCGCACCAGTTGCATATGCAGCTCCAGCAGACGGACAAATGGAGTTGCTGAATAACAATTCTATACTCACAAGATTTATTCGAGGATTTTGCACGGCGAATCAAGAATTAGGTTACGCATTATGCGGCGGTAGTTTTTTCGCGATGTTAGGTGCTGATCCATAAGGGTTTGAACCGGATTTTTTGCCTGTGGCCGTAGGACACTACTTAGCTGGTACCTCTACAAAAATATATACTCAATTGATTCAGCTAATAAACACATATTTTGGTTGGTTTGATTACGGTCCTGAGAATAACATGACCAAGTATGGGACTCCAGTGCCATGGTGGGTAAAAATTACTATTTATCCACTGAACTGGACACCATAGCACTGTCAAAAGTCCTACCAAATGCAACATATTTTGAGATGCCGCTGGAGAAATTCAACCATATCGACTTTGTTTGGGGAAAAAATATGAACGAAAATTTCTTTCCTTATTTTCACACGTTTTTAAATAAATACAAATAAGTTGGCCAGCATGGCCAAGAGTGTCAAGACTAAGTTTTGTGATTTAGCGCAAGAATGTCTTCAGTTTCCAAATACTTTTCTGTCCCAATGCTTAAAATAATTTACATCTATGTATAAGTTGCTTTTTATTTGTGTATTACCCTATATATTACCTACCTATAGCCCTCGAGGAATAAAATCAGTCAACTATCACCACTAAATGAAGTTTGTGGGCTGCCTTTGCACAACAATGGGACACGGCAGGCTTCAAAAAAAAAAAGTAACGATATTATTTTATTTTATTTTTAATATCATCATCATCATCAGGTCTTTTTGTCTCCACTGCAGGAGCATAACCCTCTCTGTACTACCAGAGCCATACTTGGCACCAGAGCAGCCAGAGGCCTTGGCATATACTCTCCTTGCTGGCCAGACGGGTTGGAGAGGTCTCATTGATATTTATAAGCTTTGTTTAGCTTGTATTCCCTAAGTCGCCTTCTACGACATCCACGGAGGACTTGGAGTGGCTCTATTCTACTCTGCCGAAAACCACACGGCAAATTTTAATATATGTATCTCCTTTAAGAATCATGCGTCTTTTCACTCCCTTTTAGAGTCTTGCGTGGGGTTACAAATCCAACTCGTAGAGATTAATGTATTTAGATTTATATGACACGTAGTGATCAATTTTGAAACTTCTTTTTTGTTTGAAAGGGTCAAACTCGTCGGGTGGTAACGTATAATTTTTATCTCAATCGGTTTTTAAAGTATGCTATGTAAGTCTGTTTTTATTCAGCAAATATATTCAGATGTAATATAAACTATTCCGCAATGAAATAAAAAACAAGAAACCTTATCGCTACCAATTTATTCAAGTCCCTGAAAAACTTAATCCCGTGATCCCAGCAATAATCTTTGTTACCTCGGAGGGGCTCAGTGGCCCATTTTTCATCCCCACTCGTCCCTCGGGAGCGTTTTAGTTTCAATAAGAGGGTGAGATAAGTCCCTAGCGCTGGAAAAACTATAATGTTTTCGGCCGAAATCACAAATGATTAGGAGATAGAAATGAAAATCATGACTATTTCCGACTTCGAATAAAAAAATGGTACAATATATTTGTTTACTATTTTATTTCTCATTGGCAATAATTATACTCATGAGAGTAGCACTTTCTTTTTAAAATAATAAAAGTATACTATTGTTCAATGAAACATAGTCGTTGAAAAATATTAAAAAATATATTATTATAAATGTAAGATAATTTAATCTACGCATCATACATGTACAAACCAGTAACCTCGTCAAATCACCTAAGTTAGGTAGCGGACCCCCGCTCTAAAACCTCACCGCTGAGGAAACACCGCGACTACGCTCGGATGATGATGAATTTTATCTAAGCATATTTTACTACATAACTGATAGATAGCTGAGTACATAACATGATTTATAGAATACTTAAAGACTAGTTTTTTAGTCGTCACAAAGGTTATTTCGACGACTCAACCAGCCAATAGGAATAACATTTCTGATAAGTCTGAAATTTCATTTTCTTATATATTCTTTTTTTATAAGAATTTTTATTTTAATTTTTTTTATATAATTTATTTATTTTATTTATTTTTATATAAAATGACTACAAGATACGGGCCTCGTTGCTCAAAATATATATTTTTTGTCATTGTAAACTCTAAAGCCGCTTCTGGGCCTGGTCAAGTATTTTCTTCCAGTTAATTCTATGTTGGGCTTTCTGTCTCCTGTTTTTGACGCCGACATCTTTAAGATTCAGTTCGACGCCATTCAGCTATCTGAGCTTAGGTCTTCCTTGGCTACTACGACCCTCAGGTCGAATCTCCAGTAAGCGTTTTAGTACTCTAGCCTCGTTCATTTCTCGCTACATGTCCTGCCCATAAAATATTCAGTCACCCGATAATAGGTACTTGAAATTGAAAAATCGGATCGCGGTCAGATGAGGGTTCCGATGTTTGATTTTAAAAGGTCAGTAAGGACTATACTGTAACGTCACAGCTTATCGGCAGATACATAAGTTCAATGCGCCCTATTTTTACTTTATTTAATTTACAGGAAAACTTAGAGGATCTGATAAATTAGATGCTGTAATCTGTTGTGTGGAAATGTTTTACTCTTTCTTCTGTTCTCATTATTTTTATATATTTTTTTATTTATTTACAACCTAGTTAGAGACATAAGAAGTATTTTCATCATGGCCCATGATCGTCATGCTGTAAGCATCCATCTTTTATTTTCATGATCCAGTTTCTGTCATTCGTCTTTTTGATCACTGAATGTTTAGCATCGTCTACCCATTGTAGGGACCTATCAGTAAATGTAAGTACTTTTATCAAAAATCGTTTTTTTTCTCCCATGCTTACTTACTTTCTTCGGCGCTACAACTCTTTGTGGGTCTTGGCCTCCACAACGATTCGTCGCCATTTTGTTTTATCTCTGGCGTGCCTTCTCCATGCCGTGTACTTTCCCATCCTTCGGAGGTTTTTGTCGACTCCATCTCTCCAGCGCTTCTTGGGTCTACCTCGGGGTCTTTTTTGTTGTGGTGTCTTTTTCCATGCTAGTCTATGAAAAAATAACCGGGCAAGTGCAATTTGAACTTGCGTGGAGAGGGTTCCGTACAATATTAAAGATTTTCCGTAAGTGAACGTATTTTATTGGGTTTACCGCTTTATTTTCAATTGATATAATTCTTATATTATTTTTCCTGTGATTTATAAGCAATAAACTATATTTAGCTATTTTTTTATTTCAAAATTTTCGGCTCTGTAGTTTCGGAGATCAGGGTGGGGGAATGCTCAATTTTCATATTCTTTCATAAATAAAATTAAAACTATTTATTTTACAATAATAACAAAAATATATTTGAAATTCTCATAACGAGCCCTTTTATTTGATATATGACACAATAATGATTGCAAAACGTTTTTTTTAATTTCCTAATTTGTCCCTCGAAAATTACACTTATTTTAAAAAAATATTTATGTACTTTACACATCTGTGTTTGGGTCATAAGATTACACCATTCTACCAAATATTACCTGATTTGGTTCAGTACATTCGGAGCAAATTGGTAGTGACAGACGGACGGACAGACAGACGCACGAGTGATCCTTTAAGGGTTCCGTTTTTTCATTTTTTGTACGGAACCCTAAAATAAGAAAAAATAAATGTACCATCTGCTTCTATTACCATACGTACAGCTGATTGGGAGTCATTTTAATAGGCGATGCGGTTAGCAACCCTATTAAAATGATTCGCATGTTCTTGTGGTGGCCTTTGAGACTTCGGCTCTTTTCACTGTCTGTTTAAGAAAAAACCCAAAATCTCTCTCATTCTTAGCAAAAACTAGGTCAGATTAAACAGGTCAAAAACATCAAATCAATCACTTAACCCAAAACCATAAAGCTCCACCAAAACGTCAATCATAAATCCACCTGATATTCCACATTCGTCTTACAAATGTAGGATTATCCGAATCACATATAAGTTAACGCGTTAATAAATTTATATGCCATAGATTGCGCCGTAATGGTGGATTTATCGCTTGTGTGAAAGTGAGGCCTACGCCACGACGATTTGGCGTTAGCGGGTGCGATTAGCGATTTTCATCGTTCTTGAAAATAGCATGAATTTTCAACCTCATCATTATCGTACAGAGTGACTTTTTGATGTACAGAGAAGTAAAACAACTGGCGGAAGAGAGCGACAAATGGAAGAAGATTTATACTTCACCTACAAGAGCATAACTCTTATTCAGGGTCTTTTATCTCACCAGCCAAATTTTTTTGTCTGTGGCATCGTAGCGCTCGAAAGGTTGGACCGATTATGATGCGGTTTTTTTAAAGTTAAATCAAATTCTCTTTTGGTGGTTTTTAGCTATGTTTAATGAAAATAAGTTCAGCCGCTTAAAAGTTATTGGGGATTGAAGCTTGAAAGTCAGGGTTTTCCCTAAAAAATTAAAGATGATGTTACGGATATTAAATCGTATCGTAGTTCCGCTTTTCATCACTGGTTGGCGTTCTTGATATTTTTTTTTTATTTGCCTAGAAAATAAACTTGTTTTATTTTTGTAAAAGTTTTTAATTACAACTCCACTCTCACTTTATACTCGTATATCAAGTAAAAGAAATACTTGCAAAGCCAAAATACTGAAAAAAAATTATATCAAAACGCAAAATCTCATTCAATAAATTTGCATTGTTACTGAGCTCTTACGGTCACCCTATGGCTTGGTTTTCTAATTTTCTGACATTATTATAAACTAGCTGATGCCCGCGACTTCGTTCGCGTGGACTTTATGACTCCGGCGTATTAATATAAATAAAAACTAATGAGAGAGAGAGAGAGAGAGAGAGAGAGACAGAGGGAGAAAGTACTTGTAACAGGAGTTAAAAGTCAATATTATTTTAATTCTTTCCTTCAGGAGCCAATATGAAAAGAGCTGAAGTGCTACTAACCTTAGAGAAAGTCACATTAAGTTGGCCATGCAAAAAACCAGTCCTTAGATCGACATCAGCAGCTTTAAGCCTCTGAAACTGTGACTTATTTTCATAGCAAAGCAAGTAAACTTAAGGAACTGTGTATTTTCAAAAGGAAAATTGTTGGGGATGAGTGGCATACGCGGAATAAATTAATACAGTTTCACTGACACCACTCACAGTAAACTTGAAGTGTCTCAGCAGACTATGCCGAAGTTTAGCGGCTAAAGTTCAGTGTCTAAAGTTCGGTGGGGATGACACACTAAATAAGCTGAAGTTCGGTGGAAACGCTGGACAGTAGTGATGTGCAGATATGAGAATTTAATCTTCCGTCTTTGGCGCGTCTGCGGCGAACGGAAACGGGAGCGGAAGAGGGAACGGAAGTGGAAGAGGGAACGGGAGCGGAAGCGGAAGCGGGAGCGGGAGCGGAAGCGGCAGCGGAAGTTTAGCTGGACCATTATAGTTCTGCATCATGTGTTCCATTTTCCAAAATCAATTATAGCCTATATGTTGCCCAGGCATCACAGCTATATAACAAAAAAAGTTTCATTCGAACCCGTCCAGTATTTCCGAAGATTAGCGTGTACAAACAGACAAACAGACAAACAGACAGAATTTTTTTTTATATTCTTACTCTATTACTACATATCCATCGCCCCAAATTTTTTTTTTTGAAAAATTTTCAATGTACAGACACATTTTATTTACTCTTTTATTATAGTATAGTATAGATAAATATATAGGGACAAATTACACAGATTGAGCTAGCCCAAAAGTAAGTTCGAGACTTGTGTTATAGGATACTAACTTAACGATACTATATTTTATAACAAATACATATATTAGATAAACATCCAAGATCCAGGGCAATTTGGACAAGGCCATTTTCCCATATGCCCTGATCGGGGATCGAACCCGCGTTACCTTTGGGTAGCGGACTAGTATGATGACCACTACGCCACGGAGGTTGTCAAATTATTATATAGCATTACGAGTATCACCGAATTTACAGGTGTATCAATACAATCATGAGTCAAAACGATGTGATGGTTACCAATATAGGGTTTTGTAAAGAAGTCGCAATTTCACCATTCGGAGTAAACTTAAGGGGATGACTGAATTTTCCGGGGTCCAGTGCTGCCCCCATTTGAAATAAATCAATTGATAGGAAACGGAGACATCATATAAAATTTTGTCTTGACTAGACACTAGACAACCCTTCAAACTGTTTTATCAACTACTGTTCACAGTTTAAAGTGAGAACGTGAAGCTTTTTTACGCACATACGCCAAAAGTGGCCGTTTTTCGCAATTGTGCGTATAAAAGCTTCACGTTCTCACTTAAAACTGTAAACAGTAGTTAATAAAATAGTTCAAAGAGTTATCTAGTGCCTGGTCGAGACAAAATTTTAAATGATGTCTCCATGTCTTTTCAAATGATTTATTTGAAATGGGAGCAGCACTGGACCCCGTAAAATTCATTTAGCTCCTTAAAGTCATAAAACCAGTCCGGTAAAGTTACAACTCAACCACAGTCGTTTTGACACAACTAAATAAACAAAATATCGCATTTCGTAAAAAACTGACGTACACAAAGCAAACCTAATAAACTTGGACATAATTCGCACGTACCGAATCAAAAACAATCATTTTTCATATTTAGGATACGTTGTAAAATAACAAAACCATTTAACATCGTCACACTTCGATACTAAAACATCATAATGTGTAAATAAACAGTGAAAAGATATTTTCAGGACGAGAAAAGCTTATATATTTTGCTTTGTGTGCAATGAAAAATTGCGGACTGAATCCCCCTTTAAATTATTTTTTACTAGCTGCGCCCCACGGTGTTACCCGCGTAATATATAAAAAGTAGCTTATTTATTAATCCAAGGTGTCAGCTTCCTGCGTACCAAATTTTATCAAAACTGGTCCAGCCGTTTGCGTGAGAAGAAGTATAAAACAAACACACACACACTCACAAACTTTCGCCTTTATAATATATATTTTTTTACAATATATTGGTTTAGGCATTTGTTCTCAATCTCATCTGATGGTAAGCGACGATGAAGACTAGGATGAAGCATGCCTATCCAAAAGATACCCATTCAATCTACTTTTGAATGTCCCGGGGCTGTACTTCTCTGGGAATATAGACGCAGGCAGTTCATTCCACACCTTAGCTACTCGAACCAAAAAGGAATTGTCGAAGCGTTTAGTTCGAGACTTAGGTATTTCAACGACAAAGGGGTGAAACCCCTGTCCGCGCCTCGTAGTCCGATAGAGAAATGGTGAGGGTTTCACGAGATCAAAAAGAGCCTTCGAACACTCTCCAAAATGTATCCTATAGAAAACCGATCAGCAGGCTACTTTGCGACGATGCTCTACGGACTGCAATTTTCTATTCGAAAGCTCATCGCTGTTTATAAGCCAGCGGGCTCTTCGGTCAACAGAGTCTAGTGCCTCAAGTTAGTATTTAGCGGAGCCATTCCACAAGTGAGATATAAGTGCAATAACCTATGTAGTGTCGCATTCTTGCGCAAAGGCCTCCCCTTTTTAACTGACTTCCAAAACGGAGGAGGTTATCAAGTCGTTGGAATCTTTTGTTTTCTTTTTATATATGTTCATCGATTAATCAAAGACGCCTGGTCTGATTTGAAAAAATCTTTTGCTTGCTCGGTAGGTAGTCCCATGTAGCGATAAGATTTATTTAAAAGAAACAATATTATGAATAACAAACTTTTTAATTCAAATTTTAACAAGTTAGGAAAAGAACACTGAATATATTCACAGATAAGGGGGCGTGGGTTAGCAGGCCACGAGATTCGTCGATCCAGGATGATAGTAATTAGGTACTCAGCTTTGGTGTACTGCTGCTAGGCTTCACGAGTAGTTGAAAGGGCCGCGGTCCAGCCCGCTACCGTTTTTATATGGGCGGCGCGGGGTGCGGTGCACAAGGACCTTCGTCACACTTATAGAAATTTTATCAAAATCGATCGAGCAGTTTGGGGATGAAATCGGTTTTTAGTTTTGAAATATTATTGCTTCCACGATTCACGATCCACGGTAACTTGCTGCCAACTAGCCATTAGCATTCTATGTCTTCCCTACATCCCTTCCTCGGCCTTTCCCTACGCCAGCGTCCTTCTGGAACCCATAACGTCGAGTTTCTTGCCCATCTTGCCGGTCTTATACAACGAACATGTCCGGCCCACGCTCACTTTAGCTCTGCCCGTCTTGACGCCTACATCGACAATTTTATAGAGTTTATTCGTGCAAAAAACCATATCAGAAATAGCATTTATACACTGCGTTTCATGTCATTCGGTAATCATCTGAATCAATTGAAAATGTATGAAAAGCTATGATTGCCGGGTGATATCAAGTTATAAGACGCTAGGTACTTGCTGTATGTATAAACTAATTGCGCCAAATGCCTTTAGACATAATGCCGAAAGATTATTGAAACATACGCTTTAAACGGCTCTGGCATCAAGAAAATACCCGCCAACTCGCGGTTTGAACTGAAACCTGCCGCACTCGAAATCCCTTACTTAAAAGGGATCATTAAAGATTCATAAAAAATACTTTACTAAACATAAAAGTTATACGGATAGTAAAAAAATCTACAAAACAAGTATTTAAAATTTGTGAATATAATTTGTGACCTGCGGAAACCTTTTAAAGGATACCCAACACGCACTTACCCATTTTTTCTGAACAAATATTGTAAACACAAATCTTTGAGGTGACCTCAACGTTGCGTGCCAAAGGTCAAAGCATACATTAGTAAAAGCTACAGAGCAGCATTAAAAACATATTATATTGTCATCAAGCCCTTGGGCCGCAATACAAACTTTTTAAACGCAGAATTTTGTCCAGAAATCGACTTCATTATAATCTATTTTGACGCCTTCGTGATATTTTTTATCTACATAATGACTGAAATTTGTTTGGTGGAAAGTGAAAGCTGACTGAAAAATAAAACATATTAGTTAATGCTCTACAAAAAAAGTATAGACATATTCTTCTATATATAAGTATCTAATAATTTTCACCATTTAATTAAAACCCTTTCTTCATTCCATTACGTAAAAGCTTAATATTTTATTCTTAGATATAATTATGGTTTACCATTTCCTTGACCAAATTACACGTTAAAATCCAACAATTTCTTTATAAAATCTAATATTCCATTTTCTTATAAATTATTCCTTTGGTAGACAAAATACTATACCTACAATTTGTTAATTAAATTCGAAATCTGTCTTCAAAAGGTAAAAGACTTTATTACGATGGTGACTGAGTTTGAATTAGTTTGTAGTTTGTAGAAGAAAATAAACGTAAGGATCCCTCGGGACAAACTAAGCTAATCATAAGAAATTAGGGGACAAATCTACAAATTCAACGAATAAGCGTTTTAGCGAAGGTGCTTTAGGATTTAGGGAATTTAGAATTATTTTGGTGCTTTTTACGACAAGAGCGCTATTTTTATTTATCTAACTTTGAATTAATGTTACGCAAGAGCTTCTTTTGATTTAAAGTTAGAAACTAGAAAAAGGATGCTTTCGAGTGGTTTCTTTGACTGTTTTTATTAGTTTTTGACTTTTATTTAACTTGTAACATGTGTTCATCTGAATTTGAAAAATATTAACAATAAAAAAAAGTGTTTTAGTATTTTCGAACAACAGTTATCTTTTTACCGAGTCAAAATATTTCTTCCTTTCCAAACCTAAATTATTTTAAAGTATTAAAGTAAATATATATACAAATCACACAGATTGAGCTAGCCCCAAAGTAAGTACGAGATTTGTGTTATAGCATATTAACTTAACGATACTTTATATAATAACAGATATACATGGGTACATCCATGATCCGTCAATCTGAAATAGATTATTTTTCATTTTGACCTGACTGGGGATCGAAGCCGGGACCTCCGGTGTGACAGGGTGGCATCATAACCATTAGGCTATAGAGGTCGTCAATAAAAAAATATATCTTATGTGTAGTTGACCTAACCTCTTTGCTAATGACAATTGTTTATCTAATTCTGCCAAGTGCAACTTGGTCGGACTATTACGGGACATTGCTTGCCCATTGGGTGTCATTCCACTGGATTAAGTTAAACCATATGTCTTCCATGACCTCCCTTTCGTCCTTGGAATAAATCAAAACAATTCAAGATTTGATTAAAATATAAGACATATGTTTTGATTAAATATATATGGCCATGTTTGTTGTTTGTTGTAATATAGTCTTGGCAATAAATACGTTTGTTTAAGTACGTTGTATTTTGGGCTTATTTTGATACATAAATATTTAGTTTGCTTTCAAAGCTTTTGCCAAAATAGGCTTCTAAATGGAGCAACATTTCATTTTTCGTAGGAGACTTTATTCAATAGTTTTCTGTGTGATATCTTAATATTGTTCTTATACATTGTACTAAAGTTTTTGCTCTTCTTATAGAAGTTGTCCGATAAGCTTTTTCTAGGAAATAAAAAAATCTCGATTTTGATAACTTTTACTTTATTAAAGAAACTCATTCATAACGATGAACTAGGACACCCTTTTAAGTATACTTTGCTATATAGACGCTTATTTTTTTTAAAATTATTGCATTATATTTCCCTATTCGACTACAAATTCAACTCGCCAAACACGAAACAAGATAGGGAAATAAGCTCGGAACTGAGAATAGGCCCCATATCGCGGTAACAGCACAAAGTGAGGCGCAGTCTTTGTAAAACTGCATTATATTGGCGACCAGGGGGCATGAAATCGTAAGTAAAAGCAGTCTCAATCTGTAATTTTGTCACAGTAATTTTCATAAAAGTACTATGCATTTTGTCACATACTTCTTAGTAAGATGGCGTGTCACTAAGCCGATTGCGCTGACATTAGCTGTTGCTTCGCTAAATTAAAATAGTAATTTACGAAATCAGAAAAAAGCGCCAGTATTTACCGGTTGCTGAAAAGTAGATCTTTAGCAGCCTGTAGTTTCCAAGGCTACAGGCTTAAAAGCTAATCAAATTACAGTTAACATAAATCATAGAAAATCTCCCAAATAATAGCATCATACTTCCCTATTTGACTGTAAATTTAACTCGCCAAACACCAAACAAGATAGGGAAGTAAGCTCGAAACTGAGAACAGGCTCCATATTGCGGTAACAGCACAAAGTGGGGCGCAGTTTTTGAAAAACTGCACTATATTGGGGACCCGGGGGCATGAAATCGTACGTAAAAGCAGAGTCTCGATCTGTAATTTAGTCACAGTAATTTTCATAAAAATACTATGCTATATATCACATACTTCTTAGTAAGATTGCGTATCACTAAGCTGATTGCGCTGACATTAGCTGTTGCCTCGCTAAATTGAAATGGTAATTATGAAATCAGAAAACAGCGCCAGTTAACACGTTGCTGAAAAGAAGATCTTTAGCACCCTACAGTTTCCAAGGCTACATGCATTAAAGCTTTTCAAATTACAGTTAACATAAATCATAGAAAATCTTCCAAATAATAACATCACATTTGCCTATTCTATAAATTTAACTCGCCAAACACGAAACAAGATAGGGAAATAAGCTCGCAACTGAGAATTGGCTCCATATCGCGGTAACAGTACAAAGTAAGGCACAGTCTGACAGTTGGAAAACTGCACTGTATTGGAGCCCAGGGGCATAAGCGTGGAAATCTGAATTCGAAAATAACAGTCGAAAGTATCGGTAAGTATCTTTGCGGTTTTGTACTGTGTGAAATCATAAGCAGAATTTCTCGAATAGAAATGGTTTACAATAAATAATGTAGTTTATTTGTTTTAACTCTTTATTGCACATTTAAAAATAAAAAGTTATAAAACATATGCATTAGAAATAAAATGTACAACGGCGGGCTTATCCCATTGAGGAATTTCTTCCAGCCAACTGTCATCCAACCAAGCATCTGAAAGAACAAGAATAAAGTATCTAGGTAGTAGTGCAACAAAAACCTGACAGTAATAAATACCTATTATAAACAAATATATATTATACCAATATTATCTATCATCATACATATACATACATAAATAAATATAAATTGCTCAATGTTCTGAAGAATCGAAGTAAAATTTCCTAACCCGAGATTTAAAACAATCTGAAGAGAGTGCTTGTAATGGTTTATATTAATCGGGCTAATTTCATAGGAATTCAAATATGTCTGACATTGTCTATGCAAAACAGGATCCTGGGTAGAGTCCAGAGTCCTAGAACCTACCTCTATGGGAAACAGGCGATGTTCTGACGACCTCCGTGGCCTAGTGGTCATCATGCCACGCTGTCACACCGAAGGTCCCGGGTTCGATCCCTGGTCAGGTCAAGATGGAAAATGATCTCTTTCAGATTGACCTGGGTCTTGGATGTTTAGTTTATGTATGTGTTATAAAATAAAATATCGTTAGTATCCCATAAAACAAGTCTCTAACTTACTTTGAGGCTAGCTCAATCTTTGTGATTTGTACGTATGCAACGTAGAAGGGACATACCCGTAATAAATCAAATCACAGGCACTAGATCACTATAGTGTAAAAAAATTAAAAAATTCCAGTATGTTTGTAAGTATAAAGACTTTGTATCGACATGCTTAATTATATCTATATTTACTTACTAGCTTTTGCCCGCGGCTTCGCGCGCGTAGGGGTGTAATTTTTCAAAATCCTTTCCTAGGGGATGCCTACGTCATAGTAGCTTTATGCATGCAAAGTCTCAGCCCGATCGGTTTAAAATTGACAAAGTTTCATACAAACTGTCATCCCCTATTTTATCCCCTTGGGCAAGAATTGATGAAAATCCTTTCTTAGCGGATGCCTACGTCATAACATCTACCTGCATGCTAAATTTCAGCCAGATCCGTCCAGTGGTTTGGACTGTGCGTTGAAAGATCACTATGTCAGTCAGTCAGTCACATTTGAGTTATATATATTTAGATTTCTATACACTTTTTTTCATTATATGTTAACGAGAAGTATATTTTGTAAAACTTGGATTATTCATATCACCTTTCTGCGGAACCCCTATATTTAATATCAGCATTACATCCGTATCTGCAATTGATTTCTAAATGAGAAATTAAATTAGAAAAAATATTTATAAGCATAGGTCACTAATATACATAGGGCGCACTATAAGTTTCCGGAACTGGCCACTTACATAAACAATATTTAAAAATTTATTGCAACATTTGAAAATAGAACTCTTTGGCTGTAGAATGCAGTTTGTTTCATCTGACTGTCTTTTGTTTTTACCTTGTGGCGCCATTTAAAAAATTGTGTGTCTGCATCAACATGGATTTAACTCGGGAAAATTTTCGTAGTATGATTTTCTACGATTTTAAGTGTAATTTGACAGCTCAACAGAGCATCGCTTGGCTTGAAACAGCTTTTGGCAATGAAGAACCATGCAAGACAACTGTTTATAGCTGGTTTGCAGAATTCAAGCGTGGTCGTATCAATCTCAGTGACGAATCTCGCGATGGTCGGCCGTCCACCGCTGTGACCAACAAAAACATCGATGCTGTGCGCCGTATGATTGTAACAGACAGGCATGTGACCTACCATGAAATTTGCGCATCCTTAGAAATAGGCATGAGTCAAATACAATTAATCCTACACAAACATTTGGGTGTGAGAAAGCTGTGCTCGCGGTGGATCCCACACAACTTGACCGAGGCTCAAAAAACGGACCGCGTCACTTGGTGCAGTGCCATGCTTACCAGATTCAACGAAGGTGCGTCAAATTTGGTGTGGGACATAATAACAGGTGACGAAACATGGATTTATTGCTACGATCCCAAAACAAAGCAGCAATCGAGCGTATGGGTCTTTCAAGATGAGCCGAAACCAACCAAAGAGGCGCGCGTGAAAAGTGCATCTAAGCGGATGATTGCTTCTTTTTTTAATAAAACTGGACACGTGGCTACTGTTGCTTTAGAGAATCGTCGTACAGTGAATAGTGACTGGTACACGACCATTTGTTTGCCGGAAGTTATTGACGAACTCCGTAAAAATAACCGTAAACGCCGTATCATCCTGCACCACGACAATGCTAGTTCTCACACGGCCAGACAGACAAACGACTTTTTGAAGGCGAAAAATGTAGAACTCATGAGTCATCCTGCATACAGTCCCGACCTGGCACCTTGTGACTTTTTTCTGTTCCCAAAAATTAAGAACCAATTACGCGGTCAACGATTTTCATCACCAGAAGAGGCTGTCGAGGAGTATGAAAAACACGTTTCAGAGGTCACCACAGAGGAGTGGCACAAAAGTTTTCAAAACTGGTTTCATCGAATGAAAAAGTGCATAGACGCCAAGGGAGATTATTTTGAAAAACAATAAATTAATTTTGTACCTTTAATAGTATTTTTTCATATTCATTCCGGAAACTTATAGTGCGCCCCACGTACTAATTTATAAATTACGTTTAGTTACGCATCGTGTCTTTATTTTGTTCCAATAAAGAATATTGTATTGCCGCCCAAATTTGCTATATTTACCATTACTTTTCTCTTATTCCTGCAATCTGACACATTACTGTCGACTATGTGGTAAAGATATACATATTTTAATATTTATTCTACTTAATTTTAAGAAACTCTATTGTTCCAAAGTACAATTTTGTGACAAATAGTGGGCTTAATGCTAAAAGAATTTTCTTCTAGTCAACCATAAGATAAACAGAAAAAATGTGGGGCGCAAAAAAGCAATACAATACTAACATAATAAAATATTACTAAATACTTAATATAAAATTACATTATATACCTTGTTACGGGTCATTTTAGCAGAATGTCCCTAAAAATGGGCTCACTGGATAACTCCGTTGATACCCGAATACGGTCGGCGTCGCAGGGGTAGGCCTAGAAAGCGTTGGCGCGATGGATTGGACGCTTTCCAGCGTGATTGGTCAGAAGCTGCTCTGGATAGAGAAAAATTGAGGAAAAGTGGAGAGACCTTTGCCCAGCAGTGAGAATTCAAAATATATATACTTTTTACATATTAGTAGCTCTGTGAGCTGTTGACCTTAGAGGCTCCCCAACTTGTTGAAGTTTATCAGATAAAAATATTGTTCAGACAAAAAAGTTGCGTCTTAATAAGGGTAACAAAAAAATTGTACGACATTTTGGTTTTTTTTTTCAAAATTGCTGAAATATGATATATTTAATTTAATGTTTTTAATATTTTAGCCATTTTGAAAATTTTCGAAAAAATTTGTCGACAACGAAATGCTATATAATTTTTGAACCTGCTCACAAAATTTCACGAGAATCAATTAAGAAATGAGACCTGCGAGAACAGCCGGACAGACTAACTATCGCCCGAACAAAAGCATTTTTAGCCAATCTCGAAACTGAGACGCTTCTTTAACGTCGCTAATATAATTAATATCAGAATGAATATCTACTAATACAGTACACACATATACAAAGGGTATTATATTGTATTGTGTTGTGTTGCGTTGTTTTGCGTTACGTTGCGTTACGCTGCGTTGCGTTACGTTGTTTTGTAGTGTACTGTATATACTTCTACTTATACAAACTTATTGTAAGCTTATATAACACCAAAGAACAATTAATAGGGCATATCACAAACATCACTTGTCTAGCGTTTCAATTCAACAAGGCAAGTAACATACCTTTCATAATTATACATCAACATGATACTGACATGTAGTTAGGTGGTAAACTGCAGAAACCGGTCGTGACCTTTCATGACCTTTCAGCTACTTACATGTTAATTACCATACTCTATTTATGTTAGTAAGTACGTTTTCTTTAGACTCTCTTCAAAAATAGGGCGCCAGCGTATGTAACATTTTTCATTTTCTTCCACAAAATGATTCCAATAATTCGTTCCGCATTCTCAATAGCTTCAGCCATTGCTATAATTCCTAACCCCTTCGCTGCTGGCCAAGAAATATTTTATACGGCGCGGTTTGAGTGTTCAACTCAATTTTCTGTATTGAACCTGTGTATGAGAGGAATTCGTAATAATGTGCTGTGGGTTTGTTGAAGAGCGGTCGAGGGTTAACCTTTTGTTTTTTATTACTTGTATTTCAATCAGGTTTTAAAATACTGTTTAATAGATTTTAGGTTTCGGGATAGAAAATTTAAAACAAATTAAACTTGGCTCTGACACGCTGCATGCCGCGTGTCTAGATTGTTATTATTCAACTTGGTTTCAAAACGTATATAAATAATTGGGTAGTCAACTAAACTATGTGACAATGTTGCAGGTGCCTTCATTCGAAAATATAGACCATTTTAAGAAAATTTGAATTAAAATGTCTGCGTGTTATCAGGAATTTTTATATATCATTTTAAACTTTTCACCGGAAGTGACGACACACAGCAATCGATGTGAACATTATTTCTTTACCTACATTAAAAAAACAACGACGTCTGTCAACTGTCACTGTCATGAGGGAAAATAACTGAGATATAGACGACGGAAACCTATTTTTGAACACGGGAGGAAGCCAACAGAACAGTCATCATTTAATGTAAAAAAACTCTTAGAGATTTTTTAAGTTTTCTGCATGAAAGAATATTATTTTTTGCTCACACGGTAGTTTCAAATATAGGGTATAATGTTATTTCGTGACATACTGCTCTGCCACAAAGTCGGTCTTAGTGCGGGTCTCAAGAGTGTCGCTAAGGAACGTTTGTGTTTTGCTGACTCCCGCATTCAAAAATAGGTATCCGGTAAACCGAAGATGACAGTGACAGACAGACAGTACCGCCTACAAAAGTATAGCAAACATACTCAAAAACATCTTCACCGTGATGCTCAAATAAGCTTGACCTTGCTTAAAAATAAAGGTCATTGGGATTTTCGCATGTATCTAAATCAGAACGACCTTATTTCAATAATCTGATAAGAGAAAGCTTCTCCCTAAGGCTTATTTTAGTGCTCGCCAGGCACACGCTTTAGTGAACTTTGGTAAATGCAATTTGAGTTGTATTGATGTGTGATAGGACTCAAATGATATGCAACAAACAAAGCAATTTATACGCGGGTTTCATTTGACGCGCATGTCGTCTGAACGTGGTCTAAGAGTTGAAATTACATTTGACCTTCCCAGCCTATAACTTACGCCGCACCATGTATCAATGCAGCCCCGAGCCGACACAAATATATTTGGCGTGATATTTCTCGTCCTAATCCACCGCTATTATTTGATTCGACACAGTCCCAAGAATTGAAAGCATTTTTAGATCCCCTATATCAAAATAAAAGTGCTATAGAATTGACGATTATAATTAAACAGAAAACGTACTCTTTACGCATGTTGAATCGCATGAAAATCATAATAGATGATAATAGTATTAAAATACACGTGTATGTGAACTGATAATAAAACATTTGACATAGTACCGTCAGGTACCAAGTTGTCAAGATACCTAATAAGTCCCTTTACTTAAATCTTAAATTTTCTCTTAAACCAAAACTGATAATAACATGAAAATTTATTTGCAGATAGATTTTATTTAAGTCTTTTTTTAATGATAATGATAATGATAATGATAATGATAATGATAATGATAATGATAATGATAATGATAATGATAATGATAATGATAATGATAATGATAATGATAATGATAATGATAATTTATTCACATAAAATAGAGTATAAAATTTCAAATTGAATATAAAATTTCATTTAAATATTATTTTAGTTTATGAGAAAATTCAAGATATAAGAAAAGGGCCTGGTCAGTTGTCTTGGTACCTGGCCATACATAAAATCTAAAATAAATGTATGAAAAAGAAAATGTTACATTTTTTTTTTCCATATAACATGTTCACTGTTTATTTTAAACATTTGTTATGGTTGTGGCAAAATATAAGTCATAAATGTTGAGCCAAAGTCTTAAAATTTGACAAAAAACACCAAAAGTTTCAAACGTGGAGGCTGTTTAATTGCAACCTCCACGTTTGATTTCTCTTCTGTATTGTCACTAATTGGTAGTACCGAGAACCGAAAGCACTTTCTGTATTGGTGTTATTTACCTTCTATTACTAATTCTGGGTATTTGAAGCATATTGTCGTGTCGCGATTAGTCATGGAAGAATATTTCTAGCTTGGCTATTTCTGTTTCCAATTTTAGTAGCGATTTTTTGGCAACCGATACTAATTTGTAACATAAATCAAATAATATTATTATTTGTATTAAAATGAGTGGTAGTAAGGGTTCTAGCAATAAATTTATAATGTTGAAAGATATATATGGATAAATCACAGAGATTAAGCTAGTCCCAAATATACTGAAAATAAATAATACTCAACTTTATACCAGCTGATATCCACGACTTAGTTTGCGTGGACTGTATGACTTCAGCATATCTGCATCAGGTGTTCAGATCTTCGATTTTTATAGGTACCTCAACAAAAAAATGCTGGCTGGACCACTTTTGCCAAGGCTTCATTTTTATATTTCTTATAGTTTAGCTAGACTATTATGGTTCTGAATAAGGTGTCCCATTTTCAAAAATCATAGATACCCTATATGTTAGCCAGGCTTAACAGCTTTATTACCAAAAATGATTCATTTGAATCCGTCCGAGATTAGCGTCTACAAACAGACAAACAAACAGACAGACATTTTTTTTTAAATTCTTCCTCTATTACTGTTCCATAGCCCCAATTTTTTTTGGAAGTATATTTTATGTACAGGCACATTTTTTTACTGTGACAGATACAGTTTTTACATAGATTGTCTGATTAGGCATATAAACACCATTACACAGTTAAAAATACTTGTTTACTCGGATATTCGGGCGTGTTTAGAAGACCCGTGTTGACCACGCACAGGACCCGCACACGTGTTACGCGGTGATCACACTGCACCGCGACACGTCGCGGAGCGCGAGCGCGATGTGATAGGACCCAAATGTATGCAACATAATTCAAATTGAGCTAGACGCGCGTGGCATGCGCGTAACGTGCGCGTGTCGTGATCGTTTGGGTTTGGACCTGCGCCTATGTGCAAATTGTCATCACACTAACATTATAAAGGCGAAAGTTTGTGTGTGTGTGTGTGTGTGTGAGGGAGGGTGTGTGTGTGTGTGTGTGTGTGTGTGTTTGTTACTTCTTCACGAGCAAAGGGCTGTACCAATTTTGATAAAATTTGGTGTGTAAGAAGCTGATACCCTGAATTAACACATAGGCTACTTTTTTCGCGGGTAAAACCACGAGGCGCAGCTATTAGCTTATAAGTCTGTCTATATGTTAAATGTCTTAGAGCTGCAAAACCCACAATGTTCTCTCTGTCCCTTTAGGGATCAAGACGTGATAGTTTATATGTATAATAATTTCAAGTGTATCAAAACAAACAACCTTTAGTAAACCAACCCTAAAATACTGATTAGGCACCCGCTGTACACCACGGGAGCAAAACTATTATAATCGCACGAGTTCCGTACTGGATAAGAACAACATTAACACGTGATCCAAAATTGAAAACAGCTGTTCTATATCATGTTAGCATAAACGTGGAGCTAGTAAAAATAAAGCCACGTGCAAAATATGAGATGTCAAGTCCAAAAGTTGTTTGTCACAAACAGGATGTCGACACAGCACTGACGTACGCAGATGTCGGACATACATCCGATAGTGGAATTATACGACCTTTGCTGGAAATAGTTGTCTGTGTCAACTGGGATATAAATATGTTTCCCCTCCACATTTAAGTGTGTTTCTGCTAGTATGGCCCCGTTAATAAACCCAGATAAAGTTTTTGTCGCGCGATAAACTAGTGCCACCCGTATACATTCCGGTTTTATAAGATATTCTTTAAGAGAAGTATCTTAGGGTCATTTCAAACAGAGAAGAGCGCAGCGGCGAGATTTTTTATGGCATTCGAAAATAAACTTTAAGAGCAAACTAGTCGATACTTTTTCTATACAAACTTAAGCTAAAAACTCGAGTATGCTCACGCGGTCTCGAGACTGCGCGAGCATTTTGTCATGTTTAAACGTTTATACACGGCTTTAATACGGTCTTGTTTTCAATTGAGTTAGTAAATTGCTCGAGCATTTTTTTCTCTCTGTCTGAACTGACCCTCATGGTCGCAAACGTAAAGTCTCAATTGCATCTGGTCTAAAGTGCTCAATTTCGTTTCGTTTCTGGTGTGTGTAAGTAGTCAACACTGGTGTAAGAGTATTTAAGCTGCCGAATGGCGCTTATTGTCTGTTTTTACTAAGATAGCTCGAGTTTCTTAGAAAACAAGTAATTACAAAAAAAAAATACTACTGCCTCTTTTTATTTGGATTCTTTTTTTTATATATTCAGTGTCACTCTCACAGTAAATACAAATCTAACGACACCTCTCAAGCTAAAATCCATTGAGCCGTTCAGACTGCAGAGCGTGCTAAACAATTATACCTACATATATACATAAATACTCTCGAAAACATAATCCTCCTTCTGGCGCAGTCGGGTAAAAAGAATTTTTTGTTACGCTAAAATTTGCTTTTGGATCTTGTTGACATATGCCTGCAAACCTGCTGTCTTATTACCCGTTGGGCATGAAGATATCATTGTATATCTGCCGGTATAGTAAAAAAAGTCGGCCAAGTGCGAGTCGGACTCGCGCACGAAGGGTTACGTACGTAAAAATTACGTTTATTGTTTTTTTTTGTATTTGTTGTTATAACGGCAACAAAAATACATCATCTGTGAAAATTTCAACTGTCTAGCTATCACGGTTCATGAGATTTAGCCTGGTGACAGTCAGACAGGCGGACAGTGGATCAATAGTGTCCCGTTTTTACCCTTTGGGTACAGAACCCTAAAAATCATGTTTTAAAAATGAAACAGGAATCACTGATACAAGAGACGTTATCAGAGGAAAGCCGAGGAAGAATGGCCGTTAGAAAGACGGACGGCCGCAATTGGATCGGAATCACCTTTTTTAAGATTTTACCTGGGAAAGCGGTTTGCTAGAAGCTAAACGCTTTTCCAGGTGAAATCTCAGAAAGGTGTGCAGATAAAAGCGGATGTTATTGAAAAAAAAAAGGCCTCACTTGATAATAATAGTTGTCAATTTGGCTTTTGATTTCATAATAATTTGTTGACTTCACATCATATACTTACAGCTGAGTTTAGCAAAAGTGCAGAAGAAGCGGCAATGGGTCTGGTCTTTAACTTAATTGGTCATGGTATCAACTCTCTTTTCTACCTACTTTTGCGAACTACTAGCTTTACCATTAGCCTTTACCTGCGACTTCGTCTGCGTAAACTTAGTAGGTTCTATAATAAAGTCTACCTTTGTACGACAAAATAGGATTCCTCTTTCTCACACAAAGTTATCCTCCCGTTTTCATTCGCATAATGTCCTTCCTCGGGTCTCAATTTATATCCATACCAATTTTTATAAAAATCAGTTCACGGTTGAAGCGTGAAGCAGTAACAGAGAGACAGAGTTAATTTCACATTTATAATATTAGTATGGAAGTTAGCTCTGACTAAGCCAGTAAGAATATGATTATGTAATTCAAAAAACTACAACAGGATAACATAAAATAGAATAGACATCGCAATATCTTTATTTGCCAAAAAAGTACTTTCTTCCATTTCCTACAAAGCCAACAAATCTTTAGTAAGAAAAATATTTTATTACCTTCTTCAGTCAAGGAAAATATAAGGAAGGATATATGAAAGGAACCGTTGGGGTCTAATACAAACCTCAACGGACCGTGTGGTGAAAGTAGTTATTTTGAAAGGAACTCTGTAGATACTATGTTATATGTATGTTGTTTAGCTAAATATTTGCTTAGCTATGTTATCAGTTAGTTCAAGGTTAAGGTAAAATCCTTCTTAGGTATGTTTTTTCCAACTATTTATAAACTTAAAATTGTTGAAAAATATGTTAAAACAAATTTTTTACCCCTTTATCTCAAACAATTCAATAAAAATTATAAACATATATTATTATTTTTTTTTAATTTCCGACCATATTTAGTAAAAGGTTTTTTCTTTGGTTTTCTAAAAATTTCAAGATGAATAAAAAAGCAGCGTGAAATGAAACGTATTCTCCGTGAACGGTTTCTTTGACATTTGTACGCACAAATGGTACGTGTCAAGACCATTCGTTGCTAGTTGGTTGCAAATTTTTCGCATTTCCAACCGATATATATATATACGATCGATTCAAAATTGCATCCGTTTGGAAATAAATAAATAAATAGAGACAAATTACAGATTGGAGCTAGCCCCAAAGTAAGCTTAGGCTTGAGTTATGGGATACTAACCCAACGATACTATATTTTATGATAAATACATATATAGTTAAACATCCAAGACCCTGTATATTTTGAAAAAAGGCCATATTCCAACTTGCCCTGGCTGGGGATCGAACCCAGAACCACCGGATTTGCAAACTAGCGTGTTGACCATTACGCTACGAAGGTCGTCTCGATCAGAAACGATCACGCGCGCAAACCACTCGTAATGTGACAAGTGATTTCAAAAATACGTTCCCTGTAGACCAGTTAATTAGATTTCTGTGTGATTGGTTTTTTTATGGATTTTATACAAGTAAACTATTAACTAGGCGTATGGACCTCTATGTACAAAAATACCTGCAACCTGCCACATGCCATACAAGATGTGAAGGCAAATTACTATTATTATGATATTATTAATCTATGAAAGTCTATAATTCTAGTGATTAAGTCTATGGCAATCTTCTTTGTCCCTTGTCAAAAAAATGGACGCTTAGACGCGACTTATTTAATTCGAGTATTGTGATTCGATTTAATATTGTGTATTCTTATCATAAGGTTTTAAATAATTAAACACGAATTTAGAATGATCTGTCCGTATTTCATTGGATTACACCAAAGGAACCCACCATGATGTCGAGGATAAAGCGATCCAATCTGAAAACTGGTTCCGTTTTCAGATGTGATATAGTGCGTTGTCTACAGACTTTACTTGACTTTTTTGACTTTTAACAATTTCACGGGCAAGTTTATACTACGAAGAGAAATTAACATTGCTCTTGAATTTTTCATGCTGGAATGGTTCTCTAGGGACAAATAACCAAGCCACTTGTCGTGATAGTGCCATAAACTAAAGTCACAGTAGTGCAGCGTAAAATAAATCAGAATTTTCTCGAGTAAATATCTAGAAAACTTTAAAGATATATTTTTTTATAGTAATGTACTTCGGAAGGCACGTATAAGCCGTTGGTCCCGGCTTTCATCATTGTATGGCAGTCGTCAAGCTAAGTCAGATGCCTTCAGGCAGCCTGAAAAATCTGACACCAGTGTTAGCCACTTAGACGAAAGACAAAAACATTGTAATGTTAAACTTACCATGAATTTACATAGATTTCTTACAACACTGTACAACATCCTATGGATTTAGAACCTTTTATAGAGGATTCATAACATGGATGTAGATAAAGCCTTGTATGTAATAATAAAGTATTAAAACACTCATGTGATACTATTATATCACATGAGGCGAAGCCGAGTGTGATAAACCCACATTCGTATTATAATACCCCTTATTATACAAGTCGTTTCATATATAACTAGAATTTATTTTTCATTTTAATTAAATCAGCGCGTCCATCCCCAACACTCGGTATGACAATATAAGTAGGCAATAGGTCGTCATGTCACGCTGTCACACCGGAAGTCCGGGGCTCGAACCCCAGAAAGTTCAAGATGGAAAATGACTTTTTTCAGATTGATCTGGGTCTTGGATGTTTATCTTTATAATATGTATTTGTTATAAAATATAGTATCGTTGATTTTGTATCTCATAATGTAGTGGTCACGTGACAGTAAGCCATGTAGAAACGGTCACACGATCATAAAGATGTTTTGTTGTGTACCGAAGATTTTGTTTTGCGAAGACGAGGTCGTTATAAGGGTTTGTAAAAAAAAGGTTGGAATGTTTGCGGAGCTGCACAGCTGTTTTGACTTGGTAAAATTTTGCGTGGAAAAAAAATAAATGTAATTATGCGGTATAACATGGTTTATATTTACGCCGTGTTGTGTAAATGCGAGTTTATACTCTGTCATAGATTCTGTCATAGATCTTTAGATCGGCTTTTCTGGTCTAAATTTTCGCTGATTACAGCGGACAGAGGTCGGGTAGAACTAATGCTTAGATACTTCCTGAAAAATCGAATTCTATACAAAGACATATTTATAATTGTACATTCAAATATATACAAGGGTGAGGTTGCCTCTATTTACTCATATACTATAGGTACACATAAAATCACAAGATACAGTTGATTTATATATCGTGTTACATTCATCAATTAAATAAATTATAAATATGTCAAATTATTCGATTGAATGACGATTGCGGAAGATCTCTATGTGAATGTAAATATATTAAGTTATCTTAGATGGAGACGCTATTGCATGCATGTAAATGCAGCTGGGGATGCAATATTTTTTTTGTGAATGGTAATGGGCGTTGACGCGTCAAGATTCGGGGATCAGACGGAGCTAATAAAAGTAACGCGAGGCGAGAAGTGGGCGTCAGTCATTTCGCGTCCTTAGCTTGGCATACAGGTTTCGAGTTTAAAATCATGTGTCTGTAATTTTGTGTTATAAATTTCATTCACCGATTTGGGCTTGATACTTTATGTCCGGGTAAATTCTGTACTGCCAGTGAAAAGTGATCTAAGTCCAAAAACATAGTTTTGAGAAAATTGAGGGTAAAGTTTCAAAAATTCTCACTCTTTCTGTTCGTTAACTAGAAAAATTTTGATTACTGATATCAACCGATATTTTAAAACTTAAGAAGTCTTTATGATGTAAACAACTTTAAATCATCTAGTTTTAGATATTTTAGAAAAAAACGTCAAAAAATATCATTTGAGACGAACAAAATACTCGTGTAAAATACTATAAAATTACATATACCAATTTACACATTTTTTTCTGCGTTGGTGTCAATTGATACCTTAACTTTATTTTGAAAGTCTTAGGGAATCGAAGCACTTAAACACAAAGTTCCAAAACAAAAGTTACTTATTTTAAGCATTAGGTGTTTTTGTGTTAATTTTATTTTTTAATTGGGTAAAAAAATAATTACTTAGATCAGTATACACATTGAAGTTAATCCATACATCTCGTGTATTTTGATATATAACACATATCATAATGATCTAAGTAATAAGTGTTTATGTGTAAAGTGATATAAGTAGCAGTAAAAAAATTATATAACATCAGTAACTTTCTATTTTCGTAAGAAAAAATAAGTAAAGTAATATTTAGTTTGGCCAAAACGTAAATAAATATAAAGGTACATAAAATAGATAAATATCTTTGTTTTTCTATTAGTTATTAAATTATAAAAACCTACAATATTACTCACTCACTCACTGATTGACATAGTTGTTTGGTTTGTTTCCTGGTGACAGGTGTCATAAGCGATATACCATCGTATAGAGAGTACTCCATTAAGTACCAGAAAAATCTGACATTTCAAGATCTGCGGAAACCTCATGTAGAAGGTGTACGGCCTGCAAAAACGGTAAGGGTTAGGGGCGTGACTTTTTTTCCAAAATGTAGGGGGTTGTGGGCAATTTAACGACTGTGATATGTTTTTTGATTTTTTTCAAAATCCAAGATGGCCGCCATACAAGGACAATTTTCCTCCATACTAATTTCATACAAAAGTGCCCCCTAAGTAACTAGGCGAAGCCTGAGGCCGAAGGCCAAAGGCGCAGCCTGCTGCGAGGCCACAGGCCGAGCTATGTGGCGAGGCTGAAGGCCGAGCCCCTCCCCCCCCCCTCTCACCCCTTCATACCCCCAAGTAAGTTTCGCGAGGCCGCAGGCCGAGGGATGCGAGCCCGGAGGGCGAGCCGCGTGGCGAGGCCGTAAGCCGAGCCGCTGCCACCAAGCGCTGCGTAGTTTTTTTTTTTTAATTTGTAAATCCAAGATGGCCGCCGTAAGTCAACTGCTTCCGATTTGGCTGAAAATCAAAATCTATATGTATTTTTAGCCGAAAAATCCAAATTTGACATTTTTTGGAATCCAAGATGGCGTCTACATTTAAAAAATTAAATCGTCGTAGGGGTCTGAAATTTTGTATCCTGGGGTAAAGCACCCCGCGAAACTCGAAACTGCAATCAGATTTTGGATCCAAGATGGTCGCCCACACATTTTTTCATGTTTCCTCAACAGACTGCAATGTTTATCCATTTTCTGAACTGGAAGCATATTTAGCCTACCTCAACAGCTGCACGAAAAAACCGCGAGCTGCTTGCAGCCCGCTCAACGACCGAAAAGCTAGTGTACTTGATTATTAAAATTTGCTATGCAGTAAAAAAGAACTCATAAATTTTAAGCTCTCACTTCCAATAAATGTTGAACAGCTAAATTGGTCCTTATCAAACATGCTTTTTTATCTCATGTCACAGATAGATTGACATACAGTCATTGACGTCAAACTTATAACACCCCTCCTTTTGCGTGAGGGTTAAAATAGCCAAAGACCGTAATAGAGCTCTAACGAAAAATTCAAGAAATAGCATGTCCCCGGTGGGAATCGAACCCGCGCGCGACCTCCCGGGCACGCTACATGCCTTGACCATTAGACCACGGAGGCAATCACTTTTGCACTAAATACCGATTGTTTTAATACTTATTAAAAAGACAATTCAAAATAAACAAATATAAGTAATAAATAGGTAATTCATACTGCACTGACTAGATTATAGCTCTTATTAATAACTGGCCAAGTGCAAATCGGACTCGCGCACCAAAGATTCCGTACCATTATTTATAAAGACGGCGAAACGATCACATTTGTTGTATGGGAGCTTGCTTAAGTATTAATTGTATTCTGAATTTCAGTATATGTTGTTATAGCAGCTACAGAAATATATCATCTGTAAAAAAATCTGCTTTCTAGCTATCAAGGTTCATGAGACTGACAGACCGACAGACAGACAGACAGACGGGCAGCGGAGTCTCAGTAATAGGGTCCCGTTTTTGCCTTTGGGTACGGAAATAGGTAATTACACACTTTAGTAAATACATTGTATAATCCCAACAATAAAATGATACTTATTACAATAACCCATCTTCAAAATAACTTACATACTGTTTTTAAATTTTATATATCTGACATTATTTTACCATATACGATTGCTTACGCGTCAACATGTAAAAAAAATTTGAAATCGGTCCAGTAGTTTTTGAGTTTATTCGTAACAAACATATAAAAATTCAAATCTTTCCTCTTTATAATATTAGTATAGATAAATCACTAATAGTTTCGTGTAAATTGATACAACTTGTTAGTTACGTGAGACATTTTTACGCGAGCCAAAGGACGCAGCGCAGCACAAGCGGTCTATACGAATGTCGCTCCAAGAATACAAGCGCGTGGAGCACGATGAATCACAACGATCGCAGACGCAGAGGAAAGCTATCTTATTCATTCATTCGCTTTGAAATGAAGTCACGCTGTCTCTTTCTAAGGAGTAGTAGCGCGGTAAAGTGAGGCGGGTTGCGTCTTTTCTGCCGCTAAGATAGATCGCAAAACACCAAATAAGTAGACTAGAACTTTATTTATATTTTGAACATATTTGATACAAGTCAAAATAAATCATTCCGCACAATGAATGAAACAATGAAAACATTTTGTGTAAAATGATCTAAATCCATTCATATAAGTTGCAACAAAAACATACAAATATTTATTAATTGTGTTAATTGATTTATATTAAGTTAAATCAGTAAACACATAATAAACGCGTATTGGCATCATAAGATTTATTTATCACTTTTCACGAATAAGTTTGAGTAAAATCTTTCGAGTTTATTGATTTAGGTAAACTTATATCAATACGCACGAATATTTATGTTCATTTTTTTATTGTGAAATATGTGGTAATTGGAGATATACTCATTTACACATAAAAAGCTAAAAAAACGGTTCGGTTAATTTTGTAATAAGTATAATAATATCATAATACACGAACAAAAATATTGGAAGCCCTCAAATATGCCTACTTATATTACTGTGCACAATGACTAATTTCAACATTTTAAGTCCTATGGCTATGGGAATAAGACTGAACAATAGCATTGATTTTTCTGATTAAGAATATGCAAAAATCTCAAAAACGATCTATCTCGAGTTAGATCACTTTTCACAGGCAGGACAGAATTACTATGAAGTGACGGGTCTAGAATTCTAGACTTCCTAACTATTTTATCTATACCTTTCTCACAAACCCCAAAATTCCGCTAGAGCGTTAGAAAAGTACTGGATAGGTAATTTATACTGGGTGCTGAGACTGGCATTCGGGCGCTCTGGGTCCTTCTTTATCCTTTCACCTAGGTATCCTAGGTTAACCTGTAGGTTTACAGAGGGTTAACCTTATCCTAATATATCCCTAGATTAGTTCTTATTTTGCATATCCTAAAAAAGTCGCTTTACACACACACACACGTTTAACTTCTCACACAACTGTTATGAGCGTGGTGGCTAATAACAGACCCTAGGTTCACACTAGGTTTTATAATAGACTAGATTTAGGCTAAGCGAGCAGTTGCGGCTGCTCATAGGTCGGTTTAGACGTAGGTTCGTGATTAGGTTCGTTATCGGAATATAGTGAGGTTTTGCGTACGGTTAAATTAATAAATCTGTTAAAGATAGATACGATAGAACGAACAGATAATATTTATCTCGTAGAAATTACTTTAGTTTTACTGGACTATCATTGTTGTTGTCAATTAAGAGTCACATATGTTTCATTTGTTACCTTAGATCTATATAATTGAAAGATATAGGATCCGATCAATTTAGTCCTATGTATGATAGTGAATATCTAAAGGTTAAAGTATCAGATTATGATATTTGATAGTTATGTATTTATTGAGATTATAGAGATCTATGGTAACTAGAATATCAAACATCTATTCACCCGAGAAAGGTTATATAGAACTTTTGATCTAAATTAAAGTTTCAAATATATTTGCTCTTAGGATCTTGACACGCCAACAATTGCGAGCATGTTAAACTAGAAAATAAGTAAAAAGAATAGAATTTACGTGGAAGCTCTGGTAATTACAGAGCAGATAGGATTAGGATTCTTGTTAGGTTAGCCGGGTAGGATTGGTTTTCTTTTATTTGGCTCAAGATCATTTAGATCTTGGTTGCTTTCCTACATTGTAATATTAGAGTCGTGAAAAGGTTAATAAGTGGTAAGAATTATCAAATTTCATCGCGAAATTTAGTTTTTCCGAGGCTATTAAGGGTTGGAGAAATTATGTCTGAGTGACCGAGAGGCCAAACAGACATACTTTCGCCGGAGTGGACTTATTAACCAAAACTATATATTTTTCTTTTGCATGTTAGTGCAAAAGGTGTCAAACCGTGACATCTTTCTCTTAAAGAGGAAATCTGCTGTCCATGACGATATAATATCCCATTCCTCGCAATACAGCAAACCAGATATATTGACTTTGTATCGCCAAGATGTATCGAGTTTACTCGAAGTAATTAGAGTCTTGTGAAAATACTTTTATTATAAGAGCTCTTCGCGATTGTCATCGCGACCAACATACCTGCTTCGCGTAAGCGAATTTATAAAATTAAATTGGTTAACCAAATATCCAAGACTCTTAACGCCTATTATCGTACTTTGTACGACATTACAACATATAATTAAGCTATAACAAACCTATGACCTAACTGGTTACAAATATAGATCCATCTATCTGATTTTCAGGAAAGGCGTATATTTTCCTTCGCTTTACGAAGTCAATTATTTGAATGATATAAACCATAACAGATACGGAAGAACAATTCTGTAATACGATTACTATTTCAATAAGGGATTAAATTACGTTATAAATAATATCTAGTATAGATATCCTCATTTTAAGCTTTTAAAATAATTTAGAGTAGAGTGAACAGCTTGGAGTATCTTATTATGTACTATAATTAAGGTTTTAAAAAAAAATATTCTAGACGATCATAGCTCATGTGATTTGAAACTCCTGTAAGTAGAAGGCCGCGGGTGTATTACTGTGTATATTATATATATAAGTAAGAGTTCCATCACAATAACACAAATCTCTAACTTACCTTGGGACTAGCTCAATCTGTGTGATTTGTTCGTAGATATTATATTATTACTAGCTGCGTCCCGCGGTGTTACCCGCGGATATAAAAAGTAGCCTACGTGTTAATCCTAATGTATATTCTCTATGTATATTCATACTAACCATCGCCTTTATAATATTAGTGTGATTTATTTAGTCATTAGTCTCGACATTATTATTTATTTATTATTCTCGAATAAGGTAACAAAGAAGTAAGGTTGCGATTCCAAGTAAAATACATCTGGCACAATTGAGCAATCGCTTACTAACAGAACGTGCCGCACGATGCACTGAATGCAGTTGAATGCAACTGAACTGCCGCTGCAACTAAAAGTGCCGCGTTTCATATCCGCCGCGGAAATATTGTGTGCATGGTTTTGAATGAACGAATGAATGAAAAACTCTTTATTGCACCAATACAAAAAAAAAAACATAAGAAGAAAGTTTTAAAATTGAAAATACATAGGTACAATAGACCTAAATTTTTTTTACTGCGTAAGTTAAATCTATGATAGGTACAATGGGCGGTTTTATCGCTTTGAGCGATTTCTTCCATACAATCGGTGAATGGAGAGGATTATAGGCACGCAAGAAATTTCGTTTTTAAACAATTTTTATGTCACTGGAAGTACATATTATTTTCTTTTTACCAAGCTGTTCCGGATTAAATTTTTTATGGAATCATATAAAAGGCTTATGAAATGGCAGAGGGAGGGGCTCATTAAACGAAGAACCGATGGCCAATGGGGCAGAGAGGTTCTTAAATGGCGGCCACTTATCGGCAAGCGCCGCGTAGGACATCCACCTAATAGGTGGTTAGACGACCTGAGCAAGGTTGCGGGAAAACGCTGGATGCCGGTTACTTCCAATCGGTCGTTTTGGAAATCCTGGGGCTATGTTCAGGGGACTTTGTGTCCAGTGGGCTTCCTGCAGCTAATATGATGGTATAAAAAGGAATTTCATGCCAGGAATTGCACCAGCATATTTTTACCATTAAGAGTGATAAATTAAGATTGAAATTAATAAACAACTCTGTGCGTTATGCATTTTTTTTCTTCAAAAATTCTTATAATATCTCGGCTCTCAAGTGTAAACCGTAGCTAAGTAAAAACCATTATAAATTCCGATCTTGACTGGTGTTACCTTGTAATATGAAACTCCGATTCAGTAGGCTTACGCCAAACGTGCACGGATTAGTTCTGTGAAAATTGGATTTTCAGAATTTGTCTTTTTTAGGGTTCAGACGAAAATTCCCTTCATGCAAAATTTACAATAAATTGTCTCTGTCCATTATACCAAACCGACAATCTCTAGATCAGACATTTTGAAAATCCTTGGAAGAAGTCTATTTCCAGTAGTGGAGGTTACGCTAAAATGATGATGATGATATATTACAAACCACCTCATTTTGTAAAAGCCTTCAGAAAAGAAGTTAAAAAAGGAATTAAACTGCGACCTCATTTTTTTAACCGACTTCAAATAAAGAGGAGGTTGTCAATTCGTTGGAGTCTTTATTTTTACTGTTTGTTCACTGGTGACTAGAAAATGCTTGGACCAATTTCGAAAATTCTTTTTTTTTGTTTGAAAGAGCATACTTGTTAGTTTGTCTCATATAAATTTTATTAATATCAGTTGTTCATCAGTTAAATTTTGGGGTTAAAGTCGGTTTTAAGTTTTGAAGAATTATAAATAAATCCTAAATCCAATTTATTTAAAGGAGCTCAGAGTTGACATATCAGCATATGAAAAGTACACTTAACTATTTAAATTTCAAATAGAAAACATACTGAGCCGTCAGCACACAGTTTCCTCTCGTCAGCTTTCAATCTAGTTTTCATGGAAATTATTTTGCCGTTTCGATTACAGTTTGATGTTTATTTATGGCTCTAACCGTAGGATGTTTTTATTGTTTCTGCATCAGTATGGAGAGGTTTGTATTACGATGCAGATACATACAACGTTTGTCTTATTTTCTTTGTAAAAAAAAGTTTGTTTTATGTGATTCGTGCTTTGTTTTTTGAGAGCTTCTTTGAACGAACGTGAGCAGTGGACTCCTATTTATACTATACTGACTATCACTACACTTATTTATCCTTAATGGAGCAGACAAAGCATTTTAGTTCTTGCGGTTCTAATAGCAGACAGAGCCCGACTTTTAGCGTGATGGGTGGCAAAAAAATGGAAAAAGATTCAAAGATTCAAATGTTTATTCAGTAATTAGATCTTTACAGGAACTTTTACACGTCAATAAGTATAATTTACGTAACGTGAAAAAGTATATTAATATATAATTTATTTTAAAAGAAAAGCTACCGATACCAGCGCTTCGTAACGACCACTGCTGAGAAGAAACGCCGAAAGAAACTCATTTTCACAGCATTGGTCGCCTACTCGCCAGAAGGGCTTTGTCATATTATTATTATTGTCTTTTAATTAATAAATACTTATAATATAATACAATGTTGACACATTATAACATGTTTTGCTTGCGAACAAGTAAACGTACATAAATAAACGTAATAAAAAATATTAAGTAGTCAAAAAAGCGAAGCCAAGCTGACCAGTCCACCCGGCGGCACCCGTTCACGAGACGCACAGTTTAGCCATCGTTAAACTCAACCATATTAGAGGGAATCCAACGACGACGACGAACAGCGTCGCCACCACAAAAGATATCATAAAACCATAATTTCATTTTCTATAAGCATAATTTTTATTTTTACCCATTCCTTCGAACGGTTTTTACGATCTGCGCGGGAAGAGACGCAGCCGGTAGGTACATTCTTAGATGGAAGTTTTTGTCTTATATACACGTATTTTTAGTAAAAATTGCTTTTTGAAAATTGCATTGGTCAAGTTGTGGAGATATGTGGTTTTGCATAGCGGTTGCGAATTTACAGTAGCGAAGAATAAATTTTCAACTATTTTTAGGCAATCAAAATAGAGTATTAAATACTCAAAATAAATAATAAAATTCGACTGGCGATGTTGAAAAATAATAGCTCAGTAAGAAAAGCATTTTTAATAAAGTCCAGGTCACCAGTTCAAGTCCCGCTCGCGTGGTATTAATCAAGATTACGTCACAATTTCACAAAAAAATGTCCTTGTCTGTCCCAAAAAGTTCCAAATAAAATACGCGAAAATCTAGACACATTTTATCCCTTATCAAACCTGTAGCTATCAGGTACAACACAATACTAGCAAATAACCCGTGCGTAAAAAATGACCCCACATAACACTGGCATTACAAAGGTACACTCGTAAACAAAAGCAATACACTGTGGACAGCGGCGTTGGGAAAATGAGGGAGTTTACGGTTATGAAAATGGGAGATGAGGAAGGCTTCAGTCAAAATATACTTTGATTTGCAAAAATGTACATACATTATACAAAACTTGCTAGTAACACAAAATGACTCCTACGTAAAAATAACCCCACATAAACCCGCATTACAATGGTACACTCGTAAACAAAAGCAATACTCTGTGGCAGTGGCGTTGAGAAAATAAAATGAGAAAGTTTACGGCTACAGGAAATAATTATGGCTTTTTTCGTAAGATATTAGCGTTTTGATAATAATGCTTTTAAATATCAGTGGGGTTCGTTAAATGCATAATGCAATACAAAGCATACAACTTATAAAAAGATACCCCTTATAACACAGGCATTACAAAAATAAAAATTCTCGTATAAGCAATAGGTACCTACACTGTGGATCCCAAAGCCACTAATTGGGAACATAAGATAGTTTTAGGTTGTAGAAGACGAGAAATAAGGATCGTTTTAATAAAAACAATTCTTTGAGTGTCAATACTGCTTCGGCAGTATTAAATATTTAAATTCGGCAGCAGTCGGTTTAAAAATAAATGAAATGTCATAGGCAAGAGAGGTGAGTACTCATAACAATTGTATCCATCTCTATTTAATCTACTCATCTATCTTATACATCTTATCATACGACAAAAGTCACATTGCTCATTACCTACCCACATTACATTACATAATCTTGTAAAAATTTGTCATCAGCTTAAAAAATATATAAAGTTGTGCTGTCAATTCAGTTCCTTGAAATTTTCTAAAATATCGGATCATACTCTACAGCTAACAGAAGCACTAGTCAACCTTGCACTAACGAGCTATATTTCCTCATAACTCTGACCTGTAACAGAGCAAATGTAGCCGAACAAAATCAGAGTTCTTTAGTTTTTCCATCAGAAGTCGAACACGCAACCTAAGGATTACTTGCAATATTGGTCTCGCCATTACCTTACTTTATTTTGTGTGTAATGCTTTAATATTTCCGACGGTGAGTGTACTTTTTCTATTAGGCTTTGTTCAGAATATATTACTCGTTTAAACGTGACCTTTTGCTTTTGTTAAAAAAAAAACAGCGTGCCTTTACACGTAACGTTTCTATTTTTTAATCCCTGACGCAACAAGAGGGGTATTAAAATTTTGAGACTGTCTGTCTGTGGCATCGTAACTCTTGAATAGATAGACCAATTTCAATACGTTTTTTTTAATGTGAAATCAAGTTTCCTCTCGGTGGTTCCTAGCTATGTTTGATGTAAATCAGTTAAACCGTTTAAATGTAACTAGGGGTGAATGCTTTAAAGTCGGGGTTTTACTAATTACTTAATAAACTTATGAAACTTTTAAATAATAATAAAAGTAGTCTAAACTCTATACGAGTAAACCTTTTCTTAGATGCGAAAGCTTTCCAACTATTTGTTGATTCCAAAATACTATCAGATCAGGTTCTTTACATGATATTGAAGAAAACTTTTCTTAGAAAACCATTTTTTTACATTCTAAAAGAAAATCATAGCAAAAAAGGAAAAAAAATCGACCTTCTACACTTTGTTTCACGATGAGACGAAGAAAAACCTTTTATTAGGCGCTAAAGCTTTCTATTTGTAGATTCGAAAAAGCAAATATTTTCTATCAGATCAGTTTCTGTAATTAGAAAAAAGGATATTAAAGAAAACTTTTCTTAGAAAACAGAATATTTTTTTCTACATTCATTACATTCCAAAAATAAATCAAAGCAAAAAAAAAATCGACCTTCCACACTTTGTTTCATGATGAGATGAACCAAAACGCAATCAAATAAACATGCTAGCATAATCATAATATTAGTAAATAAAAGAATTAGCTAGTGGACGTTAACGTTTATAGCTCTAACAATGTGGCTTTTGGTTTTTATAAAAACTTGGGTTCCGCACGATAAGGTAGATGATGGGTTTTTTCACTCGCTTCCATTATTGAACGAAGCATACACGTGTAGGGCTGCCAAAGACCGTAAAACAAATGACGTACGTAACAAGTTTAACAAATAACCACCTTTGTGCTTGTTGGACCACACTCAGAGTAATTTCGATGTTAAATTTCCAAAATGAATAATTTATTTTTCATAATACCAACGCCTACTACCAATTTTAAACAGGCCATAAGTGAACAAATTGCTTCATTCAAGCAAATGGTCAGCTCAGACACAGGGCTACTGTAATGTACATAGGGCGCACTATAAGTTTCCGGAACTGGCCACTTACATAAACAATATTTAAAAATTTATTGCAACATTTGAAAATAGGACTCTTTGGCTGTAGAATGCAGTTTGTTTCATCTGACTGTCTTTTGTTTTTACCTAGTGGCGTCATTTAAAAAATTGTGTGTCTGCATCAACATGGATTTAACTCGGGAAAATTTTCGTAGTATGATTTTCTACGATTTTAAGTGTAATTTGACAGCTCAACAGAGCATCGCTCAGCTTGAAACAGCTTTTGGCAATGAAGCACCATGCAAGACAACTGTTTATAGCTGGTTTGCAGAATTCAAGCGTGATCGTATCAATCTCAGTGAGGAATCTCGCGATGGTCGGCCGTCCACCGCTGTGACCAACAAAAACATCGATGCTGTGCGCCATATGATTGAAACAGACAGGCATGTGACCTACCATGAAATTCGCGCATCCTTAGAAATAGGCATGAGTCAAATACAATTTGTGGCCTGCACTGCCACTCCTTTTATACTTGTATTTTGTATGTACATATACTTTGTATGAATAAGTTGTAAATATTGTAAATTTTCATGAATCGCAACATACAAGCGGACATACATTCTTTTACATGTATTTAAATATATTGTCATTTATGAAAGACCGCTGCGCGCATGCGTGGCCATCAACCGTTTTTATGAAGACGGTGTCGCCACGCCTGACGTGCGGCGGCTAGTCGAGTAACTATTTTTTGCTCTCGCTTTTTGTTTTAAAATTTTCCTGTAATAAATAAATTTTAATAGGGAATTGTAAATACTTTTGGAGAGCATCATTTATCCATAACTCCGATAACATCATTCACCTTCTGTATATATAACATTTGTTTGTGCTAGTGTGAAGTGTACATAAATAAACTGTAAATAGTGATCTCCTTCTTTTCCTTCCTTCCTGTGTACATAGCTTACGCCTAGCCATAACATTTGATCATGCGCTTGGCTTAATCTTTACCCAACGCGCTTCAAATTAATCCTACACAAACATTTGGGTGTGAGAAAGCTGTGCTCGCGGTGGATCCCACACAACTTGACCGAGGCTCAAAAAACGGACCGCGTCACTTGGTGCAGTGCCATGCTTACCAGATTCAACGAAGGTGCGTCAAATTTGGTATGGGACATAGTAACAGGTGACGAAACATGTATTTATTGCTACGATCCCAAAACAAAGCAGCAATCGAGCGTATGGGTCTTTCAAGATGAGCCGAAACCAACCAAAGTGGCGCGCGTGAAAAGTGCATCTAAGCGGATGATTGCTTCTTTTTTTAATAAAACTGGACACGTGGCTACTGTTGCTTTAGAGAATCGTCGTACAGTGAATAGTGACTGGTACACGACCATTTGTTTGCCGGAAGTTATTGACGAACTCCGTAAAAATAACCGTAAACGCCGTATCATCCTGCACCACGACAATGCTAGTTTTCACACGGCCAGACAGACAAACGACTTTTTGAAGGCGAAAAATGTAGAACTCATGAATCATCCTGCATACAGTCCCGACCTGGTACCTTGTGACTTTTTTCTGTTCCCAAAAATTAAGAACAAATTACGCGGTCAACGATTTTCATCACCAGAAGAGGCTGTCGAGGAGTATGAAAAACACGTTTCAGAGGTCACCACAGAGGAGTGGCACAAAAGTTTTCAAAACTGGTTTCATCGAATGAAAAAGTGCATAGACGCCAAGGGAGATTTTTTTGAAAAACAATAAATTAATTTTGTACCTTTAATAGTATTTTTTCATATTCATTCCGGAAACTTATAGTGCGCCCCACGTATGTGACGGAAGAAGAATGAAACTCAGCTATACGAGAAATCAAACACATGCGTACTTTTTTTTACTAAATGCTGCCTGTTTTTAACTTCCGACAAAAAAGATGGGTGTTATAAGTTTGACGCCAATGCCTGTCCGTGTTACTGTAGCTCTCAAACGGATGGACCGATTTCGGTGCGGTTCTTTTTACGTGAAAGCAAATTTTTTTACATAAAAACTGTGATAAAAATTGATAATTTTTTTATTGCTAATGTTTAGTTTAAAGTTTATAATATAAAGTTTTTTTATTTGCCAGGCAAATAAACTGTAAATTAACTTTGATGGAAATATTCATAGCACAAGTACGCGCGGGTTAACATACTCAACTTTAGAATAAACAACATAGAAGGGATATACCTGTAATAAATCGAACCACGGGCTATATAATAGATCACTATAGTATAGTGAAATTAAAATAAAAGTCAATAAGCAAAAAAAATTAAACAACGGGTTGCACTCAGGGAGTGCCGGCAGAAGTGAAAACTTGAATATTAACGTTATGCATTTTTGATATTTTGGAATGGTTAGGGAATAATTTTGCACGAATTGCTTTAATTATTAGTATAAAAGTACTATCTACTACTAGTAAGTATGTGGTAGAATACAATATTTATTTATTTATTTACAGCGTGCTACGCGCAAGCGCCCTGCGCCGCCTAAACGAAACAGCAGACGCAGGCATACATTTTCGCCGCGCCGTAGAAAGAGAGGGGGATACTTCCTCTATTACGCCGCGCCGGCTGTCTACGCTCCATCCGTCTTACGAATCTGTGTCACGTGTCCTGACGCGAGTTTCCTGACGCGAGTTTTTTACCCATTACAAAAAAGTGTACAACGCCGCTAAAGAAGTTTTCACTTCAAAAAAAATTTGGCATTTGGTTGGTTAAATTGATATTGCGTAAAAATATTTTATCCCTTTTTTTTTTCGGAGGAAAGATCCCTGTTACGGATACCCGTCAGCCTGCGGGGGAGGCTGTCGGGTTATGTGGGACTCCACGCCAGAGCGACGTGCCTACCCACTAAAAAACCTCCGGAGTTCCATCTCAACCGCTTTTGCCGGGGACACGGGAACGGAAATACAACCGCGAACCCCGGCGCGGCTGGCCGCTAAAGCGGCCCCTCCTCGGGGACATCTAAGCGCCCCCCCCACTCACCAAGTTGGCGCGTCCGGAACTCACGGACGCGCCGTACCTCCTCGGGCCAATTGAAAGGCGGCAGACTCCCACGCAGTCCACCGCCTGTGGACCCATGGGAGCCAGATAAACCGGCTCCCAGCGGCGGAGAAGATGATAGGCTCCGCCGCCTGCCTCTCGCCGCAAACGCGGTGCGGCACCGCTCGGTCGCGGAGGATAGGGAGAGCGGCAACGTAACACCGACACTCCTCCTCCTCCGCGACCGATCTCCAACCACAGCCACGGCGGTGTGGCCCCGCCTGAAGCGCCGGGAGAGCAGTAAAACATTCCTCTCCCAGCGGCCCCACAACGGGTGGGGGGAGAACTTCCCACTCCCCCGCAGCCCCATTGGGTGCATCCCTACAGGCTCAAGGCCGAAGCCGAGCCCGCGGGAGCGCCCCTCCCCCGGGTGGGGGGAGATCTTCCCACTCCCCCGCCGCCCCAATGTGGGCGCTCACTGCTGGTAGACGACCGCAGGAGCGCCCCTCGCGGGTTCCTCTTAGCTTCCCCGTGGCTCGAGGCTACCACGGGTACTGAGCCCCCCCGGTACGACAAACAACGACAAACCGGGAACCCATTGGGGGGGACGGAATTTTATCCCTGTGCCAACCCTACAAAGTTCGTTTAGGAAAAATGAAGGAAGGACAGAGTTAATTCGGCTAAGTATACACTCGATGCCGTCCGTTAACATACATGTTTATGTATGAGAGCCGTTTATCGACCGGGTGTAATGTATGGCCGACTGTTAAGTAGGATCAATATCATAGGTACCTACGCTGTCAATGCAATATTGTACTCGAAAGTTAATAGGTGTAAAGTAGTTTTAAAAATCATGGCAGTTATTTTAGATATGACAATTTTGAATTTTTTTTAACTAAAATACTTTATTTTGAATAAAAAAAGCAAAAATAAATTATATATTTTTGAAACGTGCTAATTGAGACCTTTCACTTAATACCCTAGTCAATATCAATATTTTATCCTCTTCACTATGGCATACACGCTAACTTTTCGGTGGTTTTGGAAAAAAGAATGTCATTTATTAAATAAATTCCTCTATCCATATACGTAATCCAAATTTGTGTATGACATATGATAAAAAAGTTGTGAAAATTATTTTCAACCGAGACCATGTAGTTACGCCCGTTCATATCTGTCACGTGACCCCGATGAACTCGAAATCTAGCCGGCCGGCGGTACTACTAATTGACCTCATGATTTTACTTTCGAGTTTTAGTCAACATATTTTGTTTCTGAATTTTTATTTTGACTAGCTAATTAGGTCTTACTAACGATCCTTATGAAGTGGCCTTCGCCTAAAAAACCAATGAAAAATCAATAACATGACACGTATGATAAAACAATAGGGTAGTATCCAGGGTCAAAAATAAATTATTCTGTACTGATAAGAAAATAATGATTCACAAAATAGTGTCACTTTCTATAGATCATATCAATTTTGAACGTGATTTTAGATTTATTAATGCAGAAAAACTGATAATAGGAGCGCTATTTGACTCCAAAAAACTATGACGTCACGCCGTGCTATTTCATACAAATTCCATAGACGATGTTTGTTTTGACGTTTAGAAAAAGTTTCTGATTTGACTTGTTGGAAACTAGCGGATTCCCTTGCCTATATGGAATGAAAGCAGAATTTTTAAATTACTATTTGATAGTTTATTTATATTTTATTTTATTTATTCGACGACCTCGGTGGCCAAGTGGTCATCATGCCAGGCTGTCACTCTGCAGGTCCTGGGTTCGATCCCCGGTCAGGTCAAGATGGAAGAAGATCTTTTTCAGATTGACCTTGATCTTGGATGTTATGTTATGTAATACTTTATTGTACACCAAAAATAACAATAATCAAAAAATATATGTTTTTTTTTATATTGTTTTATGCAGATGTTTATTTATATATAAATTTCTTATAAAAACATAGCACCGCTGAGTTAGTATCTCCTAACACAAGTTTCGAACTTACTTTGGGGCTAGCACAATCTGTGTGATTTGTCCGTATATATTTATGTTTTGACTGGTTTCTCAGGTTAGGTAAGCTGTGAATGTATCGCAAACATAAATATGGGGTAGGTGGGTTAATTATCCCCCAATTCGTCGCAGCGCCGCTTACAGTTGCGGGGTGACATTGATTGCGACGTGTGGTGTTCGCAATTAGGCCTTTTCAATCAACCCCCGATTTCACGTCACACAGGGCTGCTTCTTAGTAGCTAGTACTTTTATATATCAGATTTTTAATAAGGAGGAAGTTTAAAAGATGCTTCAATAGAAAACAAGCTGAAAAACCATCGTCTTACGTGGTATGGCCACCTTATGAGGAGGGATGCCGAACATCTGGCTAAGAGGATGGTCCATTTAGATAGAGGGCTGCAGAGGGATGAGAAAGACGTGTAAAGAATGAGTAAGGGCAGATATGAATGAACGAGAGGCTAGTGAAAGTATGGTTAATGACAGAAAGAAGTGGAAACAGTTGACATACAGAGCCGAAAAATGATGAATTTATATAAGAAGAATATTCATAAGAGAACTTAGGTTATTGACATAGCCAAGCGGATAAGTTAATTGAAATGGCAGTGCGGGGCACAAGCGCGAAGAAGCGATGACCGATGGGTTAGAAAGGTTCTCGAATGGCGGCCACGTACCGGCAAGCGTTGCAAGTTTTCATTCCTGACGGGGTAGACAGGGCCCAGGGACGCAAGAGTCAAAGGCCACGATTAGCGTGATATTGAGGATGAGGATGTAAAAAGGGAATTAAAATGGTGATAGGTTGCTGCCACATCACTTTATTCAATTCGCTCGATTTGCGCGGCGAGAGAAACAACTTATAGTTACTACGTTCTTTTTAATGTACTCGTAACTAGGCTTTAATTGAATTTCCGTCGATAATGCTTACAGTATTATTCCACTCAAACTCAAATGTACCTAAAAGACAATTTAAAACCAAACTATAAAGCGTTCTTCTCATTATTCCTCTTTAGTGGGGTCAGTATACCATGTAAGTTGCCTTCATTTTTGTCTATCCTCCGTTATCTCAACCGTTACATTTTTATTAATAATACTGGATTTTACCACATGTTCTTCCATGTTTTATTTACTCTTTGTGCCTGTTTAATATACAAAGTGGATAATATACTAGATAAATAATACGTTAACGGGGTAACTGGAAAAAAAGGGGCATCTCGAAAAATAAATCGACATTCGCATTGAAATTTCGTGTCAGCTTAACAATTAAGCGTGTGAAACTTTATTTATTTTTTGCATTGGTCTCATAGAAAACACTGTTTATATTGGTAAGTTTTGGCTACCAGAAGGCCGCCGGGGTTGGACAATATTTTTGCTGCATGAAAAGCTTGATACAGAGATGAGTGAAAAAATAGAGAAGGTCAAAGATAATATAATTACTAACGTAACAGATACTCAACGCCATAGAAACGATTGGGGGCCCAAAAGTAGGCAAAACTGGAGTTGCCGGTAGGCACACAGATAGCAGCACACACGACTGGCAAAAAAGTGGCAAATTAAGTGTTGAATAAAAATATTTTTCGCATTTCGTAAAACTCGTATTTAATAAAATAAAGGACTTCTCTATTTAAATAAAAACTTATAGCGCCATCTAGTGACAAGGAAAACAAATAATAATGTTAAGAATGTCTAGAAAGACCTTTAAACTATTTTATGAGTAACCTTTGAAATTATTACTAATAGTCCGTCTAGTTTTAAAACTGTTTTTCGCCAAAAGTGGCCACTTTTGGCGAAAAACAGTTTTAAAACTAGACGGACTACCAATATTACTTTCAAAGGTTATTCATAAAATAGTTTAAAGGTCTTTCTAGACATTTATACAAATCAAATTTTTAATTATCACCTTATTTAGTTTTAAACAATTTATTTCAAATGAGGGCGCCACTTTAGCTACCACTTCATCTTAATAAGGCGAAGGGTAGGCATCCCTTTGCCCTGCAGTAGGTCATAATACAAATAGGCTAAAAAAATATGGTAAGTTGCCTGGTTTCTCCTAAGATGTAGAGCTAGTTATCGCCTTAAAATTCGATATTTTTCTGAACGATCACTTCTTAAGCCCCAACAAAAAAAAGGGGTTTTATAAGTTTGACGCTATTGTTTGTCTGTGTGTCTGTCTCTCTGTGGCATCGTAGCTCTCAAAGGGATGGACCAATTTCAATGCGAGTGTTGCTACCTGAAAGCAAGTCTTTATTTATTAACTTCTGTATAGTTCTACTACTACTGTATAGTACTACTACATACTGTATACTCGTAGTTTAATGCATGTATAGTTTAAAGTGAGAACGTGAAGCTTTTTTACGCATATTAGCTAAAAATGGCCGTTTTTCGCAGAAGAATAACTTCACGTTCTTTCTTTAATCTGTAAACAGTAGGTCATAAAATATTTTGAAGGGTTAGGCTAGGGCTTGATCAAGACAAAATTATTTATTTAAAATGAGGGCAACACGGGACCTAGAAAAATTCACGTATTTAAAGATACAATAAGGAAAAATAAGTTAAAAAAAAAACGCTACGTTTGACAACCCTAGAGTACAGGTCTCATATAAAACCGGCTTTCAGACGTAAATTTCGCAGTCAACAAATTACACGAGTAACGTGTTATAATTAAGATTAGATCGGTATAAACATATATGTTAACTAGTCCTGATTTCTGGAACACCTAGTGTCTGAAATATTCTGGACTTAACTATTTGCCTCTTGAAATTATCCTGTAGTTTCGAGTTACTTACGAGTATATTACTTAATATATTCAGGAGAACAAAAGTCACAGACATAGCCCAGTAGATTAGCTCGTTGAAGTGACAGTGTCAGGAAACATAGCGCAAAGAACCGTTGGCCGATAGGTCCAAAATTTTTCTTTTGGAACTGTTATCTGAATTTCAAGACATCATCATGGGGGGAGAAAAGGTGGAAAAAGGAATCAAAATAGTGACGTGTGACTAGCCACATCGCCCAGTAACATTCGCATTTTTACCAATACCTCGATCAGATCTTACGTTCTGCATTTCCATGCAGAACGTAAGATCTGCATGGGAATCCGCAACTTTTTTTTTATGTTTTATAAGACGGCAAACGAACAAGCGGGTCACCTGATGGCAAGTGATCACCGCTGCCCATGGACAACTGCAACACTCATTTTTAATTTTTTTCCCGTCTAGCATGGAAGAATAGACAAAAAATACCGGCAAAGTGCGAGTCAGAGTAGCGCACAAAGGGTCCATTATCTATAAAAAAATCACGTTTTTTCATGGGAGCCACACTAAATATTTATTATATTCTGTTTTCAGTATTCATTGTTATAGCGACAACACAAATACATTATCTGTGAACAACTGTCTAGCTACCACGGTTCATGAGATATAGCCTGGTGATAAATAGACGTACAGACAGACGGACAGCGGAGTCTTAGTAATAGGGTCCCGTTTTTATCCTTTGAGTAGGGAACCCTAAAAGGCAAAAGCGTACGTAAACTTCATCTTCACGCGACCTTTGGTATTCGTGATTGAAGTCCATATCGATAGGTCTAAATTACCTTATTTAGGAACAAATAATAAAAACCCATTTCTGCGATACCTGATATTTATCCTACAACTTGACCTTTAGTTTTATTCTACTTCAACAGAAAAGTCACTCCAAAAGTACAATCGCCAACAAAGCTTATTAGTTTAACGTTAGCGTTTGTACTTCAATTTCCTTTCTGTTACTCAACCAACAATAAACCCTTTGAAAAGACCGCCACAATGGCTCGGTGACAAGGAATTATCGCTTTGCCCCCAAAACGTTAGAGCACAATAGATTTTGCCAAAGGCTTTTTTTCGCGAATGTACGGTTAATGACGTTTGATACATGTTCATACTCATTGGTGGGTGGATGGACTATTTATAACCGAGAACTAGGTTAAACAAAGATAAGAGAAAATATATAGTTTTTTTTTTTATAAATCTTTTGTTACTTAAAATGTTTAGTTTAGAGGACAGCCAAAGTTTTGCTTAGGTACTAACTTTCTTTATCGTTTTAATTTGGCCTCCATTGGTCTCTATAATGAATGATATATCGTAATTTTTTTCTTTTAAGTGGCCAATACTGATGTCAGATTTTTCAGGCTGCCTCGAGGCATCTGACATGGCTTGACGACTGCCGTACTAACGGCTTATACGTGCCTTTCGAAGCACGCAGGAGCTCGAAATTTTTATCCACTTATGGTCACTCATCACCCATCCAAGATCACGCTCTATATCGCTTTACTTGTAGAAGCGCTAGTAATAAGCACTCTCGCCGGACCACCGAGCTTCTCAAATCTTTTAACGCGTTTTTCGTTGCACCCTCAGCCATGCTTAAGACTTGGGGATGCGCTTTCCCCTTTTTCTTCTTCAAATCCAATCTAATCCAACTAAATCATGTATGTGGCCCTAGCTGACAACCGAAGCCTGCGCCGTACAATTATAATTGCGAAAGTGAGTTTGTATATTTGTTTGTTAACTCTTTACGCTTCAACCACTGAACCTATTTTGATGATATTTGGTATGGATATAGTTAAGAACCTAGGGAAAGACATAGGATAGGTTTTATCCCGAAATTACTTCGAGGAGCAAAGCCCACGGGCACAGCTAGTATAATATACATGTTAATGACAAAAGAAACCAAAGACCATTGGAAATCGAGATGAAATTTTGGTCCTATTCTAGGCCCTGGAAGCCACAATGCGTATACTCTGACTGTACTTTTACACATTAGGTATAGAGCATAAAGACATGTACTGTATCACTTTAAAAAAAAATATAGTATTTAGTGCCACGAATAAATAAAAGGTGCCGAAAATATTATCCAAAATAAAAATGTACGGTAAGCACGCGGTGTTTTAAAATTTAAAAATATATATAAAACACTTCCACGAACACTTTAAAAAGTGATTTAAAAGAAAGACTACTCAAGTGCACTCTTGTAGGATCAGGCAATTAATGAAAATTTAAAAAACCAGGCGTTGTTAGTTGATTACAGTAAAACTTTTAAAAATAACATGTAAAAGAAAAAATCAGATTTCCTTGGTGGGCAATGCTTTTCGATGTAACTTAATATTGTTCAATGTTGAAATCTCAATCTGTATCCTGGGTATCGAGATCAGGGTCAGGACTTGAGGTGATTATACATCCAATCCACGTAAATATTTTTATTTTAAAAATTCAAAAGGTAATCAAAAATAAAAGGCTAGAAAGAAAAATAGACAAACTTGAGCTGAACAGTTCAACTTAGTTAAAATTGAAAACTATATGAGGAAAAGAAGCCATAAAATCCTTTAAGACTTACCCGGGATAAAAACGACAATCTACAGAAAAGATATGAATCATCAGAACAAAATATATGATTTTTTTATCAAAATATATACTTGCAAGTAATATTAGCAAATCCTGTACGGATATATATGTATATACCAATCACAATTCCATAATACTTCTAGCAAAGAGAATTCAAATACTTCTAGGGGAAATCAATTCAATATCTATATAATTTCAAGTAACATTCTCTATTGACAGGATTCACTTCAGCAGGAATCAATCTTTCGAAAAAATTCAAAATCGGATAGAAAAGAAACAAAGACAATTTTGGATAAAAAAATAAAGAGGTTGTAACATTTCAAAAAAAAATGTAGAGAATAAGTACCTATTTATGCTCATATGATCGAATACTACGGTATTGTATAAGTATCATAAAAAACCCGGCCAAGTGCGATTCGGACTTGCACATCAAGGGTTCCGTACCATCATTTAAAAGTCATGTTTGGTGTATGAAAACCCCATTTAAAAATTTTTGTTTTTCTATTTTATAACTTAGCGGCAACAGAAATCCATCATCTGTAAAATATCACGGTTCATGAGATAAAAGCCTGGTGACAGACAGACAGACGGACAAACAGACGGACAGCGGAGTCTAAAAATAGCTTCTACTCACGTGCATATGTTCTTCTTTTTAGGGTTTCGTATACCCACAAACAGTATCCTATTACTGAAACTCCGCTGTCCGTATATCCGTCTATCTGTCCGTCCGTTTTTCTGTCTGTGACGAGGATATTTCTCATGAACCATGAAAAGCGACAGTTATAGTTTTCACAGATGATGTATTTTTGTAGCTACTAAAAACAGAATGAAATAAATATTTAAGGGGAGCTCCCATACAACAAACGTAATTTTTATAGATATAATGGTACGGAATCCTTCGAGCGCGAGTGTGACTTGCACTTGGCCGGGTTTTTTTTATCTTTTTTTTGCCTGCATCTTGCAGCAAGATTCTTATTCTTATCAAATTAAAAGGATATTTTAAAACCGAGGCGACATTACAAACTACTTCCTGCCTGCACTGAAAGGCATGAACTCCAAAACACTTTAAAGGAAATTGAACATAGTGCCATCGTAGATAAGATCAATGTTCGTTTGGTAGTTTTTGCAAAGAAAGTTGGGTAAGGTAATGAAAGGACCACAAGCGGCGAACAAATTGCTTTCAGACGACATATAACATTAGGATGAGACATGCCTGTATCTAACGTGTGTATAGATTATGTTTACTTTAAAGATTGTACGTTAAAATGAAATTTAGGAAGACGTTTTCACCCAGGAGTTAGGAAATGTGGTGCATTTGAAGTTACTTTGGAAGTAGTCGCAGTTTTATAAAGTTTTTAAGCAGCATATTTGAACAAGCGAGCGAAATGAATGTATGTAGTTCTCTGAGTCGACTTGAACAGTTTTGCATTTGTATATATGTATCTATGTATGTATATGTGTTTGTTCGACGATAACTCGATTATTTTTGACAAGAGCTTAATCAAATTGGGTAGAGTTATTGGTGTAGCCAATAGAATTCTCACGTTCGAACATGAGCTAAATCGGTCAAGGGGTTGCTGAGAAATGGAGTTCGCAACATCATAGTTTGAGGCAAACTACAGTATACGATGTTTTTTGTCAGAATATTCCTTTGAGGACCTCCGTGGCGTGTAGTGGTCACCATGCTAGTCCGCCACCCAGAGGTTCCGGGTTCGATCCCCAGTCAGGGCAAGTTAGAAAATAGCCGTTTTCAAATTGCGCTGGGTCTTGGGCGTTTATCTTAATATGTGTTTGTTATAAAATATAGTAGATATTAGTATCCGATAGCACAAGTCTCGAATTTACTTTGGGGCTAGCTCAATCAGTGTAATTTGTTCGTATATATTTATATTTCTAACGCCTGCTGGATGGAACTCAATCCATTTGATTGGTTTTTTTTTACCCCGTATAATGTCAGACACTTCCGAACTCTCAAGTATTATTAGGCTAATTACTCCTACCATGTTACTTCTAAGACGCAAGTGACTCTCTCGTTCATACTACCAGCGAGAAACTTCTATCCTGTAATACACGTAATAGGTCACACAAGTTCAGCTACTGTTGAAGTCGAAGTTGTTACGGAAGCGGTGGATAATTTCAGAGCTGCTATGCGACGCGAAGCAAGTATCAGTCATTTGTGTCTTCACAGTACCTCTTTCAGCGGCTGTCGTAAGAATCGACTAAGAATATATTCCCAAATAAGGTTGACATCAGACCAGCGAGTAGGTTAATTACAAACAATTACTTTAAATTTTTCTGGCTTATTAACTCTTCGTTTCGCATTATCTTCGGTAGATAATTGACACGCATAAAGCGTAATAAGTTAAAAAAATGCATTTCTCGTACAAGCTTTTATTGTGCGGTACGGGATAAATGTAATAAGCCCAAACTCGATAAGGGTTGCGTCGTTCCGTCACAAAGATCCTATGACTACCGTCTAGCTCCATTATCAAATCGGCTTCACGTCTTCATAATATTACATTATCACGCGGAATATTTTTGCTCAATCAGAAACCGGATGGTGGAGAAATTTACAAACACGACAGGTGAAACTAAATAAAATATTTAAAAAAAAAAACTTGTTAAGCGTTGGAAAACGCACCCCAAACTCCAAAGCAACACAGCTATGGATGCACTGGGAACGTGAATAGATGAGTCGATACAACAATTGACAATCAGGCTAGTGATAATTACTTTTATAGGGGTTTTAGGCATTGAAGATACTTACAAGCTTAATGCGTGTTAAAAGAATAGGAGACGGTGGAGAAGTTCGGCGTGCGGAGTTGAACATGTGATAGCTCAATTGGTAAGTGCCTTAGTCGTATCCAACTAAGGTCTCTAGTCCAATCTTCACTCACGTGGTATTTTTTTTACATTCCTCAATTCATTATTTAGTTTGAGTACTTTAGTGATAAGTACTTCCACTTACTAGTCATATTGATAAGGAATTTCTATCCTGTAATACACGTAATAGCAAGGACACACAAGTTCAGCTACTGCGGGAAGTTGAAGCAGTTACGGAAGCAATGGCTAATTTCAGAGCGGCTATACAATTTCAGTTATATTATAGTACTCTGAGATATACAACGTTGAAGCAAGTATCAGTCATAGAATGGCATGAATTAAAGCGTAGTGGTCTAGTGGTTTAAGAGACCAAACGGTCCCGGGTTCTATCAACCTGTACCTCTGAGTTTGTAAAAAAATCTGATTCATGTACTGTCATTTTCATAGACCACAGTAAAAATCACTTAATTTAGCGGCTATCTGAATTTTTCGGGGTCCAGTGCTGTCTCCATTTTAAATAAATCATATTGAAGGAAACGGAAATATCATTTAAATTTTGCCTTGATCAAGCCCTAGATAACCCTTCAAACTATTTCATGACCTACTGTTTTCATTTCAAAGTAAGAACTTGAAGCTTTTTTTAGCATTTTTGCGTAAATGGCCACTTTTGGCAAAATTGCTAAAAATGCTTAAAATAGATTACTTACGTTTGGGTTGAACTTGCACGAAAGGGTTCTATTTCACCATGCAAATACGCCAGATTAAAGAAGTTCCTACTATGTTATGTATGTTTTTTTATTTTATTTTATAATATACATTCATAAAAAATTACATAAAACTACAATACTACCAATTTGAAACTCTGTGGTGAAACACCAATCGATCACCAAATAGCTCGTCGCAAATGGACACGGATCGGCCACACGCTTAGGAGATCCCTCCTAAGCGTGTGGCCGATCCGACTCACATTCCAAAGCAGGCACTGGAATGGACTCCTCAGGGCAAGAGGAAGCGTGGTCGACCAAAGCAGACCTGGCGACGGTCGGTAACAGCGGAAATTAAGACAATCGGGCTATCTTGGCCTGAAGTAAAGCGCGTTGCTCAAGACAGAACGAGATGGAGAAGTACTGTAGCGGCCCTTTGCCCCACCCAGTGGACAGTACAATAGGTCAAGTCACTACCAATTTAGGAGCTGTGATTATTGTTTCAAAATTGTAAAAAATCTACACTGCTTCTTAATTAATAACTGAATACTCGTATATGACGATTTTCACCAAATGTAAATTTCTAGCGACCGTTTCTATAATAAATTTCATCTCCCAAATTGATTGAAGTGGATTCTTAAAATAGGAAAGCCGAACAAAAGCATAGCAATTATGAGGAGCGCCTTAAGAAGCTCGCGGATCAAAGTTTTAAGCTTCCATTTATATAATAGGAACTCCGTTCAGATCGCTTTCAAGTTAGTGATTCCTTTAATTTCCTAGTAAGCAAGGACCGTTTAATTTATTTGTTAACCGTCGTATTTATTAATAACCGGCTAAATGCGTGTCGGGTTACGCCTAGAGAAGGGTTTCGTAGTTGCAAATTCCAACTTTGATCAGTTCAGGACTAAAAGTCTAAAGAAAACTAATTTTCTATTGAATTTGTATGAAATTTTACTTTATCGAGTACATTTTAATAACATACAATAACAATAACATATAACTCTTTGATTTGTAAGCCTTACTTTGCTCCGAGATTTCCTTTAAATTTTGTTATACATACTCGAACTACTGCTGTGAATTTTTTTACGTGGACCGTATTTGTATATATAAAAAAATCACAGCCGTTTAGTAGGTAAAGGGGGGACACTTGACTCTAACAAAAATTTACACTATAAAACCAAATATTTTAGAAACGGATCCCTCAATCGCAAAACGGTATTCACAAGCTTATTTGCAATATTTTTGAATGATCTTTTTATCGATACCCATCGTGTAGGGTCAAGTCAAGAAAAAAAAGTGACTCCCACTTTATATGCACGGTACCAAGCCAAAAAAAAAAATTGTCGTGCTTTTATTTTTCCGCTTCGTCAGGATGATTTATAACCTTATAATAACAGTTTTCTAGAGTATTTTGAGTAGAACCGCGGATAGACAGACAGACATGACGAAACATAAGGGCTCCATGTTTACTACGGAACCCTAAAAATCTGCTCTTCCTCATCATCTTATTGCGTTCTCGGTTGCATCCTCGGCTGTCCTGCTTCGGAGACCGCGCTTGCCCGTTTCACTTTCCCGTTCTTCCGTTTTAAACTTTCCCATTATTTCTTCTCTGAATAAAATATACTTGTCAATGGTTTAGTTACCCTGCCAAGACCATGCAAAGTTAATAAATTTAGCTATAGTCTTATACCGGCCGCCTACTTGAAGTCAATCCTTTTTGGGAATGCCTTAGTGCAAAAAGGTTTATATTTCAACGATTCAAATATTTATTCAGTAATTAGACCTTTACAGGCACTTTTACACGTCAAAAGGTATAGTTTACGCTACGTGTAAAGTATATTAAAATTGAATTTATTTTTAAAGAAAAGTTACCGATACCAGCACTTCGTAACGACCACTGCTGAGAAGAAACAGGACGACATGAACTATAGTCTTATTCTTAGCTGGAAACAACATGCGCTAGTCAAAACTGACAAAAATCAGCTCTTCTCAAAACTGACAATACAATATTACAATATATGCGGTTTTTCCCCGAATCCGTATCTTGATTATTAATTCGGCATTTCAAACTAGTTATAAAACATTTTAGTAAAATCATCCAGTCAGCTAAAATATTATTAATAATTATATTAGCGTCAAACTTATAACACCCTTTATTTTTTGTCGGGGGTTAAAAGTCCGACAAGCCCTGTATAAACTACATGTTTATTCATTCAAGTGTAGAAAATGTCACTGTAGCGTCAAAACAAACATTTTGTATAGGATTTGTATGAAATGAAAACTTATGACGTCATAGTGTCTTATAGCTAATACAATTACATAACTAGTACAATTACAGTACGCGCAAAATAACTCGGCGGCTCTGAAATTTCGCGCGGAACGCTACGCAGTAGATGAATACAGGAGTGCGCGGGACGGTGCGCCGGGCGTCAGCTACCCCAACTTGCAGCTAACTTCCGAGCCGCCAAGTTATTTTGCGCGATCTGTATTTTGTTAAAATCACATTGAAAATAGATGTAGGTAATCATGACTAGTAAAAATTGTTTTGTGACGTTTTATTTTCTTAGCAGTAACCAAATAAATTATTTTCGACCCAGGAAATTACCACGCCATTTTAAGTATTACGCTTGTACCATTTTTGACGTGAAAACGTCTTATAATTCGATGGAGCCGGCTGCACGCACAAAAATACATGACTCATGCGGCGTTACCTCGCTCTGAGGCCTTCCATTTAAGGCTTGAAGTGCAAGCGAGAGCGCGTAACGAGCGACAAAGAGGCACAATCGGCCTCCGCGTTCGGTATTTCATCAGTATTTTCTTATGACGTTGTCACGTTCAACTATTGTCAGTAAACCGACTTTACAGACAACCGTTTGTTTTAATAGCTTCGTCACTTCACGGAATTGTTTCCTATTGATAATTACTATCTGATTTGATGTCGTTTAATCATAATTAATAAAATACTCAAAAAATTAGCTAGCATCTTCTAAACTAAAGAGAGAAAAATTTAGGTTCAGATTCTAAACCAATGTTTAGGTGATAGATAGTATTTGAGAAAAATAATTCTTAAATCAATTAAGTAATACTTTGACGACTTATGTATATTAAAAGGAATCCGCTTTTTGCTTATTTTCAAAAAATTTTAACATTCAAAAATGCCAGTATCTGGTTTTGATTTCTGAACGGTTGACTTAATTGTCAGGAATGATTCATTGTCAACGAAATTATAACACTTGACATTTGATATTTTCAAATATTTGTAGGTGCGTTCACCATAGTGAAATATTTGAAGGTGCGTTCAAAAAATTATTTTTGTTTTACCTTTTGTTTAATGAGCTTTATAAGGGGTGCACTTTTGGATTTTCCAAACTTACTTTTTAACTATGTTTTCATTTAAGTTTAGTAAATGTCACTGTAGAAATGTAGTAAAATACACTGTGGGTAGAGTTTATGAAGTACAAACGATATATCAAACTACTGTGCATGAAATTTGCTGCTTTTGAAGTTTAACATGCTTTATTGCAAAGTTTATTCAACTTGAAACATTCTTTATAACTTTATGCATGATATTTAAAGTTGGACGTTCGAATATTACCTAATGATACATTCAACAATTCGCTCGATTACAACAAGTCAAATCAGATACATTGCGACATAAATAAGTTGAACAAAAATGTCGGTTGTACAAATTCTCGGCACGTAGGTTGAACCAAAATGGCGGTTATCAGCGCAGGTACATAAATTGCGCCGATGACCGCCATTTTGTTCCATTTACGTGTCGGGAATTTGCCTACAAATACTTTAAAGTCCGCCATTTTTGTTCAACTTATTTGTGTCGCGCATTTTTCTAAACGTCAAAACTCAAAACAAACATTTTCAATGGGATTTGTGTGAAATAAAAAAGTGTGACGTCATGCTTTTTCGGAGTCAAATATATAGAGCTCTTTATATCAGTTTTTCTGTATAAATAAATCTTAAATCCTGTTGAAAATAGATAGGATCAATGAAAAGTGACACTATTTTGTGACATTTAATTTTAAAATCTCCTGAACAATTTATTTTTCACACATTCATCTACCCAATTATATCAATAAATAAATAATAATCAGGAGAAACTAGTGGTAATGCTGGCAGCATTCTGGCCGTGGCTGCAGGAAAAATAACTGCCTTGCCATTTTTATGTATCAATGCTTAAAGATATAGATTTTTAAAAAAAATATTAAACCCCAAAAAAAATCCTACATTCTAATTAAGTTAGTATTATTCTCACTATCGCACCACTTATTTATTATTATTTTTACTTGCCAATCCTGTCACCCAAAGGTAGCCTGTAAGAGATTGCCTTGGCGATAAGGCCACCTATTGTACTTACATCTGATTAACCTATGTATTCAAATGTTATATTCATGTGTTTTAGTGCAGTAAAGTGTTTTTTACTTTTGCTTTACATTTATCATACATAAATAAGCACTTACAATACATTATAATACAAATACATTAATATATAAATACATTATCAGAAATGCTTTTATAAAAAGAACAACATCGAGGTACAAGAGGCGCCGAAACAATCTCTTACAGGCAACCAAAAAGAGAAGAAATGCGAAATATATAATAAGACTAGCTGAGCCCCGCGGTTTTACCCGCATAAAAGTAGCCTATGTGTTAATCCATAGTTTCAGCCTCCTGTATGTCAAATTTTATCAAAATTGGTCTAGCCGTTTGCGCGTGAAGAAGTAACAAACATACACACACCCACACTCACTTTCGCCTTTATTATAATATTAGTGTGATAACATGTAGCGCAGTTTGATTTATTTTGACTTAATATAGCATAAATTAAAAAACCGGCCAAGTGCGAGTCGGACTCGTACATGAAGGACCCTTCATTTACTTAAGTTTCATTTACTTAAGCTGAACAGTTTCAAGTATATACAACATGGAAGGGACATACCCGTAATAAATCGAGACACGGACTATACCAGATCACTATAGTGTAATGAAATAAAAATAACAGCTAAAACACCAAAAAAAATTCTACATCTCCATACAAAAGTGTGCAGCCACCCTGGCAATTTGTATGGGAGTGTCGATTATTTTTTGTTGGTATTTTAATTTCATTATGCTAAACTCATCTAGTATAGCCCGTGGTTTTATTTATTACGGGTTTATCACTTCCATACGGGTGTATAAACAAAGTGCCTGTAGGGGCCGTAACGTGAACTTAGTGTTCTGGGGAGATCACTTGCTCCAAAACACAGATTCCTCTTATATTAGCATGGGCAGTGACCATCTACAAATCGCAGGGTTTGACACTGCCAAAGGTAGTTGTAGATTTAGGAACTCGTGAGTTAGCAGCGGGATGTTCCTAAGTTGCCCTCTCTCGCTCTCGCCGGCTAGCAGACATAGTCCTGGATAGCGTTGAAAAAAGCGCGGAAAATTCCTCGTTTTTTTAAAAGTCCTTCGTTTTTTTCCAAGTTTTATTCGAAAGTTTGAAGAAAACTATATATGTAATTTTTCATGTTTTTTATCAATAAAACAGAAAAAACGGGAATCTTCGAAAGAAACAGAAAAGTATTGATGTTTTTTTCACACAATATTTTTATTGTCATGCGCTCATTCCGTTCCGGCCCACATTTAGTTCACCCCCAAACTCCCGAGACTGGTGGAGAGGATTTTGTCAGTCTAAACTACTCATGAGTGTTGCAACAAGGTTATTGAGTGTTCCGCCATCGTCTGCAGCATCTGTAAGAAACTGGTCTATATTTGGTCGAACGCATACAAGAGACAGGAATCGTCTTCTTCCAGAAAGACTAGATAAACTTGTATATGTTATATCAAATTTGCATTTCATGCAATCTAATGAAAGAGAAACATTTGAATGTGTGCTTCGTAATACTGATTCTTCAAACAGCGACAGTGAGGTCTGATTAGTCAATACTGAGCAAGATTTAATTGTATTAAAAAGTATATAGTAATAAAAACTTGATTATTTCAATCGTTCTTTTTTTCAATTTTTCGATATTTTCCGAAAAATTCCGAAAGTTTTTTCAGGAATATTTCAATGCAACATACGAATAAAAAGGGTAAAAAACGAGATATCGTTTCTTTCCCCGAAAAAAATGATTTGTTTCGTTCGGAATTTTCAATGCTAGCCCTGGAGCCTTTTCATTTAGATTTCGTCACCAGATTGTGTACAATGAAAAGTCTTCTTTTTAAGAATAGAGTAGGAAAAACGATTAAAAAGCTTGCAAATATAAGGGGTGGGTAAAGGGTTTAGGTAAGGAGGGGTAATATACTACGGTGGGGCTTATTGGTAAAGGATGGGTCTTTCTACTTTCTTTCCAGCATCGGTAGGTTAGTTTCAAAACTCTTAAATGGCTTTGCTAAGACAGGAAATAGGTAAAATATCGGTTATTTTGTGGTTTTTAAGGTCTACTGTTCTTACAGAACCACTAGTTTATTAAGGGTATGTCACTTCCACGTTGTATAGTTAACGCCATTATAAAGATCGAGAAAAAAATATATCTTGTATGATTTTTGTTTTATAATATACTTTATGACCCCCCTTTTCATTTTTACTTTATTGTAATTTTATTTTAGTATTTGTTGCTACACCGGGTACAGTTATACACAATCAGTGAAAATTTCAAGTGTCTGGCTATTACCGTTCAAGAGATAGAACCTTGTGATAGTTGTGACGGACTGACGGACAGACCGTGGAGTCTCAGTAATAGTCCTTTTGAGTACGGATCTCTAAAAATAACGATTACAGTCTAAAAGGATATTAAAACACAATAAAAATAAAAATAAAATATATACATAGGTTTATTAGTTAACTTTTAAAGGGGATACATGAATTTTTCGGTGTCCAGTGCTGCCCCCATTTGAAATAAATAATTTGAAAGGAAACGGAGATACCATTCAAAATTTTGTCTTGACCAAGCCCTATATAACCTTTCAAACTATTTTATGAACTATTGATTACAGTTTAAGGGACTACCTGAATTTTTCGGAATCTAGTGCTGCCCACATTAGAAAGGAAACAGATATATCATTTAAAATGTTGTCTTGATCAGACCCTAGATAACCCTTCAAACTGTTTTATGAACTACTGTTTACAATTTAAAATGAGAACGTGAATCTTTTCGCAATTGTGCGTAGAAAAGCTTCACAACAAAATTTTAAATGATATTTTTATTTTGAATACAAGTTATATTTAAAATGGGAGCAGCACTGAACCCCAAAAAAAATATGTATCCCTTTAAAAAGTTGGAAAAAATGTACTTAAGTACCCATCTTTGATGTTCTTTTGATATTTTTTCGTGTCCCGAGTCGGATGTGTCAATTTACGCTCGTACGTGCGCGGAAAAGGCCACTAGACAAGGGATAAGTGGAAGTCACAACATTGTATAAGAATACCTTTGGGAGGGTTTTAAAGAAAGCCCAGATCAAAAAGAATTCTAATCGTCAGTTAGAACTCGGCTAGGACCATTGGCTATTTGATTTGCCCGTAATCCGATTGATAGAACCACATGCAAAAAATTGCCCAAGGATCGACCAGTAGAACTCGGCGATCGGACCTCGGGCAACAAATTGCTGTAAACGGGAAATTGCAACTTTATTTTCTAGCGGACTTCAAACTAGTACGTACATATTATAAATACATTTCAACCTTTCCGTTGAATAACTCTAAAGTGTTAGTGAAAACCGCAACAAAATTGGCGCAGTAGTGTCGAACTTTATTGAGTACAGACAGACAGCTATACTCATAGGGCTCTTCATTTTATTTTAAGTACGTATAGATTCCATCGCAATCGGGGTTTTATCTTCTATTTCTTCGAATTTCTGTTTTTAGGGAGTTAAATAAATATATAGGGACAAATAACACTGATTAAGCTAGCCCCGCAGCTTGAGTCTTGTGTTTTGGGATACTAACTCAACGATACTATATTTTATAAGAGTGTAGGAGTCTGTTTCTAATCTTTAAATCATGCGACCGCTTGCGTGTTACTCCATTCAACGTTACAGTCAATACTGAACTCACTTTTATTTCTAGAATCATTGAGTCGACATCAAATAAAAAAGAACATGGACATGCTGCACACGGCAACAAATAGAGAGAACTTAGAAGTATCTTGAGGAACTCGAGGAAGCTAAATAACCAAGTCAGTTAAAAAAAATATGACTTAGCGAAATAACGGCTACGTTTTCTCATATAGGTAGTCAATGTGATGTTGCAATCGAATAAACTTTACTTGTCAAGCAAAAATAAATTATGGGCTCTCCGTGTCTGAATCGAGGATGTCCCATTTAATTGGAGTAAAAACTTCTTTAGGCGCGTTGAGCATTTTTTAAGATGAGCAAAAACCATTGATCTCGTGACACTGTTGCCGGAACTGACACCAAGTTTTCACTTCCGTCGGTACTCCCAGAATGCCACTGTTTTTAGGGTTCCGTGCCCAAAGGGTAAAAACGGGACTCTATTACTATAACTCCGCTGTCTGTCTGTCTGTCTGTCCGTCTGTTGTCCGTCTGTACATCTGTCTGTCATTGCGTTTGTCTGTCTGTTACCAGGCTGTCTCATTAACCGTGATAGCTAGACTGTTGAAATATTCACAGATGATGGTATTTATGTTGCCGCTATAACAACAAGTACTAACAACTAAGCAAAAAAAATGTTGTGGGGCTCCCATGAAACAAATGTGATTTTTTTGTCGATAATAGGAACCCTTCATGTGCGAGTCCGACTCGTCCTTGGCCGATTTTATTTATTTATTATCATTTTTCAGCTCAGTTGAGATGACGGAATGACAATTTAATAAGAAGATGTTGATACTTTTAAATTTACCCATTCCTGATCAAATTTTCAACATGAACATTGCAAAATTCAACAAATCCAAATCGAGGTGTCAACCACAAAATAAAATAGTCATGACATAAATTGATTATTGATTGTAAATGATGATTGATTGTAAAAGCACAAATTAAAGTATTTTTTTCCTTTCTTTCTTTCATAATAATAGACATTAAATAAACTACGAACGACACACAAAGAAACCTCAAGATGGGCCTGTTTTTAGTTGATTCTAGTGTTAGGTCGTATGTTTAGTCACTATGGGCAATTCTTCCCTTTATTAGGAGAGGCTATTAGAGACCTTTTCTTACACATTCTGGATAATGAATTTCTTTTAGTAAACGAAAGGAAATGTCATAGAATCGATTGGAGAAAAATTGACGGCTATCACTTAGGTATAGGTAACAATAAACTCTATCTTTCTGTACTTTCGTTGACTTAGATGCAACTGACGACGTATCACTGAGTTCTGACGGAACCAACACGGTGCCAACTTCACGGATTGCAGCGTGCCAAGTTTGGTTTAACCCGAAAATAGACGGACTATTTGTGTCCCACTGACTTTTATTTTCATAATCTGAGTAATTTTTCTAATTTAAGTAAGATTCCAGGAGACGGGAAGCGATTAAGGGAAAGGCCTTAAATGAGATGGAGTAACACCTGTCTGCTTGTGACAAGGATTGGACGGAAGTATTTTAAGATCGAAATAGCTGCAAACAACAAGGGGAGGCCTTTGCTCAACTATAGGACCTAAGGGCTAGTAAAAAAAAGTTATTTTAAGAAAATGAACGTGGTAAATTTAGAATTTAGTCTTCTGAACAATTAGTTTATACTTAGTGTTTTCACATTGGAACGATAATGATAACTATCTACTGGGTATCGTCATCTCGGAGGACATCGATATTGACCAACGATATCGAGACGACATCGGCTGATGTAACAACTGCTGACAACTATCCTATCCAATAAATGATTACTGATTGGAGTGTGATACTGATTAGAGTGTAGATTTTTGAGGTGAACTTTAGGTGCTTCGGGATTTTTTTGTGATGAGAAAAAACCTTTTAACTTGCTACACTGTTACCGTAACCGACACCAAGTTTTCACTTCTGTCGGCACTCCCGAAGTGCCGCTGCTTTTTATGAATCCAGTGACGTCGTAGGCAAGATGGCGTGATGACTTGGGTGCATAGGTTCATGGGAAAAGTTAGAAATAGTTTAAAAAACGGCGCTCATTGTCGTCTGCGGATATCGACATGACAATCGTGTCGTCATAGTTGAAAAGAGAACAACCACCAAGTCCGTTCGTGACATGTCCCGCGAGAAATTTTCTGTTCTCGGAAATTTCTTTCCTTGAATATATTCAGAAATTACGAGAATTTTTAAGAATTTTAGTTGAAAAATTTCTTGCAATAAAATTTCTCGGAAAATTGCCAGATCATTTAAGATCAATTAAGATCGGCACATCACTATTCGTGATGAACGATATAACAAATATTTTTTCAAAACTAAGAAACCGACTTCACCCCTATACTCAACAACTGATTTTGATAAAATTTCTTTGAAACTAACAGATATTTAAGTAATAGTATGTTTTATAACGTAACATATAAACTACTTTTTTGAATTGCAGATTAAATCAATATTGATTGAATTTAAGTTTCATTGAACTCTTCCAAATGGCCTTGCTAGGAACAAGGCTCCTTAGAAGGCCATCATAATAAATCAATCATTTAACACTAAAAGTTACTGAATAGCGATTAAATCTACAATAAAAAGAAGTGGTTTATATGTTACGTAATAAAACAAAGTATTACTTAAATATTTGTTGGTTTCATTTATCCAGTAAATAAACGAATAATAACTGTTTATTTGTTAGAGTGGCCTTCCATGGTACACCCACCTTATTTTGACGTCGTCGATTCCCGATATCGAAGAAGCAAGGGATCGTACTGCCAAAATAGTAGCGCGAGAGATTCGCCGCCGCGTCTGTGATTTCCAGTTCGATGGGTGTTTATGTAAATAGAAGGAATTTGTCATCACATGGCAACAACTACGAAATTTTAATAATTGGCCTTCGAAGGAGCATGGCCTTCCATGGTCCACCCACTTTATATATATATATATATATATATACGCTTCCCGTCCATCTTCGAATAATTGGTGAACACACTCTTTTTTGGAAGTCGGTTAATGACATGTGACTTAATGCGACCAGTCCAGGAATTTGAGCAAAAGCTTATAGGGAGCCTCGGAAATTTTACAGAACAAGCAGGTTTTTGTATACACCTTTATTTTAGTATTCTTAATGTTGTCTCGAAAGTCATATGGGGTGACGTGATTGCGTCCGTAGATATTCAAGGTCAAATGTGTCAAAAAACCGTTTTTTAATATATCTCGCTTCTATTATAAATTGATTTAGTAGAGCTTTAAATACCTACTTAACTTCCATTTATCACACAGCAACACCTAGCAAATGGTAATTTTATTCTCATCAGGCGTTCATCTAACGAGTTGCTCGACATAGGAAATGACGTCAATGAGTGGGCAAAATGATGTCTAAATGACAATTTCGCCAATATCTTAACTTTAATAAGACTTAAATTTCCATAAAACATCACTTGAGCGCCTAATGGAGTGCTTTTAAGATGTAATAAGCATATCTTGTAATAGAATTAAGTATAATTAGATGTATTTAATTTTATTTGACAAGATCAGTTTTACATTTTGAGTTCCGGATTTTTTCTTTTTACAATTTTTGATGTATTTTAAATACGAAGTTTTATTTTAATCAAGGAGCTCGGTGGTCTGGCGGGAGTGCGCATTGCTAGCGCTTCCGCAGGTAAAGCAACACTGGGCGTAGTCCGCTCTTGGATGGGTGACCACAAGTGGCATAAAAAATTCTCGAGCTCCTCCATTTTTCGGAAGGCGCGTATAAGCACGTAACTATAAAACAATTAATAAGACTTTACCAATTTAATATTTTTCGGTATATATAAATAACCAATAAAGAGACCCACGAAAGAGTGGCGGGACGATATAGACTCTTTCATGAGTGAATGGCAGCAGACTGCTAAAAATAGGGACGTGTGTAAACAATAGGGGGAGGCCTTTGCCCAGCAGTGGGACACAAAAACAGGCTAGAAAAAAATTTGCCATATGATGCAATTAGGAGCATATTGTCATGTACTGACTCCACCGGCCTTACTCAAAAAAATTTAATGCCACTTGTGGTCAACCATCCAAATATGACCATTGTGCGAGTTGTTTAACTTGTGAAAGCGCTAGCAATACGTACTTCCACTAGTGATGCACAAGACTCGACTCCTCCGAGTCCTCTTACTTAGGACTCGGAGTGGTATACAGGGCTTGACTCTTTAAACGGAAGGCTCGACGAGTGCGAGTTGAGATTAGAGCTCGAGTCTCTTTTTACACCCAAACCTTTTTCTGCACCCGCATCTTTTTAACCGACTGCGAAAAGGGATGGTTATGTTTATCGGGTGTTTTTTTATAGAACTGATCTGTGAATAAGAAATAAGATAGGATTGATTACAATGTTAGTTGAAAGAATGTTTGCTTGCATACCTTGGATAACTAAAATTAATCTAAAATCACGCCTCGAGACCTTATAAGCTTTCAAGAACAACTAACGTTAATTTTAAGACTCGAGCTCTGTTAAAGGCTCGAGAAGTTGCTCAGAGAAATCGCGCTCGCATAGCGTCGGAACTCCGAGCCTATCGAGCTCATACAGCCCTGCAAAACCGACTCCAGTCTTCAAAATTAGAACTCGAAGACTCGATGTCTTGTACATCACTAACTCCCACCGAGTCACCAAGCTCCTATCCCATCCTCCCAAAAATTATAAGTCTCTTTAAAACTTGAGATAAATTGCTCACGACGCCGAAAAAGTTCATTCAGCCCATTTAATACACCAATAAAAACCCAAGGTCAAAATATTCAACGAAAATATACTTATCCAATTCGATGTCTTTAATATTTCAACGGTTGACTGACATTTCAGTTTTTGTGAAACGTGACTTATTGAATCACTATATTACTTTAACTAAACTTGCGTCTCAACTTGGCTTAGATATATCGTTCTTAAATCAAATATATAAATAAATATACAGGGACAAATTACACTAATTGAGCTAGCCCGAAAGTCAGTTCGAGACTTGTGTTATGGGATAATAACTCAACGATCAATATTTTATAACAAATACATATATAGATAAACATCCAGGACCCAGGACAATTTGAAAAAGACCATTTCTCAACTTGCCCTGACCGGGGATCGAACCTGGAGCCTCTGGGTGGCGAACCAGCATGGTGACCACATCGCCACGGAGGTCGTCAAATCAAGTCCTTTAATTAAGATATGCGAAGATACCTACACATCAGCTTTTGACAAACAAACTTCAAATATAGACGTAAACATATTTTTTAGGGACTTGAATGTTTATATTCTTTTCAAGTCCTACAAAGACATTAAGGGGATGGCAGAGAAAAGAGAGGAACGGAGGCATCACCACTTTACTTCACCGACAAGATATAATGACAAGCAGACAATTCATAAGATGTAACTTTCCTAGAAAATAGTGCGTTTTCGGTGGCATCCTACTTGCCAAGTGTTCCCTTTCCAAATTTTCCGTCTCCAAACATACGAAAAATCAAATACATTTTTTACCAAGACAGGGATAGGCAAACTTAATTCAATTAGCTTGTCTGACTAAAAATAAAGACCTAATATTATTTTAAAAGGATTTAGTATTTTGCTACCTTGCCTCTGATAAAAAAAAAATCTTGGTACAATTTTTTTACCCCTTTTCTTAAAGCAAAAAGGTTCGCATATGCCATATTACATCAAGGTCTGCCAAGGTTAGAAAAAGCAATAATAGTAGGCCGTAAGATCGTATCAAAAATCTATTTACAATTTTTATAGGCTCTAAAAACCCTATCAAATAAAGTAGGCGGTTGAAAGTTACATGTTCCACAGAATTTATATCACAGACATAAAAGCGGTTAACCTTTGCTGTCAAGTGGGCGTTGAAGAAAACGTGCTTTATTCTTTATTGAATTTTGAGCGAGACTTATTTTATTAAATTTAAGGTTTGGTTGAGTGACAGAAAAATTAAGAAGCAAAGGTTGGGCTGGTATGGACATGTTATAAGGGAGACGAAAGTGACATTACATGACAGGCTTTAAATTTGAAAATTGGGAGATATTGAAATAGAAGGACACCAAAGAAACAGTAGATGAAATGCGTGAAGGAGGATAATGATAGAAAGGGAGCAAAACTTGACAAAGAATAGAATGAAATGAATAAAACTTACATGCTATACCGATCAAAAAAAAAAGGCAAAAAAAAATAGTAGATTGTTAACCAAGGAGATAAAGCAGTGTCTTCTGTCGCGGGTGACGACTTAAATCGTGAGCGCAACGAAGGACTCGAGGTTTACTCCCAAGCGGAGCGAGGGTGTTAAATACTTAAATCACGAGCGAAGCGAGGGATTTAGGACGAGTCCTGAGTGAAGCGACGGATTTAAGTTCACCCAAGACAAAGACAGCTTTATCACCGAGAAAAATACTCTAATTTTGGTACCATTTGCGAAAAAAAAAAGACAATAATATCAAGAGACAAGCATTTATTAAAAGATATATTTTAATTAATTTTTATCCAGTTACATAAAAGATACAAAATGTTTTACGTTGTAAATAAATATAGGTAAACAGAAAACTTGGCTGTATGTGTGAGACGCAAATGACCCTTTGATTTTTCTTTATGGAAAACTAAACAGTTGGTGTAAACAAACAATGACATGACTTGATTTAGTTTTTTATTTTATGAAATTTAAGTGGTTTTGTGGACTTTGCATACATGTTGTCGATTCAAAATCGTAATTTTTTTACGCTTAACAATATAGAAATGAATTCAGTTCAGTATAAATTTCGGGAAGAATTCCAAACTTAAACCACATTCTCCCTCTAGAGGATAAATGAAATTCAGTACATTTTTCTTTCCCTGTTTTTAACAGATTAATAATGACTATTGTTATGTTCGCTTTTTGTGCCATAGAATGTGCCTTTTTTGAGCAAATGGTACGAAAAATATTGTTAAATGTCAGTAGTAGAGGCATTACATTACAAAATTTCATCATTGAATAACAATGAATATACTTGAAGAATGATCCCAGACTAATTCTCAGACAGTTTCTTTTCACTACGTCAGATAAACTAGGAAACAGACTAATTTCTGTTTCCTAGTTTATCTGACGTAGTGAAAAGAAACTGTCGTGAGTTATATTGTGATAATTTGTGTCTACGTGCATCTAAAACTGCTTTATTGCAAGATAGTGTAGTATGTATGGCACTAAAGATATATAATCAAATACCAAAACAATATAAAGAACTAAATTTAAATATATAAAAAAAAAAGATTTAAGTTATTGTTGACTGAAAATTGTTATTATAGTGTAAAAGATTTTTTATCTGATAATTTGTAATGACTAATATTAGTAAGTATATTATGATAGGTTGATAGATTCATTTTTAGTATTATGATAGACAGCTTTTCTGAAAATTTGCACACTTGTGGTGGTAATAAATAATTGGATGAACTTAAATGTAAATATCTTGCTTGTAACTCATGTTTAGCAAAATAAATTTATCTGTATCTTTCAAGCTACTGGCCGACATGTTTCTCCCTCGTCCGGTCGAGTCAAAGCGTGGGTTGCAAGTCGCGACGTCTTCGTTTGTGCGCGCGTCTCTAGCCACATTTGCTCTTACGAAGGCTTTCGGATGAGGTCGAAACATGTCGGCTAGTAGCTGACTTTGTACGTAAGCATGCCTACCCATCGCCTTATAAACATCATTTTTACTCTTCTTTGTCACGAGATGGCGTTATAGATATGTATTAAAACATTTTTTTTATTAGTATTATTAAAATAAAATAGTATGTCGTTCACAAGGCTCTGGAGCTGCCGGAGAAAAAGCGCGCCGCCAGAATAGAACAACCTGGCGAAGAAGAATTAGGAGAACCGACCCCACCTAAAGTGGGAAAAGGGCAAGACAAAGAAGAAGAAAATAAAGTAGTACTCGAATTAATTTAATATGACTCATATGAAATGAAATATATATTTTTAGAGCATTTTCAACACTTTCTTTGTCATTTTTTGCTAGTCGTATGTGCTGCCATCTTTGAGTGCCTACTCGCAACTCCAGCTGCCTACTTTCAGGCCCTCCAATAGTTTTTAAGGCGTTGGGTATTTGTGACGTAATAATCTTTGACGTAAGTGAACTGTATCCGTCTTATTATAAAACCCAGACTAACTTAGTTACTAGGTTTAAACCATTATCCGTCCAAATCAAGTTGACATCTAGTAATATCAAACTATCTCACCTGTCAATGTCAACTTCATTTTGGAAGGATAATGGTTTAAACCTAGTAACAAAGTTAGTCTGGGTTTTATAATAACATGGTATATCGCATAATAATAATGTAGCATGTAGGTAACTTACTCATAATATATAAATATATATCATAATCTACTTATATAAAGTTAAAATATATAAACAAGAATATATTCCCATTTGCAGCCTAAACTTTACTTAATACTGTTTCTTGTTAAGATTTTAATTAAAGTTCTTTACAATGTTAGTAACAACTGAATGATTGAAAGGCTCTTAAACTTGTGACCATAAAATCAGACGTAAACTTCTTAGTTCCTGTTGATTACAGATGCAAGCCGGTACTTAATAAAAACTTTTAACGTCTTCGGTTTATTATCGAAGTTAACTGTCGTTAAGACTTAGCGTTGATTATCGGAAGTTTTATGAAACACGGCCTGCTACTTAAATAATGATGTACCATTAAGCTTTCAGTTTCATCGTCCTTACCATCTTCTTACATTCTTAAGTAAGTGAATTCTTTATTGTAAATACTAAGACACAATCAACAATATTTTTTTACAAGCCTGTGGGTATAATGTCCCACTGCTGGGCAAAGGCCTCCCCCTTATCCTTCTACAGCAACCTTCTGCCAGTCGTACATAAATTTATCAAGGTCGTCTCGCCATCTGACCCTCGGTCTACCCCTACCTCTGCGTTCATCTGGCAACCAGAATGAAGACAATCTGGCCCATCTTTCGCATCCGGCAGGCATGTCCCGCCCAGTTCCATTTTAATAAATGTTGTCTTAACAACATAATAAATAAATATAAATATATAGGGACAAATCAAACAGATTGAGCTAGCCCAAAAGTAAGTTCGAGACTTGTGTTATGGGATACTATATTTTTATGACAAATACGTATATAGATAAACATCCAAGACCCAGGTCAATTTGAAAGAGATTACGAGTATTTTTTATCTTGACCTGACCGCGGACCCGGAACCTCCGGTATGACACTTAGGCATGATGACCACTAGGCCACAGAGGTGGCAATAATTGTACAAAAGTGTAATTCTTCCACCTTCATCTAAGAAAAAAAAAACAAAGAATATACTAGCTGCTTCTTTCTCTTCCAACACAGATCGTTATAGCCGATCGAAAAGTCAGATACAGAAATATGACAATCCGTCTTATTATAAAACCCAGCCCAGACTTAATTTGTTACTAGGTTTAAACCATTATCCGCCCAAAATGAAGTTGACATTGACAGGTGAGATGGTATGATATTATTAGATGTCAACTTGATTTGGTCGGATAATGGTTTAAACATAGCTCAAGACCCGGCACGTAAGTTGAACAAAATGGCAGCCGTCGGCGCATGTTTATTTGGAGATAAAAGTGATAAAAGAGATTTTTTGGTCTTTCTTCAAAGCCGAAATCATTTCTATCTGAAGTTCGCATAGTAATGTTATAGAAATGTGATTCTAAACGGACAAACATCGACCGCCATTTTTTTTCAACTTACGTTTCGGGTATTGTAACAAAGTTAGTCTGGGTTTTATACTAAGACGGAATATGTTCAGGTAAAATTCATTTTTACATCTTCACGCCGAATAATGCACCAAGGGTGGCCTTTATGTTTATTGACCCTGGGCTTTGTCTGCACGATTCAAGATAAAGACGAAATAATGTAGGCAAGAGCTTCTAAAACATATTTTGAATAATTTTATCAACGTTTTGACTATAAACTACAACATTCCTTAAAATTTCAGTATTTTATGATAATCAGCCTACTTAAATGGAAAGCAGAATCATGTTCTGAACTTTGAAAGCAGTTACAGTTAAAATGAAATACAGTGTGCGATAATAGTTATGGCTCTCTAAAATTATAAAACTATAATATTTTGCTTCACAAAATATAATACTTAATCTGTTGCTTATGCTAATTTACACTAAGCGAGAAAAATATCGAAAACAGGAGTCACTGGGAGAACACAACAGGTTAAAATAACTAAAAGTGCTTTGGTTAAAAAAATATGGATTAAATGTACTAAATCAAAACAGACATGTTTAAAATAACAAATCATTGTTATCGTGATTACTAGTAGCAATACAGTTTAAACAAACATAGTCAAATGTAGATGTAACAAAACCTATTTGGTTAATTTCTGTTTTGTTAATTTACACTACTTATTTGGTAAATTGAGAAAACTTTTACATAAAATACTGTTTGGATTACCAAAGACGTAGTCTTTAAATCAACTCTCATACGTTAAGTGATTATAACAAAAAAAAACACAAGTTTAAAATTAGATTATATAATATGTCATGTTCTAATTTACAATCGATCTAGTTTTGTAGGACAAATCTGTTTTAGTTAAACTAAACTGCAGTTAGTTAATGTAACAAAATAGTTATAATGTGCATTAACTTTAAGTTTGTAAACTTTAAACTGTAAATTTAACGGGTGCTGCCGGAAGGGACTGGAAGGGCTTAGCTTTTTTACTAATTTATGTTTGTTAACTCGTTCGCAAACATTACATATAATACGTCAATACTGTATTATATGTATTTATTAATTATTTTAATTTACTAACAGTGCCAAATAATTTTTTTTTGACCCAAGAAAGTACCCAATTGCTGACACTTATATAAAAAGCCTTTACAGAAAATTACCGCAATTTTATTATATTCCAGTAAAAATGACAATCATTGAGAACGTTTCAACAAAATAACCATTTTATAACCCACTTCATTTTCATAAATTCGAAACAAAATTGAAATCCATTTAGAAGCACTTAACGAAGTATTCCAATTTTAGATAACAGCAGATGTATAATATACAGATTCGAAGGAATTTTCTTTCAGGTTAAAGTAAAAATTAATATATTCAATAAACTATCGTAAAAATTGCTTTTCAGCCGTCTAGAGGTCGCGATCTGGAGTATTAATATGTAAGTGGCATAATCGAGCTGCTGTCAACATATTCGGCAGTTATATAAGATGTATGTCAATTGGGAAAATTATTTTTTCGTACTTTGTAATAGGCACTGACCCGAAAAAAGCGTATAATATCGCGCGTATACTGTCGCGGAGCACAGGCCAGGGCCGCAGATTTTAACATTGTATGAAAGTACCTCAATTTGTATAGAAAACACGTCTAGTCCAACACACTGACAACGCGTCTGCCAATCTGCGCGAGGGCGCGGTGTAAGCCGCGGGGTATAACACACTGCTCCGCCGTGTAAAGTGAATGCCTGGCGCGGGGTCGTTGTAGATCGTTGCTTCGCGCGGGGGGGGGAGCAGATCGAACCGCTAAGTAAAACAGATCTGCGCCTACGTCGTCGCCGCGCGAGTAATCTGCTGTCTGCGCACCGCGGCGGGGCGCGTTGCCAGTGGGGGATTCACCTTACAGACGAGGCAGCGACACCTGTCGCCGACGTTCGCTGGATCGCTGACGGTCCCCGACAAGTAACGCGGGCATACTGTCGTTCGTCTGTAAAAGCCCTTCTAGTGTTGTTTGTTTGTAATTTCGACTCGACGATAACTCAAGTATCAATAATTATAATTATTAACCAATTACTATCAACCAATTCAGTTTTGATTACAATCAAGACTGAATAGATTGAAATTTAGTAGACAAGTAGACGATAACTCAAGTATCAATAATTATAATTATTAACCAATTACTATCAACCAATTTAGTTTTGATTACAATCAAGACTGAATAGATTGAAATTTAGTAGACAAGTAGAAGAAATAAATAAAATGATTTACTGAGCGAGCACAACGAGCGAGCAAAGTGACTACTTTCAACTTTTTTTTTTCACTTTCTTAACGTACGTACATCCTACATACTGTTGAATAAGGACGCTAATATTATTACAATCTAGCCTATTAATCTAAGACTAATTAGTAATTTCACATTGACCTAGTTTTATAAGCAATAGTATAGTATAATCAATACTTTTTAATATTTTGAATAGTTTTTTAAGAGGTCGGAGGAGATTCGCGAAATGTATATTATTGATTCGCGAATCTCCTCCGACCTGTTAAAAACTCACAGAGGCACTAGTACGGATGTAGGGAAAAAATCGCAGAGCCGAGTATGCTAGTTGTATTTTAGAAATGCCTAATAGTACAAAGTGTCACGTGATCAATATTCATAGAGATAGAGCGATCCCCGTGGGTGCGATACGTTCACAAGATCGAGTGATAGTCCTCACAGCTGAATGTCAAGGAGATCATTGCTCATACTTGTTGCGGAGAATTTGCTCTCCAGAGTCTTGAGAATTTAGTTTATACGCTGCCTAGATAGATGTCTCGCGTGCCTTTCAAGTGACTACCAAACTAAACTTCGAGAAACCGTATTACGACAACATTTTATTTCGACAATGTACAACGTGGACAAGGGACATACCCGTAATAAATCATAATACGGGCTATTCCATATCACTTTAGTATAATGAAATTAAAATAACAGCCAGAAGTAAAAAGAAAATTCCAACCGAAAGTTTGCAGCCGCAAGGACAATTCGTATGGGCATGTCGAATTTTTTTGTGTTTCTGACTGTTTTTTTATTAACATTATACTTTAGTGATCTAGTATTGCTCTTGGATCGATTTATAACAAGTATGTCCCTTTCACACTTTATAACTCCGATAAGGCTTTATTTTGACTAAAGTAAACATTGTCGCACGAAACGTCTCAAGTCCGGTATTAATGTACTGCGACAAAGCGTTTCTTTGACATGTCTTAACTAGGAAACAATTCGAGTGTGACGACATACTTCTGCGACCACAATGCTAGTCCGAATGCTAGTGGTTTAAATCGTAAAAATTATAAGTATCTTCATTTTTTTTTTAAATAGGGCTACTGCACAAAACTATACATGTACAATTTTCTCTCATCTAAGCCCGTTGCAGATAATTCCACTTTCCGGATATATTTTTTTCCACTTCGTTAGATTTTCATCCTTGTAGTGAGTTTGTGTTAGCACGCATGCCATCCTTGACGACGTCAAGATGCTTGAATCTTGATCCCAAAAATCAATGGCTAAACTTAATATTAATATTATAACTGGATATTGTGAAGTACGAGTATACATTAATTCATATTCATGAAGATAATATTTCATTGACAATTAATAGAGAATCTTAAAATTAACTAACAAGTTCTAACGTAAGCAAACGATTTAGCTTACGTTAGAACTGAAATCTTTGAAAAATATTATGTTTTTGTATGAATATGAGAATATGTATGAAACACCTAAAATATTTAAATAGACTCAACACAATAAATCTTTCATTCTGGTTTGCGAGAAAAAAAGACATAGAATGTTCAAGCTGCTTCACCTCCCTCGCAGATCGTAGAAGCCGATCGAGGGAACGGGTGACAACGCAAATCATGATAGGCGATACGGCACCATCGCTAAAAGTGTTTCCTTTGGCCTCTGGCTTTGTCTGCTTAGAGGCGCAATATTCAATAAGCTCTATCTGCCCCTTTAGAAATAAAGACGTACCCTAATATTCATAAAAATTTCACTTGTTTGCTAAACCTGTTTTAGTTAAAACATATTTTGTCTCTTTCCCTCTTTTCAATATTTGACAAAGTGATAACGGGACAAAACACATTAAAACTAAAAGAGGTTTAGCAAACGTGTGTTCACTTTTATGAATATGGGGGTATGTATGTATTTATAGGTATGACGGAACCCAAGTCCACAGTTACGAGATTAAACTTGCAAAAATACCTATGTTTTCGAAACAACATGTTTAATATTTAAACCCTGAGATATTTTGATGTTTACTAAGCCCTAAACATATTCCAGGCACGTCTCTCGATACTGGCGTAGTCTGCAACGAATTAAGTGAATTAGAGGCAGCCGATGAAATAAAAGGTGGATTACCTTGGATTCCGCTACGAAACTTTTGAATTTTTAAATTTGTTGCAGCTGTAGTTTATCGTCATTGAAGTCAATTACATAGAACGGACTTTTAAATTTGATTCATGGAAATAGACTAACAGACAATTTAGTATCGCAGATTTTGTATTTTTTTCTCAAATTATCGAGCATTGTATTTCAGTGCGCTATTTTTTATGATAAGATCAGTTTATGACACACTGATTAGGTACAATTCCCTAAAAAAAATATACTTTTCTAAATTATTCTCTAGTAATTTGCTATCTATTATATTATTTAAGAGATTACGAATTTTCCTCCACTCGTCTGTACGACACGACGTTCAACATCTCCTTTATTTGCTTCATGTAGCCTGTAATTTACAAAGTACAGTAAATTTACTATTGGTCGTAAAAAATCTATGTGAAACACCATCATTTTTTCTGGCAGTAACCCTAGGCAGAGTGCCCTAAACGCTGTGATGCTAGGAGTTTGAGGACCAATTAGTTAAATTGAAACAAAGAACTTTTAAATCAAACCATTTCACATTTTCCCATGAAAAGAAGATAAACTAGACTAGGAGGATAAAAGTTTAAGATATAATATTACCATGAAATTTATTTCTGAATCAGACAAGCAAGCGGAGTTAAAACCTCTTCGATATCATGTAACATGTACATGATTTCGCAGAGGTTTTAACACCACTTTGCGTCGGGACATTGATGAATACCACAGGTTCAATTATTTAACCAAAACGTTAAACGCCATTTTGCTTTTTTACGTGTTGGCCACTTACCCGAAAACTAAAAAAAAATACAGTAGCTAAGGTGAAACACTGAGGCGGGACTGTCTTACGTAAAAAATAATCTAGGTATATGTACATTGTGATTATTTAAAATTATTTTTTTGTGTTACATTTTCTTTTGGTGTTCAATGAAGAGTTACTTATCTATCTATATGTGCAAAAGATTGTCATCTCCATATTAAAACCTCAACGGAGGAAACTAGTTTATTGTTAAGCAGTCAACTCCACTCTGTTCGGAAGACGTTCATTTGTGCAGAAAGTTTGCTAATGCGGTCTTTTTTCGCAATCCTGAAAGGAAATCTCAAAGTAGAAAAGGTAGAATATTTTATAAAAATTTATTCTTTGAATGAGATTCTTTGAAGCGTATCTTATCCTTCAAGTTCTTAATGCAAGTCAAAAACAGGATTGCATAAAGGCTTTTCAGATTAATTATTGGAATCAAGGCGTAAACCCCAGATCTAGAAATTATTGGCTAGATAAGACAAAGGATAGTGTTTTAGGTTGACTGACACGTTGAAGTCTAAAAAGACAATTAAGGTGAGATAATTTTAATACATTTCATCGTTAAAATATAGCCCACCAAAACATTAATGTGAAAATGTAAGCCAAGTTCATTTATTTATTTTATTTGTTCATTTAATTTCATTACAATACATTTAATGGTGGACTTAAGGTCAGGGGGATTTTCTACCAGTCAACCAACAGGTGATATGAGAAAGTAATATTTTGGGGTAAGTACAACATAACTAGCTGAAAACAATAAAGAAAAAATGAGTTACCTAATTATTTTCAATATCCGACAAAAGAATTGAGATCTTGATTGCTGCCAAGTACTGTAGAGAATTCTGGAATTTATGTAAAACAAGTAACAGACAGGCAGAGTTACATTCACATTTATAATATTTGTTTGGAAGTATGGATAGTATGGATGTGTCAACCGTATATTTACCCTGTATAGAAATAATGCAAAATAGGAATGATGAATAAATCAATATACATTGTGTGTCCTCCAAAATACCTACGAAGGTAATCAAATACAGTACCCAAACATTTATAAGAAAATGTGAAAATAAATCGTTTTCCTATAGTGACATTACAGCGGGGACGTAGCCATAGAACTGATTCAAGGAGGGCTTCAACTAGGGAGTATAACTGTTTGAATACATTTCATCGTTAAAATTAATCCCATCAAAAACATAAATTTGAAAATGGAAGCCATTTCAGTATTTGACAAAAGAATTGCGATGTAAATGACCGCCAAGTACTATAGAGACATAAACTGTATTTATACAAAAAAAAAAGAAAAAGACAGACATAGTAACATTCACTTTTATAATATTAGTATGGATAGTATGGATTTGTCAACCGTATATTTACCCTGTATAGAAATAATGCAAAATAGGAATGATGAATAAATCATTTCCCGTATAATTAAGGGTTGATAATACAACGTGAACAACACATTCTTTCGGGATAATAAGTAACCTATGTGTTAATCTATACAATGTGGAAGGGACATACCCATAATAAATAACACCACGGGCTATACTAGATCACCAAAGTATGCTGAAATTAAAATAAAAGTCGAAAAGCAAAAAGAAATCAATATTCCCATACAATAAGCCCGAGCGGCTGCACACCTTTATATGGAAAAGCCATTTTTTTTTGCTTTTTAATTTTTTTTTTAATTTCATTGTACTGTAGTGATCTAACATAGCCCGTGGTCCGATTTATTACGGGTATGTCTCTTCTAAGTTGTATATGCAATCCTCATGCCGGATTTTATTTCGAGCCGCTTTGGCGTAAAAGCGGAAAGAAACATCCCTACAATCATTTGCATTTATATTTAATACTAGTACAGGATTATTTTAGGTACCTATACCAATATTGTAAGCATCGAGCAAAGCTCGGTCACCCAAGTACTTTTCTTTTAGAAAGACGGTAATTTTTTAGTGGTTTTGCTAATTTTTCTAAACAAATTAATCACATCACTTTTTGTTTTTTAATTGCCTGTCCAAGTTTTGACGGACCGATAGCAGAGTCTCAGTAATATGGGCCCGTTTTTACCCTTTGGGTACGGAACCCTAAAAAAGTCCTGTTCACGCCCACGTAGTTTGATATAAAACTTTCACATTTCAGCGACATCAATCCCATATTTTTACTATCCCATTCCTATTCGGAGAGCCGAAAAGCCTTCGGCCAAAACTGAATAAGTTATGATTTCATAAAATTTTATTGTCGGCTACATTGTCATATTCTGGTTCCGTACAATGTTGGTTTCATAATTAATGAACGTCGTAATTTAGGGAACTCAATTCTCAGTTTAAGTACATAAATCGTTTAATAGTTCCGTTGGGATAGTTTCGTGTGTCTGGCGTAAAATAGGACAATTTCATCCCACTGCACACACAGACAGCACAAACACAGGGCCGGATTATCCATAAGGCGGATTAGGCAACTGCCTAAGGACCCCGCAACGACTAGAAAGAACCTTCTTTTTTCTAGTCGATGATTTTATTGTTTTTTTATGTAATATTAATATGTAACGTTGTGTTCTTAATAAATAAGTACCTTCTTTTTATTGTATTCTTCCTAGAAAATAATTGTATTCCTTCTTTTCGGCGCATGTTGTCAGTTGGTGAAATACATTACATAATAGAACTAAAACAAGTAATTATATAATAAAACAAAAGCTGTTGCTGATGCTGTAGTATCAAGTCAAGGTAAACTGTTGTTGCAATATCACATAAGACACTAAAGTAACAGGACAAATTTTGAGTCGATTTTATCGACTCGACTTAAATAATAGTGTGTTTGTAAAAGAGTAAAGAACGGTGGACCTGAGAATTGCATTGGCTAGGAACCCTGATAGGGTTAATCCGGCCCTGCACATTTTTCGTATAACCACTGCAATGAGTAGGATTGACGTACTCAGTCAGGTATACATTTTTTTGCTTGAGTAAATAATTATCCGACTTTTTTGTTAATTATTTACATTATAACTCTCTTTTTGAAATCAAGACTTAAACGCTAAAATGCGCACCTTAAGTCATGAAACGTCGACTAGACGTGTATCGATTTCTTCTGATAGGTACTAAAGAGAATCTTAAATAACCTTAACAAATGACATTCACATTTTCAACTAGATAATAGAATCACGTTTTTTGTCTATCTCGATCACAAAAAACGATTTTGCAAAAAAACATGTCTGACCGATATTTTTATTTTATTCTATTGTGTTGCAGTTTACAGATTTAAACCAGTAGATGGCGTATCAAATTGACACATTTATTGCGGTCTGTTTTTTATATTGACTGTCTTGAATGCGAATTTTGGCGAATAGATGGCGCACAGACAATGAAGTTGAAAGTATACTCAGTGTAAGTAGAGCGTGATAATAGAAACAACTCAACTTCAATCTTTTCAACTATACTCTAATTTATTTTTTGCTTAATTCTTATCGATGTCGCAAAACATAGAATATAATAAAATGGTTTTATTGTTTGTCATTTACCAATTTCTACCAAAGGATGGCGTATTATGTTATAAGATATTCTTTAATGTAATAATATATAGATAGTTGTAACTAGAAATAGTTGTTGAAAACTACGGTACTTTTTGAAAATTTGAATACAATCGATTATTTGAAGGGAGGTTGGGTAATCTTTGGTCAGCAGCAGAACAGTTACATAAGTACTATCACTTCTTGACCACAAATGTGGCTGACATAGCATTAGGATCTTGCAGCTCTAAACAAGTAGTCCAAGGTCGCAGGATCCGAAGAACTAGTGTGGTGGTGGGTAAGAAAGTAGAATAAAGAATCAAAAATACTGTACTTATTTCACAATTTCGTATTTATATAAGGCTATCATTTACTCGTAAAAAGTTACTATATTGATCAGATCAAAAATGTATTTTCTCACCAAATCTACAAAATTGAGCTGCTTCTAATGATAAGCAAAAATTACTAAATTGGTCAGCAAAAAACGTAATTTTGGGTAACCTTCAATTTTAAGTCATTGCAAATAAAATATATTTACAGCAATATTATTAATTGAGTAGCAAAATACTATCCAATCCAAAGTATTTTTAATAGACTTAATAAACATATTTTTTTTTATGTTATAGGGCGGCAAACGAACAAGCGCGTCACCTGATGGTAAGTGATCACCGCTGCCCATGGACAACTGCAACACTAGGGGTGTAACAGAAGCGTTGCCGACCTTTCAGGATTTTGCCCTCCCCAGAATAGAGGGGGGGGGGGGGGGCTCACCGAACGAAGCATAGAAGCGGTGACGCTAATACTAGAGGAGGATACAATTCGAATGTATACATATGTTTTTTTTTTTGTGTTTGTTTCCCGATTACTCAAAGCCAGGGCCAATTTAGAAAAATCTTTTTTTGTTTGAAAAAGTATACTTTTCAGATGGTTCCATGGAAATTTTATCAAAATCGGCGGTGTAGTTTGGTTTTGAAGACGGTTTAAAGTTTTGAAAAAATATTCCAGGTGAACTCCTATCTTAGAACATACATTTCCTCACTGAGCACATAAATCATTACTGGAAGCCGCACATTCCTCACAATTACAAATTTAACGGCAGCCATCAAAGTGAGCCTCGCCCGTTAACCCACGAAGGGTACTTAAAGGCTTAACACGCGAAGTTCCTGTGATATATTTACCAAGAGTTAATATTGAGGATTAGAACGGAATATGGAGTTAACTGATAATAATCCGTTTAAGTTTACAAGAGTGTAGTATGCGTTTTTAAATATATACATAAATTAATATTGTGTAAGAGATATACCCGTAATAAATCGAACCATGGGCTATACTAGATTACTTTGATATAATTAAATTGAAATAACAGTCAAAAAAACAACAATGAATTTCAGCATTGCTATAAAAAAATGTGCCGCTGCCCGGTAAATTTGTATGGGAAGATAGATTTTCTTTTTCTTTTTGGTCTTTTTACTGTTATTTTAATTTTATTATACTATTGTGATTCAGTATAGCCCGTGGTTTAATTTATCACGGATATGTCCCTTCCACGTTGTATCAGAACAAATCACACTGATTAAGCTAGCCCCGAAGTAAACTTGTGTTTATTATATATTTTATGATACATACGTATATAGATAAATACTTAAGATCCAGGTCAATTTGAGATCATTTTCCAACTTGCCTTAGCCTTGCTAAACGGCAGAATAGCATGGTGAACAATTTGCCACGGGGGTCGTCAAAAAATTTAGTCGTTTCGAAACGCTAGAAGTAATAGCTATTTAGGGTCAACCCTAACTAGCTATTACTTCTAGCCCTGTCTGGACTCAATCGAGACAAGAAACTTTTATACTGTCGCCATATCTGTCTATCTGTCCGTCCGCAGCTTAGCTCAAAGGCTGTTAGAAGTAACTGTAATTTTGCATATGCATCTACTATCTATAATACAACGGTCATGAACTTAAAGTGAACCTGACCCTGATGCAGTGATGGCAGGTGGAGCAAGGCACTGACCCAATGTTGGCCCAGGATGACGACATTATCAATGTTGCCAATCACACCTGGATGAGAGCAGCACTGAACCGAGATGGGTGGTTTTAATTATGACATAAAAAGCAATGTATTCTCTGTCCACATATCAACTATAAATATTAATTTCATTATGAGTTGACGTCCTTGGTGAAAATGCTGCAGTGCAGTTTTTTACCGCTTCTTTCGCACTAGCGCTTTGGAAGCGGCAGTAAACTTAGCTCTAAATAACTTTTTAACGTCAACAATTGTGCAACAAAACAAAGTGACGATTGTTAAGAGATATTATACATATATTATCCTATGATAATAAAGATATATTTGAATTGAATTGAATTGGTAGTGTCAACGAAGACAGGCCTAAGCTAAGCAGCGAGTGGAAGAAGGGCTAGAAAGATCTATATAGATCTATGCACAAATTTAAGGCTCGCCGACATTTGACAAGACCTTGGCTTTTAAAGTAAAAGAAGAAGTTACTTTGAAGGTAGGTCGGTTCGTGAGAACAAAAATAGCTATGTCCCGGAAGGATGCAAACGACTCTCACTTATGCTGACATTTTATATCACTTTTTTGTTTAAATGAAAAAGTTACTCTTTCGTATAAGTCCACGACTGTTTAATTGCTGGCTCAACCACAGCTCGAAACACCGCTTGCACTAATTGATGACGACAATTATGCAGAATAAATAAAAACGTGGCAGCACTTCGCAGCAGCAAATGTTACCAGTGGCTGCTGATCAATGTGAGTAATCAATTATCGCCTTTGTATTGGAGTGAAGGTTAAAAGTTTTTTCAGTTTTTTTTTTGTATAAGTTCTCTGGATTGCTGCTAGACAGAATTTGTCTTAAAAACACCTTTTTTTAGGGTTTTGTACGCACAGGGTCCCAACGGGGTCCTATTACTGAGACTCCACTATCCGTCCGTCTGTCTGTCACCAGGCTGTATTTCTTGAGGCGTAATAGCTAGAAAGTTGAAATTTTTACAAATGATGTATTTCTCTTGCAACTATAACAACAAATACTAAAATTGTAAACCTGGCTTGTAATTTTGTTTTGTCAAAATCATTTATTCATTAAAATAATTTCTACATGCGGTTTTAAGTAAAGAATACTTGTGTTAGAAATCCCCGCTCTCCTAACCAGTGACAATATGTAAATATATATTAACTAAAGTAAAGAAAATATTTTTTATTTTAATCAGAAAAAATTATTTATAAGTCTTTAAGAATGTTTATCTAATTTCATAAGGTGTATTGAAGCCTTCCAACAAACAAGTACAAAATTATTAAAAATAATAATTAAACAAGCTTTTTATCTATAACAATGAACTAAAACGTTTAAAGAGCTCGCCCAGACTAATCAATCGAGTCCCAACTCTGTGGGATTGAGTTGTTTTATCACAGAAATGCGAGGATTCCCTACGTTCTTGCGAGCGCCGCTGTTGCGACGCACGCAGTTGTTTTTTTTCCACTGCCTCATAGTTTCAAAGGCTTGTGGACTCGAAGGATGTGGTTGCGAACGACACTGATTCGAAAAACATTTCCACATGAAAAATATTACTATCTATAATGTACATTTTTATTGATTTTCTATGTGTAACACAAAATATACGACTGATCTTTATAAACAATTATCTATTCAAGTGGTTTATGTTATCGAAATGAATCAATTGCATATGAGAGAGTATTAGTTAGTTCACGAGCGTTCAAGCGTGTGAGGCAGTGGAAATGTTTTTCGAAACAGCGACGTTCGCGACCACATCCTTCGAGTCCCCAAGACAACCTATGAGGCAGTGGAAAAAAAATTCGCAGCAGCGTGCGTCGCAACAGCGGCGCTCGCAACTACGTAGGGAACCCGAAATGCGATGGCCACCTTCCGGCTTTATCACGAGACCAGGTCATTAGTACCATAAAATTGCATTGTCACTATACTTACAAGTATGTATTTTCAGCTCAATTGTATAATAAGAAGTGGGTCTTATTTAGCTTGCAAGATTTGATTACAGACTTAACAAGTTTATTTAAAAACTCAAATTAAAAATTCCGGACCGAAAATGTCAAGAAAGCCATCTAGTGACGAATAGCGCAACTACTGATATAATTTGATATCGTATCGGTAGTTCTGTTATTACAGCGCCATCTATAATATTTTTAGGGAGACTGACTTTCAAGCTGTATCCCCCAATAACCTTTAAACGGCTAACTCGATTTTCATTAAACATAGCTAAAAGCCACCGCAAAAGAGCTTGCTTTTACGTCAAAAAATCGCATCAAAATCGGTTCATGCGTTCGAGCGCTGCGATGCCAAAGACAGTCTTTAGCGTTAAACTTACAACATTCCTCTTTTTTTGTCGGAGGCTAAAAATAGAATATAATTTAATAAGACATATTGAGATAGACACATTCACTTATCTCGATCGAAATCTGAATATTGCCAATCACTCCGAGGCGCGTATTGAATAAAACGATCATTCCTGCCATATTATTTGCGACAATCAAACAAATGGAACAGACATTACCATTTTTTCCGAAACCGACGTATGACAATGAGACGAATTAACCAAACGTGCGCTGGAATATCGGTGAGCGTTGATAAGTATAACTTACCGAGTTTTAAATAGACAAGAGGATTTGGATAAGGGCCATCAAAAAATTATTTTCTTTTTTTTTTATTGGAATCCAAATTCACTTGTCTATTTCAAACAAATGAAATAAATAAAAACTTTTTTTTTTAATAAATAGTTCAATTTGTTTGCTCTTCTATTTGTAGAAGCGATTCAAAACCAATGCAAATGCAAATGCATTGGTATACTTTTTTATACCTTAATTATTTACGTCACTATTTAGTTTTAAACAAATAGCAAATAAAAACAGAAACGAATTGAATATTAACAATGATTTCTTATAATTAAGAAAACGTCAACGTTGATATGATGCTTTTAGGTATCGCAGTATAAGTCAAATTTATTTATTAATTAACTTTCTAGTTTTGCATTTGTAAAGAAGCGTCTCCGTTTTAACTAGGGCGAAAATTCGTTCGCATGTCCGGCTATCCCTCGCTATTCGGATGTTCTTTTGTGAGCGGGTTCGATAATTATATAGAATTTCTAAGTAAATTTTGCATAATGGTTAGTGGAGCCTTGGAAGTGAAATGTAAAGTATCACATTTCAGCAATTCCAACAAAAATCAAAAAAGTGATTTTTGTTACCATTACTAAGACACAACCTTTTTGTTCGAAAATCTTTTTTATCGTATGTGAAATCTACCTGCAGCTCACAGAGCCACGAGTAGTATATAATTAGACATGAAAATAATTATTTAAAAATCATACTTACAAGTAATGTACAAATCTCAAAAAAGAGCTATATGAGACATAAAATAGGTATAAACTTTACTAGTACTTTGTGAACTTGTGGACCTCACATCTCAGCAACCCTTTGATGGATATGACTCATGTTCGAATTTTAACATTATAATAGCTACTTCTACACGCATACCAAATTTTATCAAACTTACATCAAAATTACTCGAGTTATCGTCAAAGAAACATACATACAAACGCCAGATTGTTCAAGTAGACTCGGAAAACTTCGCTCGCTCGTTCAATAGGCTATTGACTTAGTTTGGTTTTGAACAATATTTTAAACGAATAACAAATAATACTAACAAGAAGCCGTTTTCCGAAGTTATTAAGTAAATTGGTAAATGAGGCAGTAATTATCATTTTCAATATAAGAGTAGGAGCGTGGTGGGGACATTTCGCTATCTCTTTGTGACGTCACGTGGGTGTATGTGCATCCTTTTTCTATTATTTGACAGTTTCCCCTTCCACCGGATTTGAAAGGCTTATAATTTTTGAGCGGAGTTAAATTATTATTTATGTTTTCGGTTTCGTATCCTGTTACTTTTTGATATAAATAAGAAAAAAAAAATCGAGTCAAATACCGAATCAGATTAAACTCAGGTCCATGCCACAAGCGTGTGGACAAATTGCATCGTGTACAGTCGGCGCCATTAATAATTGATGTGGCCCGACTTGGGTTGAGCCAAATTTTGTATTGAATTTATTCGCCCAAAACCTTTACGTCGTACCTGTATCGGTAGATTGGCAGCCAGAAGGGATTAGGTCAAACGTAGGTCATGTCGAGGTAATGTGTTGCTAGGGTTTCACCTACCTACATAGGGTAAACTTTCAGTCATTGGACGCTAACAGTCATTGACAGGACACAGTAAAACCTTATTTATTAAGAATCCCCTAGACTTTTGCATACAAACATTTTATTTTAAAATGACATGCGAGATTTCGGCAATTTTTTTTAATTTTAAAGAAATTGCATGTATCTAGGCATATAACTAGTTTTCGACAGTCAAATATGAACTTGAAAGAAAACATGAGAGTGGAGAAGCTTTCCATACTGATGGTCAAATATGATATGATATACTACCTATATTCTCTTCTGAGTTTATATTTTGACTGTAAAAACTAGTATTATGCCTTAATATGTGCAAATTTTTTGAATTTACATAATTTTGCCAATATCTGACATGCTGTTTTAAATAAAAGCTATATTACATTTGTATGGGAAAGTTTTTGCCTAGGGTAAGGGGACTTTTAAAGTTCATGCATTCAAAACGGGAACACTGCAGCTACAGAGTATAAAAGATATCAGCTGTTCTGTCTAATGACTGTTAGCGTCCAATGACTAGGAGTTTACCCTAAATTCTAGGGACAAACAGATCAATTGAAAGAATTTGCTGCAGTACAGTTTGTTACCGTTTCTTCTACACTAGCGCTTTTTAACTTACTGCTAAGTAACTTTTTGACGTCATCAATTGTGCATCAAAACAAATTGACGATTATTAAGAGATATTATAAATATCCTACGATAATAAAGATATCTTTGAATTTTGAAGACTTAAATGCCACTTTTAATGTGATGGTGGGCGAAAAGTTGCAGAAATTAATTAAAGCAGTGATGGTCTGCTAGCCGCATCGCCTTTTAACCATTCGTCCATTCCCTTGATTGCCGCCATCGATCGAGACAAAAGATTTTAATTGATTTATTTACCAATGTATGTACATGGAAAAATACAGAAAATACATCAAATAAATGTTGTACAAAGGCACTACTTAAGAGCAGCCTTCCCGTTTTACTTTTCATACAAACGCTCGTACTTAATTATGGCGTTGTAATTGATCTTTCTTGAAAACTTTTGAACTAACAGATATCTTGTGCACTATTTCTAGGTTTCCATCGAAATAAAAAATGAATATTTCGAAAAACAAGGTCATTATACGCCTCCAAAAATCTTCTTTTTGGCACAAATTTTACCTGAACTTCGACCGTTCGTAAATTACTCATAATATAAAAATAAAAAAAATATTTCGATAGGAACCTTGCAAATGTAATGAAAATATTAAATAAAAAACATTTATTTCACAAACTTGTAAGGCTTACTGACAAAAACGTATATCCTGGAACCAGTTTTATGAAATTTCTGCACCCTATGAATAGTTAATATTCGTTCAATGGTTAGTTATTATAAAACTAATTTCATTCAATACAAGGCAAACAGTTCTTTTTGGTTTGCTTTATTTTTCTACCATTCTTCTGTCTTTCTGTCTTGGATGAAAAAACAAGCTTTTCGAACTATGCTCGCGTTGACGACAGAGCCGTCGGGAAGGGCCGCCTAATACTTATCTCAAAAGAGATGTCTTCCAGTAGGCCTGTGAGAGATGTTTATGTAAGAGAGGCATACAGGCGTGTTTATACATAGAATGAAGGAAGAAGATGTAATTTAAATATTACATAAAACTAAACTAACTATAAATAAACATACATATATTACACATGATGACTTATGGATCTGAAACGTGGTCCCTTACTATGGGTCTCATAAGAAGGCTCAAGGTCGCTCAGCGCGCTATGGAGAGGGCAATGCTCGGTGTTTCTCTACGTGATCGAATCAGAAATGAGAAAATTCGTAGAAGAACAAAAGTCACTGACATAGCCCAGCGGATTCGTTCGTTGAAATGGCAGTGGGCGGGACACATAGCGCGAAAAACCGATGGCCGATGGGGCAAAAAGGTTCTCGAATGGCGACCGCGTACTGGAAAGCGAAGCGTAGGACATCCACCCACCCAGAAGGTGGTCAGACGATCTGACCAAGGTCGCTGGAAATCGCTGGATGCAGGCCGCTCTTGATCGGTCGTTTTGGAAATCCTTGGGAGAGGCCTATGTCCAGCAGTGGACGTTATGCGGCTGAAATGATGATGATATATTACACATATACCTAAATAAATACAAATGTCTATTCAGAAGGAAATATGATATATACTTAATAATAACAAACATAAATAATAAATCAAATAATCATTAAACTAAATTTTAAGTTATGAGTTCATAAAGTTTTCGATTTTGCAGTAACAAACTTTGCTTTGCACCGGGTATGCCACGACACTTATCCCCTTGTTATCCTTGATTGTACTTTGATTCACTCAACGAAGTCACTCAATTTTTTATTAATCCGAATAATGTTACCATTAAGAAATGACAAATAAGTACGATAAACAAAACCCAAACCCGTTCCGCATTCGTAAAAAGCAAACTTAATTCTTCGAGTTGACGCGAAATCTCCAGAGATAATAAAATATTTAACAATCACGCCGCATAGGCGTAAACGTTTTATTTCTTGCCATTCGTCGCATTGCGGACTGAGCATATTGACTTTGGTGTTTGTGTTACTGGTTTTTTTGTAAGAAAACCTCTTTACATCACTAGATAATAAAAACTAAGGTAACAAAAAGTTTTTCCAAATAGTTAGTTGTTACTAATTGACTATACTCGTGTCGTATACCTATGATGATTGAATAAATAGGAAAGACGACGAACCATATTACACATAGAAGAAAAGGTAGGTAAACAGTACACCCTAGGCGTTTCATAAAAATTTAAACGTAATACATAATAAAAAAAAACACACACACAGATTGAGCTAGCCCCAAAGTAAGTTCGAGACTTGTGTAATGGGATACTAACTCAACGATACCATATTTTATAACAAATAAATAGAAAATGATCTTTATAGGTCTTGTATAGTTAATAATGAAAAAGATCATTTTCCATTTTGGCCCGAACGGGGATTGAAACCAGGACCTGCAGTCCAAGGTATCTAGCTGCCATTTTAAAAAGAAATGTCAGTTTGCTAAAGTTTTGAAAAGTTGAATTTTGTAAAGTCAGATTCAGAAGAAATTGGATACAATTATTCTTTGTTGATCGTTTTAGTCAAAATATAAACTTGGAAGAAAATACAGTGAGTAGAAATTAGCAATGCTGATGATCAAAAACGAACGTCGAATTATGTTTTCTTTCAAGTTCATATATTTTATTGTTTAAACAACGCAACAGTTTAAATTCAGACAACATAACACAGGGCGAGACAATCATTGAATTATAGGGCGTAATCTAGTAGATTACGCGCTCCTCGTCTGTTATTCATGAACTTTGATGATGTACTACCAGTATAATTGCTACTAGTGATTTGATCTAGCTTAGGACGTGTGTTACCATCCTTCGAGGAGTACATCAAACAACGTTTAATTTATTCACATGATTGTGTAGTTCTCAAATCTTATTTTTGAGGTATTCCACTTAGAGCACCCGTCTGAATTGAAAATACTCGTATGAACATTTCCTAAAAATCACAGCAGTAATGGATATTTAATTAAAATCGTTTGTGAAGTTTGGGCATGAAGTCAGTTTTTAGTTTGAAAAATTGTATTTTTAACCGACTTTTAAAAAGGAGGGGGTTATTAATTCGACCCATGTGTTTTTGTATGTATGTTACGCGATGTCTTCGTCAACCGTGAACTGTGAACCGTGATTTTGATGATTCTTTATTTATTTGAAAGCTTTTACTACCAAGTTGGTCCCATATTAATTTGGTGAAGATTTGATGAAGAACTTTGGAGATATGGAATAACCTTCTAATAGAAAATGAAGTCGGTGTTTTTTTTTCGTTAAAAATTTAATTATCTAGTGTCGCATCGTCTAGCTAAACGTGGGCGTATGGCGTAATGAATAAACGTTCTAGTGATTTTGTATCGATATCTTTTATTCGAAAGCAAAAAATAAAAATCCCAGCAATAGCTTCTAAATCATAGGTGTTCTTTGTGGATAAAAATGTAAAAATAAATTTAAGTCCACGAAGGGCACCTGCTAATATTAGGTGCTCTTCGTGGAATAGGCCAGGTGCGATTCGCCAGGTGCTCTAAGTGGAATACCTCTTATTTTTAACCCCCGACAAAAAGGGGATGTTATAAGTTCGACCCAAATGTCTGTCTGTCTGTGTATCACGGAAATAATATAACCGTATCGTAGCTGTTGATTGGAACGACCGTTTATTTATAAGCTTGGAGGAGCTAAATCTATTTTAAAGCAAAAGTCAAGAAAATAAAATAAAGAGTTTATACATCATAACCATAGTCATCAAACACGTAATATCATAAACACGTTCAAACTTACTCCATCTCGTTCCGAAGTTTATCGGAAACCGCCAAGTCCCGCCGAGAGGCGTCAACTTATTTGTCGGAATTTTTGTCACGCACCCACTTGACTTGTTTTCGCCCCTTTTTAAACGGGTTGTTGGGCGTTGGATGTGTATAAAGCATCATAATATTATCTGACCTTATTCGATCCACAAGGCAACTGTATTGTTTCCTACCGTGTTTGAAATGGGTCGATTCGGCCCATTACAAATTTGTTCTTTGCGATTCGGACCGCGGTCCGAAACGCCCAACAACCCTTCTTAACCCCCGACAAAATAGAGGGGTGTTATAAGTTTGACGTGTCTGTGTCTGTCTGCCTAAACGAATAAGCCAATTTTCATGCGGTTTATTTTTGTTTGAAAGCTGACGTATTTGAGATGGTTCTTAGCTATGTTTGATGGAAATTAGTTAAGGGGTAAATTAGTTAAAAAAATTAATACCTGAATTTGTCTAGAGCCTGGTCAAGACAAAATTTTAAATGATGTATCCGTTTCCTATCAAATGATTTATTTCAAATGGGCAGCACTGGACCCCGTAAAATTCAGGTAGCTCCTTAAGCGGTTTTAAAGTTATGTGGGGTGAAAGTGGGGGTAAGCAATTGTGGGTTATTTAATGAACGGATTAGATTTGTAGATTAAGAAATCAGCTTTTTAATGAAAATAGTTTAAAAAGTTATTGGGGGGTGGACTTGACAGTCGGGATTTTCTTTAAATTGCCTGGCAAACAAACTTTTTAGCAGGGATAGGTACTACACGTACCCACTCATCCATACAAAAAAGTACATGCTTTTTCACTCCTCTTAAAAAATTTCCAAAATGACCAATCTTGTTCCCATAACACAAGTTTATAAACTAACTTTAGGGCTAACTAAATCTGTGATATTTCCCAATATTCATTGTCCGAGTGTTCTTAAATAAATAAAATATATAAACGGACAAATCACACTATTGAGCTAGCCCCGTGTTATGAGATACTAACCCAATGATACTATATTTTATGAACACCCAAGACAATTTAAAAAAAGGCCATTTTCCAACTTGCCTTGGCTGGGGATCGAACTCAGAACCTCTAGATTGGCGGTCTGGCGTGTTGACCATTACTCCACGGAGGTCGTCAAACATACTCATATGGTACATAACATAATAATATATGGTAGATAAAAAGCTCTTTGATAGAAGTTCATAAAGTCTGGTAGGCGAGTAGATCCGAACAATTTTGTTTTAAAGAGAGCCAATCTAATGACGCCGCCGTACCGTAGCGTAATGGACATATGAACTCCGAAACAAAACGATGTAAGTACGCGCTTTAGTAGGCACATTAAGTCGTTGGTCCCGGCTGACGTCATTAGATGGCAGCCGTCCAACTATATCGAACGCCTTTAGGTTGCCTACAAATCTAACACCATTAATGGCGACTTACACAAATAGAAATGCAGCGGCCAAGTGCGAGTCGGACTTATTCGGATATTAGAAACGTCAATATCATGTTTAAAGACCTATCAATAGATACACCACACGTATGGGATTGATGAAAAAAAAATAAGTTTCAGTTCTAGATATGGGGAACCCCCAAAATTTGTTGTTTTTTTTATTTCTATCTAATATATAAAATTCTCGTGTCACAGTTTTCGTTGCCATACTCCTCCGAAACGGCTTGACCGATTTTGATGAAATTTTTTGTGCTTATCCGGTATCTATGAGAATCGGCCAACATCTATTTTTCATCCCCCTAAATGTTAGGGGTAGTCCACCCCTAAATTTTTATTTTTATTTTTTAGACAAAATTTTTAATTTCTATTTTTTTATGACACAACATACAAAAATACATACAATCCTCAATTTTGGCAAAACAACGTTTGCCGGGTCAGCTAGTTTTTGTATAAAAATCTTAATGCGGTTCACAGAATACATCTACTTACAAAGTTTCAACAGTGTAGTTCTTATAGTTTCGGAAAAAAGTGACTGTGGCATACGGACGGACAGACACACAGACATGGCAAATCCATAAGGGTTCCGTTTTTTGCCATTTGGCTACGGAACTCTAAAAAGTATATTCTTAAATACACAAGTGAAAATGTGTTTTATTATAAATTAAACCAGTTTGAGAAATGTTATTTTAATATTACAAGAGGGATTTGAAACCAGCATTCAGAAACTCGGTGTACATTCTAAGCTTGTAAATGAATACGAAATTATACGTATTAGTGTTATAAGTCGTAATGAATGAGAAATTCAGAGAAATTCTAAATGTTATAAGAAGTATGAGCAAAATACAGATACATTTTTACGTCTTTATCCCTGATGGTTGAGACAGGGCGTAGGGCCATAAGATCCACGCTTAGCGTGGTGGTGGGCGTTAAGATGGAAAATGTAAAAGTGTAAGCAAAATAATTTTGTAATATTTAGGTATTTCTGTGAAGGCAAAAGATTTAGTCATTGGTAATTTTGTCCATTCATCGATTGGATATACGTTTTTACGGAACAAAATAAAATAATTCCAAATTTTTTTTTGTGTACATGTTCTTTTGTACAAGCTTTTATTTATTTTCACTGTGTCTCGTTGATTATCTGTCTATCTATGATCAAATCTTGCAAATTTATTGATACCATTTCCTCTCTAAAAAGTTTATTTTATTCACTGAAAACAGTGAATAAAAGGCACTTTTACTCACTATTTTGGTTGTTTATTTTATTCACTGAAAACAGTGAATAATAACTGTTCCAATTTCAACTTGCATTTTAATTGATTTTTTTTCTTTAAATGTCTATTTTTGTTTAAATCTTTCTTTTTCTCGTAGTCATGGTTTAAAGTATAGTATGCAACTCTTGAATAAAACGGATTTAATCGAGGGCCATGCACGCGTCGCTCAGGATTCTAACACATGAATCACTCGCTTCGCTCGTGATTCAATCATCATAAATCACTCCCTACGGTTCTTCCTACGGTGATTCAATCGTTTGAATCCTTCACTTGCTCGTGATTCATCTATGGCCATCGAAATCAATCCATCTTTTATTCACTAATTGCATAATATACTATTATTTATAAAGAAAATTTACCCACTTCCTGTTTTCCGATTGAGCTGAAATTTTGCTCCCATACGTCTATGATAAAACAACGAAGTTTGGCTTGATTAATTCGTCTTAAGAAAGTTAAAAGCCTATTTTTAGAAATATTTATAATTACTCGTTTATCTAAATGCAAAATACGAAAAAAATATGTCACTATAAACTGACCTATAATTAGGGTTAAATAACAAGTAAAAAAAAATGACTTTTTAAATTTTCTTGGCTTTTAAAAAAATGTAGTATCGTTGAATTAGTACACCTAACTGACCACCTCTGTGACCTCCTTACACACCTAAATGACCACCTCTGTGGTTTCATGGTCATCTTCGAGGTCCCGGGTTTGATTCCCGGTCAGTTATCGTTGAGTTAACGTGTCCCATACTACAAGTGTCTCCCGTGTGGTTTCCGGTCTAGAATAAAACCACTCCATTTCCCTCTGTGGATGTCGTAAAAAGCGACTAAAGGATAGACCGCGTCAGTAATGTACCGGTTGAGGGGGAGCACGAACGGCATCCTGAAGGTGTTTGCAGATAGGCTGGACTCAGCTATCCTGAGCCGATTCATCGACCTGCATGTGAGAGGTGCGAGTCGATGAATAAATGAAATTTATTTGATTTCATTTAATTTAATATTGCTTGTCCGCCTCGTCACAAAAAGGCAGATTATATAAGTAGATTATTTTTATTATTTTTTTCCTCTTTATGATATTTTTATTATTATTATTTGGATTTTCATTACATAATTTTTAAGTCTGATTTATTTTAATTTTAATTTAATTTATTTTTATTCTTATTTGATGAACCTAATTAATATTTCTATGGACTAAGTTGTCTGACAATAAACGATTTTATTATTATTATTATTATTTGCGTCACTGAAGATGAACAGACTTTCGATGGGCAGCAGCGTCGGAAGTACGATAGTGACTCCCACTGCACTGGCCAACCCGCCTGCCAAGCGTGGCGAGCATGGCAATATCCCCTCATGGATAGAAACCAAACGACTAGGCCCCCAGTACCCGGCAGCCCCGCTATTCCTGACTCCGGTAGCGGTCATGGTAACGGCAGGGCAGGGGGTGCTAAGAATCCCCGGATGGGATCCAGCTACCATCCCCGGCGAAAACTGGCCCTAGTAACACACAATGTCCGCACATTGAGGACTGACGAGAAACTGGCTGAGGTGGAAGAGGAAATGAGTAGGTTACGGTGGGATATTGTGGGGTTGTCTGAAGTCCGAAGAAAGGGCGAGGGCACGACAACCCTAGAGTCTGGTAACCTACTCTATCACTGGGAAGGAGACAAAAAGAAGTCCCAGCCTGGTGTCGGGTTTCTTATCCACAAGTCCCTGATTAACAACGTCATAACCATCGAGAGTGTTTCAAGCAGGGTAATATACCTAATCTGTGTTATTTGTCCTTAGCTATTCATTTATAAGCTGATTGTAGTCACTAATCCAAATGTGTACGCGCTAGTATACGTAATGCGCATTGCAACTGAGCAACCAAGCTCCTCTTAATGTACCTTAACATTGATATAATATTAAATTAAGTTTCATGTAAGTATATTAAAGTATGATTAAATTATTACATCCGAATAAAGCCGATACGATTAAACCGAAAGAGAATTCAATAAAACCCGCAGTGTGCCGTGAAGTGCATTTTATAAATACGCCGCTTACCGCGCAATTATCAGTTTAGTGCAGACGTCATTTGCAATACAGCTCAAACTGTGAGCAGAAAGCGGGCGTTTTATATTTCATATCTTTCATTTTAAATCGAAATATTTTAAACCAAAAACTGGTCGAATTATTACTTCACTCAACGAATAAGCATTGCCATCCAACGTGGCAAATGATGCTAGTCTTTTGGATACCCCGCCGCAGGGCAATGACCTGCATGTCATTTTTATATGTAGTTTTTATTTATTTTTCACTCTCTTCATGCATCCAGTTACGGGTACTATTGACCTCTCTTTTTAAGAATATCTGCAAACTAATCACAGTTGTTCGTCGAGGACGACCCTCCCATACTTTCTCACATTTGCTTCAAGACCTTTTTTGTGTAAATTTCCTTCCATATAATCTTCTTTCTACATGCGTAAACCATCTCAATTCACTGTGGAATAACTTATAACATGTTATAGCTTGTCCCACAATGACACAATAATCGCGCTCGTAGTCACGATTCCATTTAATTACAGTGCTTCTGATTGTCAGCCGTTCTTTGACCAATCGGGTAACGGCTAAAGATTGTTTGATCGAAAACACTTTAAACTTTGCACTGACGGATTTATCTTCGTGAAATCGTGTCTTCTAATGAACCTTATAGGTGTAGAGGGATCCTTTTTTATTATAGACTTCTTATTAGCTCTTCCCATTGTCAGGCGTTCTTTGACCAATTGGGTATCGGCTATAGATTATATGATCGAAAACACTTAAAACTTTATACTGATGGATTTATCCTATTGACTGAATGTCTCCTTAGAGGCTATCCTGTAACTCTAATATTTTGAAGAAACTGTTTTCTCTACACCTACATGAAAAGAGCACAGTTTCTTCAAATATTCTTATCAGCTAGCTTAAAATATTATAAATTTAATTACAGTTATTTCAATTGCCGGTCGTTCTTTGACCATTTAAGTGACGGTCAAAGATTTTCGGATCAAAAATACTTGTGACGGATTTATATCCTATCCTAGTTATAGGATTTCTTCCAGTCAATCTGTATTATTTAGTTTATAGAATAAGCGTAAAACAATTGTTATCCTCTTTTTCATTTTAGCGCGTTTCAGTGTCATCCTCAGACTTGCAGCTTCGGAGGAACGCCCTTCCCCACTTTTTCTTCTCTGAATGTGATATACATGACAAAGGTCACCCAAGTATATCGGAGACCTTGCGAAAGTTAAAAAAAATAGCCTGAACAGTTTTAACGAATTAGGTCGGTTGTAAAACTATAGCATTAAATTGTAGCACGAAATGTTTGTGCTTAGTCCTGTTCGCCCTTCACAACATTTACAGGAAGAGATGGAGTGGTTATTTGTTTTCCGTGTTCTTGTCTGAACGTGGTCAAATCTATTATAGCTTGACGAATTTCATGCAATGAGAGCATCTTCAATTTCATGCAATCAGGACCAACGGCTTAACGTGCCTTTCAAAGCACAATTCAATTTCCTTTACCATGTACATTATGTTAAGGATTATAAATGTACAAAGATAAAATAATTTAAAATTAGAATTAAAATCTAAAAAAAGTCAAAACTGATGAGAAACAAGTGGAAACGAAACAAGTTTCTTTAGTAGATACAATATTGTGTAATGATTATAATTATACTAGCATTAAAATAGCAACAAAAAAAAACATGCAATTTACGATCTTACATGAAGAGCAGGTAGAAAACAATAAAATATAAGTATTGCGTGATCTGTTATTTCAATAATTCATTCAGGTCATTCATTTTACTGCTAATCTAATAAACAACGTGCTTGTAATACAATTAACCAAAAGTACTTGTGAGTATACAGATATAATAAATAATAATAAATAAATATATACGGACAAATCACACAGATTGAACTAGCCCCAAAGTAAGTTCGAGACTTGTGTTATGGGATACTTACTCAACGATACTATATTTTATAACAAATACATATATAGATAAACACCCAAGACCCAGGACAATTTGAAAAAGGCCATTTTCCAACTTGCCCTGACCGGGGATCGAACCCGGAACCTCTAGGTGGCGGACTAGCATGGTGACCACTACGCCACGGAGGTCGTCAAATATAATCTATACCAGTGACCAAGTGATTCAAAATGGGTACGATTTAGATACCCCCGAATATTTCAGAAGTGAGTGCAAACATAAAAGTTCATTTGTCTCAGCGCTCGCAAATAGGACTCTTGTATTTAACATTATTAACCCAGTTATTCGGCAATTCTACAGACAATAAATTTCCTTTGTCCCAAAACCCGTATTCAAGGGGCTTTTCATCAATGACAGAAAGTTACCAAAGTAATATTTTTGGATCAATGCTACCATTGGTCCATTGAATCACCAAAATTTCAGCCTTATCCCTCAAATTTTGGCCTTTTGGATTATAATAAGTGAAACAGTAAGCAAATATGAGACAAACATAAGAGGCAGCACGAAAAGTAGCCGTTTAGAAATCCGTCATTTAGTTTCGAATACAATCATCGAGAAGTTATGTTTTGAGTTCATTGCCAGAGTTTGCAGATACGCCTCCTGTTTTGGATTTTCTAAATAAGATAAGTTTAGATGATCGAAAACGGATGACTTAACATTAAAAGAGAAGAAACGTTTTCGTGATTCCGAAGCTGAATGATTCAAGCAATCTAAGAAATTGGGAATAAAAGAGAGGAAAAAGAAAGAAGGAGAAAAAAACAGAGATACGCAATGGAAGAGTATGATTTCATAGTCATCGGCACTGGTTCGGCGGGGTGCGTCGTCGCAAATCGGCTTTCTGAGGTTTACATCATACAACAGTAAGTGCTTAAAGATGCATCTTGACACTGAAACGCGCTTGACGACTGAAACTAAGACTAAGTGTTTAAAGATGCATCTTGAAACTGAAACGCGGATACGCAGTAAAGTCCATCTTGCGTACCGCTTTTGGAGTAACCCCCCAGAACAAAAATTACATTGGTTAGAGCTGAAATTCAAACCCAGGACCTCAGGTAATAGACAACCACGTTGAGAGTTAATATAGAAATGTATTTTTGATTTCGTCCAACAAAGTTTGCATGTTTAGACAACATTAGCCCACCCTAGATGCATTCAGTCTTGAGGTGAATGCCCGCTTAACGCGTTATCTCAGAAAGGTTAAAAATGCAAAAGTTATTTCAGGATTTCCATAAAACTTGTACAGTTAATAAACCAAGTAGCTAGACGTAACTTTTGTTCAGTTTAGATATTAACATGCTAAAAAGAAACAAGAAAATGTTGTATTAAACATGTTGAAAGATGTAAATATACGAAGCTTAAAATGTGTGTCGTTAACGTTCTTACATTTTCAACCAGTATCAGTTAGATATGTAATTTCTTTTAGATATTTTTTTACGGTAGGAATGTACTTTATAGACATTTTATCATGTTAAAGCTACGTACCTATAAAAAAATAAGATTCATGCTAAGACTTTGAATAGACACGAATCTTTCAATTATTTGTACGAAAATATAGTGACCATGATGCTGGCAGCATCACAACTTTTTAAAATTCTTAATTTGTGCTTGATAAAAAATGAAGTCTATATAATTTAAAACCAAAAAGTTTCCGTTGTCTCGTTTTGACGGAGGCACTCCCGAGCCCCCAGATCACATGATAGGAAACGCTGAAGGTCAAAGCAACGGCCTTTTCGATATGGTAACTTATATTTCAATTAATCTATGGGTTATGCAACCTTGTCACTATCACTTCGTGACAATTGTTACTACTTATGACTGTGACCTTGATTTTAACACAGTTATTGTAGAAACGTATAGGTAATTTAACATTAATTGATACTGATCTTTTTGTCTTTGGTTTAAAATAATGTTATATTACTCTTAAAATGATAAAAATGATATAAAGTCAATAAGACTTTTGAGATAAAATTTATTTTTGCGGACTGATCACAAATTAAATCCAAACGTTAATTATGCTACTTATCTGAATAAAGATTAACTCAAAACATTGGAGTTATCCACCCGAGCCTAGAGCGAGGGTGGTTAATATACACATATAGAATTTTAAGTCTTCCTTTGGCAAGAAAGCCATTTGCTTGCGTAAAAAGTTAGTGAAAACCATTTCGTCAATTTGGCAGCCAAGATAATACTTACTTCATTGTTGAATCAAACAGTAACTATAAACCATAACCCAGGAATAGATATTAAGGAAAATCTAGTCGAAAAACTCAAAAGCTAAAGACAGAATGAGAAAATAGTCTTTTGCACCTCATTTAACTAAAACCTACTCGTATACATCACATTGATGCAATCATAGTCAAAGAGCTCAATGCAAGAATATTTTTTTCAGAATTAGAGTTGCTAGTTAAAAATAACCTACTTGAATGCCAAGCTTTACTTTTCTGTCAGGAGTAAAGAAAAATCTTAGAATGTATCAGCTGCTTCTCTTTCCGCGTAGATTATAGAAACTGATCGAAAGAATGGGCGACAATGCGAGTAACAACCCATCACAATTTAATTCCTTTTTCCACTCGTAATGGAACTTGCGACTCTGTCTGCTTAGAGTCACATGACCTAAAGTGTTCTATCTGCTGAATTCAAGATAAATACGTGATAGGGTATAAACGAAATATATTTAACAACTCGTAAAATACTCGTCAATGTATAAAAATAACCGGCCAAGTGCGAGTCGGAATCGCGCACGAAGGTTTCCGTACCATGATCAATAAAAAATCACGTGTGTTGTACTACCGTTATCAATAAAAATCACGCTTGTTGACCTCCTTAAATATTTACTTAATTCTGTTTCTAGTATTTGTTGTTATAGCGGCAACAGAAATACATTATCTGTAAAAAAATTTTTCTGTCTAGCTGTCTCAGTTCATGAAATACAGCCTCGTGACAGACAGATAGACGGACGAACGGATAGCGGAGTCTTACCCCCTTATTCATAAAAAGTTTCAAACGTTTGCTTAACCTATTTTAGTTAAAATAGGTTTTGTCTTGTTCTTGCAATGTCAAATATTGAAAAGAGGGAAAGGGACAAAACATGTTATAACTTAAATTGAATTAGCAAACGGTTGTTAATTTTTATGAATATGATGGTATGTGATAGGATCCCGATTTACCCATTAGGTACGGAATCCTTTGAAACGATGAAGTGAGATCTTAGTCTACAATTTCCACTGCTTTTACAGCTCGAAGTCTGCCGATACGACCTAATAATAGCTTATAGTCGCGCAATTGCGAATCGCGAGCTATTTTGCCAGACATGCAATCCCATTCCGATGGCGATTACATACGGTTGCGGTTCGTTTGGTGGCGATAAAGCGATTATATTATGCCTGATTTACATGATTTTGGCGACCTCCGTGGCGTAATGGTCAACACGCTAGACCGCCAATCTAGAGGTTCTGGGTTCGATCCCCAGCCAGGGCAAGTTGGAAAATAGCCTTTTTCCAATTGTCCTGGGTCTTGGGTGACTATCTATATATTTATCTATCATAAAATATAGTATCGTTGGGTCAGTATCTCAAACCACAAGCTTGAGCTTACTTTGAGGCTTTGAGGCTAAACTCAATCTGTGTGATTTGTCCGTAAAAAAAATTTGATTAATCAGGTTTTTATTCCTTATAAGGTCATAAGTGAACGTGACTTTTGCTATAAGAAGCAAAGGCCCTATTTAGAGGTTTATTATTACGTTTAGAGTAGGTAAAAAGAGTCGATCAGTTAATAAAAAAATATTTTATAAAAAAGTGCCAGACGCAAATGTTCTCCGATAGTGTTTGAGTCTTAATTTACAATTTTATGTCGTGAGCTTATGAATCTTTAAATAAAAATTAAGATATTCATCATATTTTTTTAAAGAAATCTTGACTTATATGATATAACTAAGTATTACAAAACCACAGTAACAAAAAACAAACGCTTCTCGTATTTGGTACGACCGAAGCCTAACATTAGCATGCACTGGTACGGAGAAAATAGTTGTGATATCTGATAAACGGGGCATAATATATATTGTTTGGCATTCTAAGCACGGAAGCGTTTGGGGTGTGCATCTTTAAGGAATTTACTCTGGATTGACTAACATGATAAACAAACAAGAAAATATGTTACTATGTTTTTTGCTCAAGTCGAACAGACGTATTTACTTACATTTTATCTTTAAATAAGTATGGTGCCCACTTACTGCCCGAGATGCGCCTGAAAAAACAATGTGGGCAAAAGGTACACACGTCGGGAGAATCAGTTCAACAACAATATGTACATATGTTTTACTTTTGTTGTTTCTTTTTTTTATTATAAGATATTTAAATTCTTACTGTATAATAAAACTGATCTGAATAAATTTAAAGTATTTAAATTGAAATTATTTTAATTCAGTCAAATCTTAGAAATATGTAAGTATGTACTACTGATTAACAATAAACTTACTATTGGGAATCAGTTGTACATACTTGCCTGTTTCTAAGATTAGACTGAAAGCCATAAGTCATTTATTTGCAAACATGTAAGCAAAAAGTTAAGAGTATACCCAGTTTGGGTGTAGCATGGATGTAGCAAAACTAATCCCACCAAAAATATATCTGTTAAAAAGGGGGCCAAGTTCCTATTGGCTAATTGTTCGGCTAAAAAGAGTTGAAATCCAATCCAATGCCAAGTTTAGATGCACTTTAAAATCGATCATAATCATCTTCATCAACAGCCTGATCCACTGGTAAACATTTGCCATTCCCAAGACTTGAACTTGGCAATGAACTTGGATGTTTATGTTTTCTAACAAACAGGCTATTTTCAATATGTTTAACGACAGGACTGTCAGTATATTTTTTCAATAAAGTATTGCTTATAGCTATTTTGAGCCTGAATATTGGTAAGTATGCTATGTTTTTTCTGCGTGACAAAGGAATCGTGGGTATCTAGGCTATTTACCCAATATTCTTCATCTACACTTTCCTTAGTAACATTTTAATGTGCAATCTTTATTGCAGTGTAAAAAAGCTATTAGCATTTCCAAGAACGCCGCGGCTAAAGTCTGAAGCTTGCTTAGTAGTCTTTAATGAAAGCGCTACTTTCGAACTTTGTCGTCGTTTCATTATAATGGACTTGTCAAACTACTAAATAACTTAAGATTGTAAGACGGTAACATCTAAAATTGCCGAAGTGGAACGTTGATGACCCCGATGTCATAGTACCCTTAAAATTCTTCGCGCCTCTCCGCAAGGTTCAAACGAAGTTTCTGTTCGGTTTTTACTAATTTATACTTGATTTTCGGGTCTTTTAGTACCTTTCTTGTCTTAGTTTAATTTGTATTCCGAAATTTCGCAAAAACCCTAAGGGTTTTTTGCGAAGACACGGATTTAGACAATTTTGAAAACATTTCTAAATGGGTGAGAAGAGATTTTTTTTTTGTGCTTATATAGGTCTTTTTATTTAGGTCCATTTTGACGGTAAAAGTTTCTTGCCTATTGAAGGAATAGATAACTTCATTCATTCAAAATTTAAGAGTGACGCTCTTGACGGTGGAATTGTTACCATTCCTCTCTGTCCTGATAACGGTAGTAATGGTATAAAAGTCACTGACATAGCCCAGTGGAAAAGCTCGTTGAAGTGGCAGTGGGCGGGACACATAGGGCGAAGAGCCGATGGCCGATCGGGCAAAAAAGTTCACGAATGGCGATTGCGTACTGTTAAGGGAAGCGTAGGACACCGGGTGGGTGTAAACCCACCTAGGCTTCCTAGGCTTCCCTTGCCAGTACGCAATCGACATTCGAGAACAAACCACAATGTATAGAAACAAGGTGGTCAGACAACCTGACCAAGGTCGCAAGAAAGTGCTGGATGCAGATTGCAGGCCGCTCTTGATCGGTCATTTTGGAAATCTTTAGGAGAGGCCTATGTCCAGCAGAAGACGTTATGCGGCAGAATAGATGATGATGATGATGTACTAAACGAAACGTCAGCCATCTAAATCATATATAGCTTCAATAAAATGGTATGCAGCAGGCGAAATACTTGCACCGTCTAAATGGCCTTTAAAGAGCGTCTTTGCAAAAACACGAGTCTTTCTAGTAACATTGAATATCCATATCTCTGACTGGGTGTATTTGACGACCTCCGTGGCATAGTGGTCACCATGCTAGTCCGCCACCCAGAGGTCCCGGGTTCGATCCTCGGTCAGAGCAAGTTGGAAAATGGCCTTTTTCAAATTGTCCTAGATCTTGGATGTTTATATATATATATATATATATATATATATATATATTTGTATTTGTTACAAACACAAGTCTCGAACTTACTTTGGGGCTAGATCAATTAGTGTTATTTGCCTATACCTATATATTTATTATTTATTTATTTTATATTTTTGCTCTCTGACCAAATCTATTCTATCATAAGAGTCTTTAGTAGGTCATAGATATTTATTTTATAGTAAGATCACAAACACAGACTTTAGACTATATTTTGTCTTAACATCAGTGATTCAAGCTAGCAAATCGTTCTTTACCTAAATGTCAAAGTGAAACGACGAAACGTTTCGAGAAAAGGTAGGTACTGCCCTTGCGCTTCGCTTGGCTCGTCTTGGCGGGGGCACTCCCGTACCCCCAGATTATATTTGTTTTTACACAGTAAGACACGAGTTATTTGTGGTGCCACGAGGAAGAACAAATGTTCTCGACCAAGCGCCGCTGACCAGGACTCTTCGTTTGTTAAATGAAGTAAACTAAAAGTATCCTGACTTAGATTTATTTACGTGTTAGCTGACGAAATTCGCGAACAATGTAGAGGAATGTATTAGTTGTAATTAGTCTTATATATGTATTAGTTGTAATAGACGGCAGAAAGGTCGTCGACATATCTGGCTAAAAATAAAATCCGACTGGCTGGCTGCCTGGCTAAAATCTTAAATCCATACAATATTTTTTAAATTTCTATTGAAACATATATTTTTACTGAATAAAAGAAACAGTGTCCATTATAGACTGAGCTAGTTTCACACTGTTGAATATATTTCTAACCTTTCTGTATCGCTTATAAAAAGAGAAACAAGCTGAACATTACACAGAAAGCTTACAACGGTAACAGTCATAAAGTAAAACAAGTAATCCATTAGGTTTGTGTTCGGCTAAGTTAGGCGAGGACTTCCAAGCAATTTGGTCGTTAGGCCTAACTTTGCGGTTCGTATGTGGGAGACGTATGCATTATTTCATAAGCGTCAGCGGGAACAATATACAAAGGATATCCTTATTCCCTGCGGGTTAGATAGAGCCTAGGGCCGTAAAACTCACAGGCCGCTAACCCGAGGACTTCCCAGCAATTGGGTTTTTAGAGGCTTAACTTTGCGGTCCGTATGTGGCAGACGTATGCTTTAGTTTATAAGTGACAGCGGGAACAATATACAAATGACAACCTTATTCTCTACGGGTTATTAGAGCCTAGGGCCGTAAAACTCACAGGCTGCTAAGTTAATCGAGAACTTCCAAGCAATTTGGTCGCTAGGCCTTACTTTGCGGTCTGTATGTGGCAGACGTAAGCCGTAAGCTTTAGTTTATAAGCTACAGCGGGAACAATATACAAATGATAACCTTATCCCGTACGGATTAGATAGAGCCGAAGGTCGTAAAACTCACAGACTGCTAAGTTGACCGAGGACTTCCGAGCAATTTGGTTGTTAGAGTAACTAACTTTGCGGTTTGTATGTGGGGAACGTATGCTTTAGTTTATAAGCTACAGCGGGAACAACATACTAAGGATAACCTTGTTCTCTACGGCTTAGATAGAGCCTAAGGCCGTAAAACTCACCGACCGCTAAGTTAACCGAGGACTTCCAAGCGATTTGGTTGCTAGGTCTGACTTTGCGGTCTATATGTGACAGACGTATGCTTTAGTTTATACGCTAGAGCGAGAACAATATACAAATGATAACCTCATTCCTTACGGATTACATAGAGCCTCGGGGCATAAAAATCACAGCCCGCTAAGTTAGGCGAGGACTTCTAAGAAATTTGGTTGTTAGAGGCCTTACTTTTGCTGTTCGTATGTGGTAGAGATATGCTTAAGTTTATAGCTACAGCGGGAACAATATACAAAGGATAACCTTATTCCTTACGGATTACATAGGCCGTAAAACTCTCAGGCCGCTAAGTTACCCATGGACTTCCAAGCAATTTGGTTGTTAGAGGCCTAACTTTGCGATTCGTATGTGAGATACGTATGCTTTAGTTTATATTAAGCTACAGCGGGAACAATATACTAAGGATAACCTTGTTCCCTACGGGTTAGATAGAGCCTAAGGCGGTAAAACTCACCGGCCGCTAAGTTACCCGAGGACTTCCGAGCAATTTGGTTCTTAGAGGCCTAACTTTGCGGTTCGTATGTGAGATACGTATGCTTTAGTTTATATTAAGCTACAGCGGGAACAATATACTAAGGATAACCTTGTTCCCTACAGGTTAGATAGAGCCTAAGGCGGTAAAACTCACCAGCCGCTAAGTTAACCGAGGACTTCCGAGCAATTTGGTTGTATCTGGGAGACGTATGCTACGATGATAACGTTATTTCTTAAGGATTATATAGAGCCTAGGGCCCTAAAATTTACAGGCCGCTAAGTTAAGCGAGGAATCCAAGCAATGTGGTTGTTAGAGGCCTGACTTTGCGGTTCGTATGTGAGATACGTATGCTTTAGTTTATAAGCTACAGCAGGAACAATATACTAAGTATTACCTTGTTCTCTACGGGTTAGATAAAGACTAGGAACATAAAACTTACTAGACCAATAGTTAAGCGAGGATTTTCAAGCAGTTTGGTCGTCAAAAGCTTAATTTTACCGTTCCTATGTTGGAATTGAGTGTTCCATATAATAAGTGGCAGTGGAAACAATATACATATATCTTTATTCGCTACTAGCTAGACAGAGCCTAGGTCTATAAAACTCACAGTCCGCTAAGTTAGGCGAGGACTAGCAAGCAGTTTGGTCGTTAGAAGCATAACTTTGCGATAGACGCATGACCTAAATTAGAGAAAGCGGATTATTTGTTTTTGTTTTATTCGTCTGTAAGTGACCAACTCTGGTGTCATATCTTTCAAGATAACTAAAAACGTTACACGTATCTTGACCACTTCGATCTATTGACAACGAAAACAATAGCTGAATGAAATGTGTATTCTGATGCATAGAGGATCTTGAGATATTTTAAAGTAATAAAGTAATCTATTAGGTTTGTGTTCGGCTAAGTTAGGCGAGGACTTTCGAGCAATTTGGTCGTTAGAGGCCTTACTTTGCGATTCGTATGTAGGAGACAAGTGGTCCAGGATAAAAGCGAAAGCGAAAAACAATATACACATAATATATTAGTTCCCTGCTGGTAATACAGAGCTTTGATCCGTTGAACTCATAGGCCGGTAAGTTAGAAGTAACCGACTTAAGTTTGACTTTTTTGAAATGTGTCACGCGACAGTCGCAGATTATCGCCGACGATGAACGACGGTCGCGCGACGGTCGTCGACTGTCTCGCGATAGGAGGCGACTGTCGCTCGTCTGTAGAAGCTCTATCTCCTCCACCTGTCAAACTAAACATATTTAATTAAATAAATAAATATATAGGGATAAATAACACTGATTGAGCTAGCCCAAAAGTAAGTTCGAGACTTGTGTTATGGGATAGTAACTCAACGATAACATATTTTATAACAAATAAATACATATATAGATAAACATCCAAGACGCAGGACAATTTGAAAAAGACCATTTTCCAACTTGCCCCAACTGGGTCTCAAGCCCGGGACCTCTGGGTGGCGGACTAGCATGGTGACCACTAAGGCATGGAGGTCGTCATATTCATATATATATATTTGAGAGTGATAATTGTTACATACCAAGTACTGCAGTTTTATCAGAGATTATCTCTTGTCACTTGCACCAATCAGAAATAAGAGCAACTAGTAGACTTAGTTAATATTTGTCCCAGCTTCAGAGAGGGTAGTTGTGTGTACACACGTCATCGCTTAGTAAGAAGAGGTTATGCTACTTTAGGCCCTGTGCTTATAATAACACTTGAACTTGTATGTCTTATGTAATTTATGGGTAAGAACAAGTGACTTAAATTCTAATACAAGAAGCTCAACCTAAATTGATAATTCTGAAATACGAGTTAACAATTATTTACCTGCTAGATGGTCAGATGACCTGAGCAAGGTTGCATGAAAGCGCTGGATGCAGGCCGCTTCCCATCGGTCGTTTTGGAAATCCTTGGGGGAGGCCTATGTCCAGCAATGGACTTCCTGTGGCTGATATGATGATGATAATGAATTACGAGTACTTTTCAACCCTTTACAAGATAAGAATTATGCAAGCATACTCACTAATCACTTTGAAAACTTTAAAAGAACTTCGTCTGAGCGCATTCTCGGTTACGTCCTTAGCTGTGCAGTGTTTTTTGGAGCCCGAAGGCAAAACTCAATTCAAAATTCAAATATTTATTTAGTAATTAGACCTTTACAGGCGCTTTTACACTTCAATAAGTAAAATTTACATTACGTGTAATTTGTATGAAAATTTAATTTATTTTAAAGAAAAGCTACCGATACCAGCGCTTCGTAACCACCACAGCTGAGAAAAAACGCCGAAAGAAACTAATTTTCACAGAATCGGTCGCCTACTCGCCAGAAGAGCTTTGTATTCATATAATTATTATTATTATGTAATTTTTTATTAATACATATTTTAACCGACTTCTAAAAAGGAGGAGATTATCAATTCGTTGCGATCTTTTTAGGGTTCCGTAATAAACAAGGAACCCTTATAGTTTCGCCATGTCTGTCTGTCTGTCTGTCCGTCCGCGGTTTTACTCAGCGACTATAAGTACTAGAAAGCTGTAATTTGGTATTGGTATATGCGGAAAAAGTGGTAAAGTAAAACATTGAAAAGAATTTTTTTTGAATAGCTCCCATACAAGTAAAGTCAAAAGTCAATTTTATTTTGTCGACTAACTAATTATGTGGGGTATCGTTAAATAGGTCTTTCAAAAATATTATGAGCTTGCGAACATTGTTTCTCGATTTTTCGATTTAGGGATTCTTTTCTGAAATATTTGGTTTTAAAGTGAAAATTTTTGTTAGAGTCAAGTGTCCCCCCCCCATCTGCTAAACGGTTATATATGGACACGTGAAACAATTCACAGCTTTAGCAAATATAACGAAATTTAAAGGAAAACTATCAGAGCTAAGTAGGGTTTACAAATTAAAAAGTTATAGGCGATCTACTTATAAAATGTATTCGGAAAAAGAAAATTTCATACAAATTCAATAAAAAAATTAGTTTTTAGACGTTTTTAGTGGCATGAACTCAAAGCTGGCATTCGCAACTACGGAACCCTACACTGCGCGTGGACCGACACGCACTTGGGGAAATTATTTTATGTATGTTGACTATTGTTCACCGATTATTCCAAAACGCATGGACGCATTTGAAAATTTTTGATTGAAAGGGTATACTTGTCAGGTGGTCCCATAGGAATTTTATCAAAATCGGTTGTGTAGTTTGGGGGTGAAGTCGGTTTTTAGTTTTGAAAAATTATTCTTCTCTAAATATATTACGTAATTTGCAAATAGATATAATATAAATAAAATACTTAAATAAATAAATATATAGGGACAAATAACACTGATCGAGCTAGCCCCAAAGTAAGTCCGAGACTTGTGTTATGGGATACTAACTCAACGATACTATATTTCATAACAAATACATATGTAGATAAACATCCACGACCCAGCACAATTTGAAAAAGGCCATTTTACAACTTGCCCTGAGCGGGGATCAAACCCGAGATCTCTGGGTGATGGACTAGCATGGTGATCACTACGCCTGTATGAAAGAAGTAACCGGCCAAGTTAAAGTCGGACTCGTGCACGACCAGTTCCTTACCGATATCAGTAAAAAAATCACGTATTTTGTATGGAAGAATCACTTAAATATTTATTTTATTCTGTTTTTACTATTTGTTGTAATAGCAGCAACAGAATTACATCATCTTTGAAAATGTCTACTGTCTAGCTATCACGGTTTATGAGATACATCCTGGTGAAAGATAGATGGCCAGCGGAGTCTTAGTAATAGGGACCCGTTTTTACCCTTTGAGTACGGAACCCTAAAAAGACATAAAATTAGGTTTACTAATCTGACATAGCTTGACAATTACCATTCAATAATGACGGACAGCAAAAATAAGTCACGCGAACGCCGGACGCGTGTGCAACGTGTGCATCAAACGATGTTTGCTTACAATTTATAGAGTTTTAGAGCTGTGTTTAGAATGTCTATACGTTTTAAAAGCAGGTGATGTTAAACCATCATATTTTAAAACCTCCAGTATTCCAGCATCTTCAATAGAAATCCAGCAAATGAACGAATATATCCACCCGGCACGTGACGTACAACATAAATCAGACACCGTCCGCCTGCACCGGACAATGCAGTGCTTATAATCACTAGATGTGACTTCGTACTCTATTGAAGTACCTTTTACACTAAAATATCTTTAAGAGAGAATTTCGGATAAGAAATTCATAAAAGGCAGCATTTTAGTAGAGTTATTAATTTTATTATTGGTCCATAAGTTTACTAAGTAAGAATGCAAAAAGCAAACCATTTCAATTTTCTAAAGCTATGCTTAATTTTGAGGAATATATTTATTGTTTTGTACTCTCGATTTAGAGCCTAGAAGTGGTTTTTTTTTTTAAACTGGGTGAACCAAAACCCAGTATGTTTTTTTATCACCTTTAGCTATTCAATTGAAATGGTTTCAAGTTAAATTTTTCGACGTTTTAAGAATAAAAGGGAGCATATTATGGAAAGACTCCAAAGCTTTTTACATCTGTGATTTAGTAGTTAAGTATTGTATCATAAGATAACATAAAAATGTGTCTATGTTCCATCATTTCAGTTCTTGCCATGCGTCATATTTAAAACACAATAACGCCAAATTTTTACGAGTGAAATAAAAACCTTGAAAACTATTCAAGTAACCATTTACGTTCTTCCGTTCTACAATGACATTTAACACAGAATATCTTATTTTGGAGTGTAGCTAATCATACAGAAGGTCAAACTGGCAGAGATTACTTTTTCCTCTAAGAAACCAACTGTCATAAATAGATTTATTTGTTTCCTTTTGGTCTTGAATTACCTTTCCTCTCAACCTTATTAACCTCGTCGACGCACGGATCAGCCATCGTTAAACTCAACCATGTTAGAGGGAATCCGACGATTTGACCAGTGACGTCACCACCAGATTGGACATTTTAGTGAACATTAAAAAATAAATAAATAATAATATTATAAGTAGGATTGATTGCAGTACATTAATTTGTTTTATAGTGAGCTAATAATGGTTTCAGAAAATAACTTACTAAGAATGCAGGAAAGAATCTAAGTAATATTTACTTAGGATTCCAGACTTATATTTTCATGCCGTTTCGTGATTGGAATAATATGATCCAAAGAAACATACATCGAATATGAACACTCCAAGTGGTGTCCAATTCCTGACGTTATAAATTGAAATTGCTTTTTTCTTAGAAATTTTACTTGACGATATTGTAACATCCAGTATCTTTATATCTCCGCTAAACTTTAACAACAGACAATTAGAAGAGAACGAGAGAGCGCATTGTATTTTGTTTTATCTAGTTAGGTGTCAAGGCAGGATTTACGGTTTTATTAAGCCCAGATATGTGATGCTGCAATCGGAAAGTTGCAACTGCTTGGAAAAATAATGCCGGAGATAAATCTGAGAGCTTTTTTTTAACTCAGTATTTGCGCGTGTTTCGTTTGGATTAAAATGTTTGTAATGAAAATACAATATTTGCAGACAGGTAATGGTAATTGTAAACAGGCCGTGTGGTTTCCGGCAGAGTAGAACAGAGCCACTCCAAGTCCACCCGTGGATGTCGTAGAAGGCGACGTAGGGAATACAAGCTAAACAAAGCTTATAAACATCAATGGGACCTCTCCAACCCGTCTGGCCAGCGTGGAGAGTGAAGGCCATGTCCTCTGGCTGCTCTGGCAAAGTATGGCTCTGGTAGTACAGAGAGGGTCGTGCTCCTGCAGTGGAGACAAAAAGACCTGATGATGATGATGATGAGGTAATGGTAGATAGTTTTTTTATTAGAGCACATGTTTACTCAAAAATTATTTTTGAAGTTACTTTGAGAGAGTTTAGCGTTTGTATGTATACAATGTCCTTTTTAATTAAGTACAAATATTTTAAGGGGTTATTCAGTCCATCATTTTGAACAACTTTGCCCAATAAATGTATATCGAAATACGAAAAAAAATATTTAGGTTCTCATACAGATCGAAGTAGTCACGTGATACCGTTTCTATAAAAAAACAAAAAAAAATCGTATTTCGATATATATTTATTGGGAAAAGTTGTTCAAAATGATGGACTGAATCACCTCTTAAAATATTTGTACTTAATTAAAAAGGACATTGTATAAGATAGACGATAATTAAATATCTTCAGGACATTTGATATTAAAGTATTAAATGGTTCTTTTAAAAGAGGTAAGTCGTCTCGGGGTCATGGGAAATTATAATACAACTTCTTCTTCTTTGTAGCCTACTAGGTGTGCCTGGGGGCTCTACTCCCGAGGGAATTTCGGGACAAAAAGTCCTATGACTCTATCCAGGTCTCACTATACCTTTCATCCAAATTGTGAACCAATTTGGATGTTTAAAGCATAAAGAGTTAAGAGACGTACAGACATTTAAGTATTACAGAGTTACTTTCGTATTTATAATACTAGTACCTAATGGATATTAAGGGCTTTTTTAATAAAGGGATGCACTTCTTAAAATTCTGTCAATGCCAACCTAGATAAATGATAAGAGCCTTGCAAAAGGAAGAGATTTTAAAATGAAGGCTTTGTAAAACATCGAACTTTGAGGATGTAGGCGGTAGCTTCCATCTTGGATTTAAGATACCTACCAAATTTAGATTGATTTTGATGATGAAAATGTAATTCCTTACAATTTCAAAGTTATAGGCGCTGAATAAAATAAAACCAGAAATATTCAACTTCTTTTGACTTATGTAAGCCGATGAAGTCACTGATGTTTTCCGACACAATTCAGCAATCTGATAACTCTTATTTATTTCCAACGAAAAGTTTGAACAGAACAAACAATCAATTCAAACCATTGCAACTACAGCTGCATTGAAAGTAAGCCGTATCATGCATGGAATTTTAAGGGTCGTGGGCTAATCTTACGAGTATATATATACCTTTGAATTGTATTAAGCATTGCAAGGTATAAATTAATTATTGTAGTTTATGAGGTACTGGCATCACTGATAGTGAGTTACTTTAAATGGCACGGCTCAAAAGTACTCGTATCTTTTGAAGTACAATGCAACACAAAGTTGAACAAACATGGCGGACTTCAAAGCATTTTTGTACAATTCCCGACACGTAGGTTAAACCAAAATGGCGGTTATCGGCGCAGGTACAAAAATTGCGCCGACGACCGCCAAGGTTCAATTTACGTGTCGGAAATTTGTACAAAAATGCTTTGAAGTCCGCCTATTTTGTTCAACTTATTTGTGTCGTATTGTAGGTATTACATGATAATGTTGAACATTGGACAAATGTGGTTTAGTTAGAAGTTTCTTGTTGTCATCCGGTTATAGGCTGTGTGACGTATAGTAAATTCAAGGTGGCGTCCTCTATAGTATAAAGTAATGAACTTAAAAGTTTATTTGCCAGGCAAATTAAAACACCCCTGACTGTCAAGAACGCCATCTAGTGATAAATAGCTGAACTACCAATACGATTTGATATCCGTAGCGCTATCTTTTGTTTGCTAGAAAAAGCCCTGACTTTCAAGCGTTAACTTTTAATAAAATTTAAATGGCTGAACTGAATTTGGTCAAACAGAGCTAAGAATTTGCTTTCACGTATAATAATCGGTCCATCCGTTCGAGCGCTACGATGCGACAGACAGATACACAGACTGACAAACCGACAGATATTATTGCGTCAAACTTATAACAGCCCTCTTTTTTGTCGGGGGTTAAAAAAATCTAACCATACCTTGTAGCAAATGAAACGGCTAAATATATAAATTGTTAGCTGTTACTCCCAGATGTGTATTTTATACATATACAGTAAGAACTTTCCTTTAGAATGGTTTTAGTTATGAAACTGTGTCCAGGGTTTTACTCCATAAAATAATACGATAGCCGTCCGAAAGTGACGTCCCATTTATATATGAAACCAAATTAGGCTTTATTATTATACGTTAATGCTTAATGTTGCCTGACACTAAATCGCGGATACGCTGTAACGTCCGTCTTGCATACCGCTTTTGGAGTAACCCCCCTGTTTTAACCTGTTGTAAGTTTCATAACATTGATTCCTGGGAATGTTGAGTTTATTTGCTTAACTAATTTTTATTCGAGAAGAGACAATGATGTTAGTTCTGCTAGGTACATTGCAACCAACGAAATCACAAGAAACGTTTAATAAAAGTAACTTAAAAATAGGCATAACGAATGGAAAAATATTTTTAGCCCATCGGTTATAAAATTAAAAAATATTTCACACGTATTTTTTCTTTTCTCTGAGATACTAAAAATGACAAAGATACAGCTCATTTAATTTCGCATGACATCACGGCTTTATACGATTTTTACATAGAGGTGATGTCGCAAGCTCTCCGGAACTTTGATGCTTAGTCTCTTTGTGAATTTTACTTTTTTGGCAAACTAAAAAAATATGCATCAATTATTTTTGGATAATCTAAAAGACGGGCTAGTTACAATTATACCTTTTTAACCCTGTCGTCACCCCTATCAAAGCGTGAATGAAGTTAAAAAAGCAAAAAATTAAAATGAAGGAACTTACAGCGCGGCTGTCTGTGACATTGCAACTTCAACTGAGAAAAAAATGTTCATTTAGTAAACTGGCACGTTGGCTTGACAATCTCCATTTATATGCAGTTTATTAAGAAAACAAGAGAACCATTTTTTACGGAATAAAGTTCCTAACTAAACTGGGTGGCTTTTTAAACACCAATTAAAGTTTTGGAGTAAGTTCTTTTCAAAATACTGAACTGTTTTTGACATAAACAAATAAAATCGCCTTCCCATACAAATCCGATGACTTCCAGTAGTACGCTTAGCCAAACGGATTTTGTAGGAAAGTGTAAATGTTTTTAGGGTTCCCTATCCAAAGGGTAAAAACAGGATCTTATTTATATGTATCTTATGAACCGTGATAGTTAGACAGTTTAAAATTTTCACAAAAATGTTGTATTTCTGTTTACGCTTTTAACAACAAATACTAAAAACAGAATAAAATATAAGTAAGGCCCCACTTATAAATATATTTATAAGTGGGGCTTCCATACAACAAACGTGATTTTTAAAGATAATGCAACGGAACCCTTCGTGCGCGAAATTGACTCGCACTTGGCGATGGCTTAAGTATATGTTTATATAAAGTAGTTCGTTCGCGTCTAATTATAATTATTTTAAAATATACATTTATTAAAATAATTATAATTAGACGAGAGAAGTTCGTTTTTGGGCTAAAAGAATCAAACACAGTATTTATTTTTATAACCTTCTTTTCTTAATTGGCTGTTCATAAAGAAACTAATGTTTATTACCTATAAATAAAAACCTCACTTCATGACATGATAAAATCTACGTGCTTTAACCTTACATTACTAGTTATTTAGCTTAGTAAAGACCCTAAATCTTGTCATTAATCTGTTCTAATAATAATCGTGTAAATAGGAAAAATCCTTTTTTAAAAAAAGCGAGACAAGTCATATAAAGAAAATAAAATAGTAATAAAATCATAAATGTAACAATTAATGATTTTTTAGACAATAGTGAGAAAATCCAAGTTCCCAGTAAAACGTCAATCAACGAAGACAACAATCTCAAGAGGCAAAATGTCTAAAGAATTTAACCTAGAGACTTTTGCCATCATAAGCCATCGCTTGACTTGCAAGTCACCAAGATAAAGGACACAACAAAAGAAAGGCACGATCCCGTGGGATCCATTAATGAAGTTTCTGATCCGCAACTTCGTCTTATAAATTTCGATGCCATCAAAATCATGTCATGAGAAAGCAAGGCCAAGTTAAGTGCAATGCCTATGCATGTTGTATATTATAAAATTGGTCTTAAATTATAAGATCTAGTTAAAACAGGCAATACATGATTGTTAAACAAAGTTAAGATATTCTGAATTCTGTTGGTCATTATAGAAAAATTGCCTTCTTTTTTGCAGAGAACGGGGCATAAAAGCCGTTTCGATATTTATTAAATAAAGAGTTTTGATTGACCAAAAAAGACACTTAGTAGCAAAATTATTTTTTACCAGAATTTAGCTTCTGTAAGTAAATAAATAAATAAATATACACAGACAAATCACAATGATTAAGCTACGCCTAAAGTAAGTTTAAACTTGTGTTATGGAATACTAACTAGGTATTTAAATATTAGTTCTTAAATTATTTTTTTAAGTTAATTCATGCTTAACTATATGTAATTAGTGATCTGATACAATACTTACTAGACCAGTGAATAATGAATATGTATAAAGACAGGTTATTACACATTCAGGTTAGTCGGAAAAATGTTGTTTCTCCGTTTATGTTCTATTAAAATGATGAATTCTTATCGAAAAAGTCTTTTATCACATTACATATATAGATGCTGGTTTTGCCTATATTGCCACACAGTAGCCATAGTTATTTTCCATGTTCCTCAAATCTTGGCGTAAGCACTACCATGCATATATATTGTGATATGAAAGGGTTTTTGGAATATAATAAATTTTGATGATAGCGGTCCGGTATTTGTTATCAAAACGTGATTTAAAGGCCCTGTTTTAATGGATAAAGGGACTGAATTTTGAAACTGATATGGTGTTAAGGGGTTTGGTTGTTTGGTGAGCTATTAAGCGTTTATTGAATCCATCTTTGGTTCAGCATTTTAACTAAGTTGTTAAGAAAAATAGGAGGAATTATGATAATCATTAAGGAAATAATAGGCTTGAACATTTATCCAAAGTTCTTTATCATGTCTTCACCAAATAATATGGGACCAACTAGTACTTTCAAATAAAAAAGAATCATCATAATTGGTTCACAATTGGCGAAGATACCGCGTCACGTAACATAATAATAAAAAAAACTTATGGGTCGAATTGATAAACTCCTCGTTTTTTGAAGTCGGATAAAAACGATCAACGCTTTTATATAGAAACAAAGACAAATACTACAAGCATTATCATTTACGAGTTACGATAAGCATAAAAACAGCAGTATTCAATTTTATGAGAAAAAGTTTCCAGTTTTATAACCGTTTAATCTGAGGTACAATCATAAAGTAAGCAATGTTCTTAACACAGGGATCGGAAACCTGGCTAAAATAAGTTGTGCCTTTATTTTATAAGGATAGGAGCTCGGTGGCCCGGCGGGAGTGCGCATTACTAGCGCTTTCGCAAGTTAAGCGACACCGGGCGTAGTCCACACTTGGAGTCAAGCTATTTCAGATGCCTTTAAGCAGCCTGAAAAATCTGACACCAGTGTTGGCCACTTACACTGGTGTCAGATTAACTGATAGTATTGTTACTTAGTGTAGTCTTTTTTGGAAATTCCGACGTTGAAAAATCTTTAATGATATTATGTAGCGCTGTTTGTATATGTATCTTATTTTTATTATAAATACGCATTTTTGACCCACATCAGAAAAAAGACACCGTTATTTTAACTAATAAACTTGCAGTTTGTCGTAGATCCGAAGCTTCTCCAGCCGCTGCAAATGATTCGCAAAGGTGTTTTGGAGTCCGTGGTCCATAGTCCGTTTTCCGTATTTTTAAACCAATTGTGAAACCATCGGCACGTATCGAATCCTTGGCGACGTCAAACCAGCGTTTTCAGCCACATTGATCCATTTGAATAATTATAAGGCTTAATCCAGACGAAATATGTCAGATAGCCGTTAAAACACTTCGAGTAAGTAAACTACAAAAAATCAAAAAGTGCGAGCTGGACTCGCGCACCGTAGGTTCCGTACAAACCTAAAGGTATAGTAAGTTTAAAATTATTAAAAAATATTTTTATTACCTAAATGATGTAACTAAAAATTTACTATTTTCGCAACTTTTCCTTTATCTGTGCTAGAAGACGTTGCTTCGTACCGAATTTCAAGATTCTGAGTTCACGGAAAGTACCCTGTAGGTTTTGATTCCCTTGCGAGTGCCGAAAATTTGCGGCATAAACGGCTGTTCCTTTGATTGCGTTGGCTTAGAAATTTGATTTAATCCAAGGGACAGTAGACCTTAGGTACACTGTCCCTTGGAGCTGTAAAAAATCAACGAACTTTCGAGGTACGGAACCCTAAAAAACGCCGAAAAGTATCATTAATATACTGGCGTACCAAAAACCAGGTTTCTATCCCTGCTTCGACGTTTAGAGCAAGAAATGTACGCGTCTGTTTATTTATCACTCTTTGATGAAGTTTAAACGCAATGGTGCTATAAAATGTGTAATACTACCAAATTGGGAAGAGCTCTGGCGTAAAGGGTTTCTACGATCTGTCCTACTTTATTGGTCCTAGACTAAGTGTTATTATGTTTCGCAGCATCATTGTGTGTAGCTGTGTGATCCACTACCCCGGGCAAGTCGTTTTAAACGATGCTCTGCTCACATAATTTCAACCAAATATTAAAAAAAAAAATTTTTGGTTCTCTTACAAATTGAAGTAGTTATAGTCGTGTGATATCGTTACTATGGAAAATGATTTTTTTTTCGTATTTCAACATACTTTTATCAGGAAAAGTTGTTTAAAATGATAGACTGAATCACCTCTTAAAATATTTGTATTTAATAAATAACCGGCCAAGTGCGTGTCGGGTCACGCGCTGTACAGGGTTCCGTAGTTGCGAATGCACATTTTGAGTTCACGCCTCTAAAATTGTCTAAAAACGAATATTCTATTGAATTTAAATGAATTTTTACTTTTCCCAGTACATTTTATAAGTTGGTCACCTATAAACTTTATTTGTAAATCCTACTAATAGTCCGGTCAATCTAGACATTCAAAGTTACATAAAGTCCCAACAAGCTGAAAGCTAGTATAATTGTTGAAAACATAATTATAAATAAAATTTGAAAGTTCCCCATCATTCCCGTACCTGCAAAAAAACTTAATCAATTTCAAAGGTCAAAAAAATTAGTTTTTCGTGATTTTCAGCAAAACGGTAAATTTAATCATAAAATTACTTAGACAAAAATTGTAGATCATAAAATTATCTATAAAATATGTTCCAATACTTTTTTCTTAAGAGCCCCCGTTTCTGAGATATAACGATTCAAAAAGTTGTAAAAGTTGTAATCATCATAATATGCACACGTTTCCACGCCACTTATGAGTATGAGGTAGTGTACTTCGCGCGTTTTTTTTAACGTGGTTTCCCCAGTTGACAGGAAGGTAGGTTGTGACTAGGAGACATCCGCTAAGAAAGTATATTTGGAAATTCCATTCCTAAGAGGGTTAAATAGGGGTTGTCGTGTTCTATGAAACTTTGTAATGACGGGAACGGGAACCGAAACCGGAACCGGAGACAGAGCCGGAACGGGAACGGAAACTGAAACCGAAACCGGAACGGGAGCCGGAAAAAGTCACGAGTTGAAGCTAGCATAGTTTTTTAAAACAAAAAGCTGATTCACTGACAAGTGATCTAGTACTAGGAAGAGGTACTATGAACGTATTGGCCTCTTCTTCTTTGCGTTGTCTTTTATTAGCTGCAGCAATAGAAAACTTTCGAGTATAACTTTTACGGCAATTTTCATGTATTATCTCAGATTTCTGATTTTTCAGATATTCTGAAAATTCATCTTCTCTCTCGATACTTGCATTAATTAATGTCTTCATACCACGTTCAACAGTAACAACCTTCCGTTAAATTTTTAGCACAAATAAAACAATATTCTGACATTTTTGTTATAAAATTCAAAACAGCACAATATGAGTTAGAATAAACACGTGTTTTCAATACGGTGTGGCTCTCAAGACTAACGGTATTTCATTTATTAGACACACTGACTTAAGTCCTGATTATGATAGCAGAAAAGATGGATGCAGCCATCTTCAGGAGGTTCATTTATTTATTATTTTTTGTCAAAACTAAAATATGAATGTATGGACTGCCGTTGTCTCAAAATAATGATTTTTTTAAAGCAGGTACCTAGCCACGCACGCAATTAAACGGGAGGCAGATGTTTTTTTTAAGGTAACACTGGCGTACAAAATAATACTTATTATGTGTATTTTATATTTTAAGTGTAAGTTACAATCACGGATAGAAAAATATTTTTACATATAAATTACAGCTACAGAGATGTAACGTACGTGGCATACTCATGCATATTATGACGATTATAACTTTTTGAATTGTTATTATATCTCAGAAACGGTGGCTCTTAGGAAAAAAGTATTGATACATATTTTATATCTAGATAATTTTATGATCTACAATTTTTGTCTGGGTAATTTTATGATAAAACTTACAGTTTTGCTGAAAATCGCGAAAATCTAACTTTTTGAACTTTGACATTGAGTAAAATTTTTTGCAGGTACGGGAATTATGGGGAACTTTCAAATTTTATTTATAATTATGTTTTAAATAATTATACTAACTTTCAGCTTGTTGGGAATTTATGTAACTTCACTAATGTGTTTTGGTTTAAATTGACCGGACTATAAGCTCTGATAGTTTTTCTTTAAACTTTGTTATATATGCTTCGGCTGTGAATTTTTTCACATGTCATAAAATAACAGTTTAATAGATAGAGGGGGGATGGGGGGACATATGACTCTAAAAAAAATTTGCAATAAAACGGATCCCTAAATCGAAAAATAAAGTTAACAAGCTCACAATATTTTTGAAAGACCTATTCAACGATAGTCCAAACGATGGGTTAGTCGAGAAAAATAAATTAACCCCTACTTCAATTGTATGGGCTAACCTAAAAAAAATTTTTCATTATTTTATTTCACCACTTTTTTGACATGATTAATATACATCCTATACCAATTTACAGCTTTCTAATAGTGATTGTCTCTGAGTAAAACCGCGGACGAACAGACAGCTAGACATGGCGAAACTATAAGTGTTTTTTGTTTACTACGGAACCCTAAAAAGGACATTGTATAAAGACTGATCTATTGACACAAATGTCAATTTCACCATTATACAACTCTTCAATGTAAGTGATAAAGGGGGCAAGACCCAAATACCACACTCGTAGTATTGGACATGAAAGAAAGAGGGAATCAAAATAGTGATGGGCTGCGCGCATCGCCTATTAACATGATTCCCTGAAATTTAGCCAACTCCTCCATTGGCTTTTACAATATGCGGGGGAAGAGATGTAGCTAGAAAATTTACGTTTTTTCTTTTCTCTCAGACTAGCATAGGTCTATTATTTCAAATAACTAGGTAATTAAATTAATTGAAAGAAGAACAAACGGACGTAGTTTAGCAGAAAGGACTCAATCCACATTCACCTTGATTCGAGATACGATTTTTTGAAGTTTAAATGACATTTACTCATAAATTTTCTAGGTGGACATTTTCAAATTTTTTATGAATATATGTGTAAATTAGGTAGGTAATAAATGTAGTATATATAATTTTAATACACTCTTAAATAATCAAGATATTTAGAAATATATGAGTCTGGATCCTTTCTGAGAAATTGTTTTTTCCTTGGAAGTGTGTTTGATTTTATTCAGCAGTAAAGACCCACGTAGAAATAAATGAAGAAAATATACGTTTTATTCAAATAAACTACTAGTAAATCAATCATATTGGATTTTATTTTGTACAAAGAATGGGATAAATAAAGAAAGATAAACTTAAGTGCCCATTAAAAGCTTAAAACTAGATGTCATTGAGACATAAAATAAACATAATTAAAAATGTATATTTTTTAATCAAAGTTTACTCATGTATGCTCCAATTTAAAACTTTGAATCATTTTGTGAATGGATTGGTAAATTTAATTTGTAATATATGTATGTTATAACATTTCTATACATTCTTATTTACTGAAGTTATTTAGTAAAATATAGATTTAGATCCTTTCTGTTAAAATCATTATGTTAGATAGTGTATTTGATATAATTTAGTAGAACAGACTGTTTATAAAACTTTATGATGACAAGGTTTATCTGAATAAAACTACTAGTTTCATTGTAATATTTTATATTGTACTATATTTTCTCTAAAGTACGTGAACAAAAAAATAAATGGCAACCAAAAACGAACAAAAAAGAACTGATTTCTTAAAAACTCTTAAACTTAAACATTTTCAGTATTGTGATGTGATACCTCAATAACATTTTCGACATTATCTTCAATACCTTCGGGCATAATAACAAAATCAGGTTCTCCTCCAAAACCCTTTAAATCGTCCTCAATATTTATGTTTCCTCTGAGTGATTTATAGAATTCTATACAGTCTTTTGGGATTAGATCATACATCGACACTAAATCGTCTAATTTAGCTTGCGCTATTTCCTTCCCATTGGGCCAGAGTAACTCAAAGTCCTCTTCCGATATTTGGAGATATTTTCCCTTCACTTTTTTTCCAATATCCAATTCCAAGTATGGTCCATCTGATGTTTTCATAAAAATATAATGGTCACATTCTTTTTTCAATAAAATTTCTTTTGTCTTCAGCCAGTTCACTTTTTCTTTTGATGTAAATATTTTCCTGTTAATAATTTTCTTTTCAATTTTACTCACTGATAAAAAATCTTCCTTTTGCATTCTATAAACTTTTAACGGGTTCTGTTTCTTACAATTTTTCATAACACTTATATACTCTTCTGGAGTATATATTCTTTCATGACATCGAAGTCTGTATTCAATTTTGGAAAAATCGGTGTCGTTGGGCAAGAATGAGTGACCAGGTTCCAAGAATTTAAATGTAATTGTTTTAAGAGTAGGATGATTACTTAAGACCGCCTTCAGCATGGTAATAATCTTTATATTACGATTCTGTCCTCCGCAGCTATCACTCCATAAAACAAGCTCTTGCACATTTTCATCAAGAGATTTTTTTATAAAATTTATTAAACAGGACCCCACTTCTTGGGCCCCTCTACCAGCTTCCCCTTCCACCCATACGTTGCAATGGCCAGTATTATTGGAACCCACGTGTATACCGCTATTATAAACCCATAACTGGCGTTTGTAAAAAACTATATTTGTTGGTATGCGGGGTAGGGGAAGGGTCTTTTCTAAATCAAAAGTTAGACATTCAAAAAGTTTGTCTGATTTAGCTCTTGTTAGATCAGCATTCATACGTTTCCGTAAATTTTCGGCTAATTTAAGATGTTCTTCTTTTTCTTTTGTTAATTCTAATTTTATCTCTTCTGATTGGCTGTTCCTTATCTTGTGACTAAGAGCATCGCAACGGTTACATGTATCTTTTTTTAATGATTTACAGCGCAAATTAAAACTTCCATAAAATATACGTTTTAATGTTTCAAACGAAACTGGCTTTTTTGATGGATTCTCATTTTTTAGCTCCTGTATGTAAATATCATATATTTTTTGAATGGTCATCCCAGTTTTCAAGTATTTGCAGTCACTTTGTTCTCTGCTGTAATGCGATATATATATAGGTAGGGAATTAATTACATTTTTGATAAATTGAATGTCTTCATCTGGTGTTTTGTTCCAGCCACCTTGTGCTTTACCCCTTTGGTCATTAATAGGATTACCAGTTCGATTTTTCTTTAATGAAACATCAATTTTCTTGGATGAAATTTGGAAAGTATTCAAAAACATGTTTTTACATACTTCAGTATTGCATATAAAATAATTTCTTTTGAAAGATCTCGGTTTTGTCTTATCAGTCTTTTTGCATTTCGTTATAGTATATGATCTAGTTTTTGGGCTTTCCTTAACATTGTTCAGTATATATAAAAGCTGTGCTTCATAGGATCCCAAAGTTATGTACTTTTCAAATTCTTTTTTTCTTATGTCTTGTGATACAAGGACAAAACATTGTTTAATGCATTTGCAATCATAATCACGAAATGTTTTAGGTTCCATTCGTTGTTTTTTGTATTGTAGGATACATTTTTATATTTAAATTCCTTTTTTTGAGCAATAGTGTGCTCTGGATATTTTCTTTTACGACCTTTCTTAGGTCGTCCTTGTTCACATTCGTTTCTATTTGATATATCTAAATCTATAGTTTCTGCTATTGTATCTTCTTTTTCACTTACGTTTTCGCTATCATTATCTTTTTTTTTCATTAGTGTCCGGTACATAATCAGGGTCAGTGTTACAACTAAAATCAGTCAAGTCTTTATCACAGTTTGTTTTATTTTTGTCGCAGTTATTGTTAAAAACTTGGTCTACAGTTTCTATTGATTTGTCAACATTATTGTGAAGTATTTGTTCATCTTGTTTATCATTGCTATCAACTTCTAATGTTTGCTGTGCTATACTATTATCGCATGTGTTCGGTATCTTACTTTGTTCTGAATAATGTACTATAGCATGAGTTACCTTAGACCCAATGGAAATAATATCATCTGAATCTCTATCACTTTCTGGCACGTATTTACCTTTCAAACATCTATTACCTGATTTGTCGTGATTATTTGGTACACTATATTGATCATTAAAAAAAATTTCCTTATATTCTGAAATGTTAAGTTCTTCTATGTCAGATATTTCATAATTTTGGTTACGACCTTCATTAGTATTGTTGTGATCCAAGTCTCCTATCGACGGAAATGATTGGTTCAAAGTTTCAAATAGCTTCAAAGTTTCTGGAGACATAGGAGGTAGGGGTGATGAATATGTTCGATTAACAATCCTAGAAGCAGCCACAGCAGGAGTCAGGGGAGAATTTAGAGGAGTATCTGGAGAGCCTATACCATCTGAAAAGAACATGCAACTGTCAGTTTAAACACCGCCACCCACATGCTAATTAATTTGTTAGTTACAAAATACATACCCAAGCTTATATTTTTTAGTATCATAGCCCTTGAAGCAGCTACAAGTGGTGTCAAAGGTGAATATAAGGGAGCCACTGGCGAATCTATCTCGTCTGAAAATAACATTGTATTTATAACACCGCAACCACACAAAAAGAAACAAGTTACACTAAAAGGAAATGATAATGTTTTAAATATAAAATGCATTACCCAAAATACGACATTCTTGCTCATTGACTTTTTTCGATGTTAATAAAGAGTTCGGCAAAGGTATAGGCAATGAAGGCACAGGCAAATCCAAATCACCTAAAAATATTGCAAAATAATGAAATATAACTTATTTACATGTACATAATTATATAATATACATATATACCACACATATTAAGCCATTCCCACATTAAATCTTATGATATGGAATGCTACCTCTATCTATTACATTTAGTCAAGATCCCGTACCATCTGAAAATGATCTTTTCACTTGACTTGGATTTTAATCAGGAACCTCGGAAGATAGTGGACGGCTGTGATTATCACTTTATCATTGCATACTAACATTGTAGGTATATTACGTGACAACACTAACAAAAATATGTAAATAATAATATAAAAGTCGTAAATCATACTTGAATCTGTTCTTTCGTCGTCATCTTTTTTTTCCACTTTGTTATGTCTTTTTTGACTGGAAATTACCAATTTATGATCAGTGTCATTTGCAGGTTTTATACATGTAACATTATCTGGAAAAAGCATATTGATTTATGTGAGTATAGTGATATTCTGCTGCTGTTATCAGTGTTAGTGGAAAACATAATAAATGGAGAATAGGTTTAGCAAACAATTTGAGGTTACAACATTAAACAATGAACAAAATTTTGATAATAATAACTTACCTTCATTATTTGGAACACTTAAAACCTTTAATAACATTCGGTCGTTCCTCTTCATAGTGACTATTATTTTAAAACACAAAATTTAATAATAAATAGACGTGATTGTTACTATACAATGCGTGTGCGCTTATGAAGATCAGTGTTGCAATATTATATTTATAATTATCTACCACAAATGGTGATAATGTTGCTATTTTATATTTTTATATTATAGAGCAATAATATGTTTAGTAATAATTGAGTGGCCAAATATTAATAATAGGCAGTTGGATAACTTTAATTTGTAAAAAATAAAACATTCATATTAATTTCCTCAAATTGTTTTTAATAAATTAGAATTTAGACAGTTTGGGTCCTTTTAGCTGAATGTAATCGTAGACATTCTATTTTAAATACAATTTATCAGAAAGGATTTAAACAGCTTGAGTCCTTTCAGCTGAATGTATGGAGCAATATTTTTGTAAAAGTGTTTTCGCAGAAATGACTCAGGTCATTTGGGTCATTTCAGTTATTTTTATTGCGGCTGTCTTTCATGTATATTGTATTTATCAGTAAGGCACCAAGAAGATTAGGTCCTTTCAGCTAAAAAGAAAAATAATATGCCTGAACATGTGGTTTGGTACCAAGTACCAAAAAAAAATACTTATAGTGTTTTTTTTCACAATTTTTTTTCTGTGGATGAAAGATCTAACATGATAGAGCACTTCGGTGCCACTAACTCATTTTCGACCATTTTGTGGATTGAGTCCTTTCTGCTAAACTACGTCCATTAACTTTCTTAAAAATGGATAAAACATACATAAGTATGTACTCGTACAAGTGAGAAACATGATAGATGCATAGAGACGTATATATATAAGCCGCCCGAAAGGCACATTTGAATCGTACATTCATCTGCAAAGCAAAGTAAAACAAGAAACTTTCAGACAAAGACCAACAGAATAATATCTAGCGTGGAGTCATCTACGAGAAAACGGTCGGGCCACGATATCTGCGCAACCTTCACTATCAGCGCCAAGTGTATCGTGTAAATATACACGATAATGTAAGTGTAATAATACACCATAATGGTTAGGGTGTGTAAATAAATTGTATTTTTTTTTATTAAGTATTTAAATGTTGTATTTGGCGTTTATTGGCGAAAGAATCGCGACTTTCTATTCTTTACCAAATTCGTTACTGATTCTATGAACGGTCACAAGTTATTTTATCAGGGCGATTTGCTGTTTTGTCAATATTATTGTCGATTCACTCGCCAAAAATTAACATTGTTTTAAGTTTTATTTTTGTACTCAGGTAGGTAACATGCCAGAACTAAAAAAAGGCAGAGGCCACCGTCAACCTGGTGGTCAAACATAGAGAAATACCTTAAGAAAGCCCAATAGCCAGAACAGACAACCTAGCACAAAATCTCCTGGCGCCGTAGAGTGAGGAGACCCGACCCCAAACACAAAGAAGAAGAAGGCTCAAGTAAGTAAGAAATAAGACAGAGCCTGGTGTCTTTAGACACAAAGGGCACGTTTAGAGTTATGGTGGGCGTGAAGGTTAAAACGTAACAGAATAGTGAGGGGCATTAGAGACAGGATTCAGATTCTCGCCCGTTTCATCGATCAGCTATTACGATTTTCGTGAAAGAGAAGCTTCTGGTACATTATACGTTTTTCTTTATCTCCCAGATCAGCATAAAAGAGCAGATAAGTATAATAATAGAGCAGATAAATAGGTTCACCATTCCGCTCGTTTCCTGGCGTCACCTAAGTCCCATCTGCCGTTGCTACATCCCCATTATCTGCCTCCATAAACCGCTGAGACGCAAACAATCTGCAGCCAGCTTCACTTTAAAGTACCAACCATTCAATACGGGCCTACCAAATTTAAGATTATGTATATATTTAAAGATGGTATGTTTATATTTTTAACCCCCGCCAAATGAAAAGGGTGTTATAATGTGGCATCGTAGTTCTCGAACGGATAGACCGATTTCGTGCAATTGTTTTACGTAAGCTTCATTTCTTGCGTTTTGTAACTACGTTTGATGGAAATCGGTTCTGCGGTTCGGAAGTTAAAGGATGTGAACGCTTGAAAGTCAGTTTTTTAATTTACCTGGAAAATAAACTTGTTATTACCTATCTTTAAAAATCTCCTTATCCTAGACTTTTCCATACAAAAGTCTTCTAGCTTTTATTTTGAAATGACATGTGATATTTCGGCAATATTTTGTAATCTTAAAGAAATTGCTTATATCTAGGCATATAACTAGTTCTCGACGGTCAAATATGGACTTGAAAGAAAATATGCAAGTGTAGAAGTTTTCCATACTGATGGTTAAATATGATATTATAAGCTGAGCTTCATATTTTTTGCCTGATGGCAACACCGTCCCTTTAAATATCGTGGCTCGACCGTGAGCGGCCCATTTTGCTGCTCGACCGCCATGCGGATAACACCTTGGTGAAATCTATCTTGTATTTTCCTTGTTTTGCAAGTCAGTAATATTTCGGTTTAATTATTAGTAAATTGTTTAAAATGGCTGTTCAGTTTATTTAATTAGTGTCAAATTACATTTATGGATTATAACCTCAAATGTTCTTTAGTATTTGTGTTTTTTTAATAAAATCCCTTAGGATTGCTAAAATCAGAATTGGGATTGAAACACATTTGCCCACTTATTTTCGCGTTTTAATTTTATTACTGGCTTGCAAAATTATTTGTGTGTCTTCATATTTTTTGTGTGTGTGCTTAAAACAGTGCGTACGAGATCGCCTACCCGCAAACATAACTATAAAAGGCGTACATTGTGTAAATCACGGGATAGGAGTGTTAGTCCACTACGTGATAAGCGTGATCGGCTTTATTTTAAATCGCGGAGTGTTTCACGTACTTCGAGTGGTCACCGTTTTCGTGATCGTGCTATTCGAAATGTTTGAAGTTTCTGGTGGTCTAGAACGCCATACGAATGACTCGCGTGGCCGTAATCGAACACGTGAACGTAATGGGGCATACCGTAGTTCTCGTGATGGAGAAGACCGCCTTTTACGCAGTGTTTCACGAATTGGGTTGCGACGTCACCGTTGTAATCATAAGTCGAGGTCAGGTTAGACCGAGTCCTTGAAAAGTGGAAGCCCCAGAAATAATTCTCCACCAGAAAACTTTAGTCTCCCCATTGTCCTTACTCATAGATAGAAATAGAAGCTACTGTTCCTAATGTTTGTTCTTTGGTACGTGATATACTCGGTGAAAGTTCAGCGCCTAACAGAGAAGCATTGCGTGAACTCGATCGCGTTGATTATTGAGGAACATTCAGACCATGACAGTTTATTGGAGCCAAAAGAGATCATTAGGGAAACCGATAGTACGTGTACAGATTTAGCTCGTTGCCAGAGGGAGTGATGAATTGCTGTGCATTGTTTGTGTTGTTGTGGACGTACTAGAGTTGGGCCGTAGGCCGCGTGGCGGTAGGCGGTCAGCTCTGGTGGAGGTCGGGTTTCTTGAGGAAACCGTAGGGTCTGGAGGACCTGGCGATCACAGGGTGGTGATGCGCGTTTGTGTCAGTGACCTGCAATTCTGATCGTTGGTGATTTTGAGCTGATTTGATTAGTTTTGTTTTTAATACGGTTTAATGATCCCTTCTGACTCAATAAGCACTGTACTTTTTAGACATCGTGAAAATGAAGTCATTTTGTTATTTTCGTTGATTAATCAAATGTAAAATTTAAAAGTCCGTTCCAAATAACAAAAGATCCTGATGGGGTCGATAGTTTTAGGTATTCAGAAGATGCCCAAAGGCCATATACCAGTCGAAGTTAATATAGAGGTGCATCATAAGAATGACGAGTAGTGTTTTGAAGAAATCTCGAATGAGTGCCCCAACGGCCGTACTAAGGGCGATCGTACCAAAGTCCGTGGGTGCGCGGTGTGCGTGTATGAGGCAATAGTTGTTACTTTTTGGTCGGCTGTGAGAGCAGTGGTGTTGGTGGAGTTCATTCGAGATAGCTACACTATCAGTAGTAAAGAGAAAAGAAAAGAGACATGGAGTTAGAGGCCTAGGGAACTAATTTTTGTTTTGTTTTGATTATGTTAATCGACTCTGGTACCAGTCTCGATCTTTTAATATCGACGATCGTGTGTTTTTCATAAAGTTTTCTCGCATTTGACAGGGAAACTGGACTCCGGCATGCGCGGGCCATACAAAGTGGTCAAGGTGCTGCCAAGTGGATGTCATGAGCTTCGCTTGCTGAGCGGTGACTACGGCAAGGCGACGCAGGCTGCGGCACAATACATGGTGCCGTGGCGAGGCGAGTGGCAGCCGCTGTGCCGGAAGGCGTGTACTCTGTACGCGTGTCGGGTGCTGTCCCGGTGTGCGCGGACTCTGCGCGTGTCGGGTGCTGTCCCGGTGTGCGCAAACTCTGCGCGTGTCGGGTGCTGTCCCGGTGTGCGCAAACTCTGCGCGTGTCGGGTGCTGTCCCGGTGTGCGCAAACTCTGCGCGTTTCGGGTGCTGTCCCGGCGGGTGCTGTCCCGGTGTGCGCAAACTCTGCGCGTTTCGGGTGCTGTCCCGGCGGGTGCTGTCCCGGTGTGCGCAAACTCTGCGCGTTTCGGGTGCTGTCCCGGTGTGCGCAGACTCTGCGCGTTTCGGGTGCTGTCCCGGCGGGTGCTGTCCCGGTTAACGTGTTCTATGAACGCGTTTCAGGCGCAGTCCTAGCAGCCACTGTGCTGGTTCACATTTTCAACGTGGGGGGAACTAACTTGTACAAGTTCAAGTATGAGTATGAGTGAGACATTTGATGTGAAGACGTATGCATACTTTTGAAAGCGAAGTGTTTTAGTTTTGTCACGAAAGCGTTATTATGTATGAGGGCCTTGTATGTGCGATGTATGACAGATTAGGCAATGGTGTACATCGTCACAGCCAATTAACAATTTGTTTCTCACGCAGATTCTGACGATGACAACTCTGACGACGCCGGTGAATCTTTGGTGCCCCTGCTCGTCTCGCCAACCCTTTGAGTGAAGACGATGAGCAAACTCCTGCCGTACCTGCCTGTGCTTCTGCAGAGGATTCCTCCAGTGCAGCCGAGGACGGCGCACGGTCAGGAGAGGCCGTATAAGCTGAGCTTCATATTTTTTGCCTGATGGCAACACCGTCCCTTTAAATATCGTGGCTCGACCGTGAGCGGCCCATTTTGCTGCTCGACCGCCATGCGGATAACACCTTGGTGAAATCTATCTTGTATTTTCCTTGTTTTGCAAGTCAGTAATATTTCGGTTTAATTATTAGTAAATTGTTTAAAATGGCTGTTCAGTTTATTTAATTAGTGTCAAATTACATTTATGGATTATAACCTCAAATGTTCTTTAGTATTTGTGTTTTTTTAATAAAATCCCTTAGGATTGCTAAAAATATGATACACTATATTCTCTTTTAAGTTCATATTTTGACTGTGAAAACTAGTTATGTCTTCATATGTGCAATTTCTTTGAAATTACATAATTTTATCAATATCTGAGATGCAGTTTCAAAATGAAAGCTAGACTACGTTTGTACGGAGAAGTCTGATTCTGTCTAGGGTAAGGGGACTCTTAAGTTCATCAACTTGCCGTGTGGTATCCAACCTAGAATTGGTCCACTCCATTTTCTTCTGTGGATGTATTGAGAGGCGACTATAGAAGTAAACACAAACATTTCGTGCAATAACTGCATTCCTTAGGGTTGAGTTCGAGCAGACATACATACATAATATCACGACTGTTTCCCACAGGGGTAGCAAAGACTATACTCAATATTTTATTGCAAACTATAAAGTACATTAGATGTTACCAATACAATTATAGATCATTTATGGACCCTGTTGGGCACAGTAATTTGGTTAGATAAGAGGAGGTCGCACTCAAACATAAAAAAAAGGTTAATACAATTTTTTTAATAATCTTAATTTTGGACCCTTGATTCTCATAAAAAGTGTATTTAGAACGTACCTGAAAGCTAGACTACGTTTGTTCGGAAACGTCTGATTCTGTTTAGGGTGAGGGGACTCTAAAGTTCATCAACTTGCCGTGTGGTATCCAACCTAGATGACTACAGAGAGACGAGCAGACAGCAGGTCATATATCTATAAATCTGGCCTAATGGAATGCCGTAAATAAATGAAATACCAAGGTTATTTTATTTCACATATCTTTAATATAAAAAATGTACAAAAATAGAAATCACTCTAGATCTGCTAGTACTATTTTTATCATACAACAAGAATCTCATTTTCAGAACCTCATTTTTATTAGAATAAATCTAAGTAACCTAGCTACAACTTATATTTTCAAAAGTAAACCTCAATCGTATCGTAAATAGTTCCCCTGCAGGGGAGTGCCCAGAAGACTGGCAGCACTGCTTTTTAAGATGGCAGTCATTATCTTCTTTATAAATAAATTATTTTATATTTAATTTTATTTACATTTAATTTTAACAATACCCAATTCCATTTCCAAAATATCTGAGCCAGGCAGGAATCGTTTTATTAGCTGTATTAAATATTTTAATATTAAAAAAGCGCTCTTTAACACCAATTTTGTTTATCACAGTCCAAGCCCTATATATTAAATTTAATAAATACTACTCGTGTAGTAACTTTTACATGGTAACTGAATATTGACTTAATAACTAAATAACACTTACCCATTTATCTAGACTATTTCCCAAAATTTTCAAATAAAGTCGATGCCAACCAGTCTTCCTTAATCATATCTGATGCTTTTTCAGCTATCATGATTGTAGGTGCATTGGTGTTACCTCTAACTATTAATGGCATTATAGAAGCATCAATAACTCTCAAATGATCAACTCCATATACTTTTAATCTTGGATCTACTACAGCATTAACATCCCACTTTGGTCCCATCTTACAAGTTCCTACCGGATGGAATATTGTAGATGTGTATTGAATAAGGAGACATGCAAAATAATCGTAAGATCCCCATGGGTAGTTTACACAGGCTTGAACTGGTATTTTAGTAAAATGAGCACCACTAGCTCTAAATGCCTCTGTGTTTTCTAAACTCGCAGCAAAATGCATACCAGCTACCAAAACATCTAAATCTTCTTTCGCAGTAAAGAATCTACTGTAAATCAATGGCGTGCCAAATAAGGGATCTGTATTATTCAGTAAAATATATCCTCTACTTTTAGGCTTTAATAACAAGGGTCTAGCAGCAAGACCATCGTAAAAAGACAATGGAAATATATTTGAAGCTATGTACGACGTTGGATCTGAATAAAACTCTCTTACGTTACGACCATCAAAATGAAATTGTACATCTGGCGCATCTTCCGTCGCAAGCTCTGACTTCCAAAAGGCAGAAGCTGTTAATGTACCAGTTGATGCCAAAGGACCGTTTTTCTTATGATGCTGATTATAATAATTATAAATTTCTTGTTGCAACCTTGGAGGATCTACCATTGTAGACGTTAAATTTGATAATCCAATAATAAAAGCATCAGTTGTTACATGATCTTGCAGATTATTTCCAACTCCTTTTAAGTCTATATGCACGGGTATATTCAAACTTTGTAAATGATGTTTAGGGCCTACACCAGATAACATAAGTATTTTAGGAGAATTGATTGTACCACTACTCAAAATCACCTCTTTTAAAGCTCTAGCTTCAAAGACTACTCCGTTAAAAATATATTGCACACCAATAGCTTTTTTAGAGAATGGTTCAATTAATACTTTTGTTACAAGTGCATTGGTAATTATTTTTAAATTAGGTCTGTAGTCACGGATGGGTCGAATATAAGCAACATTAGTGGAAAATCTACGGCCATTTTTAGATGTAGACTGAACAATATCAGTACCAATGTGGTGTTCACCATTTAAGTCAGTAATAGGTAATCCTCTTTCTTTGAATGCTTGGACTAACATCATGCTATTGTAATCAATATAAGGGAATCTTTCAACGTTGAGAGGTCCTTTTGTCGAATGATAGTAAAGATTGTGGGCTTCGATGTCTTGATTATTCTCAGCTTTCTTGAAATACGGCAATACCTGAAATCATAACAGATGGATTATCTTGCTTTTTCTTCAAACCAGATACCTAACCTAGATATTTAACTACTTATGCGTACCATTTGCGTCTTAAAAGCCTAGGCTCTATCAACCCCAACAGGGATAAAGACGGCCTCAAGCTGCATAATCTAGGTTATGCCGCCGTTTTCTAATTTATCCACCCAATCATTCTAAGGCTTAAAATTTATTCTTTTCACGGCCTGCCTTCTTTTGCGTACGATGGTTTGACAAATTATTTCATCAGTACACATATTACACTAAAACCCGTATTCTCACCTCACGAAAACTCCATCCATAATTGCCCAAGCCAGCCCACTCATCGTAGTCCAGTCTGCTGCCCCTTATGTAAACCAAGTAGTTTAATGCACTGGATCCGCCCATGGTCCTTCCTCTGCAAAATGAAATAAAACAAGTTGATACGAAAAGAAGCATAAAAGATTACTAGATGTGGTTTCATAGTCACGGTTTGAGTTGGCTGGCATAATCCTTAGAAATAGCATTTTATAAATAAATATAAACTTTAGTTGATTAATAAATAACTTAAAAATAAAATAATTTAGATACAGTCAACCAGCGCATGAAATTTTATAATTTACTATTTTATTCTATACTTTTTTAAAATTGCCTATAGACTGTATCAATCATTTCCCTGCAGCTGATTTAGTCTTCTGCAATGTGCTACATTTTTTCAGTTTCTTTACTAAAAAGTATAGTTTACGTCACAGTCGTCACTAACTAGTGTAATAAAAAATCTTTCATTCAAGAAATTCATTACTACTTGTATACTAAAATTTACTTTCAAATTATCTTTAAATCTTTTCATCATAAAATAGTTTTAGATACCACATCTAGTAAAACTTTTGCAGTAAAAATCGACGGTCATGCAGTTAAGAACAGTCAAAAATACAACAACATAATAAACATTTAGTAAAAATCTTCACCACAGCTACACACATAATCTAACTCATGAAAACAAATAACTAGTAACAAATATAAAGCTAAAAATACTAAAACACGTAACTTTAAAAGTAGGTGACATATATTAAAGACATATTTTGCGCAGACATTGTGCTTGTTTGGATTTAGTAAGGAAGTCTTGTGCTGTGAAGTCAAATGAAAAGTGTGGAAGTTAGTTAAATGTGAAATTCATGTTGTTTCGAATAATATCTGGAATGTTTGTATATTTTAATGTGTTTAAGGTAAACATTTTATTATTATTTATCAATTAACTCACATTGCCACAGTTAGGTATCGTATTACTTCAATTTAGAATTATTTTAAATGTATAACTTTCAACTCTTCTTAGTATAATCTCAAACCTTAGTGGTTTCACTATGCTAAGTATCACCTACTCAATGTTTTGTAAGACCTTTTATATGGTAATAAAAAAAAATTACTGAAACTATTCTAAGGTTAAAATCAGTCCACGATACTGTATAACTTTCCCCAAGGAAGGAACTTTTATCGAAATAAGATTTTTTTTCTTTTACACAAACTCAAATATATTTGTATGGGAGCACTGATTTTATTTTTCTAGACATATGTTTCTCTTAGGATTGAATTGCAGACTATTTCTAACTTTTAATCAGCAATAGGGAAGAAATTTGTAACTTCTTCTTCTCATCTCTTGCCGATGAAGTATATGCCAGAGTACTTGATCTTTGTGCTATCTTATCACTTAATAATCACATCTATAAAGTAAAAAATTAAAACTATTAGGTATATATTAAATATTCACGTAAATATAGGGTTTTATTTCTACAAGTATGAAAGTCTGAGGTGAAAGTGCTTGTCGATGGTTGGTTATGAGTGTTATGACCAGTAAGTGTAGCTAAATATTGACTACTTTTGTATTTGTGTCTATTACCATTTGGTGGTGTTAAATCAATGTGTGAGAGTAATTTGTAGTTTAACTTACCAAATGATGATCTTTGTGTGACTCATGTATGAGTGTATTGTTTGAAAAAAATAAAAATGAATTTTTTACTCTAATTGTTTTAATTAAATTCCAAATAAATAACAGTTAATAATTCACATTTTTATAATATTATAAGTAAATTTTAGCTTCCATCTTTCCAATCTTCCTTAATCATATCAGATACCTTTTCTCCAATCATGATAATAGGAGCATTTGTATTACCATGAGGTATATTTGGCATAATAGAGGCATCTGCGACTCTTAAATGACTTATGCCATATACCCTTAATCTTGGATCAACTACAGCTTCTCTATCCCAATGAGGTCCCATTTTACATGTTCCTGTTGGATGGAATATAGTTCCTGTATATCTTGTAATGATACAATAGAAGTAATCATATGTTCCCCACTTGTAATTTGTACAAGCGTCTACAGGATGCCTTATAAATTCAACTCCATATTCTTTGAAAGCTTTTGTTTTCTCTAATTTTGTTACATATTCAAGTGCTGCTATTAATGTATCAATATCACGTTTGACCGTGAATAATCTTGGATAAATTAGAGGTTGAGCAAAAATAGGATCCGTTTTGTTCAACGTCAGAAAACCCCTACTTTCCGGGAGCAATAAAATTGGTCTAACGTTTATGCTATTGTAGTAAGAAAATGGAAATATACGAGAAGCTAAGTAATTAGTAGAGTCAGAGTAAAAATCTCTAAGATTTCTTCCATCAAAATGAAATTGTATATCTGGGACTGATGAATCAAAATCAGCATATTTTGTTTTTATAAATGCTGTCACATGCACTGGGCCTGTAGATGTAAGAGGTCCTTTATTATACTTTAGTTTGGAAAATTCTTCTACTTCATGCAATATTTGTTCGCCACTCAAAAGTGTGGAAGATTTGTTGGTTAGGCCCATTAGCATGGCTTCTGTGGTAGCATGATCATGAAGATTATAACCAACTTTTAGATCTTGAATAACTGGTATATTTAATGCTTCCAAATCTTCTCTGGGGCCAATTCCAGAAAGCAATAATAGTTTAGGTGAATTTAGCGCACCAGAGCTTATAACAACTTCCTTTTTTGCGTGCACTTCACACCATTTACCGTTCCTGAGATATTTTACACCATAAACTACTTTTTCGTTAGGATCAATCAATATCTTAGTAACTTGGGCATTTGTTTTTACTGTTAAGTTTGGTCTTTTATCTCTAATAGGTCTTATAAACGCTGCATTGGTTGACATTCTTTGGCCATCCTTTGAAGTCGTTTGAGCAGCCATCGTTCCTAGTTGAGATTTGGCGTTAAAATCTACTAGAGGTAGTCCCGTTTCTTTGAATGCTTCAACTATCATTATGACATTTCTATCAGCATATTTGAATCTTTCTACGTTTAAAGGACCATTGCTTCCATGATAGTACGTATCTTTAGCTTCTATATCTCTATTATTTTCAGACTTCTTGAAGTACGGTAATATCTGTAAGAAAAGTTTTAATATATTTATCTATCTTGAGATAAGCTTATGTATTAAATTTGTTAAGTCTAAAAATAATTATTACTTCAGGATAACTCCAGCCATAGTTACCGAGCTCAGCCCATCCATTGTAGTCTTCTTTATTACCTCTCATATATACTAAGTAATTTATTGCACTTGATCCACCCATAACTCTTCCACTGTAAAACAACAATACATAAAATATGGATATATGAATAACCGAAATAATTAAAAAAGCAAAGTATTTTACAGGTTTTTAAGCTAAGCAATATTTCATCACGCTTTAGAAGTAGATTTAATATTAGTTACCAAGTGAATTTTTGTTTGAGTAAATTCATGTCGATGTTATTAATAGTCATCGTAGTAGCGTCTGAATAATGTCATGTTGGAGTAAAGTGCTGTCGAAGTGACGAAAAAACGTTTTTGTTTAATATTTTTATTTATTGATACCTTTGCTGGCCATATATATATATGTATATATATATATATGTATATATATATATGTATAAATATGTATACTTGTAGGTATTCGCCCACAGGACCATGTCTAGCGAAAACCGGTAAATTACGTAAAAAAACAAATGAATAGTCATTCCAACTTTGGCCTTACATCCAATGAGGCTCAAGACAGTGAGAAGTAGAAAAGAAAAAAGAAAGTGGACCTCAAGTTTAATGGAAATACAGCTGAAGATGCTGAAAAACTTGGAATACGATGAGATGTGAAGAGATGGTAGAAAAAGTAAATTTGACGCTAATGGCAGTCTCTACTAGTAAACCCTAAGAAAAAACAGAAAATCATCTTCATTGAAAGAGATCCTTAATCCAGCAGTGCAACTATATATGCTGTAAAAAAGAAGTAAGGACCCAGTGGTTTACAATCTTACCTAGTCCAGTGGCAAGTCTGGCCAACCTGGGCTCGGCACGACAACTCTTCAGGCTGGGTGCGGTAGTTCCAGTCAATGCTAGAGCCAGCTAGTGTGGGAGCGAAGGCTGGCACGCTGGTGACGTCAGGCTCCTCTGGTCCAGCTTCTAGAAGTAATACCTGGAACAATGAAACCTTTGTTAAACTTCTTTGCTTGTTAATGGTATGATTTATGAAATATTTGTTTCTAGTATCTTCTAATTTTATAGTATTCGGCATCCGTATTTTACAGTATCGGTTCACTGCCTCTCCTATCGTTATGATCAATTAATATCACAAACAAGGTATTACTTCAAGATGCTTGGAATTCGACACTATCGCTAAAAAGCAATGCTGTAATAATAGTATAAGTATGTTTATTTTACATATTTTTATTACATGTAGTTTATAATTTGCATTCGTTACTTAATTTTTAAATATTTATTTTTATATAGATATTTTGTGTAAAGCTTGTCATTAAATACATCCTAATTCATTTCTTTCGATATACTTATATAGTTAAATTTTCACCCCATCTAACATTTTTTCTCCTACGTCACAAAGGTAAACTGGTAGACAATGCTTAGCATTAAGTTGTACCTTTTGTACTATAATCTTAAGATTTTAAGTGCAATAAATTATATAAATAAATAAATATCTAAGAAGTTTGGGCAATCTTTCATACTTTTAAATTTGGGCTCAATGGTTGACAATAGTTGACATTCTCTAGCCATTTCTTAAAGTCGCTTGAGCAACAAAGATCCTAATTGCAATCCTAATCCTAATTGGAAGCGAGCAAATCGTCTCAGTTTTGAGATTGGCCCAAAATTGCTTTTGTCAGTCTATCTGTCTGTCTGTTATCTGGATTCTTTTCTTCAATTGGCTTTTACGATCTGAGCAGGAAGAAAAGCAGTTGGTACATTCTAAGATTTTATTTTCCCCGAATTCATCATGGGAGTAAAATAAACACAACTTAAGGAAATCTCACAAATGAAATCCACTGGAAATCAAATGCTCTCAAAGTTTAATTGGCCTAAACTATCAGATTTAAATTAATCGGAAAGTTCGCGAGCGGCTGATAAATTCTGTATTTTATTTCTGAAATCCTCTCTTTACTATTTTCCGATATTTCCGGAGAGCTCGGACGGATTAAATTAACAGGGATGTAAAAGTTTATTTATTGAATACTATGTAGGTTATATGAGTTTAATGTATGAGTGATTATGAGTGTTGACCATAGAGCAATACGGAAGGTGTTGACGAATAGTAAGTAGTTCTTGCAAACCTCCTTTGCTTCGTTTTAGGAAACAGGCGTGAACGTATGAATACTTATTTTAAAATATGTGCAGCATTAAAAGTTATTCGTATTACTCTTCTTTGCGTTTCAATTTTTTTTTTAATATTCTATCAGCCCAATAATTCGTATTGTTCAAATAAGTTTTATCTTAAGAACGTCCTTACCGTAGTCTTTTCTCGCACAAACGTAATATAGTTTTATTCTAAAACGATATGTCAGATTTCGACAATTTTTATTTTATTTTATAAGAAATTGCATATACTAGTAAGTATGTAGGATTTTAATTCCAGTTCTTTTCCAAAAAAAATCGGTCGAAACGTGAGGTGACTTTTTCTGCTCCAATAAAATGTATACAAATACATTACCACGTCTAAAAAAAATACATTATCCCATCTATATTCCAAACGGGGTAGATAGAGCCCAGACCCAAAGGCCACGTTTAGAATTATGGTGAGCGTTAATATGGAAAAAGGGAAACAAAATAGTGATGGGATGTTAGCCACATCGCAAATAGACATGAGTTAGATTCTTACCCAATTTTCAGGGTTGGCTTTTACGAGTACAATATGCTGGAAAAGAAGGTTACATTCTAAGTTGTTTCATTTCATCCAGACCAGAATGGAAAATAGAAAAGTTTAAACACGCAATTTGCCAAAATGTTGGAATTGGCCTTTTGCGTTTTTGGTCGTTCGCACCGGAAAATAAAGACTTACACACCAATACTTTTATTTTATGTTTGTGTTCTGCAAAAAATTAAATATTCCTCATAATAACAATTATTCATTGTCTCCAAACTATTCTGCTTCTCTTATCATTTACGAAACTATCTATCAAAGTTCTGTCAGTATCAATTGGGTAACTGAACACGAAAGGCGCCCAGTTCGCTTCAGAGAAACACTCCGGAACTTCTAAGAGTTCCTAGTTTTCCAGTGAATCTATCGAGAAATCATTTTCAAATATCGACCGACAAATTTAAATTGTTTTGCCGTATTTCTATTGTTAAAAAAAATACAGTCGATGCTTGATTGTTTGTAGTTTTAAAAGTAAAGCGAGATAAAAGCGACTTATAGTGTACACAATTATTGTAAATAAATACTTTTAAAATGCGTGGATTTATGTGAAACATTGTAAGAAAGGTAATTTCTTCAATTCTCACCATTAAACTGTGTTAAAACTAAAAACCTGTTTTTAGTTTAAACACACTTCATTCTCTTATCATTCATGAAACTATCTGTCAAAGTTACGTCGTCGTCAATTCAGTACTGTGCCTCAGCGACTAATACTGTGAAACTTTATTGGAGTTCCGAGTTTACCGGTAAACCTATCGGGAAATTCATTTAAGAATATCTAATACTGCAGTTGGTATTTTCAGTTTAAAGTATTTTTATGAGAGTCTCGACACGTACATAAACGAACATAAAATAAGTATCAAAAGAAAGGAAACGTTTAATACAATGCGACACAAATTAGTTGAACAAAAATGGCGGACTTCAAAGCATTTTTGTACAAATTCCCGACAAGTATGTTAAACCAGAATGGCGGTTATCAGCGCAAGTACAAATAATGCGCCGACGACCACCATTTTGGTTCAATTAACGTGTTGGAAAATTGTACAAAAATGCTTTGAAGTCCGCCATTTTTGTTTAGCTTATTTGTGTCGCATTGTACTTAAGAATGTGAAGCAAGATAAAAACAACTTGTACAAAATTATGATAAATACCTACTTTAAATAGGCAATGAGTAGCTGTATGTGAAAATTTTTAAAATATAATTTGGCAACATTTATTGACTGTCCCCGTGGTCCAGTGGTCAATGTGTTCACCTTGTGATTCGAAGGTCGTGGGATCGAATCCTACTGGAAAGTATACTTTGTGAAAAGTTGTTTCCAATTTGGTTAGGATATTGCAGGCTTGAATCACCTGAGACGGCAGTCGCTCTTTGTAAAAACTAGTAACCTCGTCAAATCCTCTAGTAGCGGACCCAGGGCTCTGAAGCCTTACCTCTGAAGATGCAACCAGGAATGGATGATGATCAATTGGACAACATTCAGTTAAAAAAAAACTACAAACCCCACCCTTTTATCGTTTATGAAACTATCTGTCAAAGTAACATCGCTGTCAATTCAGCACTGCGCCTCAGCGACTAATAAATACTCCGGAACTTTATCGTACTTCCGACTTTATCGGTAAACCCATTGGGAAATCATTTCCAAATATCGAATATGCAGATGGTAATTATAGTTTTGAGTATCCTTGTAATTTTGTAAAGATTGTAGGCCAAATTTTCTGACTGCTCTGGTCAAGTTATGTCTGAATAGAGTCGAGTTCCTGCAGTGGAGACTAAAAAAAACCTATTGATACTGATGATGTATGACATACCCACATACTATAACGTCTTTATCCCTAACGAGGCACACAGAGCACTTTTCGTCTTGCGGCTCTAAGCAGATAGAGCCCAGGGCCGCAAGACTCCAGAGGCCACTTTCAGCGTGATGGTGGGCGAGAAGGTGGAAAAGGAATCAAAACAGTGATGGGTTGCTAGCCACATCGCCTATTAAAGTGATTCGCATTTAATTAAATAAATAAATAAATGAAATAAATAAATGAAATAAACAAAATAAACGAAATAAAGGAAATAAATGAAATAAACGAAATAATAAAATAAATATATAGAGACAAATTACACTGACTGAGCTACCCCCAAAGTAAGTTTGAGACTTGTGTTATGAGATACTAACTCAACGATACTATATATTATAACAAATACATATATAGATGATTTGATAGTTTCAAAAAATTAGAATTTAGACGTATAAGAACCTTTAGATTTATGAAGACGTGTTTTTTTACACATTTTAAAGCAATGATGTGAAGTAAATGTACCCTTGCAGTATTTTCATAAAGATCTATCAGTAACCCTTTATATCAACATACCTATAAACATGCACTCCGCTATAAGTGGATTAAAAAATACACACTTCTCATAAACACTCACAAGAAAGTTCCTAAATAATTTGATGAACAAACTTTTAACAGACATTTCAAATTTAACAGTGCCCATAACGTTTAAAAAAAATCTATTTAACAGACATTTCAATTTAAACAGTTCCCATAAAGTTACAAAAAAATCTGTTTAACTGAAATTTCAACTTTAAACCTAAGTGTCGTACAGTTGAAAAATTCTATTTATTTCCACTTTAACTACCAATTAAACGAAATAGTAAGAGATTGCTATTTATTATGGAGAACTAGTTTCAGAAGAAAATACAAGGGGACTAGCGAGTGCGATTGTAAAACTTTTTCGCTTTGGGACTTCAGTCTCATTGTTTTAGTTTTATGATAAAACGAAGATGTATTTGGGTCTAGAAGTAACAAGACAAACCTGAGAGATACAATAAGGATATTTGAGTGTTATTTAATTCACAATATTAATATAGTAATTAAACCGGAATATACTTTGGAAAATTAAAAAATCATACTTACAAAAAATCTGGTAATATAGTTTTATTGATCTTTCGTCCCGCAGTGGCTACGGGTTAAACAATAATTGAAACAATTTAGAAATATTATATCTTGCTGATTTTTAAAGATTTTAATTTTTATTCTTATCACGAAAAATTAAAAGATTTGTTTTAATGATAAAAATAAAATACGTTTGACAATTGCGAAATTATGACTACATTCATAAAATAAACCTCTAACTTTTGCTTGCACTAAACGTGCAAATTTTATACCCCTAGATAAATTAAAATTTTAAAATTAGAATACCTATAAAAAATTAGGACTTTTGCAACATTTTTTTTTCGAATTGTCTCGAGCTTCCGGCAGTTATTCGACCCACATTTCTTCAATTTGCTCTTGACTGTACCTAATACAGTTTGGAGAGACCGTTCTATTCTCGACTTATGAGTTATGATAGTCATTATTGGTCTTGGGCTACGGGGTCCACTCCAGGGCTTGTCTCGGGAGGTGTGTGGCTTCTGAGAGTATGGCATATCCACATAAATAATAAATAAAACAGATTAAGCTAGCCCCAAAGCAAGTTCGAGACTTGTGTTATGGGATGCTAACTCAACGATACTATATTTTATAACAAATACATGTATAAATTCTAACTTGCTTGGATTGAACCCAGAACCTCTGGGTGGCGAACTGGCATAGTGACCACTACACCACGGAGGTCTTCAAATTCATCCATCTATTTACGACCATTCTATTCAGCAACCCTAATTCTTCGTCGCGTCCATTTCAACTTTTTGTAAGACATACTAATTTAAGACGATCGCAGTAAGCGATACTCGAGTGGGAACAATAGTTTTCCTCATGGATGTTATTCCCTTTTATGGATGTTCTGTAACTATTTTTTTAGGAATAGGTTATCTTATTACTTAAGTGTGCAAGTAAGTAATTTTTCTGACGACCTCTACGGCACAGTTGCAGCGTTCTTCTCTAATTTGTTTTGTTTAACCTCCGACAAATAAAAGAGGGGTGTGATAAGTTTGACGCCGATGTATGTGTGTCTCTCTGTCTGTCTATCTGTGTGTTTGGCTGTGGCATTGTTACTCTTGAATGGATGAACCAATTTCAATACGGTTTTTTTTGCGAAAGCAAGTTTTCTTGCGGTGGTTCTTAGCTATATTTGATGAAAATCGGTTTAGGGATTTAAAAGTTATTGAGGTAAACATTTAAATTTCGGAGTCTTTTTTAATTTGCACGGCAAATTAAACTTGTACGTACCTAACCTATATCGTCCCATTAAAAATCTCTCCAATTTCCTTCCATGTGTCTCTATCCCTTGCCTTTTCTTCATCTTCAGATTATCGCGCCATCTTTTTCTCAGTGTACCCCTGCGACGTCGATTGGATTTCAATAATAAAATATTTTTTTCAGTTACTAGTTACCGGTATCAACTGATCCATAAAAGCATCCTCGACGACTCTATCAAGTGATGAATGGAAGAACTACATACCTATTCCAACCGATGTTAAGCGGAATAGGCAATTTTACGATTTTTCAAAATCTACTTTAATGTGTTCTTAATGTGACGTTAAAGGTAAGAAATCAAATTTGTTGTATGGGAGCCCCACTTCAAAATTTATTTTATTCTGTTTTTAGTATTTATTGTTATAGCGGCAACAGAAATACATCATCTGTAAAAATGTCAACTGACTAGCTATCACGGTTCATGAGAAACAGCGAGACAGATATACGGACAGAGTTTTAGTAATAGGGTCCCGGTTTTACCCTTTGGCACGGAACCCTAAAAAGCAGATGAGGAAAATGCTTTTCTACTCCTAAACGTTATCTGATCTCAATGTTTTTTCACCGATTTCCAAAAAGGAGGAGGTCATAAATTCGTCGCGATCTTTTATGTTTTTAAGCTATTGCATAGCTTCTATCGCGCGCCTTGATCGCGGGGACCGAATCCAGAAATTCCGCAACGAAAAAACCTCACGCTCCTCACTCCAACGAGCACGGAGGTGTGGCTTGAAGGCCGTGCATCGTCTAACGTCGTTTCAGTTCGGCAGTCTTCGACACGGCGTTGTGTGCGTGCGATAGACGTATTGTACGACTCTAAGAAAATCGCACGAATCGAGACGAGCTGCTCCGAAATTAGACGAATACATAAGCAGAATAAATAAAATAGATAAATAATTATAATTGCATAAGTTTTTTTTAAACTTACTCTTCTCTTTTTAACCGATTGCGTCGGGAAGAGTTACATTTTAGAGTGTACGAGTGTTTTCTTTTAAACCGATTGCATCGAAAAAATTTGGTCGCCATTTTGAATATTTTTTTTCACTGGACCGGTTGCCTTCAATATCGATATCTGGTGGTCCTTGAGGTCTCTTATAATGAATCTATGCTCGAATTTGAAAAAGGTAGCCGCCATTTTTAATTTTATCGTTTCTGGACCGATTGCCTACAAAATCGATATCTGGGGGTCACTGTGGTCTCTTATAATAAATCTGTGCTCGAATTTAAAAAAAAAAGCCGCCATTTTGAACTTTTTTGTTTCTGGACCGATTGCCTTCAAAATCGATATCTGGGTGTCCTTGTGGTCTCTTATAATGAATCTATGCTCAAATTTGAAAAAAATAGCCGCCATTTTGAACTTTTTCGTTTCTGGACCGATTGCTTACAAAATCGATATCTGGGGGTCCCTGTGGTCTTTTATAATAAATCTGTGCTCGAATTTAAAAAAAAAAGCCGCCATTTTGAACTTTTTTGTTTCTGGACCGATTGCCTTCAAAATCGATATCTGGGGGTCCTTGTGGTCTCTTATAATGAATCTATGCTCAAATTTGAAAAAAGTAGCCGCCATTTTGAACTTTTTCGTTTCTGGACCGATTGCCTACAAAATCGATATCTGGGGGTCCCTGTGGTCTTTTATAATAAATCTGTACTCGAATTTGAAAAAAAAGCCGCCATTTTGAACTTTTTTGTTTCTGGACTGATTGCCTTCAAAATCGATATCTGGAGGTCTTTGAGGTCTCTTATAATGAATCTAGGCTCGAATTTGAAAAAGGTAGCCGCCATTTTGAACTTTTTCGTTTCTAGACCGAGTGCCTACAAAATCGATATCTGGGGGTCCCTGTGGTCTCTTATAATAAATCTGTGCTCGAATTTGATAAAGATAGCCGCCATTTTGGACTTTTTGGTTTATGGACCGATTGCCTTCAAAATCGATATCTGGGGGTCCCTGTGATCTTTTATAATAAATCTGTGCTCGAATTTGAAAAAGATAGCCGCCATTTTGGACTTTTTGGTTTATGGACCGATTACCTTCAAAATCGATATCTGGAGGTCCTTGAGGTCTCTTATCATGAATCTATGCTCTAATTTGAAAAAGATAGCCACCATTTTGAACTTTTTTGTTTCTGGACCGATTGCCTTCAAAATCGATATCTGGGGGTCCTTGTAGTCTCTTATAATGAATCTATGCTCTAATTTGAAAAAGATAGCCACCATTTTGAACTTTTTTGTTTCTGGACCGATTGCCTTCAAAATCGATATCTGGGGGTCCTTGTAGTCTCTTATAATGAATCTATGCTTAAATTTGAAAAAAATAGCCGCCATTTTGAACTTTTTCGTTTCTGGTCCGATTGCCTACAAAATCGATATCTGGGGGTCCCTGTGGTCTTTTATAATAAATCTGTGCTCGAATTTGGAAAAAAAAAGCCGCCATTTTCAACTTTTTTGTTTCTGGACCGATTGCCTTCAAAATCGATATCTGGAGGTCCTTGAGGTCTCTTATAATGAATCTATGCTCGAATTTGAAAAAGGTAGCCGCTATTTTGAACTTTTTCGTTTCTAGACCGAGTGCCTTCAAAATCGATATCTGGGGGTCCCTGTGGACCACCTGTAACCTGTGGTTACAAAGAATCTATGCTCGAAAAAAATGGCCAATTTTTCCCAACTCTGAGACTAATTGCTAATAATAAAATTCCTGAATAATCTACATGTATTGTAAGATAATAAAAATATTTTAAACGATAGATATTAATTTCTCATTTATTCAATAAAAGACAAAAAAAAAATATTATCGGTCACCACGCTCAAAATGAGTAACTTGAATTAATATCAAAGAAAAAACTTGAATTAATATTAAAGAAAAACATACTGCATAAATAAAAGTTGATAAAAAGTGCTATGCAATAGCTTTACCGCGGCAGTCCCCGAATGCCACACGTCTTTTTTTTTATGTATGTTAACCGATTCATTTATTCGAACGCCAACGCCTGGCCCGATTTGGATGTTTTTTTTGTTTAAAAGGGTATACCTTCCAGGTGGTCCCATATTTTTTTAAATCAAAATCGATTGAGTAGATTGGAGTGAAGTCGGTTTTTAGTTTTGATAAATAATTTAGTATCTTATTGACAAAACAAAATGACTGTTTTTGTGTTTGTTTCCCCTAGGTAAAACAAAATTTTTCTATTGGCGCGTTGCCTATATCTATAACAAAATAAGTAAAGAAATAAACATAGCTGATAAAACCTTGTTCACCTTAAAGAAACTAATAGACAAATATCTTAAGACGTTAACTTACGATGACGCCGAAAACCTGCTCATTATTCCTGATTAGTTCGTCACTGACGTTGATTTTGAAATTAAACTTATAATAGTCCATACTTTTCTTGTTTGCGGAAGATATTGCGGCTTATATATAATCTGTCAGACACACACGTACGCGTGCGCGTACACGTATACATACATACATAAATACATACATACACCCATACATACATACATATACACATATTATTATACTTACACGTAAACATACATGTAGTGGTACTTATTATCATTGTTAGAAGAGGTTCAGTCAGGGGTGGCTTTCCTGAACTACCTGTCCGGTAGTTTATTGAATATGTCATACGGGTACGCGGACCCGGCTTCCCGAGCTGCTATGGACTCACTCCTTTATGTCTTCCGAGTCAGTAGTATCCCATCACCTCTTGTCCTATTCCAATCCCGATCAACCCTGTCCTTATATACTTTTATCTATGTATGTGTTACTTTATCCTTGCCTTCTTTTTTTCTATGCCAATCTAAGGTCTGCCGTGCCGAGGGATGCGTGGCTAGGGGCGAGCCTAGTCTCGAGCGTGCCCCTTTTGCCCTGGGGTCGGGCGCCCCCAGAACAAGGCTAGCCTTCACCTAACAAGGGGCTCTGTCAGGTGTGACCGGATAAATCCCCATCACTCGTGGGAACGCAATGGATCAAAAGCAAAGAAGAAATCCGAATGGCGGCGACGCGGTTCGCAACTCGTCACGTCACGTTTCCCGCAGGTGCGAAAAGCGGTCTTTGGACAGCCGCTTGGCTACTTTAAATGTTCGAGGGGGAATGAATGAAAAGGTAGATGAGGTGTATCAGATGATGAGTGAAAGAAAGATTGATGTCCTGTGTGTGAATGAGACGAAAAGGAAAGGATGCGGAACCACTAAATGTGGTTCGTTCACGGCGTATTGGTCAGGAGTACCAGAAACCGCCAAAGGCTGTCAAGGAGTTGGCCTCATCCTTTCTAAAAGAATGGCAGAGTGTGTGAATGAGTATGAATTTGTAAGTTCAAGACTTGTTTGGATTAGAATGAAAGTTGGGTTGAATCGTATATTTGTATTGGGAGTATATGCGCCTACAGAAGGTACATCTAAAAGAAATAGAGAAGAAAGAAAGGAATTTTGGGAAAGTGTAAATGATGTTTTGAGTGGTTGCAAAGACAATGAGAAGATAGTCATGTTAGGTGATTTTAATGGATGGGTTGGTATTAAGCGAGATGGTTTTGAAAAAGTATTGGGTTTGTTTGGCGATGAAAGGGAGAACGAAAATGGAAAAAGTTTACTTGAAGTATGTCTGGAGAAGAGTCTTTGTGTGACAAACACTTTGTTTTGTCACAAAAAGATTCATATGTATACAAGGGAGCAGAATGAAATGAAAAGTATGATAGATTTTGTAATAGTGGATGCAAGAATGAAAAAGGATGTTATTGATACAAGATCGTATCGTGGTGTGGGGATATTTACCGATCATCATTTAGTGATTTCCAAGATTAAAAATCTTTTTAGAAATTGGCGTCACCATAAAGTGAAATCCCCCAATAGGTTGGAGAGAGTTAAGGTTGAAAATTTGCAAGGAGAAGAATCGAAAGAGAAGTATAAAAAATGTTTAGGAGAAGAGTTAAAAGATATAGATAATGAATGCGACATTGAAAATTTATGGAAGGTTTTAAAGGAAGGAATTATCAGTGCCGCTACCAAAGTATGTGGGATAGCCAAAAGAAGAAAGTGTAAAGATACGACGAAAGTATGGTGGGATTCGGAGGTACAGGCTGCAGTTGTAAGAAAGAAGAAAGCATGGAAGGATTGGTTAGCCTTACGGGCTGACGGGAACAAAAATAGTATAACAAGTGAAGTTGTTTCTGCTGCAAGAAAAGAATACAAGAAGATGAATGTAATCGTTAAAGAAATAGTTAAAAAGAAGAAAGAGGAACAAAAAGATGATTTTGATAGAAGATTGTCTCAAAACTTTAAAAGTAATATCAAATACTTCTGGAAAGCTGTCAAAACTGCTAGAGGAAAGTCAGCGACCTCAGAGCTAACCAAGATCCGAGACAAGAATGGAAGATTGTTAATCGAGGAAAAGTGTGTCTTAGAGGTATGGAAGGATTGTTTGAAAAAGACGAAAGAAAAGTAAATAAGACGAATGAAGACATGCATGAGATGGAGTTGCGAGTTTGTGGTGATGATAAAATAAAAATGGAGGAAGTCGTGAAAGCATTAAATGGAATGAAAATGGGAAAGGCTGGGGGATATGATAGAATTAATACTGAAATGCTGAAGGCCGGACAGGGCATCGTGGCAAGTCAGCTGTGTCGCCTTTTTAATATGTGCTTTGAAAAAGGCATGGTACCGAAGGATTGGTGTAAGGCGGTCATTGTGCCCCTCTATAAAGGCAAAAAGACTGCAAGAACTACCGAGGCATTAGCCTTCTCAGCATTGTCGGTAAGTTGTATGCTAAGGTTTTGATTGAAAGAGTGATAAAAGATACTGATGGAAAGATATGGGATGTTCAAGCAGGATTCAGAAAGGGAATGGGTTGCGCGGATCAGGTCTTTTCCTTAAGATGCATTCTAGAAAAACTTTTGGCTAAAGGTCGAAAAGGCTATTGCGTCTTCATAGATCTGGAAAAGGCCTATGACAGAATGGTGAGGAATGAGTTGTGGTCGACACTGTCTGAGTATGGGCTGAACGGTCAGCTGGTACGAGCACTGAAATCACTTTATAGCGATTCCAGTGCTTGTGTCAGACTTGGTGGCGAATACACAGACTGGTTTAATATTGAAAAGGGTGTTAGACAGGGATGTGTAGCGTCACCTTGGCTGTTTAACCTATTCATGGACAGTTGTTTGACAAATCTGAAAGATGTTGAATGTGGTATTAGAATGGATGAGTTACTTATAAAGTGCCTCCTTTATGCTGATGACCAAGTATTACTTGCAGACTCAGAGGAGGAATTACAGAAAATGGTAACCGTTTTGAATGAAGCTTTGGAGAAAAAGGGAATGAAAATGAATGTGAGTAAAACGAAAGTAATGGTATTCGAGAGGGATGAATGTATAACAGAATGCAATATTGTGGTAAATGGGTGTACAGTGGAGCAAGTGGAAGAGTTTGTTTATTTGGGATGTAAGTTTACAAGAGATGGAAAGCACGAGAGTGATATAGAAAGAAGAGTGAATGCGGGAAATCAAGTGAATGGGGCACTACACTCCTTTATGAACAGCACGAAAGTGTCAAACACAGCACGTTTGGCTGTTCATAATGGAGTGCTGATACCGACGCTGGTGTATGGAAGTGAGAGTTGGGTATGGCAGAAAAGGCACGAAAGTAGAATAAATGCAGTTGAAATGAGAGCGCTGAGGAGTATGTGTGGTGTTACTTTGAAAGATCGGATTAGAAATGATGTCATAAGGGAGCAGTGTGGACTGAAAGAAGATGTAGTAACAAAAATTGAGAAAGGAATGTTGACATGGTTCGGACATGTAGAAAGGATGGATGAAAGGAGATTCACTAAAAGAGTCTACAAAGCAAACTTGAGTGGAAGAGCGGGTCAGGGTCGTCCTCGACGAACGTACCGCGATCAAATTGCAGACGTTCTTAAAAAAGGAGAGGTTAGAAGTACCCGTAACCGGCGGGCATGCATGAAGAGAGTGATGAGTGTAGATGAAGCGAAAGAGGTCTGTCAGGATCGTAGCAAGTGGAGGTCCTTAGTCTCTGCCTACCCCTGTGGGAAACAGGCGTGATAATATGTATGTATGTATGTATGTAGAAGAGGTGTAAAATGTAATGGACATTTAGGGATATTAATTATATTGTTTTAATAACTTACTATTACAAAAATAAAATAAATATAATTTCGTAGGTTATGGTAAATTACGGCAATAAAAAGAAAACGATCTTATTTAATAAGAACTAGCTCATAATAACAAAATTATAATGTAAGGATCATCATCACTTTCTATCATCTGTAACGTTTGCATATCTACAAGCTGTTTACGTCGGACGAGGAATGCTGCCCTGCCGTCATACAGTGTAAACTAGTACGGAGGGTAGAAACAATTGTTTTGACCAATTCTAACTCGTGGATGATAAAATGAGTACTAACAGTGAAGAGTTTTATTTTATTTTATATAATCGTTTTAATTCCAAGTAGGCAAATTGGACTATCTCTTTTGCTAAAAAAACGTGAGTTTACTCATTTGTTAATTGAGTAGATCAGTGTTCCGATTTTACTCATGGATGACGCTCTGACAAGAAATAATGTAAATGCGTAAGTAAAAACTTTTATACGTAGAAGCAAGTACGTATTTACTCTCTTTTTGTATACTTAGTCATTGCTAGACTGTTATCGTTATCTTAGTGACTTTGCATAAATAGGGAAAAGATTTTCAACTGATTCTAGTTTTAAAAATTGTTAAAACCTAAAGTGATTTTGTATTCATGTTAGTATTTATGTTTTGAGGAATAAATCATTTATTATTTATTTATTTATTTACTGACTCCGTGGTCCAGTGGTCAACGCTTGTACTTGTGACCCGGAGGTCATGGGTTCGATTCCCACTGGGAAACATACTTTGTGAAAAGTTGTTTTCAGTCTGGATAGGATATTGCAGGCTTGAATCACTTAATTATCCGAAAAGAAAGATGATTCCGTGTTTCGGAAGGCACGTAAAACTGTGGGTCCGGAACGCAACCTAGCGTTTGATCATCAAACTATCCAAGGATTGGTTCCTGGTTTGCCCTTTGGGTTGTGGAGGTCAGACGGCAGTCGCTCTGTGTAAAAACCAGTAACCTCGTCAAATCTCCTTGGTTAGGTAGCGGACCCCGGGCTCTGATGCAACCGGAAATACGCTCGGATGATGATGATGATTGACAAAACAAAATGGAAAAATATAACTTTTTTATTTTATTTAAAGTAAATTTTTAAAAAGAAAAACCTAAAAACGTAGTCTTTTCTGTTAATATTATTTTAATAATCATTGATATCAGTTAACATTTTTGCACGGACGAATGCTTGCGATACTTAGTCAAAAGGAAAATCTTCGCAACTTGTAATAGGCAATTCATCTACGTACGTAAATATTTACGTAAAACTATTACCATCAGCTACTTACTGATGTAAATCCGATTTCCGTATTTAGCAACGTTTCTCGGTTCCTTGTTATTAAATTTTAATAGCTATTATACAACGTGGAAAGGACATACCCGTAATAAATCGAACCACGGGCTGTACTAGATCACTTTAGTGTAATTATAATAAAATAACAGTCAAAAACTAAAAAATAAATATTCGACATTCCCATACAAATTTGGAGCCCGCATGAAAGAAATATACGCAAATGGTAGAAAAGATTCAAAACAAGTTTATTCGATTTCTGTACCTTAAACAGTTTGGAGTGTACTTTTTTTTCCCATTAAAGTATCCTACTGCGTTTGTACTAGGAATGGTGGGTTACTTCAGCTTAAAGTTCAGGCGGAATATTGCGACATTAAAAGCCATTTTTAAAATATATAACGGTGTTAATGGCAATCCCAAAATACTCATAAAATTGTCACTGTCAGTGCCAGATGATTTCGTTTTTAGAAGACGAAAACCGCCTTTTTTCGAAGTGCATTCTTCACGCACGAATTTATACAAGTTCGCTCCTGTGCCCAGAGCCTTGAGGTTGCTTAATGGGGAAGGCAGCTGTCATATACGTTGGTTCCTATCCTAACCTAATTAAATGTCAAAACTAGAGGTGGGCTGGATTAGGTAAAAACGGTACCAGTTCCAACTACTTAAAAATACCTATACGAATAATCCCTTCTAATCCCTGCTGTTCGCAGCCAATTTTCAACCTTATGTCTTACACTCCATTCAAGGGTAACTATTGTATGTAACACGAAAATATTAGATAACACTCCCGAGATGTAAGTATTTCACGCAATAGCTAATATTATCTAATACAGCTAGTACACTTTGCTAATACTTTTTTCGCATCGGATTTTCAATCTTACTGTTGAGACGTGTAAAGTTCATTGTTGTTTATAGATGAAATAATTACATAAAGGCAGACCTAATCCAGACAATACCACGGCGAATATTTTTTCGCATCAGATTTTCTATTTTATTTCTAATAACTTTAAGGGTCAGTGTTCTTTGATGACAAGAATATTCAACATTATTACGATTATCGTCACGTAGTGGTTGAATTTGGGCTGCGAATAGCAGGGATTAGGAAGGAATATTCGGATTAGGTATTTGCATTAGGTATTTTTAAGTATTAGTATTAGATGGAACAGGTCTCGGTTTTACCTAATCCAGCCCACCTCTAGTTTTAGGTTAGGAACCACAGCTGCCTTCCCCATTCTCTTGGTCGGGAGTGTGTTGACAGTGACGTGCTTAGCTGTTCGTTGGGGAAATTCACAAATGAGGTATTTTTACATATAACTCGTTTGTTAAATAATCTATAGCTGTGTTGTATTAGGTTAAGCCTGTAATAACGAGCTGTATTGAGAAATAAAAAAATGACTGAGCGGCTGGATTCTTTTGTATGGAACTGCCCATATTTAAATTTCATTATACTATTTGATCTAGTAAAGTCCGTAGTTTGATTTATTACGGGTTTGTCCCTTCCATGTTGTAGAACTTGTAGATGATAATGTACATAGAAATTGTAATAAAGTTTATTTCTCTTGAATCAGCCTTCGTTTATTTTTCAAATATTGTCATACATACATCATCATGTCTTTATCTTTGATGGAGCACAATGAGCCATATACGTCTTACTTCCCTGGGTAGACAGGACTCAGAGCCATAAGACACAAAGGCCACTTTTAGCATGATTACGGGCAAGAAGGTAAAAAAGGAATCAAAATATTGATGGGTTCCTAGCCGCATTACCAATTTACATGATTCATTTTTTCTCTTATTCACTTGATCGGCTTTTACGATCGGCGCGGGAAGAAAAGCAGCTGATACATTCTATGTTTTTTTTTCTCCCGGACCAGCATGGAAGAGGAATACATTGTAAGTGTAATCTAGACATAGATATCATATAAGATAGATAACGCATAACACTAAAGTCTACAAACATACAATAACTTCTTGAGGCGGCCCTTTCTGGCCGCTCTATCGTCAACGCGAGCATAGTTTAAAAAACTTGTTGTTTCATCCAGGGCAATGCTATAAAAAGAGGCAAAGTAGAAAGAGAGAGAAAGCGCCTGAGGGCTCGGTTTGCATTCGAATGAAATTAGTATTATTTATAACTATCCGTCAAACGTATATTAACTATTCATAGGGTACAGGAATTTCATGAAACTTGTTCCAGGTAATATGTTTTTTTTTTCAGGAATCCCCACAAGTGTGCGGAATAAGCGATTTTTATTTAAAATTTTCATAACATTTGCGTGGTTTATATCTTTTTTTTTTGCATTTGCGACTAAAGTCTAAAATATATTTTTACGCAGTCAAAAATTTATATGATCGCACATCTATGGCAGCAATGACAATAATTTATAAAAATTTAAATATTTTATCTGTCTTAGATGATTTTTGGGGGACATTCTTTTAAGATTCAACCCTCTCTAATAAATAAAGATTAAAAAAACCTTCTGGTTTAGACGCGTAGATAGACTATTGGCGTTTAAAAGGCTTTCATTGTTTTTTTTTTTGTGATTGATTATGCGAGCGAGACAGCCAACCAAATGTTTTTAAAGATTATTAAAAAATGTGTCTCATTTGTATAAAAGTGTTTCAGTAACATTCAACATAATTATATTGTGAATATTTTAGACATGTTTGTATATTGTGTACACATTGACTACATCGAAAATTAGGTCATCAAAATTTTTAATTTTTAATGTCCTAATTTTCGATACACACATACATAAACAATAAAAAAACATGTCTACAATATCTAACATATACTGAAAGTTAATGAAACTTTTCTACAAATGAGTCACATTTTTTTCTTTAAAAATGTTTGATTGTGCGAGCGAGACAGCCAACATAATGTGAAATGCCGCTTGAGACCATTCAATGCTAACTTATATAATGAGTTTATTTAAACCATTAATCGTTATCAAAAGTTCAAGGTCGATTGATAGTCTCTTCAATCACGTGATAGAATAGAAAAAAGCAATTTTCCGTTCCAACCGTGAAGAGTTAAATAGAGTTACTCAAGATTCGATAACTAAAAGTATTAGTGTTAAGGTCAAGTTAATAGTTGAACAGTTTTTATGTAAAATAACCTAGTTTTAAAACCTATCTCAATTACTTGAAAGCAAACTAAGTATCTATACAAAAGTGCTCCAACTTAGACTTATAAAATACTTTTTGTATATTTGTAACACCTTATTATTTGTATTTTAAACTATACTAAGGTTGAATTTAGTCCATGTAATCAAATTTCGCCAAGGAACGAAAAAAATATAAAATTTTTGGCATTCCATACAAATACATAAAATAATTTCATTATAGAACCTGTATATAATGTAAAATAAAGTTTTAAATGTTCTACTTAGGCTCTAAGGAATGCTATAAATGTTCCTAGTCAGTAAGATTTTTTTTTGTTTCAAAATACTTGGCTCGCAAATTCTTGTAAAGCCTCTTTCAAATATTCTGAATTAGATAAACGTCAGGCGCGGTCAGCCATTCATTTTCTCAAATTGGATGCAAGCAAACATTACGTTGACATGGCAGGGTTGCTACGTGTTAGATTGGATATTTAAATGTGGCATCTTTTTTTGGCAATTAATAAATTAGTATTGCATGTTGCGGATATATTTTAGTACTTTTTGACGAAGCATGTTGTTTCAATTAATTGTGATTTTATAACACTAAATTATCAATAAATTTTTTTAATATTAATGAAAATAGATTAATAAGATGATGAAATGAATAACCCTTAGCATGGCACAGCTTTTATCGAGCGCTATTACACATTATATCTAATCTATAATTTATCTAAATATATGTCTTCTGACTATGATCTATCACCAATGTAACTCTAGTTAATAATAATGTGCGGTAAGGCTTATCCGTCGCGCGATCAAGCCATCCTCCTCGTTACAATCAGGATGGCTGAATCCGTCGCGGGTCACCTTAGTCTCTGTCGCACGTAGAGTTTATGACACTTAACTTAAAACTAAGATTTTTTAATTTTGTCTATATCATTCTTAGATATAATTACAAAACAACTAAGTACTTAAGAATAAATCATTGTATATTCAATTTATATATATATATATAAATACACACACATATATATATATATATATATATATATATAATATATATAAGTATTACATCTTACAAGTTAATTGTATAAAGTATATGTGTATGTGTTTGTGATGTATTTATGTATGTATAATCTTTTTAAATATCTAGTACGTACTAACTTCTAAATTTTTAATTGAGTAAATATCCTTTCAATTTATCGCATGTTGACTGAAAGAGATCCCTATACGGAAAAGTCCGCCATTGTATATTTGCTCTTTCGAATTTTTTGTACTTTACTTTGATTTTCAGTACAATAAAGTTATTACAAACAAACAAACAAAAAACTTGAGTTGTACATTATATTTTGTTAAAACATATTAAAAGGTTGCAGCTTGACAGCAAAAATATTAAAATCCCGTCTTCAGGCAACCCTATTCAAAACAGCCTAATATCTCATTTGGCAGCCTTACTTTAGGGTAATCATTAATTAATTACGAACCCTTTTTCTATGTCAGACGAGGTTAATCTGAGCTTGATCAACCATTACTCAATTGTCCTCAATTTTAACCGTGACCTTGTGGACATTGAACTACGGTTTGTTTATTTGATTTTTAAGTAGACATACAACGTGTTACGGAAAGGGTTCAATTTACGTGTCGTGAATTTGTTTAAAAATGCTTTCAAGTCCGCCATTTTTGTACAACTTATTTGTGCCACATATTACATGTTATAGATATGTATTTTATAGACATGTTTATATATACAACGTGTTATGGAAAAGGGGTATCAACCCGAAAGGGAGTAAACGTACTAATCAATGTGAACAACTTTTACTACGGGACCATATCTGAAATCCCAAAAGAAGAATGACCAGCTCCATACAAAATTAATTTCCTACCGTGCCAAAATGTATGGAGCCGCAGATTTGTTTTGCGATTTCAGGGATAGTCCCATAGTCCCGAAAGGGAGTAAACATACTTATCAATGTGAACAACTACATTGATAAGTACGTTTACTCCCTTGTTGTATATATACTCGTAAACATGTCTATAAAAGACATATCTATAACATGTAGTATGCGACACAAATTAGTTGAACAAAAATGGCGGACTTCAAAGCATTTTTGTAGAAATTACCGACACGTAAATTAAACCCTTTCCGTAACACGTTGTATATATAAACATGTCTATAAAAGACATATCTATAACATGTAATATGTGCAATGCGACACAAATAAGTTGAACAAAAATGGCGGACTTCAAAGCATTTTTGTAGCAATTCCCGACACGTAAATTGAACCCTTTCCGTAACACGTTGTATATACAACGTGAAATCAAACCACGGGCTTTACTTGATCACTATAGTACAACTAGCTTTTGCCCGCGGTTTCGCTCGCGTAGAGGTGTAATTGATTAAAATCCTTTCTTAGGGGATACCTACATCAATAGTAGCTTTATGCATGCAAAGTCTCAGCCCGATCGGTTTAAAATTGACAAAGTTTTATACAAACTTTCCCTATTTTATCCCCTTGGGGGTAGAATTGATCAAAATCCTTTCTTAGCGGATGCCTACGTCATAACATCTACCTGCATGCCAAATTTCAGCCCGATCCGTTCAGTGGTTTGGGCTGTGCGTTGATAGATCACTATGTCAGTCAATCAGTCACCTTTAAGTTATATTATTAGATTAAAAAATATTGTCTTACTTTTGAAAACAGTCAACATTCTCTAACATCGATAACATATGCCGTGCAATTCGCTTTGTTGCTTAAAGTATTGTTCTTCTTCATGCCACATCGATATTCATTAATACTATTCATCGAGGCAATATACTTAATATGCTAGCAGCATTTCCTTGCTGGATAGCGATACTTAATCTCTGAATCAAAAAGCTAGCAGCCCTCGGGTATAAATTGGCGTTATAGACGCGATGAGTAGTAACTGAATGTTGCTACTCATCGCGTCCATAACCCCTATTTATGAAGTCTGCCATTTTTGTTCAACTTATTTGTGTCGCACTGTAGACATGTCTATAATAGACAGCTTGACGACACTGGTGACAGCTTTTCAAGCTATCTATTACAGACAGTTTTAAAACCTGTCATTCAGCAGCGTCTATAATAGACAGCTTGGGAAGTGTCACCTGTCATGTCAGCAGATGCCATTAGACAGTCTCTAATGACATCTGGATAACTGCCATTGATTGATGGCCGCTGAGACCAACGGGCTTAGCGTGCCTTCCAAAGCACGGAAGTGGTTGAGACTTTTTAGGCCACTTGTGGTCACCCATCCAATCGGCGGCCAACCCACGTTTGCTTGTGCGATAGTGATAATATGTTTCTATGTCTGACAACAATCTATGCTCGATCAACTATTACTCAGTTGTCCTCAATTTCAACCATGACCTTGTGGGCATTGAACTGCGGGTAGCGACAAAGATTGGACATGAGTGAAATGCGTTTCTAATGAAGGGTTCCGTACTTATTAACCTTGACACTTTGAGGTCAATGTTTGCAAATTCTTATTCAACCAAATCAGGTGTACGTAAATACACACGAAAACAGATAAATGAACAACGTTTCCGAGTGTTACTGAGCAACATTCGTTAACAAAATGTATTTATTGTTAATGTTTTATGTGGCCGTGTCAGTGTAATAGTATACAATGTAAATGTAAAATATTGTTTCTCGAACATCGATAACATATGCCGTGGTCTGTAGACTGTCTAGAGCTATACAATATTTGTTGCGTGTTACTCGTTCCTGGTGAACTCGAATCAAATTCCCGGTAGACAGACATGGAGAAAGACGAGTAGACAAACGTGGTTGCACACGTAGTCACAGCCTAACCTTTTTCACGTGGAACGAGGCCACACCACAGCGTGCTATTTCACCTTTGCTACGTCCTCTGTGGTGCGATTTTTCAAACGCGGAGCCACTCAAGGAACGGTTTTTGTATGGAAAAACCCTTCATTTAGGTGACTCCACGTTTCAAAATTGGGCCATCTCAATGCACTTCAGAGTACTAACACTGATTTAGATTGTATTTTATCAACTGGTCTGTCATTACAAAGTCACTACTCAATTACATAAGTGAGATATCTGTTCAAAAAAAAGTTCACACGCGTCTTCTCTCTTATTAATTTAATGCAGCAGAAATATCTTTACTGGTATCATGTGTTTTCAAGGATAATTTATAGTATTTAGATACAAGTAATTTTACATAATATGTATGAATAATATATTAGTCTATATGAATTATTATTGTATAAAGGTATGTTTTGTATATTGTATACTAGCTGATGCCCGCGACTTCGTTCGCATGGACTTTATAACTCCGGCGTATTAATATAAATACAAACTAATGAGAGCGAGAGAGAGAGAGAAAAAAAAGTACTTGTAGCAGTGTTAGAAGTTAAAAGTCAATATTGTTTTAATTCTTTATAAATTATGTTGGGAGTCTTTCCTTCGGGAGCCAATATGAAAAGACCAGAATCAGGTGTTCCAAATCTTCGATTTTTAGGGTTCCGTACCCAAAGGGTAAAAACGGAACCCTATTACTAAGACCGTCCGTCTGTTTGTCTGTCTGTCTGTCTGTCGCCAGGCTGTATCTCATGAACCATTATACCTAGACAGTTGAAATTTTTATAGATGATGTTTTTTTGTTGCCGCTGAACAAAAACATACTAAATACAGAATAAAATAAATATTTACGGGGGCTCCCATACTACAAACGTGCTTTTTCATAGATTATGATACGGAACCCTTTGCGCGCGTCCGACTCGCGCTTGGCCAGTTGTATTATACCTCAACAAAAAGTTCTCATCAGACTTAACAACTTTGCAAAGGCAGCATTTCAATATTTCTTATAGATTAGCTAGACCATTATAGTTCTGCATCATGTGTTCCATTTTCCAGTATCAGTTATAGCCTATATGTTGCCCAAACTTCACAGCTATAAAACAAAAAAGTTTCATTCGAATCCGTTCAGTATTTCCGGAGATTAGCGCGTACAAACAGACAAACGGACAGACATTATTTTTATTTTCTTACTCTATGCTATGTCTCCATCGCCCCAAATATTTTTTTTGGAAAAATTTTCAATGTACAGATACATTTTTTTTACTCTTTTATTTCAGTATAGACTATAGATAGATAATTATATGTATTTACATTTAAGTATTTATGTTTAATGTATTGTAACTAAGAGTGTTTATTTTATTTCTAAAGCCATAGTATAATTAAATGCCCATTATTTATTTGTACGCCTACCACGAGTTTTTTCTCTATTCATCCCGAAGGTTAACTGGTAGAAACTGCTATTAGCATTAGGCCTTTTGTACTGCGTATGTTGTTTTGGCAAATAATGATAGTAACGATAGTGAATAGTAAATATGTATTGTATAGACATGAAAATGTTTGAGTTATATTATTTTATTTAAACTTTATAGCACCAAAAAAAAGTGTACAAATGGCGGACTTAACGCAAAATGGCGTCGTCTGCCAGTCAACCATTGGACCAAGTGTATAAATATCAAATAATACATAAATACCTAAAATAATATATCTATGACTACTAGTTATTGCACAGGGACATCATGAGAAGAGATATTCCGGTCTGATCCCCAAAATCTGATGCCCTAGTGGATCCGTTTTATTTTATTTTTTTTGTATTTCGGTGTGATCCCCCGACCAGGGTATCAGAAATAATAATTAAATTTTTAAATTAAATGTTTTATCTTCCAACTGTGTTATTATCTTAAATTATTTTTTTATTTTTGTGACATGCATGTGTGATAAATGTAAAAATAGATATTAATCCTTTTTATCGTCACAATAAACAACTGAGTAAACTTATTTTTCCCGGTACGCAACTTTTTTGCGGCCAGTATTAAATTGTTTACATTACTCATATACATATTACCAATAAAATACTAAAAAAACCGGCCAATTGCAGGTCGGATTCACGCACTAAGGGTTCTGTATCATTATCTGTAAAAATCATTTTTGCTATGGGAGTCCCACTTAAATATTAGTTTCATTCGGTTTTTAGTACTTCTTGTAAAAGCGGCTACAGAAATACATCATCTGTGAAAATTTCAACTGTCTAGCTGTCACAGTTCATGACATACAGCCTGATGACAGACAGAATGACAGATGGGCGGACGGACGGACAGCAGAGTCTTAGTAATAGGGTCCCATTTTTACCTTTTGGGTAAGGAACCCTAAAAACAACTTTTTAAACTTCTTACACCGACTTGCGATAAGCTTTTTTTAGAGACAGATAATACACATGGGAACTCACTAATTCGCTGTGAACTTATATAACATTGAAAATACAGTGTTTAATGTTTTAAAAACAATGTAAATAATTACCTAGGTATTAAGTATGGTAGCTTATGTTTTTACTGCGACCCCAAGACTACCGTTTCCCAGACATTGTAAGCCTAATTCACAAGAAAATAATATCTAACCATTGTGCCTTGTATCGGCTTTACGTAATATCTAAGTGAGGAAATTGTATGAGAACATTTTCTTGTTAGCGTCGCTATTATATTATTATTCTCAGTTTACACTAGGGCAGAATTGAAGCGACGCGACTTTTTGGAACGAAATCGTACATAACATAATGAACTTAAGTATGAGCTCAAAAAGTAGTCGCGCGTCAAGGGCGAATTCTCGCGAAGTCGCCGGTGCCGCGCGCGATTTGTTCCGATGTTAAGCGAACCAGCGCGACTCGGCGCGAGTCCATACATACGCCATCGCACAGTCACAAAGCGAATTAGCGCGTCTTCTAGCGATAGCGACAGATTTGACGCTTCGCTTCCACTGCGGTGTAAATTAAGCCTTATTGATTGCTCAATGAATGAAAATGATTTTCTTTTACTTGATCTGTTAGTTTTCGTGTGTGTATTCAAGTCAAAAATTCAAGATGCCGAAAGTTCTGATATAGCTTGAAGACTGCATATCCATATTCATTTAGTCACGAAAAAATGTAACACATTAAAATCTCATCAAAGGTCTTATCTGTAGCGTTCCGTACCCAAAGGGTAAAAACGGGACCCCATTACTAAAACTCCGCTGTTGGTCTGTCTGTCACCAGGTATCTTATGAAACATAGAGATTTATATACAGATACTAAAAACAGAATTAAATAAATATTTAAATGGGACTTCCATACAACAAGGGTAGGTAATTTTTTAAAGATAATGAAAGGAACACTTCGAGCGAGTCCAAATCACACGTAGCCGGCTATTTTTTAAATTTTACCTTATATAGCACTGTTGATTCTAATGATTCAATTAAGCTATCAATAAAATTACCGATTTACATGTAGAAAAAGGGAATGGAAGAGCCCCAGAAATGTTTATACCACTTGTGATCAACCAACCAAATGCAGACCACCCCCAAAGTTGCTTAACTTGCGGAAGCATAGCGCTTAGTCCCAACGGGCCAGTGAAAAAAACAATACCTTTCGTCTTTGAAAAAATAGGTACTAAACTTTAAAAAAAAAAACTTACCTTCCATTTCTTCACTTCAGAAAGACGATTTGCAACAACGCATCCTGCCGACCCCGCACCGACGATAATAAAATCATACTCTTCTATCGCTTGTCTCTTCCTTCTACTTTTCCCTTTCTTCTGCTCCACTCTCACTTTCGCAGAACCCGCTGCGTCAGAATCAGGAAAATTTATTCTTTCTTTTACAGTCACTTTTTCAGATTCCGCTGTATTAGAATCATGCAAACTTCTTCTATTCAAAAAATTGTAATCAAAAACAGGAGGCGCACTTTTGAACGGATCATGTCTTATACTAAATGACGTTTTTGTAACCCCAATGCTGCCTTTCGGTCCAAAACTGTGTATTTTCGATTCATATTTGCTCACAGGTTCACTTATTTTCGATCTAAAACTAGCGAGGTCAGGGGTCGGATTGAAATTGAGGTTATCCAACGGGCCTAAAGGTATTTGCGTAGAACCAAAAACATTATTCTCGTAACCCGAATTCACGGGAGAAAAGTCACTTGAATACGGGTTTTTGGGCAAAGAAAATTTATTGTCTACAGAATTGCCGAATAACTGGGTTAACAATGTCAAAAACATGAATCCTGTCTGCGAACATTGTGTTAGGGGTGCGTTTTGGTTCGCGCACACTTCTGAAATATCCGGGGGTAACCAAGTTGCCATTTTGTATCACTTATATCGGCACTAGATCACTGTATCGCGGTCACGATTCGTTTTTACGCGTTCATTGTCTGCAAGCGTGTTGAGCACAAGAATAGCAGTACTATAATGGCCTGAAAGTGACTGTTCAACGCCGTCCTTACGTGTCGACAGATCTAAGATACAATTAAAACAGTATAAATACTTGTGCATTGTTTTTTTTAGGTTCCGACTTGCTTTTATTAGTTCCGTGGCAAATCGTAAGGTCTGTTCCATGAAGGTTGTATGTTCTATAGATGCGAATTTTATTTTATCCTAAGATTTCATTCATTGCACTCATAATATACACCAGTTCTTAATCATCCTTATTTAATTAGATACCTGCAAAGTTTTAGGAAAAATATTTGTACATACCTTCTGTCTTAAAGATGAAAATATTTTTTCAAATCTAAAACTGACTTCACCCCCAAATTACACAACCGATTTTGATGAAATTTCCATGAGACTACCTGACAAGTATGCTAAATCCAAAAAAAATCCTCTTTCCAGGCGTCTTCGAATAATTGGTGAACATACAATAAAAAAAACGGTAGCGAAGTATTGATAACGTCCTCCTTTATAGAAGTCGGTTAAGTAGAGTAAGTTCACCTCGTCTGAGAAGAAAAAAGATACACTTGATACTATCAAATTCTATTATGGACCCATATGCATATGCGAGTGCGGCTTCTCTCCACAAACAAAAACGATGTCCCACCTTTTTCATGCCCGAGGTGTCCAAACACATGCACCTTGGATGACTTATATGCCGCCTCCGACAATGCAATAGAGATGGCCCAATTCTGGTCCACTAAAATATAAACATACCATCGACATGAAAAAAAGAAGATTGCCTAAAAGCGGATTCCCTACCGAGACCTTCTCTAAACGAGACCTTTACGTTTTTTCTAAACTTAGTCTTCTAATTTTACGGCCCTCGACTCTATCTGACCCGTTAGAGTTAAGATGTGATATTGCTTCTACACAAGAGTCGTTGACCGTCACTATGAATATTAAACAAAACCAAAAATGCTTTCAATCATTAATTTTAATTAATGGCAATGACGCTTTAATAAATGATCATTGTTTCACAAATAACTCATTTTTGATCAACGAAAATAATGATGAATGGATGAAAATTCAATGTTCATTTTGTTAAGTCAACCACGTGTAATTAATCCTAAAGCTTGATAATTATAAGATTCCACTGATTTTATAATACAATGTGGAAGGGACATACTCGATAAATCAAACCACGGGCTATACTAGGTCACAATACTCACAATAGTATAATGAAAATAAAATAGCAGTAAAGAAACTAAGAAAAAATATTTCCTCAATATCATTTTCTGTTTTTAGGAAGCGAGTAAAAGAGTATTATCTTTCCTTAACGTAATGAATGGTATATATGTATATAGGTATATTTATTCTTAACTTATATATAATTTTATTTATTTACATTTATAGTTAGGTATATTTTAGTTTATGTATTATATAATATGTATGTGTATGTTTAAACTTTTAGATAAGTACCTATTTTATGGATTTGTATCTATTTTGTACACGCCTACTACTACCTGTTTTCTTCTCTTTTCCTGTCCTGGGTCTGCTGGAAGAGATTTCTTATGAAATAAGCAGTACCTATGTACTCAATGTTCTTACTTTGTTCGTTCCTATGTTTGTATTTTGTGTACATGAATTTTGTAAATAAATAAAAAATTGCCCGGGTGGCTGCACACGTTTTTTTATGTGTTTTGACTGTTATTTAAATTCCATTGTACTGTAGTGATCTAGTATAGCCCGTGGTTTGATTTATTACGGGTATTTTCCTTCCACGTTGTATAAGATACCTCAAATAAATTGAGTTGTAAATTTAAACGACTATTAAGTTACTATTATTTATTTATTTACCAATTTATGTACACGCAATGGATACCGAGTAGCCATAAAATATTAGTCATTACCACTCGGTGGTGTTCGGTGCAATAAATAGAACTTAAACAGTGCACCACTAAACGCCGGCAAGTCCGGGTGCATTCTAACATTGAACTTAACTTTTAATATATTATCTGTAACATAACAATAACAATATCTATCAATATTTATCTAATATTGTCTTTTATATAACTAAACTATTCGTAATGTAAACTTCAGTTCAAAATATAACTGTGTATGTACATCTGAACATAACAAATTATACCGGACTAACTAGTAGAACTTTGAATAAATACCTATTAAACTAACTTTCCTTGCACCCCAACATTACCAAGACAGTTACCTAGTTAGTGCTTTAGGCGTAAGTACATAATTTATACTTACAAGAAGTATTTTTTGAGTGAAATTTTTTTTGGCTTCTCTATTCCATGCTGGTCTAGGACAAAAGAAACAAAAAATACCAAACAACTACTTCTCTTCTCGCGCAGATTGTAAAAGCCGATTGAGGGAATGGACGAAAGCGAATCATGTTAATACGCAATGCGTATTAAGATGCGCGATAAAGACGTGATAAATGTATCACAATCTATATATCTATATATAAATATATATAATTCATAGTGATCTATCAACGCACAGCCAAAACCACTGGACCGATCGGGCTGAAATTTGGCATGAAGGTATATATTATGACGTAGGCATCCGCTAAGAAGGGATTTTGATCAATTCTATCCCCAAGGGGATAAAATAGGGGATGAACGTTCGTATGAAACTTTGTCAATTTTAAACCGATCGGGCTGAGACTTTGCATGCATAAAGCTACTATGACGTAGGCATCCCCTAAGAAAGGATTTTGATCAATTACACCCCTACGCGAGCGAAGCCGCGGGCAAAAGCTAGTGGTGATATAAAATTTCTTTCACCAAAGAAAATGCGTAGCACCAGTAAATAAAAAATAGATGCTCCACAAAGACTGCAGATAAAAGTAAAAATATTAATTCCTAGATCTTTTTTATTTCATGAAAATCTTAAATATTTATTACGGCAGAACTTCCCAGTTTCACTCGGTTTCTTTTCAAATAAGTTTTTATACGTAAATGCACTTTTGAAATTTCTATTTTCTTGTAAGTTTAAGAGCCAGGAGACGCATATTTGATATCAGAAGTCATACTTAATGTCAAAAAAGTTTTATGTAGTTTGTCCATTCCATTTCGCTGCTTTTTTATTTAGTTATGCAAAAATTTTTAGAAAACCATGTTTTCTGCGTAAAACAATATTACTTATCGCTGACGCGACACTTTCAAAAGTACGATGTAATGGTTTCAGAACGCGAGCGGTGCCTTAGCTACACATTTTGTGTTTCACTGACTCCTTCGTTTAAAATTAGCACCCCAGTGGTGCCACAGACGTGGAGTCCCTAAAGGCACAGAATTAGTACTAGTACTCACATACAGAAGTCTTATTCGGAAAATTCATTCAAGGAAATATCAACCTAATTCAGTTAGCACTATGGTTTAAGTTAGCTCGCGTCAGAACTCCTCACCTCTTCGTTAAGATACCTAGATATCCATTGCAAGCCTTGTTATTTCTCTTGACAAACGATTCATGAAACTGAATTCTCCCTTTCGAAGTAGTCGCCGCGCGCATAGTAATAATGCAGGTATATTTTCGATACCTAAACGGGGAGTGACACAGGCCTGGCAAAACTTAGATTCTAGCACACGGTGCCCTTTTAATGTTCATTCTCTCTTTCTTTTTCCTGATATTTCTTTTAGAGTAACAAAGTTTTTCTTTTAAAGTACAAATAAAAATAAATACAAATAAATTAAATTGACACAGACGAACCAAAATTATTACTATGCAGTAATAATTTAGGTATATTTTCGATACCTGTCCTAAACGGAGAGTGACACAGGCCTGATAAATTAACGGTTTAATCTATGGAAAAAACATTCGTTTAGGTGACTCCGCGTTTCAAAAATTGCACTTCTGGCTTTTGACGTCACAATGACTAATATTAACAGTATTGGACTTACCGCGATTGATTTTTAATTTGGCCAGATATTTACGCCTGTAACGACGTCGAAACATCGGGCCTAATTGAAAATCAATTATGGTAATATAACGGGAATATTAATAGTGTACTTTACAATAATAAATATGATAAGTACCTTTGCCTAACAGAAGAACAATGAAGGTTAAAAACAAGTAATTCTGTAATCTTTTTAGAAAAAAAAGTTACTCGAAAAATATCTTGATTTATACATAATATGTGATAAAAAATTAATGAAAAATGAGAAATACGCTTGCTCCAAATGCATGAGTAGATAACAATGTCATGAGGAAATCCGCACTCACGGTACAGACATAAGGGGCGTGAGTTCAAATCTCAGTGTGTGGCGGATCATCACAAATTAATTAAGATATTTTACAAGCATTGTAACTATTCAATATTACGCTATCACTAAAACAAAACACTACATGGCAGGTGTTACTAGCGTCCGTACAAAGTAAGTGATCTACTTAGTATTTTCCAAAGGACGTTCTAATTACACATTAAATCGAGTAGTCTTTAAACTGTCCAATCAAAATTGCGATAGGTCACACTCCGGTGCTTGTTGCTCAAGTTTAGTCAACCAAGGTTTGGTCTTAGAATGCACATTAGCATATCCTGTGTCACAACATGTGCTGTGTGGTTTCCGGCCTAAAATTAAGCCACTCTTTCCCTTACTGTAGATGTTGCAAGGGGCATTGAAAGACTAAGGGCTCTAACATACGCGCGGCCGTATTCCCACGATACCTGTCATTAAATATAGTATCGTTGGGTTAGTATCTCATAACACAAGCTTAAGCTTACTTTGGGGCTAGCTCTATCTGTGTGATTGGTCCGTATATATAAAAAAAAATATGTTAGTCTGTCACGAACCGTAACAAGTTGATTTGCAGGCTAATTGAAAACCCCCGACGACACCATCTAGTGATAAGTGGCGGAACTACATAATATTCTAATACGTAGCGCCATCTATTATTTTCTAGGTAAATTACAAACCGTAAACAACACCGAAAACTCCTAATAACTTTTTAACGACTGAACCGATTTTCATCAAACATGGTTAGGAGCCACTGCAAGGGAAGTTATTTTCTCCGTAAAAAAATTTAATCGGTCCATCGTTCGAGCGATAGTTCGAGCGCTACAATGCCACAGACAAAGACCGACAGACAGACATACAGACAGAGAGACAGACAGACGTTTGCGTCAAACTTACAACACCCCTTTTTTGTTGGGGGTTAAAAACTACAGGTCACTGACTCAAAGATTCGAAGATTCAAATGTTTATTCAGTAATTAGACCTTGCACTTTTACACGTCAATAAGTATAATTTACGTTACGTGTAAATTTAATTTATTTTTAAAGAAAAGTTACCGATACCAGCGCTTCTTGACGACCACTGCTGAGAAGAAACGCTAAAAGAAACTCATTTTCACAGTATTAGTCGCCTACTCGCCAGAAGGGCTTTGTCATAATGTTTTTACTGTCGACAGTTGTGGCGGTCATATACTATTGCTTGTTAATTATCACGACATTTATCTTCGCGGGAATAGAAGCAGCTGGTACATCTCAGTTCTTTTTGGTCTCCCAGACCAGCATTAAAGTCATTATTATATTACTAATGAATATACTTATGACAAAATATTACATAGGTAGGACCTAACTAAAACTTATTACGAATATAAGGGTGTCTAAAACTTCAAACCGTTTTTGGTTTAAGATTAATTTAAAAACAGAATAACTTATTTTCAACTCCACAATAAAATAAAAATAGATTGTTTATAATTTGTTTGTTATTAGTAACAAGTTTACAACTAAGTAGATTTAGTTTAAAATAACAATAAAAGATTTTTTATTTTTTTTGCAAAAGACACCTTTTTTTTACTTTGACGTAATGTTATATTATAAGTCATCGGTGTTATGTTTGCGATTTTTTAACGGTAACACAGCGTAACATGTCGGATATCTTCCGGAATTAAACACATTATAATCGTTGATAATTGTACGGATTGTGTTACCTCACACATTATATGCGTCAGTGCTATGCATTATTCATTACGAAAAAGGTATACGTAGCGATGTTTTATTTACAGTCTATACACGGTGATTTTTCATTGGTTTTGGAGCCGAAAGCCGAATCGTTAGTAAGGTTCATAAGGATCGTTAGTAAGACCGAATTAGTTAGTCAACATAAAAATTCAGAAACAAAATATGTTGACTAAAACTCGAAAGTAAAATCGTAAGATCAAGTAGTAGTACCGCCGGCCGGCTAGATTTCGAGTTCATCGGGGTCACGCGTCAGTTATTAACGGGCGTAACTACGTGGTCTCGATAGAAAATCATTTTCGCAACTTTTTATCTTATGTCAACTTTTATATCTATACACAAATTTGAATCACGTATATAGATAGAAAAATTTATTTACTACATGACATTATTCTTTCCAAAACCAATGAAAAGACAGCGTGTAGGTATACGTTCACTGCTGGACTAAAGGCTTCTCCCCATAGAGGATTTCTTTACAATCACCATTAAGAAAAAATCCATAGAGTAATAAATAAATATATAGGGACAAATAACACTGATTGAGCTAGCCCCAAAGTAAGTTCGAAACTTGTGTTACGGGATACTCAACGATACGATATTTTATGACAAATACATATTATATAGAAACACCCAAGACCCAGGAAAATTTGAAAAAGTCATTTTCTTGCCCTGACCGGTATTGAACCCAAAACCTCTGGGTGGCGTACTAGCATGGTGACTACTACGCCACGGAACTCTTTCTAATAGAAAACATCATTAAAGGAATAATAGAAATATATTCTCAGTCCACAAATCAGATTTTAATATCACTTTGATTTGAAATTGACGTTTCGTTGACTAGTACCCTATATATAACACAAGTCTGGAACTTACTTTAGGGCTAGCTCAATCTGTGTGATTTGTCCGTGTATTAAAAATAAAAAGGAAAACACCGAGTCCTAGCTACATGAAACAGAGAACATCCAGTCATAGATTGAAGTAAAACATCTGGCGGACGAGTGAGACAAATGAAAGTGAATTCACACATCACCAACTATACGAATATGGGTCAATTTTGATGCGGTTTTCTTGTTTGAACGCTGACTTGGTATCTAAATGATACTTAGCTATTTTTGATGAAAATCAGTTCAACAGTTCAAAAGTTATTGAAGCTAAACACTTGAAAGTCGGGGTTATTTTTTTATTTGACTGGCAAATTATACACATAATATTTATTCTTATACTAGCTGATGCCCGCGACTTCGTTCGCGTGGACTTTATGACTCCGGCGTATATATAAAAAAAACTAATGAGAGGGAGAGAGAGAGAGAGAGAGAGATAAGAAAGTACTTGTAACAGTGTTAGGAGTTAAAAGTCAATATTATTTTAATTCTTTCCTTCGGGAGCCAATATGAAAAGAGCTGAAGTGTTACTAACCCTGGAGAAAGCCACATTAAGTTGGCCATGCGAAAAACCAGTCCTTAGATGGACATCAGCAGCTTTAAGCGTCTAAAACTGTGACTTATTTTCATAGCAACGCAAGTAAACACATGGAACTGTGTATTTTCAAAAGGAAAATTGTTGGGGATGAGTGGCATACGCGGAATAAATACAGTTTCACTGGCACCACTCACAGTAAACTTTAAGTGTCTCAGCAGACTATGCCGAAGTTTGGCGGCTAAAGTTCAGTGTCTAAATTCGGTGGGGATGACACACTAAATAAGCTGAAGTTCGGTGGAAACGCCGGACAGTAGTGATGTGCCGATATGAGAATTTAATCTTCCGTCTTTGGCGGGTCTGCGGCGAACGGAAACGGGAGCGGAAGAGGGAACGGAAGTGGAAGAGGGAACGAGAGCGGAAGCGGAAGCGAGAGCGTAAGCGGAAGCGAGAGCGTAAGCGGAAGCGGCAGCGGCGGCGGCAGCGGCGGTGGCGGCGGCGGCAGCGGCGGTGGCGGCGGCGGCAGCGGCGGTGGCGGCGGCGGCAGCGGCGGTGGCGGCGGCGGTGGCGTCGGCGGAAGCGGTGGTGGTAGCAGCGGTGGCAGCGGCGGGAGCGGCGGCGGGAGCGGCGGCGGCGGCGGCGGGAGCGGCGGCGGCGGCGGCGGGAGCGGGAGAGTGAGCGGGAACGAGAGCGGGAGCGGGAGCGGGGGCGGAACGGGTACGGGTACGGGTACGGGTACGGGTACGGGTACGGGTACGGGTACGGGTACGGGTACGGGTACGGGTACGGGTACGGGTACGGGTACGGGTACGGGTACGGGTACGGGTACGGGTACGGGTACGGGTACGGGTACGGGTACGGGTACGGGTACGGGTACGGGTACGGGTACGGGTACGGGTACGGGTACGGGTACGGGTACGGGTACGGGTATGGGTACGGGTACGGGTCCGATTCAGGCAAAAGCATCGGAAGTTCGGCATTATGTGTTGCTAGTAATGCAAATAACATTGCAGGCATGCATTGGCTGAAATTCAGCCGCTAAACTTCGGCATACCGTGCTGAGACAGTAAGTTGGGTTCCGTTACACAGTTTCGGCGGAGTCAAATTTCGCATCAGCATTATTGGCCCACCGACATTAAGACTTATTTTGTGAGCCGAGAGTCCATTTGCTGCAAGTGAATTAAGAAACTCAACTGGATAATTGGTGGCGTCGTCAACAACACTATCCAAGAAATTAACAATAATTTGCGTCTTAAGTTCTTTATTAATTGATTTGTATTGTTAATTTTTTGGTGTCAATATGGCGCGTTCACATGACCAAGAATTTTTCTGGTGTGTTATGCTCTGAAGGTCTTCAAATACTGCACTTATAAGTTCTTCTTCGGACGAAACAACTTTTTTTTTGGAAAAATTTTCAATGTACAGACACATTTTTTTACTCTTTTATTATAGTATAGATTTCGTATGTTTTTGTTCAGCGGCAACATAAAAACATCATCTAGAAAAATTTCAACTGTCTAGCTATAATGGTTCATGAGATACAGCCTGGTGACAGACAGACAGACAGACAAACAGTCGGAAGGTCTAAGTAATAGGGTCCCGTTTCTACCCATTTGGGTAAGGAACCCTATAAATCGAATAAAATAAGTATTTATGGGGGGCTCTCATACTACAAACGTGATTTTTCATAGATTATGGGTACGGAACCCTTCGCGCGCGTCCGAACTTAACAAAAAGTTCTCATCAGACTTAACAACTTTTGCTAAGGCGGCATTTTAATATTTCTTATAGTTTAGCTGGACCATTATAGTTCTGCATCATGTGTTCCATTTTCCAAAATCAATTATAGCCTATATGTTGCCCAGGCTTCACAGCTATATAACAAAAAAAGTTTCATTCGAATCCGTCCAGTATTTCCGGAGATTAGCGTGTACAAACAGACAAACAGACAAACAGACAGACATTTTTTTTTAATTTCTTACTCTATTACTATATCTCAATCGCCCCAAAACTTTTTTTTTTTGAAAAATTATCAGTGTACAGACACATATTTTTTACTCTTTTATTATAGTATATAGATAGATTAGTCTGCCAATTGTAAATAATTGTATACAATATCTAACAAAAACCCTGTCCGATCCTTGTAGGAGCAAACTCAGACCGTCCATATAAACAACTTTTCCTATGGGACCAATGCCTGAAACACGAGAAAAAAAATCGACATTTTCGTAATAAAGTGTTCGGCCGGTCCGGCAATGTGTATGAAAATATCGATTTATTCTTCGAGTTTCAAGTATTGTTGATCAATAAAGTTTTTATAAATAAATAATCTCCGTAGATCGAAAATTAGATAGATCCTACTTACGGGCGGTTAGTAAATTAATATTTTCTTTAAAATACTTCCAATAAACGGGTAATACTGTTTTGCAATTCTCGAATTGACATTCAACGATTTCGCAAGTTATCTCGTGATCTACTTCTAATGGCGTTCTAATACCATTGGCATTTGCTATTGCAGTACGAGTAATAACAATGGTGATTTACTATCGAATTATCAAGATAATAGATTTGTGCTAAAGTCGGGTGTTTAAGTAACAATTGTATATTTTCCTGTGTCAAAAATACATTATTTCGCACTGTTAAGAAAATAAAACGTCACAAAATAATGTCCTTTGTCAAATTAATATCCATTTTCAACGTGAGTTCAGATTTATTATTGCAAAAAAACTAATATTAAGAATGCTATTTGACTCCAAGAAACTATGACGTCATTGTTGTCATGTATGACGACAAAAATGTTTGTTTTGATGTTTACAAAAACTATCTGATGTGATTTATTGGAAAGTAGACGCGACATTCGTATTACTGAATGCAGACTTATAATATGTAGAATATAAATATATACATATGTAAACACGGACGTGACTGTATATATGAAACGGGGTAGACAAAGCCTAGGGTAATAAAACCAAAAGGCCATGTTTAACGTGATGGCAGGCGTAAAGATAGAGAAATGGAATCAAAATGGTGATGGGTTGCTTCATGTTTTGAATGGATAAACTCTAAAGGAAACTTACTGTATTTATGGTTAAGTTCTTAGTTTAACCCCTCCATTATTTGAAAGATAAAAAAAAAACTTGTTATGCACCAGCTGCTTCCTGCGATCGTAGAAGCCGATCGAGGGAATGGGCGAAAATGCGAATTCGGTATTTGACTCGATTTTTTTTTCTTATTCATATCAAAAAGTTATATGATACGAAACCGAAAACATTAGTAATTTTACTCCGCTCAAAAATAAGCAAGTTATAAATAAGCCTTTCAAATCCGGTGGAAGGGGAGACTGTCAATAACAGAAAAAGGATGCACATACACCCGCGTGACGTCACTGTCATTAGGTGTCACGCTTACGAATGAGATAGCGAGATGTCCCCAGTACACTCCCACTCACATATTTAAAATTATAATTTCTGCCTCATTTAATAGCAATATTTTACCTGCAAATAAAATGTATATTAAACATACTTACCTTATTCGAAGCCTATATAATGAGAGGGGCTACTGCTTCCGGTTCTAGTACTAGTCATGACTTCCGGTCTAGGTCCACGCCAGTCGCCACTTCCGCTCCCCACCTAGCGCGCTCCCCGCTACGCGACACTAGCGCCACCTAGGCAGTTGCGTTTTGTATCCCAGTTTGTTCGTCATTGGATCGTCTTTTGGAACACCAGGTAGAACTATAAACTGTAGGCTTCGAATAAGGTAAGTATGTTTAATATACATTTTATTTGCAGGTAAAATGTTGCTATTAAACTCACTGTACTGTTATTCGAAGCCTATATAATGAGAGACGTGTCTATTATCGCCTGGTGGTGCCTAGTTACGTCAATGTGATTATACTTATTAAGTAAGCAGGTAAGGGATTGTGATAAAAATTTAATTCAATGGACAGTGCATGTAGATAAAGACATTCATGTAATGAATTATAAGTACGTAGCAATGAATTAAACAAAATTAGTCATGTTGCAATGAGCAGATAGTAACCAAATGTCTTTTTTAGATAGAGTCCTTATGATGATAAAGTATAAGTAAAGCTAGTACTTCTAGAGATATCACGCGTCTCATAATGTAAATTAGCCACGTAGCAGCAAAATAGCAGTGCGTATTCGGGAATTTCAAAATACCGTTGAAATAAAATTATCTACATGGATATTTTGTAGCGAGTACTCAGGAACTGTGGTAAATCTAACTCGTAGATTTACAAAATGATAGGTTGTACGCGTAGCAAATGGATGGTTCGTAAAAGTCTAATGAAAGCCCACTTAGGTTTTTTATGTTGTCCACACTGGAAAACATAAAAAACCAATACAATGAATTGTGGTTACAACCATTTATACATTTACCATACATTTCGGTTGATATATCATGAAGAAACTTGACAGGGTGATTCGGAGTCACAAAAACTCGGTTAATTGAGCGCTCACTCACAGTACATAAGAGCGATTCGAATGCTACGCCTTACTACTATTTTATTATATCTATAAATACTTCATGATGTACAGCTCTCAGAAAGCGTAAATGCTTCTGCTCAAATGTTAATATTCGTGAGTGTTTCTATGATACCGTTTGTATTAATAATGTTTTATTGTTTTAGTATTAACTGTACATAATTGTGGTGACAATAGTACTTTGATGAGCGTGGACCTACGTTAGCTTGAAAACTGCTCTGCTCCTCTGGGATACTCGTATGAATGCCTCAACAGCACTCTAATCGAATTCATAATGAACATATGTAAAAGTGTTTCGAGTAAAAACATTATCTTGCATTTTAATGACAGGAGATGCGTGCCATTAAAATATTCATTTCATGCAAATTTTTTGCTACACAATCTTTTCCTAGTAAAAGAAGAAATAAATGAAATAGTATTTGACGTTTAAGGACAGACATTTTTATACCATTAACAAACAAAATGGCAAAAGTAACGCCTTTTGTGCGTGATTTCAATTCGTTCGAGTTGGAAATGAAACACCTAGACTGCTATTTTTCCATTTAGGGAGTCGGCAACACGAAAAATGTGTAGTTCTCTAGATCACTACTCGTGTAATATGCCGTCTGGTGATACTTTTTCAACCGTCGTGTCAGTGAAAAAGCATTTTTTTTTTAGTTTACCCAGAAAATGCAAGTTTGCCTATGGTCTACTGTCACCATGAATAGAAAAACAGCGTGAATCGTAACAGATTCTCCGTGAAAGGTTTCTCTGCATAATAGTATGCACGCCGCAAATTTCGGATTACGAGTAGTCAAGACCACTCGTGCAAATCCTTAATATAATATGACTAATCCAAAAATGTGCCCGTTTGAAAACGCCCGTGCAGGCCATTCTTAATGTGACTAGTGATTTCTCTAATAGCACTCCTGGTAGCTTACGACTAGAGATAAGGAATATGTTATGCTTACAACGAAGGCATGCCGAATTGCTAACGCACTGACATAGAACATGCTAATAAACGTAAGGTTCCAAGGTACGTCTAGCTCTTTGGCCGGGTAGGATCTAGTACGGGGTGCCCGCGCAGTACTATAACATTGTAGTGTTGTATTGTGGTATTTAAATGCGTAGCACCTAACTGCTAAGGTGGATTGACCATAGATTTGTTAAAATCTACGTGAGTAAGGACTTGTAGGTGATCAATGTATCTAAGTGGGTAGTTCTCTCTACTACTACTGACTATGACCCCCCCCCCCCAAGAAGAAACGAACTTGCTTAGAGGTTTGAGGTATTGTCCTCCTGAACGTCAAAATGGCCCAGTTGACGTAAAATTATTTATGTGAATACAAGGTTCACTTGTTTTTATTCTTACTCTAATGTTATTATTCTAACATTGGTGTTAGCATTTTATCCTGCTCAAAGCTATGTCAGTTCCTGTTATTTAAGGTGACTGTCACCTAACGACAACAATGAGGACAAATAGCTGATGTGCCTTTTGAAACTCAGGATAAGGTGCCACTGGAAGGCACTTTTATTTAATTTCACCCGGCAACGAGCGGTGTTTATCGCGAAAAATCATAAAGACCGCTAAACTGCATACATTATTTCACTAAATGATGCTAGACTGAGGTTTTTAAAGTAGATTTCGAGACGTATTTACACGTCTAATAATAATAATAATAACGACATTCATCCGACAGTGTCGTCAATATTTCAGGACGAGAGAGCTTTTGAGATTTATGACGAACCCTTTAACCTTGTTTAAAGGAGTTTGAAGGAGGATGATCAGAAATTAGTGTACTTTGATCGATCTGTGGGGCAGAATCGAGATCTTCGTTTTCGTACTTACATATTTATTATAAGTGAATATACATTGCTTAATCTGCGGAACAGACAGGCTTGTTAATAAAGCAGCTAGCTAGCCGTGCTAGTTTTTGTTACGCATATAAATATACTCGGATAGTTCTGTTGAATGGAAGTGCGATCCTTATTTAATAAATCGCATTAGATAGGGCAGCCGTACGATACATTAAAGCACTCAAACCGATTTGGTATCCGCGTCGTTTTGCGGAGCAGAAGCGTGACTTAAGAAGTTTATCGTTAGTCAAAGCGCCCCGGAGTTCTGCGGGGCAGAAGTTCCTCCATTGTTACTACTTTTACAGTTAAATACTGCATAGCAGGTATTCGATCCTGGCTTTTATTAAATGCCATATGGTGTAAAATTCTGCATAGCGGGGGTTAACCTATACTTACCGAAACTAAACGACGCTGCTATCTCTGCGGTGCAGAATGCGATTCTAGGCTTTGTTGCAAATAAATTCTATAGGGATTCCGCGGGGCAGGTAGTTCCAGCATGATTGTGTTAGTCACGTCGCTCTGCGGGGCAAAAATGCGATTTCGGGCTTTGTTGTGAACAAATACGATATGAATTCTACGCCAGTAGGTTAAGGTTTGTCACGTCGCTCTGCGGGGTAGAGATGCTGTTCCAGGTTTTGTTGGAAGTCAATACGATAGGAATTCTGCGGAGCAGGAAGTTCCAGTATGATTACGTTTGTCACGTCGCTTTGCGGGGCAGAAATGCAGTTCCAGGCTTTGTTTTAAATTCATGCGATAGGAATTCTGCGGGGCAGGAAGTTCCAGCATGATTACGTTTGTGTTGTCGCTCTGCGGGGCAGAAATGTGGAGCAGAAAGTTCCAGTATGATTATGTTTGTCACGTCGCTCTCCGAAGCCAAAATGCGATTCCGGGCTTTGTTGTAAATCAATACGATAGGAATTCTGCGGGGCAGGAAGTTCCAGTATGATTACGTTTTTCACGTCGCTCTGCGGGACGTGCGATTCCAGGCTTCATTGTAAATCAATACGACAGGAATTCTGCGTAGCAGGAAGTTCCAGTATGATTACGTTTATCGCATCGCTCTCCGAAGCAGAAATGCGGTTCCAGGCTTTGTTGTAAATCAATACGATAGGAATTCTGCGGGGCAGGAAGTTCCAGTATGATTACATTTGTCACGAATTCACGCATACACAATCACATCGGGTTATTGCTTTTCGAGTATTTTCTCTTTTTCGCTTTTCTCCATTTTCGAATGATTGGTAGCGCAGGAATGCGGCTTAACAGCAAGCGTACAAGCTTATCTTAATTATAAATTTCAACTTTGGCACATCAATGGTTCTTTGCTGTAAAAAAGCGTTAGTAGTACCTGCAAATCTGGAATTATCATATTACCGGCTGGTAAAACACAAAACTGAAACCTGTAGGGTAATCGGTGTTTCAGATAAACTGTTAAAACTCTTATTATACCAATGAGCTGAGAAACGACGGTAAATTTATCAAAAACAAAAACATTTTTGTATGGCCACGTTGCAAGTTCATGGTTGAAAATAATTATTAAGAAAATTTTGCCCGTAAAGGCTGCGCCCATGTCTAGGGGCATTCGCGTCACTTGTACAAAGTTGAAGCATGCGGTTACTCACGGTTTTCTAATTCCTGACGAGTTATCTGAACTCATTCCATTTTATCACTTGGTAATTTTCCCTTCCTGAAAAACTATTTTCGTACTCATTCTATTTTCGATATAATGAGTATGATGATGAGATGTACCTATTTCACCTATTTAAAAGGGTTAAGCTTAAAGGATTGTTACCCCTGTAAGGTTAGGAGATGTTATAAAACAAAAAATGAAATTTTAAAGTTAGCAGTAGATCTGATTGCCAACTGTAGTGAATTGCCAACTGTACTGTAGTGAAAAAAAGAAATAAGATTCCAAAGATAGCAATAATTAATTACTATCTATGAACTGTAAAAAAAGTTAAAATACAGAAAATATAATAATAATAACCCGACTCACTGGGGAAAAGATTGTGGTTGAAAGTACTTACGGTTTAACCACGTGAACATTTAATTAATTTTATTTACAACGTGTATTTTCCATCGATTTCAACACTTTTCCTCCTGAAGTTTTTGGCTAGTAACGGAGAGACGGTTTGAATTATGCGTTGCATATAAGGTAACCGTCTCGAATGGAATCAAAAACGCCAATGACGAACAAACTGGGATACGAAACCCAACTGCCTAGGTGGCGCTAGTGTCGCGTAGCGTTGAGCGCGCTAGGTGGGTAGCGGAAGTGGCGACTGGCGTGGACCTAGACCGGAAGTCATGACTAGTACTAGAACCGGAAGCAGTAGCCCCTCTCATTATATAGGCTTCGAATAACGGTACAGTGAGTTTAATAACCATTTACTATTTTTGAAAACGGCTTCTTGTTACTGTTATTTGTTATTCGTATAAAATATTGTCCAAAAACAAACTAAGTCAAATAGCCAATAATACGCCTGGCAGCCCATTACCAACAGTCAAAAAGTAAAAAATCATTTATTTATCTTTGGATATTTATATTACTTGATAATTGTCATTTCTTTTTTGTTTCGATTTCTTAATAGTTAAGTTGTTGACGTCAGATCATTTACTTACAACTAAGTTTACTGCCGCCTCCAAAGCGCAAGTACAGAAGAAGCGGTAACAAACTGTACTGCAGCATTTTCTCCAAAAACGTCAACCTTACAATTATACTGATATTAAAATTAGATGTGTGGACTGAGAATACATTGCTATGTCATAATTATTAATTAAAAATGTCAAATTTGAAATTAATGTCAATTTGTATAAAATACATGTACTAATTGTACTCAAATTATGTCATCAAAACCACCACCCACACCCACTACCAGCCCATCTCACAAGTACCTACCTTGTTAAAGGAATATATTCATATGCGTCATTGACGGTAAATATTTTATTTTAAAACAAAACCACTTGCCTTGCACGTTTAATATATCGTGCACTTATTTATACAACTGGTTTTACCACGTGTTTTCTTTTATTTATTTTATAGTAGGTTTACTTAATTTTAACTTATTTCTTTTAACTCGTATTTTAATACACGTGTTAAATATTGTTCATATGCGACGACGGCCTACTGCTTTTAATTTACACGGAGAAGTAAATTCACACTGACGTCACTTAGCGCTGTTACAGACAACAACAGTATACCTGCGACAACTGTCGATGGCCACCAGCGACTATCGGCGACTGGCGCCGACTATCGGCCCCACGTCGTACGATAGGTGTCGCGAGCATGCTGTCGCTCCTCTGTAAGTAGTTAAGTCTTACCTAGACCTAAGATAATATATTTAAAAACGTAACAGATACTCAACGCCATAGAAACTATTGAAGGGCCCGTAAGTAGGCAAAACTAGTTGCGGGTAGGCACACACAGATGTCACACGCATAAATAGTTTGTATATAAAATAAGTATATAATAATATTTTTAAAAGTAATTAAGTCTATTCATTTTAATGCGGTTGGGCCTGATAATATAAACAGAGTTATGATTATGCATATACTGAGCTATGCTTTACCAGTTGTTACTCATATCGTCAACTCTAGCTTATCCCAGCACGTTTTTTGTTAAATATTTGGTATATATATATTATATTTAGATTAAATAAAGCATGTTACTTCTAATAGATTTATTACGAACAAAGAACATTGGCATGTGTCACATTACTTCCTTTGACCACAAACCATCGACAAGGTATACATACTCAACATCTCCTCCCTTTATTATATAATAATAACTAAAGTAAAGGTTTATAATCAACTCGGGGTATATCTCTCAACAACCTCGTGGTAGATCGTGACGGAAGAATTGATTCACCACCAGCAATTCCATTTGATGGCGGACTCGTCATTTCCGTAACCTGTTCTTCCCCCACGACATGTGATGACGGATTTGGTTCATGTAAACCAGAACTATCTGCGTCACAATCCCAACCATGTTGAACGTATTTATCATACCCTTTAAACAAAATTATTTGATCCTTATGTTTCTTAAAAGAAATTGATGAAATGTGATCGTTAACAATGTAAACAGCTTTTCCAATTTTTCTGGTAATTACACCTCTACTCCATTGATACTTAGCACTATTTGAAAACTTTTTGTATAGCACTTCATCTCCAACTTGAAAGTCTTGTGTACTTTTTTTGCCACCGTATGACTCACTCTGCGAACACTGCTTACGTTTCACGTGGTTAGACAATGAAGTGAGTGAGGACGTCGATGACGATTCGATAGGTTTAATTAAATCCAGACGCGATCTGAGATTTTGACCAAATACTAGTTGCGCTGGTGAAAATCCGGTAACAGAATGGACTGAGTTCCGATAATCAAATAAGTGTTTAAGAAGCCTCAACCTACAGACCCTCATATTATCGGACGACGCCAGACTGGATTTAATACCCTTTTTCACTATTTTGACGTAACTTTCAGCTTGACCGTTACTAGCTGGGTGGTATGCTGGAGACGTCAAATGAGCAATGCCGTTTAACTCACAGAAGTTAGAAAACTCGTGAGACGTAAATGCTGTGCCATTGTCGCTGACTATCGTCTGTGGTAGTCCAAATCGCGACATAAAATCATAAAGTTTTTCTATTACAGCTGCAGAGGTGGTATTACTGACCATATCATATACTTCAACCCATTTCGAGTGAGCATCTACAATTACTAAGTATGAGCGATTATTGATTGGTCCTAAAAAATCAATGTGAATTCTTAGGAAGGGTTTAGATGGAAATTCCCAAGGTGTCAACGGAGTGCGTGATGGTGACGGTCTCAGTTGGTTACATACTTCACATCCACCTATCAATTTCTCCAATGCCTTGTCAACTCCGGGAAACCAGAATCGCGAACGAGCCTCCGCTTTCGTTTTAACTATTCCTATATGTGAATTATGAAGCTCAGACAAAACTTTAGCCCATAATTTTTCGGGTAAAACCACTTTGTGACCACGCATCAAACAGCCATTTTCGTATGAAAGTTGCGTCCTACAAAAATGATATGGTTTAATACGTAAGTCTAAAACCTTTTTTGGCCATCCGTTCATGACATATTTTACTACTTTGCTTAGTGTAACATCCGCTTTAGTCTCATCGCGCAAATCCCTCAGCGTCACTGGTAAATTGCCCTCCACAACAAAGTTAATGTATGTAGCGCAGTCCATCATTTCTATGTCAGCATCACCCGAATCGCCTGGCTGATCAGGCAGGCTGGCACGAGACAAAAAATCAGCACAATTGTCAACACTGCGTACATATTCAATGTTATAATTGTAAGCGTTAAGAAAAATTGCATACCTCTGAAGACGATTTGCTGTTACTTCAGGGATGCCTCGATGTGGTCCAAAAATTGTAATTAACGGCTTATGGTCTGTACGCAGTATAAAGGGTGTTGGTGAAACCGACGCACCCCAAAAATGATGGCTGTGGCTTCTTTTTGTATTTGGGAATATCGTTTTTCAGCAGCATTCAAAGTTCGTGACGCAAAACAAACAGGTCTTTCGGAGCCTTCACAGTCTACCTGTGACAACACTGCGCCTAAGCCATTTGGTGACGCGTCCACTGTCAAAATCAGTTTGGCGTCGGGATTAAAATGTGTTAACACCCTATCTGAGACTAAAAGCTTCTTGATTTCATTGAATGCTTTGTCATGTATCGCATTCCAATTCCACTAGGATCCCTTTTTAAGTAAATCATATAATGGACTTAATATACTCGAAGCTCCTGGAACAAAGTTCCGATAGTAATTTACTAATCCTAAGAACGACTGTAACTTGTTGACATCATTAGGTTTTGGTGCTTCAACTATGGCTTTAACCTTCTCGGGTGCTTTTTTTAACCCTTGAGCATTTATAACGTAACCTAAATAACTAATTTCATTCTTGAAAAATTCGCATTTTTCCCTTTGTAACGTTAACCCTGCATCTTGTAGCCTTTGAAGTACAGCGTAAAGCCTTTCTAAATGAAGTTTATGATTAGGAGCCGTTACTAAAATGTCATCCAGCAGACATAACACTCCGTCCATGCCCGATAGAACTGTTTCCATTGCACGTTGGAAAATTGACGGTGCACTGGTTAGACCAAAAACCATACGCGTATACTTAAACAGGCCACGTGTCGTATTGATGCAAGTAAGGTTTTGTGATTCCTCATCAAGAACGAATTGGTTGTAAGCCATAGACAAATCCAATTTTGAAAACTGTTGGCCGCCATGCAGCTTTGAAAATAATTCATGAACCGTCGGCAGAGGATATTGCTCAACTAACAATTGTTTGTTTATAGACACAGAATAATCTGCACATAGCCTAATGCTACCGTTACGCTTTAGCACTGGCACGACCGGCGACGCATACTCCGAATGATCAACAGGTTTCAAAATTCCTAGCTGTACAAGCCTTTCGATTTCCTTGTCCACCTTATCTCGCAAAGCAAATGCTACTGGCCTTGCTTTAAAGAAAATCGGCTTAGCATCATTTTTCAGACGTAATTTAACTTCATATTTATTAAAAGTACCAAGTTTCCCTGAAAAAAGATCTGGGAATTTAGAATTTAATTGTTCAATAGAACTTCCTGTCGATTCACTTGAGCCCACGTACTTGCATGGTAACAATTGCAAACTAAACAATGATAAAAAATCTCTGCCCAACAACGGTGGCCCCCCGTCCCGCACGACAAAAACATCTAACATGTGCGTGCAATCTTTATACGTTACAGGCAATCGTAAAACGCCTGTACATTTAATGTTATCGCCAGTATAAGACAATAGTTTTTTCTTAGCCGGCGACAATGGCACATCGCTGAAAAAGGTCCTAAATAACTTTTCAGAAATTACAGTAACGGCCGAACCGCTGTCAATTTCAAATGTCAATTGAACACCGTTAACAAGAATGGTCTCGGTCATGGGTTCTCCGTGAAGAGAACGGATATGAAATAACTCACCATCGTCACCGTCGCCATCCTCACTCACCGTTTCCACACATTTAATTTTTGAACACATGTTGCTCAGATGTCCCTTAGAATTACACTTCCGGCACTGGTAGTTCTTAAAACGACATTTTTGCGACGTATAATTCTTCCGGCCACACACCGAACACTTTTCTTTTATCACTGTAGCTTCCGATGAGTTTTTTCCAGCGATTTTATACAATTGCCCTTGTAACTGTGATGACTGCAAGGAAGCGGCAGCACCAGCTCTAGCACACCGAACATTCTCCGCAATCTCAATCGCTTTTGTAAGAGTAAGTGTATCCATTTCTTGCATGAAAAGCTTGTCTCTCTCTGGACCCGCAAGCATACCCATAACAAATCGATCGCGTAGCATTTCCTCTAAATTTGTGAAGTTACAAAAGGCAGTCAACCCTCGCAATCTCGACGCCCATTGAGTATGACTCTCGCCGGCTTGTTGCACCGCTGCATAAAAGTTATGCCGCTCACTAAACCCACATTTCTTTGGTGTAAAGTGTTTATCTAAAATTTCTAAAATGTTTTCATATTTGATGTCTTGTAAATCCTGTGGCAGTGCCAAATCTGCTGCAAGCTTATATGTATTGTTTGAGAGCGCACTTAGTAAAATAGCTCTGCGCTTTGTACCTTCGGCGTCCGACTCCGGCGATATATCGTTTGCAATGAACCACTGCGTGATCCGTCCTTTATATGTCTTCCAATTATCGACATTATGGTCGAACGACGACAAAATACCGAATGTCGTCGCCATCCTCGTCGCCACTGTTAAATATTTGGTATATATATATTATATTTAGATTAAATAAAGCATGTTACTTCTAATAGATTTATTACGAACAAAGAACATTGGCATGTGTCACATTACTTCCTTTGACCACAAACCATCGACAAGGTATACATACTCAACATCTTTCCTTCCACTTGGCGTAATGCTTTTGTGCGTCCGTTGCCTTAAGTTTCAGTACCTAAGTGTCTAAATGACGTTCGTACACTTTCTATTCTTCCCTTTCTTTCAAAAATCTTAGAGGCCCCTGTTCACCTAACAAATTTCGGACTTCATGCACAAATATCTTCTTTTTGATTCTCTTAAATCGGTTTTCGACAAGGCCACAGTACGACCACAGCCTTACTCAAAATAACTGAGGACATTAGAATGGGCATGGAAAATACTAAGATCACTTTTAGCTGTCTTATCATATATGAATTTATCACCCTCAGTGATTAACTAGTTCTCGTCATATCTTCGTGGACGCCGACATTGTGTTCGTTCTGAACAATCAGACTCTGATTGGATGGATATGACTGCTGGTGTCCCACAAGGCGGCATACTTTCATCTATTTTATTTTCTATTTTTATCAATACTCTTTCCAGTCTTCTCAGTTGCACCTATCATTTTTATGCCGATGACTTGCAGCTTTATATACAAACTGATGTAGATCACATAAACGATGCCATTGCTTCACTTAATTCTAATCTTGAGCGCATAAAAGAATGGTCTGTAAGCTATGGCGTTGCTGTCAACCCTACCAAATGCTAGGCAATTATTTTAGGGAGCTCGCGACAACTTCTAAAGTTGGATTTTAGTTCAATGGCTCATGTTAAATATGATGGCGATAATGTTCCTTTCTCTAATTCAGTTAAAGACCTAGGTATTTATATTGACAGTCATTTAACCCTGGGATACACAAATAACTGAAGGTTATTCGCAAGGTGTATGTTTCAATGCATCATCTGAACCTTCTTAAAATTTTTCTTCCCTTAAAAACCAAACTTATTCTGGTCCAGTCTCTCATTCTTCCTATCATCGATTATGCTGATGTGTGTTATCTGGACATAACCGAAGCACATCTTAATAAACTAGACCGCCTTCTAAAAATTGTATTAGGTTCATATTTTGCCTCCACAAATATGACCATGTCTCATCTTATCGTTCTGAGCTTAAATGGCTTACAATTCGACAGCGCAGAAACCTTCATATTTTATGTCAGCTCCATAGTATATTATACAATCCTTTTGCCCCTAACTATTTAACATCCTGGCAAATTAACCCTATCTGTTCCTTCTCATCGTACACCAGATTTCTTTCTAATTCTTTTGCTGTTACGGCCGTACGTCTTTGGAATGCCCTGCCCGATAACATTATGAGAGCACAAAAAAGGGATCACTTCAAGATGCTTGTAATTCGACACTATCGCGAGAAAGCAATGCTGCAATAATAGTATAAGTATGTTTATTATACGTATTTATATACATGTAAGTTTATAATCTGCATTTACGACATTTTTAAAAATTTATTTTTATATAGTATTATATTTATGTTGTGTATAGTTTATCTAATTAAATACATCTTAATTCATTCCTTTCGATATACTTATCTAATTAAATTTGCACCCCATCTACCATTTTTTCTGCTACGTCCCAAAGGTAAACTGGTAGACAATGCTTAGCATTAACCTTTTGTTGTTAAGATTTAAGTGCAATAAATTAAATAAATAAAAAAAATATAGGCATGACGAGTAGGAGATCAATCTTTAGGTTAGATTATAAAAAAAAAATTGTACATGTAGGTAATATGAAGTTAGAAGTGTAAAAAAAAAATATAATGATCTCACTGTTCTAAACAAAAGATTTATGTATTTCTATTTTCTAAAAATCTTCTATAAGTATATGGGTAAGATAAAAGGTGAAAGTTTGTATGAAACTCAGCTTAAAACGGTGAAGAAAGTGAAGATAATGTGAAGCTGTCAAACATTTTACCATGCGGGTAAGGCAGTCGGCTTCAGCTAGTTGTATGCGATTACGTACTATCCTATCTAGATATTTACCTTTTTATCCTATCTATTCAATAGACCGTTACAGGCACGCCTTGGTTTTTGTCTATTCTAAAGTAAAAGTATGTCACAGCAATGCCTATCGCCTTTTTAATAAGTTTAAAAGAGAACTAGTCGATATTTTTTCTAAACAAATTTCGGAGGGGATTTCCTCCACTGTTTGACATTGTACATTCAAACTTTAACATGATATTGTTTTGTATGATTAAACATTTTTCTATACGGATACGGAATAGTAAAATAAAAAGCCATTGAAAAGTTATGAGCCATTAAAGATTCGTATTTTTTGCTTATTTATACTTAACTTTCGGTGTAAATAAGTAATAAAAGAAGTATAAAATCTCCAAAACAAAGTCCATACAGACACAGCTTAATTATCGAAGATAGGAGATTAGATAAGAACTTAATTTGTAATTGATTAATGCTGTAGTTTTTGCATAAAACCCCTTATCCCCAAAGGAACTTACGTATATTTTTACGCGCTTGGTTTACCATAAATTGTCGTGTATTTCACCTCACTGCTTCGCCCGAACACAAAGTTAGGAGAGGCAGCATGTTTAGTTAGGCCGCGCCCACCTTTGAGTTCGAGCTCGCGACTAGCTCAACCCACAGATATATTATATCTGTGGCTCAACCTTAACTCTTGTTTTAGATACAAATTTAAACAAAATGAGGACTTTTAACATTTACTGCGATTGCATGGTGTTTCTTCTTCTCTTTTTGCTTTATGGGGTCGGGTTTTATACTTTCACGTCATCTTTGGTGATTTTGTTTTTGACTTTGCTTTTCAAACATCCTCTCAGCGAGAGTTCTGCGTCGCACCGTCTTTTTTTTAATCAAAATTCAAATGTTTAGTCACTAGACCTTTACACGTCAATCAGTTGATTTAAGTTACGTGTAAAATATATATTCAAATTTAATTTATTTTATAGAAAAGCTACCGATGCCATTATTGTAACGCGGAGTCACCTAAATGAATGGTTTTTCCATACAAAAAGCCGTTCATTTAGTGACTCCGCGTTTGAATAATGGCACCCCAGCTCGTTCAAATGCAACGTAGATATATTAAATTTGAATTGTTGTCTCTTACATTTTACTAAACTAGGAATGCATTCTTAATCTAAAGCACCAAGCAAAAAATTGAGACCTCTGGCGCATACTTCACCGACAAGAGCGTAAGCCTCAAAATTAGAGAAGCATAATTAAGAACTCGTGGCAAACTACTAGGTAGTTGATTTTATTGTTCGTCGAGCCATAGAAACTTTATCTAAGTTTATTAACGATGCCATCGCATTAAGTACCAAACAATCTTTTTTTAATAGTGTCTGATTAAGTGTTGCATAGATGTTTTAGTCAACTTGACCCTAGAGTAGTCGCGCCTCTTCGTGAAGCGCAAGTAATCACATGGGGAGCATTTCGCCGCCCATTTTTAACATGTTTTCTTGTTTAAAATACTAGATAAATCAGGTTGCAATGAATCAAAGGTCAAGAACGGGAGGCAACTAAGACATCTACCATGATCAAGAAACAGCTATTATTACACTCTAAGGTTCACTAAACTAGTAGTTCGCCTCAAACTGTGTATTCACGAACTCTATATCTCAACCTTTTGACCGATTTGGCTCTTGTTCAAAGTAAAAAATTATATTGCCTACTTCTACACGGCTACCCAATTTAATGATGCTACGATCAAAACTATTTGAGTTTGTCGGGGAACTGGTGTCGGGATACCAGGGGAGTATAAGATAAATGCCGGTCTCTCACATCAACGTTTATTCCTGGTCACAAGCGTTGGTCGAGGCGACCGAGAGACGACTGACGAGACACCGGGGGTTCGTTTGTCAGTCGTTTTACAATAGTGCATACTCCGCATATGTCGCTACAAGTTATCGTTGAACGGGCGTAAGGTGCTCGCATAAAAGACAGTAAGTGTTAGACTTAAGTAATTTAGTGTAAGCTAAGATTAGGTATTTAGTTGTTGATTTGTCTTTTCCCACCTATCGCGAATATCCGCATGGTGTATGTACATAGGGCGCACTATAAGTTTCCGGAACTGGCCACTTACATAAACAATATTTAAAAATTTATTGCAACATTTGAAAATAGAACTCTTTGGCTGTAGAATGCAGTTTGTTTCATCTGACTGTCTTTTGTTTTTACCTTGTGGCGCCATTTAAAAAATTGTGTGTCTGCATCAACATGGATTTAACTCGGGAAAATTTTCGTAGTATGATTTTCTACGATTTTAAGTGTAATTTGACAGCTCAACAGAGCATCGCTCGGCTTGAAACAGCTTTTGGCAATGAAGCACCATGCAAGACAACTGTTTATAGCTGGTTTGCAGAATTCAAGCGTGGTCGTATCAATCTCAGTGACGAATCTCGCGCGATGGTCGGCCGTCCACCGCTGTGACCAACAAAAACATCGATGCTGTGCGCCGTATGATTGAAACAGACAGGCATGTGACCTACCATGAAATTCGCGCATCCTTAGAAATAGGCATGAGTCAAATACAATTAATCCTACACAAACATTTGGGTGTGAGAAAGCTGTGCTCGTGGTGGATCCCACACAACTTGACCGAGGCTCAAAAAATGGAACCCCGTCACTTGGTGCAGTGCCATGCTTACCAGATTCAACGAAGGTGCGTCAAATTTGGTGTGGGACATAGTAACAGGTGACGAAACATGGATTTATTGCTACGATCCCAAAACAAAGCAGCAATCGAGCGTATGGGTCTTTCAAGATGAGCCGAAACCAACCAAAGTGGCGCGCGTGAAAAGTGCATCTAAGCGGATGATTGCTTCTTTTTTTAATAAAACTGGACACGTGGCTACTGTTGCTTTAGAGAATCGTCGTACAGTGAATAGTGACTGGTACACGACCATTTGTTTGCCGGAAGTTATTGACGAACTCCGTAAAAATAACCGTAAACGCCGTATCATCCTGCACCATGACAATGCTAGTTCTCACACGGCCAGACAGACAAACGACTTTTTGAAGGCGAAAAATGTAGAACTCATGAGTCATCCTGCATACAGTCCCGACCTGAAACCTTGTGACTTTTTTCTGTTCCCAAAAATTAAGAACCAATTACGCGGTCAACGATTTTCATCACCAGAAGAGGCTGTCGAGGAGTATGAAAAACACGTTTCAGAGGTCACCACAGAGGAGTGGCACAAAAGTTTTCAAAACTGGTTTCATCGAATGAAAAAGTGCATAGACGCCAAGGGAGATTATTTTGAAAAACAATAAATTAATTTTGTACCTTTAATAGTATTTTTTCATATTCATTCCGGAAACTTATAGTGCGCCCCACGTATGTATGGTCACAGCCTATGGATACCGCCGGTCAGCGTAAAATTAAATTATTGTTCAAGCACTTAAGGAATGGTTCCGTGGTTAGTGCATTGTAATTAGTTGTAATTATTTTAGTGAGCCCAACCCGTTTGCTTTGCCTTTCGGACTCTGCTATTAAACCTACCACACAAAGTCAGAGAAAAAACATAACACAACCGCGCCGGATTGTTTAAATGCACTCGAAGAATTTCGCTCGCTCGTTCAATTACAACACTTAAATGCCACTATAGGCACCCTCACAGCACGAGTTCTGCATCGCACCTGCTAGTTCAAACGCAAATCATCTCAAATTGGAATTGTTGCGACGAAATTAACTTGTACGGGATATGTGAGACTCGCTCTCTGCTTGTCAATGTCTTCGTCTTGCTTGTGCCGGGGGCAAGTCGACAAGGGCAGACCTGTGTCACTTCCCATTTAGGTATCAAAAATATACCTACATTATTACTATGCGCGCGGCGACCACTTCGAAGAGGAAAATTCAGTTACATGAATCGTTTTCCAGAGTAATAAGAATGAATTTGGCTTGCAGTGGATGACTAGGTATCTAAACGAAGAGGCGAGGACTTCTGACGCGAGCTAATTTAAACCAAAGCGCTAACCACATTGAGTAGATATTTCTTTGAATTTCTTTTCTAAGTAAGACTTCTGTACGTGAGTACTAGTACTTATTCTGTGACAAGGCTTGGATCTTACTTGTCAGCAGGGAGCCGCACGTTTCTATGCTGCTATCCTTTTTTGTCGCTCAGAACCGTCATTTCCCAGAGCGAGAGAGAGCTACGAAACGCTATTGCACCGATCGTGCGATAGCATGCTATAAATAAAATAAATAAATATATAGGGACAAATTACACTGATCGAGCTAGCCCCAAAGTAAGTTCGAGACTTGTGTTATGGGGTACTAACTCAACTCAACAAATCTATACTATAATAAAAGAGTAAAAAAAATGTGTCTGTACATTGAAAATTTTTCAAAAAAAAATATTTGGGGCCATGGAGATATAGTAATAGAGTAAGAAAATAAAAAAAATGTCTGTCTGTTTGTCTGTTTGTCTGTTTGTACACGCTAATCTCCGGAAATACTGGACGGATTCGAATGAAACTTTTTTTGTTATATAGCTGTGAAGCCTGGGCAACATATAGGCTATAATTGATTTTGGAAAATGGAACACATGATGCAGAACTATAATGGTTCAGCTAAACTATAAGAAATATTAAAATGCCGCCTTAGCAAAAGTTGTTAAGTCTGATGAGAACTTTTTTTTGAGTTATAATACAACTGGCCAAGCGCGAGTCGGACGCGCGCGAAGGGTTCCGTACCATAATCTATGAAAAATCACGTTTGTAGTATGGGCCCATAAATACTCATTTTATTCGATTTTTAGGGTTCCATAGGGTAGGGTAGAAACGGGACCCTATTACTTAGACCTTCCGACTGTTTGTCACCAAATTTTTTTGTATCTCATGAACCATTATAGCTAGACAGTTGAAATTTTCATAGATGATGTTTTTTTGTTGCCGCTGAACAAAAACATACTAAATCTATCTATCTATACTATAATAAAAGAGTCCCGTTTCCGCTTTCGCTCCCGTTCCCTCTTCCACTTCCATTCCCTCTTCCGCTCCCGTTTCCGTTCGCCGCAGACGCGCCAACGCGCGATTAAATTCTCATATCGGCACATCACTACTGTCCGGCGTTTCCACCGAACTTCAACGGCTGAACTTCAGCTTATTTAGTGTGTCATCCCCACCGAACTTTAAACACTGAACTTTAGCCGCTAAACTTCGGCATAGTCTGCTGAGACACTTAAAGTTTACTGTGAGTGGTGCCAGTGAAACTGTATTTATTCCGCGTATGCCACTCATCCCCAACAATTTTCCTTTTGAAAATACACAGTTCCATGTGTTTACTTGCTTTGCTATGAAAATAAGTCACTGTTTTAGAGGCTTAAAGCTGCTGATGTCGATCTAAGGACTGGTTTTTCGCATGGCCAACTTAATGTGGCTTTCTCCAGGGTTAGTAATACTTCAGCTCTTTTCATATTGGCTCCCGAAGGAAAGAATTAAAATAATATTGACTTTTAACTCCTAACACTGTAACAAGTACTTTCTTATCTCTCTCTTTCTTTCTCTCTCTCTCTCATTAGTTTTTAATTATATTAATACGCCGGAGTCATAAAGTCCACGCGAACGAAGTCGCGGGCATCAGCTAGTACATATATATATAAACACCCAAGACCCAGGACAATTTGCAAAAGGCCATTTTCCAACTTGCCCTGACCGGGAATCGAACCCGGAACCTCTGGGTGGCGGACTAGCATGGTGACCACTACGCCACGGAGGTCGTCAAAGTATAGCATTCTACGCTTTTGTTTTATGCCTTTTTTGTTTTATGACTGTAATTTTAATTTCATTATACTATAGTGATTTAGTTTAGGCCGTGGTTTGATTTATTACGAATTTGTCCCTTTCACGTTTTATATTTTGTTCTCAAACTAAATTTATCTGGGGGCACGGAAGTGCTAAGACGAGACAATAGAAGCATAGGACACTACCTTGTTTTTCTCAAAGCGTTTCGTCGTTTATCTGGGTTATTTTAGATTCGTCACCTTTCGAAAATTCCATACAATCAAAGTTAATTCGTCACATGTATGAAAAGTATACGTTGATTCGTCACCAGTACCTAATATCTATCACAAACAAATTAATAATTACTTAACTAAACGACTAGCTCACTAGCCAACCAGATACCTATAATGGTCAAGAAGCGTAGTAGAGATCTGTACGATAACGGATGCAGGTATCCGCTATTGGAAGTATAGTAAACATTGGCTTAAAATAATTGTTAAAAAGTTATTTAAATTCATAGCAAACATCAACATAAATAGAGGAAAACTAATTAAACAGTAGCAGTGTTTTAAATGAAGCCGTAATAAGTCATGCAATTTAAATGTTTACGCGTGTACTTATGCAAATTTGATGGTGGGACGCATTTCATTACTCTGTTGCACTCAATTTAATTTTAAATTGTTTCACCGTTTTCGGCGTTATCAAAACTTTTAGTGGATTGGCTTTCCAGCTAAACGAAATATATTTTTAAAAAATCTAAAATCTGACTTCAGCTCTAAACTGCTCCAACCGATTTAAATAAAATTTATTTTTTTATTTTAAAACTTTATTGAGCCAAAAGTTACAATCGGTGGACTTAATGCTAAAGCATTCTCTTCCTGTTAATCTTTAGGAAAAGGTAAACGGATAAGATACTTAGTTAAATAAATAAATAAATAGGGACAAATTACACTGATTGAACTAGCCCCAAAGTAAGTCCGAGACTTGTGTCATGGGATACTAACTCAACGATACTATATTTTATAACAAGTACATATATAGATAAACATCCAAAACCCAGGACAATTTTAACCAGGCCATTTTCCAACTTGCCCTGACCGGGGATCGAACCCGGAACCTCTGGGTAACGGACTTTCATGCTAATAGTTGGCGTCTAAATAGCAGATACTTAAAAGACATATGTATAAAGCCAGATATCTTAATTAATTTAAATTATCATTAATACAATACATATATATTTAATACATAAGACATATAATATAAATAACTAAACTATAATATATACCTACATACAGAAACCTATATGAAAAATAGGAAGAAACGATGAATTCTGCTAATTTTAATTTATATGGGTCCTGATCATGGTACCTGTCAAGTATGCCCTTTCAAATCATTATAATGTTAGTGAGGCATAATAGTTTAATCCTACAAAATGATATTGTTCTTTTACATTAATTTAAATTTGAATATACAATTTTATATTATTTACACTAACGACTTTCTAAATTAGCAAATAACCTCTAACTGTGTATGCTAATTTCTAAACATATATGTTTGTAGCACTGTAAGCGTACCTCTGTTAATAAAATAAATCTAAAAAAAGAATTTTCCAAATCGATCCAGACTTTTTTTATTACAATTTACGTGAGACTAATATCTCTCTGCATAAGTAACCCGTGCTTGTTATACCGGTCCAGATGTCTTCGATTAATAGGGAAAAATACTTTTTTTTTAACTCCGTTGCCAATTTTTTTTTTAGGTGGGTAAAGACACAATCTTACATACTAGGCGCGTGTGGTTTTCTTCGCCAACATAAATCAAATTGTACTACATACTGAAAGGTACAAGTAAAGAGGTACGAGTAAAGACCTCCCCTGGTCAGTCTGGCAGTCTCTCATTGCAATAGACTCCGGATTGGTGTTGGTAGGAGTCGAGTAAAACGAGTTAGGTGGCGTCGATAAGAAGCAAATGAGGAACATGTCGGGCTTACGTGGGCCGAGCATTGATCGAAACTGGTTTCTTACGGTTATAAGTAATACTCTTTAACATATAGACCACTACTGCTTCGTCCACTGGGCAACCTCTTTTGTGCTGGCGGATTTGTAAAAAACAACATAAACCCTTTACTAATGTTGCTTTTGTTTTAACTTTACGTTTTGCACGCCTTATAACCAGAGCGTTTAAGGTAGTGCTGTACTTTCAACATATTGTCAGGGTTATGCTTTAAGAATAACAAACAAAAACGATTTAAAAAAATTATTCACAGACGGTCGGATGTCTGTATGGACTTATATTCCAAAATCGCTCGAAATACTTAATGTATTTATACCAATTTTTTTAATAGCTTCAAAACGTCACCGAATCGATTCCTATTGAAAATTACTATCTAATTCGGTGTCTTTTACTTATAAATAATAAAATAATCAAATTACCTTTTGAAAACAACAAAAACATGCGAGAGTATTGACGTCCGACTTTTTAAAAGCTCTGGATACAAGTACTTTGAGTCTATTTCTTAGTCAGCACACTGATGTCACGCGTTTGTTCTGTGTGTTATCAAGCCCTGTGTGTGCCCGTAAGCCCTATGTTTTTTTTATGTGAGTTATGTGGCATGCATTGTGCACTTTTGGATTTTTTAAACTTTTTTGCTATAAGTATTCACTTTGCGTACCTAAAAGAAGTTCCAATCAATAGCAATCAAATTGTACTTACATAATTGGTACAAGTTGCAACCAACGCAGGGCACCATCTGCAAATAACATTTATGTTTGTCTCATATCATAAATTCGTACTAACGAAATTTGCGATAACACTCCAACAACATTCAATTGGTAAAGTTCAATTTGTACATGACTAGTTTACAATTGCAACTAGTGCACACCTGCGGGTAACATTTGAGAACATGTATGGAGACAATGTGGTCGCTTCACAATATCATAAGGACACTACCATTGGTACAAGTACATTCGTTTATTAGTTCATTTGAAACTGTACAGATTTGCATGTTATGCTTATTGCTAATTTCTGAGTAGGGTTAACTTCGTGATTAGTATTAAGACCTTTGTATGTAATATTATTATAAAGGAGAAGGTTATAAATTGTTGCGATCTTTTTTTTTGTATGTTCACCGATAATTCGAAGATGTCTGAACCGATTTCGAAAATTCGTCTGAAATCTTTGTTTGAAAGGGTATACTTGTCAGGTGGTTCTATACACAACCGATTTTGTTCAAATTTTCAAAGAAAAATTTTCAAAAACTGACTTCATCAGTTTTTGAAAATTTTTGAGCTTTTAATTAATTATGAATAGAAAGCGTCATACACTTCATTGGAATTAATTTTAGATCGTGATAAAACTGAGTGAAACAAGATGGTATACTTGATCGCCACAAATAAAAAATCTTATTTTAATGTTATTATAATCAATCACTTTCCTTTTTACCTATCCTATTATTTTAGTAACACCCACCTAAGTTTCTCTTACAACCCAAAGGTTTGCTGTTAGATAACGCTTTTAGCATTAAGTCCACTTATTGTGCTTTACAAAATGTATTTTGTACAATAAAGGTTAAATAAATAAATAAATAAACAAAAGATCTTCCCGCAAGGCATGTTGTTTGGTGTAGTAACTTATTACTTAGTAATTGGATTCGCGGGAAACCGCGGCTCACGGCGTATTACTCAAAAATGCCAATACCAATTTGAAAAATTCTTCTTTTATTTGAAAGGTCATACATGCGAGGTGGTTTCTAAGAAATATTATTAAAATCAGTTTCTTAGTTTGGTGTTGAAGTAGGTTTTTAGTCATATACTGAAACAAAACAAAATAAAGATTTGTCAACAATCAGCATACCTAGTGTAAAGACATGTGACTATTTTTGCATGTCAAAAAAGAAGCCACGTATCATGCACTAGATAGCAATAGCAATGGCACAAGATTCGAGAAATCATAGTAACAATAGCATCGTTCCCGTAGGATGTAACATAGTTTGGTTAAAATGTCCAACTTTGCACTGCACCGCGACACTTTTGTATGAAATTGCTTCCGCGTAAGTTTACGCTCAGCAGTATAATGAACACTTTATTTAATCAGAAATGTAAGCTAGTTCGTTATTTTAGTAACTGCTTTGTTTCAAATTCATTGCTTGTTAAATTTGAAGATGAGCGGCAGGCGGTAGCTGCACCTACAAGTGCAGCTGCTGCTGCCGCCTGCCGCACTTGCAGCTCAATTACCTTTCCCTCCGCGCGGCACGTACAGCTCGATAAGTTCAGTTCACTGAGAGCGCTTCGCTTGCCGCGTGTCGTTCGCGGCTTCTGCCGCGTCGTGAATTCAGAAATTATTTTTCGTCGTTAAATTAGAGAAAATTATTTTGTGTCGTTTTAGTTGCTTACTAGTACAAAATAATTTATTTTTCATATAGGGAGATAACGCGCGGCATGTGCAGCTGCCGCAAGGTGGTCTGACGACCTGACTAAGGTCGCTGGAAGGCGCTGAATGCAGGCCGCTCTAGATCGGTCATTTTGAAAATCCTTGGGAGAGGCCTATGTCCTACAGTGGACGTTATGCGGCTGAAATGGTGATGATGTGCAGCTGCCGCTGCCGCCTGCTGCTGAACTTCAAAGTGTACCTTTATGCTGTTCTGGAAGAAAGAAAATACTCACTAGCTGCTTCTCTTCACAAACAGATCTTGTAAGCCGATTGGAGAAATTTAATAAAATGTGAACTGTATTTAATAGGCCATACGAGTACGACAAGCAACCCAACATTATTTTGATTTATTTTTCCACCTGCTCTCACTGTCGCACGACTTATTTTTTTTTTATTTGCTAAACCTGCCATTAAAATGTAGCCTGTAAAAGATTACCTTGGCGACAAGGCCGTCTATTGGACATCTGGTTTACATATTTTAAATGATATTTAAATGTGTTTTGATGCAATAAATTGTTTTTACTTACTTATTTCTCGTCCACGGCCCTCCACCGCAAGACTTAAACGTCACTTTGAACCGATCAAAAGTTTTTTTATCACTTTCTTTTTGGGTTCTGTACCCAAAGGGTGCCAATGGGACCCTATATTACTGAGACTCCGCCGTCTGTCTGTCCGTCCGTCTGGCACAAGGCTCTATCTCTTGAACCGTATTGCTACTTGTACTTGCTCTATAGCAAGACACTTGAAATTCCACTGGCCACTTTAACAACAAATAGGTACTAAAAATATAAATTTTAAAATATTGTACGGTGGTATGGAACGGAACCCTTCATGTATAATTCCGACTCGCATTTAAACGATTTTTTAACAAAACATATTCACATTCATCGGTTTTCTCTATGTTTCGATGCAAAGAATTTATTTAAATATCCACGGACAACTCTTACTTCAGATTCTGGAAGTATTCATTGAAATTATTATAAGGAAGCTGGCGCATTTTGCCTTTGGCGATTGAGGGTATGAATATTTCAGAGCCATCTGAAAAGACTTAAGTAATTCCTGGTAACTTTCACGTTTCTCCAGGAATCCAGAAAGATATTTAAAAATGCATAATTTGAGAGCTGACCTATGAAGGCTTTCAAAATCTTTATTACTTACATTCAAAGTTTCTGAACTTTAACATCATTTTACTTAAGAGTAAGCATCTAATTAAAATGGTAAATCAAATGAGAAGGTCACTGACATTGCCAAGCGGATTAGCTCATAGACGTGGCAGTAGGCGGGACACATAGCGCGAAGAACCGATGGCTGATGAGGCAGAAAGGTTCTCGAACGGCGGCCACTGGTACCGGAAAGCGCAGCGTAGGACACCCATCTGTTAGATGTTCAGATGACCAGCAAGATGCAGGCCGCTTGCGATCGGTCGTTTTGGAAATCCCTGGGGGAGGCCTATGTCCAGCAGTGGACTTCCTGTGGCTGATATGATGATAATGATAACTCCGCTCAGAAAATTTCGAGCGAGCGACCTTACTACACTTAAACTTTAATTCAAAACTTTTCTAATTTATAATTCCACGTTGCCGTTTGCATAGCTATGATGTATCAATGCCCAAGGTTCTCTTCTTTTTTTGCCATGCCTTGTCCTGTTATTTGGGGTCGGCCCTCCTCGTACTGCGGCGCCAGGACGCTCGGACAATCCGGGAGGTTGTCTGGATATCCAGTTGTAGGTACCCGCTTGGTATCCCTATTTACGATTGTCCATCCGAGGTTAATTAAAAACTAGAAGGTATAAATAAATATAAATATAATAAAACTCTAATTTAAAATCAAAGTGATCTAAAAGTTTTTCTATGTGCATAACTTTAAAATTCCAACTAGATCGTTCTTGTTTCATAACATTTTTATTTTCAATTTCAACTCAAACCACGAAATATGAACACCGAATATAAAACAACAATGTCATGGCAACAAGTCACACATAAATCAGATACTGTTGTATTGAAAATATTGCATTCTGGCTCGTAAAGCTATGCAGATCGCAGACAATAGAAATGAGGAGATATGTCAATTATATTTAAAAAACAGTTCTCACGTAGTGTATTCGGAAAAGGCCAGCTAGTTTCGATCGGTTAGGATGATCATCCTCATTGCAAATGTTAGGAGGAGTGGGACGTTTTCGCTGTCTTCGAGGCACTTTCCCGACTACACTACGTGAGGAAACCCTTGTTTTAAATATTTAGGTATCATGTTATATTACGTTAGTTCTTGTTTCATATCATTTTTATTTTAATTCCAACTCAAACCACGAAGTTCAAATAATATTTGAGATACGTTATTATTTTCAGTCCATATGAATCTACTGTAGGGCATTCCCTGTTTTGCGCCATTCACTACGGTCCTGTGCCAGTCTCATCTAGATCAGAGATCCCACATATTACCTTCCTGTTTATCCCATTTGTTGAATACAGAGCTAAATGTGACAATACCTAAGAGATATCATAAGTTATGGACTTATAAAAGCATTTCAGGACTTTGAAGTAGTACAAGCAATATCAACATTAATTTTGCCTAATTTTACGCTAAAACCTAAATTTTGAGTGAAAATGTGTTTGAATTTCCAAAAAAATATAGCCTAAGTTACTTGTGGCAATGTAATTATTCTATTAATACCTCATACATACGACTAATTTTGGCCGTTTAATTTATAGTGGAATTTAAAACATGCATACGTAACTACATACGTGAACCACGAAAACATTACCCTTCTTTTTTGGGGCAGTTTTTTTCATGTCGTGGGGTGGCAAACGAACAAGCGGGTCACCTGATGAGAAGTGATCACCGCTGCCCATGGACAACTACAAGTGTAACAGAAGCGTTGCCAGCCTTTCAGGAAGGTAAGATGTAGGGGGAGGGAGGGGCGGGGGGGCTCTGGCTCTCTCACTCATCGAACGAAGCATAGAAGCGGTGACGCTACCTACTTAGACGTCGATTTTCTGTGAAAGTGAAGTTCTATAAAATACTATGAAATACTTCGTCCACTTTGACATATCTCCATAACTCACTGATCTGTTAGAAATATAGAAAGATCTGCATCTGGTATTCAGATTGCTGACGGGGGTTTCGACTCCATGCATCTAAATAAGAACTGTAATAAGTTGTCACTTCGAATTTTTACGATTCGAAGTTACTCACGAGTGAAATAGTAGATACTGGCTTTAGATAATACAGGTTGAGAATATTCAGTCGCACAAGTGTTATGTTATGCTCATCGATATATATAAAAGAAGGAACTGAATGAATGACTGACTGACATATCAATGCACAGCCCAAACCGCTGGGTCGAGAGACTCTAACTTTGGCACAAAGGTTCCTTATAAGGTCTAAAGGTACTCTAAGAAAGGATTTTTCAAAACTCACCCCCTAAGGGGGTGAAACGGGTTCCAAAGTTTGTATAGAGAAACCAGATTAATTTAACTACTTTATTTGAATCTTCGCAAGAGTACTCCTGGCGGTAAATAGCAAGTACTGTTTCAGGATTTTTCAAAATTAAATCCTAAGAAAAATTAAATAGGGTGACCTCTACCTAGGCGAGTGCGATACGAGGGCGGGGGGCAGGACGGAGGAAGTAGTCATCAGGGAACTTTCTGCATCCAATAATATATAATATAATAATAAAATATGTTACGTGGAAGGGACATACCCGTAATAAATCAAACCACGGGTTGTACTAAATCATTAATAGTATAACGAAATTAAAATAACAGTCAAAAAGCAAAAACGTTTGACAGTTGCATACAAAAATGTGCAGCCGCTTAAGGGGATACCTGAATTTTCAGGGGTCTATCCTATGAACTACTGTTTACAATTTAAAGTGAGAACGTGAAGCTTTTCTACGCACATACGCCAAAAGTGGCCGTTTTTCGCAGTTGTGCGTAGAAAAGATTCACGTTCTCACATTAAACTGTGAACAGTAGTTCATAAAATAGTTTGAAGGGTTATCTAGAGCCTGGTCAAGACAAAATTTTAATGATGTCTCCGTTTCCTATCAAATGATTTATTTCAAACTAGCTGATGCCCGCGACTTCGTTCGCGTGGGCTTTATGACTCCGGCGTATTAATATAAATAAAAACTAATGAGAGAGAGAGAGAGAGAGAGAGAGAGAGAAAGAGAGAAAGAGAGAGATAAGAAAGTACTTGTTACAGTGTTATGAGTTAAAAGTCAATATTATTTTAATTCTTTCCTTCGGGAGCTAATATGAAAAGAGCTGAAGTATTACTAACCCTGGAGAAAGCCACATTAAGTTGGCCATGCGAAAAACCAGTCCTTAGATCGACATCAGCAGCTTTAAGCCTCTAAAACTGTGACTTATTTTTATAGCAAAGCAAGTAAACACATGGAACTGTGTATTTTCAAAAGGAAAATTGTTAGGGATGAGTGGCATACGCGGAATAAATACAGTTTCACTGGCACCACTCACAGTAAACTTTAAGTGTCTCAGCAGACTATGCCGAAGTTTAGCGGCTAAAGTTCAGTGTTTAAAGTTCGGTGGGGATGACACACTAAATAAGCTGAAGTTCAGCCGTTGAAGTTCGGTGGAAACGCCGGACAGTAGTGATGTGCCGATATGAGAATTTAATCTTCCGTCTTTGGCGCGTCTGCGGCGAACGGAAACGGGAGTGGAAGAGGGAATGGAAGTGGAAGAGGGAACGGGAGCGAAAGCGGAAATGGGAGCGTAAGCGCGAGCGGGAGCGGAAGCGGCAGCGGGAGTGGCAGCGGCGGCGGCGGCGGAGGCGTCGGCAGTGGCGGCGGCGGCAAAGGCTTCGGCGGCGGTGGCAGCGGCGGCGGCGGCGGCGGAAGCGGCGGCGGCGGCGTCGGCGGAAGCGGCGGCGGCAGTGGCGGCGGCGGCGGCGGCGGAAGCGGCGGTGGCGGCGGCGGCGGCAGCGGCGGCTGCGACGGCGGCGGGAGCGATGGCGGTAGTGGCGGCAGGAGCGGGAGCGGGAGCGGGAGCAGGAGCGGGAGCGGCAGCGGCGGCGGCGGCGGCGGCGGCGGCGGCGGCGGCGGCGGCGGCGGCGGAGGCGGAGGCGTCGGCGGAAGAGGCGGCGGCGGCGGAAGCGGCGGTGGCGGCTGCAGCGGGAGCGGTGGCGGGAGCGGTAGAGGGAGCGGGAGCGGGAGCGGGAGCGGGAGCGGGAGCGGGAGCGGGAGCGGGAGCGGGAGCGGGAGCGGGAGCGGGAGCGGGAGCGGGAGCGGGAGCGGGAGCGGGAGCGGGAGCGGGAGCGGGAGCGGGAGCGGGAGCGGGAGCGGGAGCGGGAGCGGGAGCGGGAGCGGGAGCGGGAGCGGGAGCGGGAGCGGGAGCGGGAGCGGGAGCGGGAGCGGGAGCGGCAGCGGGAGCGGGTACGGGAGCAGGAGCGGGAGCGGGAGCGGCGGCGGGTGAGGCGTCGGCGGGTACGGGTCCGATTCAGGCAAAAGCATCGGAAGTTCGGCATTATGTGTTGCTAGTAATGCAAATAACATTGCAGGCATGCATTGGCTGAAATTCAGCCGCTGAACTTCGGCATACAGTGCTGAGACACTAAGTTGGGTTCCGTTACACAGTTTCGGCGGAGTCAAATTTCGCATCAGCATTATTGGCCCTTTGACATTAAGACTTATTTTGTGAGCCGACAGTCCATTTGCTGCAAGTGAATTAAGAAACTCAACTGGATAATTGGTGGCGTCGTCAACAAAACTATCCAAGAAATCAACAATAATTTGCGATATAAGTTCTTTATTAATTGATTTTTAATTTTTTGTTGTCAATATGGCGCGTTCACGTAACCAAGAATTTTTCTGGTGTGTTTTGCTCTGAAGGTCCGCAAATACTGAACTTATAAGTTTTTTTTCGGACGAAACAACTTTTTTTTGGAAAAATTTTCAACGTACAGACACATTTTTTTACTCTTTTATTATAGTATAGATAGATAGATTTAGTATGTTTTTGTTCAGCGGCAACAAAAAAACATCATCTATAAAAATTTAACTGTCTAGCTATAATGGTTTATGAGATACAGCCTGGTGACAAACAGACAGACAAACAGTCGGAAGGTCTAAGTAATAGGGTCCCGTTTCTACCCTACCCTATGGAACCCTAAAAATCGAATAAAATAAGTATTTATGGGGGGCTCCCATACTACAAACGTGATTTTTCATAGATTATGGTACGGAACCCTTCGCGCGCGTCCGACTCGCGCTTAGCCAGTTGTATTATAACTCAACAAAAAGTTCTCATCAGACTTAACAACTTTTGCTAAGGCGGCATTTTAATATTTCTTATAGTTTAGCTGGACCATTATAGTTCTGCATCATGTGTTCCATTTTCCAAAATCAATTATAGCCTATATGTTGCCCAGGCTTCACAGCTATATAACAAAAAAAGTTTCATTCGAATCCGTCCAGTATTTCCGGAGATTAGCGTGTACAAACAGACAAACAGACAAACAGACAAACAGACAAACAGACAACCATTTTTTTTTATTTTCTTACTCTATTACTATATCTCCATCGCCACAAATATTTTTTTTTGAAAAATTTTCAATGTACATACACATTTTTTTTACTCTTTTATTATAGTATAGGTAGATGGGGGCAGCACTGGACCCCGGAAAATTCAGGTAGCCCCTTAAGCAATTTGTATGGAATGTCGAATTGTTTTTTTGCTTTTTGACTGTTATTTTAATTTCATTATACTAAAGTGATCTACTACAGCTCATATACAAATAGCTTGAAATTAAATTGCTCAATAAGCTCGTGATTTTATTTATTTCGGGTATGTCCCTTCCACGTTACATAACAATAATTTATCTATCTAAATATATATGTCTTAAAAAAATTTAACATACTTAATATAATAAATAAATAAATAAATATATATAGGGACAAATAACACTGATTGAGCTAGCCCCAAAGTAAGTTCGAGACTTGTGTTATGGGATACTAACTCAACGATACTATATTTTATAACAAATACATATATAGATAAACATCCAAGACCCAGGACAATTTGAAAAAGGCCATTTTCCAACTTGCCCTGACCGGGGATCGAACCCGGGACCTCTGGGTGGCGAACTAGCATGGTGACCACTACGCCACGGAGGTCGTCTATAATAATTTATATGTTACAATAGAATTATTAACGAAAAAAAAAACAATAAGAAATCCTATTGGAACCATTTTCGACTTCTATGCGGATGAAATCGCGGGTTAAAGCTAATAACTTATATAGTAAATCTGGGAGAAAAGGAAAAACTCAAAATACAGCTGCTTCTAATCCCTTGCCCTGAAAAAATGGGGGAAACTTTAAAAGGAATTCTGTCAATAAATGCGTCTAGCAACACGTTTATATAACCATCATCACCTTGCCATGTTAAGTTTAAATAAGTTTGCTATTATTATAAGCATTAATGTGTGTATCTTTTTTTTTTATTCTGTCCCCAAATGGCAAAATCGGGACTTACTACTATGACTCCGCTGTCCGTCTGTCCGTCTGTCACCAGGCTGTATCTCATGAACCGTGATAGCTAGACAGTTACAATTTTCACAGATTTTATGTATTTCTGTTGCCACTTTAACAACAAATGCTACAGAATAAAATAAATATATAAGGAGCTCCCCTACAACAAACGTGATTTTTTTTATGATCCGTTGATACAGAAGCGTTGGTGCGCGAGTCCAACTCGCACTTGGCCAGTTATATAAAACCGATAAAATGTTTTCTTTAAAACAATTAAAGAAATGAAATTTGATATAATGTTTTTATTCTTCTTAGTTAAAATTGTTTAATATTTTGTAATATGTATTTCGGCAGACGTGTTTAAAATCTACCTCAAAAGCTTAGAATACCAGTCAGAAGGCCTTTGTAGGCTTTACATCATCAAAATCACTCAACTATATCCATTCTCTGATCTCTGTGTCAAGTAAATTTCGACTGACTTGGTACTCGTATTTCAGTGCCGTATTTGCCGTGTGGTTTCCGCCAGAGTAAAATATAGGACTCTCCTAGTCCCGTGGATGTTGTGGAAGCGACTTAAGAGTCCCCTTACCCTGAACAGAATCAGAATTTCAAAGACAAACGTAGTCTACGTTTTATTTTGAAACGACATGTAGGATATGTGCAAAATTATGTAATTTTAGAGAAATTGCAATTATCTAGGGTTATAATTGGTTTCCCACACTAAAATTATGAACTTAAAAGAGAATATAGTGGATTACATCATATTTGACCATCAGTATGGAAAACTTCTACACCCTTATATTTTCTTTCCAGTTCATAATTTTACGGTAGGAAACCAATTATAACCCTAGCTAATTGCAATTTCTTTAAAATTACAAATTTTCACCGAAATTTGACATGTCTTTTCAAAATAAAACGTAGACAACGTTTGTATGGAAGAATCTAGGGTAAGAAATACAAGCCAAACCAAGCTATGAACATCAATGAAACCTCTCCAACCCCGCTGGCGGCGTGGAGAGCGTGGGCCGAATTCTCTGGCTACTCTTGCTACTCTGCAAAGTTGCTTGCTTGCTTTTCGTGTATGCAAGTAGCCAACACTATAGGTCAGATTTTTCACGCTGCCTACAGGCATCTGACGTAGCTTGATGACTGCCATAGGGACTAACGATTTGTACGTACCTTCCGAAGTACGGAGGACCTCGAGAAATTTTTATGCCACTTGTGGTCACCCATCCAAATGCCGACCACGCACGGTGCCGTTTTCCTTGCGAAAGCGCTAGTAATGCGCACTCCCGCCGAGCCATCAAGCTCTTCTTCTGGCTATGTAATGCTTCCCATCGCCTTACAAACATAATTATTTATCTTCTTTGTCACTAGATGGCGCTATAGCTATTTATTAAAACATTAAAATCTTTTATTACTGTTATTAAAATAAAAGAGTACTATAATTAATTAAATATGACTTATACGAAATGCAATTAATATTTTTAAAGCATATGCAACACTTTCTTTGTCACTTTTTTGCGTCGTGTGTGCTGCCATCTCTGGGTGCCTGCCTGCAACTCCAGTTTTGCCTACTTACAGCCCCTCCAATCGTTTCTAGTGCGTTGGGTATCTGTTACGTTAGTAAATATATTATCTTTGGTAATGCTATGGTACAGAGTGGGTGATACTTCTACAGTGGAGACTAAAAAAGGCCTTATGATGATAGTATTTCAGTGCAATTAAAATTGATGTTATTCGAAATTTTCATGACCAAAAAATTTTTTGCGTTTGTGTAAAAGCAACAGCATTGGTCACCTTTTACTTCGGAATAGGGTCCCGAAGATGCGTGCTAAAGAAGTACAAACTTGTTTTCTATTATTAATTGACCGACTGTGGCAGAAGTAGTGTTACATTTTTGACCTTCATTCGTATTAAATTATTAAATTAACCTTCATAACGAAATTAATGGATTAAATAAAATAGCTTGAAATTAAGTTGCTCAATAATCCATTACAAATTAGCATAAAACCTTTCTATTGTTAATAAATTAATTCAATAATACATTATTAATTTATTAATAGTTTTGGCATGCTATTTACTAAGTCGCAGCAACGCTTAAACCTAATTATAAAAAAAATTACGCGATTTTTTTTTATAATTTTTTTTTTATAAATAATAATCATGTCATATATAAATTTTTTTTTTTATAAATAAAATTTTTATATATGACATCTTAGTGATTATTGTTTAGTATTGTTCCTTATTTATTTACCTATTTATTATTTATGCATGGTTCTATTTTGTTATTCACACCCATAACCAAAAGACTGCTTCCATTTATTTAAGATGATGGTTTTATGTTCTAATAATTATAAAGTTAAACTAAAAAACTAAATTTAAAAACTAAACTAATACCTTAATTAAATTAAAATCTAAATTGAACTATACTAAAATCTAAGTGTGGTTCATGTGGCATGGTGCCAAGAACTCTGGCTGCATTCCCGCACTGAATGGCTACTGCAATCTTCTGCGCGAGATATGAGCCAGCCCTCTCTTTCTGTTTTTGTACAGACTTCATGTGTGTGTATGTGATGCAGTTCCGTGAATCATATTATCTATCTACCTCCTAAAAATATATACCTAATCAATAAACACCTAATAAAAAAATATATAAGTTATAGAAATATAACTCAAGTCTACAGACGTTTATACAAGATTCTTCAATCTAAAGTTAAAAGAATGCAAAGATGACGACGTTTTGATTTCGAAAGGCAGTTTGTTCCAAACTTCCAAAGCTTTGCTGCAAAAACTGCAAAGGACTTTTTATATCCCTGCGAGGAGGAACGGGTATATGCAACGTCAGGTTATAACTCGATCGAAGACGAGGGTCAATTTCACGAAATAAAAATTTACGGTAAGGTATTAATATATTAATCAGAAGTTAATTATATAACAGATACGGTAAACAAAGCAGCATTATAACCGAATCAAGTGTTTATCGTCTGATTAAGCGCCACTCGAAATACCCGAATCAAAGTCTGTTATGATCGATTGATTTACTAATTAAGTTAATTTAAAGGTGAATTAGCGGCTGTCTGGGTTATTTTGATGTTTAAGTTAATTACTGTACCCGTTATTAGATACTGATATAATATTTATCGATATTTAAGATATATCTTTTCTTCCGGTGAAGTATGAATTTTCTTCCATTTGTCTCTCGGCCGCCAGCCGTTTTACTTCAACACGACGTACACTTTCTGATTCAAACTACTACTACTCACTTGAGATTCAAACATTATTAACTAGTACAGGAGCTCGGTACGAGGGTACGAGGAGCTTGGTGGCCCGGCGGGAATGCGCATTACTAGCGCTTTCGCAAGTAAAGCAACACTGGGCGTGGTCTGCACTTGAATTGGTGACCACAAGTGGCATGAAAATTTCTCAAGCTTCTCCGTGCTTCGGAAGGCACGTATAAGCCGTTGGTCCCGGCTGTCATCATTGTATGGCAGTCGTCAAGCTCTGTCAGATGTCTTTAGGCAGCTTGAAAAATCTGAGAGTAGTTTTAGCCACTTACACACGAAAAGCAAGCAAGGAGTACAGGTTACTAACGTATAGAGTCAGCTACTGGCCTTCTTCATCAGGGCGAATGTGACGCGCATACACGAAGCCGCTATGCTTAGGCGCCTACACGACACACTGATTTTAGTAGTGCTGCGCGCGGGTGACGCGAGACGCAGTAAAAAATATTTTTAGTCTATGGGCGCGAGCGATCGCTTCGCTCGTTCGTTGCGACCGTAGCTGACATCAGTAACCTGTGCTTGTTAATAATAAAGTACACTTTCTCCTTTATCTGTTTCATGTCGCTCATGGCCTCAGTCTTCCTGGTCATCTTTTCCTTTCAATCTTCCTTTAATTCTTTATGAAATCGTTGTGTCGTATCAGATGACCTAACATCTTTCCTCGTCTTAACTGATACACTATAACATCTTTGTCCCGGAACAGAAAGAGCTTAGGTTTCTTTAACCCAAAGGCCACGTTTAACGTGATGGTGAGCGTAAAAATGGAGAGAAAAGAGAACCAGAATAGTGACGGGTTTCTAACCGCAACGTTTATTGAAACTTCTACTTTAAGGCGTTAGACTCAAAACTCTCTGTCTTCGTTATAAGGGAAGAAGTGACAGTGTTTAAGATTAACTTTCTCATCCATGATATTTGGTGCGACTAATAAGTATTGATGAGAAGCCAAATAAAGTTTCGTATTATTTAAGTATACTTAAAGATATGATAAGTCTAACATCGAAATAGATATTTCGTATTCAGAACTTGATTCACAAATTGAATAAAACGCTTAGCTTGTTGAGCCGAATCGACTTTCAACGATATAACAGTTCATTGTAAGGAGTTAATTGATAAGAACAGACAACTAAAATATTTTATTTCTAACTCAATAGGTGTGATGACAGGGTCAGAAAAGTATGATTGTAATTAGTCCGTCTTTTAGATTATCCAAAAATAATGGACCCTTATTTTTCAGTTTTCCAAAAAAGCATATATTTACAAAGATACGGAGCACCAAAGTTTCGGAGTGGGGGCTTGCGACGTCACCGCTAAGTAAAAATCGTACCTAGCCGTGATGTCATGCGAATTTTTAATGCGCTGTATCTTTGTCACTTTTTGTTTTTCAGAGAAAAGAAAAATATGTTTTCAATATTTTTTAATAATGTTCCTGACGGGCTAAAAATATTTTGGTATTCGTCATACCTATTCGGTTTTTCTTCTCAGACTAGGGGGTTTGAAAAATATGTCATAAATTTTCAATCAATATTCAGCATTTGGAATAAATTTTTACAACACGTAATTTTTTTAAGAACTAAATTGAGAACTTGCCCACATACAAGAAAGTGGATCCTGTAGACATAGAAATCAGTAAATATGGGAATCTGTTAAGACGAAAATCTGAAGAGTTCGGAATCTGCAGATATGACCTATATCGTTTCCAAATACAATTGTACTAAACTTGGATTGGATCAGCATTAGTTCAATTATTTTATTCACACTTTCCCCATTTGTCTTAGTAAATACGATCAATGTTATATTATAGTTGAACCCTGCTGTAAATACTTCGCAATTGTTTTTAAATTTTGTTTTTATATTACAACTGAAATAAATTGACTCAAAATTGCACTTATTTATAGAAATCAACTGCACGTTATGTTATGTCTAGATTCTCTTTTGGCTTAAAGATTAATAATGCAAATGGGGCTCTCTCATAAATATGCAGGTTTTGTTAAACCTTCTTTTGCTCGAGTGGTTGTTGATGGACCAACGGTTTCCTGAAATAACACTACGTTGTGTTGTGGGTTATTGACTGGACAGCGCAGCAGTCACATCTCCACTAACATCTTAAGCTGTAATGCCTCGGAGTTTCAGAGCGTAAGTTCAGTTTTTTCGAAAGACATAAGGTTTTTCTTTTTCCTTAAATTTGGCTGCCGTTTTAGATTCAGATTCAGATTCAGATTCTTTATTTGTAAGTCACAAGTTAAAAAGATGTCACATAAATATAAATAAAGTACAAGTGACGCCCTGCAAGGGCACAGCAAACATGGGGGCAACTAGATGCCATTACTTAAATAAATAAATTTATTCTTCAATATTTTATTAACGTAGGAAATCAAAGATTATACCGATCAATTTTATCATCAAAAAACTCTGAGATACTATCATAACATTTGTTTAAGAGAAAGGCTTTCAAATTTTTATTAAATAAATTTGGTTTTATTATATTTTTTATACTATTTGGAATGTGGTTATATATTTTTATCGCCATATGGTGAGGGCTAGACGCGATTAATGCCATATTGGTAAATGGAATATTTAATTTATTTAAATATCTATTAATTCTTTTATTGCCATTTTCCATAACAGAATATAATTCGCTGTGTTTCCGTATAAATTTGCAAGTTTCCAAAATATAAATGGATGTAAGGGTCAATATTTGATGTTTTTTAAAAATGTTGTTGTTTAAGACCGGCCGCCTTAGTGACGTCATCTCGGGTAGAGATTGTGATGCATGCTAAGAGCGGGTCCACACGGTTGTGGCATCATTAATCACATCGCATACATTTTGATGCATTGCCGGCCACAATGAGAAACGCCCATTCGTCTCGGAAGCTGCAGATAGACGTGTGTACGTTGAGTCAACGCATTGCATCGTAAGTACTCTATGGTTACTTGTATGTAAAACGACGCAGCAACAACGCGTCCGTCAACGCGATCAAGCATTGCTTCGCGGAACACCGTTGATTAAATTACCTTTAAAACAAAATCCATTCGCTTTATCCGTTCGTAAGTTACATAGACACAGATAGAAAATGCTTAAAACTATATTAATCGCGTTCCGGTAATACTAATAACAGACAGACAGACTTAACGCGTCAGCTTCCAGACGGTCGGATCCGACCGAGAGAACAATAAATAACAATGGGTTTGCAAAATTGCGGTTGTTGACGGGTTAAAACACCCCTCTTTTTTACTGGATACAAAAGTAGTTCTCTAAACTAATCAACATCCCGCACCTGGCATTCCCTATACTTTGCTGTCTTAGTTCTACAATTTGCGTCTAATCCAACTGAGACTATTGTGCCGCACGCTTGACTGCATACAAGTGCCGGTAGTGATGTGAAAGGAGACAAGGCTAAGAAAATATCGATCAAATGCCAACTGGACATTAACTTTTTAAAAGGCATTTTGAAAAACATCATTTTCATCGTTAGAGCTTATCGTTAACATATCCTTAACATATCCATAGAAACTATACTGGAACCATTTTGACTCGACAAAAAGAAGTAGTTAACATAGCAATATATATATTTTAATAACTATTTAATTAATTTACTGAGTTTATCACTTAAGGGGCTACCTGAATTTTTTCGGGGTCCAGTGTTGCCCCCATTTGAAAAGAAACGGAGATACCATTAAAAATTTGGTCTTGATCAGACCCTGGATAACCCTTCAAACTATTTTATGAACTACTGTTTACAATTTAAAGTGAGAACGTGAAACTTTTCTACGCACATACGCCAAAAGTGGCCGTTTTTCGCAATTATGCGTAGAAAAGCTTCACGTTCTCACTTTAAACTGTAAACAGTAGTTCATAAAATAGTTTAAAGGGTTATCTAGGGTCTGATAAAGCCAAATTTTAAATGATATCTCCGTTTCCTATCAAATGATTTATTTCAAATGGGGGCAGCACTGGACCCCGGAAAATTCATGTAGCCCCTTAACCAGTTTATTTGTTTAAGACAAATAGCTAAGACACATAATAACAACCATTTACATTAATTACACGTTTTAAAAAAATATCATTTGTCGTCGGTAGATACAGATCTACAGACAATAATTAATGTTTTACAACCCTTTCTTCTGTAATGATTTTGGTGATTTTTAAGAAAAATTGATACTAATATCATCTGTGAATGAATTTGACATGGTTGTCATTGTAAAATCAAAACCAAAGAAATAAGCCAGATTTTTATTTTTTACTTAACTGCAAAGATTAATTTATTAAATACTTGAACTGTTTAATGTGCGTTTTGTTTGTTTATCTATTTATGTCACATAGCTAGGCTTTTCCATTCCATGACTTTCTGTCTTAGGAGAAGACCAAGTCTCATCGTAATAGTTATTGGATACGAGTTAGATAAAAGGTAAAATGGGCAAATAACCTACGAGCACTAAAATGAGGTTGAACTTAATATCGATAAACCTAATCTCAGCACTAGTCTCCACAGACGACACATTAATGGCGCGCCACTCCGCTCATTTTCCACTGCGCCCGCGTTATTTTATCTTCGTGTCAAGCGCGCCCTCCACCATTGTGGTTTTATTTTTATTTTATCGTCGTCGCGTTCGAAATACAAAATTTATAGTGCTGCCAGCGCTATCATTCAGGTGTTGAAACTTCATAAATTTCCACGTTTCTTGACGGCCAGTGTTTATTATTCTATAGCATTTCCGGTTTTTCTTTTACGATGTTTTAACCTGGTTTTAACGGTTGGAAATCCATCATAGCAGATTTAGCATAAACTGATAAAAATATAAAGCGTCTTATCATAAGTAGGCAGCGGGGTTTGAAACTCTGTTTAACAAAAAGGACTTACTGACTTCGGACAAAGAATATTATATGTTTGTTTAACTTAGAACGCTCATAATGACTTCCTTTTTAACTTGATGCTGCTAAAATACAGACCACTCCATCTCGTTGGACAGCTTACCGCAGGCCCGCTGCAAATCGCTTTTATATCCATCCCGATCTAATGACAATTTAATGAGACAAAACTGTTAATAAAATCGGATTAAGGAACCAATCGGCTTAGGAGACGCCACAGCAGAAGTAGACAGAGATAATTATAATGAAGGAAATAAATCAGATAATAAGTCTACCGGAAAATCAATTCAAACTCGATTCCTCTCTGCTTCTTCGGATTAGTGTGAATCGCGTTTAGTTTTATAGATTTTTTATTTTTCTTCTGTTGTGTTGATGCAAAATAAAGTCGAATATCCCCTTACCTGTGACTGGGAGGAATTCCTTTTAGGTCAATTGTTTATCTATTGTTTTATTTTTTGCAACAGATGAAGAGATATTTATTTGTCTGGGCATGATTGTTTTGATTTAATCGAACTAAATTTGTACTAATTTGTTTTAAAAATTGTAGATTTTTTGTTCATGATATCCTTTCTAGGCTTGTATGGGCCTAATAATATTTTAAATAAAGTCACGATAACTGATTACTTTTACAGATACACAAACACATTTTCGTCTTGAGCCCTAAAAGAGTAATGAACAGAGACAAGAGTCTCTAGAACCAAAGGCCACGGTAAACAAGATAGTGGGTCTAAACATGGAAAACGAGCATGGAAACAGTCAATTAACCTATCACATAGGTAAAAACAAGGTTTAGGTCAATTCTCTTAGTCAACATCAAGAAGCGGCTGGAATATTCTATTTTCTTTGTTCAAATACCAGCATAAAATAACAAAAACAAATAAATAAATATAAGTTCAAGACTGGTGTTATGGGATACTAACTCAACGATACTATATTTTATAACAAATACATATATAGATAAATATCCAAGACCAAGGTCAATTTGAAAAAGATCATTTTCCATCTTGACCTGACCAGGAATCGAACCCGGGACCTCCATTGTGACAGCCTGGCATGGTGACCACAAGACCACAGAGGTCGTCATAAAAAATAAAAACGGTAATAAAAAATAAACTGCACTTAAGTATTTGGTGTAGTTTTAAAACTCTACAAACCCACACTTATTGTTGTTTGCATACTCATAACCATAACTTACAAAACTTAGTAGATATTGTTTACAAAAACTAATAAAGATATATCAAAACCAAGTGTAGTTTTACATACAACTTGTGTACCAAGTCGCGTCGGTCGCTCACAGGTGAAGTAATGACATTTATGCAAACTCACACAAAAGGTGCAGTGTTCGGTTAAATTGCATGGTTTATAGGCCAGGAGATAGAGGACTTATTTGAAATTTAGTTGGTTGCACCGTTTAGTGGTTTGAATTTGCAACTGTGAGTGAACTGTGACTTTCATGTCAATGCTAGGGGTCAGACGAACCGGGGCCATGTCTATTTATACAATTGACAACTTTATTGTCATTTAACTGTCATAGTAGTCAAAAAGTACTTATACGTAGGCGTCTGATGACTACAAATTATGTCATAATATGACATTATTTTTTATACGTCAGGCGCCTACTGGCAATAGAAATGGCGATGGCAAGTCGAAATTGTGTTCATTTTACGTGATTAAAATATTATTTTTTTACATTTGACTAGATAAAAAAATCAGATACTTTTTTTTTGATGGTAAAAGGGAATTTTATTCGTAAAAGGAAAATATTCAAGGGTTTTCAAAATTTTCATCCCTTCGCTAAGTTTTATAACTTTATGAGAATGAATTTCTCTGACTTGGTACAATTGAGGTTATCTATAATATAAATTATGTTTATATGAGATATTACTTAGGCATCCATATTCACAGAGATTAAATTAAAACAAAATAAACAATATATATATATATATATATATATATATATATATATATATATATATACCTATTTTAAATTTTAATAACTTACTGCAAAGACACTGGGTTGACCCACAGTGGGGTATGTAAGTAGATTCAGTCCAGCATCGGTGAGTCCCACCCGTCGACTAGTTAACTTGTTGAGGATAATGTTGGTGCTGGCACGCAAGCTTAGAAGCAGCGACGCCCACCTCTTTTTGATGATGGCATGAAAGCCGTCAACTCGGGCATCTGCGAACATTTCCGAGCCGCTGTAGTAGCGTGGCGGCCTCAAAGGGTGATCCCTAACCGCATTGTTAATCTGAAACCGCAGAGCACTGTACGCCCCCTGCGTGTAGTTGGCCCAAAGGCTTGAGGTGTAGCAAGTTTGACAATAAGCTTTGAAAAAAATATTTTTTCACGTGGTCAATATAATGCGCAAATCTTCGAGCCAACATATTGCACAGATATAGAAAAGGAATGCAGACCGTTGTCAGTCCGGACAACGCTCTGCGTTCCTTTTCTATATCTGCGTTTTCCTTCAGGCTATCCGTAATCCAGTGACCCAAACACTTGAATTGAGTGACTCGTTTCAAGTGTGCAAATATGGTTAATAAAAATTTAAATAAATAAATAGTTTAATTTGATTTTGTTTCTAACATTAGCTCGTAACTGCACATTTATATATCACTAAATGAGTAAAATTAGACCAAACACAAGCTGATAGTTGAATGATTTTCTAAAAAAAACATTAATAACAGAAAACGTTAACTGTCTCTTAGTCTTTTCCAAGAGAAACTTCCAGAATGAACGACAAAGCAATCTACGCAATTTGTTACGTTTTGTTTACGTACACTGAGTTCGAAAGCTGCCTGAATGACCTGAATGTATGAAGTTCCTAGATTTAAGGTTAGAAGTATGAAGTGAGTGTGAAGTAAACAATTCAAACTCTTGAAGTTTCTTCTAAAAGCTCTAAAGCTGTTGTGTTCTAATGGTTTTAGAGAGCAACCTCTAGACAGGTAGGTACCAGGTTCAATCAATGCTCAGCCAGTTTTACAACACCGAGTATGATATCAAACTCAGAGGTGCCTATAAGAAAGAAAAGTTTGCACCGAAATAGGATTTAACACCCATTGTTTTGCTAAAAGGAGTCTTTCACTTTCTATTTAATGTCTCATACAACAACCGGTGACTCTGTAGGCTGTAGACCACGCGAGTCTATTGTTTTTACTCTCCATAGCTCCGCCACTTTTTAACATTTCCAAAAGAAAATCGTATAGTTACTGAATTTGCTCACAACTTTTTAAATGCAACCTGTAGATGATAAACACAGGAAAAAAGTATGTGGCCAATCTGAAAAAAAAAACGATTCGCTCGTGTTTTGCGCTCACTTGGTCAATTAGCTTCAGTTGTCTTCACAATATTCCTAAAACAAGAAGCAAGATAAATAAGGAAGTGACGTAAATAAAACAAATGAAATTAATTACTTAAGACTAAATAGCACTTGTTCTCTCAGCCGTTCTCAGAAACAGTAGAGTTACTTCGCTCAATTGGTTTGACGGATCATTTGCTTTGTGCCACCGTGCACGATAATAATATATGTTTTATTTATTCGCTTCCTTTATATTTTATTTGTATTTGTTTAGCCAACAAGTATTTATTATAAAAAACGTCAACTACGAGATATAACAGAACACACTCTATATGATGAACTTATGAACTGTTATAAGTTCATCGTATTTTCGACATTAAATATATTTATTCTTTTGAAGAAACCAAATGGCTGACTGAAACCGCTGGGTGTAGAAGCACAAACGTTCCTTAAATGACGTGAGTGTGTACTAAGAAACCTACTCCTGTGGAAAACAGGCATGATAATAAGTATGTGTGCACTTAGAAGGGATTTTTGAAAATTCATCCCCTAAGGAGTTGAAATGAGGGTTGAAAGTTTGTACAAAATATGAATGAATTAATGAAAAACTCTTTATTGCACCAATACAAAAAAATAACATAAAAAAATTATTTTGCAATTTAAAATAAAAAGGTACAATGGGCGATCTTATCGCTTAGAGCGATCTCTTCCAGACAACCGTGGATGGAGAGGAATGTAGGCATGTCAGAAAAAACGGTGGTGTGCAAAGAAAACTATAAGTTAAATCAATAGGTAGCTAAGGTTACTTTTAATTTACATAATAACACTACACGTATATCAAAAAGTCAAAATATATTCTATAATACACTTACATAAAAAAACTACATATATACAATACAATTTAACTACATAAATAACTTTGTAAATATCACATACATACTATAATAAATATAATACAATTGATTACTGAACTAGATAAAATTCTTTAAGTCAAATGAGCATTACATATGAGCTCAAAACAAAAGGCTAGTGTGTCACTATTTAAAAAAATCTCTAAAGGGGTAAAATAGTGAGTGAAAGTTTGTTTCAACATTGAATAGAAATTATTGAGTTTGAGAAACTCAACAACTAAAAACGGCTAGACAGTGGGATATAGTGAGGATTGTCAAAAACTTGACGATGATGGGCAAGGCCGTGCGTTTCAGCCAGTTTGTTGTATATTTTTGTAAATCATTTAATAACAAAAAAAGTTAAAGACATTATACATCTAGACTATTACTTAATTTTGTATTTTCAAGGACAAATCACACTTTCCACATTTAAATTAAATTTTGCGAAAACTATTGCAAATAAAATGGTATTGTTCAATAACATGTTCTTTGTGGTTCTAACAATGAATGTCGACGTGAGAAGATATTGCGAAAAATCTCAGAGTATTGCAAAAAACTTAAGACTGAGTGCAGCGAAATTAAAGTGTATAATAGAAACTATTTACTTTCTCAGCAACATTTTTCTATTTATTATTAAATAAATACAACGGTTTGTCATCAATTACAGTATCTACAAGTAGTAATAATAGGTATATATTTATACCAAGCGAAGCTGAGCAGTGTAAGAGTATATTATTACAATCAAATGTGTTTAGCTTTTAATGTAATTCGAAAATATGTTCAAGTTTTTTTGTATTTTTTTTTTAATTAAGTGAATTCAATGCTAATTTTACGAAATTACGTAAGCCGCAGTCGGAGTACTTAAAAAATACAAAGTTTGAGATAAATCTTTATTAAAATAAGAAAATTACAATTTAAAATAATTCTTAAGATTAAGTTCGGTCGATGCTAGATCCAAAGTGTGTTAGATTCGTGCCCAATGCACTTCTGATGCTGGCATCAGGCGCTGACCCAGATTCGCGCAGCACGGCCACATGGGTGGATACCGCTGATTTAGCTCCGAGATTGTTCCAAAAATGTAGGTCGATTGGTCAAGGCTTGTGGACACTTTCAGCAATCGTAACACGTGGATAAACACAAATTATTCTATTTATCTCGAAAAAAATAGGATGATCCCGTGCGATAAGCAGATAACGAATTGGCAATGCCGCGGAAAGCTTTTATTAAAATTATTTCTTTTGAAGCATGTTGCTGACTAACAACATGTGCATATTTACATTATTATTATTATGTTTGCGTAAAAATTGTTTGCTACATGTCATGGCGTCTTTACTTTTTGCATAGTCTGAGACGAAAAATACGCAATACAATTTTCAATTCAATGGGTGTGAAATTGATCGGGTATTAAGTATTAATATAAAACGTATTTAGTGCCAAATTAAACATTGTATCTAATATTTTAATAGAAAAGCGTTTTTCTTGTACAAATAAAAGAAAATTAACTTAAAATTATTTATAGAAATTTAAATTTCATTGCGTGAATTGTAATTCAATTTTATTTTTCAGTCAATATGAGAAACTCATGTAATGTTTCTTAACTTATCAATTTTAAATCTTCTTATATAAAAATACCCTAGTATAAAGATCTATGCTAGGTTATTGAACTTCGCTCAAAAATTATTGAAAGATGATGATAAGAAAATTGTAGATATCAGACGCAAAACCAATAACAATTTTTTTATTTTTAAATTAATTTATAAAATATCAAAAAGTCATTGGAAATTGTTTTTAGGGTTCTGTACAAAAAAGCGACAGGAAAAGCGGAACAGGAAAACCTCAATATCATACGTTCACTTACGAAAAATCTTTGGCATTGTACGGAATCCTCTCCACGCGAGTTCAACTCGCACTTGGCCGGTTATTTATGTTTTTCGGGTGTGTAAGTGGCCAACGCTGGTGCCAGAATTTAAGATGTTAAAAGGCATCTGACATAGCTTGACAACTGTCACACACAATTATGATAGCCGGGAACTAAGACTTAAAGTGCCTTCTGAAGCACGGAATTCTTTGGTGCATTTGTGGTCACCCATCAAAGTGCAGACCACGCCCGCGGGGTTGCTTAACTTGTGGAAAGAATAATATTATAAAGCATTGCTTACTCTACCGAGCCAAAGAGATTCCGTTGATCATTAAATAAAATCAATTAATTCAGAAAAACATTGCAAGTTAAAAAAATGCCATATCACGAAAAAGAGCATTTAAACGGTATTCAAATAAAATAAGTACCAACAATTAGATTGAAATAACTCAGAACATTCGTAAGGAGAAATTGTAAAACAAACATTATCATTCACATGAATATTTAATTATCAATTTGCTTTATTAATTAAATGGAAATTTATCAGACAGCAGATCAAATCTGCTTATTAAATATCTCATTTATTTTTGTTTCGCTGTACAATTGATTTAGCTCGTTTAGTTCTATCAATTATCATCTAAAATGCAATTTAATTATACATTATAACTCGTGGTTTTAACCTTTTATCTGCTGAAATCTTTACTATATACAGGCTGGCTCGATCTTTATTCACCTGGACAAGTAAGTATGCAACGAGAAACAATTCAAATTGAAAATAAAGTAGTAAACATATTATAATACGTTCACTTACGAAAAATCTTTGGCATTGTACGGAACCCTCTCCACGCGAGTTCAACTCGCACTTGGCTGGTTATTTTTGTTTTTGAGTGTGTAAGTGGCCAACGCTGGTGCCAGATTTTAAGATGCCTAAGGCATCTGACATAGCTTTACGAGTGTCATACAATGATGACAGCCGAGAGCTACGACTCGACGTGCCTTCTGAAGCACGGAATTCTTTGGTGCATTTGTGGTCACCCATCAAAGTGCGGACCACGCCCGGGGTTGCTTAACTTGTGGAAACAATCATATTATATAGCATTGCTTACTCTCAACGAGCCACAGAGCTTCCGTTGATCAATATGTAAAATCAATTTAAAAATCATTGCAAGTTAAATAACTTGTGCAATGAACATACATAAAAAAAAAAATACAATATACATTTGAATTGATATCCTTCTATTTTTGAAGTCGGTTAAAAATCTAATAATAAAATGTGTACAACACTCACCGGTGGGGTCCTATCGTTCGGTAAACACAGGTCGTAAAGATGACATATGAGAACGCCGGACATATGTGGCCAGCGTGAGTTTGTACGCGAATTAAGTGCTTGTATGTTTTTGTATGTGTGTTTATGCAGCAAATAAATTAGCTTATCTATCTGTCTATCTATTTATAGGTATACATTACTATGATATGGTCTTTGACTTCTTTTAAACTACCTTGACGCCAGAAGAGCTTCTTACTAAGCTTGAACGTTTGCAGAATTTGTGTATTCGTTTCATTGGGTTCCGTATCCAAAAAAACGGGATCCTATTGCTAAGACTCCACTTTCCGTCCTTCTGTCTGTCTGTCACTAGGCTGTATCTCATGAATCATGATGGAGCATCTAGATAGTTGAAATTTTCACAAATGATGTATTTCTGTTGCCGCTAGGATAAAAACTACTAAAACCAGAATAAAATAAATAAAATAACGTGATTTTTTTTTGAAAATGGTACGAAACCCTTCGTGTGCGAATGCCAGCTTTTTTTTTAATAATTACTTTGAACATTTGAAAAATGTGACAAATATTATGAAGTCGCTGCTCCGTAAAAATGATATACGGGGTCACATTACGGCGGCCACATGTGACCACGCAGTGCTGCTTGTTTTTCTATGACAAAGACGATTTAGTACGGACAGCAAACAGTTTTTATTATGAAACACAATATTATTGCATTTGAAGTGTAATTTTTAAAAATATATTTACAGACGTAATTTTTTTTTACTTATTTTTTTAGCCACTGTTACGTGTGAATTCCTCCAGAGAGTTAAGTTCTAGAGTGGGCGCATGTGACATCACTTTTGAATAAACATTTTGTTACGCGAACTTAAAACGCACTGTACCTATCTTTGTTATTTTTTTGTCAGTCAGATAATAGAAAAAAAAGTTTTTTAATAATCTATCTGATGGGCCAATAAAAAATTTTCATGTTGCCTATTATGATTTAATTGGTTCATGTACACTTGAAAATGTACAAATAAAATATTTATAAAAGTAAACATAGTACAAAGGTGCTACCTGCAAGGTGCAGACCCGCGAGAGGAAATTGATATTTTTTCAAAACAACAAAACCGTTCAATATTAGTGACGTGACAGTTACAGAAAAGCATATTTTTTCCAGTTATTATAGATTCAAAACAAAACGAGACCACCACCTGGGAAGTATAGTCTTTCAAACGAAAAAAGGAATTATCCAAATCAGTCTAGGCGCCTTCGAATAATCGGGAATCATATCTACTTACATAAAAAAAAAAACAGAAGATTACGAAAGATTTTTTTTTTCAAATCGGCCCTTCTCTTTTCTTAAATCGGCTTAAAATCATTATTTTCTATTCCCTACAATCGAAATCCACTACAATTCCAATCCACAGCCTGTGTAATGGGAATCAGAACCCGTAAAATGGCTTCCGTCCAGGGATTAATATTCATAAGGACAATCGTATCCTAAGGTCGTATCTTACGGCTAGGGTATTGGGTATTTTTACATGACCGGGCATGAATGACCAGTTTATTACCTGTAGTTGCTATCTATTTTAGCTTCAAAGAAATAAATATAATGAAAATATGAGTCAGCGGGCGTTAAATGATACATTTTAGACACTGAAACTATATCACGTCTTTATCGACTACCTCCTTGGCGTAGTGGTCGAACCCCGGTCAGAACAAGTTGTAAAATGGCCGTTTTCAAATTGTCCTGGGTCTTGGATGTTTATCTATAAATGTATTTGTTATAACATTTAGTACCGTTGCGTTTGTATCCCATAACACAAGTCTCGAACTTACTTTGGAGCTAGCTCAATCAGTGTAATTTGTCCCTATATATTTATTTATTTATTTATGCCTTACGCGGTAAACAAACAAAGGCCTCGTTTAGCGTCATAGGGGGCTGTAAGATGGAATAACAATACAATACAATACAATACAAATCAACTTTATTGCACCATAATAGACACACAAAAATTACAAAAGAACAAGAAACAATATAGGCACAAAGGCGGACTTATCGCTATAAATGCAATCTCTTCCAGCCAACCTTTGGGTGGAGGAAAAATTTATTTGAAACAAGGTGGGCGCAGTACTAATTCTATTTTACCTACTTACATATGAATATATACCTAAATACATATACACACATATATAATACATAATATATATATATATAAGCATAAATAATACATACTTATATGATACATAAATATATTTACATAAATACATGCAGTAACCAGCCAAGTGTGAGTCGGACTTGCACACAAAGAGTTCCATTACATTATTTATAAAAAATCTCGTTTGTTGTGTCGAAGCCCCGCATAAATATTCATTTTTTTCTGTTTTAGTATTTGTTGTTATAGCGGCAACAGAAATTCATCATTTGTGAAAATTTCAACTGTGTAGCTATAACGAATAACGATTAATGAGATACAGCCTGGTGACAAAGAGACGGACAGCGGAGTCTTCGTAATAGGGTCCAATTTTTACCCTTTGGGTACGGAACCCTAAAAATGGAATCAAAATAGTGTTGGGTTAGGTTCTAACGATCTGCGCGAGAAGAAATCAGGTTCTACGTTTTTTTTCTTCTGCTAGACTAGCATCGAAGAATGATGCTTTTTGGCCCATATTAGTATAATTGACGACCTCCGTGGCGTAGTGGTCATCACGCTAGTCCGCTACCCAGAGCTCCTAGGTTCGATCCCCAGTCAGGGCAAGTTGGCAAATTGCCTTTTTCAAATTGTCCTTGGTCTTGGGTGTTTATCTATATATAGATACATATATATATATATATATATATATAAATACTATATTTTATAACAAATACATATGTATTTGTTATTTGAGTTAGTATCCCATAACACAAGTCTCGAATTTACTTTGGGACTAGCTCAATCAGTGTTTTTTGTCTCTATATATATTTATTTATTTATTATTGTATACAGTTAAATGGTTAATATTGTAGAAAGATGCACAAACAAATAAACACACTTTTATATAGATCACTGCTTTAATAACAAGTTTATTAGGCAAGAAAATAAAAAAACTTTCAAGAACGCCATCTAGTGATGAGTATCTGAACTCCATTAGTCTATTTAATATCCGTAGCGCACTCTATTATTTTCCAGGGGAAACTACGATGTCACAGACAGAACCCAGACAGACATACAAAAAACTTAAAACCGAACAAGTTCGAGCAAAACTTGCTCACCAAGGCTTCTGTACCTAACAATTCACTTCAATCATCATATAAGCCACAGAAATTCCACTGGATTTCCAAAACGACCGATTGGAAGCGGCCTGTATCCAGCGCCTCCCTGCAACCTTACTCAGGTCATCCGACCATCTAGCAGGCGGGTGTCCTACGCTGCGCTTGCTGGTACGTGGCCGCCATTCGAGAATCTTTCTGCCCCATCGACCATCGGTTCTTCGCTATGTGCCCCGCCCACTGCCACTTCAATGAGCTAATCCGCTTGGCTATGTCGGCGACCTTCGTTCTCCAACGAATCTCCACATTTCTGATTCGATCGCGTAGAGAAACACCGAGCATAGTCCTCTCCATAGCCCGTTGAGCGACCTTGAGCCTTCTTATGAGTAAGGGACCACGTTTCAGAGCTTAAGTCATCACTAGTAACACACATTGATTAAACACTTTCGTCTTGGAGCACTGAGGTATTTTAGACGATAAAACACTTTCACTTCAGTGATGTGAATAAATTATTATCTTTTTTTTTTTTCATTATTACAATATTTTCGTTTTTCTGTTGTATCCACTCCTTTAGTCAAAATTTTCCCTCAATGTACTTAACAATTATAAAACCCATCACTAGGAAGAGCATCTGTCCTTAGAAGACCGGAAATCCGGCGAGGTAAGAACTCAACCGTAACACGGGCGTTTCCGGAAAACTAGGTTAATTAACTTAACAGATTAAGGGATGAGCTATTTTTATTAAAAATTTAATCATCATCTCGCAAAAAAGATGGTTAACCCGGTAATACGTTTTATAGTATTCTGATTTTACATTGGTAAATTATTGTTTTTATATGATTTGAGGGTTCCGTACCAAATAAATATAGACGAGCTCAATGGCGTACTAGCACAGAATACATGTATGTATTCCGTTCTGTATGTATAAGTATGAACAGAATTGCCTTAGATCCCGCGCTATTTGAGTCCCCGTTCCCCGTCCCCGCACCTCTCTCCCATTCTCGCCTTGTAGAGGCGGCTGCAGGCGCCTGCAGCCGCCCGCTCATCACCCTACGCCCGCACCCACACAGCACGAACGGGGTACAAGTGCGGAGACGGGGAACGTGGACGCATATTGCGCGGGGTAGACAGAGCTGGTCGACGTCAAGATGGAAAGGCTATTAACATGATGCAAATCTCACCCATTTCCTTAATCGGTTGTTACGATCTAACAGGAAGAGAAGCAACTAGTACATCCAGTTTCTCTCTCCTAGATCATCATGGAGAGTATACTTTTGATATTGCCGTTACAGTACCAGACCACAGTCTCCACACCAGAGCTCTCTCCTTGTGACAGTAATTTGTGCAATAATGTGTCTGATTGTGTTGACTTTATTGAACCTCCATGTAATACAGTAGTTTTTTCTGACAGTATGGGTCGCAGTATGGGTTTCATGCTTAACACAATTCTTGATAACGCTTGTGTTAATTACTGCTTCCCGGATGCAACCTATACTCAAATTATAGACAAAATTAAATCAACTAAACTGAATTATAATTCTACTGTTGTATTACTTATAGGCAATAGTAACAAAATAGGAAAGAAAGAAATAATCAGCTGTATGGATTATTTAACTGAACTAGAAGTAGGCAAAATAATATTATGTGCATTCCCATATCTACGTTGCCAGTCTCCAACAAATAACAAAAACATTCACTATCTTAATAATTTAATACATAATATGACATGTCGTTATAGTGATAAATTAGTGTTTTTTGACACTAACCATTTCATAAGTGAATGTAATCTGACAAAAGATAATATATATCTTTCAAAATATTCTAGACGTAAGATTGCTACATTAGTAGCAAATAATATTAATTTTTGGACGAGTTTACATTGTAAACAAAAACCTAGGGATAAGATGCCTACAGAATTGCCAGTAATATGTAATGGTAATTCTGTAGACTTGACGGCAGATTTAAACTGAACATGAAGACAACGGAAAGGCCTCATGAGCTAAGAATAATTCATCAAAATTTAGAAGGTCTTTCCGGCAAAGAATTATTAGTAGAATTAGTTTTAGAAGAAATGGATGTGGACATTTTATGTTTGACTGAACATTGGCTGTATGAGAGTCAGATGATGTTCAGCCTAAACAACTATAATATTGTAAGCTGCTTTAATAGGAAGTCTGCTCAACGAGGGGGTTCCATAATTTTTGTTAAAGATTCTTTCCGCAGCAAACAACGTAAGGATATTGTCAGACTTTCTGTTGAGCGCTGTTGTGAGGTGACCTGTGCCGAGCTAGATCATCATATAATTATTTGTGTATACAGTCCCCCTAATAGTGATTTTAAAACTTTCCTTAAAGCAATGGACCAGGTACTTAAGTCCTGTTCAACTAGTAAAAAGAATATTATTGTTTGTGGAGATTTTAATGTTGATATCTTAGTAGATAATCCAAAAAGTACGCAATTCGTAAATCTTTTTAAGTGTTATGATTTAGTAAACGTATTCTTTGAGCCAACCCGAATCACTGCTACATCTGCCACATGTCTAGACAATTTTTTTAGTAATATTCAATATTCTGACAAATCTGTTATTAATAAATTGCCTTCTGATCATTCGAGTGTATACGTAGCTTATGTCAAGGAGTCCAAAGGCAAATTCAGCCACTTGAACAAAGATAAGACCTTCTGTAGGCCAATTACTTCAAAAAATATAAGAAAACTTAAAAATAATTTAGATAACAAACTGTTATCTGTCGTATACACAGGGAAAAATCCGGACGACCATTACAATAAGCTTTTTAATTGTGTTTCTTCAGAATATTCTAAAACATTGAAACAAAAAAAAGTTGCTGTGCATAGTAAATCACAATTTAGTGAGTGGGCTACTACCGGCATCTACATAAGTAGGAACAAGCTTTATGACTTATATGCCCAAAAACAATTTAATTTTAATCCTTCCTTTGTAGAATATGTTAAAAATTATTCTAAAATATGTAAAAAAGTTTGTAGACAAGCCAAGGCCAATCGTATTAGTAAAAAAATAAATAATGCCCCTAACAAGATAAAAGAAACTTGGAATGTTATTAATAAAGAAACTGGTAAAAATAAAGCAAAAGAAAATATCTGTCAAATCAAAGCTAGCGGTAAGATTGTTACTAAACCTGAAGAAATTGTTAATATTTTTGATAATTTTTTTACTAACATACTTTTGGAACTTACTTCCAATGTGGATTCTAACCCCCAACGTGCTGAAGCCTTGCTTAAGAATAATGTTAGGCCTTGTGATTCTAAATTTAAATTTGAGCATGTTGGCCCTAGTGATATAGTAGAAGCATTTAAACAGTTAAATTTAAAAAAATCGGAAGATCATTGGGGCATGTCGGTTGCTGTAGTAAGCCATATTATAAATGTCATAGCTGGTGATTTAGCTTTTATATTTAACGAATGTATTGATGAAGGCATATTTCCTAACCTAATGAAATGTAGTAAACTAATCCCCTTATTCAAAAAAGGAGAAAAAACAGACCCTGGCAACTACAGACCTATATCTATCTTGCCAGTTTTGAGTAAGGTGTTCGAAAAGATAATGCTCAATCAAATGCTACTTCACTTCAAGACCTGCAACCTTTTCCATAGCCAACAGTTCGGTTTTACTGGCGGAAAATCAACCACCGATGCGGGAGTGGCACTCATCACTCATATTTACGACGCATGGGAGAGCAAAAATGATGGGATTGGATCCTTTTGCGATCTCTCTAAAGCATTTGATTGCGTAGATCATCCGACACTTTTGCTTAAATTTCGTCAATATGGTTTTGATGAAAATTCAATTAAATTAATAGAATCTTATTTAACAGATAGGCTTCAGACTGTTGATTTAAACGGCATAAAATCGCACGGATCTAGTGTTAAAATCGGCGTACCACAAGGTTCTTTTCTAGGACCTTTCCTTTTCTTAGTTTATGTAAATGACTTGCCTTACATGGTTGAGAAACAGGCAGGCATAGTGCTGTTTGCTGATGACACCTCGCTAATATTCAAAATTGGCCGTCATAGCACGGATGCTAGCGCGGTGAACAGCACCTTGTCTTCTATTTCTGATTGGTTTACTGCCAATAACCTCATGTTAAATGCGAAAAAGACCCAATGCATTCGATTTTCTCTTCCCAATGTGAGGCAAGCTTGCGTCGACATACTGATAGATGGCGAAAAACTTGATCTTGTTGAAAGTACTACCTTCTTAGGAATTACGATCGACTCGAAACTTCAGTGGGGCGCTCATATATCAAAACTTTCAAATAAACTTAGCTCTGCGGCTTATGCTGTTAGGAGAATTAGACAATTGACAGATGTAGCAACTGCTAGACTTGTGTACTTTAGTTACTTTCATAGTTTAATGTCATACGGCATACTGCTATGGGGGAGTGCAGCCGATATTCAGACTATTTTCATTTTACAAAAAAGGGCAATTCGAGCTATCTACGGCTTAGGATCTAGAGACTCACTCAGAGAATTATTCAAGGAAATAGGTATACTAACCTTACCATCACAGTATATATTTGAAAACATACTGTATGTAAGGAAAAATATTTCCTCATACAATAAAGTAAGCGATTTTACCGTCAGAAACTTACGCAATAAGAGTGACTTAGTTGCCCCGTATTATAGGCTCAAAACAGTTAGTAAAACGTTTATGGGGAACGGTATACTTTTTTATAATAAACTGCCACAATCGGTCCTTGATATGCCTGACAAAAAGTTTAAAGCTTATGTAAAGAAGGTACTGTGTGAGAAGGCTTATTACAGGACCGATGACTATCTTAAAGACAACAAAGTCTGGCTTGAGCTTGGCGCGGGTCCCTCTTAAAGGTTTGTATACTCAGAAATGGTCATAATCTGGTACATTAAGTACATACTGAATTTACAACTTGCTTTGACATTATTTCAAAATTTCGACATTAAAAAATTAATTTAAATTATGACAACAAACAATGTATACTCTGTCCAAATATCAACTATAAATATTAATTTCATTGTGAGTTGACGTTCTTGGAGAAAATGCTGCAGTGCAGTTTGTTACCGCTTCTTCTGCACTAGCGCTTTGGAGGCGGCAGTAAACTTAGCTCTAAGTAACTTTTTGACGTCAACAATAATTAATTGTGCAATAAAACAAAGTGACGATTATTAAGAGATATTATAAATATCCTATGATAATAAAGATATATTTGAATTTGAATTTGAATTTGAAGTAAAAGTAAGAATATTTTGTTCTTTGATAGTAAGTTTTTTCCTTTCTCCTAGATTAGCATGGAAAGTATACTTTTGATATTGCCTTTAAAGTAAAAATAAGAATATAGTGTTCTTTGATATTCGAGTTTATTGCCTAGATGTGCAATAATGAGCATCGTAGCATTTTGCAACTGTCATTTAGTGTCATTGGCAAATAAACAAATAGCATTAGAGTGGCAGTAAACGAGCGTCACGAGGTATAGTTGAATCCTGGTGCTCTGTTAATAGCCAGCGTTCAATTACAGCTGGAGTGCCACGGGGTGCGTGGTGCAGAATACAAGCGGCGTGGGTTTTGGTCTCTTACACATAAAAACAAACAACGTTGACAAATAGCAGAGAAGCAGTAGTAAGCGAGCGTTACGAGGTATAGTGGAATCCTGGTGCTCTGTTAATAGCCAGCGTTCAATTCAGGAGTGCTACGGGATGCGTGGTGCAGAGTACAAGTGGCGCGGGTGTTGGTCACTGACACAAAAACATAAACAAAACTTGTAAAATATCAATGAGACGTCTCCAATCTGTCTGGCCAGTGTGTAGAGTGTAGGCCAAATCCTCTGGCTGCTCTGACCAAGTATGACTTTAGTAGTACAAAGAGTGTCGTGCTCCTGTAGTGGAGACTAAAAATAGACCTCATGATAATGAATGATTTGGCTACTTGAACATCTGGTACTGGTGTGTCATTTTTCTGCACTTTCTCTGGCTTAGAATGCTGCTTGCTTTTCGTGTGTGAAAGTGGCCAAAACATTGGTATTTTGGCCACTTACACATACGCGAAAAGCAAGCATTCGAAGCCAGAGAAAGAAAGATAATGGTTCATAAACCTAGCTGCTAGCTTGTTGCTGGATGGTGGCTGCTTGTGTAAGGACACAAGCAGCCACCGTTCAGATTCTCTTCCATTAGTCGAATGCGCAGTATTGTTCCTGAAATAACAAGTTTGCATTAGAACAGCCTCATAATTTTTAAAGTTATAAGGTCGTTTTTTAGTCTCTACTGCATAATAATTATTTTCTCTGTACTACCAGTGCTATACTTAGCCAGAGCAGCCAGCATCCAGAGGATTCGGCCTATATCCATGCCTATACTTTCTTTGCCTTGCCCTCCTGCTGTTTAGGAAAGTATAAGCTTTTTTAGCTTGTTAGATTTCCAAAGTGGCGTTCTGCGACATCGCCGGGAAGAATTGGATTATCATCAAGCTATGTCAGATGGCTTTAAGATAACTTGAGCATCTAACACCAGTGTTTTGGCCACTTACATACATGAAAAGCAAGCAGCATTCTAATTCAGGGAAATTGCAGCACTTACATACATGAAAAGCAAGCAGCATTCTAATTCAGGGAAATTGCAGCAAAAGCTTCATGAATTGCACCAGAAACTACAGACCAGCTTCTCTTTCATTAGTCGAATGCGCAGTATTGTTTCTAAAAAGTTTGCTTTAAACAACAAGTTTGCTTCTAAAAAGTCTCATTGTTCAGTATATGGAAAAATGATAAGACAAAGAATACACGGACGGAGATAAACAGAACAGGCTGCTTGCTATACATGCTAAGACAGTAGCTAGTGTAGACTGGGATGAGTGACCATAAATAAATATATGAATATATAGAGACAAATCACACTGATTGAGCTAGCCCCAAAGTAAGTGGAACTACAAAATTTTTCGGGCTGCTCCGTTCTTCAAAAACCACATTAAGCCCTGGCTGACATCAAACATTAATTGGCAACTTGAAAATCAGAATCGGACTCTGGTATCAGATGACATAATTTTTTCTGCACTTTCTCTAGCTTAGAATGCTGCTAACTTTTCGTGTAAGTGGCGAAAACACTAATATTTTGACGACTTCACACACAAAAAACAAGCAACATCATAAGCCAAAGGAAGTCCAGAATTAAGCCCGTTAATTGTGCCAGCAGCCACCGTCCAACTTCTCTTTCAATAGTCGAATGCGCAGTATTGTTCCTGAATTACAAGTTTGCACTGAAACAGCCTCATTCTTCCGCATATGGAAAAAGGATATGATAATGATACACGGACGAAAATAAGCAGAACCTAATTCAAAATATATATACGGCTTTAAATAGGCACAACAGGTTAACGGGGTTGCGTTTAATTTTAAGGCTGCTCAACATTCTAAGACAGTAGCTAGTGCAGGCTGGATATAATTTACCATGTGGCGTAAAATATCTCTGACTTCTCCATTCTTCAGAAGGCACATTAAATTCCGGCTGACATCATCATCATTTGGCAACTTGATCATCTTACACTGGTGACAGATGATAATATTTTCTACACTTCTCTGGCTTAGAATGCTCCTACGTTTTCGTATATTTTGACAACTTACATACACAAAAAGCTAGCAACATACTAAGCCAGAGCAAGTGCAGAAATAAGCTCGTAAATTGCGCCAGCAGCCACCGTCCAGCTTCTCTTTCATTAGTCGAATGCGCAGTATTGTTCCTGAATAACCAGCTTGCATTGAAACAGCTTCATTGTTCTGCATATGGAAAAATGACAATTAATCAGCAGAATACATGGAGGGAAATAAGCGGAACATGTGTAGTGGGTCGCGTTCATTTTCGAAGAGGGTTTCGTGCCGAGAAGAAAAGTTGGCAAATTTCAGCAATGAACCAATAAATAAATAAATAGTAATAGTGAATGCTTGCGACTTCGTCCGCGTGGACTTTATGACCCCGTCGTATCTACATCAGGTGTTCCAGATCTTCAGAAAGACTTTTCTTTAATTCTTTTTCTATCCCCATCGCTCCAAGTTTTTTTAGAAATATATTCAACTTAGACATATTTATTTTACTGTTTTATTATACGTATTGATTACAAATCACATAGATTGAGCTAACCATAAAGTAAGTTTAAACTTTTGTAATGAGATACTAACTCAACGATACTGTATTTTATAATAAATACAAATAAACATAAACACCCAAGGATAAAGACGATTTGAAAAAAGCCATTTTACATCTTGCCCTGGCTGGGAAACGAAACCAGGAATTCCGAGTGGCGGAAAAAAAATCAGATATGTTGGTTATTATACATACATAATGTCGCGTCTATTTCCCACAGGGACGCTGCAGGAGCAATATACCAAAATGGAGTTTTACCAACAGGGCATACTACAACCCAAGGTGTCAGTGCGGCCAACCTAGACAGACAATGTCACATCTTCTCTGATGTCCCTAATGCCCTGCTTCATGTTCAATGGCCGATTTGATGCAGTGCACAGACAATGCTGTTGCTGTGGCCTCCTACTACATTTCAAGAAGTTCAGTCATCGACATGAAGAAGAAGAAGGGGTAGGCAGAGATTATGGACCTCCACTTTCTACGATTATTAAACGAATATGTAAACGAATGAACCTAAATAATACAGGATTTTTAATTTATGGTTGTATATTTTATGGTTATTTATTAACTAAAAATTCTTGATATATCAACAATAGTCTAATAAACATGAAATAAACTAAAAACTAAATAAATAAAAATAAAAAACTTACAAATAAAAAATGTGGTGCAGATCATTGCCCTAAAAATAATTTTAAAGACGAGTTTCTTTAAATCGTAATAATCTGAAAAAAAAATGAAAAAACATGATTTTTGCAAAAAAAAAACCGCTTGCAAATTTTTTTTACATTGTCCTCCATTCTGAAATCTCTGAAATCTGAAATCCGTTGTTATTTTATTTTAATACGCCGTGTGATTTCCTGCTTAGAAAAAGGTTGTGGATTGGATCCGAATAATAATTACTTACTTTATTTTGTCAATAGGATTATTGGAGCGCTCTCAAAGCGACACAGGGCGTGTTTCACACTTGAATAGGTGACCACAAGTGGCATGAAAAATTCTCGAGCTCCTCCGTGTTTCTAAATGCACATATAAGCCGTGTGTCAGATGCCTTTAGAGCTATTTCAGATGTGTTAACCACTCACACACACAAAAAAAATCTAATTATATTTACAAAGATACAGCGCATTAAAGTTTAGTACGATTGCCGTACCCGTTTAGTATAAATCATGAATAAAAAAATAGTACTGTAACAATTGCGCATGCTTGCGAGCCATGACCAAGGCATGCTCGGCATCAAATTGCAAGACCGAGTTCACAAGGTGGCGATCCGACGTCGAACGAAAGTTCACGACGTGTTAGGTTGCGACTCTAAAATGGAACTGGGCGGGACATCTGGCTTGTAGAAACGATGGTAGGTGGAGTAAGGCTGTCCGTCACCGAGTGGTATCCCAGAAATGGAAAACGTATTGTAGGGGTCGACGATGTCAGGCAGGTTGTTGGAAGAAACTGATTTGCGAAGGCAAGGGATAAGGAGGCTAATGCCCAGCAGAGGGTACAGGATGATTATGACTGTAACGATCAATAAAACTCCTTCTTGCATGTTCTTACTCACCTCCTTTTTTCATCATTTCATTCTGTCCACCTTTTCAAATTCATAAATTCATTTTATTGTAGACACAATCCTTCCACATCATTCTGACTCATTCCTCTACCACCTCTCATACTGATAGCTTGCTGATAGCAACATACTTGTAATTGTTAATTGTATAATTTTATCAGTCCTGTTTATAATAATAACAAAAAATGTATTAACTCTTGTCGTGTCTCTCTTTTCTCGATCTCTTGCTCTACGACTACTAATAACTGCATATTTCATGTGGGAGAACACCTACTGAGCTGGGACAGGTGGAGTTCCCACAATACTATGTAGATGGTGACGTTATGATTTTTTTTATTAAAATGCTTCTTTGTTAATATTTGCAAATCGAAGTAAAGAAAAATTACGTATTTGATTTTTAATAACTACCTGATGAGTCAAACATTTTTTTTTGTCAACATCTGTGTAGAGTCCTTCCATTTCTTCAGAACTAGGCGCGAACATCTCGAGCAACAATTTTATTCCCAATGTTTGAAATGTGACACGTGTGTTACGTGCAAGACTTGGCACCGGTACCAATATAACAGGTTCTGTACCGGTATTTATAGGTCCTTTTATTTCGGTACCTGAGTACCTGTTCTAGATGGCCACTGATACTCCTCCTTAAAATACAGGTACCTTATTTAGGTATCTACTTGTTCACTCTGACGTGATTTTTACTGGTACAGGTACTAGTCTGGTACCAGTACCACACCAAGGTCAATGGTACCGGTTCACATAAATACCGGTATTTCAAGCCTTGGTTACGCGCACCCCAGGGTCCAAGCAGCACAGCTAAGGATTAAAACGTGTAAACACCCCAAGATAAAAACTGTTTTTGTTTATTTAAGAGCAAATTCCGACCTCTGTGGTAGTGGTCATCATACCACGCTGTTACAATGTAGGTCCTGGGTTCGATTCCCGGTCAGGTCAAGATGGAAAATGATCTTTTTCAGAGAGATCTGGGTCTTTGATGTTTATCTATATATGTATTTGTTATAAAATATAGTATCGTTGAGTTAATAACCCATAACACAAGTCTCGAACTTACTCTGGGGGCTAGCTCAATCTGTGGATTTGTCCGTATAATATTTATTTATTTATATTTAAATTAGCAGATCTTTAATTTACATCAAGCATCTCACAATATTAAAAACCAAGAAACTTTACGTAAATGGATATTTCAATTTTTCTGCATAAATTGCAATATTTAGCCCCTAAATGCATCTTCGAAGGCGCGACGCCGCCAATTACTATGCAAAAACATTCGCAGAAAGAAAGCGACTTTGACAAACTCGGCAAGTTTGCTGGAATAAAGGCGGATGCAACTCCGATATGAAATTTAAATGAGTCTCAGGTACTTTCTCTAATTTCCTTGCAACATCCTTTGGAAAGTTCTGGAATAATCTCTACTTCTGAGGAATTAATTCTTATTGGAATGATGAATTTAAAGCGCGGATTCTATTTGAATGACAATTTCTTCGTGATTAGTTTATAGTGGTTTAACACTATCACGTTCTGGGACAGACAGAGCATTTGGTTTTGATTCTTCTTCTTCTCGTGTCGAAAGCTCAAAATAAAATCATTTTTTTTCCCTCCAATAGGTTGCCACTTTCACAGCGTTGTCAAAGGCCTCATATACGTCCCGCTTAGTGCAGCTGGTAAGGCACGATGGGCAGGAAAGGAGGTGTATCATAGTCTGGTCATTAGTCTGGTTTTACTGCTCTAAGCAGACAGAGTCCACAAGCCGTGATAGCGTGATGGTGGGCGAGAAAGTGGAAAAAGAATTTAAAATAGTGATGAGTTGCCGCATCACCTCCTCATCATCATCCGAGCGTATTATCCCGGTTGCATCTTCAGCAGTAACGCTTCAGAGCCCGGGGTCCGCTAACCAAGTAATTTGACGAGGTTACTGGTTTTTACATAGATCGACTGCCGTCTGACCTCCGCAACCCAAAAGGAAAACCAGAACTATTCCTTGGATAGTTTGATTATCAAACGCTAGATATTGTTTGGGACCCACAGTTTATACGTGCCTTCCGAAATTGGAAATCATCTTTCTTTTCGGATAATCGGGTGATTCAAGCCTGCAATATCTTAACCAGACTGGAAACAACTTTTCACAAAGTATGCTTCCTAGTGGGATTCGAACCCATGACCTCCGCGTCACAAGGCAAACGCCTTGACCACTGGACCACGGAGGCAGTTCAGTTGCTAGTCGTATCGCCTATTAACTTGATTCGAATTTTTGCCCATCCTCTCGATTGGCTTTTTAATCTACTTAAAATTCTTTACTCCCAGACCTAAATGTTAATCCAGGGTGTCAGCTTACTGCATACCAAATTATATCAAAATTGGTCCAGCCGTTTGCGCGTGAACAAGTAACAAATATACACACACACACACACATACTCTCAAACTATCGCCTTTATAATATTAAGTATGATTTTTTAGAAAGGAATATTTTCATTTTACTCGTACCACAGTTCAAACTCTCCTAGGGCAAGCTGATGGCACAGAATAAGTACTTCTTCTAGTCGAGTCAAAATGGTTTCAGTTTGGACCATTTTGTGGCGAAAGGATCAGCCAATCTGCGTTACCGACTGACTGTCCACACAGATTGCCCAGGGTGCGCCGGACGTACAGGGGTACTCAGTACGTCACTCGGGGAGGCTCCTTTCATGCACTAGTACTCACGTACAGAAGTCTTACATAGAAAAGAAAATCAGTGAAATATTTACTCAATTTGGTTAGCGCTATGGTTTAATTTAACTCGCGTCAAAAGTTCTCACCTCTTCGTTTAGATACCTACACATACATCACAAGCCAAATTCATTATTATTACTCCGGACAAACTATTCATGTCACTGAATTTTCCCCTTCGAAGTGGTCGCTGCGCGCATAGTAATAATGTAGGTATATTTCGAATACCTAAACGGGGAGTGACACAGGTCTGCTTATGGTACTAATGTCTAAATCTAAGTTGTATTTAGAATCATATCCCTGGACATCATTAATATTATCTCTTGAACACGGTGGACAGTGATTTATACTTATCGTGATACCGCAATGCTGAGTTCAGCTCGCTCTGTTACCATGTAATTGAATGTTAGCGATTGCATTCCCTGACTCACTGATTTACACCCAGTTGAAGATTAACTCTTTCACTGACTGCATAACCCCATTAGCTGAATTGGAAGCTCAATTGCCTTTTGAATCATTTTTTTTTGTATAAATATCTTTATCGTTGGTATACACGGGCTATACTAGATCACTACACATTAATAAAATTAAAATAACAGTCAAAAAGCAAAAAAAAATGCCATTTCCATACAAAAGTGTGCAGCCGCTCGGGCAATTTGAAAGGGAATGTCGATTTTTTTTTTGCTTTTTGATTGTTATTTTAATTTCATTATACTGTAGTGATCTAGTACAGCCCTTGGTTTGATTTATTGCTGGTATGTCCCTTCCACGTTGTATAATCTGTATAAATGTAAAAAATATTGGATTTTACTTTTTTTGTAATTTTGATTTGCACTCAAAAAATTTTAAGTTCTGCCTGACCAATAGTTGTGGGTCTTTTAATGAGATTACCTTAATAGACTGAACGTTTTTCAAAATTAAGAAAAAAATAAAGATAACCTACAACATCAGCAGCAGCAGGTCAATTATCGAGCAAAACATTTATTTCTCGACGGAAAACATTTTTAGATACGATTCAATACGTTAGTGCTAAAGCTCTGGAGTTAAAGACAACTTAAACTCGACTGCGACAAAAGTTCAACAACTACATGTAGTTTATTTAGTGGGGGGATTTAGTCGATAAAACTTAACTATAACTTGAACGATTCTTGTTTGTTCAACATGAGAAAAGTTCTAAATTCAAAACTCGTGCAATTTTAAAACAAATGAAAGAAAGTTTAACTTTCAATCCCACTTAGCAAAAGTATACTAGATTATACAAATACAAATAAATATGCTATGCCGATCCCACAAAATAGCGGAAATAGTAAGAAAATACAAGCCAGAAGAAAAAGAACAAATAAACTAGTAGTTCGCCTCGAACTGTGAACTCGTGAACCCCATATCTCGGCCACCTCTGGACCGATTTGGCTCATGTTCGGATCTAAAAATTCTATTGGTCATATCTACACGCTTACCAAATAGCATGAAGCTCCGTTCAAATACAACGTGTAACGGAAAGAGGGTATCAACCCAAAAGGGAGTAAACATACTAATCAATGTGAACAACTTTTACTATGGGACCATTCCTGAATTAAAAAATGTCTTCACCTCTATACAAAATTAAATACCTATCGTGCCAAAATGCATGGAGGCGCAGATTGTTTTTTAATGATTTCAGGGATGGTCCCATAGTAAAAAAGTTATCGTCAAACTGTACATACATACGTTTACAAATACCGTATTGTTCAAGTAGACTCGGAAAACTTCGCTCGCTTCGCTTGTTTATTCAACGAGTATCATTTATCGACATACGTTACATTACAACACTAGTCAGCTACAAAGAGCAAAGATAACAGAAAATAGTGAGTGAGACATTTTAATGGAATTCCGCTTAGCTTCTTTGCAAACAGTACATTTTATGCTGTTTTCGACTGCTTTAAAGTAACATCTCTTACGGGGTTTTCAAAGGCGTGGTTGCAAAACTTAAAGGTGGGTCTAATTTTCTGAGCTAGCCAAAGGCATCTGACGTAGCTCAATGAATCTCATCTCGTGGTAACAGTTAGAAGAAAATGAACTAGAGTCACAGTCACAGGTATGGCACTTTATAGAAGCGGAGTATTAAGTATGATATATAGACATATAACTCTTTATTGTACACCAAAAGAAAAATGTAAAACAAACAAATAATAAAAAATAAAAATAAATTAAATTTTAAATTAAATAAGTACAATGGGTGGTCTTGTCGAGCGATCTTTTCCAGACAACCAGTGGGTGGAGAGAAATGTGAGAAAGGCAAAGACGGTGGTGCAACTGACTAAGAAAAGTTATATCTAAAGCAACTATAAACTAAACACAATTTATACACAATTACAAACCTTTATGAATACATAAAAACATAAACTAAACTTACATAAATAGCTATAGGAGGATATAATATCTTTGAAGGAGCAACTCAGACCGGCCATATGAACAACTTTTCCTATGGGACCAATGATTGAAACTCGAAAAAAATCGACATTTTCATACAAAAGTGTTTGGCCGGCCCGGCAATTTGCATAAAAATGACGATTTTTTTTTCAAGTTTCAAGCATTGGTCCCATAGGAAAAGTTGTTCATATTGACAGTCTGAGTTGGACATAGGAACAGAGGACGGCCAAAGAAAAGGTGGATGGAGTGCGTTAAGGACGATATGGATAAAAAGAATGTGACAACTGCCTGGACAAAGGATAGAGGAGAATGGAAAAAACTCACATGTTGTCCCGATCCCACGTAAAGTGGGATAAGGTGAGGAGGAAGAAGAAGATTAACGGTCTGAGTATATAATATTGTATATGCCTAGATTGAGATTCAGATTCAGATTTTTATTGCAAGTCACAGTTTTCAAAGTTTTTTTTTTTTTTACTATATATTGGTTTAGGCATTTGTCCTCAATCTCACCTGATGGTAAGTGTTACATAAATTACTATTTTATTTAACACCTTGAAAGAGATTATATAACTATTAATAATAATAACGAAACTTTACGACAAATGAACACACACGTTCATCCTACAACACAAAAACGCGAGAACAGGGTAGAGGACTCCGACCCAGCGGAGAATGGGGACGCATATAGCGCGGGACACTAGGATTTTCGATTCTGTCTGTAATTCTTCTAGTAATTTGCTAGTTGCAAGTTTCCTCACGATGTTGTGGTGGTAGTTAAAAATTATAGTAAATTAGTACAAACTCAAAAGTTTCATAAGTCGCGCCTAGTGACCCTAGTCGTCTTGATCCTCTGGCTCGACGTAGGGTTGTTGCATCCTTGTTCATTTTTATCGCATTTACCATGGGGAATGCTCTGAAGAATTGTTCAACTTAATAACTGCTCCAAAATTTCACCACCGCACCACCCGCATGAAATTAAAATTTCATCCACACCACTTGGATAGTTGGCAATCAACCACCCTACGTTTTAAAAGGAACTTTTTACCACGTACGACCGAACTGTGGAAACAACTTCCTGCAGCAGTGTTCCCGGACCGATACGACATTGAAACCTTCAAAAAACGAGTCTTTATCTTCCTGAATGGGCGGCAACGCTTCTGTTACCCCCTTATCCATGAGCAGCGGCGATTTATTTATTTTTTTTATTTATTTAACTTTATTACAAAAATTGTAACAGGCGGACTTAAGGCCCAGGGCCTTTTCTACCAGTCAACCTCCAGGTGATGCGGATAAAAGCTAATTTTGGGACGACATGGTACATTCTAATTTAACTATAATTTAATTACTATCTTCAAGTTTTACCAAAAATACATTTAACGATAATTTTATTCATATATATACTTATCTATATATTCATAAACATACATGGAAAAATACACAAATATTGCATAAATTCATAAACCCTACATAGACTACATAAATATTTATGACAATTGGTGAAGATAATGAGCGCGCACAGCCCTCTTAAACGCCTGACGACTAGGGGCTTTGAGGACGTCAAAGGGAAGGGCGTTCCAAAGCATCACGGCTTGCTTGGTGAATGATTGATCGAAAAACCCACTCCGGCAGCGAGGCACATCGAGAAGAAGATTGTTGGAAGAACGAAGAACTCTGAGATGGGTATCACCCTGAAAAGTGAACTTGTTTTTGAGATACATTGGAGTTTTTGGGTCGAAGAGTATGGAGAATAGAGTAGTGAGAATATGCAAATTGCGACGTTGACGGATAGGTAACCATTTGAGTTGAGACCGGTAAGCCGACACATGGTCGTACTTCCGACGAATTCATGGCGATCTCTTACCATCTGGTGACCCGCTTGTTCGTTTGCCGCCCTATGACATAAAAAAATAGTGAGGATCAAACCTTGTGCCTCACAAACGGACAGCCAGTGCCTTAAACTGTGGTGTCATTTTCCAAACGCGATTTTTTGTGTGGAAAAACCATTCGTTTAAGAGACTCCACGTTTCGAAAATGACACTTCTGGCCACTATCTTTTCTATATATAAATATAAGAATAAAATGCGACGTGCGAGCCACCTCACTCACGCATCTAGGGTTACAATTTATTTTTTTCTCATTACATATTACGGAATGTTTATTTTACGTGCTCGGGGGCTCAGGGTCTGCTTTCTTATATTATTTTTCATCAATTTACAGTTTCACCGTCCTTGGTTTTGATGGCTGTAAGTAATTATTACTTACAGCCATGGTTCACATTCAGATGACCATGCTTGCTTCTTCCTTATAGGAAAACATATTGACTATCTTAACTTTACTTATAACGAGTATCGTATTTATGCCTTTCATTTTCTGGCATAACTTACACAGTAACTTATTGAATAGGTCACTTTTTATTCCTCGTCTGATTGTAGGTTTGAAGAAGTAGTTTATTGTGAGCCTTGCACGTGCCGCCTCTCATCGGCTCAATTTGCTGCCTTCCTTTTGCATCTACTGTCTTGTGATCTTGTTTGTTTTTCGTGTGTGTTGTCAGATTTTTTCGGGGGTATCTGACATAGCTTGACCACTGCCATACAATGATGACAGCCGAGATCAACGGCTTAAACGTGCCTTCCGAAGCACGGAGGACCTTGAGATGTTTTTTATGCCACTTGTGGTCACCCATCAAAGTGTGGGAAACGCCCGGTGTCGCTATACTTGCATGCGCGTTAGTAACGCGCACTATCGCCTGGCCACCAATCTCCTCATATATTTTTTTTTTTCCGTATTTTAACGTATCAAAATTGTAAATAAATATGCTAATTATATTACGATCTAGCCTAAACTCAGACTAATAAGTAATTTAACATTGACCTAGTTTTATACAACACTTATTTAATAAGAATGTGTCCATCGGCACTTTTCTTACTGTCTCTATTAAGGGGAAGGCACTCTGTTCATGTGTCTTTTGTTTTCATTGTCACTATTTTTCACTATTACTCACATATGTCACTGCTACACTAGTTCGAACGGTTAAGCTGAATTGTCAAGGAGCTGGATCGCCTCAACGTTCACATGGTGAAGCAACCTAAACTCGTGTGGGTCGGCGTACTTTTTATAATTTTGTCAACGAACTGTATATTAAGGTCTCGTTGCAGGTCATCGTTTCTTACATACCAAGGAGCGTTAACAATATCCCGCAGCACTTTATTTTGAAATCGTTGCATGATATCTATGTTTCTTTGTTTAGTACAGCCCCACAGCTGTACTCCTCATACTCCTTCTAGTTATGTAGCTACATCGTTTTAAGCACACACAACTGACCGCAGCCCCCGAGACGAAGCAGGTGGGCTGTAATCATTGCGACTACGTTGTAACAACGTTGCCGTGACACAGCGTCTGTGTGGCCGGCAATGCGTCAACATTTTAGCGTAGTGTCGCCCGTGGGCCGCTACAGGATAAAATCAGACGGGCCAAGAAGAGCAAACTCGCGCAAACTGCTAAGAAACTTTAGGTCGTTAGCGTAGGCAATTGCTTATCTAGTTACCCTGAGTTCTTTGTACAGTTTTGGTAATGCTGCATGCAATTATGCTAAGTTTAAAATATGGAAACTTTACACATTTTGATGCAACGAGCCACAGTTTAAAAATAGCAGTTTTACATTAAAATTAATGGTAAATTGTACCGTGTAGTTTCCGGCAGAGTAGAATAGGACTCCAAGTCTTGTCGTCGATGTCGTAGAAGGCGATTTAGGAAATATAAGCTAAACAAAGCCTGTAGTCATCAATAAGACCTCTCCAACCCGTCTGGCCAGCGTGGAGAGTGTAGGCCAAAACTTCTAGCTGCTCCGACCAAGTCAGCTCTGGTAGAACAGATAAGATCATACTCTTGCAGTCAAGAATAAAAAGACCAGTCGCTCGACTCGGCTTCGCTTATTTGACCGTTTTGTATTATTTATCTTTTATTACGAAATTTATGTTTATTTACTTGTTCGCAAACATAACATGTTATAAGTGTCGACATTATATTATATTTTAAGTATTTATTAATGAAAAGACAAAAATAATAATATGACAAAGCCCTTCTGGCGAGTAAGCGACCAATACTGTGAAAATGAGTGTCTTTCGGCGTTTCTTCTCAGCAGTGGTCGTTACGAAGCGCTAGTATCGGTAGCTTTACTTTAAAAATAAATTAAATTTTAATATACTTTACACGTAACATAAATAATACTTAAACGTGTAAAAGTGCCTGTAAAGGTCTGATTACTGAGTAAACATTTGAATCTTTGAATCTTGACCTGATGAAGCTGACATCTTTATATCATTTAAATAGATACTGAACAAGTGAATAACTACCTCAAGAAATATACACAAGTACGGAAAAGTTTTGAAACTTGGGTCACGTCATCGGTCAACGTGTTTATGAAGAAAATTAATTTTGCTATCAATAAAAAAAAAGTTGTTCAGTATTGGTTATCAAACTATTGTGCTTTTAACACATAATTTCTGTATGTAAACGGGACTTGCCGCGAAACTTTGTTTGGTCCAACGTTTCGAATATAATTTACATCCTTCATGGTTGCAGACTGAAACGCTCTTGCTTCTTCCTCCTCACCTTATCCCACTTTACGTGGAATCGGGACAACATGTGAGTCTTGTCCATTTCCCTCTATCGTTTGTCAAGGCATTCGTCATATTCTTTTATATCCATATCGTTCTTAACACACTCCCTTTTCTTTGGCCTTCCCCTGTTCAGTAATGTTCAAATTTAACATCTTTTTTGTAACGTGGCTCCCCTCTATTCTCATTATCATATGTTCAACCCATCCTAGGCAATAAAATGGGTTGAACATGTAATGTGTAGAGAACGGAAAAGCTAAGAAGCAATAGCTTCATAGCCTTTCCGTTATTGGGGCCACCCACCTTTTAAATATTCGTTTTTAATTCTATCTTTTCTTGTCACAGTCTCAAACGTTAGACCATACAAAAAAGGTTCATGCTAAAGTAACGTTGTACTGTATCTCACAACAACAACAACAACAACTGTATCTCGGACTGAGTTTTCATCGGGTGCCGACCTCCCCTGGGCAATTTGGAGGTCTTTAAACAGACTCCGGACTGAAAATGTCAAGAAAATTGTCACTTATAATACCACAAGAGCTTCAAAATTATCGGGTATTTCCCGATAGGTTCGTTGCAAACAAATGAAGGAGTCAAGTTTTTCAGGTTAAAAAATCACGAGCGCGAAGCGCGAGTGATTTTTCCTGAAAAACTTGACGACTTTATTTGTTTGCAGGGAACCTTGAGGGAAATGCCAGATAATTTTGAAGCTCGTGGGGTATTCGGGGGATTATTTTTCCGTCCCAAATGTCGGCCAATAGAATTGCACCATGAGATGAAATGAACAGTTAACAAATTGCCTTCTCCGTATTAATGGGAACATTTCCTTTGACTTTTTTATCGATGGTGGACAGAGAACAAACTCCAAATCGACTCATTTTCATGCAAAATCTCCAATTTTCACAATTGAATTCAACCTGTCAGTTTGACGTGTGGTTAATTTGACTGGATTATGTTTTGTTTTTTATATATAGCAACTACCAGAGAAAATAATCAAAAAATTATCAGTATAATACCATGTAGGTTGTACCACGTGACGTCGAATGGTGCAATTCTATTGGTCGATATTTGGGTCGGAAAAATAATCAGTATAATACCATGTAGGTTGTACCACGTGACGTCGAATGGTGCAATTCTATTGGTCGATATTTGGGTCGGAAAAATAATCGCGTTTATTTTATTTATTATTATATTTTATTTAAACTTTATTGCATATGGCGTTTTCTGCCAGTCAACCATTGGACCAAGTGAAAAATAATTTGGGTGGTGCGACAGAATGTGTAAACTAAATAGAAAAGCATAAATTAAATATCTATAGATAGAATAAACATATAATAAATATCAAATAATACATAAATACCTAAAATAATATATATGCATACATAATTAATGGCGTTTCTCCAAAAAAGACAAACACGAGTGCGGTGTTGTCCAATCAATTCCACTTATTGTCTTGCCCAAAATATCCCACACTTTGTAAGACTTTGACAAGGGAGTCGCCGTGTTCAAATATTGGTCAGGTTCGGTGAGCTAGTCCCAGTAGTCCTACCAAGTTTGTTCTAAAAGTACGACTACTGTTGTAGTTGGCTAGCCTTTCGACTCAAGAAGAAGAATGGACTAAGTACTGAATATCTACAGGTATTCATATACCGCCATCATTGGCGACAACAATACTTGAAGGGAAAGTGAAATCCTACACATTCTACGAACATAAATGACACAGCTGAACGACATATCAACACGTCCGAAAAGGCATAAAAATACATCCCTGGATCAATCGAACGTTACAAAAAGACGGAAGGTCTCATAAAAGGCTCGGAAGGGACTTGCGGACAAACAAAATACATAGATGACCCTTGGGACGGCCCCCATATTCTGTAGGGCGATAGCGGATTCTTTTGGCAATTATATGAAACTAGTTGTGCCCGTGTTTTTTTTTTTATGAAGTGACATACATAGGTTGCCTCGGACGGCATTTCCTACTTCACCCGGACAAGGTTTGAGGAGCGGGCCAGAGGCCCGGCATCCTATATTTGTATACTACTAGCAGCAGCTTGTGCCCGTGGGCTTCGCTGCCGCTTTTATATGGTCAGCGCGTGGTGCGGTGCGGTGAGATGCGGTACGGAGCAAGAGGGCCGTCGTTACACTGTGTAGGAATTTCGGGATAAAAACTATCCTATGTCCTTCACTGCGTCTCAAACTATGTCCATACCACAAAACTAATTAAATAGGTTCAATAGTTGAAGCATGAAGAGGTAACAAACAAATAAACGAACGAACTAATTTACAACCTTACTTTCGTATTTATAATATTAGTTAGGATAGGATTGAGATTGGGATTAGGATAGGACAGGATTAGGTTTAGGATAGTTAGAATTTGCATTGAGATTGGGATTAGGATAGGATAGGATTAGGTTTAGGATATTTATTATTAGTTAATAGATTCAGGTGTTACTTTGCGGAAGTCAAAGTAACGATCGAACGATCAACAACTTGTTTGGTGCCTGAGGATGCCTCGTGGAGAGGAGAAACACGTGTAGCGTATGCGATGTCCGATGTTGCTGCAGCCGCAGCGGATGCAGCAGTATCGGAGGGAGCATGCATCAGCTGTTGGTGGCGAGTGCACACGGGCTGTTGGTGGCAGGTGTGCCGGGACTAACAGTAGTCGGTGGGCGCCGGCCGGTAATAGTTTGCATAAACTAACAGGTGGCGGAATTGCACAAAGTAATTCAAATCATATAGTTAGTTAATACAATGAACTTAAACGCGTACTGCTAAGCGAAGCGTTGGACACCCACCCACAAGATGGTCAGACTGGATGCAGGCCGATCTTGATCGGTCAGTTTGAAAATCCTTAGGAGAGAGAGCCCAGCAGTGGACGTTATGCGGCTGAAATAATGATGATGATGATGAATGAACATAAAAGCTTAAAGTGCTCCATAAGACCAATTAAAAAAATTCAAACTAAATGGAGTTGCGTCGTTTCATTACAGAGTTCCTATGGCCACCTTACAGCTCCATCATCAGATCAGCGCCATGTCATCATAATATTTCATTGTCACGCAATATACATATGCGTGCAAAATTTCAGCTCAACTGGAAACCTTGAAGTGGGTTAAGGGGCTACCTGAATTTTTAGGGGTCCAGTGCTGCCCCCATTTGAATTAAATCATTTAAAAGAAAATGGAGATATAATTTAAAATTTTATCTAGAGCCTGGTCAAGACAAAATTTTAAATGATGTCTCCGTTTCCTATCAAATGATTTATTTATCTCAGGTAGCCCCTTAACCCACTTCAAGGTTTCCAGTTGAGCTGAAATTTTGCACGCATATGTATATTGCGTGACAATGAAATATTATGATGACATGGCGCTGATCTGATGATGGAGCTGTAAGGTGGCCATAGGAACTCTGTAATGAAACGTCGCAACCCCATTGAGTTTAGATTTTTTTGATTGTTCATTCAAATGGTCTTACAACCAAGGATGCCCATGCAACATGGAGTAGAATTAGCCTGAAAGCGGACCTCGGAGCGGAGCTGAATGCTTGAGGATGACTGATGTGAGAGATCAACAAAGATTGATAGCTACAATCAAAAAGCAGAAGAAATGCTTCACTAAGTATAGTTTCTTGTTATTCAAAGTACTCCTCGCAAATTCACCCACTTTTCACTAAGTGCAGTACACTTGAAACAAAAATGGAGATTAAAAAGAGCCGTTTGAATATTTATGGTTTCTGAAAGCCTAATTTGCAAGATATTAATCCCGGTGAGATTAAAAGAAGCCATTACTGAGGAATTACGTCTCGCACTGGCCATTGAAGAATCAAAGGCCTCTGTACATTGTGAGAAGACATGTAATGTCTTATAAGAAATTTTCCTTAGAACCCATTGCCAAAAATATACGAGTAATCCTTAAAAAATCTTTCACTGGCCATTGAAGGTTCAATCTATAGGCCTTTGTAGATCGAGGAAAAATGTCTTGTGTGACGATTTCTTGAGAAGCCATAGGTTACATTGATAAAATATAATAAATAGCATTTTGCTTTTACCATTACATATTTTAAGCCTTATTACATTATTATATACAATGTGAATACATCTGATGTCTTGAAAGATACATTTAAAATATAACGGTGTCTTATTGACTTTAAAAAATGATATCATATAATAGCATAATGTTACAATGCCTCACTTAATTTTTGGCCTATTTACTGCCCATGAAAAAAAATACTATTGAATTAAATTAAACAAATTGCTCTCAGACCTATTTCATAATTTGCACACTGTGAAAAAATCTTGAAATATACTGAACAATCTAAGAAAAAAGTGCCCATTAAAAGAAACAGTTTTACTTTGTGTAAAAACCTGCCCGGGAACATCTCAAACTAATGCTTTAAATTAATTCAATAAATTGTTTTTCAGACAAACAGGTATTATCAAGACAGTGTCTTATAATATACAAACGATCAAAGTTTATCTGCCTAATGGTCCAACACCGCAGTTGAATATGTATTGTTTCTCGTAATTACGTAGTGAAATGAGTTGAGCGGTGTAAATCGTTACAACTTCGAATATTATTTTATTTTTGGACGAGCGAGTGAAACGGGTGAAGTTCTCCGAGTCTACTTGAACAATCTGGCGTGTGTATGTATGAAATGTATGTATGTATGTATGTTTGTCCGATGAAAACGCGAGTTTTAATCGGAGCGTTGTGAAATTTGGTAGTCAATTAAAATTAACCAATAATTTATTTATTTGAAGTCAAAGGGTCAAAGGAAGGAGATACAGGGTTCGAGATTTCACAGTTCGGGACGAAGTACTATAATAGTATTATAGAGTATTATAAGGCTTATTATAAACATAGTCATTATGAAAGTATAGTGTTTTACACATAGACCTTGATTGTTTTAAATTCGATGCTTATAACAATACAAATTATCGTTTAAAAGAACAAACTATTAGCATTTATGTTTATTTATTTATTTTAATAAATTCTCCTTACGGCTTTATTTATAGCAAAAATACAATTTTAGCTCTTAAACGAGCTGAACCCAAAATATAATCTAAGTCTAAGTTATTAATTTAAAATTTTGAAATATTTTGACCATCATATATTTCAAAGTTTCTTACTTTAATGAGAGCTATGGATTTTTGGCTTTTAGCCTTAGATATCAAAAACCCTTTCCAAAACCACAAAGGTCTTTTTGGATGCCATTTCATATAGGCACAGTACACAATGCTTACAACGAATTTCAATAATCATCATATCAGTCACAGGACGTCCACTGCTGGACATAGGCCTCCTTCAAGAATTTTCAAAACACCCGATTGGAAGCAGCTTACACCCAGCTTTTTCCTGCAATGTTGCTTAGATAGTTTATTCAATAATTTCAATGATAACAGAAAGTATTAGGAATTTAAAATCATTCACAATTACAATGTCTTCCATTTACACGATTTAAACATTAAAGCCAAGTTATAACGGTTCATTAAACAGTTCAAAGGGAAAATTGTTAAGCTACGTCCTGAGAGTAGAGACAGAGCTCAGAGCGAAGCTAAAGCATAGGCGGAAGCGATTTTAAACATTAAAGCAAACTTATAACGTTACACTAAACAGTTGCAAGGGAAAATGGTTAAGCTACGTCCTGAGAGTAGAGACAGAGCTCAGAGTGGAGCTAAAGCATAGGCGGAAGCGATTCTAAACATTAAAGCGAAGTTATGACGGTTCACTAAATAGTTGTAAGGGAAAATTGTTAAGCAACGTCCTGAGAGTAGACACAGAGCTGAGAGCAGAGCTAGAATATGCCTATATTCTAGCTTTGCTCTCAGAGATTCAGAGCTTAGAGCGGAGAAAAATATTAATAAATTCAACAATTCTACAAAAAAAAACTACCAATCCCTTCCATCAATGTAAAGCCAACTCCTTTACATTTCTGTATGTTCAAACATAGGGATTTGATTTTAAAGTTATTTTATAAAACTGTATCTAGGTCTTCCTTTATATAACCTGTCATAAATGTATTTTTATATATAATGTATAATAAAGTAATATTTTATTCCAAATATTTATTAACTTTCATTTTCCGCTAATACTCTTGCCTTGCGCCACCATCACGGAGCGTTACCTTATCGACATTCCTAAGTCCACTTGCTTTAAATGAAAAAGTCTTTGAAATTTCAATTAAACGCATTTTGCTCTGCGAGGCCGTTGGCATGCTCTAATTGCACCCTAGTTTTGTATGCTTTAATGTTTTATGATATTTTAAGATTTAAATATTTTTATAAGTGTGTTTTAGCAGCAAAATAAGTTAATGTTACTAAATATTTGACACTTAAAGTGTTTAAAAGATAGTAAAGTTACTCCGGGGTGCATTTTTTATACTTTGACATTATTACCTTTGTTTATTGGAGATAGTTTGGTTAGAATCACTGACAGACATGCGCTAAGTGACGCGGGCGCACGCGGCGGGTTTCAGTCTATCTCTGTCACACCCTCAGATACCGGTTTTTTTCTAAACGTTACAGTAATATTGTACCCATTAGGTTTATATGACACGTACTTAAAAGAATGACTCATTCCGTCAAACAATATTCCTAAGAGACTTTTTCTGTAATCTCAAAAAGCCAAAGACCTAGAATTATGTGTAAAAACAATTGATCTATTCCATACAAAGGTGGACTATTCGTATATGGAAACACATACATTTTAATCTATACTTACGTACTAAACCTTCCTTCTCCAAAGATGACTGTTCGTAACAAAGTAGATATAATATCTGGGTCCAAGTTGGTAACGAAAGGATAACCGATAAAGTGAGCACCATCCATCATGGATTCGGCGAGTCATCAATCACAGAGCGTGTGCTGCACGCTCCCACAATATATGCATATGGTTTAGTATAGTTAATTCATAAGTAGACCCTTTACCTTGTCGCACTGACGTCATATAATTGTATGGATGGGACATTTAAATTATCGACTTAGTATACTCATCACCATCCTATACATCCTTTAGTTACACGGATGATTTAGAATTGTATACAGTTTTTTGTAATTATTTTGGGAAAATTACTCAATACTCAATCCTTTATTGCTTCCTTAATGTTGTACATACATGTGGTGTTTAATATAAAATAAGAACCAATTAAGGACCCTGACGGGCGCTGCAATAGGAGAGGGGCTATTTTATCTTAAAATTGTTATATATTAAATCATGCAAATAAATTATTCTATTATATTTTGGATGCTAATAGATATGATTAATTTTAATTATATTGTCAGGTGTATTTTAATAGTCAAGTTCAAGATAGGTGTTTATATTTTATTTGATTATTGATTTATTCATTGATTATGTATATATTTTATTTGGTAAAATGTTTATCATCTATATATTCTGTAAGAGTATAATAACATTTATTAATCAGTGCTTCCTTAATGAGCTGCAGTTTTTTTTTTGTCATTTTCTATATTTTTAATGTCTTCAGGGAATTTATTGTAAATTTTTACGGACATGGCAAGTGGACTGGATGCGTGGAGTTGGAGACGTGAGAATGGTATCTGTAGCCTGTTTTAATGACTGATTGGATATTTCGGGAAAGAAATTTGGATAGTTAAGGACGAATTTGCATATTTGGAAGATATAAATGCTGGGTAAAGTTAGAATTTTATATTTTTTGAAGTAGGGTTGACAGCAATTATGATAAACCATAACTAACGGACGCTCGTATTTTTATAATATCCTTTTTATTTATTTCATAATTTTTAACACATTTTTATCAGTTAGTAGTGATACAGAATAATTACTAGCACTCACGTACAGAAGTCTTACTGAGAAAATAAATTGAAAAAAAAATCTACTTAGTTTAGGTTAAATTACTAAAGTACTTTAGTGACCCTGTGAGCTGTAGACACAGATCTGTATTGATCAGAGGCCATAGACTTCGTGAATGTGTCTGTGCATATCGCATCGCCAGAGCCTATGCTACACGCTCTCACAATATATACAAATGGTGTCGTATAGTTAATTTATAAAGTAACCTCGGACAAAGAGAATATAATTACTAGCGGCCCTGTGAGTTGTAGACACAGATCTGTTTTGGTCTAAGGCTATAGACTTTGCGAATGTGTCTTTGCATCATCGCAGAGCCTATGCTGCACGCTCTTACAATATATACAAATGGTGTTGTATAGTTAATTCATAAGGTTAACCTCGGGCAAAGAAAATATAATACTAGTGGTCCTGTGAGTTGTAGATACAGATCTGTTTTGGTCTAAGGCTATAGACTTCGCGAATGTGTCTTTGCATCATCGCAGAGCCTTTTTTTTTTTTTTCGGAGGAAAGATCCCTGTTACGGATACCCGTCAGCCTGCGGGGGAGGCTGTCGGGTTATGTGGGACTCCACGCCAGAGCGACGTGCCTACCGACTAAAAAACCTCCGGAGTTCCATCTCAACCGCTTTTGCCGGGGACACGGGGATACAACACAATATAAAGGTATATTGTGTTGTATAGTTAATTCATAAGGTTAACCTTAGACAAAGAGTTAATTACTGGTGGCTCTGTGACTGTACACTCGCGAGTCTGCATCACACCCCCGACCATTTGAAGTTTATCGGACAAAAAAATTGCGTCTATATAAGGTAACAAAAAGGTCTTATGAACTCTTATGACATTTTTGAACATTTTGCGAAATGTTTAAAATATGATTTTCTAAAAGTTTTCATTCCCATAATATTATTAAATCCGACTACATTTCGTGAGTAAAACCGTTTTTATGTATTTAAATATTTAATTTTCATTCCCCATATTTCCACCATTTTTAAAAATTTCTATTGCCATATAAATTCCAAATTATCGAACTGCTCACAAAATTTTCAGAGAATCGGTTGAGCGATGTGACCGGACATCCAGATATGCGGTAGAATTTTAGCCGAAGCTCTGACATGTACTTTATACAAATTGACATTAATTCCAAATTTGACATTTTTAATTAATAATTATAACATAGCAATGTATTCTCAGTCCAAACATCTAATTTTAATATCAGTATAATTGTAAGGTTGACGTTTTTGGAGAAAATGCTGCAGTACAGTTTGTTACCGCTTCTTCTGTACTTGAGCTTGGGAGGCGGCAGTAAACTTAGTTATAAGTAAATGATCTGACGTCAACAACTAACTATTAAGAAATCGACAGACAGATAAGAAAACTAAAAGAAATGACAATTATCAAGTGATATAAATATCCAAAGATAAATAAATGATTTTTGACTTTTGACTTTGACATCAATATTAGTCACTTATACGTATGACACTTGATTTACAGATATCAAAAGCTATAAAAAAATATAAATTTCTATGCATTATAGCTATACGTGTCTCGGAAAATGATAATACTCACATCAATTAGTGAAATAGTTGTCACTTTTCTATGCCGTATAAACAAAATATCGCACACAATAATGTTTGCGCGCTATCCACACGAGTATCTGTCAATTGCATAAAATATCGGAAATAAAATACAATTTCCGCACAAACGGCCGCGCGGAAAATGGACTCCGCGTGACGTCATGGTATTGTGAACTAAATTTTATTTAGGTTTCGAGTTTCCGAAGTTTTCAGCGACATTTTTTCAAACCAATAGTGATTCTGATTGATATATCAACTAGATTTTGAAATAAAAAACCGGGCTCAGGCCGGCACACGTAGTATTCCGTCCCATCCCGAAATAAATACCGATTAAATAACTTCATGAGAATAAATCACGTCGTCATCACATCAATCCGTTGCAGCCTCTAACTATAAAGACGGGCAAATAAACAATATTACATTTGTATTATAAATATATATAATAAATATTTAAGGAAAAATTACACTGATTGAGCTAGCCCCAAAGTAAGTTCGAGACTTGTATTATGGGATACCAACTCAACGATACTATATTTTATATCTAATACATATTTCGGTAAACGTCCAAGACCCAGGACTATTTGAAAAAGGCCATTTTCCAACTTGCCCTGACCGGGGATCGAACCCTCTGGGCGGTGGACTAGCATGGTGACCACTACGCCACGGATGTCGTCATTTGCAAATCATTATGTTTTCTGGTTAAATAGTCATAGGAACCCCTATATTTTTTTTATGTCTGTATGTCTGTTGGTCAGTCTGCGGCTTATTATTAGTGCAAATTAATTAGCAAAAGGCATACGGCCTACCTGATGGCAAATGGTTACCGTAGCCAAAGATAGTATAATTACTAACGTAACAGACACCCAACGCCAAAGAAACTATTGGAGGGCCCGCAAGTAGGCAAAACTACAGTTGTGGGTAGACACACAGAGATGGCAGCACATACGACTAGCAAAAAAAAGTGACAAAGAAAGCTGAATATGCTTCAAAAATATGTATTGCACTTCATATAAGTCATTTTTAATTAATTAGAGTACTGATTTATTTGAATAATCGTAATAAAAGATTTTAATGTTTTAATAAATACCTATAGCGCCATCTAGTGACAAGAAAGAGAAATAATTGTGTTTACAAGGCGATGGGTAGGTATGCCGTAGCGTACACCAGATGTACGACATCAACATCGTCGCAATAGCCTGAAACGCCCTTTTAATAACCTCGTATCTCAATTATCTTGTCAAAACCGTGGCATGAGCTCATTCCTTTTAATTTAATTAAATACACATAAAAAAATCCGTCCTACTTAATAAGGTACGGCAGTATATTCTCAACGCTTAACCCTCACAAAGGAGTGAGCAATAATGAAAATAATTTCGGAACATAATCATCCATACGAAAGGGAAGTATTTAGGGCAATAATTGAACGAAGTAATGAAGTCTCATTCATTAAACGTAAGAGAAGGATATATAGAGTTTCCATACGTGTTAGAAAGAGATAGCATGTGCAGGGTTAACCCAAAGTTTAGTCATTATGCGGAATTTTACTGAAAGTCTTTTATGTTCGTATGTTACGTGCTTGGGTGGAGTCGGGTTAATGGTGGAGAAAAATATCTTCGTTTGCTAACTACGTAAATGCAGAAGTTTTGTAATTGACTACTAGAGGCGCTGAGGTCGTAAAACACAGAGGCTACAGAGAAGAGATTCATATATTTTGGCAAGTCTTCTTAACAACGCATACTAGTCTACTGCTAGACTGATGACCTCTCCCAATGAAGGGAGGATTTGCCCACCACTATACCGGGTCGGGTTGGTGATAGCAGACTTCTGGACCAGAAAGTAGTTTCCAAAAAAGTAGATTTTTTTTTCAGAATGTTGTATCCCAAAATTTTGAATTCGCAAGGAGTTCAATATTGCCAAATGTTGAATTCTAAAGTTACCCGTTCTTTCTCACCTTAACTTCTCTTAGTTGCACCTTTCGTCATTCGTGGTAGAGGATATAGTCAAACAAATGGTACTTACGCTGCCGTTTACCACATGGCCATAGCAAATGAGTCTAGAAACAAAGTCATTAAATTTATTTTTTAAATAAAAACCGTCTTCACCCCCAGACTACTCAACTGATTTTGATATAATTACTATGGGACCACCTGAAAAGTATACCCTTTCAAGAAAAAACAAATAGGTCTCGTTCTTTAATAATCGGTGAAAATGCATAAAAAAATAAATTAAAAAAAGATGGCAAAGAATTGATAACCTCCTCATTTTTGAACGTCGGTTAATAATACTGTAGTTGTACATCTTGAAGACGGAATAGTTTTCCAAGTATGTGATTACTTATGCAATCATAAAATAATATCGATCTCTATATTTAGTTTTAACTCTGAGGGTCTCAAATTAATTATTAAATCAGTGTAGTGGACTGAACTTGATATAAAAAAGTACGTCAGTGTAACCGCTACCGTCGCTCATAAATAAGAAGAAGCATAAGATAACTATTTTTACGCGGACGGAGTCACGCCAAATTGGGTTGCGCCGACTGTTGAATTATATGGCAGAATCTTTAGCGAAAATTCATTTAGAATCAAACAGTGCAGTGCTAAAAGATTCATGCTGTATGCAAAAATCGTTACGGCATTATGTTTTTTATTCGGAAATAAATTAAACTGACATGCCTACATTTCAGATTTGCATGGAATGCAGGAAGGAACGTAAAAATATAATAAAACAATATATATGCACTTGTATATATGTTCAGGAGGTATTTAACTTAGCATTGAAACGCCTCGTATATTTTACAAAATGACAGGCGCATGTTTAAAATCGGCGCCATAAAACAGAATAATAAAATTTACATTTTCCAGTGACCTAATTTAGCAAGGAAACGACGGTAAATCGGGAAAAATTATGGTACATTAAGATCATTACATTGACTTGAAATAATTACCCAGCTTTAGCGTAGTCGCGTAAAAAATGACATCGCTTCTCTTGGACGCAAAGATTTGCGTGTGCACGGACTGTATTATAAAATACATATTTTATTGATATATTTAATTTTTCTACATTTAATTAGATTTAATATTTTTATCCATTTTTTTTCAAATGTCTTTTAACCACCATGCTAGAGAGATGCCTGTTTGAAAATTCATAAGTTTAATTTTTTATTGACGGACGAACGGTCAATTATTGGTAATAGTTTTGTTGGTACCATTTGAGTACGGAACCATAAACATCATTGTGACTAGTCTGTGACACAAGTAATGCCAATACTAATGTCTTTTCTGTGCATGAGCCTCAATGGCAAACACATCACATTCATATTAAACAGTACCGTGTAAAACAAGGCTTAAAATACAGGTTTCACGCGAAATAAACGGCTCAATTGAACAATTGCACGGATTTTTCGTCGAAACAGTAAAATTTGGATTTCATTGGCGCGAATAATTTTTATTATGTAAATAAATCACTGGCTTCTGGTATTGGCGCCATTTTCGCTTCGGTCGTAAAGTGTTTTATTAGGTTATAGTTGTCAATGGACATTGAGTTATGGTCGATGCGAGAAACTTATAGAAATTGGAAACTGCTGGCTTTATATTTTTGTGAGAAGTCGCCTATTTCAGATGTTTATACTAAAGAATTTTGAAGATAAGTTGTTAAAAAAAGATAACTTTCTATTTGATTATCAAAAGTCGTTCACCCAATTAACATTTAAACCGCTAAACCGATTGCCATCAAACATAGCTTAGAACAGTCTCTATCAAGTCAGCTTTCAAAAAAAAAACCGCTTACCGCATCGAAATCGGCCCATTCGATGCTACAGACATACAGACACGTCAAACTTATTATAAGAACCCTCTTTTTCATCGGGGATTTAAAAGTATGGATGACCATATCACTCGGGCGAGTGAGGTATTGCATATGAATATTTGGAAGCTCGCTGCTGAGTCACGGCGCCCACTCCGAATCTCGATCTGGAATTACAGATCCGGACCTTTTCCGGACAGTCATCGTTCAAAACTAGGCACACTGAGAGCAACAAAATAAGTACATACTATGATACTAACACGTCTTAATCGCTAACAGAATAGGTACAAGTTTATTTGCAGGCAAATAAAAAAACCTCCGAATTTCAATGGTTTCATATGTAAACGCCATCTAGTGATGAGTAAAGGAACTACATAATCTAATTATGTTAGGTGGAATAAATTTCCAAAGCGCCATCTATCATTTGCCAGGTAAATTAAAAACACCGACTTTTAAGTGTTAAGAACACCCAATAACAGCTAAGAACACATTTTACACGGCTGAACCGATTTTCATGAAACATAGCTTAGAACCACCTCAATTTTACACGTAAAAAGAACCGCACTGGAATCGGTCCATCCGTTGGAGTGGTACGATGCCACAGACAGACAGACAGACAAACATTAGCGTCAAACTTATAACACCATATTATTTTGTCGGGGGTTAAAAATAAAGCTTAAAAAGACCAAAATGCAACTGATATCGCCCATCAGGAAAGTACGTAGAAAAGGAAATCAAAACAGCGCTGAGTTACTAGCATGATTCTAACCTTCAAATTCATAAAAAAAATAACAAGCGTTTGCTAAACCTATTTTAGATAAAATATGTTTTGCCCTTTCCCTCATTTTAATATTTGTCATAATGAGAACGAGACAAAACATATTTGAACTAAAAGAGGTTTAGCTAACGTTTGTAATTTTTTTATGAAAAAGAGGGTTCAAGTTTTCCCATTCCCAACGATTACCTCTTGTCATGCCTACCCATCGCCTCATCAATAATTAGTTCTCTTCCTTTTCACTAGATGGCGCTATAGCTATTTATTAAAACATTATAATTTTTTATTACTATTATTTAAATAAAGTAGTACTCTAATTAATTAAATATGACTTATATGAAATGCAATAAATATTTTAAAAGCGTATTCAACACTTTCTTTGACACTTTTTTGCTACTCGTGTGTGTTGTCATCTCAGTATTGCCTGCCAGCAATTCCAGTTTTGCCTACTTTCGGGCCCTCTAATAGTTTATATGGCGATGGGTATCTGTTTCTTTAATATTTATATTATCTTTGCTCTTGTTCTTGAAGAGAAAGAGTTGGTACATTCTGAGTTTTGCACGCCTCATAAGCGGAGCGTTGAGGTAGTGCTCTACTCTCAATTTGTCCGGGTTAAGTATTTTTCTGGACTTAAACTGTCTCTATTATATTCAAATTGCACTAATACAATTACATGATGTTACGTAGAGCCTCAAATTTCAATTTTACTAATGAATTTAATTTTTTCGTTTATTCATTAAATTTTAACGTGGCATCCGCGGAAGACCAGCGTTTTGGTTGACACTACAACATTTGCTGAGCGGACACCATTTTTGTGCATTAAGTATAATGTTTTGTTTGGTTTAGTACATAATTTGTATATTTTTTGTACCAAATAAAGATTTTTTCTTTCTTTCTTTCTTTACGATAAGTACAGAGATATGAAGAGCAACCCTTTTTTAAACACATATAATAATTTTAGAAAATGTTTGCCAAGCTTACATAATATATCATATAAACGCCTCAAATAGAATTGAATTGGCCACACTCTCCAAAGAGCACATACCTATAAAGGCCATAGAGTGGAATCCCCAAGGAAAGCGTAAAGTCAGCCGCCCTAAACAGACCTGGCGGCGTACCGTGCTTGAGGAAATTAAAAAAATCGGCAAGACCTGGAGTGAAGTTAAGCGCATAGCTCAAGAGAAATCGAGATGGAGAGTCTTTGTGGACGCCCTCTGCCAAGTAAGTTACATAAGATATAAAAACATGTGTCATGTGTCACGATACTCACGATTACTCTCGATATACTTAATGTATTTGTACCATACCTATTTATAAAGGTTCATCACGTCACGGTATTATTTCCTATTAAAAATTACTAAAACGTGCACTTTTGCAGTTTCCAAACCTATTTTCTTATCTTCTAGACCAGCATGGAAGAAAAGATATGTACAATGCAACACAAATGAGTTGAACAAAAATACCGGACTTTTTTGTACAAATTCCCGACATGTAAATTGAACCAAAATGGCGCTCGTCGGCGCATTATTTATACCTGCGCCGAAAACTGCCATTTTGGTTCAACCAACGTGGAAGGAATTTGTGCAAAAATACTTTGAAGTCCGCCATTTTTGTTCAACTTATTTGTGTCGCATTGTAAAGTCAGAATCAAACTAAAGCCTGGTAAAACACCATCCTAAACCGGGGATCAAACGGCCGCCCTTGTATTGTAATCAGCTGAGACTTGGTTAATCTATGAAACTAGGCCATTGTGCGACTAGTATTTACCTATGTATTAGTTCGTTATATGGGTTGTAGCTAAAACTTTTGTTTTTAGTACTCCATTTCTTATCCTAAAATTTTCTGTCCGAAGGTCATAATCCATAACAAGTTTGCTATTGGCTTTAGCATTCATAATGTTCAAATATCTGAAATTTTGATTTTCCTAATTATCTTAAATTATAACACTTTTGTGCCTATAGCAAACGAATTTATAGCTTTTTTTCCATAATTATCATATGTCCGAAATTAGGATACGTAATAATTACGGGGAAAAGAATAGGCATTTTGAACATTATGGATCATAATATTTATAGCAAAAAAGTTATAGCACATTGTATTTCGGGATTACAACTTTTGGGCGTGTGATATTATATGATGTTATGTTAGGGCTAGGCATCATTCGGACATATGATTATTATGGAAAAAATATTATGAAATCCTAAATTATGGATAAATTTTATGAGACAAAATAGAGAACCTTTTATATTTTATTGAGTTGGTATGTAAGCATCAGTATGGCAAAATACAAACGAAACTATACTTCCGTGCACATGTCAATGTGTGTGTGTTCCCCCCAATACACTCGACAAGGCGAGAACGGAGGACAGGTGCGGGGACGGGTAACGGGGACGCATATTACGAGGGTCCCTAAGAGTTTCCGTTCTTTATTTGATACTTTTATAATTCTGAGATGTAAGTAAGTAAAATATGTTAGGGGCAGTTCAGTTTTCTATCTTTTCTCCAAAGTACCTAAAAAAAAATCGAAAATATTATGTTAAACTGGATCGCTGGTAATCACTCCGTTCTCTTAGAAAATTTCAATACTTACGTAAATTACAAAACTGTTTTTCAATCAGCTTAGACTTTAAAACTTTTATGAGAGCTATATTTTAAGCCAAAAACATACTGCAGTGATTTATCGACCAATAGAGTCGCTTGGTAACCTGACGGATATTTTAAAGTTTTTTGCAGTCTTTCAAACATGTCTAAGAAGGTGAAAATAAATTCAGCTGACAAGATGAAACGTTAGATCCTTTTCGTCTTGAACCTCCTCATACTTTTCTTGTCTATTGTTAGGTCCTCAAATATATTGAAATTCGGTCTAATACTCAAGATTTCGTGTGGTACATAGATTTCAGAACATTGTGAAAACTTTTCGTGTCTAGTTTATTTTTTATTTATTTACTTTGAGCCATGTGTCCCACTGCTGGGCTAAGGCCTCCATCCACTTCTTCCATTCAATCCGGCTCCGAGTTATTTCCTTACATTTGCTTTTAAATTTACTTAATTCGTCGCGCCATTGCGTTCTTGTTTTTCGGGACTTCAAGTATTATAAGGAATCCAGACCTTTGACCTTGCTACGGAAATTTATAAAATGTCCATTCAAACTAAGATATATTTTTTTTATTGTAAAATCGATCTAACGTGGACAGTATAATAAAAGAAACATAAAATATAAACTCTCTTAACGTCGTATAAAAAACTTTCTGGAACTTACTTAAATGTTCAATTTTTACCTCCTTTATCTTCGTTGAAATTTACCTCGGCCATAAAATATGTGCTTTAACCTTACCAACTTTTTTAAGTTCGATAATAATGTAATAAAAATACAATAGCTTCTATTACGTGGCAATAACATCTGCGTTATTATTGACCGTAAATATATCCCCGCTGTCTGAGCAAGGCTTTAACCTCTCGAACATTTCAAAGACTTAATTCCTCCGCATTATACGCGCTCAAAGATTTAATTCAAAAACGAAGGCGGGGTCAAAAATTCGGAATTAAATTCTTTCAACAATGGGAACTTTTTTAATAAAAGCCACAACGACAGGTGGTGACTGTTTGATTTATACACTTTTCAAATTCACTATGGAAAATGTTTAATGCGCGGTATAATTAATTCGCAATTTCAATTTGATATTAGTTAGAGGTGTCGGTCGGCGTCAATTTTGAAATTTTCCCTCATTGTTGGGAAAACTTTAAAGGTTAAAAAGATTTTTCAGAAAAGAATGCGAAAAGCTCGGTTGCTTGGTTGGAGTACGCATTGCTAGTGCTTTCTCATGTTATGCAACTCCGGGCGTGGTCTGCATTTGGATGGGTGATCACAATGGGCACAAAAATTTTTCGAGATGGCTGTCATCATTGTACGACAGTCGTCAATTTATATCAGGTGCCTTAACCCCTTAATATCAGACACAATAGTTAGACAATGTATTCTCGCGTAGATCTACGCAACGGCATACGAAAGGTTAAGGCAGGAAAAATGTGTAACCAGTGTTGGCTACACACACGAAAAATAAAAAAAGCAATATCAATTTGAACATATCTCTGGTGCATATTTTGTTCATATTCTGTTTTGACTGCGCAAAAAGATTTATGGAAAGAGTTCAAAGTTTTCTAATAACTACCCAAAGTGTATAAGAAACTGTGCGTATCTTTTTCGAATTTATCTATAATTATCGCACCCATATTGTACGATCGCTCAGGGAAGAATAAAAAAGTTTACAAATATTTTCAAAAGATAGTTTCAACGAGAGAATTTACAAAGTGAGAGCTGTACATATTAAATGAACAGGGAATTTAATTCAAGGTACAAACAGGCTTACTGGACTTATCTAACCTTAGTATACGGACTCACGGGACGGCCGGCCACTCGCATATAAGTTGAAGATTTTATTGATCGTCTCACGTTCGAAGCAGGTGTGAGTCCAGTAAACTTTTGTTCATTTGGTACACATTTATTTTTTGACATATTTGCGATACATAGCTAACTATTATACAACTGCGATGAACGTGAATGCAACTTCTCGTGACTGCTCCGGGTCACCACTGCTCTAACGCCACTGTTGTCTTGGTTTGAAGATTGAACTTTTATAAATATAATATTAGGACAAATAAATATATAAGGACAAATCAAACTAATTGAGCTAGCCCCAAAGTAATTAAAAATTGTATTATAGGATACTAACTCAAAAATACTATATTTTAAAGTAATACATAGATAAACGCCCAAGACAAAGTTCAATTTGAAAAAGGCCATTTTCCAACTTGCCCTGGCTGGGGATCGAACGCAGAACCTCCGGATTGGCGTGTTGACCATTAAGCCACGCAGTCCTCAGAACTTCACTCCTGGGTTTTCATTTTTAACTTTGCAAGGTACATCTGGAACAAATGTATGCTCCATGCCTCCGCCGGACCCCGGCAGACGTGGTAAAGCCAAAATTTCTTAGGTTTACCAAAACCTAAGAAATTCTGGCTAGAGTTTTATACACCACTCTCTAGTGTCCTCTGGCCAGGTCGCCGCAAGCATTTTGGAAGTAAATGTGCCCTGAAGGCGTAATCTATAAACTTTTCCTATTTATTCCTAATGATGAGGCAGACCCCCGTCCTCGCACCTCTCCCCCGTTCTCGTCTTGTGGAGGTGCGATATTGCGCGGAACCTTAGGGTCAGTTCACACCGAAACGCGACGTGGCGCGCACTTTTAAAGAAAAATAGAACTTGTTTACTACACATAAAAATACAAATTTCAGTGTTACGTATAACGCCGTGCTGCTCTCGCTGAACTTAGTATCTTTTTGTGTAATAAACAAGTTCTATTTTTCTTCAAAAGTGGGCGTCGCGTCGCGTCTCTGTGTGAACTGACCCTTAGGAGATTCCGTTATGTATGTAACACTTATATTAATACTGTGCTCACATTGAACTGTAAGCTGAAACTTCCAACTTCCACAATTATAATGATTGACATCAAACAACTCGAAATGAACATATCATTCGTATTAACTGATGCAAATAATGTGCAATTTGTTTGATTTATTCATGTAACACTGCATTGTTTCATAAAATATGTTCGCAATGACGTGACTGTATAATTGGCTTATAAATGTTGCTTATATTGCTGTGATAAATGCATTTAAATGACATGAAACATAGCTTTCGTTTCTATTTAGTAGGGATGACGACAGGTTAGAAATGATTATAATTATTCTGTCTTTTAGATTATCCAAAAATATTGGACCCATATTTTTCAATTTGCCAAAAAAGCAAAAATTCACAAAGATACGAAGCAACAAAGTTCCAGAGCGGGGACTTGCGACGTCACCTCTATGCAAAAATCGTACGTAGCCGTGACGTCATGCGAAACCTTAATGCGCTGTATCTTTGTCATTTTTTGTTTCTCAGAGAAGAGAAAACATAAGTATACAATATTATTTAATAATCTAACCGATGGACTAATAGTATCTTTCCATTCGGCATGCCTAATCGGTAGCTTAAGTAAATATTAAGTAGACTAGTAACTAGGTACCAAGTTTGGCCAAAAGTTCAATGGCCTGACGGGCTTACGCACGCTGTTACGTCCCCTCCAGCCGTCATCGCAACCAAGTTCTACAACTAGTTGCGATGGAAAAATTTATTATATTAAAAAGAATATACTTTATTTGTATTATAACATTTTTATTATTATTTATTTATCTTATTTATTTCAAAGCTACAACTCGCGCGTAGAATTGAATTTGCAATTTTATAACATTTACTTGTTCACTTGAGAATTCGACAGCATGTGAAAGACAGAGGTGCATAGAATATGTATAAGCTTGAATCAAAAATAGCAAAGCATAGCGTTTTTCATTAAACTAAATAAAGGAGCCTTTAGCCGAAAATATGGAGATATATAAAATACTCCACAAGTACAAGTTTATTTGCCAGGCAAATTAAAATACCCCGAATTTTGACGAATGCCATCTAGTGATGAGTAGTGGAACTACATATTCCAATTAATATCTGTAGCGCCATCTATTATATGCCAAGAAAGTAAAAAAAAACTTTTGACTTTCAAGCGTTAATCCCCAATACTTTTAAACGGCCGAACCGATTTTCATTAAATATAGCTAAGGACTACTGCAAGGGAATTCGCTTCCACTGCAAGGAAACTTTTGAAATTGGTTCGTCCGTTCGAGAGATACGATGCCACAGACAGACACACAGACAGACACACAGACAGACATTAGCGTCAAACTTACAACACCCTTCTTTCTGTCGATGGTTAAAATAAAAAGGAACAAACATAATTACTCCACGTATGAAGTAAGGTGCGAACTAACATTATGACTTTCGGCAAAAAATAAATAAACAAAGACTGTTTATTTATTATTCTGCTGAAAACAATTTAAAGTTTAAGCTGTATCGAATGCAAAGTTTTTAATATTGATCCGAAGTTTGTAAATTCTTTAATCATTTATTAAAAGTGGCTAAAGACGCATTACCGAAACGGAACGACGCCTGAATCCTCCTTGAATTCTTATGAGCGTTCCGATGTACGGACCAAGCGATTTTACATCAGTACGGCGAATACCCTGTAATGTTGAATGGAATATGTGATGTCGGAATTTATGAAATATGAAATAAACGGAACGTACCTGGGTACTCCCTGTGAAATCGTCAGTGCCACGATTCACAGATTTGAGGTATCTATGAAATGTTGTGATAAATATTACTTTACTCAATATTTCATTACAAACCATAAAGTACATAAGATTTTAACAATACAATTCAAGATCATTTATGGACCCTGTCGGGCACAGCATATTGGTATTTTGGATGGACACGACCGGACCGGATGGCGGACCTCCACCATGCTAGTCTGCCACCTAAAGGTCCCAGGTTCGATCCCTGGTCAGGGCAAGTTGGAAAATAGCCTTTTTCAAATGTCCTGGGTCTTGGATGTTTATCTATATGTGTATGTAAAATATAGTATCGTTGAGTTAGTATCCCATAACACAAGTCTCGAACTTACTTTGGGGCTAGCTCAATCAGTGTTATTTTTCCCAATATATTTATAATTATATTTATTACAATGCGACACAAATAAGTTAAACAAAAATGGCGGACTCAAAGCATTTTTGTACAAATTCCCGGTACGTAGGTTGAACCAAAATGGCGGTTATCGGCGCAGGTACAAATAATGCGCCGACAACAGCTATTTTAGTTCAATTTACGTGTCGATCGATTCATCGAAATGGGTTCATCCGTTCGAGAGCTACAATGCCACAGAAATATAAACAAACACAGGCAAATCATCATCATCATTTCAGCCCCATAACGTCCACTGCAGGACATAAGCCTCTCCCAAGGTTTCCAAAATGACCGATCTAAAGCAGCCTGCATCCAGCGCTTTCGTTCGACCTTAGTTAGACCTTGTCGGTGGGTGTCCTACGCTTGAACAGACAGATATTAGCATCATACTTATAATACTCCCAACTTCCTATAATACTAATGACTGCCTCTGTGGTCTAGTGGTCAAGGCGGTTGCCTTGTGACCCAGAGGTCATGGGTTCGATTCCCACTGGGAAGCATAATTTGTAAAAAAGTTGTTTCCAGTCTGGATAGGATATTGCAGGCTTGAATCACCTGATTATCACAAAAAGAAAAGATGATTCCGTGCTTCGGAAGGCACGTAAAACTGTGGGTCCCAAACGCCACCTAGCGTTTGATCATCAACCTATCCAAGGATTAGTTCCTGGTTTGCCCGTTGGGTTGTGGAGGTCAGACAGCAGTCGCTCTCTGTAAAAACCAGTAACCTCGTCAAATCTCCTTGGTTAGGTAGCGGACCCCGGGCTCTGAAGCGTTACTGCTGAGGATGCAACCGGGAATACGCTCGGATGATGATGATAACTTATAATACTCCCTTTTTTTGGAGATTCAAAATAGTATGTACGTCATATACCTCTTTCTGTAAGTAATATTAAATTCTTTTCAGGCTCCAATAAAAGTAACATTGCTACTAAATACTCGCACAAAACGATATTAGAATCGTATCGTGATTTATATTTCAATATTGAAAGTCCAGTTGACTGATTTATTGAACTGAACGTTTCACGAAAATGCTACGCGACATAAGTTGAAATTTTTTGTATGGATCTCAGTGGCTATAGGCTATTAAGAATCCACTTACCCTAGTCTTATGTAATTTTAAAGAAATTGCAATTATCTAGGGTTATAATTGGTTTCAGACGGTAAAATTATAATCTGGAAAGAAAATATAAGGGTGTAGAAGTTTTCCATACTAATGTTCAAATATGATATAATACACTATATTCTCTTTTGAGTTCATAATTTTACGTCGGCAACCAATTATAACCCTAGATAATTGCAATTTCTTTAAAATTACATAATTTTGCCCATATCCGACATGTCGTTTCAAAATAAAACGTAGACTACGTTTGTATTTGAAAGTCTGATTCTGTTCAGGGTAAGGGGACTCTTAAGCCAATAAGTTACCCACCTGATGCATTTTTTTCATATGTGCAAGCGGCCAATATATTTGTACAGGTTTTTAAGCTGCCTATAGGCATCTGACATAGATTGATGACAGCTATACAATGATGGCTGCCGGGATTAACGGCTTTTCATGCCTTTGAGGCTCGAGGCCCCTGAGCCCCTTATTTATTCCTCATAATAAAATATTACTAGTATTTGGTCGTGAACTTAGACCCCGTGATTATTATTGCAAACTACGAGTTATTACTGAACCAATTTGAATCAATCAATCAATCGTTTAATTGTCAAACATAGTTACAATGATACAGAATTATGCCCAACGAACTTAAAAATTCTATGATTAGTTGCTACAATACCCGGCACGTAAGTTGAATGAAGATGGCGTACGTTGTACGTTGTTTGTCCGTTTAGAATCACATTTCTATCCGAACTTAAGATTTAAATGATTTCGGCTTTGAATAAAGACCAAAAAATCTCTTTTAACACTTTTATCTCCAATTAAATATGCGCCGACGGCCGCCATTTTTGTTCAACTTACGTGCCGGGTATTATACAGTCATTTTTAATATGACCCTTTGTTCAACGGTTCAAGTTATCGCGGAACATACATAATGTTTTTTTGCTCTAACTTGAATTTGTAACCCTCGTCGCCTCGCTCGCTCTAACAAAATATATACATGACATTGTCATAAAAATCCTTTGACATTTTTACCTAAACCGAGTTACCGACCCTTCAGCGGCTCAAAGCGAATTGATAGTATTTTTAATGAATAAAATTACCACAATCTGAGTGCAAATCGTTTGGAGGTGTTTCGAGGCCCGCCCCAGGCGGTCAATTACGAGGTATCTGCTTTCTTTCAATAATTAAATTTTCAGTTTAAGCGTTTCAAACTGGATCGAATTTAAATCAATTTGGGAAATGGCTTTTTTCAAATTTTCTTCGGGCTTGAATGTTATTCATCAATATTCGAGCGTATTTTCCCGGGTGCATCCTCAGCAGTAACGCTTCAGAGCCCGAGGTCCGCTACCTAACCAAGGAAATTTGACGAGGTTACTAGTTTTTACTCCGAGTGACTGCCGTCTGACCTCCGTAACCCAAAGGGTTAAATCATAACCAATCTTTGGATTCGGGCATTTGGGACCCACAGTTTATTATACGTGCCTTCCGAAAAACGGAATCATCTTTCTTTTCCGATAATCAGGTGATTCAAGTCTGCAATATCCTAACCAGACTGGAAACATTTTTTCACAAAGTATTTTTCCCAGTGGGATTCGAACCCATGACCTCCGGGTCACAAAGCGAATGCCTTGACCACTGGACTACGGAAGTCGGGGGCTTGAATGTTTTTATCTATATATATAAAAGAAAGTCGTGTTAGTTACACCACTTATAACTCAAGAACGGCAGAACAGATTTGGCTGAAAATTGGTAGGGAGGTAGCTTAGAGCCAGGAGACGGACATAGGATACTTTTTATCCCGTTCGACAGCGTTCCTGTGTGCGGAACAAAGTTCGCCGGGTCAGCTAGTATAATATATAACGTGTAACAAAATTTACTGAAAGTATTTTAAGGATGGATTCAGTCTTTGATACAGAACAGCTATCCCCAAGCTCTTGTTCTTCCCCGAGGTTTTTAGTACCCTTTTACGTAAAAAAAATTCTTCTTCTTCAATTTTTTACCTCTGCCCCAAACGCACAATAAGTAAACATTCCTCTCAATTACTGGCCGGTTGACTGGAAGAGATCCCTATACGGGATAATTCCGCCGTTGTATGTTTACTTTTCTGAACTGTGTTCTTTCTTATGTACAATTAAGCTTTATAAACAAACAAATAAACATTTTTTTTTTGTTCATTGAAAACTTAGTATTTTATCCCTTTAATATAGTCAACGCAAATCAATCATTATCACCTTGGGCAGTACAACCTCGGGTGGACCTAAGCCTTGTGAGGCAAATCTCTGCAGCCGGATCTGTCTTCGGCCTTCTCTCGCCAATATCTCACTCTAGGCACCTTCAGGTCTTCTTGTACTCCATCCAGCTATCTAAGTTTTGGCAAGTAAATATACAGAACGGAAACTCCTAGCCGCGCAATATGCGTCTCCGTTCCCCGTCCACGCACCTCTTCCCCGTTGTCGCCTTGTCAAGTGTGTTGGGGAGCGAACACACACATTGACGTGTGCACGGATGTACAGTTTCGTTTGTAGTAGTAGGCAAAAATGATACTCTGCTTCTATGAAGTGCCATGCCTGTGGTTTTTATCTGCCGGGTCTTTGCCATTTAGGAGTCGACCTCTGTGGCCTTGTGGTCATCATGCCAGGCTGTCCCGGGTTCGATCCCCGGTCAGGTCACGATGGGAAATTATCTTTTACAGATTGGCCTGGGTCTTAGATGTTTATCTGTACCTCTACTTGTTATAAAATATAGTATCGTACGGTTAGTATCCTATAAAACAAGTCTCGAACTCACTTTAGGGCTAGCTCAATCTGGGTGATTTGTCTTTATATGTTTATTAGGAGTCAATTGGGAGCTCTATAAACCTGTGGGTATGTACAATGTTCGAAAGTTATCCGGTACATTAGATACCGGAGAATCCCTTCCTAAGCATCTTGCTTGGGCTGCCCTGCGTATTCTGGGGAGGGCAAAATCCCGTTCGTCATTGCTCAAGATGGAGTCTATATCTTCCTGAAAGGCCGGCAAAGCTTCTGTTACACCCCAGTTGCCCATGGGCAGCGGTCACTTACCATCAGGTAACCCGCTAGTTCGTTTGCCGCCCTATAACATAAAACAATATCAGCCGCAGGAAGTCCACTGCTGGACATATGCCTTCCTCAAGGTTTTCCAAAATGACCGATTAGAAGCGATCAATCAAATCAATCACAAAACCTAAAAGCTACCCATGCGTAATCTAGAATTAGAAGAGATTAGGAGCCCAACCTAAAAGCAAAAGTGGGTTAGCCGACTATATAAATTGAAACTTTCTTATCCCCATAAGTTACGGATACCGTTATAAATAACGTTTATGCCGTTCGTAAAGGTTGTAGCGCTATAAAAGTATTTCATCGGTCGGCCATACGTCTGTATAATATTTATGTATGTAACAGGTTAGTGCGTTTAACTATGAAATCACGCAAGATTTTTTGTGATTTTTTAACAACCGACAGAAAAGAGGGGTGTTATAAGTTTGAGGCGAATGTCTGTCTGTCTGTGTGCATCATAGCTTTCGAACGGATGGACCGATTTCAATGCGGTTTTTTCACGTGAAAGCAATTTCCCTAACGGTGGTTCTTAACGCGTTGGGGGTTAACGCTTGAAAGTCGGTTTTTTTATTATTTAATGGCGCTACGTACATGAATTGGAATATGTAGTTCCGCTATTCATCACTAAATGGTGTTCTCGAAATCAGGGTTTTTTTAATTTGCTTGGCAAATAAAGTTGTTTTTTATTATTTGTGTTAATAAGAATATAAGCTTTTTGTATCAGACATCTGTCTTAGCTACCTATTGATTTACCTTATACTTTTCTTTGCACCTCCGTTATTTCTGACGTGCCTCATTCCTCCCCATCCACCAGTTGTCTGGAAGAGCGCTAATTGTACCTATGTATTTTAAATTGTAAAACTTATTTTTTATGTTATTTTTTATTTAATTCATTTATTAATTCATTAATTTCATTCATCTGTTTTTTTTTTTATTCGTCTATCTCTGGATTTCTTCCTGCAGTCTATTGCTTTTTTTTGGCAAAGGCCTCCTCCAACTGTTTCCATGTGTTATGGTCGCTGGTTGTGTTTTAATAGGTATCATTAATGTCCAAGTTTTTGAGCTGCTTACTGATATCTTTCGTAGTTTAATGATCAAGTGGTATAATAAGTATTTTTTAGTATTCTGTAAAAAGCCAGTAGATAACTGAAATTCGAACTCACATCACGTCTTTATTTAACACTTCAGAACAATGCAATTGGACTAGTCCAAACTAATCCATTCACAGCAGCTATTTGGGATTGCTACGTGAAACTTCATCTGACTGAGAACATTACTGTTCAACACGTTGTTTTGACAAAGATCAAAATTGATAAATTTTATTCTAGAATACTGCTAGACTAACTGTAATTAAGTAAAAGTAGGTGATTGAATTATAACGAACGTGCAACAAAATATACAGAAACTATTATAGTTATAATAACAGTCCTTGATATTGAACAACTTTCCCCAAAAACTTGTATTGAAATATCAAAAATAATTGCTTTTCATAGAAACTTGGATCAGATCAATCTAGTTCCATCATATATCTCATCATTCACAGTTGACATGTAGCTATACATGTTATTTAGTGTCAATTTGATCTGGGTCGATAATAGTTAAAACCAAGTACTAAACTACTTTTTATTTTTCATTTCATTTAAACATTAGCTCGTTTTTGTAATAAAACTGTGGATGTCTCAAATCTGTGCTCAGATCACATCTAAATCTCTGACACTAGTATAATGCAATTGAACTAGTCCAAACTAATCCATTCACAGTAGCTGCAAGTTGGAATTGCTACGTGAAACTCCACCTGACTGATAACATTACTGTTAAACACGTTGTTTTGACTAAGATCAAGATTGATGATGATTCCAGATCTTACTATTACTTAAAAAAATATGAATTAGGTTATTGAATTAAGTATAACGTCTAACAAAATATACTTAAACTATTTTAAGGGTAGTTTTCGTTACAGTCTGCATTATGTTGGACAACTTTCCCCAAGGAAAATATATTGAACCATCAATTGCTTTTCATAGAAAATTTAGATCAGCTCAATCTAGTTCCATCATAATACTTATTTCTTCCGTCACAGTTGACATGTTTTATAATTTTTGTGTGTCTATTATGGTGCAATAAATTTGATTTGTATTGTATTGTATTGACATATTGTAATATGTCTCCTTGTTATTTAGTGTCAATTTGGTCAAGAAAGATAATTTATTAATTTAAACCAAATAGGTACAAAACATCAGACCGTATTTTATAAAAAGCTGAGAGAAATCTGAAATCTAAGCTCAGATTACGTCTATATCTCTAACACTTCAGAACAATGCAATTGCACTAATCCAAACTAATTCATTCACAGAAGCTAGTTGGAATCACTGCTTAAACTCCATTTGACTGAGTACTTTAGAGTTCAACACGTTGTTTGGACTTAGAATAAGTCTGATAGATTAGATCATTTCTTATTAACCGATTTAATTATTATTTTTTTTGTAATTATGTTACTTGATATCTTCGTAAACCACTTTTAAACCAATTTTGATTTTTAATTTATTTGAAAGCCTCTGGTACCAAGTTAGTCCTATATTAATTTGGTAAAGATACGATGAAGAACATTGGAGATATGGAAGTAACTCCTGAAAGTAATAGGAGTCCTTGATTTTGTTAAAATTTTAATAATTTACCGTATATAACATTTTACAAGTTTACAACATTTATTATTATATTTTCTATGCACCAGTGTACCTACATATGTATATATTGTCTGTAGGTATATACTTGTATTATATCGGGTGTAAATATACCAGGTCCTAAAATCTGCTTTTTATAGTAAGACGCTAAATGTCCTAAGGCATAGACACCTTTACTTTGAAACAACGTATATAACACTAATCTCCCTACAACTTCAACAATATACCACCGGCATTAACGCCATCTGTGAACAGACAGAGTTTCAGCGACTCAAACTTGACAGAATTAGTTTGAACTTGTTCAATTGCATTGTGCAGAAGCAGTGTAGTTAGTGTGACGTGGGTACGAAATAGCAAATAACCTCCGTGGCGTATTGGTTAACACGCTGTTCCGTCACTTCAAGGTTCTCGGTTCGATCCCAAGCAAGAGCAAGTTGGAAAATGAGCTATGTCGTATGTATTTTATCTATTTAATATGTATGTATTATAAAATATAGTTTCCATAACATAAGAAAATAGGAAAAAGATAATATAGAAGAAGGAAAATGGTAGGTCATCTACTACGTCACGATGCATTCTTTAAAAAAATAGAAGAGAAAACAGGAGGAAAAAGAAGAGTAGGAAAACCCAAAGGAAAATTGTTCGATCAAATAAAAGAAAAATTAAACGTGAAAACTTATAAGGAGGTTAAGAACTAAGCGGAGGAAATAGAGATATTTAAAGCACTCCACCAAAAAGAGCCAAGCTTTTAAATATAAGAAGAACGACCCAAATTATTTAAAATTACTTTGGGGCTGCCCATTCAGTTTGATTTGTCCCTATCTATTTATATACTTTATCATATTTATATGAATAAATATTTGTGAGAGTAGCAACATCAACTTTAATGCCATATCGCATAGCTATTATTGCTATTTACCGTTATTGCTAGAATAATCTAACTCTATCTCTTTCGATGCATCAAATAAAAAGCAGCTCGCTTTTCTGGCACTAGAGTTGACATAGGTATATAAATAAATATATACGGACACATTACACAGATTGAGCTAGCCCCAAAGTAAGTTCGAGACTTGTGTTATGGGATACTTACTCAACGATACCGTATTTTAAAATAAATACATAAACTTAGATAGAGATAAACATCCAAGACCCAGGTCAATCTGAAAAAGATTATTTTCCATCTTGACCACACCCAAGATCGAACCCGGGACCACAGGTGTGAAAGCGTAGCATGATGGCCACTTGGCCAGAGAGGTCGTCAAAAGTATTAATTTCTAATCAGACAATTATTACAAATCAGTCACAGGACAGAAATCCACTGTAACATGAACAAACACGCCACCGCCCCGCCGCCTTCAAGTATTTAAAAATAAAAAGTTTCAAAAATAGAACACTAGATGGCAGCACAGTGACGTCAGGTCCAACAAGCTGTTATTGGATACATTTGACAGAGCAAAAGAAACTTCGACTAATGGTCCAATGAGAACAGTTACATACAATCAATTAAACCTGATGATACTGTACTGCAAATGAGTCTAAAAGCCATTTATGAACATTAAACTAACTGAAGAATGTACGCCTCAACATCTATTAAATTTTATGTTAACTTTGGTTTCTAAGCCCCAGTCAGTTAGATTTGATACAAATAAAATAGTAGTTACTCCCATAATTATTTCATACTTAAAACTAAGTAATGAATTAACGCACAATTTTTAAGTAATCCTGTTACTACAACACGTGAAATGGAATGGCAAGATGGGTCTACCATTAATAGCAGAACTTATTATGTCATAAAAAATATTTATTATGCATAAGAGCAGATGGCATAAACTTCCTTTTTTTTTCAAAAAATCGTTTGGCTTTTACGTATTTAATAACTTAATAATAGAACCATAAAGTATCGCAGAAAGTTCACAGTATCACTTTTGGCGTATATTTCATATCGCTCGCTCACTTTTATGATGGTCACTGCACAACGAAAGCTAAATTAGTTGCTTCTGTCACTTGGTCACTCACTGGCTCCTGTGGTGGTCACTGCATAATCATAACCTAACGTACCTTCCGTGATCAATGTGGAATAAATAATTAATAGGTTACTATTGTAACGTGTTCATTTGTTCATCTAATTAACTTTCTATCCATTACTTTTCCTGACCTAAATTAACTTTATGCTAAACGAATTAAATTCTGTTAAAGGTCCTGTCCTTAATGCAATTCCGCCATCTTTAAATCAGAAAAATAATCAAACGATAATTATATTAAATAATTCTTATAATAAAACATTTGAAATAAAAAGTTATGTTTATGTTTAAAAGTATTTGTTTTAAGAACATTCTGCCTAGTTGGAATGCCAAATAAAATTCGGAACATCAAGATTCTGCCAGATAGATAAACCCAGTGTAATGGGCGTCTTATTTAAAATCAGCTCAAAAAACCCTGCCCCCCAAAGTAAAGTTCTTGATCATTCAATTTTATAGATCTAGGAGACATAGCTAGTCAAACATTTACGAAAACTACACCGAAAAATATCCACATCAAGAATTTAAATACTCCATTCCATTCATCAAGAAAAACATAGGTAATATTAGTATAGAATATCAGCCTTAGTCCATCAACCTCTGATGGACTAAGGGTTGCCATATTCCAAATTTATCTATTTTACTAAAAATAGTTGTAAGTATTGTAATTAAGATCCAAAAAATAGAATAAAATAATAACAAAATAACAAAAACTCAAATTTTAATTTTGAATGTTGGTGATTAGACCCTACTTTACTAACGCAGCAGTCATTTTATGGGGCATAAAAGACATATATGTTTGATATTCTGAGGCGTATTCACCAGCTAACTTTTAAACTAGAAATATTTGTTAAAACGTTATGTTTAAATATTATGCACCACAAAAATTAGCGGTTTTTGGTGTAATAATCATATTTATAGGATAAATAACAAGAAAGTTATGACAAATACAACATTTTTAATTTAAGTTTTTGGGCTCTCCCGAAAAGTTGTGTTTTGGTGGATACGCCCTTTGAGCCGCAAGGTATCGAATTATGTAACAAAAACCCGGTCCGATCCTTGTAGGAGCAACTCAGACCGTCAATATGCACAACTTTTCTTATGGGACCCATGCTTGAAACTCGAAATTTTCATACAAAAGTGTTCGGCCGACACGGCAATTTGTATGAAAATGTCGATTTTTTTTCTTTGAGTTTCAAGCATTGGTCCCATTATTGTATTATTGTATATACATAATTGTATTTACAGGGTTACTTTTTAAACACCATCAACATTTTTGGAGCAAGTTCAGTCCATGATACTGAACTACTTTGCACTAACACAATTATCGTAAAACGAAAATAAATTTCGCCTTTCCATAAAAATCAGCGTTCCGCCAAACGGATTTTGTATGGGTGATCGAAAAAATTTTAGTTAGTTAAAATCTTTATTACACTAAACACATAATGTTCCATAAAAATGAATAACTTAAAACAGATGTCAAAAGGCGGCCTTATCACAACTGCAATCTCTTCCAGGCAACTGTGGTACTTGGGGAAGTTCGACGAAACCAGATCTTTTTATCAAAAAGTGTTTGAAAAGTAATCCTGGACGGAATATTATACCACGTCTGCCAATTACTTTCTATAACGTAAAGTGCTTTCCGAGTTTGAAGAGTATGAAATACCTAACAGTGGCGTTGGGTGATAAATTAGGCTAGTATAGCTATAAACTATGAAACGAATCAAATACATACCTCATTAGGTTCTATAAAAGTTAATAAGCCGTTCAATGTCCGGCTTATAATTCGCATATTTTTATTGACTTAGTGTGAGTAATATGTCTCTGAGCGTGTTTATTCAACATTTATCAGGCAGTGTATTTGAATAACCAGCGATCGTATTTTGAATATGTGCAATCTAGTCATGCTGCTAGTTTCGGCTTATGAAAAAAGTAAATGGACATTTAAATGCACAGTGCGCCGATATACGAAGGTTATATTTGTTGTTACGAAGGTTATAATGCGTATATTATAAACCCCTAAGGGAACTCGATGGGAATCGGCGTATATAGAGGCCTACGTCTGATACCTAAGTACTTTTAAAATCGTTATTGTCTATAAATAATTATATCAAGTAGGTATCCCATTTTACGATTCCAATTAAATAAGTCTTCTTAGGATAAACTTCCAATCACTTAATACTTGGTAATTACTTAATCATTATCAAATATGGTTTTCTACGGCTTCCGTAGAAATTAATTAATATGTAATCTAGTTTGTACCCGCACAGGCTTTACACTGGTATGTATTATATACATACATTGTTAACAGTGTTAAAACACTTTATCGATTGATTTAAACCGCATTAAAACCCGTTATAGATCTACGTGTACATGCGTACTAGGTATACAAAGGGACCGCTGGCGAGAAGCCACTTTATTTAATACTTTGTATTGATATGAATTCAATATAAAATGAATTTACACATCACTTATACATACAATATATAGAAAATACGCCTGTTTTGGTCTAACGATTAACTCGTTTTTTTTTACTTTCTGTTTTTATTTCTATTATCACAATATCATCATCAGTTTTAAGAACAAGGTTCTTGTCGGTGGAGTATGTTCCAAGTCTAATTAAATCTTCTATTTTCTATAATTTTTTTCATTGATCACAATAAAACATTTAGAAATATTAATTAACACCGTAGCTTACGCAAAAAACTACTTACTTCTAACTTAATACCCACCTTAGCTGCATCAAAAGAATTCATTAGCACATTTTGAATAAAACATTTCACTTTTTCACGGCTTTAAGCTAAACAAAATGGCCGACTTAGGCCGAGGTTTAAGGCTTAGTTACGAATAAATCTAGCTAGTAATGGCCCCCGGTGTCACTTGTCACTTAATGAACGGCCTGTGTAATGTGTATTTAAATAAGAATACGGAAAACGATATTACTCTTGAAAAAGTTACGTTTATGGATTGGGCATATAAAATACTAGAAGTGAGTTGATGAAAAAAAAAACACAGCGTACGTTACAACTTTTTTTATAGCCCAGTTTATCTATTGTAGAGTACAAACCTTCTCTATTATAATTGCTTGCCATTCTACTCGAATCTGCCTTTCTCTTCCATAGTGGACCGGTTACTTTGACGATGTAATTTCTATCGTGCCCCTGATTTACCACGGCTCAAATTATTTTTTATCAAAGTCAAAGTCAAAGTTTATTTATTTGCCATAAATGTGGTAGCATATACAATCAAATTTAGCCGTAAGTATCACACATTTAACTGTTTCCAACATGCAAATATATAATTAAATAAATTATGTAAGCTAATTCTGTTTGGAATTCAATTGTGGTTATGTCATGCTAAGATTATATAATAATAATATATCAATCATTTTTATTTTAAATAATTATTTACAGAATAAAAACATTTTTTAACCAACCATAAATGAAGTTCTTTTTTGAATTTATGTATTGTCAACGATTTTATATCTTCAGGAAGCTTATTAAAAACTTTAACACACATTGCATAACAATTTCTCGAACAAATTTGCGTTCGAGAATAAGGCAACATCAACCTGTTCGGATATCGACAGTTAAAACTACTAACTTCTACTCTTTTTCTAAATAAAGACAAGTTTTTCTTAACAAAAGTACACACTTCAAAAATGTACATACAGGGCAAAGTAAGCAACTTCAATTTCCTAAATAATGGAACACAAGTAGCTGTTGGATTTACATCACAGATTTCTCGAATACACTTTTTTTGAGCTTTAAAGGCCGCATCGACATTAACTGCATTTCCCCACAGTAGAATCCCGTACCTAATGTTCGATGCTATGTAACCGTGATAAGCTTTCAGGACAGTGTCTCTGCTAGTAATTTTCCCAAGTTTCCATAGAGCATAAACAAAACGATTTATCTTTGTACATACTTTACCAACGTGTTGCTTCCATGTACAACATTCGTCGAGTATGATTCCCAAAAAGGTTGTTTCTGAAACTTCGCTTATTCTATTATTTTTATACTGTACGTTTAAGTCAATTTTCTTAGCCCCTATATTATGAAATTGTATATATTTAGTCTTAGTCATGTTTATATTTAAATTATTATATTCAAGCCAGTCAATTATATTAGTTATTTCATTATTAATGTCATCGTTATAAGTACTTCTATTTTTACATGGTATAACAATAGATATATCGTCCGCAAAAAGTGTACAATCGCTTTTAATGTTTTCCGGAAGGTCATTAATAAATAATAAGAAAAGTAAGGGACCCAATATGCTTCCCTGAGGTACGCCGCATTTAACAGGCTTTATATCAGATTTAAAGGCTTTCTGTTCTAGGTCAGAATCAACATGTGTCATTTCTACATACTGATACCTCTTGTCCAGATAACTTTGGAGCCATTCCAGTGGTTTACCTCGAATTCCATAGAATTCACATTTTTCAATCAATATATTATGAGGAACACAATCGAAGGCTACACTTATATCAAATAGTACTACAGTTACAGGTTCCTTCATATTAACAGAGTCTATGACTTTATTGATGAGAGTGAACGCAGCTGATGTCGTTGACTTCCCGCTCTGAAATCCATTTTATTTTGTGCTAATTATATTGAATTTTTCTATGAAGTCAGTAAGTCTTTTGTGCATTGCAGTTTCAAATATTTTAGCTATGATGGATATTAAAGCAATGGCCCTATAATTCTTAATACATTCTTTATTGCCTTTTTTATGTATGGGTTTGATTAAAGATATTTTTAGGTTATCAGGATATATGCCTTGTGAGAAAGACATATTTATCAAGTAACTTAGTACTGGGGAAAGAATTACGGAACATGTTTTAATCAATTTTGTTGTTATTTCATCATTACCTACAGAAGCAGTATTTTTTAATTTCATTATAATTTCAAAGACCTCTTCTGCACATGTAGGTTTTAAAAATAGGTTATGATTATTAGATTTGGTTTTATATTTATATCTGTTACGGTGTACCTTTGATTGTGATGTCAAATTTGTAAAGTGATTATTAAATGCAATCGCAATTTCGCCAGGATTACAAATTACTTGATTATTATTTATTATTTGCTTTATTTCATCCTTCTTATTCTGTCCTGAAGTTTCATTCTTAATTAGATTCCAAGATGCTAAACAGATGTTCTTGGAATTAGTAATATATTTTTTATTTTGTATTTTTTGTGCTGTTAAAACACAGCGTTTAAACATTTTGTTGAATTTCTGATATTTTATTTTATTTGTATCCGTTTTGTTTTTATAATAATTAAATCTTAGTTTTCTCTTTGTCTCAGCTGATCTTTTGACGCCTTTAGTTACCCATGATAGCCTTTTCTTATTTTTTATCTTGATTCGAATTATAGGAAAGCATAGTTCAAAGAATAATTTCAATAGGTCCATAAATTTATTATAAGCTATATTAATGTCACTTTCGGCATAAATTTCAGTCCAAGTTAAATTAGCTATACATTCATAAAATTTGGTCATATTTTCATTGCTAAAATCTCTCCGGTTAATATAGTAATAGCTGGGTGGATCCACTTTATTTTTAACTGGTATGGTAAGCATTTGTCCCGTATTATGGTCGGACAGATGGAGATCAAGAACATGACCTACTGCTTGAGGTATATTGCTTATTATCTGGTCAATACAAGTTTTAAGCCTTGTTGCCTTATTGATATGAATGTTAAAATTGAAATTTTGCGTAATATCTATTAGTATTGATCGTTTATCTGATGGCTTAAGAAGATCTATGTTAAAATCTCCTGCTATTGCGACTTTCTTATTTGAATAGTGTCGTAGTTTAGTCAAAAGCAGTTCCAACTTATTAAGAAATACATAAGCATTGCTATTAGGTGTTCTATATACACATATAATTATAAGTTTTAAATAAGGAATTTCTATACCGCATATCTCGAAAGTACTGTCCATACCTAGGTCTTTAAGAAAAGGTAATTTTTTAAACGAAATATGGTCTCGACTTAATATGCAAACACCTCCTCTGTTTTTCGTCGACCTACAATAACTATCCGCTAGCATGAAATTGTCTAGCTGTATATTTTTTTCTTCACCAGCTTTTATAAATGTTTCACTTAAACATAGCACATCAATATATTTTTTATTATCTTGAAGATTCTCTAGTGTGACCTCGAGAAGATTTTTTTTTGCTATTAAATCCCGCTAAGTTTTGATGTAAAATATTAACAAATATTTCTTTACTTTTATTCACGAAAAAACGAATTGTCATTGATGGTTTTAGCATAATTATCTATATTTAAATTATTAGTATGCGTGCTTACTGGAAAATAATCCAAAATAGTTTTTTGGCTTAGCCTTTTTTTACAGTCCTTCGTAGGTGGATGAAAACGTTCATCATGATTATGCAGGCGTTTTTTGAGTTCCTTTAGGTTTAGAAATGTATTTTGGTAGTCAATACAATCTATGATGTAGCTCAGCTTATTGCAAAAATTATAATATGAGGAATCCACAAAATAACAATTTTCATAAGTATTGCATAAAATTCGAATTTCTCTGTTTAGAAGATTTTCATTTAGGTAGTTATTTTTGAAAACCTTCAACACAATTACAGTGTAAGATTTTAGACTTCTTACAGCTACACTTAATTCAGACATAATTTTTACAGGGTTACAGTCATTCTCACCTACACATATAACAACTTTATCTGAACTATTTAATTTAATGCTTTGACAATCTTTCAAGACTTCTTCTGCAGTTGCATGTGGTTTCGTCAATGCTTCGACCTTGTATTTTTCATATTTTGTTGATGTTCTTAAATCTTGCAAGTTAGACGCTAATCCAACACATTGCTGGGTTCCAAAGATGTGGATTTTTCTAGTAGTTTCCGTACCTATAGGTTCCTTCATATTTTCTTGAGTGGACTCATGCAGGTTAGCGCTTTCTTTTCCTGTTACTGCACAGCTAATTTTTGGTGATTCAATATCTTCAGTTTTCTTATCTATATCTGTTGAAGATTTAGGCGATTTGTAGTCAGACAGTTTGCGCTTTGTAGGAGTTAACTGTTTTGTGGGATTCGATGTGCATAACTGGGTAAGTAATTGTATTTTTTGGTCTTGTTGTATAACTTTTTTCTCTAGTTCTTTTTTTTCCAATACCAAATTTTCTATTTTCTTGTGGGCACTATTGAGTTGTTCATTCAGTTGTTCATATTTTTGTCTAAGTTCATACATTTCTTCATTTTCTCTAGTTGATAAATCAGGCAGACTTTGTTGTAGTATAGACTTAGGCGATAAAAATGATTCATCCTCAGATAATGATTTAGTCATGTCAATTTTACCTCTATTACACTTTCTTTTTCTTCTGTTTGTAACATTCTCCAGTGAATAATTTAATTTTTCATTTTCAGTATTGAGTAATAATCGCGATGCATTTGGGGTGCTTGTAAACGCGCTTGAAGGAGAATCTTTGTCATTTGTAATTTTCCTTTTATTCTTATTAATGCAAGTACTACATTTCCATGTCTGTTTATTTTCCTTTGTCATTAACTGATATCTTTTTAAGGTAACAATCGTGCAATCAATATCATATGATTGTTTACATATTGAACATGTCAGTAGTTCATTGTTTTTGATTTTTTTGTTGCATTTAACACAGTTATGTAGTTGTTTATTTCTATTTGATGTTGACATTTCTGATAAGTAACTTACTGCGTTCAAGCGAGGCACAGGATGCAGCTCCAGTGGTCAACGAAGCACTAGCAGCGACTCGTCGTTGATGACTCACTGCAGCGAGCGGGCCTCGGGTTGGGGCAGGTCAGGGTACGGGGATCGTTATTAAAATATTTGAACTTAATTTGCGTATAATTTTTCACTCCGTTAATATTTTAAGAAACTAATTGCGCCATTCAATAGATTAGCTTCTTGTCTATTAAAATATGTATAAAATTAAACTCGACGACCACTTAAGACTTCTATTTTTGATTAAAAATTCACAGGGCTACCACAACGAACCGCACTTGAGTGTATCGCACCAGTAGTGTGTTATAGTATATTTTGGCTCCATCATCCGTCATCTCTACCACCAATATAAACACTTCAATTTAAATTTAAAGATTACGCTTAATGTGATAGAAACAAATACAAACATTGAAAATTTTCTGAACCATAATAAAATATTTGTGAAAATTATATTATTTAACTTAACTACATATTTTGCTAAGTAATACGCCACTAAAGCGTACTTTTTAGCAGGGCCAATTCTATCTATATTTTAGGGTAAAGACGTGTGCAATTTCAGAGCGTAGTTGCAGAATTTCTGTTATATACGTATAAATTGACAACTCATTTTCAACGGAAATTCTTTAATTTATTTTTCTGCAGCAGAATAGCGCTCGTCAAGTACTTAAGGCTTGTCTATTAAACCCTATGTCAGTTAAGTATCTCTCAGCCATCTTCAAGGCGAGCACTGAAAAAATGTCCATAGAATTAAACACAAATTCCATTCTACCGACCGATTTTCGTATTACCGTATCTATACTTTCGCTAGCTCTACGTCACTTCCAATAACTTTCCCGCCGTATAATGGGTGAGCACCTTAATGGCGCAAAAGTGAAGTTACGATAGGATTTGGCACATCAATACCCAATTTAACTTATTGCCGACCTACTTCGCAGTATATTTCGCGAAATATATAGACTTGTACGTACGTACTCTTATTAAATAAGTAAATGGGGATGAGAAACACTTTTTCCATGTGGTTTTCACAGCCTTCTTAGAATATTCTATAATAACTTTACTATTGTGACCAAAACTCAATCAATATGAACATACAATATGTAACAAAAACTCTGTCCGATCCTTTAGGAGCAACTCAGACCGTCAATATGATCAACTTTTCTTATGGGACCAATACTTAACCTCTTGTGTGTCGCAAAAACCTGACACTTTAATAAAACAATTGATTTATACCGGAATCCGTTATAGCCACACACAAAAGGTTAAAACTTGAAAAACATTGACATTTTCAAACAAATTTCCAGGCCGGCCGAACACTTTTCTATGAAAATGTCAATTTTTTTCGAGTTTCAAGCTTTGGTACCATAGGAAAAGTGGTTCATATTGATGGTCTGAGTTGCTCCTACAAGGATCGGACAGGGTTTTTGTTACACTTTGTATGGAAAGCCCTTTTTTTAAAAAAAATCATACAAATTGAAGTAGTCACGTGATCTCGTTACTATGGAAAATGAAATTAATTTTTTCGTATTTTTAAATACATATTATAGAAAAAAATAGTTTAAAACGATGGTGAGAATCACCCTTTTAAATATTTGCACTTTTCCACCAAACACAATGTTTTGCAGCGTAACGTATAAGGGCTGTAAACCACGAGCGACAGTATGTACTATGTATGATATTTGTATGAAAAGTTTTTTAACTAATCGTCGCCTGAAATATGTCAATCCTCCTAAGGAATGTCTTTTGCACAGTCCTTATCATCCACTGGTTTCCTGGAAGAGATCGCTTTAAGCGATAAGCCTGCCCATTGTTCATTTATGTACAATGATTTCTTTATATTACATTTTTCTTTTGGTGTACAATAAAGAGACCAAAATTTTATACTACAGCTGCATAACCAGGTGTAGTATAAAATTTTGCGCTTAGTTTATTAGTCGCCTCTTACGACATCCAAGGAAAACATGCAAAATATACTTATGTCAAAAACACGTGTCGAATATTTAAGAGAGACTGCTAACGCTCATTGGCTAAAAAAAGCAGAATGGTGTCACAGGAAATAAAAGGCAGGGAACGAAACACATGTTTTATATTAAAAGCGCATTTATAAGCAGGTTTTATGCCTCGGTCTCCGTCGCAGCGAAATGCAACGATCTTGTGCACTCGATTGCCAGAGGATGTAGTACAGGAGCTAGCACACTTTTATACTATAGTTCGCTCCGAACTTTGAATTCGCGAACCCCATATCTCCCCAAACTCTAACAGATTTGACTCATGTTCGAACTTAAAAAATCTATTGGCTATTTCTCCTTGTCTATCAAGAGGCTTCAGCCAAAACTACTTGAGTTATCGTACCAACATACGTAAATACATACACATACAAACGCCGGATAGTTCAAGTAGACTCGAAGAACTTCGCTCGTTCAAAGAGACCTAGTAGGTTCATTTACGTGAGTATACCTTTCGTGGTTGTCTGGGAAAAAAAGAAACGTTGAATACCGTTTGTCTTTCTGCTCAGCTCGTAAAAGCCAATCGAGGGTATGGGCGAGAATCTAAATCATGCCAATAGACGATAAGGCTAATAATCCGTCACTATTTTGATTTTATCTTTATGCCCACCATTATGCCACAGGTGAAAGGTTCTCACGGCGAATCGAAAGGTTCTGTTTGTAGTCAGTCCAAAGGAGAAACGACTGTTGAAGAAAGCTTGCAGATTCGAGTGGTCTTTAGTTATTTTGGCCTTTGGCCCTGTTTTGCCCGCTAGAGATAAAAACGTAATAGTGAATCTGTAAAACTGAAAGAAATGAATTGGCCTACATATAAGTTATTGCATAATTGTAAACGCATTACAATCATTAAAATTGTTACATACTTCGTCGATTTAAGATTTCGTTCTGAAGTTGTTGAAAGGTGACATCATATAGGTACTCAGGGCGTAAGTCATCCTCATCGTTAGCTTCATGCAGGGAAATGATGACGTTACGAAGACTTTAACACTTCTCAATAAAATAAAGACGCTAGCCCCGAGACTACATAAGGCATTCACATGTGATTCTGCCGCGCTGTAAACACCAGTAATTAAGTAAAACTCCACAATTGCACTCAATGCCTCATGCAGCCATTTCTGCGCTGCCGTTATTCCCATTCGTGTACAGAGCACTTTACAAGGACCTACTTACGTCTGCTTTATTTGCTGCTTATTGTTCTCATTCCAAATGTACCTTTTAAAAGGGACTCGCACAACCTATATGATTTTTTGATTTAAATACCAATATCGACTAAGAAAATTAAATGATAATCCATAGGATAACAAAAACTTACCTACGGTCCGGACTACATAGGACCTATGTAAGTAGTCTACATAGGTAAGGTTTTTTTTGTCCTTTTTATGTATAAGTGAATTAAAGAGGGAGTGGGTGGGGCATGTGGCCCCCGCCATCTATGCCTAGAGGATCACTCTATCTCTTCTTGTGAATGTTGTAAGAGGTGACTAAATCGGCGACATCGTGTATCCCCAAGGGTGTAAGTCAGCACAGAATTAATATTAGCATTTCATACACAACGGAATCTCCTAGGGTCCTGCGCAATATGCGTCCCCATTTCCCGACCCCGCACCTCTCCCCCGTTTTCGCATTGTTGTGTTGTAGGGCGAACACACACACATTTACGTGTGCATGGATGTATGGTTTTGTTTGTAGTAGTAGTAGGACTAGTAGGCGTACATAATACTCCGCTTCTATGAAGTGTCATACCTGTGACGTCAGGCAAATTGCTAGTCAAAAAACTAAAGTCAAATCGTTTTGTTGACCGCGTTTTCTTTTTCTATCCATTCTTGAAATAAGGAAGGAAAATATTCGAAAGCTCATCTCAATTTCCATAGCAGCACTAATTGCTAGATTGCTAAATTGAATGAGAGTGAGAGAAGAAGAGATGCTAATTTGAGTTAAACATTTTCGGATGCCAGTAGGAAATTAGGGATTCAGTACTATTTTAGGTATATTGTGTGGATGGCCTAGGGCGACGGTGGAGGGCGTACAGTCATCGTCGGCCAGACACAACATCCGACCAATCCTCCAGTCGTAGCGGTTTCCGTTCCACTGGGCCAAGGAGGGGAAGGACGTGTGTGTGCGCCTGCGTCTGCGCGAACGCTTGTGCACCCAAATATATTCCTGCGCATATGACCGCTTCTTAAAAATTGGACTCCGATTAAGCGAAAGACCTGTGGCGATGGATGGAGGTAGAAAGGTCTAGTCTGATGCAGCTAGGTTTTGTCTGAAATCTACACATAGGCGGTTCCGGGGGCGTGAGTACATGCCGTGGTCGTTTCTGTACTGCACTTTTTGGGGCGACAGTGCGGATTCGGCAGCACCCGAGATGACAAAGCAGCCATATTTAGGGAGGCACTGCTTTCCCCGCCAGCTGGGGAGGGGGCTAGAAAAGGTGCTCTAAAAAAATGCTCGTCCCTACATACGGGGTGGTAGTAACCGCGGCTGCCATCGCATCATTACAATCGTGGTCGACGCTACAAAAGTAATAAAATAATTAAAACACCTATTATGACATTCGGTGCGTGGAACGTGAGAACGCTTATTGATCGCGATGGCAACGCCTGCCCTGAACGCAAGACCGCTGTAGTAGCTCGAGAACTTCATCGCTATAACGTTGATGTGGCTGCACTCAGTGAAACACACCTTGCCGATGAAGGAGAACTAGTGGAAGATGGCGGTGGTTACACTTTCTTCTGGAAGGGTACCGCTGCTTCCGAGACGCGACGTTCAGGTGTAGGATTTGCCATCAAAAATTACTTGGTAAAGCGATTAGAAGAGTATCCTGTACATATCTCGGATCGCGTGACCACATTGCGCCTTCACCTTGACAAAGACAACTATCTTAATGTCATCAGTATCTATGCTCCAACGCTTGATAAGACTGATGACATTAAGGACAAGTTTTACGAGGAATTGTCCAATTGCCTCGACTGCATAAACGCCAAAGAGCAGGTTTTATTGCTGGGCGATTTCAATGCCAGGGTAGGACGGAACTATGAGGCATGGCCTGGAGTTCTGGGTAGACATGGAGTCGGCAATATGAACGACAATGGTCAGTTACTGCTTAGTCTTTGTGCTCAATATGGACTGGCTATAACGAACACCAAGTTTAGGCTTGCTGCCAAGTATAAGACAACATGGATGCACCCAAGATCCAAACACTGGCATTTAATTGATTATGCTATCGTACGGCAAAGAGATGTCAGTCAAGTTCAGATCACCCGCGTCATGCGCGGTGCGCATTGTTGGACTGATCACCGGCTGATTGTTACTAAGCTGCGACTCCGCCTCCGTCACCCGCGTAGATCTGCAATGCAAAAACTTGCATCTTTAAATGTGGATAAGCTGAAAGATCCTGTGGTGAGGAAAGTATATGCTGAATCACTATCTGAAAAGCTATCGACAGAAAATAAGACAGGCGACGTCAACACTGTCTGGAGTGCATTGTCATCCCATATGTTAAAAGCTGCTTCAGTTGCGATAGGGAAAAAACCGCGTCGTAAGGAAGACTGGTTTGATACAAATGACAAGGTTCTGGAGGCAGCACTCGAGAAGCACCGAAATCTTTTACAGCAGCATAGAAGGCGGGGAGGAAACTCGGCGATAGTCAAAGCTAGTGACCTTGAGTTGCGGCAGCTGTCTCGTCGTATAAAAGACAACTGGTGGCGGGAGAAAGCCTGTCACATCCAATGGCTCGCGGACACAAACCAGTTGGGGGAGTTTTACAGCGAGGTACGGAAGCTGATTGGTACGTCTTATCATACGAGAGTGCCTCTACGGTCTTTAGATGGTAGGCATCTCCTTACAAGTAAGGAAGACATATTAAAACGCTGGGCGGAGCATTTCAACAATCTGCTCAATGTAGATCGGTCCGCAGATCTACACAGCATCTGTCTAATGCCTCAACTCCCTGTATCTCTTGAGCTGAACGAGCCTCTGCGTCGTGATGAGGTGACTACTGCTATCAGACAGCAACAAAATAAACGAGCGGCTGGTATCGATCTTATACCGGGTGAGCTGATAAAGTACGGCGGTGAGGAGTTGCACACGTTGATGTGGGAACTGTTTGTTCGCATGTGGGAAGAGGAATGCATCCCGGATAGTTTCAAAGTATCCCGCATATGTGCCCTCTTCAAAAACAAAGGTGACCGTTCTGACTGTGGCTCTTACCGAGGTATTTCACTCCTTTCAGTCCCTGGAAAGATATTTGCCAGAGTCCTTTTAAACCGCTTAACGGAATTATCTGAAAGGATCTTGCCTGAAACTCAATTTGGCTTCCGACCTGACCGAGGTACTTGTGAGGCTATCTTTTCCTTGCGCCAGGTGCAGGAGAAAAGTCGGGAACAGGATCGCCCACTGTGCATCAGCTTTGTCGATCTAGAGAAGGCATTTGATAGTGTGCCTCGCGAAGCCCTTTGGTTGGTGTTAGGAAAGCTTGGTTGCACGGAGAAGTTTGTTAGACTTCTTAGACTCCTACATGACGACATGCAGTGCTGCGTCGGGGTAAATGGTGAACAAACAGAGTTCTTTCCTGTTACCTGTGGAGTGAAGCAAGGTTGCGTCTTAGCACCCACACTGTTCGCCTTATACTTGCGGTGCGCTTTCGCACTGACGGCGGTCTTTTCAATCTGGCCAGATTTAAGGCTCGTACTAAAGTCTCGTATGCAATGATCACTGAGATCATGTATGCTGATGACTTGTGTTTTTTAGCAGAATCCCCACATGATCTGCAACAGTTGATGTCCGGTCTCCACCAAGCATGCTGTAAATATGGCCTGAAGATTAGTGTCAAAAAGACAGAAGTGATGTCCCTAGACGTAAACGGTCCTGAGACACTAACCATAAACGTTGGTGAGGATATACTGAGACAGGTCGAAAAATTTAGATATCTGGGAAGCACAGTAACTTCTAGGTGTGATCTTGATGCTGAGATCCACAGTAGGATAGGAGCTGCTGCAGCAGCATTCGGAAAGCTGCATTCTAAGGTCTTCTGCTCTCACGATCTTAAACTGGCCACTAAGATTTCAGTATATATGGCAATTGTGCTGCCGAACCTTTTGTATTCTTCGGAGACATGGTGTGTATATCGCCGCCACATACGAACTCTGGATCGCTTCCACCTCAAATGCCTGCGTTCCATCATGAAGATCCGATGGTCTGATCGAGTGCGTAATACCGAAGTCCTGCGCCGAGCCAATGTTGGTGGTATTGAGGCGTATTTAATGCGTCGACAACTTAGGTGGTGTGGTCATGTGTCACGCATGTCGGATGAAAGAGTGGCGAAGCGCATCTTTTACTCTGAACTGGAGGAGGGAAAGCGAAAATGTGGTAGTCAGCTCCTTCGGTATAAAGATGTACAGAAGCGTCACATGAAAAGATGCAATATAGAGCCATCTCAGTGGGAACGTTTGGCAGCACAGCGGTCAGAATGGCGCAACGTAATCAATGCCCACGTACGTGACTTCGAGGATCAGCGCAAAACTGACCTCGTCGTTAAACGTGACCAGATAAAGGCACGCCCACCTGCTGGCATTGTTTATAACTATGAGGACGGTGAGCTTACGTGCCCTCAATGTGCACGGAGGTTCACTGTAAAGATCGGCTACATTAGCCATCTTAGGGCACACCAGTGCCAAAACACCAATTAGGAATCTGAAGTGGTCGCCATGATCGAAATCGGTCGGACATTAACAACACACAGGTATATTTTGTGATTAGGGTGACCCGCCCCTAACTACCTAAAATTTTTATAGATTGGTGACGAGGGAGCTTTAATGGCCTGTAATTAATAGTAGACCCAGCAGAGCGTTGATGTCATTGCCCTCATCAACTCTCTGCTGAGCTCCCTTTTTTTGCGCCATTTCCCACGGTCCTGTGCCATTCTCATCCCCTGCTTTCCCTACTGATCTGTTCCCCTCTCTCGGCCACCACTCTGTAACGGACCAAAGTCCATCGGCTGTCTTCTCTTCTAGCCAAGTGTAATTAGCAGTTATGATGAGTCACAGTGCGCGTTGAGTAAGAAAACTTCATCTCCTCTCACTACCCCCCAGCAGGGTGTAAGATGCTGCCTACCGGGTGTTTTCCACACTAGTCTACCTAAGGAACAAGTGTACCAAGGCTCATGCTTTGATCCGAAAAATATTGGTGATGGTGTGTATAACAAACCAAGTACAAAAAAAAAACGAAGATACATGATCCGTCTACCTACATCTTTGACCAAAAGATATTTTTGTTAAAACCTTAAAGAAAACATTTAGTACATCTACGGTTGCAACCGGAAAAGCGCTTAGATTCGAAAAAGAAGACTTCACGCCTGGAATGTATCCAGGTTATATTTTCAAACCCATTACATACATCCTCCAAACATGACCACATATAAAATACCTGCTCGGCGTGAGGAAAGCACCGAAGCTAATGTTATAAATTTTAAAGTAAATCTCCGAGGATTTTGCGGAAATATTAAAGTGAAGATACTCACGGGATCTTGTTTATAGGAGCGGGGGGATATAAAGTGAGTGGACTCTGTTTTTTATTACCATAGAGGCGAATTTTAATTGGTTTATTGGGTTTATTAAAATCTGCCATTTTATGAGACTGGGGAAAAAATTGTTGAAAAATTCTATATTTTTAGTCGAAGTGTTAACGTATTATTTAAAAGCAAAGTATGCAATAAAGTATAACTTAGCAGAAAGATAACCATTTGTTATTTTTATAAAAGTAAATTATAGAGTTTGTACTTCTTTTTCAGCTTTTTTGCCTTGGACGCCTATGTTGTGTTGTGACAGGGAAGGCGGGGAAGGTAACTGCGTCTATTTTTGAGCCTAGTCATTTATAGCAATGTCATTTATAGAGTTATAGCAATGTCGTTCGTTACCACTTTCATAAATAAGTGGAAAGTTATAGCTTTGTAAACATTTTACTTACTTTATATTTGTATAATGACAGCCGGGACCAAAGGCTTTACGTACCTTCCGAAACCCGGCGCAGTTATTACTTTACTCGGCCGTGCTTTGAATAAAGCGTAGGTATTTGACATTCTGTAGAGAAGTGATGGATCTGTTACGTAGTAACTTATAAGTAACCTGTGGCCGGGTACTTAGGTAATAGAAGCTCTCAAAAACAGCAATTCTCAGAGGTCTTGAAGCTGAAAAGCAATTAGACGTCGCGGATACACTAGATGAAATAGTTACTATTTGAACAGCTTTATATGTCGAGGTAGCAATGGTCGAGTTTGAGTGGCGCCCGCTTTCAATTTCCGTAGCTATCCGATCTGAGAGTTTGGGTTTGAACCCCGTGAGACTGCGGGCTAATTCAAGAGCTGACGCTTTTTTTTTTGAACAAATAACAAAAGCGAAGCCGAGTAGATAATTTTTTACTGCAATTTCACTGTTATTTATTGATTTACATTGATTGTGGTATTAGATCTTGCAGGGAACCGTTGCTCGCTGTAAAGAAGGACACAGTAAAACGTATTAGATATATAAAAAAATTAAAACTTCTTGTTATGATAATACCAAGGCGGAACTAATCATGCAGTTATTTTCAGATTTTTAGGCCTTCTTTGAGCATATTTCATCGCTGCCAATCAAATAAGTCATTAGAGCTTATTTTTATATGTCATAGTGCCGCAAACTAACAAGCGGATAACCTGATGGTAAGTGATCACCGCTGCCCATGGACAACTGCAACACCAGGGGTGTAACAGAAGCGTTACCGGCCTTTCAGGAAGATGTAGGGGGGGGAGGGGGGTGCTCCGGCTCTCTCACTCACCGAACGAAGCATAGAAGCGGCGCCGCTACTACTCAGACGTTGATTTTCTGTGAGAGTGTGGTATTTCTCCGGACAAGCCCCCATTCATGCTACTAGCAAAATAGAGTTTTGCCGGTAGCGTGGTTCTACAACTCTATTTCTTTAGTCAGCACCAGACTTGTTTGCGTGTGTGTTAGGCCACTGATGTCAGATTTTTTGAGGCTAAAGACATCTTATATGGCTTGACAACTGCCACCTATTGTTGACAGCAGCGGGTTACCGTCCCTTTAGGAAGAATGTGCTCAAGATATTTTACGCCACTTGATGTCTGGTCTTCTCTCTAGAAGGAAAAATAGGCAGAGGAAAACTTAAGTTTTATAAAACAAACAAAAGATCAAATCAATGTTTCAGCCTGCAAGGTTGTGAAGGAGTTGACTTTGGACAGAGAGGGATGAAAGGTATTAGTCGCTCCACAGACAAGAGCTTGACTCTTTAATAATAACAAGAGAAGAGGTCTGGTCTCATTCAATAAGTGAATGCTAGAATGCATTCTCCCAAAGAGCGCGAGCCACGAAGCTCCTTTAAATTGAAGTGTGCGAAAGTTATGCATCGCTGTCGCCTATGCATTATCCCTCATCGATACCCCACAAAGTTTATCTAAACTGTGCGATTCGTAAGTTTGGCCGCCCCACGGCAACTTTGTTTATAAAGAGTGTACTTTATAGTCGCCGTGGACCGTTTTATGTGTCTTTGGAAGTCGCTCGATGTTTTTATGAGTTTTAAAGCTGTTGCCTATCGAATAGCGTTTTTATGCTCGTTTATTTATTTTTCTGCTGTAAAATTCGGAATGTTCGATTGTTTTGGTAACTTAAAGTTTGAGTGTCATTAACAACGATTTTAATGATTGTCTAGCTTGACGGAGTCATCGCAGGTAGAGCAAGCCACTGTTCGAGTGGTGACCAACATCGGGTGTGAGAAGCGTCGATCGTCCGCCTATGCGATAGCCCAGAATATTACAATTATAATACACAGCACGGAAACTACTAGGGTCCCGCGCAATATGCGTTCCCGTTCCCCGTCCCCGCATCTCTCCCCCGTTCTCGCCTTGTCGAGTGTGTTGGAGGGGCGAACGCAAACATTGACGTGTGCACGGATCGGATAGTTTGACGACATAATCGAGTAGAGCGGGTATTATCTTGATGATAGCAGCATAGGTCCGAGAAGTGTAGTTGTAGTTCCTCGTAGTGGCTTAAAGAGGCCGCCACATCTCTACGAAGACGACGACCTCCGTGGCGTAGTGGTCACCATGCTAGTCCGCCACCCAGTGGTTCCGGGTTCGATCCTCGGTCAGGGCAAGTTGGGAAATGGCTTTTTTCAAATTGTCCTGGATCTTGGGTGTTTATCTATATATGTATTTGATATAAAGTATAGTATCGTTGATTTAGTATCCCATAACACAAGTCTCGAACTTAGTTTGGGGCTAGCTCAATCAGTGTAATGTGTCCCTATATATTTATCTTTCTTCGGCGGTAGGTGTAAAAAAAGTCATAAGCTTGTTCCTGATCTCATTTTAATTTTAAATATATAAAGTACACATTTTTACCTAAATTCTATACCAATCTTCTCTCTTCAGTACCATTATTACATGGTAGTGTTAGCAATAGCCTACATGTGGTAGCCTTTAAGATAGAAATACCTACTGCCGGCTACAACACTCACATCACATTTTTATATCACTGAGCCCTTTTTCTGCATTATGTCGTCGATTGCTGCTGTGCACGAGTTGCAGAAGTCTCTGGAGTCTTCACTTCATCAAAGAATGGCGGACTTCGAGAATCAACTGAAGACGGCGTCCAGGGAGCCTGCCAGTATTGACAAACTCACAGCAGACTACAACTCATACAAGACCGATGTTTTCGCCGTCTTGCAGCTGCTGCAACAGCAAATCAGTGAAGTTGTGAAAACCACCGACAACATTGAGATGAGGCACCGCCGCAAGTATCTTCTGTTCGGTGGTGTACCCGAGAGCGAGGATGGTTCGACAGAGGATGTGGTGGCAAAAATTTCTTCTATTCTCACAAAGGAGCTGAACCTCAAGGGAGTTTCAGCATCATCCTTCAAAGTTTGTCACAGGTTGGGTTTTAGGAAGCTAAGCCGGCCAAGACCAGTCTTGGTTCGCTTTACTGACTGTTCCTTGAAGTCTACGATCTGGCGCGGGAAGACTGCTTTGAAAGGTACTCCCTATATGGTCTCCGAGTTCCTCACACGACGTCGGCAGACACTCTTTTTGGAAGCACGTAAGAAGTTTGGCATCACTAAGTGCTGGTCCCTCGAAGGTAACATTTTCGTTAAGCCACCCAGTGGCAAGCCACTCCTAATTAACTCTGAAGAGGATTTGGGGCTAGCTCAGAAAGCTTTTGAGGCAGCAGCCGTTTCCAAAACGTCGGACGACGATGTGGCGGGCGCTCCGAGTAATGATAAGGCAGCCTCAACTAGCAGTGATAGGCAGCGTCGACCCAGGCGGGGTACAGCGAAATAATTAACTATCCACATTTAGAGTACTTCGCTTTTATTTTATTTTGTAATTTTTACCGTGTGATAAGTTTTTGTTTTGCTTTACATTACACTTACTTGACATTGACAGCTGTCACTCTGTCTTAAGATTTGCGTTCCGTTTTACATACCTACATAGAATAATAACTCCCATGTTTTGTATCACTTTGTCAAGTCAGGATGCGTTCGCACTGCTTTCAGTAGTGTATTGGGTGCATTCTGAAGATGTTTCTTTTTATATATTTTTTTTTTTAATCTACAATCTTTTTTACTTTTTAACATAATAGATAGAAAAGATTATAACTGTTTAAAGTAACTTATTACGTTTAAAAGAAACTTTTATTTCTTTAGCCTATGTTTAATTTAGATTTATATGCTCAAATTATGTATTTTTTTAAGTATGTTGTAAGCCGGCAGACCAAGCTGAAATTTGTAGTAATTAGAGTACTTTTTTTTTTCTCTTTTTGTTTTTAATAAGTAACATTTATATATTATATTATAATATTAGTATTTGTATTTATATATATTATTCATTATGGATGATTCATTTTATTCCGCATATAGTGCTAGTGACTCGTCAAGTAGTGATGATGATGCGTTTTTTTATGATGCCGCTACTCTTGACGAACTCGTGCGTAACGACCTGAATCCCGTGAAGAAATACTTTAATGTATGTCATTTAAATGCTCAAAGCATTCCAGCCCACTACACAGATCTCCTGGAGCTTGGCTCTGTTGATGCTCTTCAAGCTATTTTAATCTCCGAATCATTTCTTAAACCTAGTTTGGACTCTTCGCTGTTTGCTCTGCCTGGATTTATTTTGATAAGAAATGACCGGACTGGTGTTGGGTGTGGGGGGGTAGCTATATATCTACGCAGTAATATCCCATACAAAATTCTTTGCCAATCTCCCTCCGCCTATTCTGCGTCTGCCGAGTATCTTTTTATTGAAGTCGAAGTAAAACAGGTAAAAGCAGTACTAGGCGTTATCTATTGCCCGCCCGGGATAAACTATTACTCCACTCTTGAGTCTGTACTTGATTCCGTTGCTTCGGTCTACTCTCATCTACTCATCTTCGGTGATATCAACACTAATCTCTTAATAGATACATCTTCCTCTTCTAAACTACGTGATATTGTTAATTCCTTCAACCTCTCTCTACTTCCCCTCAATGCGACTCACTTCAATAAAGATTCTCCGGACACTTGGCTTGATCACATTATAACCTCTTCATCCGATAATATTTTGCTGCATGGTCAGCATCCTGCTCCAGCCTTCTCGCGCCATGACCTTATTTATGCTTCCTACAATATCCATACATCAAAACAAAAACCTAGGTATGTTTCAATGCGCAATCTTGCTCGCTTAGATGTGGAGGCCCTGCGTAAGAATGCCGCCAGCACTAACTGGGACGTGGTTGTCACTGCTGATTCTATTGAGTCCAAAGTCTCATTACTTAATGACACAATAATCTCTTTGTTTGATCGCCACGCCCCTCTTCGACGTGTTAGACTCAAACGCCCTCCATGCCCTTGGATTACCCGTGGAGTGCGCATGGCAATGAGAAAACGCAATCGAACTTTCGCGAAATTTAAGCGTGATCGTAGTGACTCCAATTGGGCCCTTTATAAACAGGCCAGAAATTGCTGCAACCGAATGGTAAGATCTGCTAAAAGGCGATACTTTCATGATAATATAGCCAATTCCTCTTCGGCAGATGTTTGGAAGTTTCTGAAGAGCCTTGGTCTAGGGAAACAAATCCTTCTCGTCTTCTTTTTCTTTAGATGACCTTAATAGTCACTTTTCCTCGGCCTCAAGCCTAGACCCTAATATACGAGCTCAAAAAATCTCTCACATTAATTCCCTCCCTCATTTTCTCCTTAACGCTTTTTCTTTCTCCAGCGTGACTGTTGATGATGTTAAAAAAATATTATTATCTATTAAGTCCAAAGCTGTTGGTTTTGATGATATAAGTCATCGTATGATATCTCTTCTTTTGGATTTTATCGTTCTCACACATATAATCAACTTTTCTCTCAACTCTGGGGATTTCCCATCATTATGGCGTAAAGCTTTTGTCATTCCACTTCCTAAAACAGATAGCCCCAGTAGCTTGAATCATTTTCGACCTATTTCTATTCTTCCGTATTTCTCTAAAATATTAGAGGCTGTCGTGAACTCCCAACTGTCCTCTTTTATTTTGCGTAACAATCTCATTAGTGAAGTACAATCTGGCTTCCGTCCAGGACACAGCACAAGTACTGCTTTACTGAAGGTCACAGAAGATATCAGATTGGCTATGGAAGATGGCAAAGTAACTGTGGTAGTCCTTATTGACTTTTCAAACGCTTTCAACACGGTTGATCACGACATCCTACTTGCTCTTCTGGCTCGCTTCAATTTCTCATCAACAGTCTTGAATTGGTTCTCATCATACCTTCGTGACCGACAACAGGCCGTTCGTGGTGATCAATCACTCATTAACTGGCAAAATCTTAATACCGGTGTTCCGCAAGGAGGAATTTTATCTCCTCTATTATTTTCAATCTTCATCAATTCTCTTACCTTCCTTCTTTCTTCTTCTCATCACCTATACGCAGACGATCTGCAGCTCTACCAGTCCTGCGATTGCAGTGACATCGACTCATCGATTGCTCTCCTCAACAATGACTTACGACGTATCGCAGATTGGTCTACTAAATACGGTGTTGCTGTAAACCCAAATAAATGTCAGGCATTAGTAATCGGCAGCTCTCGTCAAATCTCTAAATTAAATTTTGAAACTATTTCTTCTTTACAATTCAATAATACTACCATTCCCTATAGTAAGAGTGTGAAGGATCTCGGTCTACATATCGACTCTACCCTGAGCTGGACTACCCAAGTAGCAGAGGTTAGTCGAAAAGTAACTGCCTCGCTGCGCTCTCTCTATCGTCTAAAGAACTTTCTTCCACTTAAAACTAAAATACCGTTAGCTCAAACTTTAATTCTTCCCATTATTGATTACGCGGATGTTTGTTATTGTGACCTGACACAAGTTCTCCTAAACAAATTGGATCGTTTGGCCAATAACTGCATCAGATTTATTTTCAATATTCGTAAATTTGATCACGTCTCTTCATTTCGCTCTCAGTTAGCATGGCTCCCTATCCCCTTACGTCGTAACACTCAAATACTCTCTATGATTTTTTCTATCTTGAATAACCCGCACTCCCCTAACTATCTTAAATCTAAATTTAACCTTCTCAGTTCCACTCACTCTCGCACACTTCGCTCCTCAAGCATTTCCATCCTTAATATCCCTCCTCATCGCACTTCCTTCATGGGCAAGTCTTTCCAAGTCCAGGCTATCCTGCTATGGAATGCCCTTCCGGAATCTATAAGAAGAGCTCCTAGTCGTTTGGTTTTCAAACGAGCGGTACATAAATTGTTTCTACAGCAGTCCTAGCCTCAATCATCCTGATATATGTATTCATTTGTAAGTATATTACATATATATTTATTAATATGTATATATATTGTATTTTATGTATGTTGATATATATTATATGTCTAATAGTTTATTTGTCTATATGTACTTATGTAGATATTTATACTTTGTTTACTAAATTATGAATTTCATCACGCCAGCCATACATATTTTCCGCTTGGTCTAATGGTTGACCGGGAGAGAATGCCATATGGCATTAGGTCCGCCTCTTGTACATTTTTTTTTAACTGTGCAAAAAAGTTTAAATAAATAAATAAATAAATAAATTTATTTATTATTATTAAAGAGAGGTCATAAGGTCTGGAATTATGGTTATGATATAAATATTTCATTCATTTTCTCGTCTTTATTCCTTACTAGAAAAAATAAGCCAAGTATCGTAAGAATCAAAGGCTAAACGAGTAAGCTATCTAATTATTTCTCTGCTATTTAGACGCCAAATTTCTTATCTGTTTTTTATTTTCCTAAAAGTTGACAGTGAGAGAATTCTTTGGCATTCAAGCCACCTACTATAGCTTTTGGCTCAATAAAGTATATGAATAAATAAAAATAAATAAATAATTAGGACAAAGACTCTATATAAATAGAAACAGGAGGAGTAGCTCATCCCGCAACGTTTAAACTGTTTCGGCTATTTCTTCTCAATTTTGCATAGTCTTCGGAATCATTGGGTGACCATTGACCTTATTGACAGGCATATTACATTTAAAGAAGAGCATTTTAGTTTTAAACTTAAAGCAGACTCGCAAGCTGTACAACTTAAGGCGGCCCTTCCCAGCCGCTCTGTCGTCAACGCGAGCATAGTTTGAAAAGTTTGGTGTTTCATCCAGGATAATGCTAGAAAAAGAGGCAAACCAAAAAGAGAGAGATAGCGCCTAAGGACACGGTTTGCATTCTATTTAATGAAATTAATATTATTATTAACTATCCATCGAACGAATATTAACTATTTATAGGATGCGGTTTCATAAAACTTGTTCCAGGAAATCGGTTTCATAAATCGTGTTTTTAGTAAGGATTACAAGTGCGTGAAATAAATGTTTTTTATTTAAAATTTTCATTATATTTGCGAGGTTTCAAGCTCAATTTTTTTTTATTATTACAATTAATGAGTACTTTATGAACATTCGAAGTTCAGGTAAAATTGGTGCAAAAAAGCAGATTTTTAGAGGCGTATTAGTTTGGTTTGGCGAATTTGTTTTCTCAAATTTTAATTTCTAAATTTCGATAAAAACTTAGAAATAGCACACAAGATATCTGTTATTTCTAAAGTTTTTAAGAAAGATCAGTTACAACGCCATAATCACGTACGAGCTGTTACAAAGGGGCGAGGTTAGCACTTTTTAAAAAACTAATTTTTTATAAGAGATTTAATTATACTCGAATTTAGTTTACACTTTGGATTGAGTCGGAGCAACTTCTCTGTAAGAAGGCTGGTAGAGGACTGACTGGAGTACTGCCCCTCTCAAAGAGGCTCTTCAACATAACTACTGCCACAGCGCTGAGTCAGCGGTGTGGACAGGGCTAGTCTATTAAAAGGGTGCATGTAACAACCCCCCCGTTAAAAGGAAACTTAGGGGTTGATTAAGTTTCCGTAATTTATTCTACGCGCAACCGAGGTGCGACATGTTTTAATTCTATTTCGGAATTTGAGTCCTTTTCTGAAACTACTGATTTTTTTAATTTAAATCTTTCAGAGAATTTGCTCTTACAAATAAATGTTATTATTAAACCAATTACTAAAAATAATGAAATAACACTTAGTATAGGAAAACTAATATGGTTTTGAAAATAAGGAGGTTCTAAGTTATTCAAATTTTTAACAATATCATCTGATACAGATTTAAAATTCTTTAAATCATATAAATTTAGAGTTTTAATTTTAGGTAAGGTTTTACTGACATCAAATGTATAAAAATGTTCAGAATTACAACAACTATCATTGATTATATTAAAGTCTGAATATATATGTGGTATATACAATTTCGGATACAATTTTGAAACCAATTTTAAATTTTTATGAAAAGCTACACATTCTGATGGCATATTAAGTATACCTGTACCGGATATACTCATCTCTAATATTTGCTTCTCACATTGTATGGACAATTTAGTTGTACATGATTGGACAAATATCCACCTGTTATTATTTAACTTGTGCCAAATGTCCACGTCACCAGAAATAAACTTAGTAGGACAAATTTTGGGGAGAGAAGGTAAGGCTTTTGTAATAATTTCTATTTCACATGAAGGATTATTAAGGACCGCATAAATATCAAGGATCTCACAAAGGTAAGTTTCGGTAAGTATCTGTTTACAATTATTTAGGGTTTTTAGATATGTGTAAGAAGATTTATCTTTACTCAGAGCAAGAAACTGTTCGGAAGGAAGAATCATGGCAAAGGAATGAAGTTCATGTTCAGTAACGTGGGGAGTTGGCAGTGGTATATTTTTATATATATTATATTCTAGTAAATTTACCAAGGGTAATTTTATAATAAACATTAGCTTATTATCTAAATAATAGCATGTTAAATCAGCTATATTGATTAACGTATGGATATTACTTATATCTAAACTTACAGGGAAATCCCTATATTTAGGAATTATTTTTAAATTACTCAAAATGTCATTATACATCTGTTTTGGTGTTAGTATAGAAGGGTGCAGAGTATTACTTTTTACAAAAAGAATTGAATTTAACAGGTCTTCTACTTTGAAAGAAATTGTAAGCAAATTTGATTGCAAAACGTTAAGAGTGTTACTTAGCCTAACTTTAAAGCTAACAATATTGATAACACCAGTTATGTTAAGAGATAACTGATCAATGACGTCACTTAATTTCGCCTGATTAATATTTATTTCTTGTAATGACTCATTTATATTAGATATGGCAGATTGAGAAACCATAATGCTTTTTGAAATAGAGTTAGCTAATTTGTTATCATTTTTATAGAGAGCTTGGATTGCATCATCATATGTTTTAGCATCATCTTCATTAAGTGTACCAAAAATGTGCTTAAATACGACTCCTACACCAGCAAACCACGCAGATCTTTTAGTTATACTATTTGAAATTATATGAGAGACTGATTTAAAGTCACGCAAAATATCTTTATAAAGTGATTCCAAGGGTTGTAACATATTTTCGCATTGTGAATATGCAATTTCATCAGTTTCTCGACACTGAAACCGGATATTATTAAATATTTCATGAATATTTTCAAGGTGGTGTTGAAATGGAAGGACTTCAATGGGAACTACGATGTGAAGCTGATCGTTTACGATCCTTAATGTGCCGATAGGGTCGAAGAATATACCAGGGCTTTTATCGATATATTGTATATATTCATTATTTGGATCTCTTGTCGAGGCCGCATTACAATATTCTGCAGCGACAGCGATTCTGTAAATAAACCGTAAATAATTAAAATACGAACTTTATTGAGAATAATATTAAACTAAATATTTGGATTGTTTTTAAAATTAAAATATTTTAAATTTTATATGATACTTTATTCATTCCCGTGGGCAGGTTTGACTTCGTCATAATGATGTTTGATATGACGCCGGTTTATTAAAAGAGAAAGACTATTATTTCCGTGGATTTTCACGACCTTATAAGGGCCTTTCCATACTGGAGAAAGAGCTTTACCTAGCCTCACATGATTTTTTAAATAGACATATTCTCCTACCTTATATTGTACAGAGCGTGAATGTCTATCATAATAGGACTTTGACCTTTCTTTTGAAGCGTTAATATTTTGTAAGGCCTTCTCACGGGACACTTTTAAACGATGTTGAAGCATTTTAGTGTATTCGGGGTAGGTTATATCAGGTCTGGAGTCAAAAACTGAGTCAGGGAGATAGGGTTTGTGACCAAAGAGGAGTTCGTATGGAGTAAATTGAGTTGTAGTATGTACACTACTGTTATAGGTTAGCATAGCAGTATAAACAAACTTATGCCAATCAGTTTTGTTATCATTCACATAAGATTTGAGATACTCCTTTAGAGTAGAGTGGCTCCTTTCCAAGGCTCCCTGAGTTTGAGGGTGATATGGTGAGCTCCAGATCTGCTTTATTTTAAGGAATTCGCAAGTACGTTTAAAAAGTTCCGCAGTAAAATTAGTCCCTTGATCCGTTAGTATTGATTTGGGTATTCCGAACAAGGATATAAAGTGGACTAAGCATTCACAAGTTTCCTCTGCAGTGCAGTTAGAGACGGGATATGCAATAGAGAATTTAGTCAAGTCATCTTGCAGTGTAATAATGAATCTAAGTTTCTGAAGACCTGCTTCTGGAAGGGGACCTACTACATCAAGACCAATTCTCTCAAAAGGTCTAGTAGATGAAGTAGTGATTTGCATAGGAGCCTTGTTTGTTTTTCTTAAGGCTTTATTGGATTGACAAAATTTACAGTTTTTGACATAATCTTCAATATCTACTCGCATGCTTTTCCAGTAGTAGCGTTCTTTAATTCTGTTATACATTCTATTTGAGCCTACATGTCCTGCAATTGGGATATCATGATTTTCTTTTAGTATTTTAGCAATCTCCGTCGGAACAGGATAAATAATAGTATTATGATGAATATTTACAGTGATATTAGTGTTATTAAAGAGATACATGAGCATGCCGTAGATTTTTACAAAGGACCGTTGTTCAAACGGATTTTTGAAATCTGAAATTGCTATTTCACCTATGTCTCCAGCTAGTAATATATCGTCACGTGCAGATTTAAGGGTTTTGAATATTTCAGGATAGGTACTGTCATCGAAATAGTAGACTTTAGTGTAGAGAAGATAATACGTTTTATCTTTTATGGTAACCTTTTTGAAGGAATGAAGCTGACGCTCTTCTTCTAAAATATCATTAGAATTATCAGAATCAGAGAGAATATCTTGGAGGTAAGGGTTTGAGTCATCAAAATCGATTGAAACAGGGAGTAATATAGTTTTTGCGTTAGATTTCAGAAGGCTTTCGTTGTGTTCTTTAATATAGGTATTGAATGTCTCATCTTTGTTAGAGAATGATTTAAGGAAATTGTTATAGTCTTCACTTGAATTAGGAGACATTACTCTTGACTCAGTGTCAGGACTAGCAGAAGGAGCACCTAGCAAAGAAGGGAGATTAGAAGGGCTTAAATTACCATCAGGACTTGTCGGGCTAAGATCAAATGCGCCTAAGTCTTCTAGATCTTTTAGAACTTCTTGAGGAATATCAGAGCTTCTTGAAGCTTCAGGGCTTGGTATCGAAATAGGATCCACTGGAGCATTGGATGTGGAAGGCTGAGGTTCAGGGTCCTCTTGGACTACGGGATTAACGGGATAGCGTGATAATGCATCTGCGTTGCTATTTATTTTACCTCTTTTATATTCAACCTCATAATCGAATTCCTCTAATTTCAACCTCCACCTAACAAGTTTAGAGCCAGGGTCTTTGCAATTAAACAGCCATTTGAGAGGCTGGTGATCTGTAATAATTTTGAAGCGACGGCCGTAGAGATATGGTCTGAAAGCTTGAGTACCGTGAAGTATAGCAAGACACTCTTTTTCTGTTACACTGTAATTTAATTCAGCTCTATTAAGGGTTCTAGAGCTATATGCAATTGGTCTATCTTTTCCAACTGGCCCTTGAGACAAAATAGCTGAAACTGCGTGTTTAGATGCATCGCAGGTTAGAACAAAGGGTTTCGTGAAATCAGGATAAGCTAGCACAGGGGCAGAGATAAGGCAAGTTTTAAGAGTCTCGAAAGCTAGTTGTTGCTCGTTTTGCCAAGAAAATGGTGTATCCTTCTTTAGGAGGTTTGTAAGAGGTTTAGCGATTTTGGACAGATTTGGTATAAAACGGCGATAGTAGGATACTAGTCCTAAAAAGGATTTAATATCTTTTGGACATTTGGGTTGTGGGAAATGATGGACGGCCTTGACCTTCTCTGGGTTTGGTTTGACCCCTTGATCAGTGATGATATGCCCAAGATATGAGACTTCCTTACGCAGGAACTCACATTTATCGGGTTGGAGTTTTAGATTGGAATGCCTGAGCCTGTCAAAAATGTTGGATAGATTTTTCATATGAGTAAAAAGATCATAAGAATATATTACGATGTCATCGAGGTAGACAAAGCATTGTACACCTTGTAGGCCTGATAAGACTGTATTCATTACTCTTTGGAAAGAAGAAGGAGCATTTTTGAGCCCAAAAGGCATGCGATTGAATTCAAAATGGCCCTGCGGCACAGAAAATGCAGTTTTAGCAGAATCGCGCTCAGAAATTTTGACTTGATGAAACCCGGATGCAAGGTCAAGGGTACTGAAGTATTTGCATTTGCCCAACTGGTCTAAAATTTCAGTTATATTTGGAATAGGGTAGGAGTCTCCAATGGTGATATCGTTGAGCCGGCGGTAATCTATTACTACACGCCATTTACGTAGACCAGAGGCGTCTGCTTTTTTAGGAACCACCCATATTGGGGAAGACCATGGGGATGTGGATGGTTTTATTATATCATCCTTAAGCATTTTATCAATTTGGGATTGTACTTCTTGTTTGTGTACTTCTGGAAATCGGTAAGATTTAGTATTTATAGGAACAGAAGAAGAAGTAGGGATTTCGTGTTCTAGGACATCAGTGCAAGTTAATTTATCATCAGGGAGGTGAAAAATATCAGAGAAAGTAGAGCACAGTTCAAATAAGGAATCTTTCTCTTCATTATTTAAATGAGAAACTCTTAGTAAATTGAGAACTTTCTTAGTTCGGCTCAGCGTATCGGGTGAGTTATTATCTAATTGTGAAGTATAAGAGATTTGAAGGCTGTTCTTTTGAAGAGGAACTAAATTTAGCTTCATGTCAGAATTAATAGATACAGGAGATTCAGAGATATTTACTAAAGAAACATTCACTCTTGAGTTTGGTTTTACTTTAACTATACAATTAGCTATGAGAAGCGAGTCATCAGGGTGTTGATCGAGAATAAGGCCTTCTCCTATTTCAGGGTTTAGTACGGAACATTCTATTATAGCTTCAGTTCGAGGTGCAATAGTATAAATAGGTTCATTAAATTTTAATGAGAGTTTCATTTCATTTACCGTTAAAATGTTTTTGTTGAAATCAATGTTAGATTGAGATTCTGACAGGAAATCGTTTCCAATTATCCCATCATAGGGGAAGTCTATGTTGCCTATTACATTAAATGTGTGTTTTAGAGAGTTAAATTCAATAGATATATGACCAAGTGACTTCATAGGGTTAGTGGCTGTCCCTAGACCAGTGAAGGTAATAATTTCCTTATTTATTTTAGGCATGTTCTCAACAGATGATTGCTTAATAAGACTTACAGAGGCGCCACTATCTACAAGCAACCTCAATGGGTTCATTGATACAGAGGTTGTAACTTCGATAAAAGGTAAGTATTTTCTAGATACGTTTGAAGTTATATTGTGTATTTTAATTTGTTCTTTTCCTTTTTCAGGTAAGGGCTTAAGAGGAGAAGAGGATTTAAAAATGGTAGTACTTACAGGTTTAAGCTTAGATACAGTGCATGTTCCAGATGTGGAAGGTAGAGCGGATATAGTAGAATCAGTGAGAACACGAGACACAGTGGGTATAGAAGAGACAGTGGATACTGCGGACACAGTGGGTACACGAGATACACGAGAGTCAGAGGATACAGCGGACACAGTGGGTATAGAAGGTACACGAGAGTCAGAGGATACAGCGGATACAGTGGTTCCACGAGGTACACGAGAGTCAGAGGATACAGCGGACACAGTGAGTACATTAGATACAGTGGGTATGGTATCGATTTTGTTATTTAATTTTCCCGCACGACACCGGCCGGGAAACCTTCCTCGTTTAAATCATCGGTTTCATCGGGATTGTGTTCTTCGGGTAACGAAACGGTATGTATAGGTTGATTTCGGTTTTGGAAATTCGAATTGTATGACGGGCCTGGACGAGAGTTCGTCTGATTTTGTGCGTTGCTAAGACGCCTGTTGTTGTATTCCCTCTTCCTGCACTCTTCGATAGTATGGCCCAAGGCCTTGCAATATCGGCACACTACAGGATTTGTCCTAGGCATATTGTTTGCATTGAGATTTGATTTGTTAGGATTCTGTGAAGGAAACTGACGTCCTCTATTCTGAAAATTGTTAGTTTGTGGTGTAGAGTTACGCCTAGAAGAGGCCAAAAAGATTTTTTCTTCCGATACCGCGAAGTTAATTGCATCATTGAGAGATTCAGGGTCACGGCATCTTACTAGAGTAGATAAGCCAGGCTTTAGGCCGATTACAAACGTGTGTAAAGCTAGGTCTTGCATGGCTGCGACACGGCCTGCCAATTCACCCTTCTTTTTTGTAGGTATTGATATATTTATTTCTGTTAATAATTTGGATAAGCATGATTCAATTCTAAGGGCAAATTGATTGACTGTCTCGGTGTTACTTTGTTTGCATTCTTGAAGATCAGAGAGAAGAGCGGCGTAATGCTTCTTTTCACCAAATTGTGATTTTAAGAAATCTTCTAGCTGTTGCCAGTTCTCGAATTCCTTGATAGAGCATGCGCTTTCGGCGCGCCCTTCGAGTTGGCTTAGTATATATTTTAATAAGATATCAACTTGTGACGAAGAAGCTAGATTTATTGCATTTTTACAGTTATTTATAAAGGCATTTAATTTCTCTCTGTCGCCGTCATATTTATTTATGAATTTAATTAAAATTGACATCTCTATCTGTGACATAGTCACTGTGTTAGGTTCGTCTTTAGTCATTAGATACTAAGAATTACAGAGAGCTCGAGACTTATGCAACCTACGCAAAAGATAACACACCTGCGCTCTATTCTTAAGTTACAGTTCATAGAATTGATAAGTACTCGTGACTATGACTACGGATAATTAAAAGTTATTTTTAGACTTACAGTAATACTCGTATCACCGAATACATGGAAGCACTGGAATCACTGGAAGTAACACCGAAAGGGTTTTTTTTTTTTATTTTATACACTGGGAATCGTATGAAAACTTGAAACGGCACTGGGAAAACACGGGGAGAACTTAGATTTTGAACTTAGTATTTCACTTTAGATTACTGGAACTGGAACAAGCAGCCGGATACCGGATACTAGGACTCTGGACCTGGAAGCTAGCCTCAGGACACCTGGATTTCGATTTCAGGACACCTGGATTTCGATTTCTGGACACCTGGATTTCGACTTTTGAACTTGAATGTTGCTTGAACCTCGCCAAAGCTGTTGTGGGTACCGGTAGGGCGTATCGACTTTTCTTGAAGTAGTAACACTTAACTTTTCACTTTTCACTTCACTTTCACACTACTGAGACGTCCCAGGATTCTCGTTGAATCCCACCGCTGCCACCAATGTTACAAAGGGGCGAGGTTAGCACTTTTTAAAAAACTAATTTTTTATAAGAGATTTAATTATACTCGAATTTAGTTTACACTTTGGATTGAGTCGGAGCAACTTCTCTGTAAGAAGGCTGGTAGAGGACTGACTGGAGTACTGCCCCTATCAAAGAGGCTCTTCAACATAACTACTGCCACAGCGCTGAGTCAGCGGTGTGGACAGGGCTAGTCTATTAAAAGGGTGCATGTAACAGAGCGTTTGTATGAAAAGTAAGACGGGAAGGCCGCTCTTAAGGGCATTTTGCTTCGTTGACGAGCTAAAAGTTAGACACTCTGATCATAAAGCCTCACAGACTTGAGCCTCTGTCATGAGTAAACGGTGCATCTGGATTCTGGTTTCATCTAGGTGCATAAATCAAAATTCAAACTCCGCAACCACTGAGATTACCGAACGCCCGCAGCGTTCTGTTACAAGCTTAGTTAGCATCAATTTGAGGCAAGCCTCGCCGTTGCATCTAATAAAGTGCAAGTTTGAACCTGCTATATCGTTTGACGGAACCATATAAAATCTATTAAAAAGCTGTATATTATGTCCATGTAATAGAAATCCTCCCCTTTTTTCCACTCGTCTCTGTCTTCTGCGATCTCTTTTCATTCTATGGCATAAGAATCCCCCGGCCATCCGGCAGCCAGAACGTAGCTAGTTTCTTTCAGACAGACGTGCCCAGCCCAGTTCTACTTCAGACTGACTTTGTAAAGCAGTGGGACACAAGATCCACAGGCTAGAGAAAAAAGAAAAAAATAGAAAGCACTGTTAGCCGCCCCAGATACAGATGGGCTGACAAGAAGCAGAAAGAACTGCGGTGCCTCGGAGGCAACGCTACAAGACCGCAACAAATGCCGCCATCTAATTTCGGAGGCCAAAGACACTTTGGGTCGCTGTGTCACCCTAGTAAGTAATAGTATGCACGTGGCGAAAACGCCACGTGTATATTTTGAATAACTACAATTAGGTATTTTCCTGTGTAAAAAATAAATTATTTTGTCCTGATAAAAAGAAATAAAACTTCGTAAAATAATGTCACTTGAATTTCAAACATATCAATTTAACGTGATTTTAGATTAATTCTTACAGAAAAACTGATAACAAGAGCGCTATTTGACTCCAAGAAACTATGACGTCATCTGCCTGTACTTCATACAAAATCCCGTAGAAAATGTTTGTCTTGACGTTTAGAAAAAAGTATCTGATTTGACTTGTTGGAAAATAGCGGATTGTAGGCAACATTTGCAATGATGAACACTTGCAATAGGCATGACGAACAGAAAAATATTATGACACGTATTTTTTCTTTTGAGAAACAAAAAAATGACAAAGATACAGCGCATTGAAATTTCGCATGACATCATTCACGTCACGGCTGTACGATTTCTACATAGAGGTGACGTCGCAAGCCCCCACTCCGGAACTTTGATGCGACATATCTTTGTGAATTTTTACTTTTTGGCAATCTGAAAAATATGGGTCCATTATTTTTGGATAATCTAAAAGACGGACTAATAACAATTATTCTTTTCTAACACTGTCGTCACCCCTATTGTAAACCACGTCACTACTATCACACTTTATTATGTAGAATATAAAAGTATAACCCCTTTTTTGCTATTTAGAATTTCCTCATATCTAAAAATTCATTAATCAAAATTCTAACTCTGCAACCACTGAGATCACCGGACCGGAGTCCGTAGCGTTCTGTTGCAAGCTTAGTTAGTTTGAAGCGAGCCTTACGTTGCATTGCAAGTAATAAAGTCTAAGTTTTCGACCTGCTATATCGTATGGCTAAGCCATATAAACTTTGTATGAAGTATTTTGCTGCTACAGTTTAAATAACTGTATTTTATGTCCGGAAATCACGTCCTTGCTGCACTTGGCCGGTTTTTTTTTTTACATAAATTACTGAAAATTATCTATTTCTATATAAAAAGCAATCACAAAAAGAAATAATAATTTTCCATAGATGCAAAACTGAAATTCTTGATGTTCTCGAGAACTTGAATACACAAGAGAGTTCATTTGAATAAATACTTGTGTAAATTTTCAGTTGTCACCTCACAGTAATGTATGTGAATCGCAAGAAGGACAAGCTAAGGGTCTAAACATACATACAGGACTTTTCGAGCATAGATTTATTACCTTACATTTTTATAATACCACCTGATACAATTTTATAATAAAGTTAAATAATTAAAATTTCAGTTGGTGCTCGCGATTTGCAGAATAATTATTGTTTGTATATATGATTAAATGAATTAATAAATACATAGGAACAAATCAAATTGCTTGAGCTAGCCCCAAAGTAAGCTTAAGCTTGTATAATGGTATATCAACCCAACGATATCATATTTTATGACAATACTTATACACATTAATTCCCAAGACCCCGGACAATTATAAAAAGCCAATTTTCCAACTTGCTCTGGCCGGGGATCGAAATCGGAATGGATGACTTGCGTGGTTACCCCGCCACGGAGATTAATGTTTGTATTTGTGTGTTTTTCTGAGGTATCGTAGCAAGTAATTTATGTATATGTAATCTAGTTGGGTGGCGTCGACGAAGAGAGGCCTATCTATGCTCAGCAGTGGACGGAGGATGGACATCTGTAAACGTAATAGGTAAGAAAGCGGAATGGATCAATTTTGATTATGCTTTTTTTTTATAAGTAACATCAAAAGTGTTCTTAGCCATGATTCAAGAAAATGTTGGAGTCAGAGTTGTGACACATTTACATACAATGTGGAAGGGACATACCCGTTATAAATCAAACCACGTCCTATACTAGATCACTATAGTATAATGAAATTAAAATAACAGTCAAGAAGCAAATAAAAATTCCACATTTCCATACAAATTGCCCGAGCGGCTGCACATTTTTGTATGTAAATGCCAAAATTTTGTTTTGCTTTTTGACTGTTATTTTAATTTCATTACACTATAATGATCTAGTATAACCCGTAGTTCGATTTATTACGGGTATGTCCCTTCCACGTTGTATACATTAAGCATTTGAAAACTTTGAACTTTGACAGAATAAAAAACATGGCAGAACATTTTTCTGTTTCTTTGTTAGTGTGGCGAGACCCTAATGTTTGGGGTTAATAGCTCAAACTTGTGTTTGAGCTTGAAAGTTTGTTTAGACTTTCTGAAATCTACTGGCTTTTCTGCGGTTTGGAAGATACTTAAGTTTTTAGACAGTGATACATCAGTTAAGTTGGTCCTACTTTAGTTTCTGCGGTCTAGCGGTTAGGTTAGAGGCAACGGAGTTATGCCGAGTAATGTTGTAGGTTGTAAAGCTATAGTGCTTTGGAAGGTACGTTGACCTTTTTATCCTGACACCTGTTGCCGTTGGATCACAGTAACATTTTAGTAACGATCATTAACTCGTCAATAAAATACGGTTTTTAACAACATTCCTTTAAAAAATAACTCTGGTAAGCAGAACATTAAACTTAAAACATTTTTATTCGTCCATTTCGAGTTCTCTAACATTTTATATGCGTGAGTCGTTTGTTTGTAGTGGAATCAATTTTCGGATACGATTTTTTATGTCGATGGCTGTTCGTGTTTTTGATGACCGATAGATAGTTTGAAAATGGGCGAAACTTTTATTTGATGGCCATATAAACCCGTTTGGAAGTTTTAAATAGAGTCATTCATGTTTTCATGGTATCTATAAACGATATATATAACGATATATCTGAGGAACTCTGTGGCGTAGTGGTCACCATGCTAGTCTGTCACCCAGAGGTCCTGGGTTCGATCCCCGGTCAGGGCAATTTGGAAAATGGTCTTTTTCGAATTGTCCTGGGTCTTTGATGTTTATCTATTTATGTATATGTTATAAAATATAGTATCGTTGAATTAGTATCCAATAACACAAGTCTCAAACTTACTTTGAGGCTAGCTCAATCAGTGTTAATTGTCCATATATATTTACTTATTATTTATTTATTTTATAAAATAAGATTTCTTTTTATTTTATCTTTATTGTCCATAATATCAAATTGTACAGTAAAATAGGCGAATTTAATGCTAAAAGCCATATGATAACCTTATGGCTAAAAAAAATTTTTGCACTCAGTTTACATCACTATTATTTAAAATTTAATGTAACAGCATTCCATTACGTGGCTCATGAGGCGAGATTAAGGTGTAACTCCACTGCGTGCAATTCATAACCTCCATTTTAATTGTCACTTTTATCGCCGCAATGAATCACAAATCCTACAGGATTAACTCGAGTTCAAGTAGACCCGATTTATGAAAATTTTGCCTACTTAATGTTAATTTGGGTTTTCCTAATCCGGGATGCTTTAATTTTATAAGTTCTTTAGTGAAATCTTCCATTGCTGGTATGGGAGGAAAGGAATAACCGCTCAAGTATAAGTCGAACACGCGCACGAAGTGTTGCGTACCATTATCTATAAAAAATCGCGTTTGTTGTATGGGGGCTTAAATGAATATTATGCTATTTTTAGTATTTTTTGTTATAGCAGCAACAGAAATACATCATCTGTAAAAATTTCAACTTTCTAGCAACTATCACGGTTCACGAGATACAGCCTGGTGACAGACAGACAGACGGACGGAAGGACAGTAAGGGCTTAGTAATAGGGTCCCGTTTTACCCTTTGGGTACTGAAAAAGCCCATCGAGGGAATGGACAAAATTTTAATCATGTTAATAGGCGATGGGGCTAGCAACCCATCACTAATTTGATACATATTCCCACTTTTTCGGCTGCCATCATGCTAAAAATGGCTTTAAAGTCTTTAGCTTCTTTCTTAGCAATCTTTTAGCCGTGGGCACTGTCTGCTTTCAGATTCAAGACCCAAAATGTCTTTCAAGTGGAACAATGAACTCGTCAATATAAAAAAAAATCCTTTTGCTTAGGGTACCGAAATAACAATAAAACTGCTTATTTATTCAATTACTATATATATAAATATAGCACTAACATGTATGGATCAATTGATTTTTAGTTTGCTATCTCGGGTTTCGACTAATACTGTACACTAAATTAGTAGGTACTTTTCTCTAATGGGACAGACAGAACATTTTGGGTTCTGCGACTCTAAGCAGGTCTTTTAAGGGTTCCGTACCCAAAGGGTAAAAGGGCAAAAAGGTTCTCGAAGACAAAAAGGTTCTCGAATAGCGACCGCGTACTGGCAAGCGAAGCGTAGGACAACCCACCCACAAGGTGGTCAGACGATCTAACCAAAGTCGCTGGAAAGCGCTGGATGCAGGCCGCTTTTGATCAGTCATTTTGGAAATCCTTGGGAAAGGCCTATGTCCAGCTGTGGACGTTATGCGGCTGAAATGGATGGATGGACCCAAAGGGTAAAAACGGGATCCTATTACTAAGATTCCGCTGTCCGTCCGACTGTCCATCAATCTGTCTGTCTGTCACCAGGTTGTATCTCATGAACCGTGATAGCTAGACAGTTGAATTGAAATTTTTACAGATGATGAATTTCTGTTGCCGCTATATCAACAAAAACTAAAACCACAATAAAATAAATATTTAAGAGCAGCCTTCCCGTCTTACTTTTCATATAAACGCTCGTACGTTATTATGGCGTTGTAACTGATCTTTCTTAAAAACTTTTAAACTTACAGATATCTTGTGCACTATTTCTAGGTTTCTATCGAAATAAAAATGGATATTTGGAAAAACAAGTTCAGTGTACGCCTCCTAAAATCTGCTTTTTTGCACAAATTTTACCTGAACTTCGACCGTTGTAAAGTACTCATAAATTGTAAAAATAAAAAATATTTTGATAGAAACCTCGCAAATGTAATAAAAAAATTAAATAGAAAACATTTATTTCACAAACTTGTAAGGCTTACTGACAAAAACGTATATCCTGGAACAAGTTTTATGAAATTTCCGCACCCTATAAATAGTTAATATTCGTTCAATGAATAGTTAATAATAATACTAATTTCATTCAATACAGTGCAAACCGTGCCCTAAGGCGCTATCTCTCTCTTTTGGTTTGCTTTTTTTGTAGCATTTCTCTGGATGAAAAATCAAGCTTTTCGAACTATGCTCGCGTTGACGACAGGGCCGGTCGCCGGGAAGGGCCGCCTTAAGTGGGGCTCCCATACAACGATACGGTACGGAACCCTTCATGATTCCGACTCGCACTTGAGTGGTTATTTTTCTTTTAGTCTATTAATAAAAGTCAGTGTTAAAACCAATATAGTAACCTCCTCAAAACACCTAGATTAGGTAGCGGCCCCTGGGTTCTGAAGCGTTGTCGCTGAGGATGCAACCGGGAATGCGTGAGGATCTTGATGACTGCAGGAACACAACCCTCTCTGTATTACCGGAGACATACATGGCCAGAGCAGCTAGAAGATTTGGCCTACACTCTCCATGCTGGCCAGACGGGTTGAAGAGGCCTCATTGTGTTTTTAGATTTGATTAGCGTGAATTTCTTAAGGGGTTCTTTTCTTCGCACATTTGCGAAAAACCGCCACTTGTGGTTAATGTGTTTAAAGTAATAATGATATCTGGCTTTATATCTTTTATCTGTTATTTAGACGAAAACTTTCTTATTTGTTTATCTTTTCTAAAGGTTGACTTTGCTTTAGTATTGAGTCCACCCTATTGTAGCTTTTGGCTTAAGGGGCTACATGAATTTTCCGGGGTCCAGTGCTGCCCCCATTTGAAACAAATCTATAGATAGGAAACGGAGATTTCATTTAAAATTTGGTCTTGATCAGACCCTAGATAACCCTTCAAACTATTTTATGAACTACTGTTTACTGTTTAAAGTGAGAACATGAAGCTTTTCTACGCACATACGCCAAAGTGGCCGGTTTTCGCAATTGTGCGTTGAAAAGCTTCACGTTCTCACTTTAAAGTGTAAACAATAGTTCATAAAATAGTTTAAAGGGTTATCTAGGGTCTGATCAAGACAAAATTTTAAATGAAATCTTCGTTTCCTTTTAATAGATTTATTTCAAATGGGGGCAGCACTGGACCCCGGAAAATTCATGTAGCCCCTTAATAGTTTTTACATAAAAACAAATAAACAAAAGAAAAGCTTCACGTTCTCACTTCTAACTGTAAACAGTAGTTCATAAAATAGTTTAAAGGGTTATCTAGTTCATGATGAGACCAAAAGTTTAAATGATATCTCCGTTTTCTTAAATGAAGGCAGCACTGGACCCCAAAAACTGCACGTTTCTCCTTAAGAACGGCCAACCCGACTTTACTTTTCATACAAACGCTCGTACGTGATTATGGCGTTGTAACTGATTTATCTTGAAAATTTTTAACTACCAGCTATCTTGTGTGGTATTTCTAGATTTCTATCAAAATCACAAATTAAAATGTTGACAAACAAATTCAGTATAAGCCTTCAAAAGTATGCTTTTTTGCAAAAAAATTACCTGAAGTTCGGCCGTTCATAAAGTACTTATCAATTTTTAAGTTAAAGAAAATATTGAGATATAAACCTCGAAAATATAATGAAAATTCTAAATAAAGAACATTTATTTCACACACTTATAAGGCTTACTGAAAAATACGTATTACCTTAAACAACTTTTAAAAAAATTCCGCACACTATAAATAGCTAATATTCGTTAAAAGGATAGTTAATCATAATACCATTTTCGTTCAATAGAATGCAAAGCGAGCCTTCAGGCAGGCGCTATCTCTTTCTGCTTTGCTTTTTTTTTCTAGCATTGCCCTGGATGAAACAACAAGCTTTTCAAACCATGCTCGCGTTGACGAAAGAGTGGCCGGTATGGGTCCTCTTAAGTGGCCTCCTACAACATCCACGGCAAGATTTGGAGTGGCCCTATTTTACTCTGTCGGAAACCACATCTAAGCAGACATTCATAATAACCAAAAATATAAACGCTTACCTATTAATACACTGAAACTTATTCCAACACTGCATCCGATAACAAGCGGCAACGAAATGGATAGAATTGCTTGTACGTGGAATACACGTATTTCTCGAGGATTGTGGTTCTTGGAGCAGGCTTAGAGGAGCGGTATGTGTTTTTCGAACGTATACTTACGTAGGCTTAGATTAAATAATAGACTGCAGACTTGGCTTTGGTTGGGTGGAAGTCAGCCTCCGTGTAAAAAGTATTTTGTTTATTGCTGTGAGTCAAAATACTCTCAAGTCATTATCCACTTACATTATATCGAGGAGCTTGGTGGCCTAGAGTGAGTGTGCATTACTAGCGCTTTCGCAAGTTAAACGACACCGGGCGTGGTCCGCACTTGAATGGGTGACCATTGGCATAAAAAATTCTCGAGCCCTTCCTTGCTTCGAAAGGCACGTATAAGCCGTTGGTCCCGTCTGTCATCATTGTATGGCAGTCGTCAAGCTTTGTCAAATGGCATTAGGCAGCCTGAAAATCTGACACCGATGTTGGCCACTTACACACACGAAAAGGAAACACCCACTCTTATTCATCTTTTCTAGTTGCATCTTCAGCTGTTCCTTCCTCAACTGCTTCGAAGCCCGAAATGCGCTTTACTGCTTTTTCTTTTCAAAATATAATATGCATGTCAAAAGTCAGCCTAGAATGCCATGAAATCGAGAAGAAATAGCTGGTACCGTTTAAACGATTTGGCTCTGGCACAGAATTAATAGGTATTACATACCGAATAGAATCTCCTAAGGTCCCGCGGAATATGGGTCCCCGTTCCCCGTCCTCGCATCTCTCCCCCGTTCGCGCCTTGTGAGAATGTTAAGCGGGCGGCTGCAGGCGCCTGAAATAAGACGAGAACGGGGGAGAGGTGCAAGGACGGGGAACCCGACATAAAATTTTAAGATCAGAGGTCGCCTGCCTGTCGTCAAACCTCTTTAGGAATGCATTTCTATGAAAAGTTTTACAACTGGCCGCCAATTGTAGCACAAGATATTTGTGCTTAGTCCTGTAGTCGCCTGTTCGGACATCCACAGTAAGAGGTGAAGTGGTCGGAAACCACCGTAACATACCATTTTATTAGAGAACCAGTGTGTTATACATAACCTTACTTTTATTAAAAAAATATAATCAAATAAAAAAAAATGGTTTTTTTTACACTATTTCATTAAAATAAAACGTTAGATATTTTAAAAAATAAAATATAAATTACTACTTAATTAAAAGGTACAAAATATTGCTCATTTAGTAAATTAAACATAATAATTAGAGTGTAACTATGTAACGATATGAACATATTTGACCGAAAATTTACAACAAATTGTCAAATGAACAACTTAAATCTCTATTCTCACCATATAATTATTTTTTTATTTTGTACAATTGTATACCATAAAAGTTCGTTTTTAAAGTATATTTTTGTGTAAATGTTAACCATGTTATGCTCTTATTCAATGCAAATAAAGGAAGATGATGAATGAGAAGCGGCACACATTTTAACCCGCAACCGCGTGTAGCCGGGAATAGACTATTTTTTTAATGGAATGGACAAATGTGCACTTTTATTTTATTTTTTTCACCTCGCGTGTGGAAACGTAATTTACTTTTGAACATGATTTAGGCACGATGTAAAAAAAAATTACACATGGGGGCCTGAAAGGGACTTTTTGTGCCTGCTACGCGTACTGTTAGTCCGGGCCACTTTGTTCTTATAAAAAAAACAATTTTATTTTTACCCGAACTTAATTAATTTATTTTTAACTTTTCCACTACAATAACTTTATAACCTGACGTCACTTCACTTTGGTTTATTTTAAACTTAAAGTATCGCGGTGGACCATGGGGTGCGTTGTGGCTCCCTAGTGCTAGTCACTAGAACCCTATCGGAGGGGTTGAGCCGGGTCCGAAGAGCAGCAGAATGACGACTGTCTAACAACCAGAATTTTACTGATTATATAGCCATATATTGCCGATTAATCTCAAAATTATGGCAATTTAGCAGATCAGCAATATATGGTCATAGATTAAGTATGTAAGACCTCCCCCGTTGGAGACGGAGCATCAAGGATAAAAAGGATGCGAGTAGAGAATGATCAAGTGGAGTGACGTCTAACAATAAAAATTAGGTACAGATAAGAAATATTAAAGAACATTATTATGATAAATTAGAGAAAGGATACAATATAAGTAAGTATAGTTTAATTAAAAATAATATAATGAATTGAATTTATTTATCTGATAGAATATTAAGGATTTCATTAATATTCTAAGTTTCTTCTTATATTACTAGGTGAGCTCTCAGGGCTGCTATGAATATTAGTACTTGACCTATTTGTTAATTCTATATTAGAAGTTGCACGAATATTATTGCTCGGTTTATTATAACAATTATTGAATATTTTAATACAACAACCAGAACTAGATGTGCGGTTTCTTCTATTTCTATTACAACAACCTTTAAATATTTTATATGAACAGAATAAGAATATTACAATTGATATAATCGTAGTTAGGACACTAAAGTAACTTCCATATTTAACATGATAGGGCTGATTTTCAATTTTTTCTAGTTCTTCGTTAAATTGATTTAATTTGTGAGAAGTATACCGTAAGGAATCTAGGTTAATATGAGATAATTTAATGGGAGTTAAATATGCAAGTGAGTTATTTATCTTAATTTTGGAACAGCAATCGTCTTCTATAATGTTGAAATTAGGGGTAGGTAAATATAATTTAGATTCTAGTTCAGTTGAAGGGATAAACTGAAGTAACTTATGATAGGCTCTACAATTTCTAGGGACTTTGAGGATTCCTGTTCCAATGATATTATAATCGGTTATGTTGTTATTACAATTTAGTTATTTCTGACTGTACATAGATCCACTTATTATTACTAAGCTTTTGCCATACATCGACGTTACCTAAAATAATCTTATAATTACAAGAGTCTGGAATTTTATTAACATGTTCACTTAAAATTGACACTTCGCAAATGGGATTTGTCATGGTGGAATGTACATTTCCTAATTTGCACAGGTAGTAATTTTTTGATATCACTTTGCATTCACTCACTGAGTCCATTGTTGCATATGTTAATCTATCTTCTGTTATTGCTAGGAATTTTGTGGTTGGATTAATCATAGCAAATGAATTAGGATGTTCAATATCATGAGCGGTTGGCAAGGCATAAACATGGTAGAGGTTATATTCCGCTAAGAAAACTAATGGCATTTTAATAACGAACACTAGTTTGGTGTTATTGACAAAGCTCGACACATCTGAGATATCGAGTAAGGTGTGCATGTTATCCAGGTAGAGCGGAAGGGGAAAGTTATTAGCTACATTATTTTTATTTGAACTCAATTCATTAAACAATTGGATAGGTGATAGAACAGAGGGGTGAACTATATTCCTTTTACCAAACAAGATAGAGTCGGTCATATCATTCAATTTAAAATTCAGTATCATGATTGAGCTTTCTAAAGCGCTAAAAGTCATTGCTAACTGTGAACGAATTTCGAGGTTATTCGTACTTTTGACTACGTGATCTAATATTTTATCTAGTTTACCTATGTTATCATTAAGGGTTTGCTCATTTTCGTTTAGTTTTAAAACAGTACTATTGAAGATGGAAATTGAGGATGATATAACATGGATGTTATCTTTCATTAAGGTTGCCATGTGTCTTTCGTCATCTTGAACAGCGTTATTAGCATCTGAAAATAGTTTGGCATCATCTTCATCTAAAGTTCCAAATAGTTGTTTGAGAACAGGACCACCTATTCCAAACAAATTAGTGATTTGTCTTTTCCCCTATCTTAATAATAGTTATATGAACAAGCATATTCATATGTTGAATATATATCTGTGTAACTTGGTGTGGCATCACAAAAAAATTAATGTCATTGATATAAATAGATTTTTTAATAACTTCTATATATACAATGGTACAGTGTACCTGCGAACTAGGCTTAAGACGACGTTTGCTAAATTGTTAGCATATCATATTTTTAAACCCGTTATAAGTAATATAACGCAGTATCTTAAAGACTCGACCAACATTAGTACAAGTACTAAAAACTTAAAAAACTAGATAATAAGACAATGGTGAAGTCCTCTAACATTAATTTTGTACATCAGAACATACAGGGCCTCACCAGCAAATATCTAGAAACTTGCCTGTTCCTAGAAAGTAACAATGTTGATATTTTTTGTGTCACGGAACACTTTTTCCAAAATGATAATCAATTAGTGTTTCCGAACAAATTTGCAGTAGGTAGTGCATATATAAGAGAAAATATAGAACATGGAGGTTCCTTAATTCTTTTAAATAATAATATTAAATTCAAAGAAAGAAAAGACATAGTAGGGTTGTCTCTTGAATGTACCATTGAACTATCATGTGTGGAGTTAGATAAATACATTATTATTTGTGCTTACAGACCTCCTTCAGCTTGTTATAACACTTTTGAAAACGTTATGGAAGACGTCCTAACCCGAGTTAGCTCTCAAAATAAACATATTATTGTATGTGGCGACTTTAATGTAGATATTTTAGTTTCGGACACAGAAAGTATTAGGTTCATTAACTTATTTAATTCATTTAATTTGAGGTATACATTCTTTGAGCCCACTCGAATAACTGAAACATCTGCCAAGTGCATTGATAATATTTTTTGTGATTGCCCAGTCATTGATAAAAAAATCTTTGATTGTCTTGGCTCTGACCACCTCGGCCAACAAGTATCACTTGTATCTCCAAAAGATCACACCCCACGACCTATCACTTGCAGGCCTATTACTACCAATCGTAGAGTGCATTTTCGGGAATGTATACAAAATAATTTACCTAGATTAGATTTTATTGCAAACCCTAACGACCATTACAAAAATATTTTTAACACGGTGGAAGGAGAGTTTAGCAAAAGCTTCCCACTAAAAACTCTTAAAGCTGATAATAAACCAAAATTTTGTGATTGGGCTACTAAAGGTATTTACACTAGTAGGAGGAAATTATATGAACTATATGGTGAAAAAAGATATAATTTTAATGCGGATTTTTTGGCATATGTTAAAAAATATTCTAAATTGTTCAAAAAGGTGTGTTTGGCTGCGAAAGCATTACATCTAACGAACAAAATTAAAAATTCTAAAGATAAAGTTAAGTCAACATGGTCAATTATTAATAATGAGACAGGAAAACCCAATACTAGGGACTCAACATTCACATTAAAAATTGGAGATAAAACCGCTGACTCGGATATCGAAGTAGCTAATGAATTCAATACTTTTTTTGCTAACATTTCCAAAGATATCACCCAGTCATTGCTTTCATGTCCGAACGCCGCCGATGAACTATTGAAAAGTAATTCATCTACGCCCAAAACAACTTTTACCTTTACTAGCACAACTCCATATGACATTATCTCGGCTTACAAGGCTCTTAATACTAAAAAAACTGAGGACCTATGGGGTATTTCGGTTACCGTTTTGAGCAGTATCATCGACCTGATTGCTCCTCACTTAACTTTAATATTTAATAAATGTATTTCAGAAGGTGTTTTCCCTGACTTAATGAAAGCAAGTAAAGTTATACCACTGTTTAAACAGGGATCCAAAGATGATCCGAACAATTATAGACCAATTTCAATATTACCGGCTTTAAGTAAAATATTTGAAAAAATTATATTAGACCAGCTAGTATCGTATTTTAATATTAATAAATTACTTCACTGTCGCCAATATGGATTTACAAAAGGGCGCTCTACCACTGATGCAGCAGCGACCTTAGTTAAAATTATTTACGAAGCCTGGGAGAATCGACAAGACGTTATAGGTATCTTTTGCGATCTGTCGAAGGCATTCGATTGTGTCGATCACATAATATTAAAAAATAAACTAAAATTTTATGGCGTTACTGATACTGCACTCTCTGTTATTTCATCTTATCTTGATAATAGAACTCAAAGAGTTGAAATCAACAGAGTATCCTCAGATAGTGCACCTGTGAGCATGGGTGTGCCTCAGGGTTCAATAATTGGTCCATTTTTGTTTTTGATTTATATTAATGACCTCCCCTGTCTTGCAGAAAAGTTGTGTGAAGTAGTATTGTTTGCTGATGATACATCTTTACTTTTTAAGGTTGACAGAAAATGCACAAACTATGACGATGTAAGCAATACTATGTCTCAAGTACTTAGTTGGTTTACGACTAATAATCTGGCCTTAAACACACAAAAGACTAATTGCGTTAATTTTTCACTATTGAATAAACCTAATACTCACATACCTTTGAGTCTTAATGGTCAAGTTCTAGAATGGGTACCCAACACCAAATTTTTAGGCATAACTGTAGACTGGAACTTAAAATGGGATAAACATATTGAGGCCACTGCCAAGAAACTTAGTTCGGCAGCATATGCTGTGAGGAGGGTCAGACGGTGTACTAACGTTGAAACTGCTAGGCTAGTATACTTTAGTTATTTTCACAGCATAATGTCATATGGCTTGCTCTTATGGGGTAAGGCGGCTAACATACATGCTATCTCTGTGCTACAAAAGAGAGCAATTCGGTCGATCTACGGACTAAAATCACGCGATTCCTTAAGAGAGTTATTTAAATCTATAAATATTCTTACTGTGACATCTCAATTTATTTACGAAAATCTTCTATTTGTTAAATCTAGGTTAAATAATTTCAAGAAAAATAGTGATGTTCACAGTTATAATACTCGCAACAAAAATCAGCTTCATACGCCTAAATTTCGACTTGCTAAAACTAGAAAGTCACTCTTAGGTCTAGGTATAACATTATTTAATAAACTTCCCGAAGCGATCGTTAACCTACCAATGGCAAAATTTAAAACACATGTTAAAAAAGTTTTATTGAACAATGCATACTATACTATCAATGATTATTTAAGAGATAAAAACGCGTGGATACTTCCTAAACATTTTCCATTACACTCCACACATGAAACATAAATAGCTGCATTTTCTGTTACCATAATAAGCTTACTGTAAAAACATGTAAATGCTCTGCGATCAATAAGTGACCAACATATAATTAATATTTTCTCTTGACAAGGTCTGCGAGTTCGGGTTTTTCATGCTCACTAAAATGTCCAATCCGGTGGTGGCGTCGCTGGTCGGGTCGTTGGATTCCCTCTAATATGGTTGAGTTTAACGATGGCTGATCCGTGCGTCAACTCGTGAACGGGTGCTGCCGGGAGGGACTGGTCAGCTCGGCTTCGCTTTTTTTGACTACTTAATATTTTTTATTACGCAATTTATGTTAGTTTACTTGTTCGCAAGCATAACATGTTATAATGTGTCAACATTGTATTATATTATAAGTATTTATTAATTAAAAGACAATTATAATAATATGACAAAGCCCTTCTGGCGAGTAGGCGACCAATACTGTGAAAATGAGTTTCTTTCGGCGTTTCTTCTCAGCAGTGGTCGTTACGAAGCGCTGGTATCGGTAGCTTTTCTTTAAAAAATAAATTAAATTTTAATATACTTTACACGTAACATAAATTATACTTATTGACGTGTAAAAGTGCCTGTAAAGGTCCAATTACTGAATAAACATTTGAATCTTTGAATCTTTGAATCAAAGCACGCCTGGTCCTCTTGCTATTAACTAAATATGATAGAGATTTATAGTTGTTACTTAAATTATTAAATAGACTTTGCAATGGACTAAGAATGTTATAACAATCTATGTAAATCTTAGTGGAATTATTTTTATGGTTATCGCATATTGTTTTAGCACTTTGAAGTATATGTTCAATGTTTTCTAAATGAGGTTGTATATAAGAAAAATCAGTATATGTAATTATATTCCAAAAATTATTAAAGTATCTCAGAGTTCCTATATTATCAAAATAAATTCCTGGGCTGTTGATAATCGGCGTTGTTAAGGCTCCGGCATTGAGGGCAACTGGCGCGATGGCCCTGGAACGGAATTATCATAAGCTAATTTTATTTCATCCAAATGGTACCGGATCTGTTTCCTATTTACCTGAATAGTAACATTATTGTTTGAATGGAGTTTTATTATCTTATAAGGGCCTTTCCAGACCGGGGATAGGGCCTTTCTTAATCGATGGTGATGTTTTACGTAAACCATATCTCCAACATTGTAAGATTTTTCCCTCGTATGCTGATCGTAATATTTCTTAGATTTTTCTTTATTTCTGATTATGTTTTCTCTGGCTATGTTGCGCGAATGAGTAAGTTTATGTTTTAAGTTTTTTATATAGTCTGAGTAAGTGGCAGTAGGATCAATGTCATATATCGAGCTAGGAATATGGGGTTTGGAGCCGAAAAGGAGTTCATGAGGAGTAAAATTAGTAGAGGAGTGAACACATGAGTTGTATGAGATGATAGCGGTAGGTAGATATTTGTGCCAATCATCTTGGTTTTCGTTGACATATGACTTTAAATATTCTTTTAGGGTGCAATGACTTCGTTCAAGAGCACCGTTAATTTGAGGATGATAAGGGGAAGAAAAGAGATGTTTTATCTTAAAGAGTGACGTAACTTGTTTGAATACTTCAGCTATAAAATGAACACCTTGGTCAGATAATATAGTTTTGGGAATGCCAAAGTGACTAATAAATCTGATGAGACATTCTGTGGTTTGTTCAGCTGTTGATTGAGTGATGGGGTAAGCCATAGAATATTTGGTTAGATCATCTTGGAATGTAACTATGTATCTGAAACTATTAGTACCAGATTCGGGTAAGGGACCCACGATGTCCATGGAGATTCTCTGTAGTGGTTCATGAGATGTAGATGTTATTTCCATTGGAGCTTTATTTGTGGCTCTTAATGCCTTATTCTTTTGGCATGATGTACAATTTTTGACATAGGATTCTATATCGTTTTTCATACCTTTCCAATAATAGGAGTCTTTAAGTTTATTGTACATTCGAGTAGAACCAACATGGCCTCCAATTGGGGAGTCGTGATTATCTTTGAGTATGACTGGAACCTCGTTAGGCATAAGGTAAATAATTTTATTATGATATATATTAATTTTAATATTAGTTTTGTTGAATATAAAAACAATTATTTCATATATGAGTAAGAATCTTAATTTATCATAAGGATTACAAAAATCGGAGATAGAGATTTCATTAATATGAGGATAAAGTACGATAAGATTGTTTCTTAGTTCTTTTAACACTTTGAAAATATCTCTATAAGTAGCAGAATCATAGTAATGAACTTTGGTAAATAAATGGAAATAAGTTTTATTATTTATTTCTGAAACTTTAATAGTATGCAGCTCTTTCTCGGATGATTCAAATGCTTGTCTATCATCCAAGAGGTTTAGAATATCGTTGCAATATTGGTTAGAATCATCTAAGTCAATTGAAGTAGGATAGGCTATAAAGGGACAGGGAGATTCAAGAAGATTTTGATTAGATTCTGTGATTTGAGTATCGAGTACAGTAGGACTGGAGCGAGACTTCATAAAGGATTCATATGTCACATTATCAGTGAGATTATCAATGTCATCAATATTATGAATAGGAGGGCGAGATAAGGCATCAGCGTTACTATTCAATCTACCGGGTTTATATATAATTTCGTAATCATAGTCTTCAATTTTCAATCTCCAGCGTAATAACTTGCTACTTGGATCTTTACAATTCATTAACCAAGTTAATGGGCGATGGTCAGTTATTATTTTAAACCTACGACCATAAAGATAGGGTCTAAACGTTTTTAGTCCAAAAATGATAGCAAGTAGTTCTTTCTCCGTAACACTGTAATTGCCTTCAGCTTTATTTAGCGTTCTGGATGCATATGCGACAGGTAGGTCTTTGCCTACTTCTCCTTGAGACAAAACTGCTCCTAATGCATACTCTGAAGCATCAGTGGTTAAAAGAAATTCTTTAGAGAAGTCGGGATATTGAAGGATTGGTGCACTAGTAAGCATAGATTTGAGGTTATTGAATGCAGCGTCCTGCTTGTCTGTCCAAATGAATTCGGTATCTTTTCTTAGAAGGGAGGTTAAGGGTTTGGTGATATGAGAGAAGTCTTTTATAAAACGACGGTAGTAGCCAACGAGACCGAGAAAAGCTTTGATATGTTTAGGGTTTTTGGGAACTGGATAGTTTGTGACAGCTTTTATTTTATCCGGATTCGGAGAAACACCCTTGTCGGTGATGATGTGGCCTAAATAATCTACTTCTTTTCTTAGGAACTCGCATTTATCAGGCTGAAGTTTTAAATTGTGACGTCTGAGGGCATCAAAGACGAGTTTAAGTTTTTCTATATGCGACGTTAGATCGTGAGAGTAAATGATTACGTCATCTAAGTATATAAAACAATGGAGACCTTGCAGACCAGAGAGCACAGTATTCATCAGCCTCTGAAAAGTGGCTGGAGCATTCTTCAAACCGAACGGCATTCGAGTATACTCAAAGTGGCTATTGGGAACTGAAAACGCAGTCAAGGGTCCATCGTCTTCATTCATAGGAATTTGGTGAAATCCAGATGCTAAATCAAGTGTGGAGAAGTATTTAGAGTGACCTAGTTGGTCCAGGATGTCAGTTATGTTAGGAATAGGGTAAGCATCGCCTATAGTGATATCGTTAAGTTTTCTGTAATCAACTACGATGCGCCATTTCTTTTGGCCAAAAGCATCCTGTTTCTTGGGGACAACCCATATTGGGGAAGACCATGGAGAAGTAGATGGTTTTATAATTTTCTGATCTAGCATCTTATTGATTTGTTTATTGACCTCTTCTTTGTGGCATTCCGGATAACGATAAGTCTTAACGTGAATAGGTTGAGAATATGTTGTTTTTATCTCATGTTTTGTGTGAGATAATAAGTCATCTTTTAAATAGAAGAGATCGGAGTATTCAGTACACAAATTAAAAAGTAGTTTGGATTCTTCGTGATTGAGATGAGATGACCTTATTTGATTTTTGACTTCATTAATTCTATCTATTTTGGAGTCTGGGTCAATGCAGTTCACTTCTTCATAAAAAGTTCTAGTATCACAAGGGTTAATTTCGACGCACAGGTTGTCTATAGAGATGTCATTTTCAGTTGTATTTAAAACTGAGACATTCACATGTTTGTTAGGTTTAATACATACTAAACAACCGGCTAAGAATACTCCTTTTTGAATTTCAATCTTTTCTATGAAACCTGAGGATAAATCCTGATTATTTGTATAACATTCTATGACCATTTCAGAACGCGCTGGAATGGTATAACTTGGCTTAGTGAAGTGGAGTTGTAAGTTACCTTTGCCAACATGTAAAGCATTGTCTCTGTAATTAATATTGGCGTTAAGTAATTTTAAGAAGTCATTACCTAATATTCCATCAAAATTGATTCCGACAGACTCAGATACTAAATGAAATTTCCCATATATTACTTCTGATGTGTCAAGCTCGATATCTAAAAGAAAGTGACCAAAGCTCTCAGAATATTGTGCGTCTTTATCAATACCTTTAAATTTTACAGTCTCTGGAATAATTTTAGGCTGTAACTCTAGAGAGTTCCTCTTTATGAGGGATATACTTGCACCAGAATCAATAAGAAGAATTAAGGGTTTGCTGGAATATTGTGATTTGACATAAACATGTGGCAAATGTATCTTATCATTGTAATTTATTTCATATACAGTTTGAAAATTAGTAGACTTTTCTCCTTGAGCTTCTTTTCCAATAGGAATAGTAGAATTTGTCGTTTCTATAATCGAAGTACAATTCGAGGTTTTCTTGGATATAGAAGAAATAGTAGAATTTTTTTGATTGGATGTAGGAGATTTGGTAAGGTTATGGTTAGAAGAAATATTAGGCCTTTTGGTAGAAATAGTAGATTTAGTAGATTTGGTAGGTTTAGGAGATTTGGTAGATTTGGAAGATTTGGTAGATTTAGTAGATTTAGTAGGGTTAGTAGATTTGGTAGGGTTAGAGTTAGTAGAAATAGTATTTTTTATTGAATTAGAAATAGAAGATTTAGTAGAAATGGTAGGACTTGTTATACTAGGATTAGTAGATTTTGTAATAACCCGTTTTTAATAACAGGCGCATAGTCTAATATATGAATATATGCGTCGGTTTGAGTAGCGGATTCCGTACGACGCGACGGAATCTGTTTTAGTTTAAATCAACTTCCGCCTGGGATTCATAATTAAAATTTTCGTTATCCTCAATATTATTGACTTGTTTTGGTATGAAATTGGTGAACTGACGCCTAGAATTATTGTATTGTCGTTTGCGACAGTCATTTATTTCATGACCGGGGTTTTTACAATATCTACAAAACACTGTAGTGTTTTGTGAAGTGGAAGGCTGAGGGCGAAATGAAGATGGTTGGTTAGTAGGATTGGAGACATTATGAACAGGGCGTTGACGATTAAAGAAACAAGATCTATCTAAATGTCCTAGTTTACCGCATACTCGGCACTTAGGTCTAGATTCAATGACGGGCTTAGAAGACTGGGCGAAGTTGTACAATTTCTCTTCCTGTATTGCTAGATTGATAGCCTCATTGAGCGTTTCGGGGTTACGACATCTTAGAATGTTGGAAATGTGGCTTGGTAACCCCAATAAGAAGGTATGAAGGGCCAGGTCCTCGGTACTGGCTATACGGCCCTTTAATTCTTGGGGGTCTTTAGTAGAGTGAGAAATATCAGTTTGTAATCTAGTTAAATAGGTCTCAAGGCGTAAACTGTATTGTGTTATAGTTTCGTTTGGTTTATGCCTGCAGTTCTGTAAGTCTAACAATAGGTGATTGCGGTGTTTCGTTTCACCAAAATTAGATTTTAAAAATGACTTTAATTCCGTCCAGTTAAAAAAGACTTTTAAAGCACATGCGGACTCTGCTTTACCCTCTAGTTGCGAGATGATATATTTAAATAAAATGTCTGATTGGCTCTCATTTGCCAAATTCAAAGCGTTTTCACAATTTCTTAAAAATGGTGACAACTTTTCTCTGTCCCCATTAAAAGGTTTAATGAATTTAGTCAATACACTAAAAGTTATAGCGTCCCCTTTTATTCCGGGTACGTTAAGGGATGACACACCGCTTTTTTCTAATTTTACCTGTTCATGAGCCATGATTAAATTGTTAAAGTAAAAGGCAAAATATGGAACAAACAATAACAAAAAATAGTATCAGTTATTACGTTATAAAAAATCACTCACAAGCACAGCAGTAGGCACGGTGTCATCGCCCGGTGTTTGCTGAGTCAGGAGGTCACGGCAGCGGCTGCGGCGCGGCGGTTCGGAAGTTGCGAAATTAGGTTGCGATGCGAGTCGTCGTGATGTTTTCGTAAGGAAATTAAATCAATGGGAATCAACGATGATTTTCTTAACCCCTTGGCTGGGCAGAGAACCCTCGGGCACAGTGGGTTACGATGATGAAGCTAGGCTCTTCGCGATGTAGTAATGACGCAGTGGTTACGTAGTAGCGACGTAGTGGCAGCTTGGCGGTGGCTGAGCGTCGGGAGTCAAAGAGACCAGGACGGCACGCTGTCCAACTCTGCTTCAGTTGTTTTAGGTCGTCTCGTCAGGATGTGGGCGACCAACGGGAAAGTAAATCCCGCTTTATTCTGACACCAAATGTTAGTCCGGGCCACTTTGTTCTTATAAAAAAAAACAATTTTATTTTTACCCGAACTTAATTAATTTATTTTTAACTTTTCCACTACAATAACTTTATAACCTGACGTCACTTCACTTTGGTTTATTTTAAACTTAAAGTATCGCGGTGGACCATGGGGTGCGTTGTGGCTCCCTAGTGCTAGTCACTAGAACCCTATTCGGAGGGGTTGAGCCGGGTCCGAAAAGCAGCAGAATGACGACTGTCTAACAACCAGAATTTTACTGATTATATAGCCATATATTGCCGATACTCTCAAAATTTTGGCAATTTAGCAGATCAGCAATATATGGTCATAGATTAAGTATGTAACAGTACGAAAAATCTCACTTTCTGACCTGAAGAGAAGTAAGATTGTATAGACAACTCGAATAGCAGGCAAAAAATGTATCACAGTAGGTGACCGACAAAATTTAATTTATCTGAATATTATTTTTCACCAGTGTTGCATTTATTAATTATTGAAATAACATAGTTGAATTAATCACATTTCTTAGTTTCAAACTAATAGATGATATTTAAACAAATAATTAAATTAACTGAAATGTTTCTCAAAATATTTAGACATAACAAGCTTCATTGGCTTAGACCAATTAATTTATTTTCGCATTAATTTAGTATTCTACGGGCTGTCTGCTGCTGCAAGTTGTTCAACTGTTACAAGTCATCGAACACGTCTGAAATTAAGCAACGCATTTTAGATATTATTTACTTTAGAAATCCAACGTCAAGAATGTTGTAGTGAATTTTCCAATATTATTCAAATAAAAGTCGTCTTAGATTTCATATTCTATTTCAAATTTTAGCCATTGCTGTCCCACTGCAGGGTTATTTTATTTACTTATATTAATGATTAGCTCAGTGGCCCGGCGGTAGTACGCATTACTAGCGGTTTCGCAAGTTAAGCAACCCCGGGCGTAATCCGCACTTGGATGGGTGACCACCAGTGGCATAAAAAATTATCGAGCTTACGTTTTTAATACCGTCTCTGCTATCATCATTGTATGGCAGTAGTCAAGCTATGTCAGATGCCTTTTAGCAGCATGAAGAATCTGACACCAATTTTGGCCACTTGTACACACAAACAAACGCACGATAAGAGAAACACCAATCTCAAATAATGGAAATCAATATTTGATACCAGGAAAACATAACTATTCGTATATGAATGGTGGTTGTCCGTCCACGCTACGCCGGCGAGGCGCCGCCGTCACTTGATATTGATGGAACCCGGAACACAGGGATTTACATAGTTTCGTACTCTTTCAGATAAATATGCATATTTTCCTTATTTATGGTGTTGATAAATTTACTTAAAAATTTACTTAAATTCTTTATTGTACAAAAAGGACTCAACGAAAATACAAAAGAAAACAATACAACGGCGGACTTATCCCTTTAAGGGATCTCTTCCATTGATGAATCTGTTCCCTCGTATCTTTAAACTACTTCAAAGATATCCATGATACCTTGACAGAAGAGATATCATCGAAAGCGTTTCCGCTGGTTATAAGCTATGTGACGTCACAGTAAATTCACGGTGGCGCCCTATAAAGGCCTTAAAGTAATGAATAAAAATGAATAAAATCGAATCATACCGTGTAGGATATCCAATGAATTGGCTAATAAGCACATTTTAAAAATATAAACATTATTATCTGTTGCTCCCTGCTTTGCGTGCATTAACTGGATATACGTAAGTTACGGTAAGATTTTTTTGACGTAGGTAATCGAGATTAAGTTTTTCAAACTATAACTTGTTACTGTGTAAAAAACTCATAACCACAGGGTTAACAAGTAAATTAATTGGTTTTTCAAGTGATTTTATCATCACCATAAACTCACGAAGTCACAAAGGTCGTGCGCTGCAAGTTTATGGGTCTAGATAGAAACAATAAAAAAAACCGAGTGCGTGCGCAATTTTCTCTTATGTAAAACCGAGGAGTTGAAATGTAACTGGGTGAGGCAGTCATATCTGCCGGAAGCGCCTCGAAAGATGGGCCAGATTGTTTTTCATTTTGGCTTCCGGAAGGACGCAGGGGAAGGAGTCCGAGGACCAGAGCGGGACGACCTTGATAAATTTATGTACGACTGGCAGACGATTGCTGAAGATGAGACGTGTGGAAGGATAAGGGGGAGGCCTTTGCCCAGCAGGGAGACACTACACCTACAGGGTAGTAAAAAATGGACCTTGGATTTTCGGGCAAATTTAAAGAAACCTGGCGAAATGAATCCAACCTTTCGGAAGATACTGTAATAAAGAAATTTAAAACAAACTTAGAAAAATATACATATATGTAACAAAAACCCTGTCCGATCCTTGTAGGAGCAACTCAAACCGTTAATATGAACAACTTTTCCTTTGGACCAATGCTTGAAACTCGAAGAAAAAAACGACATTTTCATACAAATTGTCGGGCCGGCCGAACTCCTTTGTATGAAAATGACAATTTTGTTTTCGAGTTTCAAGCATGGGTTCCATAAGGAAAGTTGTTCATATTGACGACCTGAGTTGCTCCTACAAGGATCGGACAGGGTTTTTGTTACGTATTGTATACAAGATACGCATGAAAAATATAACCCTTCCTTGGCAAGTCCGAGTAAAAAGTAAATACTTAGAAATAGTAAAAAGTTGGTAGCCATTTGCCTTTTTAGTATATCGGCACGTTTACGCCATTTTCTCTTGTCGATTTTTGCAAAGAGCGAACAGAGATGCCGATAGCCGATCGTACAATCTATACATTTCATTGGAAAACAGTTGGTGATTTTTACATACCCTATGGCAATAGGAACAAGGGTCATGAAATATTAAAACCGAACGTGACCGTGACCACGCCCCCTTCAAGATTCGCATTAAACTTTTATAATCCTCTCTGACTGAGAATCCGTTCGTACGTTTTGCCATTGACTTAAAACTAATGTAATAGACGAACTTAATAGCCTAGTAATAAAATGCAGGCCAATCGATTGGTACATGCATGCACTATCACGTTTTTATTCCAAACAAAGTAGATGGAGCCTAATACCGTAAGATCCAAAGGCCATTTTAGAGGGATGTTGGTCATGAAGGTGAAAAATGGAATAGATAGTAGTGCTGGGTTTGCTAGCTGGCGACCATATATATAGAAGGTATATAGATTTCGCGTTGAAGTCTCAAAAGTATACCTATTTTGAAATACGCTATAACGTGTATGACTACTAAATAGAAAAGTCACCTATACATATGTCAATGTCCTTGGATAATATCCATAAAATTTTGTCGTATTAAGTAGAAAACAGGTTACTTTTTACTTTTGACGTATAGCTCTTATTCTTGCAACAGTAAATTTCATAAGAGAGAATAACACAAGATGGGTTTTATAGCAGATTATCTATTTTTGAATTTATTTTTGCTTTTTGTTGGCGACCATCGCGGAACAGTTTGTGACAGTAGTGACAGTCGGCAACTATCGGCGAATGTCACGAAACACTGTTTTGTCGAACAAATATTTTGTTTTGCTTTCACATAAAAAAGCCGTTCCTTTAGTGACTCAGTATTTCAAATATAGGGCCTTAAGGTCGCGAGCTGTCGCTGGTCTGTCTAAGCAAAAAAAAACTATTCCTAAAAAATTTTTAAATAGAAATATGTAAAAAAAGCTTAATACTCGTTTTCAGTTTATCTATTACCGTAACACTGCTATTGGCTTTACGCACAGACTAATAAATTCCGATAAATTCAAACCCAAAAATCCGGTTCCTTTTGTCATATCGCACACGTTAGGGCTCCGTATCGCACGAAACATATGCCTTATTCATAGCCTCTACTGAGCTATGGAGGTGCGGTTTTGTTGGTGGGAGACAGCGGTTTTGTATTTCTCTATAATTTAATGCTTGTTAAAGGCCTACTTGTTTCTTAAATTCAAATTTAATTCTTTCCATCTCAAATTTAATACTTTTTTCTAAACGTGAAAACTAACATATTCTATAAGATTTGAATGAAATATAGACTAATGACGTCATAGTTTCTTAGAGTCAAATAGCGCTCCTAATATCATTTTGTCTGCGATAATAAATCTTAATTAAGTTAAAAAGGGATATGATCAATGACAAGTGACATTATTGTGTGACATTTTTTTTTAACAGTACCTACCATTTTTTTTTGTTAACCCAAGAAAATACCCAATTGCTGCAATTTTATGGCACATTCTTCTCACTAGAGGTAATCTCGGTAAAAACCAAACTTTTGTTGAGCTAGTAAGGTAATAAGTATACATTTTCGGAAACTGACATAAAAAATCAGAGGAACAATAAATTACTATAGAAGTCTAAAAACCAGTTTTTAAACGAAATATAAGTACAGTCAGGCCTCAAAAATGCAGTCATAATTTTTGAAGCGTACCGTACATAAATAAATTCTGTGTCGTAATGCTACGTTACTTCTAATCTATTCTTACTGGTATTATGCCGTCATGCATGAATAAAATTAAGTTCGTATGAAAGTCTGTCCCCACTCTCTTTTTCTTAGTAGTGTGTCTACATCACAACATCACCAGTTGCGGCCACCTTCCATTTTCCGGCCTATTCCTCCGTCCGGAATCGCTATGAAACAGTTTCAATGAAAAATAGCCCAAAAACCTGTTAAGTTCGTATTGAAGTCTGTCCCCACTCTCTTTCTCTTAGTAGTTTATCTACACCACAACATTATCAGGCACGGCCACCATCCATTATCCGGCCTGTTCTGCCGCCCGGAATCGCTCTGAAACAGTTTCAGTGAAAAACAGCCCAAAACCCGGTTAAGTTTGTATGAAAGTCTGTCCCCACTCTCTTTCTCTCAGTAGTGTGTCTACACTACAGCATCGTCAGGCGCGGCCACAAATCATCACGCCGGTTTCATCGCCCAGAATCGCACAGAAACAGTTTGGGTGAATACCAGCTCAAAAACCGTTATTTTTTTTAAACGCAATTTACTTAAATTTTTTCTGTGCCGTAATACTACGTTTTTTCAATTCTTGCTCACTTGCATTTTGCCGTCATCCATAATAAAAATTAAATCGAAAAGTCTGTGACTCTCTTCCTCTCAGTAGTATGTCCACCACAAGATCGCCACCGTCCATCATCTGGCCTGTCCCGCCGTCCGGAATCGCCCCGAAACCGTTTCAGTGAAAAGCAGCCCAAAAACCCGTCTTTTTAAACGCAATTTACCTAAATTCATTAGTGCCATAATACTACATTTTCTCTATTCTTTTCCCACATTTTTTCGCCATCTATGTATAAAATTAATTTGATAGGAAAGTCTGAAACTCTCTTCCTCTCAGGAGTGTGTCCACACCACAACATCGCCAGGCGCGGCCACCATCCATCATCCGGCCTGTTCCGCCGTCCGGAATCGCCCCGAAACCGTTTCAGTGAAAAACAGCCCAAAAACCGGTTTTAAAACGCAATACCACACTGGTATATAATTGCTTTTGTATTGAGCACTTGGACATTGGAGAGAAATCAATTTAAAATTTCGCAATCATCAGTTATTGAAGGTTTAAATCAATTTTATTGTCAGTAGTCAATTAAATTGTACTTTGGTGAGCCGTTTTGTGATTTGTAGTTTATTACAGTCATATTTTTGTAACTTGATCGATCAAAAAGAATTACTGTTTACAAAAACTGGTGATATTTTTTTTTTTTAATTTTTTGGTTTAGGCATAATATATATATATATATATATATATATATATATATATATATATATATAAATCGCGAAGGACTTCTTGCGTCTTTACAAACTACCACCCTGCGGCGTCCACTGAATGTAGTGAGATTTTTAATGTTTTCAATGCGTATGTAAGATGTTTTAATCAGTATCATATCAGTAGTCGACGTCAAATTTCATTTAAACGTTAAATGGTGATATTCAAATTAAATATTTCTAGCTGAATTTGTGCGTCCGTTCACTCTTAAATCTTTCTTGCACACTGAATACCTTCGTATACCTACTAGACACTGCATGCACATTCCCGTCTCCATCCGAATGTATGTTTAAATCAATTCCGTATAATGCTCTGCATATATCATAATGATTATAATAACTAAATTACATCCATCTACTAGTGAATTCAGATTGGTTCCGAATAACTTAATTAGTGCATCCGTTCACTCTTAAATCTTTCTTGCACACTGAATATCTCCGTATACGTTCAAAACACTGCATGCACATTCCCGCCTCCATCCAACTGTATGTTTAAATCAATTCCGTATAATGCTCTGCATATATCATAATGATTATAATAACTAAATGACATCCATCTACTATTGAATTCAGATTGGTTCCGAATACTGTTTTTAAATTATTGTATCCAGCTTATCAGCCAAGAGGCTTACACCTATATAAAGGCTTATAATGACTCAAGGCACAGATAATAAATAATTAATAGTTAGCATACAAAAGTGACAATACCTATGTATAGCGTAGGTATTTTCACTTTGGTGGTCTACAAAATCTTAAAACGCAATATAATCATTTTTGACGAGTGACAGGTAAGTTTGTATGTATAAACAGGTAAGCTCAGAGGCACAGGCTGGTGTGGACAGGCAAGCCCGGAGTTGGACAGGTAAGTATGTATAAACAGGTAAGCTCAGAGGCACAGGCTGGTGTGAACAGGTAAGTCCGGAGTTGGACAGGTAAGTATGTATAAACAGGTAAGCTCAGAGGCACAGGCTGGTGTGAACAGGTAAGTCCGGAGTTGGACAGGTAAGTATGTATAAACAGGTAAGCTCAAGGGCACAGGCTGGTGTGAACAGGTAAGTCCGGAGTTGGACAGGTAAACATGTATAAAAAGGTAAGCTCAGAGGCACAGGCTGGTGTGAACAGGTAAGTCCGGAGTTGGACAGGTAAGTATGTATAAACAGGTAAGCTCAGAGGCACAGGCTGGTGTGAACAGGTAAGTCCGGAGTTGGACAGGTAAGTATGTATAAACAGGTAAGCTCAGAGGCACAGGCTGGTGTGAACAGGTAAGTCCGGAGTTGGACAGGTAAACATGTATAAACAGGTAAGCTCAGAGGCACAGGCTGGTGTGAACAGGTAAGTTCGGAGTTGGGCAGGTAAGTATGTATAAATAGGTAAGCTCAGATGGACAGGCTGGTGTGAACATATAGGTTTAAAGGTACAAAAAGGAAGTTTCATGATACGAATAATATAATAGTACCTAGTCATATTTATGCAGGTGAATATACGGAATAAAAGGCATATCGTAATATAAAACCTTTAATGTTTTATTTTAAATTTTACAAAAAAATGTGTATCTCAACATAAAAACTTTTCAATCAACAAATCAATGCAATTTAATATTGACATAATAATAAACATAAATTTGCTCTGCTTTGCCTAGTAACGAAATAAACTGAATTATTAACATCAATCAGTCTTCATTACAGTGTAACATGTATTTTTTTTATATTATGATTAAAAGAAATCAGTAGGGTTTTTTATCAACCCAATGTTGTCATTCTTGTTTTAGATATCTACTTAAAAGAAATGTAAACTCCATCTACAACCTAAACTCAATCTGCAGCTTCTCTTTAAATATATAATTTTGTAAAAAAAAAATGGTTACCTAAACATAAAAATCAAAACATTTTAACTGACATTTTAACAATTTTAGTTATACTAAATAATTAAACATAAATGGGCTCTGCCTTTGCCTAATAGCAAAATAAACTTAATTATGAACATCAATCAGTCTTCATTACAATGGAACATGTATTTTTATATTATAATTAAAATATATAAAAGAGACTATTCTCGACAACTTCCAGGAATTCAACTTAGCACTTCAAAATAGCTTCAGTCTTTTGGATGGCAACCAAAGCACAGATCTTGAAACTCAATATAGCAATATACAGAAAGCAATTACTAAAGCAAGCAAAAAACTACCACAAACCAAAAAAACATCTAGTAAATTAAGTCAACCAACATTAGATCTTATAGAAGCTAGAGAAAACAACAAAAACAATATGAACAACCAATACAGACTTCTTGATAGAAAAGTGAAACGTAATATCCGCCGCGACATAAGAAACCACAATACAGAACTAGTAAAATGCGCACTGCTGCAAGGGACGAGACTCAGGACAGCCAGAGATAGTTTAACCAATCAAAAGACATGGATTTCACACATTCAAGATAAAAACGGCAAAAAACAAACTAATCAACGCCAAATCTCGCAAATCTGCACTGATTTCTACCAATCATTGTATGCAGATCCATCACGACAACCGATTTCTGAAGAATACTCCTACAACAATTCCGTACCATCTATTACAACTAATGAGGTTCTCGCTGCTCCCAAGACTATGAAATACGATAAGAGCCCAGGGCCAGATGGCATAAACTCCGAAACTTTAAGGCTGGGAAGGGGCATACTAGTACCTAAACTAACACAACTATTTAACAACATTCTGTTCACGGGAAAACTACCACATAATTTTTGCCACTCCAACATAGTTCTATTATTCAAAAAAGGTGACAGATCTGATATCAGCAATTATAGACCAATAAGTTTGGTATCGCACATTTATAAATTATTTATCAAAATCATTCAAAATCGTATTGCCTCACAACTGAATGATCAGCAGCCCCCCGAACAAGCAGGGTTCCGTCCAAATTACTCTACCACCGATCACCTCCACACACTGAACCAAGTCATAGAGAAACACATAGAATATAAAAAACTCCTATATATAGGATTTATTGACTACTCTAAAGCCTTCGATAGTTTAAATCACTCCTCATTATTCACAGCACTCCAAAACCAAAACATTGACAGTGTATACATTCAACTCCTCCAAAACATCTATTACAATAGTACAGCCTCTGTCCAAACTCAAATACCAGGAATTGTGTTTAGTGTAGAGAAAGGTGTGAAACAAGGAGACCCTTTATCCCCACAACTATTCACGGCGTGTCTCGAGGAGGTTTTCCTTAAACTAGCGGTTCCTTGGGAAAATCTCGGCATTGTCGTCGGCGGCCAAAGGTTGACTAACCTTCGGTATGCCGACGACATTGTCCTATTCGTCCAATCGGCGCTTGATCTAGAAAAAATGCTCGAAGACCTGAGCGCCGTGAGGTTGGACTTAAGATGAATCGGTCGAAGACCAACGTCATGACAAATGGGACCAAACATAAGATTGAGGTTGAGGGGCAGGCTTTGCAGTACGTCGATGAGTACATATACCTGGGCCAAGTAGCATCCTTCGAAAACAGGCAAGAGCGAGAGATAGATCGCCGAATAAATAACGCCTGGAAGAGCTACTGGTCCATGAAGGAGGTAATGAAAGGCTCCCTTCCAATTACACTCAAGCGAAAGCTTCTCGACGTCTGCATCCTGCCTATTCTGACGTACGGTTCTCAGACATGGTCTTTGACCGAGGCTCAAAAGTCCAAACTCAAGGTTTGTCAACGAGCTATGGAGCGCAGCATCTTAGGTTTGCGACTTATAGACAAGGTGCGAAACACCGAGCTACGCTCAAGAACGCAAATTGTGGATGTAGGCGCGAAAACCGCGAAGTTAAAATGGAACTGGGCGGGGCATGTATGCCGAATGCATCCCGAAAGATGGGCCAGATTATCTTTATTCTGGTTGCCAGATGGACGCAGGGGTAGGGGTAGACCGAGGACCAGATGGCGGGACGACCTTGATAAATTTTTGTACGACTGGCAGAAGATCGCTGAAGATAGGGATGTGTGGAAGGATAAGGAGGAGGTCTTTGCCCAGCAGTGGGACACAATATCTAAAGGCTAGTAAAAAAAAATAATTAAAATAAATCAGTGGTTACAACTAAAAGTCTCATGCCCGGTTTCTGAGGTGCTGTTAGATATCTCTTCATTAATTATTAATTCAATAAACAGACAACCTTTTTAATTCTTTATTAAGTCCTTTGTTTAAAAATGCTTTTAAAGGCATTTGCTTATGTAATTGCAGTTATGTCAGTTTTTGAACAAAACTGACATAACTGCAATTACATAATGCGTTTTTAAACAAAGTTTAATGACAGCTAAACATCAGATAAAGTTATGGAATAAATAAACAGCTGATACGGACCTCAAAAACCGGGTATTAATCATCAATTCAAAAATAATTATAAGTACAAGTATCTTAATCATACCAATGATTAAGATACTTGTACTTATAATTATTTTGCATTGCATTAACAAAGTAAAAATATTTGAAACAAAACATACTATTTTAAAACATAAATTTTTTTCTCTCATTTCTTAGGTTTCGAGTAAATATTTTGGACGAATACTTTTATTTTAAGCCAGTCTTTATTCTGAAGTAAATCTACATGTTGTTCTTTTAGTTTCTCACATTCATTTCTTTTAGGCGGTTGGTGATTTTTTATGTGATATTTAAAGTATTTTGTAACTACGTCCTTTTGTTCCTTTGTCCAAGGTACCAAAGTCCTTTTTTTTCCTTTTCGTATTTTGTTTTCGTTACCTAATTGAGACACGTGTTCATTAATAAGTTGTTGAGAATCGTTTTGCATACCAGATGGTCTAGCCTGAGATAAGTCATTTAAATTACAATATGTTTGTACGTAATCAGAATTAGCATCTAAAGTAGGTTCAGGTTCAGGATCACAGTCTATAATTTCGTTGTTGTCCACGGGCTCTTCAATTAGCTCCTCATTCAAATCTAAATCAATCTCTTCGAGAGTCTGCTTTTCCATCTTCCATAAGTATGAGAAGCTTTGATATCTTAGCGGTTTGGTTTACGTCATCTGGCAACCTGTAAGACTTTTTATGTACTTCATTAGTATGGCCCATGAATGTAGCCATGGGTAGTACAAAGTGTTCAACTACTGAATTAGTAATATTAATACTCGTATCACAATGTATGCACCAATTATGCAAAAATGCGTTGAATCCCAAGGCCATTGCAGTTTAGCTTTATAAAAATGTATAAAATCATTTCTTTTAAAAAAAGTATTCACATCAATCACAACAACCATTTTTGCAGACTGCACACGTTCACTCACAGACAATTTAACGCAAACTAAGCTCATCATAATATTATAAACAGACAACATGTTTTAATGTAAGTAGGTACTTACTAGCTATATGTTATAGGTATTATAATAAGATAAATCGTGTTATAACTTTCATTTAAGTAGTAAAAGGTAAGTACTTACGGTTTGCTAATTTAAGAATCCTTGCACTTCTTTTCATTGTGATTCAATTATAATCACTAACTATAATAATAGACCAAATAAATAACCACTTTTAACGCACTTGCAAATAATTCACTTTGGTGACAAGCTTACATCACGGCCGGCACATGTCTGTTTGTTTACAAACTTCGGCATGCGAGCGCGCTGACGTCCACCGCCCCGCGCTATGCGTCCTTCGTGAACCCCGAATAGGCCCCTCAGACACCATACCTAGTGCCCGTTTTAGGATATTTAAGAGACGCAAGATTGTTGTCACGAAAACATGATAAAAACTTTACAAATTAAGTACGATATTCAATGGACACGATAAGATCGGTGAACTGAATTCAAAGTATACGTGGTAAATTATACGCTGAACACTAGCGCCCTCCAAATTTCAGTCGGTCGATGGCGGAACTATATTATACGCTAAAAGGCGTTGTAGTGACGGAATTACGTCCATGCCAATTTTTCGTCCTTGAAATCTAACGATCATAAGGGACCCTTGGGCTAAAAATGAGGGTCGGTCAATCTTGCGTCCGTATTCCGGACGCACAAAGTCAGTGGGACGCGGCATCATCGGTAAATAACGCCATGTAGGACGCAACATGTCCTTCAAGATGTATATATATATATATATATATATATATATATATATATATATATATATATATGCGGACAAAAATGTACAATGAGATTTTTGGATTAACATTTCAGCTAGAAATACTAAATTTTATTTAAATAGCTAAGATAGGATAATTTACATATTGACCAATATTCAGAAAAAGTGAAATACCTACTTTAAATTTAATCTAAAAAATCGTGCCCATGCGGCGTAGTGCCAAGAACGCTGGCCGCATTTGAGCTGCTTGAATTGTATTACTTAACTTTCGGAGTTACCGCAACATTAGAAACTAAGAACACAATTCACGACGAAGAAACCCTTGAAAAAAAAACACGCAATGGGAAGCGAAGTGACCAAGACGACCTGACAAGGTCGCTGGAAAGCGCTAGATGCAGGCCGCTCTAGATCGGTTATTTTAAAAATCCTCCTATATTCAGCAGTGGACTTTATGTGGCTGAAATAATAAAAAAATAAAAGCGGCCTGCTTCCATTATATAATGTTTTAAATGATTCTGACTCCAAAAAAACAACAACAAATATTTTAGCCACCACCACCACCGAATCCAAAGAGAAATCATAAGTTCCACAATTCGAAATGGAAATGGTTCATTCACACTAATAATAGTCTGTGAACTTGTTACGTAGCACGCAACAATGAGCTTTCGGAATTAGCTTTTTATGAGCTTCCACGCACTTCGCTGAGGTGCTTCCGGTGATTCATGGCTATTTGCATAGCCTATTTGCGTTTCTTTTGTTAACACATTTCTTTCTTTATTTCCTTTCTTAATGCAACTTTTGCGAAGATTTGATTAGGAATTTCTTTTACTTCGAATTGGTTTAAATGCTTAACTAAGCCAAGACGCATACCTACATCGTCTAGAAATAAAGTCTACAGATAGAAACCGGATTCGTAAAAAGCTATATTTTGCTTACCTACGGTTTTATTTTATGATAACGACCTAGAAAAAGTAATACATAGAATCATTTTTACTCTTCTCATGATTTTTGTGGGAAGATAACAGCAGTTATCTTTTAGTTTTACGAAAATTCAATCGAAAAAGAAAACTCTGAATGATTTCATTATAGGTAAACAAACGCTACAAAGTTTCAGTTTCAATATTACCCAAACTAGAACTAACATATTTTATAGGTTACTATGCCGAGCGGGTGTTCATTAGACTCATTCACCAATATTGCCAAACACTTTGTGATAAACCTCCGAAATTGCCAACGCAAACCCTTCCAGTTTGATCTACCATTGTGATAGGCTCTGTTCTCAAGTTTCGCACAAATATTTGCGTACAGTTCGAATTAGTTTCACGCCAAACTTATGTTAACACGGGCATGGGAAACTTTACCCTCAAACTGGTATATAAGGTTTCATTTTACTTGCATGTTGATGTTTATTTGTGTATACAAAAAATACCCGTATGATGGAAAGTTTGCCGAAGAATTTGTTTGTTATAGATACATGTTACGTTGTTTGTTGACAACTGTATGCAAAGTCAAGCGGTTGAAAGCGTTGACATCTGCTTTTAAGACATGTTATTTTAAAAAAAAAAGCTGTTTCGTTTGCGGCAGATTAGAAAAGGAGTTTCCGTGGATGTCGTAGAAGGTGACTTAGGAAATAAAAGCTAAATGCGAGACCTCTCCTCCAATCCTCTGGCTGTTTTAGCCAAATGTGGCTCTGGTAGTAAAGAGAGGGTCGTGCTCCTGCAGTTACTAAAATAAGATCTTATGAGAAATAAAACATAAATTTAGTTGAAGAAAAACAGTTATCCTGAGTTAACTCAGGATAAAACAATTCAATACACAGCCGCGAGTATGGTGACAGAACGGATAAATCACTTTAACCCGAACACGGTCAGTTTGCGAGAAATTAAAATACCTATTGTAAAGGCAAAATACACAAATGTATTGACATAGACGATAGACATAGCAGTGAAGAGTCTGATTGTCTCAATAGTCTGTCTTCTATCGGCATTATAAACTGAACAAAGAGTGTCATTTAACTCAGGATAAAACAATTCAATACACAGCGGAGAGTAACTCATGGTGACGGAATGGATAAATCACTATAACCCGAACACGGTCGGTGCGCGAGAAATTCGCTCCGGCGTCGACGGCAGTGGTTATCCTGGACAAAATCCCCTGCATTTTGTACACACTGCTCTGAAGACTGGCTAACAATAGGCTTCTTTTTAGCAGACTTTAAAAAATTGTTATATATATTTAATACATGGGATTGTTATATATATTTAATATTTAATACATGGGATAATTAAAAATGTGACGATAAGTGAGCGCCCTACCTAGTGCTGATCCATGCTGTGTTTCAACCACATGAGTTGAAGCCTCTAACCCACACAGATATTCTGTGTCCACCTGGGCTTACAGTCCATCTATAATACTTAGGTAAACTGTCCTTGCAATAAAGCGGTTCACTAAAATCCACATCTTTCACAATAATCACAATTAAAAGAGTACTGGTCTGGTTTTAAAACGCAATACCACACTGGTATATAATTGCTTTTGTATTGAGCACTTGGACATTGGAGAGAAATCAATTTAAAATTTCGCAATCATCAGTTATTGAAGGTTTAAATCAATTTTATTGTCAGTAGTCAATTAAATTGTACTTTGGTGAGCCGTTTTGTGATTTGTAGTTTATTACAGTCATATTTTTGTAACTTGATCGATCAAAAAGAATTACTGTTTACAAAAATTGGTGATATATATAAATATGCGGACAAAAATGTACAATGAGATTTTTGGATTAACATTTCGGCTAGAAATACTAAATTTTATTTAAATAGCTAAGATAGGATAATTTACATATTGACCAATATTCAGAAAAAGTGAAATACCTACTTTAAATTTAATCTAAAAAATCGTGCCCATGCGGCGTAGTGCCAAGAACGCTGGCCGCATTTGAGCTGCTTGAATTGTATTACTTAACTTTCGGAGTTACCGCAACATTAGAAACTAAGAACACAATTCACGACGATGAAACCCTTGAAAAAAAAACACGCAATGGGAAGCGAAGTGACCAAGACGACGCCTCTAACCCACACAGATATTCTGTGTCCACCTGGGCTTACAGTCCATCTATAATACTTAGGTAAACTGTCCTTGCAATAAAGCGGTTCACTAAAATCCACATCTTTCACAATAATCACAATTAAAAGAGTACTGGTCAAGCCCTCAGCACACTACACAAACGAGTTCTGCACAGTACGGCGGTCCTAACAAGACTATGTCACTCGCCGTTTTTTTATTTTTTATATAGGTTGAATCGGACGGCATTTTCTACTTCACCGGACAAGATTTGAGGAGCGAGCCAGAAACCCGGCTTCCTCTATTTATAAACAATCCTATATTTATAAACTAAATCATTCGCCGCTAGGGCGACCAGTTTTATATTCATTTAAACGTATTTCTTTATTTAAAAATCTGACCGACGACCTCTGTGGCCTAGTGGCCATCGTACCATACTGTCACACTTGAGGTCCCGGGTTCGATCCCCGGTCAGGTCAAGATGGAAAATGATCTTTTTCGGATTGGCCCGGGTCTTGGATATTTAGCTATATATGTATTTGTTAGATATTAAATGTAGTATACAATTCTCAAACTTACTTTGGGACTAAGTCAATATGTGTGATATGGCCATATATATTCATTTATTTATCTGAAGTCGGTTTTTAGTTCGGAAAAAATATCTTGTTGTAGAGAAGTACCAACCTATTCTGCAAAGTCATCTCAGAAAAGGAGATACCGAAATATGAAATAGAAATGTGGATTTGGTCCGTCATCTAAATTATCAACAATTAATGGATTTTCCGGTTTATCCAATTACTAAGAATTCACTAAGATACAGCGCATCAAAGTTTCGGAGTGGGCGCTTGTATTGTATAAATCCTACTAAGTCGTGACGTCATGCAAAATTTAAATGAGCTTTGTTCATTATTTATTTATCAGAGAAAAGAAAAAACAATATTTTTCAATAATCTACTTATAGAAAAAAAATGTAGTACACATCCATATTGATCAGAGTTTAAAGCTAACCAATGGTTGAAAAAAGAAGAGAACATAATTTGTTGCTTTTAGAACTTGGCGATCTTGTGTCACGGATGTACCTGTGAAACTCGACTTATACTCGACTTATTCACTAGATATCAGAGTAGTGGCTCGGAACCCGGTGCGAGTTTATAGAACTTGCAAATTTTATTTCCTTCAGATCTTTATCGCCGTGGAAATATAGTCGGTAACTTTGTTTAAGTTTATCAATAGAGCCGCTCGCTTTCTGAAGTTAAGTGAGGTAAATAAAAGATTTTTTTCTTAGATAAGTTAATTTTTTCGATCCGCGCTGTCTGACAGTTTGTAGCTCTTTTTATATCGCATTATGTACTTTCTATAATAAAGGACAATGTCGATTTAACTATGGGAAGTTGCTTTCTTTTTTTGCGCGTGACGTCTGAACAAACGCACACATGCACTGCTACATATTTCCATTAAACTTCCGCCCATATGACGAAAATTGCAGTGAAAACATATGAATAATTTAACCATTTCTTACCTCAATAACTCAGTTGACTAAGTTTAGAGGTATTTATGTCATAATCAGAGATCGGAATCTTGGGTGCTAAATAAAGGGAAAGATTGTGTGTACTACACGCAGTAGAATAATCTTCATTCGAAATCTTAGTAATGTATTTACATCCGTTAATAAGGAACCGATTCTCAAGAAATCCCGGGACTTTAAAGTCATATCCATACTTTTGATAGCAATAGCACCCGTGATTCCGATCTCTGGTCATCATAGTTTTTGTTCATTAAGTAATCGCCTTTTAGAAAAACAAGGTTCGTTCGACCGAACATTGTTTTTCTAAAAGACGCTAGAAGTAAAGAGGCCAAAAACCGGCATTGGCTTTTGCATTCTATTACTATAGGTTAAGAGAGCTCCCTATTCTTTTTTAATGAATATCATTTAAATTTTGCATTAAGTTTTTATGACGATAAAGCTTCTTTCTCATATAAGCATGTTCTCAGTTGCATTCTTAGCTGTGCTGTTTTGGTGACCGGACTCGCTTTTCGGAATTTTCCCTTTTAAGATGATATAGGCCTCTCCCAAGAATTTCCAAAATGACCGATCTAAAGCGGCCTGCAAATCCTTGGGAGAGGCCTATGTTCAGTTGGGACGTTATGCGGCTTAAATGATTTTGAAGATAATATATGTCAACGTGCAATATCTAACCATACCTTTACATCCTAGTTTGTCAATAATATCTGCATTACATTCTTATAAATCACCTGTACAGAAATTGTATTATTATGAGTCACTTGTTTACGTAAAAGTACACGTGATCGTTTTGACCAGAAATTACATAATGTAAGATGTTATTTAATCCTTATTTATTTTTATATAATTAATTCAAATAATAAAACATCTCAAAGCAGAATGTAATAATAAAAGACGTTTATTTGTGCTCGGCCTCGGCCATTACGTTGCCAACAGTGGAGTGGAGGTGTTCGTTTCATGGAACTGTGAGTACCGAATTATTAATATTGCTGTAATTCTTGTTATTTAAATTACTGATAAAATATTTAATTCTAAGATTAAGTTTTTATGCCAAGTATGAAATCATAATGAAATATTTTAATGAAATAAAAGAGCTACCACACAGTTTCTGGCCCCCTCTTCTCTGTGATGGAACAGCTTTTCCGACGCGGTGGTAAAATCTTTCATAATATATTCATATTAGAGCTATAGCAATAGCCTAAATGAATGAATATTTTAAAACTCTTGGATGTTTATTTGCTATTCTAGACTCCAGTAGCATTGGGGTCTGATATATATAAGCTAATGAGCTCTCTTTATAAAACTTCGTATGGGAAAACTATGTAATTGTTATATTTTACCATACCTCACGGGTATCAAAAGACTTGCTTTAAAAAAATTGCTGGAAAAGATACTGGAAAAATCTGTTGGATCTTTCAAAATGGAAAAATCTTTTGAAATGCCTAATTGTTATAACAGATACATAATTCATTCTTTTAATTTTCTTTTTTGCTAGTTAATTTGTTTCATAACTTGAATTATGCTATTGCAGACATATTATGTACTTATATAATTGGTTAGTTAGGCTATCTAGTTGTATTTCTTGTTCATATAATTTGTCATGTCATGTACCTAACTCACAGTTAAAAAAAAATTAAAAAAATAATCGTATCATTACTTATACGAATACAGATTATAAACATTGAAAAAGTCTTAGTCGATAAACCTACGCAAAAATACAATACAAAAGACTTTATTGCACCAAAAAACATTTACATATTCAGAATACTTTCAAAAAAGGGTAACATAATATAATGAGGTACAAGAGGCGGCCTTATCGCCGAAGCAATCTCTTACAGGCAACCAAAACGAGAAGGAGTGCGAAATATATAATAAGATAACTAGCGGCGTAGATAGAATTTTATACACTAAACGTTATTTAAAAATGAACTCCACAAGTTCCACAAACATCAATAAAGAACCCACAAGTCGTTATTGTTCGACAAAAATCCAAAATGCAACTGAAAGAGAAAATAATCTTAAAGAAATATTTCAGCCCCTGCGTAATAACCACGAAATCCTATAAAACCTTTGATATTGGAACAAAGACCATGTATTAAGAGCATCAAAAGGAGACCTATTCTTTTTGGGCCAGATATTTTTTCATTATCTCCAAAAATCTCTAGCCCAGTTTTCGCGGTCCATTAAAGACAATATGGCGCTGAAATATATAGTGCACAATAGTGAATTTGTAGATGTGGCGTTTGCCGAGTGGCTAGCAGTCTAATATACTAGGTACCACAGGTATACAGGTATGGCACTTTATAGAAGCGGTATATCATTTATGCCTACCGAAGAACCGATGGCCAATGGGGCAAAAAGGTACTCGAATGGCGACCGCGTACTGGCAAGCAAAGCGTAGGACACCCATCCACAAGGTGATCAGATGATCTGACCAAGGTGAAAAGCGCTGGATGCAGGCCGCTCTTGATCGGTCATTTTGGAAATCCTTGAGAGGCCCATGTCCAGCAGTGGACGTTATGCGGCTGAAATGATGATAATGATTTATGACTACAGCTACTACAAACGAAACTATACATCCATGCACATGTCAATGTGTGCGTGTTCGCCCCTCAATACATCCGACAAGGCGAGAACGGGGGAAGTGCGGGGACGGGAACGCATATTGCGTAAGACCCTATGAGATTCGGTTTTGTATGTAATACTCGTATCAATTCTGTGATATAACCACTCCATGTGCAAGAGACCACCAAAGGACCAAGCACAAATACAAATATCTTTAGCAACAACAGCATTCTCAACAATAATTGACGCAAGACGGTGACCAGTTGTAAAACTTTTTGCAAAAACACTTGTTTATAAAGCTTTATTGTACATAAGTAATACTTCTCAATAATTATGGATGATTTTCGACAGGCATATCATTTTTGAAGAAGATGAAGAACTAGCCAGAAGGCGAGACCCGGACTCTAAATAATAATAATAACTTTATTTCAGACAAAGTCCATATAACTAGGTGTACATTGTTGTTTCTCAGATTATCAAAGTTGATCAGACATTGGACACGGATCCATTTTTATGAATCAGAGTCCAATTCCTCATCAATGCACCGTCAACATCCGTCCTATCTGCTATAAGTTTCATATAGCTATTGAGACTGCCTCGTATACGCCGCATCAAAGACGCAGTTCTTTTTGCAGTTGATAATTGCCGCAAAACTGTCTACACGTGCAGTGGCAAATATTCCTGACGCGCTACAGTAACGAGGCAGTCTCATCAACGTTCTGAAAGAATTATTATACTGGACCCGCAAGACATTGTAGGCCCTTTGCGTATATTTCACCCACAGGCTGCAGGTATAAAAAAACTGGCAAAATGCCCTGAATAAAGTTGTTTTTACTGGATTAGTTCAATGCGCAAACCTGCGGGCCAACATATTCACCCGGACCGACAATGCCCTGCGCTCCCTTTCAATATCCATTTCATCTGAGAGTGTCTCGATTACCCAGTGACCCAAATATTTAAAGTGAGAAACCATCAGCTCACTATTGGTTGTATTGTATTTGAGCCCATGCGCTACCGATGAAAGGTCAGAAAACAAAGGTTACAGTATCTCTGCAGAAATTGAATCCAAAAATACAAAAACAATATAATGCTTATAAAATTTTTGTACCTAAAATAAAGTTGTCCCTATTTTTAGACGATAATTTATGGCCTGACGGAATTTCCTTTAGAAATTTGTAGAACTTATTGTTATATATACTTGTATTTAAGTTCTACAAATTTTCTAAAGGAAATTCCTTCTGAAATATGTATTCTATTATATCTTTATCCGAAGAATTTTTGTAAACATTATTTATATATAAGGGGATTTTTAAACCCGCTGCATCTCCTTCTCTGTACCTGAATCCGTCCCTCATCCATATTTTCCGCTTACCATTGACCTTCCGAACTAACTATACTCGCTAGGGTTAAATTATTAGCGGTCAACGTCGTCTCTTTTAAAACAATACACTTGTCAATTCCGGGGATACGACCCCCCATGGCCACGACCGTAGGCGCGCACAAATCAGCCGCTGCGGTCCTGTTCGAAGTTGCAGTTTTGTTGTTAGACTCCACGCTCTCTAGTTGCGTAGACGCGATGTCTTTATTATTAGTTAGTGGAAGCGACAACTGGGTGCCAAAAACATTTATTATATCTTCCAGGTCTTCTTTTTCTTATCTTTTCTTCTTGAAATCAACCTTTGCGTGGGTTTTTGACGTGGTAAACAATAACATTTTCGCTTCTTCAACCTCCTTCTCCGAAAACGCCGTTTCACAAATTCTAATTAAACTTTCATTGTCCATTACATCATGTTTATTGCGTATGCATGGCATGTGCATAAAGCACGGCCTTCTAAAGCACGGCTTTTAAGGTACAAGTGGAATTCACAACATAACGACCTTAAATACTTTAATATTAGATGATTGTCAGCCACTGCCACTAAAACATTTGTTATCAAATATTTATTTTAACGTTCGGGTGACTCATCAAGACCGCTGTTTCCTCATGGTCATACTAGTTTAGCATACATTTGACTGGCGAGGATATACGAAAAATCTCTTTACGAATTGATTAAGATTACGATTTGCTATTTAATTATAATTAAATTGCTGTAAATTAATTCGTTATGAAATACTAAAGCAAAAAAAAAATATAAGTTTCTTGCTGACCAAGTTAGTTATTTTTTCCAACCACTAGAAGCAGCTCAATTTACTTAAATTGATAAAAAAAAATTTGCTGACCGAAATCTTTTTATTTAGCTGACCTTTTTGTTATAATTAACATTTTCTTCCATTACAACTTTGACCACAAACCGCGTTAAAGAACTACGTATTCAAATATTTCTCATCCACAGATTCGTTAGTTTATGCACATAGCTCATAGTAATATCCGGGCTTTAGTTCGTAACATTTGTTCACTGTTTTCTGGATGTTGATTGGAGTTTTTACTCGATAGTCATTTGTTTGGATTATTAAATACGATACTGTAGGATGTATTATATTAAATTGTACACAATCCATACACTACATTAATATAAAATCATTCGTATAGGTTTATGTGCCCATAAAATCACAGATACTATCCCTGTATATTTTACTTAGGTACCTAATTAAAGTTTGTTTGTTTTTCGTATGTGTAAGTGGCCAACACTGGTTTCAGATTTTTCAGGCTGCGTAAAAGCATCTGACATAGCTTGACGACTGCCAAACAATGATGACAGCCTGAACCAACGGCTTATACGTGCCTTTCAAAGCACGGAGGAGCTCGAGTTTTTTTTCTTATGCCACTTGTGATCTAACTATCCAAGTGCGGACCACGCCCGATGTCGCTTTACTTGCGAAAGCGCTACCAATGCACACTCCCGTCGGGCCTCCAAGTATAATTATAACGTAACCGGGCCTAATTATAGTAAACATCAAAGTTAACTCTGTAAATGACGCTAGTTCTGCCCTCATTCAAAAACGAAGATGAACGTAAACAAGTTTATTAACCGGGAAAATTAAAAAAAAAAACCTCGACACCATCTAGTGATGAGTGTTTGAACTACATATACCAACCGATGTTTAGAGGAATTGATATCCGTAGCGCCATTTATAATTTGCCAGGTAAATTAAAGAACGCCGACTTTCAATCGTTAACCCTCAATAACTTTTAAACGGCTGAACCGATTTCATCAAACATAATTAAGAAGCACCAAGAGCGAACTTGCTTTCACGTGAAAAACCTTATCGGAAACGGTCCGTCCGTTCTAGAGCTTACCGCAGATAGACATTAGTGTCAAACTATATAATACCTCTCTTTTTTGTCGGGGGTTAAAAAATATAACATGTAACACCTGAAGCTGCAGTAAAAGTACTTGTATTGAGTTCGGTGGTTTCATAAGTTATATAATTTTAGATTTTAGACTTACTTCATTATTTCTCATTAGCTTACAGAGATACAATGCGACACAAATAAGTTGAACAAAAATGGCGGACTTCAAAGCATTTTTGTACAAATTCCCAACACGTAAATTGAACCTAAATGGCGGTCGTCGACGCATTATTTGTACCTGCGTCAATAACCGCCATTTTGGTTCAACCTACGTACCGGGAACTTTTACAAAGTGCTTTGAAGTCTGGCATTTTTGTTCAACTTATTTGTGCCGCATTGTAAGCATATATGAGAGATTTGTGTTTTTTTGGAGACCTAGCATCCCCTAGTATAACATGTTTACCTATATTTTTAGGTTGAGTTACAAAAAGTCAAAAATCCTTTATTTATCTTTGGATATTTGTATTGTAATTTTTTTACGATTTCATATTAATTGTTGACGTCAGATCATTTACTTACAGCTAAGTTAATTGCCGCTTCCTAAGCGCAAGTACAGAAAAAGCGACAACAAACTGTACTACAGCACTTTCTCCCAAAACGTAAACTTACCATTATACTGATATTAAAATTAGATATGTGGACGAAAACATTTTTATGTTACCATTTTAATATTTACTTATACTCGTATGTACTTCCAGAAGAACATAATGTTGCAGAGAATGCAGGGTCATCCATCACGTCCCTACAAGCTGGAAGCTCGTGTTATTACAACTTTAGTACGTGCAAACCTTCTATTTAGTGTAATGCATCGCTATGTCTGTTTTGCGAAATAAAATGGCTGTTCGTAAGTAAGTTGTTTAAAAAATTTTAATTTTTTGTACAAGCTTTTATTGTAAGCCCAAAGTACTTCATCATCATCGTCAGCTTTCAGAGACCCACTGCTGGGCATAAGCCTCCTTCTGCCTGCGCCATCTTGTTCTATCCCTTGCCATCGCAAACCAGTTTCTTCCAGCAACCTGCCTGAGATCGTCGTACTTATTAAGACAAATAATAATTTTACAAAACCAAATATCGTAAACAACACCAAACTACACAAACGATTTTTATAAACTTTCTATGGGACCACCTGACAAGTATGCCCTTTTAAACTAATCCAAATCGGTCTAGGCGCCTTCTAGTAATCGGTGAACAAACATAAAAAACAAAAGATTTCGACGAATTGATCCTTCCTTTTTGAAGTTCGTTAAAAAGCCTAAATTCGATGAAGTTTCGTCATTTTATTACTGAGTTCCATCAACCACCTTCCGTCTCCGTGGTCAGATCTACCATAAAGTGCTCGCCCAGACAAATCAAACTGGTCCTACTCAATGAGGTTTTATAACTGTGTTCTGTTGAACCCGATTCCCGATTCGCTTCGCTTCGCTTTTTTGACTACTTAAAATATTTTATTTTTTATTCCGCAATTTATGTTTGTTTACTTGTTCGCAAGCATTACATGTTATAATGTTTATTGTATTATATTATAAGTATTTATTAATTAAAAGACAATAATAACAATATGACAAAGCCCTTCTGGCGAGTAGGCGACCAATACTGTAAAAATGAGTTTCTTTCGGCGTTTCTTCTGAGTTGAGTTGAGTTCAGTGGTCGTTACGAAGCGCTGATATCGGTAGCTTTTCTTTAAAAATAAATTAAATTTTGATATACTTTACACGTAACATAAATTATACTTATTGACGTGTAAAAGTGCCTGTAAAGATCTAATTACTGAATAAACATTTGAATCTTTGATTCCATCATCGGAACAGCTCATTGACTCCATAATATGGTATTCTCAAGACTGACATAAAAATGCAAAATTTCATCTCAATCAGTTGAAGATTACTGATTGAAAATTCAGTTGCAAGTTTTGACCTAAACAAACATACAAGATAGATGTAAAAATAAGTTATTTTCAATTATTGAGGGATGGAGTTAAAGAAGAAATTACGTAAGAACCGCAAAAACAAGTTGACGCTGCTATTTACGTAACAAATCCATCGAACCCACAAAAGTAAATGATATATGCCACCCCAGGAACCCGGTTATTATGCTATAAATAATATTTATATTACGAGTTACGCCATTTAACACGACTGGTGTTTTAATGTTATTTTTCCGTAGAAAATACTCGATATTTTCCGTAGAAAGTATCAATGGCAAAGTGATGTTGATATTACGCGTAAGTAAAAGCTTTAAAATGATTATACCTTTGTTTTATATTTTTACTAGCTGTAACCCGCGACTTCGTCCGCGTAGAAGTAAAAAATGGTTCTAATAGGATCATTAATTGGTTTTTTAAGTTATAAATTGTGTTTATAATTGTGACTAATCTACCTAGCTCAGGCACCAGTTCTCTCCTCTTTAAAGGTCATTAACCAAAGTGTAATATATTATAGATAATATTAACTTTACATGTACCTTTTCTGGAGAGGAAAATAAACGATATTATTATTATAACCCCCCGTCCCCGTCCCCGTCCCCGTCCCCGTCCCCGTCCCCGTCCCCGTCCCCGTCCCCGTCCCCGTCCCCGTCCCCGTCCCCGTCCCCGTCCCCGTCCCCGTCCCCGTCCCCGTCCCCGTCCCCGTCCCCGTCCCCGTCCCCGTCCCCGTCCCCGTCCCCGTCCCCGTCCCGTCGTTTGTTAGAGCAAAAGAGAACAAATGATCTATTTGTCTCAATTTTTTTTTCTCTCATTCAAAAAATTACGAAGTTTCATAGTAATATAAATGTGCATCTTCTAATGCACCCCAGGGGATGCAATTTTTTAACATCTAATTTCTTTATTATTTTTTTTTATTGACAACTAATTCAAAAATGTCATTTGTGTCGCTTCAAAAATGACGAAGATTCATATAAACTTGCAAACCCCATTTCACCGCGGGATGTAATTTTCAAAATCTAATAAATGCACTATTAAAATAAATTTAAAATTTCATGTATCTCACTTTAAAAATTACGAAGTTCCATACAAACTGGCAACCCCTATTTCACCCCCTTAGGGATGGAATTTCCAAAAATCCTTTCTTAGTGGACGTCTCCTAGTCACAATCTACCTTCCTGCCAAATTTCATCTTCATTGGCTAGAAGTTTTAGAGATTTCGTAATGAGTGTGTGAGTGATTTTCGCTTTTATATATATAAATAAAATAGGTTTTATTTTACACGATATTGTCTCTCACTTCGGAGGTCTTTCACTTGGCTTTCATGCTTTTTTTTTAACACATTAATATTAATAAAACCGACCAAGTGCGTGTCGGGCCACGCGCAGTGTAGGGTTCCGTAGTTGCCCACTCTCAGTTCACGCCACTAAAAACATCTAAAAACTAATTTTCTTTTGAATTTGTATGAACTTTTCCTTAGTACATTTTATTAGTCAGTCGCTTATAACATTTTAATTTGTAAACTATACTTAGCTCTGATAGTTTTCCTTTAAACTTCGTTATATATACTACTGCTGTAAATTTTTTCACATGTCCGTGTATAACCGTTTAATAAATAGATGGGGGGGACACTTGACTCTAACAAAAATTTGCAATATAAAATCAAATATTTCAGAAACGGATCCCTAAATCGATAAATGATTATCAATTTTACAAGCTCACTATATTTTTGAAAGACCTATTCAACAATACCCCACACGATGGGTTAGTCAAGAATAAAAAAAATATTCTTACTTTACTTGTATGGGAGCTACAGTAAAATTTTTTTTTCAATATTTTATTTTACCGCTTTTTTGGCATGATTAAAATACATACCCATACTAAATTACAGCTGTCTAGTACTTATAGTCTCTGAGTAAAACCGCGGACGGGCAGTCAGACAGACAGACAGACAGACATGGCGAAACTATAAGGGTTCCTTGTAGGTACTACGGAAACCTAAAAACGGAAGCATAAATTCTCCATTTAAATGTCTACTTGGATTGAATTTGGTTAAAAAATACATGTTTAACCGACTTCCAAAAAGGAAGAGGTTGTCATTTCGTCGCAATCCTTTTTTTTATGCATGTTCACCGATTATTCGAAGATGCCTGTACCGATTTTGATTTCTTTTTTGTTTTAAGGCTCTGCTTATCAAGTGGTCCCATAGAATTTTTATCAAAATCGGTTGTGTAGTTTTGTGACGAAGTAAGTTTTTAGTTTGGAAAAATTATATTATAACAAATTTGATTCGTTGCATAGAGACAAGTGTAAGGTTCATAGCTCGAATTACATAAGGGTTAACATAAAGTTAAACAAAAACTTATATTAACATTTATCCATATCTTTGCTGAAAGATACTGTGTACTCTGTACATAGTGTACTTTAGTTCCAGTCTGCTGACCTTTCAAGATTTACAAATGAAAGCAACTTAAATAAAACTCTCATAAATATTTGACAATTTACTTTGTAAAGTCAACGACTCCCATGAAACGGTCCAAAAATTATCGAGCAATAATAAAACAATTCCGACAACCCTTTGTACGTCTCAATGGGACTTAAGTCCTTTTGTTTAAGCGACAACGCGCTTCCAGACACTTAAATACCTCTCAAACTTTCAATACTATAAAGTATTCACAAGCTCACAGAGAAAAATTACGTATTCTGTTTAAAGGAAAAAAGTCCATCGCCAAAGAAAATTAGATTTCCACTGTGCGCTATCAACATAACGTCTCGAAACTCGATCTGAACCATACTCTATTTCAGTCTATTTGAGGTCGATTTTTGTTTGCCTTATATTCAGTTTCTAGAGAATAAATAGGGACTTAAATGAAATTAGGTGAACAGTATGTAAGCCACACGTTGCTGTCTTTGATAGGTCAACTGTAGATATAGCACTATAGCGCTTAAAACGTCTCGATAAACGAGTGCGTTTTAATTTGACAAAACAGATCCTTCAGATCTGTTTAAAATTGCTCTAAAGACTAAGTGAAAAATCTTGTATAATAATTTATCGGTGAAGACCCTATATCAAAGCAAACAACTTTCATATAATAAAAAATTCGGTACTTTCCAACAACTCAAATCAGATCCTTTTTTCTAAACATCAATACAAACATTTCTATGGGATTGTATGAAATACAGCCTTATGACGTCATAGTTTCTTGGACTTGAATAGCACTCTTAATATTACTTGTTCTGCGAATAAATCTAAAATCACTTTGAAAATGGTTATGATCAATGATAACTTATCATTGATCATATCCATTTTCAAAATAATGACACTTAACATTGATAAGTGACATTATTTTGTGACGTTTTATTTTCTAAAAAGTAGCAAATAATTTATTTTTGGCCCAAGAAAATACTAGAAATAACAAAAAGAAAGATCAATAAGCCAATAACTTATGTGACACACAATAATAGTGATCGAAATCTGTTCAGTATTCACCTTTTTATTTCTCTTCATGGGGTTTTCTTCCTTTAACGAGAGACGAGCTGAAGAATGCAGTGTATTTCCCCTTTCATATCAAGCCCAGAAAATATGTCATATCTACCACGGAAGTAAGATGTTGATTTTAACTTCGCACATGTAAAGCTGCAACTAGATACACATAACATCATTGGTCGTGGTACAAATGTACGATACTAGTTATACAGTTGGAGAAAATTGGGTTCTTTTATTGCTTACGAAACTAAATTTGGTTTGGTTCGGAAATATTGCAGGTTATTGGGGTTAGTGCGTCGTCATTATTTCATTAGAGATTGGACGTAATTAATTTAATTAAAGACGGACTCAATGGATTAGTTAATTAAAGTGGCAATGGGCGGGGCTCATGTCACGTTGAACCATGCAATGGATGTCGACCTGATTAAGGTCACTGATGTTTATTATACTAAATATATATTTAGTTTAATTATACTATATTTAGTTTATACTAAATATCATCTTTCCCTAAATATCATAATATAAACAAAATTTTGTGATCAAGACACTCGCCCCAACTGAATATTTTTGTAGAAATCATATTATTTTTTTTTACTTTGGTGAATGCTGTGCTCGATTTACAAAGTTGTTCAATATCAAAGACTGAATGTGCTCTTAGAATTTCAATATATTTTATGAAACCTTATTAAATGTTTTTAAAATATCTCTGCTTTTGTGTTTTGACTAGCAAACTAAGACTTGGAATTCTCGTTTCCACGCGAGTGAATCGAGAAACTCCAACCACAACAAAAATATTCTAGAATATTTAAATTCGAGCCACATTGCAGAAATGCAGACAAAAGACTCAAAAGATCGTGAAAAACTATGAAAAAGTCTACCGTCGCGGTAATACCTATGATTTAGTTTGTTTCAAAGAATTTGCATTTTCATTACAAACAAGTTAGCTTGCGAAGACAAAGTACCTATAGCTAGTCGTGCCTTAAAGGGTGGAAACATACGGGTTTGAAACACTAACGTTACCGCATAGGATGAATGTTTATAAAAAAATGGTTACTGTGTAAGTACCTAAAAGGGCTTATTAACACTACGACTTTTAAAACTGATAAATCCTTGACTTATCCATTGTATGTAAATGTGTTAGTAAATTAAACGCTAAGAAATTTACTATAAAAATATTTAAAAATGTTGAAAAACCAGGCGTTCGTTGAAAGATTGGCTTTTTCGGTAACTCATTGAAAGAAGTAAAAAATATTGATAGTCTATCGATAATATCGTGACATGTAAAAACAGTAAGAACATGGATAGGACTAAAGATAGTTTCGATAATATCAATACTATCGATAATATCGATAGTATCTAATTTCAATAGTGTCGATACTGTCGATAGTCTTATCTTTCATCAAAGACAATCGATATTATCGATAATATCGATTTTGTGACTGTTTTTCGAGGTCAACTATCGATAGTCAAACTATCGATTGTTATGCAACGTTATGCAACAACAGAAAGTTTTATAAATTTTATGTTTCTTTTTTGTTGGCCTCTATTTTTGTCAATAAATAAAGAATAAATAACACAATTTTATGTTTGTTGAAGAGTAATTAATAAAATTTAATGCGATTTTACAGATTTACAAAGATCACAGGATAGTACTACACTTCATTATACTTGAACACCTAGGTTGCATATAACTAGCGCGGGCCCTTACAAAATACGTCTCCGTATGTTTCCAAGAACACAAAACGTACGTAAATAGCCGTCCATTTCGACGATAAAGGTTCAAAGCTGTTTTGTTCACATTTGACGTGCACTAGGCATGAATGAATAAACCATTTCGAGATCCTCTAAATATAGTAGGACTTAAAATTTAACTTCAATATCTTACAAGACTTACTGAAACTATTTTAAAGCAAGATTTAGTCCATGATACATACGTGAAACAAATTTTATAGATAACTAGCTTTAACCCGCGACTTCGTCTGCGTAAATTTAGAACTGTGTAATAAAGTCTACTATTGTATGGCTAAATGGGATTACCCATACAAATTTCCATTCTTCTTAATGGATTATTTTTTTGAGATAAAAGCTATCCTATTTCCTTTCCCGAGTGTTAAACTATATTCATACCAAATTTCAACTTAATCGGTTCAGTGAATGACGCCTGAAGAGGTAACAGACAGATAGACATACAGAGTTACTTTTACATTTTTAATATTAGTATGGATATTTGTGCAATTAAAAAATCCTGCTAAAAAGGAGGGACGGTAAAAAATATACAGGCAACATCTGAAAGTAATATAATAATAATAAATATATAGGGACAAATAACACTGATTGAGCTAGCCCCAAAGTAAGTTCGAGACTTGTGTTATGGGATACTAACTCAACGATACCATATTTTTCGTCGTATTACTTAAACCTCTTTCGATAGACGCTACCACTCTCCATCTGAGTAATTGGTATGGGTTGGACATTTCTCCATGTAAATAATTTTTCAATACTAAACATCGACGTCACCCCCAAACTACACAACCGATTCTAACAAAATTTCAATAGGACCACCTGACAAGTAAACCCTATCAAACAAAAAAGAATTTTCTAAATCGGTCCAGGCGTCTTTGAATAATCGGTGAAAATACATGAAAAAAAAACATGTGGCACTCGGTGACTGCTGCGGTGAAGCTATTACATAGCATTTTTATCAACTTATGCAATTATAATTATTTATTTATTTTTTATTTATGCAGTATTTTTTTTATATTAATTCAAGTTACACTTTTTGAGCGTAGTGACCGATAAAAAAAATCATTTTTTTTTTCTTTTATAGAATAAATGATAAATTAATATCGTTTAAAATATTTTTATTATCTTACACTACATGTAGGTTATTCAGGAATTTTTATTATGAGCATTTAGCAGCTAGTCTACACACATACGTCTAGTCGCACGCACACAAATACCGTGCCGAAGTCTGCCGAACTGAAACGACGTTAGATGATGCACGGCTTTCAACCCGCGCCGCTGTGCCGGTCGCCGGTTGCCGAGAAACGTTTAGGCGGAGTGGGGGGTGTTAGGTTTTATTTTCGTAACGGAATTTCTTGATTCGGTCGCCGCGCTCAAAGCCTGCGATAAAAGCTATGCAATAGCTTAAAACCCGACGAATTGAGGACCTCCTCCTTAAAGATGGCCTTACATAGCTACCATGTGGACTCCTGGATTCCAGGATAAGGGAAACGATCTAGTGAAAAACCTAAGATACCTAAGGAACGACCTGTCTCCTTTTGACAAGGATTGGAGAAAAATGGCTTAGGATTAAAGTAGCTAGAAACAACTATGGGACCTCAATGGAAGGCGTCAAAGGAAAAATAAAGTTCCTTACGAAGGTCTCCCGACCGCACTTTTTTATCTTTGATGTTCGAATACTTTTGGCATGAAACTATCTCTGCTACCTAAGGCAGGCCTGTGTCACTCCTAGTTTAGGTATTGAACATATACCTACATTATTACTATGCGCGCGGTGACCACTCCGGAGGGGAAAATTCAGTTACATGAATCATTTGTCCATGACATTAGCTTGCAATGGATGTCTAGGTTTCTAAACGAAGAGGTGAGGAGTTCTGGCGCAAGGTCTTTGAATTTCTTTTATGAGTAAGACTTCGGTACATAGGTACTAGTACTTATTCTGTGCCTAAGGATCTATCTTCTTTTAATAAACAGACAAAAACGCTCTGTGACGACACACGACGCGTGCCATCCCGCATTTTGTTTTGCTTCAGATTTGCTCGGCATAAAATAATTTTAATCTGCATGTCAAATATCAGACGTCACGTAATCACGACGTGACTCCTAAAAATAACAGTTCTCAGTATCACGTTTATTTGTCGGTAGATAACAGAAACATGAAAATGAGTATTTTATTATATCTTTTTAAAGGAGAATGCGGAAATGAGTATCCGGCCTCAGAGGAAGTTCTAGTGTTGAATTTTTATTTTAAATCAATAAGTTTGTTTTAATAACTTGGCAATAACATTTTCTTAGTTTTGGCATGACATTAACACACGAGGCGCTAGAACATCGTTTCGCAGCGATTCGGATCGTGCCATATGGAACACGCTCTGGGTTAGGTTCGTACAACACCACCCGCTCAATCGTACTGAACCTCGTTTCAGAGCACTGCGACTGTTCCCGTACGGTTCGCCCGTATTTCAGCCAAACCGTACGTGTCTCCCGCGCAGCCGTGAAACTGTCCACAGCTGGAATAAACGCTACTCCCAAAGAAGCATTTACCCATAACAACCATATCGGGATTTGCGAATGTGGAGTTTTACGAAAGTGGTCATTTAAGAATATAATATTCACGACGTAGCGCACGTTAGCCATACGGGTTGGCGATCGTAGTAGTTGGTACGACTGGTACGAGTACTCGTATCTTTAATGTCTGTAAGTTGAATGCCCATGATGACGAAAATAATGTTAAATGCCCATGTCGCGCCACTACCTGTTTGTGTTGGGAGCTCCACCCTCAAAGTTGTAGACCAGTACATCTACCTGGGTCAGTTGATCCAGCAGGAAGTTTCAGCTTCGAGGAAGAGGTCTTTCGACGAATCCGACTCGACTGGGCAGCGTTCGGGAAACTACGCAGTGTCTTCTCGTCAAAAATACCTCAGTGCCTCAAAACGAAAGTGCTTAATCAATGTGTGTTACCAGTGATGAATTATGGGTTTGAAACGTGGTCCCTTACTATGGGTCTCATAAAAAGGCTCAAGGTCGCTCAGTGCGCGGCAATGCTCGATGTTTCTCTACGTGATCGAATCAGAAATGAGAAAATTCGTAGAAAAACAAAAGTCACTCACATAGCCCAGCGGATTAGTTCGTTAAAGTGGCAGTAGGCGGGACACATAGCACGAAGAACCGATGGCCGATGGGGCAAAAAGGTTCTCGAATGGCGACCGCGTACTGGCAACCGAAGCGTAGGACACCCACCCACAAGATGGTCAGACGATCTGACCAAGGTCGCTGGAGAGCGCTGGATGCAGGCCGCTCTTGATCGGTCATTTTGGAAATTCTTGGGAGAGGCCTATGTCCAGCAGTGGACGTTATGCGGCTGAAATGATGATGATGATGAACATAAGTTTAAACTTACTTTGGGGCTAGGTCAATCAGTGTGATCTATCCCTATATAAAGTCTAATGGTCTAATGAACGCTTAAGATACTACAAACAGCCATATCTCTTTCTTTCACTAATCATTAATCAGCCAATGAGGTCATATCGGGTTCAAAAGGGCGAATTAGTGGGCTGAATTTAATAGTCAAATTTATTAGCACTTTCTATACATTTATTTATGAGCGAACTAATTCTACAAATTAGGTAGAATATTCATTGAAGTTGGAATAAATTACAATTTTCAATTAATGAATTACCCAATCAACTGTTAAAATACAAGTAAATATGAAATTTAAAATAAATTAACCCTTCAGCTGTAGGTAAATTTAAAACAATAGAAAAACAATGTACTTCAATAGAAAAACAAGGTTCGTCGCGCTACCACGGGTAAACAGCGGCTTCAGAGCCCGAGGTCCGCTACCTAAACAACGTTATTTGAAGAGGTTTCTGGTTTTTACACAGAACGACTGCCGTCTGACATCCACAACCCAAAGGATAAACCAGAATCAATCCTTGAATAGCTTTACATATTACTATGATCTTTTCTTTGGTCTTCCTCCTCGCCTATATCCACTCACAGTCATGTTCATCACCTTTTTCTTTACATGAACCTCGTATCTTCTCATCACGTGCCCAAACTATACCAGTCCTTCAACTTATGTGATATAGGAGCTGATCTAAATATAAGTGATTTGAAAAAAAAATTGTACATGCATTTATTTCGAGGCCAAAGTACTTATTGAGACAAATGAAATAAGCTTAAACTCGATGAAGTTGCGTCATTTTATTACTAAGTTTCATCCACCACCTGCCGTCTCCGTGATCAGACCCTAGACATTGTCTACCATAAAGTGCTTTTCTTGAGAAATCGAACTAGTCTTACTGAATGAAGTAATGTTGTAAGTAATAACTGAGTTCCGTCGAATATATCCCGGCACCGCAATTTTGCAAACCCATTGTTATCTATTGTTCTCTCGGTCGGATCCGACCGTCTGGAAGCTGACGGGTTAACTCCATAACATTGTATTATATTTGTTACACTGGTGTTGAAAATTTCAGTTCAATCGGTTGAGGATAACTTATTGAACATTGAGTTGCAAGATTTGACTTAAACAAACATTCTTACATACATACAAGATACATTGCAAGTTAAATAAATGCTTGTAAAGTGAAAAACTATCCGACATAAAAATAATAAGTTTATCGTCTAGGCTAATTAAATACTCCGTGAAATTTCAAGCGTTCACTCCCATAAGTTTTAAGTCGCTGAACCGATTTCCATGAATCATAGCTAAGAATCATCCCAATCAAGTCAGTTTTCAAATAAAAAAAACGCATTATAAACGGCCCATTCTTTTAGGCGCTACGATGCCACAGAAAGGTACAGAGACACGTCAAACTTACTGAACAAACGAAATAATACAGACAGACAGAAAGTACTAATAACAATATGAAAAAGAATAAAACCTTAGATAAAACTAAAACCATAACCTTTGTAACCAAATTGTTACGAGCGACGAATTAATTACAAGAGCCGTAACAAACTGGACGCAAAAAGAAGTGTCAAGAACATCAAATTAACTTTACGAGTAGTTTTTATTGCCGCCGCTGCCGGGCGTAAAAACATCGTATTACGCCCTGCAATTTGATTGGACCCCTGAATGTGTGGCGTTTAGAATAAAGACAAATGGAAGAAAATTTATACTCCACCTACAAGATCATTGATTTTATTGATGAGGCTAGTTTAAATTTGCTTTGTATTACAGGATTACTTTTTAAATACTAGCTTTTTAAAACTAGCATTTTTGGAGCGAAGTAAGTCCATGATACTGAACTATTTTCCATATACACAATTATCGAAAAACAAAAAACAAAACGGCTTTCCATACAAATCAGCGCTCGGCCGAACGGATTTTGTATGGGAGGTCGAAAATTTGTTATCGATTTTTAACAACTTTTTTTATACAATATGTAACAAAAACCCTGTCCGATCCTTGTAGGAGCAGCTCAGACCGTCAATATGAACAACTTTTCCTATGGGAGCAATGCTTGAAACTCGAAGAAAAAATCGACATTTTCATACAAATTGCCGGGCCGGCCAAACACTTTTGTATGAATTTTACTGTTTTTTTCTTTGAATTTCAAGCATTGCTCCCATAGGAAAAGTTGTTCAAATTGACGGTCTGAGCTGCTCCTACAAAAGTAACCGTGTATACGAGTATCTTCCAAGTTAGTTTGGTAAAAATGTGTACAAACTGTTTCTCTTTCCGGACAGATCGTAAAAGCTAATGACAACCTCCGTGGCGTAGTGGTCACAATGCTAGTCCGCCACTCAGAGGTCCCGGGTTCGATCCCCGGTCAGGGTAAGTTTGAAAATGGCCTTTTTCAAATTGTCCTGGGTCTTGGAGATTTATTTATACTTATATGTATTTTTTATAAAATATAGTATCGTGGAGTTAGTATTCCATAACACAAGTCTTGAACTTACTTTGTGGTTAGCTCAATCAGTATTATTTGACCCTATAAATTTATATTTATTATATTTAATTTATAGAATGGGCGAGAATCTAAATGTCAACATCAGGCTAGCAACCCATCTGTAATCTGTTATCTACCCTTTTTTATCATTAGACTAGACACCATCACACCATAGTTTTTTTTTTTTCGTGTGTAAGAAGCCAACACTGATGTTCAGATATTTGAAGCTTCCGAAATGCATCTTTACATGCCTTCCGAAGCACTTTGCCTGCCTTATAAAGGCACCGTAAGTTAAACTTTATCGTCTATTGTACCTTAATGGTAACATTCCCACCCATTCAGCTACTATCGGCCACTAATTGTATCGACATTATACCGCGATAGAGCCCCTATTGTGCGTGCTCGCGGCGCCTCTATTGTTCTAGTGTCAAATGCCGCAGTTTATTGAATGTCAGATCTGCATTCTGCTTCGTTGGCTTTTTAAATACCTTCCAAAACAGTTGTTCATTCTACTTTTATGATAACCTGTGTATTTAATTTTACTATGATTTAGATTACGTATACAATAACTATCCGAAGAGGAACTCGATATCCTGATGGGAGTACGCACTTGAGCATGTTAAGCAACCCCAGACGAAGTTTTCACTTGGATGTAAGAACTCAAGTTACACAAAAAATATCAAACTTTGAATTACACACTAAGCTTATGTTTACGGATGTCATTTTTAGATGGCATCCAAATGGCATCGGTCAAGGTACGTTAGGATATCATTAGGCATTTTTAAATACTAGTGGTTCTTTGAGAACAGTAGGCCTCGCGAGCCCTTACAACCACTTAAATATTAGGATAAACACTCAATATAAACTTTATCTCTTGTACCATGATGGTAACATTCCCGCCCATTCAGCCACTATCGGCCACTAATTGTATCGACATTATAAGTTATAACGCGATAGAGCCCCTATTGTGCGCGCTCGCGGCGCCTCCATTGTTCCAGTGTCAAATGCCGCAGTTTATTGAATGTCAGATCTGCATTCTGCTTCATTGGCTTTTTAAATGCCTTCCAAAACAGATGCTCATTCAGCTTTTGTGATAACCTGTATAATTAATAAAGCTATTAATATTACATACTATAATATATAATTTTCTCAGTAATAAACTTTACAGATTTATGAAAGATGACTTTGGATCAGAAAAATCAGGAAAAAAACACAAAAGTGTGTACTTAGTGTCTAGATTAATTTACTATCACTTCTTCAACCTTCACGGGATAGACAAAGCTTAGGATCATGTCAGATCTGTGTTCTACTTCACTGTTTTTAAAATCCCACCTTAACGTCTATATACATTTTAGAATAATGCGAATTTGTAAGGAAACACGAAGCTCTTTACACACAAATGGAAAATAGAAACAAAAGAAATATAGAGACCTAAACGTATTAGAAAGACCAAACATTAAAATGAAACTAGTCTCATCCAGCACCCATCACATGACTATAAAAATATACAACCATATCCTTTACTAATTTAAAGAATTGAGAAAAATCTTCATTATTAGCCAAAAATCTAAAGGAAATCCTCATAAATAAATGCTATTAAAATTATCTGAAGTTTTCGATAATAACTTTGCTGCAAATTTATTTTGATTTCTCTACTATATGAAAAACATTTAATTGTAAAATTTAATTTGTAAGTAAAGTGGCAACTGGCTACCCTCATGTTTGCTGTGCCCTTACAGGGCGTCACTTGGTACTTATATTTATGATGACGACCTCCGTGACGTAATGGTCAACACGCTAGACCGCCAACCTGGATGTTCTGGGTTCGATCCCCAGCTAGAGTAAGTTGGAAAATGGTTTTTTTCAATTTTTCCTATGTCTTGGGCGTTTATCTATATAGGTATGTATTTATCATAAAATATCGTATCGTTGGGTTAGTATCTCATAACACAAGCTTAAACTTACTTTTGGGCTAGCTCAATCTCTGTGATTTGTCCGTATATATTTATATTTATGGAACAACCTTAAACTTGTGACTTGCAATAAATCTGAATCTGAATCTACCTTCCGAAACAGTTTTCAGCCAGCTTTGTGTGACGAATTGTTTATAAATGTGTAATTTATTGGTCAAGCGAGCAAAGCGAGCTAAGTTCTCCAAGTCTTCTTGAACAATCCGACGTTTATGTATGGAGGTATATTTGTTCGACGATAACCCGTGTATCTTTGATCGTAACAATGAAATTTGGTAGAAGATTTACCTTATTTTAATAACATAAGCACAAAATCAAAGAAGCAAAAACAGACGTCAAAATCATTTGTGTAAATCAAACGGTATTTGGTTTGCTCTTTGAAGCCAATTACAAAGTAAAACAAATAAATAAATTAAACAACGGGATTTATTTTGCTAAAGTCCACGGCAGCTTTGTAATCAAATCAAGTTTGGAAGACAAATAAAAAAAATCATCAAAATCTTTTGTATTAATCAAAAGATAGTATTTTGTTTGCTCTTTATAGCCGACTATTAAAATACAAGATATATCTAGTTTTAATAATCAGCCAAGTGTGAGTCGGACTCGCGCACGAAGGGAGTACCATTAACTATAAAAATCACTTTTGTTGCATGGGACTCCCACTTAAATATTTTTTGTTCTGTTTTAGTAAGTATTTGTTGTCATAGCGGCAATAGAAATACATAGGGCGCACTATAAGTTTCCGGAACTGGCCACTTACATAAACAATATTTAAAAATTTATTGCAACATTTGAAAATAGAACTCTTTGGCTGTAGAATGCAGTTTGTTTCACCTGACTGTCTTTTGTTTTTACCTTGTGGCGCCATTTAAAAAATTGTGTGTCTGCATCAACATGGATTTAACTCGGGAAAATTTTCGTAGTATGATTTTCTACGATTTTAAGTGTAATTTGACAGCTCAACAGAGCATCGCTCGGCTTGAAACAGCTTTTGGCAATGAAGCACCATGCAAGACAACTGTTTATAGCTGGTTTGCAGAATTCAAGCGTGGTCGTATCAATCTCAGTGACGAATCTCGCGATGGTCGGCCGTCCACCGCTGTGACCAACAAAAACATCGATGCTGTGCGCCGTATGATTGAAACAGACAGGCATGTGACCTACCATGAAATTCGCGCATCCTTAGAAATAGGCATGAGTCAAATACAATTAATCCTACACAAACATTTGGGTGTGAGAAAGCTGTGCTCGCGGTGGATCCCACACAACTTGACCGAGGCTCAAAAAACGGACCGTGTCACTTAGTGCAGTGCCATGCTTACCAGATTCAACGAAGGTGCGTCAAATTTGGTGTGGGACATAGTAACAGGTGACGAAACATGGATTTATTGCTACGATCCCAAAACAAAGCAGCAATCGAGCGTATGGGTCTTTCAAGATGAGCCGAAACCAACCAAAGTGGCGCGCGTGAAAAGTGCATCTAAGCGAATGATTGCTTCTTTTTTTAATAAAACTGAACACGTGGCTACTGTTGCTTTAGAGAATCGTCGTACAGTGAATAGTGACTGGTACACGACCAATTGTTTGCCGGAAGTTATTGACGAACTCCGTAAAAATAACCGTAAACGCCGTATCATCCTGCACCACGACAATGCTAGTTCTCACACGGCCAGACAGACAAACGACTTTTTGAAGGCGAAAAATGTAGAACTCATGAGTCATCCTGCATACAGTCCCGACCGGGCACCTTGTGACTTTTTTCTGTTCCCAAAAATTAAGAACCAATTACGCGGTCAACGATTTTCATCACCAGAAGAGGCTGTCGAGGAGTATGAAAAACACGTTTCAGAGGTCACCACAGAGGAGTGGCACAAAAGTTTTCAAAACTGGTTTCATCGAATGAAAAAGTGCATAGACGCCAAGGGAGATTATTTTGAAAAACAATAAATAAAGCTAAGAAGCTTCTAATACCTTTGATAATACCATTTATACCTCATTCGTTAAGGTATCATGGATATCTTTGAAGAAACAAGGGAACAGATGAACATACTCATATACGTCGTCGTCGACGCACCAAACCCTCCTTTTTGCTTTACTGCATTCGGGTAAAAACCTACTTTCCAACAACTCAAATCGGATACTTTTTTCTAAACGTCAAAACAAACATTTTCTTTGGGACGTACATGAAATACAGACTAATGACATCATAATTTCTTGGAGTCAAATAATAGTATCAGGTTTTCTGCAATCATCATCATCAGGTCTTTTAGTCTCCACTGCAGGAGCACGACCCTCTCTGAACTACCAGAGCCATACTTGGCCAGAGCAGCCAGAGGATTTGGCCTACACTCTCCTCGCTGGCCAGACGGGTTGGAGAGGTCTCATTGATATTTATAAGCTTTGTTTAGCTTGTATTCCCTAAGTCTTTCTACGACATCCACGGGAGGACTTGGAGTGGCACTATTCTGCTCTGCCGGAAACCTCACGGCCTCGTTGGCATTGTTTTGTCACGTAATATTTTCTTAACAGTAAGTACTAGTTGACTGCAAATTTTAATTGTATTATATAGATGTATAATATAAAGTATACTGAGCTTAAGTGTACATCTGTATTGTAACTGAAACATATCCCATCAGGCTGGGTAGGGATCAATGTGGGATCAAGCAGTGGTTGTTCCAAAACGCTAGTAGTTTTTAGCTTTTTCACTAAAATAATATTTTTAAAAAAATGACCATCAAGAAGAGATAAATTTATCCTAAATTAATAAAAAAATTTGACTTTTGACCAAATAATTTATTTCTGAGCCAGGAAAGAACCCAATTCAACATCCAGATTTATTTAGCCCGAGTCCACGTCAGCCAATTTGTAACCAAGTTCGAAAGACAAATAAAAATAAAAGCCTCAGTTCTGTAAGTCATTTTGCAAACAACCGCTGAAGTTTGATGACTGGGGCACAACTTTTTGTTTGCACGAGGTACTTAGGTGTGTTTTTCTGTAGTGTAGAGTAATGTACTGAAATGAGATTTCTATTTTGTTAAAGAACACAAGCAGCAGAGCAAGTACCTATACTCGCTCAAACAAAGGTATATCACGAGTTATACCTTTAAGCGAGTGTAAGTATTTACTCTGTGTTTCTTTAACAAAAAAGAAATCTCATGGATGTTTATCTATATTTGCGTATTCTTCATCTAAGTGTGTTTTCGGCTACATCCTCTGTGCTTTTCTGAATTTGGTCACCCAAAAATTCCAAAGAGCTTTTGAAGTGATAATGAAATGGCCCAAACAGTTATTGTTATTGTTTTAAAAGCTTACTCATCTCTGAATCACTTGTACACAGCACACCAGCAAAAAATCAGCGTTGCGGTTGACACCGCAGGCACCGCAGCATAAAGCACATCCTTAAGGGGCTACATGAATTTTCCGGGGTCCAGTGCTGCCCCCATTTGAAATAAATCATTTAAAAGGAAACGGAGATATCATTTAAAATTTGGCCTTGATCAGACTCTAGATAACCCTTCAAACTATTTTATAAACTACTGTTTACAGTTTAAAGTGAGAACGTGAAGCTTTTCTACGCACAATTACGAAAAACGGCCACTTTTGGCGTATGTGCGTAGAAAAGCAGTAAAAAGCGTAAATGATGTCTCCATTTCTTGTCAAATGATTTATTTCAAATGGGGGCAGCACTCGACCCCGAAAAATTCAGGTAGATTAATAGATATAATTCTACGATTATTACATAAGATTTTGTTTGCCGAATGAAGAATTTTTTCTTTCTAAAAGTTTAAATGTTTTCTCTGTATAGATATGTGGTATTATCATAAAATATTAAATGAAATGAAAATGAAAAGTCTTTATTAGGGAACAGGAATTTCTTGAGAGAGTAAACATTGGCTACCGATGAAACCAGCAGTAGTTAAAAAATAACTGTGTTGCAGATATCAACGCCCACCTCCGAAATGAAAGTACATTTTCCTAGTTGTTAAAACAAACAATACTTAAAACTTGATAATTACATGCATTAAATACATACCTAAATTTAAATTCATTTTTTCTATTTTAGATAGTTTTAATTAGTTTTAATTTAAATTTTTTAACTATAAATTTAATTTAATTTTAAAAAACCTGCAAATGGATATTTTTCAATTTATAATTTATTTGATAACATTACACTTTACTTATCATATATGTATGTACAGCTAGTATCGTTTACTTAGTATCCCATGTCACAAGTTCAAAAACGTTTTATTTATTTAAACTTATTGCACACAATCTTATGATGTATTAATAACAACGGGTCAAAATCAATGCTAATGCATTATTTACCAATTTGCCTTTGCATAGGATATGTTAAGAAAACCACTTCCGCTATATGCTTAAAAATCTTTTTTTTTTTATTAAATTGCTTAGACGACCTCCGTGGCGTAGTGGTCACTATGCTAGTTTGCCATCCAAAGGTTCCGGGTTCGATCCCCGATCAGGGCAACTTGGAAAAAGGCCTTTTTGAAATTGTCCTGGGTCTTGGGTGTTTATCTATGTATGTATTTGTTATAAAGTATAGTATCGTTGAGTTAGTATCCCATAACACAAGTCTCGAACTATACTTTGGGGCTAGCTCAATCAGTGTAATTTGTCCCTATATATTTATTATTTATATTTGTCTTTACCAAACTTGTGTGTTCACTGGTTTAAAGTGGGCAGTAAACATGTAAAATTACGACAAATATTCCTTATTTCATAGTTTCTAAGCCCTTCAATATGCATCCGAGTGTAGTCCACAGATGACACGCTCTTAACCGTTTATTTCTTGTTGAGCTGAAATAACAACAGTAGGAAAAATCCATAGCAAAAAATAGTTGATAACCTAGCAAAAATAACGTCCCATATCGGCAGCGCAACATTGGAAAGTCGCAAACAAACGCTACGTGATCCATCCACAATAAAACTGTAAACGATTTTATCGCTTTGTTTTTATCGAAAATGGAACCCATTCGTTTTGTTCGTTTATCACCTTTTAGGCTAAAAGCTAGGGGGTAAAGTGAGTATTGAATATGAGCAACCATGTGATACATACGTGCATACTTTTACCTTTATCACTTATAATAGGGATGTGGAATGCGTAAAAACCATATTATTAGAAAAATAAAAGATTTTTGTCCTCACACGTATTCTTATACAATATACTAGGGCTACAATATCCAAAATCCCCGCCTTTACAATTCAAAGTTTCAAAGATTCATTTTGGGCGTGTAGGTGGAAATCGGAATCAAAATAGTGAATGGAGGGGGAGAACGTGGCAAACCGACTTCATACGTAGGTACTGTTTGACTCTATTAGACTCGTACTTTTTACAAGAAAATCTTTTGTCGCTTAAAAATACTAAAATAAAACAACACGTGCTATTAGCTAAAAATGTTTATTTTTATCATTTTACGAGCCCTTGTTTTTTCGCATTATTTTTGCTAGTATTATAATAATAGGACCTACATCTTTATAGTATCTAAGTTTCTAGGTACTTACCTATTCATTTTGCACAACCCCATCGTTGGCTCCTTATAACGCCAGAGAAAGAAAATAAATTCAACTCAATACAGAAGACCTTGAAAATCCCTCCCCACAAAAGTTCCATTATCTTTCTTATGGAGTGTGGTAACTAAAACTGGTGTTAGATTTTTCAAGCTGCCTAAAGGCATCTGGCTCAATCACGTGGCTCAATCTCAACAACTGGTTATAGTAACAACAGTCATTAGCCAGCCAGTCAGCTCGCAGTACCAGCGGCTAGGACTGCATAAGAAGATGCCGTTCACGAGAGCTATATACACGATTAATAACATCCACGAAAAAGTGGACATCTTTTCATGCCCTTTGAGTGAAATCATAAAGGTGGCCTTACGTATATAATTAGTTATTAGATTAGTTTAACTTGTGTTCTTATTATGTTTTGTGTGTTATGCATTATGTTCCCCTCTAACGCTTTAGGAATTATCCTGTAAATTTTGTTGAGTGTACGAAATTAATAATAAATAAATATTTATATATATAATACACATTAGAGAACTAGTAATGGATAGAGCCGCAAAATCCAAAATGCTCTGTCTGCCCCAAATGGATAAAGACATGATATATGGTTGTTGTGAACTACTGTGCAGATTTCCTCACGATTTTTCCTTCACCTAAAGCGAGTGGTCTCTTCTTATCGTGTTGCTGGCTCAAATTTCAAATTTTGTTTCTTCAATACCTTTGCCACTTTTACGCCTTCCTCCGAAGCAAAGTAATAGGTCAAGCATGGTACAGCTGTCGGGGCACAAAGGGCATGAGAGGAGGTGCTGCATAGTCTGGTCGTCGCGGCCACACTGGCACTGTGCTTCTGCTTGGTCAATGTAGAGCCAGCGCCACAGGGCCGGATCTACCATATAGCTTTTTGGGCTTAAGCCCAGGGCCCCGTGGATTCCAGGGGCCCCCAGCCAAGTCAAGTCAAAGTCAAAAATAGACGACAAAGAAATGTAGCTGATCTTGATCAAGATTGAATTACGGGTTGATAACTCTGAACACTAAAGCATAAAATATGACAATATAAATCAAATGTTTTACTGTCTTATTTTTTCCTATACTTTAACCCCTTTATTCATAAAAATATACGAACGTTTGCTAAATCTGTTTTAGTTAAAATATGTTTTGTCCTGTTATTGTAATGTCAAATATTGAAAGGAATGAAAGGGACGAAACATATTTTAACTAAAATAGGTTTAGCAATCGTCTGTATTTTTTTATGAAATAGGGGGTAAGTAATTAGGTAGGCCCCTAAGTAGTATTAGCCCAGGGCCCCCTAAACTCACGGCCCGACCCTGCAGCGCCAGATTGTACCTAAATGCATCTGACGTGAAAGCAAGTGGTGGTAGTTGAAAATTACCATTCATAAGTATAAACTCAGAGGTACAAGACGTGCCTTATACAGATCGAACTTATACCTCACAAACACACAACCATTACCCAAACCGCTAGGCTACTACCTCTTTTTTACTCAAACACCACATATTCTAAGGTCCAATCAAATTGCAGGGCGTAATACGATGTTTTTACGCCCGGCAGCGGCGGCAATAAAAACTACTCGTTAAGTTAATTTGATGTTCTTGACACTTCTTTTTGCGTCCAGTTTGTTACGACTCTAATTAATTCGTGTCGCTCGTAATAATTGGATTGCGCAGTTAATGGTTTTATTTGAAACATTTTCATTTTCATTTCGAGTATTATCGAGAAAATTATAATTTTGTATATGCAACGGGGAAAAGACATGCATAATAAATCGATCCATAAGCTAAAAGTCTAGATAACTAAAGTATAATGAAGTTAAATAGTCAGATAACAAAAAGAAACGACTTTCCCATACAAATTTCCCGGGCGGCTGCTTTTTATATGGAAATGACGAAAAATTATTATTGTTTTAGACTGTTATTTTAATTCAATTATACTACGAGTACAGTGATCTAGTATAGCCCGTGGTCGATTTTTTACGAGTATGTCACTTACAAATTGTAATAATTGTTGTATAATAATTTACTTCAGAGCTGATCACCAATCCATCTGCGCAGTGCGCAGATTATGGGCAAACCCTCCGTTTATTAGGAAAAAACTTTGTCCAGCCGTGGACTGTTACAGGCTGATAAAGGAAATACTTGTCAATTTAAATCCACTGTGCAGGCACTCCTTTGAAAGTCTCTTATCTTGAAATTACTTTTTGTTAAATAAAATAAGATGAAGTACTGAATGGTTGACGCCAATCAAGATTATCTTCTCAAGGTAGAAAGAGACACTGATATTGTCAAGAGCGAGTGAGGTAGCAATTAGAAAGTTAAATCAAAACAATTCATTTCAATATTGCTAATTAGCTTGAGGTTTTGGAGGCAAGGATGTGGTGGTTCCTTGGATGCGGTTTCAGTTGGTCTCGGAAGGTTTGAACTGATTTTCTGCATTTTATTGCATGCCTCATAAGCGGAGCGTTAAGGTAGTGCTTTACTCTCAACATGTCAGGGTCAAGTATTTTTCTGAACTTAAACTGCATCTATTATAATCATCCATTTATATAATAGGGATGTGAACTAGGTAAACATTTATTATTTTATTTTGTCCGTCAACTAGATTAGTCAAAAATAAAGGACGTCGAATTTTGTCGTTTAGCAAAGATTCAAAGATTCATAGATTCATAGATTCATAGATTCAAAGATTCAAAGATTCAAAGATTTAAAGATTCAAAGATTCAAAGATTCAAAGATTCAAAGATTCAAAGACTCAAAGATTCAAATGTTTATTCAGTAATTAGACCTTTACAGGCACTTTTATACGTCAATAAGTATAATTTATGTTACGTGTAAAGTATGTTAAAATTTAATTTATTTTTAAAGAAAAGCTAACAATACCAGCGCTTCGTAACGACCACTGCTGAGAAGAAACGCCGAAAAAAACTTATTTTCACAGTATTGGTCGCCTACTCACCATCGAAGTTTCGGATTGGGGGTGATTTACGTTACCTTTGGTTAAAATCGTAGTAGATCACGCAAACTTTAAATGCGCTGTATCTTCGTAATTATTTGCTTATCAGAAGAAAAAAATATACGTACACCATACTTTTTAATAATCTATCTAATGACCAAAAAAAATTTGTCCACAACCCTATAATATAAGTAAAGAGATATAAAGAACAACCCTTTTATAAACACGTTTAATTCTTGTAGAAAATATTTGTCAAAAAAGAAATATATAAAAAAATTATTTGAAAAATTGATCGTGAATGTTCGGATGCCTGTATGGACGTATGTGCAGGGAAAGGAATACCGATATATTTTTATCGATATATTGATACCCGATATCGGTTTTATATATATCGATACTAAGTACTGGTATTATATCGATATTTTGTATAAAATACCGGTATTTTACCAAAATTTGTATCGATATATTGATATATCGATAAAAAATATCTATAACATATCAATATTACATCGATATATCGATAAAAAATCGGTATTCCTGTCCCTGCGTATGTGTCACGATTACGCTCTAAATACTTAATGTAGTTGTACCATTTTTTTAATACGAGTATCTACATCACGTCACGGGATAGTTTCATATTGTTTTTTTTTTAATGAGCTTTACGAGGCGTGCACTGAGACGTGATAGCGCATCAATATCAGTGCGCTATCACGTCTAATTTCTTTCAGAAGTGATAAGTCTTCTTTTTATATTTAAGAGCTGGGCTCTTGTCGGTGCAGTTCTTTCCTCCGCCAAGTTCTTCACCTCCTTATATGTTTTCTCGTTGAATTCTTCTTTTCATCATCATCAGTCCTAGCCATGGTCTCATTTCATTTGGGGTCGGCTCCCCTTATCTTCTCGCTCCAGATTTCCTTATAAATCATGTCCGGGGTCACACCCATCGTCTTCATATCTTTTTTAAAGACTGGACCAAGTCGTGGGAGCTCTGCCTCTCCGTCCTTCGGCTATGCTCATCACCTTTTTTGTCATGTGGTTATCATACCTGCGCATTATATGTGATCATACCATCGCAGTCCGCTTTCTCGAGTCCTTTCTATGCTCTACTCGCTGTGCGTGAGCCATTCTTACCTGCCGTCAGACTTTATGAAAACAGTTGTTGTGCCTATAGTGAAAAATAAAACCGGTGACTTAGCGGATAAATGTAACAATAGGCATATCTCTTAAGCCACTGTGATAGCTAAGGTTTTTGACGGTTTGCTTAATACGCAGTTGGACAAATATCTGCACCTGCATGATAACCAATTTGGTTTTAGACCTAAGTTGTCTACAGAGAGTGCAATACTGTGTATGAAGCATACCGTCAGATACTATACGGCTCGTAAAACTCCTGTGTATGCGTGTTTTCTCGACTTGTCAAAGGCATTTGATCTGGTAGTATATGAAATTTTGTGGAAAAAACTGGAGAGTATCAACTTGCCACAAGAACTTATATGTATCTTTAAGTACTGGTACACACACCAGATCAACAGCGTCAGGTGGGCGGGTACGATGTCAGAACCCTATAGGTTAGAGTGCGGTGTGAGGCAGGGTGGTGTGACCTCGCCATCGCTATTCAATTTGTACATAGATGCATTGATTGTCGAGCTCAGTAGCCAATATATAGGTTGCCGTGTTGATTGGGTCTGTGTAAATAACCTCAGTTTCGCGGACGATATGAGTCTGCTGAGCGCGTCAATCTGTGGCCTAAATGAGCTTATCCGAATCTGTGAGAAATATGTTGGTGGCCACGGGTTGAAGTACAATGTCGCGAAAAGTAAGTATATGGTTTTTGAGACCGCCGGTGCTAAATGTCCACAGAACTTACCACCTGTTCGTCTTAATGGTATTACTCTAGAGAGAGTGAGTGAATTTACTTACTTAGGACATATAGTTACCGCCGACCTCAGAGACCATGCAGATATCGAGCGAGAGCGGAGAGCGCTGTCGAGGAGGGCCAATATGTTGGCTCGCAGGTTTGCGCGATGCTCGGATAAGGTAAAAATTACTTTGTTCAGAGCGTACTGCACCTCGCTGTACACGTGCAGCCTGTGGGCCTCGTACTCGCAAGGCGTCTACAGCGCTCTCCGTGTACAATTCAACAATGCGTTTCGAGCGGTGCTGGGGCTGCCTCGCTTCTGTAGCGCTTCAGGGATGTTTGCAGACGCGCATACTGACTGTTTTTATGCTACGATGCGCAAGCGCGCCGCATCCCTGGTGCGCAGGGTGCAGGCCAGCTCCAACACCGTCCTGGTGTCGATAGCTGACAGACAGGACTGTCCCTACATGCGACAGTGCAATGACAGGCACGTACCGTGCAGCCCATTTGAGAGGCAACTGTAAGTAGAATAATTTTTAAATATTTTTATTTTATTGCCAATTGACATTTTAAATTGTATGTTTTCGTGTGTGTGTAATTTCGAGCGACTGACATTATCCGTCTTATTATAAAACCCAGACTAACTTTGTTACTAGGTTTAAACCATTATCCGACCAAATCAAGTTGACATCTAGTAATATCACACTATCGCACCTGTCAATGTCAACTTCATTTTGGGCGGATAATGGTTTAAACCTAGTAACAAAGTTATTCTGGGTTTTATAATAAGACGGTATTATTTTAAATTGTTTTGTATATGGGTCAAAGTTACCTGAAATAAATGTATTTTATTTTATTTTTTAAAGTCATAGATTGAGTAGCTAATTGATTGAAAGAATGGAATTGAAATTGTAATTTAAGAAAGCAATTCTGATTCGTGTAACAAGCCTAAACGGAAAGCTATTTGCGTTAACTCTGGGATATAACCCTAACAAAAATCCTCACACAATTTTTCATACAGAAGAACTCTGTTCACATTGAAATATTTATTGTTTGCTTTTCCTCATTATATTTATTTCCGTCATTACAGAAGTAATAAAGTGATTTTTGAAATTAATGATGCCATATCAATAACGGGCTACCTCCACGAAGCTTCTCAATTAAGGGCTCTTTCACACGGGCGACAGTGGTCTACTATCGCCCGACCCTTGTTAACGACGGGCGACGACTGTTAAGGACGGCCGGCAACCGCCATTTTTGAAACGCACTAAAATAATAATATGTTACATACAAAATACCGTCCTTTAATGACTCAGAGTTTCAAAAATGGCGCTTCTGGTTGCAAACCAATGGAAAAAAAACCAATGGTTTTTTTTTCCATACTAAAAACCGGTAATTGGGTATTTTCCTGGGTCAAAAATTAATTATTTTGAACTGATAAGAAAATGAAACGTCGCAAAATAATGTCACGTGTCTTTTAACATATCCATTTTAACGTGATTTTAGATTTATTATTGCAGAGAAACTGATAATAAGAGCGCTATTTGACTCCAAGAAACTGTGACTTCATCTGCCAGTATTTCATACAAATCTCATAGAAAATGTTTGTTTTGACGTTTTGAAAAAAAGGTATCTGATATGACTTGTTGGTAATTTAGTGATCCAGAGTTTACAAAATGGCACAACCGTTTCGCTCGCGACTATCGCCAACTGTCACGAATAGTCGCGCGACGGTCGCCGACCGTAGGTACTGTCACTGCCGTTCTGCTCGCTAGTAAAGGTCACGAGCTCTCGCTGGCACTTTGTCACAGAATCCGCTATTTTCCAACAAGTCAAATCAGATACTTTTTTCTAAACGTCAAAACAAAAATTTTCTATGAGATTTTGTATGAAATACAGGCAGATGACGTCATAGTTTCTTGGAGTCAAATAGCTCTCTTATTATCAGTTTTTTTGCTTGCTTTTTAATAAATCTAAGATCATGTCAAAATAGAAATGTCAAAGACGAGTGGCATTATTTTGCGACGTTTTATTTTCTTATCAGTACAAAATAATTTATTTTTGATCCAGGAAAATACCCAATAAATTTATTTATTTTATTTTATTGGTTCATGTACACTTGAAAATTTACAAATAATAATAAATGTAAGTATTACATACATAAACATAACAGAAACGTCTTTGGACCCGTTCCCCGTCCTCGCACCTCTTCCCCGTTTTTGCACACACACATTGACGTGTGCACGGGTAGTTTCGTTGGCAGTAGTAGTAGGCATAAGTGATACTCTGTTTCTATGAAGTGCCATACCTATGAGTCCTATCTCCTAAGGTCGATATCCCTAGACGGGGGACGGGGACGCATATTCGGGGACATTCAATTCTGTATGTAATACTTATAAGTAATTCTGTGCCTGTGACCTTGTCACCGGTTTTTCTGAGCCGACACTTACTGTTGTGCGGCACTGGTTGCCGACCTTTTCAGACCAGGGTCAGGAACTGTCGCTCGTCTGTCCTAGCCCTTATGCAAATGAATCGAGCTCTGCCCTGGTAAACGTCTGTCATTATTACGTGAAATGATTGAATTTGACCTCAGTTTCGTATTATTTTACTGATGGCCGCTTTAAGTCAATCTCGAGGAGGAAATTAACTTTTGGGTCGATTTAATGTTGTTTATCTTACTGTATTTTGTAAGGGTTGTAGACGTTAAAGTTGATTTTATGGTTTTCTCTTTGGGGATCATTTTGCTAGAAAGGATTTTTGTCCATTCTTCACATCAAGTCTGTTATTATCATCACCATCATCCAGCGTATTCCCGGTTGCATCTCAGCGGTAACGCTTTGAGCCCAGGGTCCGCTACCTAACGTAGGTAATTTGATGAGGTTACTGGTTTTTTTTACTCTTCAGCTGTAGGTAAATTTAAAACAATAGAAAAACAATGTACTTTAATAGAAAAACAAGGTTCGTCGCGCTATCACGGGTAAACAGCGGCTTCAGAGCCCGAGGTCCGCTACCTAAACTACGTTATTTGAAGAGGTTTCTGGTTTTTACACGACTGCCGTCTGACCTCCGTAACCCAAAGGGCAGACCAGAACCAATCCAGGTTTGCAAACAAACGCTAGATACGATCGGGATCAAAGTTTATGCGTACGTTCCGAAACACGAAATCATCTTTCTATTCGGATAATCAAATGATTCAAGCCTGCAATATCCTAACCAGACTGGAAACAACTTTCACAAAGTATGATTCCCAATGGATTCGAACCACCGACCTCCGGATCATAAGGCGAACACCTTGACCACTAGACCAAGGAGGCAGTCAAGTCTTTTTAACCTACCTCCAAAAAGGAGGAGATTTTCTTTTATCGCGATCTTTTTTATTTATGTTAACAGATTATTCAAAGTCGCTTGGACCGATTTGGAAAATTGGGTATTTTCCTGGGTCAAAAATAAATTATTTTGTACTGTCAAGAAAATAAAACTTTGCAAAATAATGTCACTTGTCATTGAACATTTCCATTTTAAAGTGATTTTAATTTTATTATTGCAGAAAAACTGATAATCAGAGCGCTATTTGACTCCAAGAAACTATGACGTCATCTGCCTGTATTTCATACAAATTCCATGGAAAGTGTTTGTTTTGTCGTTTGGAAAAAGTATCTGGTTTGACTTGTTGGAAATAGCTGTTGGAATCAGGTCCTATAGAAATTTTATGATAATCGGTTGTGTAGTTTAGAGGTGAAGTCGTTTTTTAGTTTACATAAAATTTATATAACGAGACTATATTTTATAATAAATATATACCTATATGTTTTATAAATAATATATTTTATAATAAAAATAAAAGTATATATTTATTACAAAATATAGTCTCGTTGAGTTGGTATTTTAACACAAGTCTGGAACTACCTTTGGGTCTTTGGGACCAACTTAATCTGTGTGTTAGTCTCTATCCACCCGTTAGATTTTTTAACTTATTAGGTAACACTGGTTAACTGGGTAAGGACGCAGACGTAGGGGTAGACCACGAAAGAGATGGCGGGATAATATAGACTCTTTCATGAGTGACTGCTCAGAATAGGGACGTGTGGAAGGAACAGGGGGAGGCCTTTGCCCAGCAGTGGTACACAAAAACAGGCTAAAGAAAAAGGTAACACTGATGTCTAGACTTTTCGTGTGTGACAACAGTCAGTATTGCACATTAGTAAACTTTAGACATGAGAACTTCGCTCTTTGCGCATTTAATAGTTACGCTGTATCCTCTAAACCTCTAGATTTATATATCAACATATCGCACGAGCGCCACCCATTTTTCATCAAGATTTGAGCTCACGGACTGGCCGTGGTCCAAGCTCGCAGGGTATTTGAACAATATACGGCATTGCATTTTTATGGGACTGTGTAGTAATCCAATAGTTTTTTAAAACAAATGCATTTTTCAGATGAGAAAAAGCAATTGACCTCGCGACACTTTTACCATTACCGTAACCGACACCAAGTTCTCACTTTTGTCTATTTCACACAATGCTGAGAGTGCATAGTCTTTTTGCAGTTTATCAATTTATTAACGACACTTTATTAATCCTTATCCATTTATCTAGTCTATTTGTAAATGCACTAATACAACGTGGAAGGCACATAAATTGAACAACAGGCTATAATAATCAGTATAGCATAATGAAATTAAAATAAACGTCAAAAAAAAAGGAATATCTATACTAGTATGCGGCCGCCCCGGCAATTTGTATGGGAATGTCGAATATTTTTTTGATTTTTTGCCTGTTATATTTATTATATTATTCTATAGTGATCTATTATAGTTTTTTGGTTGATTTATTACGGGTATGTGCCTTCCACGTTGTTAGGGCACAGTGACCACTTCTTCTGGTAGTCTATTTAAGTTGTTAACTACTCTATTAGTAGACAAATTAGGACAATTTGTCGTTCCAGCCTTTTTCTTCATCTTCGTCATCCTTGGAGAAACAAACGCATACGGCCCATTTGATTAGGTATAAAGTAGTTAGATATGTAGTGGTTAGGTAAGGTCTCTTCAGAATAGGTAGTGGTTAGGTTAGTGCGTGCACACACACCGTTTCGTTCAAAATAACGTGCGTAAAAATGTATTTTTGTCGTTTGAAAATCTGACACCTGTGTTGGCCACTTGCATATACAAAATCAATAACTGTCTAAGTTAATTATTGTGTGAATTAAAATAACCACCCACCTCTCATTAAATGAGTTAAAGATACTTATCAAGACATTTCAACAAAGTTAGATTAAATAAGTTATTTTTCTGTTGAAATTTTACCGAAACTTCATTAAAAAAGTTTTCAGACAAAATCGGCCGGTTATTGGGAAGAATTTAATTTTTCGGTGTTTTCATTGATATATGAACGGCAGGAGCAGACATCTCATTTTTTTTCAAACCTTATTCACGTATGAGCCTGTCGTATGTACCGAGAACGTTGGGTGTACCCTTGGTGTACTCTTGGTGTACCTATGTTGCCACTAAGTTACAGGTAGTCGTCGCAAAAGGGGTAAGCCAAGAATACGATGGAGTGATGTACTTCGCAAATTTAATAAACGATGGCCGGAAATAGTGTCAAGTTGAGAGACCTGGATGGAAATTGGGGAGACCTTTGCCCAACTGCGGGTCAACGTAGGTTAGTATAAATTATGTTTTGAAATTCTTAATATAGTGGTGACGGCAGTGTAGAATACCACCCTTCCTAATTTGCATCTTCCGATACTTGTAAGAGAGAACTCTTACAAGTATCGGAAGATGCAACTTAGGAAGGTATAGTTAACAAAGAAGAGAAAGCAGTGTCCTCTGTGCAACGAACTTTATACATCTGCCTGCATAGCGTGATTGTGCTAACCGCAACCCTTCTTTTATTTGGAGAAGGCTTTAGTCCAGTTTAGGCTGGTAAAACAAGCATACGCATCACCGTATACGGATGTAAGTAGTTACCGTAGAAGATGGACACTTGCAACACCAGAATAACCGCACGCACGTTGCTGAGCAAACCTACAGTTAGTGTATAATTATCACCATCGTCAGCTCAACGATCCACTGCTGGGTATAACCTTTTTTTTGTATACACCAAAGAATCCTATTCCTAGCCTTAGCGATCCAGTTCATTCAGCAATACGTTAAATATCATCGACCTGCATAGCTGCCGAATGACACTGTGTTTTTCATTCCTGGGTTAATACTCTGTGAGTGTGTCGATATTTTTTTAATGACTTCAACCCGAAGTTAGACACAAAGAAAGTACTTCTGGCAATCACATGTTTATGTCGTCTTTATGTTAATAATGATTCAATGGCGTCGATATTAATTTTGTTATTTTGTCCTTGAACAAGCCCGGACAACAAGCATTATGGAAACAAAGGTTGGCAAAGTCTTTGTTAGGCAAAATATTGGCCATGGACAGATTTAGGCAAATTTCTGAAGACACAAGGCCAGATACTAAAGGGAAAATAGAATTCAAAAATAAATTGTACTTTACAAGCTTTTGTTGTGAGGCCAAAGTATTTATCAAGACAAATGAAATACCTAGAGTAAACTTCCAGTCATTGGACGCTAACAGTCATTAAGAGGCTACCTGAATTGTTCGGGGTCCAGTGCTGCCCCCATTTGAAATAAATCATTTGAAAAGAAACGGAGATATCATTTAAAATTTGGTCTTGATCAGACCCTGGATAACCTTTCAAACTATTTTATAAGCTACTGTTTACAGTTTAAAGTGAGAACGTGAAGCTTTTCTACGCACAATTGCGAAAAACGGCCACTTTTGGCGTATGTGCGTAGAAAAGCTTTAAGTTTTAAAGAAATACCGTCTTATTATAAAACCCAGACTAACTTTGTAACTAGGTTTAAACCATTATCCGACCAAATCAAGTTGACATCTAGTAATATCACACTATCTCATCTGGCAATGTCAACTTCATTTTGGGCGGATAATGGTTTAAACCTAGTAACAAAGTTAGTCCTGTTTTTATAATAAGACGGATAAGGTTTTATTGTGTTATGTCCACTACAAGGTGACTGTCGCACAGAATACGTAATAATACTAAAAACCCATTTGCAGTTTGCACGCCGCGCATATGACTCTCTACTTATTAGCCTAGCGTGCGCCGATCGAGCCAAAATGTACCTTACGTCTCAGAAGCGACGGTCCATATCCTTTTGTCTCTAGCGTAAAATTTTTACCAATTTCAACCTTATAAGCCATGTTAGAGGGGCCGCTTAGCTTCATACCTAAACTGCGGAGTGCACCTCGCCTGCTGTACGTAGCAAGCGGCGCCGCATGATTAAATAAAACCGGCCAAGTGCGAGTTGGACTTGCGCACCAAGGATTCCATACCTTTATCTATACAAAATCACGATTGTTGTATGGGAGCCCCCCTTAAATATTTATTCTATTTTGTTTTTAGTATTTGTTATTATAGCGACAATAGAAATACATCATTTTGAAATTTCAACTGTCTAGCTATCGCGGTTATTGCGATACAACCTGACTACAGACAGACGGACAGACAGACAGCGAAGTCCACAGAAGTAATAGGATCCCGTTTTTACCCTTCGAGTACGGAACCCTAAAATCGGAACGAAAAACGAAAAAATATTTGGCTTCCCCATGCAAATCAGCACTTGGCCAAACAGATTTTGTATGGGAGGCCGAAATTATTTTATCCCATAGTAAGGGACCACGTTTCAGAGCCATAAGTCATGACTTTTTATAGTTTACCCCTAACTTTACATATGTTTATTTTAATAGTGGGCGCGGCTTCGTCCCTCCGCATGCGTAGCCGCATCATCTATTAACATGATTCAAGTTTTCGCCTATTTGAATAAAAATATTAAATCGCAACAAAAAAGTCAAATTATAAAATGATACAAATATCAAAAGATAAACAAATGATTTTTTTTACTTTGACTTATTCCCTCAATCAGCTTTTACTATATGCGCAGGAAGAGAAGCTGGTAGTGGCGTGGCTGGACCATGGGAGAATCCTGTCTTAATCCTAACTAATATTAATTCATGATAAAGTGAATTTGTAAACTTGTTTGTTTGTTACCACTTCACGCTTCAACCACTGAACCTATTCAGATGAAATTTGGTGAGGATATAGTTTGAAACTAAGGGAAAGATAGAACAGTTTTTATTCCGAAAACCCCACGGGGAGAGAAGCACACGGGCAGGGCCGGATTTAGGATAGAGCAACCGGGTCTACAGCCCCGTAGCCTCCTCAAAAGAGGGAAAGGAAGTCGGAATTTGAAAGATTTTTCTCTATTGTGGGGGACAATAGAGAAAAATCTTTAAAATTTCGACTAATAAACATTAGTAAAAAACTTTTCCTATGATTTTTTTTGGTTCCACAATAAATTATTTATTGAAAAAGACGACTGAAAAAATTCTCATTTTATTTGGAGAATATTTTGGGGCATTGGCGCCTCTACTCCTTTATTGCCCCGAGGCCTCCAGACCTCTAAATTCGGCTCTGCCCACGGGCACGGCAAGTTCCAAATTAAAAAAAACCGTTTCTACCAGATTTGTTTACTCAACGCAAAACAATTACGTCTGCTGAGCCTCGTCCTCTGTCTCGGGCGGCGGAATGTTGAACCTGGAGGAGGCCTGCCTCTTCTCCTCCTCATGCTCTTCCACCGAGGGTATCCGGTAGGCCATGAGGGCTGCACCGTAGTTGCCCAGGCCTGTGTCGTTGAATACTATCTGTTAAGTAAAATGAAACATTGTGAATACTATATAAACAAACTAGCTGAAGCCCGCGCCCGAACGCCTGCACACAGAGAAAAGAATATCGTGTTTTGTCTCTATAGCCGACCGACCATTTTTACCCGAATGATCTTTCACATAGATTTATCCTTCTTTTTATTTATCCTTCGAAGGATAAAATCTACACGTTCCAAAATCGTTTGTATAAAACTGCTCACAATTCGAGGACATGAATAATTCAGGCTTATAGAAAACAGTAACTGTGTTTGAGAAGCCTGAAAAACAGGCTGAACTGGCATCGAAAACAGATGTGGCTAAAGTGTAAGAGCTTTCTCAAAGTGTCTGAAATTATGTAAAGATGTTGTCACACTAGTAACAAGTTTATTTTCTAGGCAAATTTAAAAAAAACTTCGACTGTCTAGACGCCATCTAGTGATGAGTAGTGGAACTACCTACTACTACGACTTGATATCCATAGCGCCATCTATTATTTGCTAGAGAAAGCCCTGACTTTCAAGCGCCAACCCGTAATAACTTTTAAACGGCTGAATTGATTTTCATCAAACATAGCTACAAACACCGCAAGGAAACTAAACTAGCTTTCACGTGAAAAGTGCATCTAAATCGATCTATCCTTTCAAGAGCAACGATGCCACAGACAGATAGCATGAACACCCGTCTTTTTGCGTCGGGGATAAAAAAGAAGAATCAATATAATACTAGTACTTTGCACTGTTTTTTTAAGTGTTTTTAAGTGGCCAACACTGTGTTAGATTGTTTAAGCCTCTTAAGGCATCTGACGTAGTTTGACGACTGACCCCTGACGACAGCTGGAACCAATGGCATATCGTGCATTTGAAGCACGGTGGAGTCATGAACTTTCAATCTATTTAACTCTTATATCGTCAACCCCTTAAATTTTTTATTGATCTCTCTTTCTCCTTATTATCTACTCACCTACCAATTATGAAGTTGGCTCTAACCAAAGATACTCGACTCTTGGTCAATCAAACATACAAATTTGAAAGCACATATCTACGAGTAATATGTGATAATGAATCTCATTCTTAAATGAGAGATGTTATTTGAACACCTCCGTGGCGTAATGGTTAATAAGTATTTCCGTACTTCGGAGGTTCTGGGTTCGATTCAGCCAGAGGAAGATGTAAAATGGCCTTTTCTTCGAACTATGCTGCAGTTTTATCATAACTGCACTACATATCTAGCGCAAAGCGATACTTCGCTGCTCAAGAGCAGAAATGCAAATGCAAGAGCAAAATGTATGAAATACCTTTATTGCACTATTTTAGTTTTTTTTTTTATTTGCACGATTGAATATATTCCATTTTCAATCGCGCAAAAAAAAAACTTCAAGATTCGGAAATTTCTCTAACCCTTGTAGCAATTCAAAGTGAAGCTAAAAAGTATTTACCTTACTTTTAATAATGTAATAATGTGTATTTTAATGTTAATAATAAATCTATTGTAATTTCTATTCACTGTGAAAATGAGTTTCCTTCGGCGTTTCTTCTCAACAGAGGTCAGTAAATTATACCTATTGATGTGTAAAAGTGCCTGTAAAGATCTTATTACCTAATAAACATTTGAATTTTGACTTTTTGAGTTTTATTTTCCACCTACTTTTCTTGCAGTAGTTGAAAAAAAAGGCAGATCATGCACCTCTCATTAAGTAAGTAATAAAATAACTTACTTTCTGCTCAGTGCAAGTGCAACAATCTACTATATTCAAACTGTCCTGGATCTTGGGTGTATTTCTAACTGACCCAACAGACGTTTTACTGCCTTATTTTTTTTTTTTTTTGCCGTAAGAACCTTCTCCAAACAATAAGAAAACTAAAAAAATTGAAGAATTCGGTAAAGTCGTTCTGTAGTTTTGGCGTAACCAAGGGAAATATGGATCCATTTTTTAAAGAATATAGTATCTTTGGGTTAGTATCCCATATGTACACGTAGTACAAGTTCAAACTTGTGCGCTAGCTCAATCAGTGCGATGTAGTAGTGAAACTTATAGTAGTTACCAAATTTATCGATTAAGTTGTACGCGCCATTAGACTTCATTTATAACTATGAAGGGATAATCGCCCCCTTTAAGACGAACGCTCTGAAGCAGCTTAACTTTCCAAGGTATCGAATCCTTGACCTTAAAGACTAGTCTAGATTAGCGTAGCAGCAATAGTCTAGACTATCGATAGTATTATCCATAGTAGGTATTTATGTTCATGAAAAATAGTTACAATATCGTCAGGTCTATCGATAGTATCAATAGCCAACAGTTTGCAATACATAGATGACAACTAAAACTATCGATCGAACTTATCGATACTGTCGATAGTATGGATTAGATTATATTGCGATTATTTTTCAAGGTAAACTATCGATAGTGCAATACTTTTAGCTATCAATACTATCAATGAGCATATCGATATGTATAATGTAAAAAGCAAAAAAATAATTGAGATAAAAAAAAAATACTTGTTTCAACTTCCGACAAAATAGAGGGGTGTTTAAAGTTTGAAGCTAATGTCTGTCTGTCTGTCTGTCCATCTATCTGAGTGTCTATTTGTGGCATCGTAGCGCTCAAACGGACGGATTTCAATGCAGTTTTTTAACGTGAAAGCAAGTTCCCTTGCGGTGGTTTTTAGCTATGTTTGATGAAAATCGGTTGAGCCGTTTATAAGTTATTAGGATATTTGACGACCTGCGTGACGTAGTGATCAACATGCTAGTTCACCACCCAGAGGTCCCGGGTTCGATCCCCGGTCAGGGCAAGTTGAAAATAGCATTTTTCAAATTGTGCTGGGTCTTGGATGTTTATCTATATATTTATTTGTTATAAAATATAGTATCGTTGAGTTAGTATCCTAAAACACAAGTCTTGAACTTACTTTGGGGCTAGCTCAATTAATGTTATTTGTCCCTATATAATTAAAAAAAAAATACGCTTGAAAGTTAGGGTTTAGCAAATAATAGATGGCGCTACGGATATCCACCTAGTGATAAGTAGCGGCACTACCGGTAGTTCCGCTACTCATCACTACATGGTGTTCTTAACAATCGGTTTATTTTTTATATTTGTTGGAATAACTGTTCGGTTTGGGCTAAATTAAAATACTATTTGTCTGGTGAACTATGAAATATATTGTTTTAACTTTTACTTGGAAGTAATATGTCTGATTCCTATCACAATGCAACAGAGAAGAAAAGATGACATAAGTGGGGGTTGCCAGCACCAAAAAGTGTCGCCAGCCATATGTAGTACAAAAATAAAGATTGAATTTTGCAATTAAAATAATATAAATCGACAATTTGCCCAACAATTCAACTTGTTCAAGTTCAATATCGATAGTTTGACTATCGATAATCCTACAACGCTAGACTAGATATTTCCATCGCCAACGGGCGTGGTAATAGACGCGTTTCACTTTTATGTCCAATGTAAAATTTTCAAGGGTCAATGTGTAATAATGTTCCCTTTTCAAGTGCTTTCGAAATGGTAATAGACATTTTACATGATGTTTATTACATGTTGAAAATTTTAGTATTCACTTTGTGAACAGAACCGTAAAAGCTGAGTATAGGTCAGGGACCATCCATAAATTACCTCACAAATTAAGGGGGAGGGAGGGGGTCCATACAGTGTGACAAGGAGTGGGAGGGGTCATAAGGTTAGTGAGGTCACAATACATATCGAAATCTATATCGAAGCTAAAAAACACAATTTTTTTAATAATAATAAATACAAAGATTTAACTAATAATAAATATATTTTAAAATATTTCCAGCTTAACCAGTTAAATATTTAATATCTTCGCTCGCTTGTTTTATCTATAAAATACAAAATCTGTATATAAATACAGATTTTGACGTCATATGTGCGGGTCTCAAAATTGTGGCCAATTGTGACAAGGAGGGGGGAGTCTAATGGTCATGAAATTCGTGTGACGTAATAATTATATGGATGGTCCCCAAGTATAAGTAAGGTAACGGTAAAAAATAATCTTCTTCTATATTCTAAAGAAAAAACTTAAAATGTAGCCTGCTTCTCTTTTCGCGCAGATCGGATAAGCGATGTGGCTAGCAAAACTTCACTATTTTGAATTCTTTTCTATCTTATCGCCCACCAGCACGCTAAAAGTGGCCTTTGGATATTACTCTGTCTGCCTCATTAGGGATAAAGACGTGATAGTATATGTATTTATGTAAGTACTTGTTCACACACTTTTTCATCAATCAGGTACCGGATATAGTATATCTCGTTATACTTCTGAAAGCCGAGTTCATCGGCGACCTGCTGAGAGCGGCTCGTAGTGAATATTCCCGCCATAGCTGGCACGTTCGCGCTGGCGGACAATGCTAGAGCGGCTTTTAGCATCTCTTTTGCAAGCCCTGAAAAGAACATATCTTTTATTAAGAATTTGGCGAAGCTCAGCTTTAAGCGACCTATTGAGAGCGGCTCGTGGTAAATATTCCCGCCATAGCTGGCACGTTCGCGCTGACGGACAATACTAGAGCTGCTTTTAGCATTTTTGTGAGCTCTGGAAAAAACATACCTTTTATCAAGAATTTGTCAACGCCCGACTTTTCAATGACCTACTGAGAGCAGCTCGTGGGGAATATTTCCGCCATAGCTGGCACGTTCGCGCTGGCGGACAATGTTAAAGCGGCTGTTAGCATCTCTTTTACGAGCCCTAGAAAGAACATATCTTTTAGAATTTGTCGAAGCTCGGCTCTTCAGTAGAGATGTGTCATTTACAAAAGATGCTCGGCTCTTCAGTAGAGATGTGTCATTTACAAAAGATGTGTCATTTACGAAACAAAAGAGCCGAATCATACGCTCGCCGCGACCCGTTCGTTCACTACCTCAAAACTGAGTCGGTGGTTCTATTTGCATTTTTTTATATTTTTAATTTGTTTTGTACTTATTTCTTTTTTTTTCGAACAAAGGCCTCGAACCTCGGTTCTAGATGGTTCGTTTCGTTCGAGATCGGTATAACTCACTGACTAGAAAATAAGCCTACCAAATATAAAGCTCTAATAAAAATTATAAATAAAAATTACCTCGATGCCTATACCGCGACTTCAAAGCCAACAAGTATACCTTGAAGTACTTCCTCACGCCAATCTCTTTGAATAAGTCCACAGGTTTCTCTATGGTGTTGTAGAACGTCATGACTGTGGAGTACAGCGGATTGTAGGTCAACTTCACTTTGCTGAAAGTTCGGGAAAAGGCACCTGGAAAAAAGTACCACTTTTATAATTACAGGAGATACAATAAGTCGAGGCATACATCTACTTGGACCAGATAGCAACCTTCGGCAACCGGCAAGACAAACTGAAAACGCCTAGAAGAGCTTGGTTCATGAAAGCGCTAATGAAGGGCAACCTTCCTCTATGTCTAAAGCGCAAACTCCTCGAAATATGTATCTTGCCTATTCTTACCTATAGCGTACAAACATGGTCGCTGACTAAGAAACAAAAGTCCAGACTCAAGGTCTGCCAGCGGGCGATGGAACGCAATATATAGGGTTAAGTCGAATAGACAGGGTTTGGAATACAAACATTCGCTCCAAAACTAAGGTTGTTAGATGTAGGGGCCAAGATTGCCAGGCTGAAATAGGACTGGGCGGGACATGTTACCCCTGTCTTCCGCATGCAAGCAGATAGATAGAGCCCATAAGGTAACCTTGTGGGCTTGACGACACCATGCTAGTCCGCCACCCAGAGGGCCCAGGTTCGAACTCCGGTCAGAGCAAATTGGAAAATGGCCTTTTAAATTGTTCTGGGTCTAGGATGTTTATCTATACCTATGTATGTATTTGTTATAAAATATAGTATCGTTGAGTTAGTATCCCATAACACAAGTCTCGAACTTACTTTGTGGCTGCTCAATCGGTGTTATTTGTTCCTATATATTTATGTATTATTATTTATTTATCATACCAGAAGCGAGAAGACCTAGGGGTAGACCAAGGAAGAGATGGCGGTATGACATCGAGGGTTTCTTGAGTGGATGGCAGCAGATTGCTCGGCATAGAGATAGATGGAGAGGAGAGTGGGAGAGTGTTCTTATGCCCAGCAGTGGGACACAACATCTGGCTATTAAAAAAATCATTTCAACCGCATGACAGCCACTGCTGGACATAGATCCCGAAACAAGAAACAAGGTCCTAACTAAATATGATAGCGGACAAGATCGATGCAGCCATCTTCGGGAGGATCACTGAATTGCATGTTTTACATAACAAACAGTAGGTCTTCTGTTGATGAAATGTTACGTCTACGAGTATCAACCCTTATTTATATAAATAACCTTCATGTATGGACTCTTTTGCCTTAAAAATAAATAAGTTTTTTTTATGTCATAAGGCGGCAAATGAACAAGCGTGTCACCTGATGGTAAGTGATCACCACTGCCCAAGGACAACTGCAACACCACGGGTGTAACAGAAGCGTTGACGGCCTTTCAGGAAGGGAAGATTTAGGGGGAGAGGGGAGTGGAGGGCGAGGGGGCCTCCGGCTCTCTCACTCACCGAACGAAGCATAGAAGCAGTGACGCTACTACTCAGACGTCGAATTTCTGTGAAAGCGTGGTACTTCCCCGGATGAGCCGCGACATTCCATAAGCCCGTTGATTTCGGCCAGAAAGCACACAGGTTTTTGTAGTTAAAATTCACACTCCAAATCCCAGAGCGTTTCGGCCGGTTTCCCTTCAGGTAATTGGAGTGAAAATTATCAATCAAGTGAGATTCAAATGCATGTTGATTTTGGCCAGAAAGCACACGGGCTTTTGTAGTTAAAACACACACTCCAAACCCAAGAGCGTTACGATTATTGGAGTAGGAAACTAGCGTTAATACAACTATACATCCCCGAGTAGCTCATCAAGTTCAAACAGGACTTGTAGCTTTTATAGGTACCTAATTCAATACTCAAAACTCCGCGTTCGGTCTAATGCAAACAGCAAGCGAAACACGATACATATTTTATTCAAGGAGATAATGCTATATTATTATATTTATTATCATTGCTTTACTTCTTATTTATCTTATTAATATTTTAAAGAATAGCTTGTTTTGACTAAAAATAATGTTTGATTTTTTTATAACTATATGACTTTTGTTTGATTAATAAAAAAATAACCATTTTTCGCGTAAGTTGCCAACACTGATGACAGATTTATCAAGGTGCCTAAAGACATCTGACAGCTTGTGGACTGCCATACAATGATGACAGCCGGGGGGAAAAGCTTCACGTGCGTTACAAAGCACGGAGTAACTTGATAATTATTACAACACTTGTGGTCACCCATCCAAGAGTAAACCACGCTCGGAGTTACTTAATTTGCGAAAGCGCTAGTAATCAGTTAGCCACCGAGCACTAAGTTTGTCGTTTTTGTGTTAAATGTAATAGTAATATTTTTGTGTTTTCATTCAATTTCTTTATAATGCTAGGCGATGTTTTTTACTTTTATCTGTAACCAGTATAACTCGATTACTCGAACTTTGCAGAAATTATAAATAGTATTTTAAAAAATACTCTAGCACACTGGGATTTAAAGTACTTATAAGATCCAACAACAAAACCCAGATCGCTGTCTGTCCGAAATGGACAGGCATTTGAAATCTCACATTTACTTTTACCAATAACTTGTAGGGCTCGGCCGGACCGAAACGATCTGGGTTTTGGACTACAAAAGCCTGTGTGCTTCCTGGCCGAAATCAACATGCATTTGTAATCTCATTTGATTGATATTTACTTACTTCAATAGTCTGTATGGTTCGGCCGTCGGCCCGGTCGAAATGCTCTGGGGTTTGGAGTGCGAATATTAACTACAAAACCCTGTGTGCTTCCTGGCCGAAATCAACGGACTTATGGAATGTCGCGGACGAGCCGGCCCATTCATGCTACTAGCAAAACAGAGTTTTGCCCGTAGCGTGGCTCTACCAGAAATTAAAGCTTTATTTTATAGTCTTCAAAAAGATTTCCAAAGTGACCGATCATAATTTTTCAAAACTAAAAGCAGACTTCTACACTAAACTACAAAAATAATTTTGATATGATTTGATTTTGAATTTCTATGGGACACGCTGAAAAGTATGCCTTTTCAAACAGAAAATTTCCAAATTGATCCAGGCGCCTTCTACTTAGTAATTGGGGAGAACATACATAAAAATTTAACATTTAAATTGATTACCTCCTCCTTTTTAGGGTTCCGTAGTAAACAAGGACTAACCCATCTTGTTATCTCTATCTATTAAATGGTTATATATGGACTTATGAAAAAATTCACAACAGTAGTATATATAACGAAGTTTAAAGGAAATAAGTAGGGTTTACAAAATAAAAAGTTATAGGCGACCAACTTACAAAATGTACTCGGAAAAGGAAAAGTTCATACAAATTGAATAGAAAAATAGTTTTTAGACGTTTTTAGTGGCGTGAACTCAAAGTGGGCATTCGCAACTACGGAACCTTACACTGCGCGTGGCCCGACAAGCACTTGGCCGGTTATTTTAATTCGTTTAAAAAAGCGGCAGTGCGGCAAATGCCTTGCTAATTTATAAATTGAATATGCTACCAAAAAATACATACATTTATTACACAAAATAAAAAATATTTGGTGGTGGCATCATAATATTTCCACTAAATTAGTTGTCAATCCCTATATAGACTGGACTAGATAAACATCAACCATAATTGACAAATTCCTGTTCAGTCAACTAGATAACCAAATCATTTGCAGATCACGTCCCAATACGTGACCAATTTATAAGCGTCAATGCTCTAAAATAACTGAAGCCAGTTTGTCGATGGTCAATCGGATGACTCGAATCCGCTACCTAATTTTGAAGTATGGTAAGTATAAATAAATATAAATATATAGGGACCAATTACACTTAGTAAACTAGCCCCAAAGTAAGTTCGAGACTTGCGTTATGGGATTCAACGATATATTTCATAACAAATACATACATAGATAAACACCCAAGACCAAGGACAATTTGAAAAAGGGCCATTTTTGAACTTACCCTAGCCGAAGATCGAACCAGGGACCTCTGGATGGCGGACTAGCATGGTGACCACTACGCCACGGAGGTTGTAAAAGTATAGTAATATTCAGCAGTTTGCGAGATTGAAGGTATAATACTACGATGTAAGTCAGCTCGAAACTTGTACTCTGTCACGGGATATATTTATGTGTATGGTCAGTTGAAGTATATTATTTTATTGTCCTGGTAGGACCTTCCTCCTAACTTTTATTTAATTGGTTGGAAAAACTTCGTCCTCGGTCTTCCTTTTCCTCCTCTTTCTTCCTTCCTTCTGCTATTATTCTGAAGAGATCCAATCATCTTCCCTCTTCTATTTTCAATGGTTTTTTAAATATTTCATCTCTCTAGAACTCTTTCTAGTACCTCCTCATTGCTTACTTAATCCATTCAAGTAAGAAGAAAGGAACGCAGGCATCTGGTATTTTAGATAAGATATATTTAGAATAGATTGGAATGGTAGATAAGGCCTTAGGTTTCAAGCCCGCCATTGCACTTGTATTTATGTATGAAATTAAATAAATAAATATCTCAACTAAACACTAACGACAATATCAAGCTTTTAAATTACAGTAAAAAGAAGGGTATTCATCTCCTAGTTTAAAACCACCGTAACTCCTTTTCTGAAGAGCTCGGTGGCCCGGTGGGCTAGCGCGCATTAAGCATTCTCTTTCATAAGTTAAGAAACCTCAGGCTTATTCCTATGTTGGGTGGGTGACCGACCACATATGCCACAAAATTTCTCAAACTCCTCCATGCTTCGGAAGACACGAGCCGTTGGCACGGCTGCCATCACTGTATAGCAGTTTCCAAGCTATGTCAAATGCTTTTAGGTAACGCGAAATTTCTGACACCAGTGTTGGCCACTTGCACATACAATACGAACTGCGTGGGAAGAGAAGCAGCTGGTACAATGTAACTTTTGTTCTTCTAGACCAGCATATAAAAATATAAATAAATAAATGTATAGGGACAAAACACTGATTAAGCTAGCTTTAAAGTAAGTTCGAAACTTGTGTTATGGGATATTCACTCAATGATACTATATTTTATAACAAATACGTATTTACATAAACATCCAAAACCCAGGGCAATTTGAAAAAGGCCATTTACCAACTTTTCCTGACCGGCGATCGAACCCGGGACCTCTAGGTGGCGGACTAGCATGGTGACCTACGCTGGGCCACGGAGGTCATCAAATTATGAGCATGGAAGAATATTGTCATTATAGTGTACAGGATTAATTTTTAAGCACCAGCATCATTTTAGGAGCAAGTTCATTCCATGATACTAAACTAATTACTATAAAATATTCTTGAAAATCGATAAAAAAATTCGTCCTCCCATTCACAATCCATTTGGCCGAGGGCTGATTTGTATAGGAAGTCAACTTTTTTCATTTTTTGTCAATGTTTTTATGGAAAGTATTTCAGTAGTATGGACTGAATTTGCTCCAAAAATGTTGCTGTTGTTTTAAAATTCAGCCTATATTGTGCAAATACATCGTACTTACAAAAGTAACAGATAAAAAAACCAAATTGTCTTATCAAATTCCAGATAAAGATTACGTTTCACCCCAACTTCTCCATTATGAGATTCGCAATTACAGTACAGTCAATGTAAAAAGTGTCTGGCAGAGTTCACCTTACGTCGGCTTCTATCGCTAATACAGACCTTCCCGATCGACTGCTTGGAATCCAATTTACGTACAAGAATCTCGGCCCAAACGTAAGAAAGCGCGGAAAAATATTTGATTTTACAATATTCTCCAGCTCGTCCTTATACACAAAAGAACAGCAGAGCCAAGGGTTGCAAGACGCAAAAGCCACTTTTATGGTGATGGTGGGCTAGAATATGAATCAGGAAAAGTGATGGGTTGCTTGCTACGTCGCTCATAGACATGATTCAGATTCTCGCCCATTCTCTAGGTCGGATTTTATGACGAAGACGAGCCTTTTCCCGCGCAGATCCTAAAAGCCGAACTGTAACATTCTATCTTTTTCTTTTCTTTACCAGGACCAGTATAGAAAGTTTGGTAAGTATTAGGTGCAAAAAGCAAAAAGCATGAGCAAAAAGGTTCTCGAATGGCTATCACGCACTAGTAAGCGAAGGGTAGGACACCCAACCAGAAGGAAGTCAGACGACCTGACCAAGGTCGGTGGAAAGCGCTGGTTGCAGGCCGCTCTAAATCGGTCATTTTGGAAATCCTTGGGAGAAGCCTATCTCCAGCAGTTGAAATGATGATAAGGTAACATACAGATGTCGCTATCGATATACTCATGACTTGCGCCAATCGAAAATCCGACAGCTGAATCGGAATTCTTTTTACGGATGCAGTAAAAATTTAGGCTCAAAGCATTCAGGGAATCTGCCCCCTAATGTTACTGCCATCGATACAGGCCGAATCGCGTTTATTCCCAATCGATACGCAAATAGAATCGAATAGTGACGAGGGATTTCTGTGAATATCTTATCCGATTCTATTCGGATCGCGAATGACGGCGGTTTGTTTTGTTGTATTGTTGTTATAGATTTCCTGACGGTTTTTATGGTAATTGTTATTTTATATCGCTTCTACGAGTATTATTGTATATATAGTCATGATAAAACTAAAGCCGGTGAATAAAAACTTAATCACAATAGCATGCGCAACTACGATTTCTTGAAATGTTGTTTGGTTCCCCTTAGAATTTAGGTTTCCATGGATAAAAACTACAACTTTTATTATCCGTGCTGATCGAAACTAAAGAATCAGTTATTTAAGGTGGCTGTACATGACCCAATCTTGCAGTAACAATCTGGTGCTGTACTGCAGATTTTATGATGAATTATGTCGTGTGTAGCCACTATTATGTATTTTTTGTACTTTTATAAAGCAAACTTCTACAAAATACGTTTTTAAATCCATCTCAATTGGGAAAATATAGCCCGTCAAAGACGGGAATTATTGCCTAAAATAGTGCTAGATCCGCTTTCCTGGAATGTACTGGCTAAACGAATGTCCTAATCTAAGAATAGAAAATCAAATCAGCTTTAATCTTATCCTACTTTAAACATTGAACAATTATTCAACTTCCTTCCTTCCTTCCTCAGCCCATTGTCACCTAATGCCAAGAGTAAATCTCTAAAAATGCACGCTATTCGATTTTATCCTGATTTGAACCTGAACATTCATTAGATTTTGAGATCAATGCTCTTGTCGTGGAGTTCCTACTAATTCCATTCTTGTCTGTCTTCAGCCAGCCTTTCTAAATCTTGAAAGACTAGTGAGTGAAAAGTTCATTTAACTACGAAAGCATTATTCTAAAATTTTTAACTCCTAGAATCTTCGACTGGCGAAAAAAACACACACGGTATGTGTGGTGTTCGCCATGTGGTTTTCAGCAGAGTAAAATAAGACCACTCAAATTCTGACCGTGGATGTCGTAGAAGAAGACTTAGGAAATACAAGGTGAACAAAGTTTAGGTATAAAAATTATAAACATCTATGAGACTTCTCCAACGTGGAGAGTGTACGTCAAATCCTTTGGCTGCTCTGGCCAAATATGCCTCGAGTAGTACAGAGAGGGTCGTCTTTCTGCAGTGGAGACTAAAAAAACCTGATGATGACGACACACGGTTTGTTTTTCAGCAGTCGAAGTTGTAGAGTGACGATATACATCCCTCATAAGTCATTCTTAGCTACGTACGCTCTAGATAAACATCCTTGGTAAATACAAGACAATGTAGTTTATTATTCTTATTTAATATCTTAGTGTTTTTCAGAGATAAACTAAATGTCACTAACGTGTTTCTACCTATGGAAAATGAGTATATAATAAAAATCCTATACAATAATTAATAAATAAGGCAATATTCAACAATCAACTACGGGTGTTTCATTAGTTATATATAGTATGATGTTATGGCACTGGAAGGATGGCGACCCTGCCAGTGCCGTTACACCATATGTCAACCCCCCAACACTTACTTTTCTCCTGTATCCGCATAATGAGCACGCCGACTAGTTTTTCCGTGCCTTCCTTCACCGCAGCTAGGGACATTTTGTCTTTCATCCATATCCTGGCATTGTGGATGAACTCGTCCACGCCTTCTTGGTCTTCCGTAATTTTCACGGATCTATAAGTAATCTAAAAAATGATTTATCATTACAATAAAGTCCTACGAGTACAAAGAAGTTGCATGAAAACGACCTAGAAAGACGTGGAGGGAATTTGTGAAGCGAGACATGGGGGAGAGAGGGATTAGTACAGATATAGTAAATAATAAAAAACTATGGAGGGAATTGACATACGGAGCGGACCCCCATAAGGAGAAGGCGAGGAAGATGATGATGAAAGTAGTTGCGTTTAGTAGTAGTAGATGAAAGGTTGTTTGAATGTGGCTACACAATTTAGCATACAATCTGCATTAACCCATGGAACGTTCGCAAAGATTCAACAGAAATCGGATTAAGTATTTAAAATAGAAGACAAACCAACTAAAAGTCCATAAAAAAGATTAAAGTAAGTAACTTTTTGAGGAAAATATGTTAATGAACAAAATTACGAGTTTGAAAAGACTCTTCCTTTTTCAACCACTTTCTTAATTAACGACTTGCGAGTTGTTCCCAACTTTGATTGAGATTCGCTGATTCTTTTTTTAGGAAGAACTATTTTGCTTCCAATTTATTTATTTTTTGTTATTGGTGTACCTACCTACTTTGAATTTGAAAATTAGTACAACGAATCAATAAAGGCTTTTTACATTGATACAGTAGCTGGCGCCAGCATCACAGGATTCCAGCGCTGCACTGGCACTGGCATTGGATAGCGTCATTTACACGCGTCCAGTACTCATTAATACTTTGATGCGGTGACTACCTGTACTATTAGCGACTGGCGTACATTGACGCGTAGTGTTTATACGGATCCAGTGCCACTGGCAAGGGCTGTGCGGTCACTGGATCAAAAAATAGGCAGCCGATCTATTTTTGGACACTGGATGCTGGACTGGATTGAAACAAGTTTACACTGATACAGTTCTGATCCAGCGCCGAAATCCAGTGATGCTGGTGCCAGCTACTGTATCAATGTAATTCAACCTTAAAACATTAAGACAAGATATGGATCACGTTAAACGATGTAAACCAGTCTTTCCCAAAGTGGGCGATAACGCCCCCTTGTGGGCGCTGGAGGCTTTAAGGGGGGCGGTAACGGGCCCAGAATAAAGTAGGGGGGCGCTGATGTGATTTAAGCAATGAGTGATTTATAACTTCAACTATTTCATATTTTAAAATTCACTGAAATTAAAATCCTCTTACTACACAACATCCATTTATTAGTTCATATTTATATACTTTTTTATTGTACAAATATAAACTAAAAATGTAATTAATATTTGTTATTTTAGTGCGTTCACAACGCTATTTATATCGTTAAAGGAATCAAACACTGAAAAAATTTCGTGTTTTAAAGTTTCGCAGGTGAGGTCCCCACTTCCAATACTCTTTTTTATTGTAAAATTGTATTATTATTATTATTTTATTTTTTTATTTAAATTAATTGTTAATTTAAATGTTAATTGTTAATTTATATATTGATTATTGTTATTTTTTATAAAAGATACTCTAATGTACTGGTGTATGTATTATTATTGCTCTCTCGTTTAGAATATAGGTTGAATTAAACTACAGGCAAGACAAATATGTGATTCAGGTTTTTATGGTGATTTAAAGTGGGCGTTTGACAAAATAAGTTTGGGAACCTCTGATGTAAACAAAGGAAAAGATAGCTGGACCCAAAAGCAACGCTTTAGTAGAAAATTATAATTAGTATAGTTAGATAGTAATTAAGTAGAAAGTTATTTTCAGAAATAATTATTGGTTGCAAGCCCACTGGAATCTACATAAGTACTGACTGCTTCTCTTTCCGCGCTGATTGTAAAATCCAATCGAAGGATTGAGTGAAGATGCGAATCATATTATTATTCTTGCCTACCATCACGCTAAAAGTGGCCTTTGAGTCTTGCGGTTCTGGGCTCTATCTGCTGAGAGATGCAAGACCCGTAACTCTCTGCCTGTCCCATTACGGATGAAGACTTGATAGTATGTATATATATATGTATGTATATTGAACAAAAGGGAAACAACAAACATGTTGTACCGACCCTACTGAGAGTGGATAAGTAAATGAATTACCGGCCAAGTGCAAGTCGGACTCGCACATGAAAGGTTCCGTACCATTATCTATAAAAAAATTACGTTTGTTATATGAGAACCCCCGTTAAACATTTATTTCATTTTAATTATTTATTTTTAAAGTGAGAATACAACTAAATATTCTGTGAATATTTCAGGTGGTACCTGTGGCCGTTATGACTATCCAGCAAAGAACGGTAAATAAATCACGTTCGTTGTATAGGAGCCCATTGTAAATATTTATTTTATTCTGTTTTTATTTGTTTCTTCTGTTGTATTTGTTGTTATAGCGGCAATAAATATACACCATATGTGAAAATTTCAACTGTCTAGCTATCACGTTTCATGAGATACAGCCCGGTGACTGACGGACGGACGGACAGCGGATTCTTAGTAATAGGGTCCCGTTTTTACCCTTTGGGTGTGGAACCCTAAAAACGAAGTATGTATGTTTATTATACGTACCTCATCAGGCAAATAATGTTTCTTCAGCAACCTCACGGCGTCCTCATACCGCCTGTCTTGCAGATCCTCGAACCTGATCCCACTCGGAACTCTCCCCCATATACTAGGAGCCTTGATCCTTTCTTCCAGCTGCTTCATCTTCTCCACCTGAGCTTCTGCGGTGCCCGCCATGTTTGTGATCGAATTTTAGTTTGTTTTTCTTGATTTCACTGTAAAATGATTTGTTGTTATTTATAAGATAATTGTCAGATGTGACGTTTGTGAAATCGCATAGGTCGCTGTCAAATTAAGTGATAGACAAATAAATTTTTTTTTGCTCTTTGGTGATTGATAACCTCTCTTGTTGTAGGCAATATTAAGGAAAAAATATTTGTTCTTTGGTAGGCAGTGGCACAAAGATTGAATATACGGTAGACAAAAGGACCAGTGGCAGTGGGCGGGATACATAGCGCGAAGAACCGATGGCCGATAGGGCAAAAAGGTTCTCGAATGGCGACCGCGTACTGGCAAGTGAAGCGTAGGACACCCACCCACAAGGTGGTGGTCAGACGATCTGACCAAGGTTGCTGAAAAGCGCTGGATGCAGGCCGCTCTTGATCTGTCGTTTTGGAAATCCTTGGGAGAGGCCTATGTCCAGCAGTGGACGTTATGCGGCTGAAATGATGAGTGATAACATAGTTTTTTTTTTATTTTTTAGATAAGTGTGTACTCAGTGACTTCGATCTAAAAAAAACGACGGGTTGCACTCCGGGAGTGCCGGCTGAAGTTAAAACTTGAATATGAACGTTGTGCATTGTGCTTTTCCATGGATGGGCGTGGCACGCTGTAACATAAACACAAACGAACATTCGCGCAAGCGCCCTGCGCCGCCTAAACAAAACAGCAGGCGAAGGCATTCATTTTCACCGCGCCGTAGAAAGAGACGGGGAATACTTGCTCTCCTACGCCGCACCGGCTATCTACTCACCATCCGTCTTACGAATTTTCGATCAGGTCACGTGTCCTGATGCCCTGACGCCCTGACGCACTGACGCGAGTTTAACTTTTTTAACCATTACAAAAAAAGTGTACAACCCCGCTAAAGAAGTTTCCACTTCAAAAGTTCAGTGATTTATTTAAATCACAGAAAATGTCAATGTGATTGTACCACTCATTGGCAGAAAATAAATAATAAAATTTCCAGAAACTAACAAAGCCTGTAATATCGATGGAAGATCATTCCTTCTAGAGATTCCTCAGGAATTTGGTTTAGTAGTAAACAAAACTTCCTTGCCAGCCGCAATAATTGAGAGAGCATCTAATCAAGTTCTAAGCGAGTGCCATAGTTTGCTCGGCAATCAGCGCATTTCATCTCTGTTTCAGGGTGACCATGTTCAAAGGTAACCTAAAGATTCTTATTGACAAACCGAGTCAAACGAGCGTCGTTTGTTATGCACTAATCTCATTAGTTTACTCGTACAAAAAACTCAAGTGCCTCGAGACAAATCTATACTATACCTATTGACCTATACCCCTTCATCTGTTAACCTGGTATAATTTTTGATTGGTTTTGAAAGTAATGTCAAAAACATTACGTTTGATTTCATGTGGGAGCACGGTTTGGTTTAAGGTTAATAAATAAATCTAGGAAGAAATAATGTAATAAGCAAAATCTAAGTTACATGGCAGGTCTTTTTTTATTGACAACCATTTCTACTCATTTTGTTCTAGATTAAATACTCTGAAAATATTTGTAAGTACTTAGTTAACTTCGAGCATACACCTAACTTAGTTAAAAACTTTCAGTCTATATAGACTAATATGGACTAAGGTTAAAAAGGACTTTTCTTAGTCAGTTTAATATGGGCAGAAAAGACTGACTTTTTAGAAAATCTTTGGAAAGTGACCGATGTCTCACAAAAATAAGTAAATCCTTTGTAAATGAGAAAACTTATGGGCACCCTAACGTTAAGTGGAATCGGAACCACCAGGTGTTGGGATTGATTAAATAAAACCCGAATCACTTGCCCTCGCTAAACAAGTATATTTACTTATCCAATGGGAACCTCCTTCCTTATGCAGAGAGAGAGAGAGAGAAATGCCTACAAAACACTTGCAGGTCGTCATCCCCTACGGGTTAGACACCAAGGGTGGTATGATCTAAACATGTTTTTCGAAACAGACAAAGGTTTCGACCCCTGCTCCGCATGGTATCTGATTCAAAAAATTGCCATCGCTATACAAAGAGGGAACGGTGCTAGCGTGATGGGCACCTTTGAACCAGGTACTATTTGAGGTGAAATTTTTGATCCTTTTAGACTTAATTAAGTTTTTGTAAAATATATTATTTTAGTTTCACAATTAAGTGTAATTGTTATCTATAGTGTGGTTAATTTATCAATATTTTAAGTTCTTAGCTTCTACTGTATTATTAATGCTTTTTTCATATATAAAGACATATTTGAAATTTTCGACATTGTGGCCTTATACTTTGGACAAATGACACAAATTGAGCTGAGTCTACCATTCAACTCAGACACAAAATCTCGGTGATCGCTATACCGTCAGTTAAATACCTTTTCGTGCCTTAGAGCGACAGAGGACGGAATCGAAATAGTTAATCCCGACCGAAGTCGACCCCGACTGTCAGTTGGACTCATACTGCATTAAATTGATAAACTATGGATCGATTAAATCTTAACCATTGCTAGGCCCATATAAGTTTGTGAGTAAACGTTTCTTTTCTCACGCAAATTGAGGGAAAAGAAAATGCTAATCATTTTAGTAGGCGATGTGGATAGCTACCCATCACTATTTTGATTCTCGCTAAAGATGGACTTTGAGTCTTGCGGCCCTGGGCACTATTTGCTTAGAGCCGCAAGACCCAAATTGCCCTGTCTACCTAATAAGGGATAATCACGTCATAGGGATATGATTAGCTTCTTCTTCTTTTGTGTCGATGATAGTACTGTTTGCTATAATCTGTCACTCGATACTAAGTGACAATAAAAGTAAAATTTGAAAATTTAAAAACCCCCGATACAAAGAATTTACTCCAAAAACTAACAAACCTCTCATCAACTAGAAAAGAGCTGATGATTTTCAAACGGTTGAACAACAGATTTTCATGAAACATGAACACTCGGGATACAATTATCTATGACACAAAAAAAGACGTGTGGCACTCGGGGACTGCCGCGGTAAAGCTATTGCATAGCATTTTGTATCAACTTATACAATTATAATTATTTATTTATTTTATTTATGCAGTATTTCTTTCTTTGATATTAATTCAAGTTACACTTTTTGAGCGTGGTGACCGATAAGAAACAAATTTTTCTTTTATTAAATAAATAAAAAGTTAATATTGTTTAAAATATTTTTATTATTTTACAATACATGTGGGTTTTATTATCTTACAGTAGCTGTTGGTTATTCAGGAATATTTATCAGTATTTATATTTATAGTATACTAGCTGATGCCCGCGACTTCGTTCGCGTGGACTTTATGACTCCGGCGTATTAATATAAATAAAAACTAATGAGAGAGAGAGAGAGAGAGAGAGAGAGAGAGAGAGAGATAAGAAAGTACTTGTTACAGTGTTAGGAGTTAAAAGTCAATATTATTTTAATTCTTTCCTTCGGGAGCCAATATGAAAAGAGCTGAAGTATTACTAACCCTGGAGAAAGCCACATTAAGTTAGCCATGCGAAAAACCAGTCCTTAGATCGACATCAGCAGCTTTAAGCCTCTAAAACTGTGACTTATTTTCATAGCAAAGCAAGTAAACACATGGAACTGTGTATTTTCAAAAGGAAAATTGTTGGGGATGTGTGGCATACGCGGAATAAATACAGTTTCACTGGTACCACTCACAGTAAACTTTAAGTGTCTCAGCAGACTATGCCGAAGTTTAGCGGCTAAAGTTCAGTGTTTAAAGTTCGGTGGGGATGACACACTAAATAAGCTGAAGTTCAGCCGCTGAAGTTCGGTGGAAACGCCGGACAGTAGTGATGTGCCGATATGAGAATTTAATCTTCCGTCTTTGCCGCGTCTGCGGCGAACGGAAACGGGAGCGGAAGAGGGAATGGAAGTGGAAGAGGGAACGGGAGCGAAAGCGGAAGCGGGAGCGTAAGCGGCAGCGGGAGCGGAAGCGGCAGCGGGAGTGGCGGCGGCGGTGGCGGCGGCGACGGCGGCGGCGGCGGAGGCGTCGGCAGTGGCGGCGGCGGCAAAGGCTTCAGCGGCGGTGGCAGCGGCGGCGGCGGCGTCGGAGGAAGCGGCGGCGGCAGTGGCGGCGGCGGCGGCAGCGGCGGCAGCGGCGGCAGTGGCGGCGGCGGCGGCAGCGGCGGCGGCGGCGGCAGTGGCGGCGGCGGCGGCAGCGGCGGCGGCGGCAGCGGCGGCTGTGACAGTGGCGGGAGCGGTGGCGGTAGAAGCGGCGGGAGCGGTGGCGGTAGAAGCGGCGGGAGCGGGAGAGAGAGCGGGAGCGGGAGCGGGAGCGGGAGCGGAAGCGGGAGCGAGAGCGGGAGTGGCAGCGGCGGTGGCAGCGGTGGCGGCGGCGGCGTCGGCGGAAGCGGCGGCGGCAGTGGCGGCGGCGGCAGCGGTGGCGGCGGCGGCGTCGGCGGCGGTAGCGGCGGCGGCAGTAGCGGTGGCGGGAGCGGGAGAGGGAGTGGGAGCGGGAGCGGGAGCAGGAGCGGGAGAGGAAACGGGAGCTAAAGCGGAAGCGGGAGCGGGAGCGAAAGCGGCAGCGGGAGTGGCAGTGGCGGTGGCAGCGGCGGCGGCGGCGGCGTTGGCGGAAGCGGCGGCGGCAGTGGCGGTGGCGGTAGTGGAGCCGGGAGCGCGAGCGGAAGCGGGAGCAGGAGTGGGAGCGGGAGAGGGAACGGGAGCGGAAGCGGAAGCGGGAGTGGGAGCGGGAGCGGAAGCGGCAGCGGCGGTGGCAGTGGCGGCGACGGCGGCGGAAGCGGCGGCGCGGCGTCGGCGGAAGCGGCGGTGGCAGCGGCGGCGGCGGCGGTAGCGGCGGCGGCAGTGGCGGCGGCGGCGGCAGCGGTGGCGGCGGCGGCAGCGGCGGCTGCGACGGCGGCGGGAGCGGTGGCGGGAGCGGTGGCGGGAGCGGGAGCGGGAGCGGTGACGGGAGCGGGAGCGGGAGCGGGAGCGGGAGCAGGAGTGGGAGCGGGATCGGGAGAGGTAACGGGAGCGGAAGCGGAAGCGGGAGCGGGAGCGGGAGCGGAACGGGTACGGGTACGGGTACGGGTACGGGTACGGGTACGAGTAGTGGGTACGGGTACGGGTACGGGTACGGGTCCGATTCAGGCAAAAGCATCGGAAGTTCGGCATTATGTGTTGCTAGTAATGCAAATAACATTGCAGGCATGCATTGGCTGAAATTCAGCCGCTGAACTTCGTCATACAGTGCTGAGACACTAAGTTGGGTTCCGTTACACAGTTTCGGCGGAGTCAAATTTCGCATCAGCATTATTGGCCCTCCGACATTAAGATTTATTTTGTGAGCCGAGAGTCCATTTGCTGCAAGTGAATTACGAAACTCAACTGGATAATTGGTGGCGTCGTCAACAAAACTATCCAAGAAATCAACAATAATTTGCGTCATAAGTTCTTTATTAATTGATTTTTAATTTTTTGTTGTCCATATGGCGCGTTCACGTAACCGAGAATTTTTCTGGTGTGTTTTGCTCTGAAGGTCCGCAAATACTGAACTTATAAGTTTTTCTTCGGACGAAACAACATTTTTTTGGAAAAATTTTCAATGTACAGACACATTTTTTTTACTCTTTTATTATAGTGTAGATAGATAGATTTAGTATGTTTTTGTTCAGCGGCAACAAAAAAACATCATCTATAAAAATTTCAACTGTCTAGCTATAATGGTTCATGAGATACAGCCTGGTGACAGACAGACAGACAAACAGTCGGAAGGTCTAAGTAATAGGGTCCCGTTTCTACCTACCCTATGGAACCCTAAAAATCGAATAAAATAAGTATTTATGGGGGGCTCCCATACTACAAACGTGATTTTTCATAGATTATAGTACGGAACCGTTCGCGCGCGTCCGACTCGCGCTTGGCCAGTTGTAATATAACTCAACAAAAAGTTCTCATCAGACTTAACAACTTTTGCTAAGGCGGCATTTTAATATTTCTTATAGTTTAGCTGGACCATTATAGTTCTGCATCATGTGTTCCATTTTCCAAAATCAATTATAGCCTATATTTTGCCCAGGCTTCACAGCTATATAACAAAAAAAGTTTCATTCGAATCCGTCCAGTATTTCCGGAGATTAGCGTGTACAAACAGACAAACAGACAAACAGACAGACATTTTTTTTTATTTTCTTACTCTATTACTATATCTCCATCGCCCCATATATTTTTTTTTTGAAAAAATTTCTATGTACAGACTTATTTTTTTTACTCTTTTATTATAGTATAGATAACGCCGTGTCGAAGACTGCCGAACTGAAACGACGTTAGACGATGTACGGCCTTCAAGCCACACCTCCGTGCCCGTCGGAGTGGGGAGCGTGAGGTTTTTTCGTTAGGGAATTTCTGGATTCGGTCCCCGCGATCAGGGCCCGCGATAGAAGCTATGCAATAGCTTAAAAAAAACTAAATGAAAATTGGTTCATCCGTTTGGGAGCACGATACCATAGACAGACATGTTAAACTTATAACACCCCTCTCTTTTTGCGTCAGGAGTTAAAAATATCAGGCCACATCGATATATTTGCGGCCATCAGGTCTTCCCAATTGCAGGTGTTTGGGCACCTGGGACAAGTCAAGTACATACGTACTTGACTTCCTTAGTTAATTAGCAAAATCCAGACAGTCCATATCTGAGAGGCAGTAAATCAATTTGCATGATCACTTCATATTAATTAACCATAATGTATGCCGGAATAAATCACCGCTTCCTGTGTGTTGCTTTACGGTGTAGCGCTTCGAAGTAGCGCTAATAATTTAATTAAGTACAAACATAGGGACTTCGGGATAAACCTATTAAAGGATAAAGGACTAGGCGAAAAAAGTATAAAAAATTTCCGTCACTTTTTTCCGTCAAGAATTAAAGTAAAAGGTAATTACACAAGTTTGACTATCTCGTCAATAGGTCTGTAGTTTGTCTGAGATGGTCGATGTTCCCGGTCCCAACCCAGCACGCGCCATATTTTTTATTTTATTGTTTAATAATGGTGACGACAGTGTTAGTAAAGTATAATTATAATTAATCCGTCTTTTAGATTAACCAAAAATAATGGAGTTGAAGAAGTTAATGATGTTTTTTTTTTTAATATTTTTTTTATGTTATAGGGGCGGCAAACGAACAAGCGGATCACGTGGATCAGCGCTGCCCATGGATAACTGCAACACCAGGGGTGTAACAGAAGAGTTGCCGGCCTTTCAGGAAGATATAGACTCGTTTTTTGAAGGTTTCAATGTCGTATCGGTCCGGGAACACTGCTGCAGGAAGTTGATTCCACAGTTCGGTCGTACGTGGTAAAAAGTTCCTTTTAAAAACGTACGGTGGTTAATTGCGAACTATCCTAGTGGTGTGGATGAAAGGAATGATGTTGTATCGCGCTCCCGCCAAAACCCATTCATGGATATAGGAAAACCTATGAAAGCTGTACCTTATAATAGGTTTCGGCAGAAGGAAGATCTATTGCAAGGAAAAGGGGAAGATTATGGAAAGAGACTAGGATGGACATATACATATTGCAACAGAAATATCACCTGACTATTGTACCAATGCACCCATGATAACAGTACGTTGTAAACCTAGAACTATTTAATTAAGAACTTACTTGAACAAAACCGACAACTTTGGAAAACTGAAATGGCATTATATCATTAACTTGGTAATAGTAAAACTATTACCAAGTTAATGATATAATGCCATTTCAGCATTAGTCATAGAACCGTAACTGTTCAAATCCACGACAATTGTCGACGATTTGACGCAACCCCGTGATATCGTAGTGTTTATTATTCATTTCACCGATAATATTCATATTCTACTGTCGCACTGAAATTCAATACGGAACCGCAAATGTACCATAAATTACGAGTTTATGAAATTAAATCGGTAACTTTTGAATAATAATTAGCAAATGACATAATTACATTATCATAATTGAAAGTCAATGATTTTATTACAGTAATCGTGTTATTTATTTTGAACATAACGTTAGGTAATTACCTACTTTGGTAAAATTAATGATGCTAAAATTAAAATACTACCTAAGGTACGATTCAGACCGATCGGCTCGCATCAGTCCGGCCCAGAGGCATTTCACAATGCGGTAAAGAAAATTGAAACTTGTAACAAGAAATTAAAGTTCATATTTCTGCCACATATACATTCCCCGATGGTCGCACGGCTCCGGTCGGCTCTGAGCGGCTCCTGACGGATACGGCGACAAAAAGACGGCTCCATCTGTATGTGTCGGGTCAGTTCGGAGCCGTACGGCTGTCGTGAAACGCGAACGTCGGTGCAGCGAGACGAGTCATTCGAATCACTCGTCTAGTTGTGTACACTAAAGGATAAGGTCGTAATAACTTCAATAAGCAAGTAATTCTACATTTTTTTAATAAAATTCTATGGCGTCTACAGAGCGTAATGCAAGCAGCACTTCTGGGCGCTCAGGGTGTTTATGAATGCCGCCGGCGCTGTCAGCTGCCGCAGCACGCATACGGCTCTCGCGGCACCCATACGGCTTCCGCGGCAGCCGTGCAGCTCCCGCGGCACGTTCCCGCTCCGACGCACGTGGCCGGCTGCCGCGGCATGCGTCCGCATCCGTTCCGGCCCGAGGCGATGCGGGTCGGTCGGTTTGAATCGTACCTAACTGTGGTATGTCGATCCCAAATAATTTTTAAACAAAGGAGTAGAAATAATTAAATGTCTCTACATGTCACAGAACACACAAAATGGTAGATATTTAATAATGATGGGTCGTTTCGCTAGACGTTTTGCCTACTAACATGATTTTTGACTAATAAAAAAATGTATTACGATAGGTTAATTTAGGTTTAAATAACTAATAAAAAGGTTTAAATAGCGGACTGCCCAGCCTGGGCGGAAGACCGCGCAGAGTTGCGCGCGGTTGTGGGGGACGACCTTTCACTGCCGACTGTGGTACGTTGCATGGTCGACAGTGAGACGTCGTGGACAGCAGTGCAGGCCTTTGCGGAGAGCGTCATGCTCCGCAAAGAGGCGGCAGAGAGAGACCGGGAGGCGACGACCAACCTGGCCATCCGCCGCCGGCGCACAGGGCGCACAGGGCGCACAGGAGGCGGGCCTATAGCCTGCAACTGCTGCCCTCATAACGAGGGCCAGTCGGGCGATGGAAACGGGATTCCATCGCTCGACAAATATGGTCCTCCGGGTTGAAAGGCGCGTCTGTGTCAACACACGCCTTTACCCTAGCGGGTAGAACTGAAGGCCGACGGGCCACCCCGCAGGCCACTCCGACCCCTCTCGCTAATTGAGAGTGTACCGTGAGTGAGCCAAGCCGAGGCCGCTGAAAAGCGGCCGCCGTACCAGGTCTGTGAAGCGAGAGTAGCACACAGATTTGGCAATAGCGATGTCGGCGTTGACACCGCGGAGTTTTTAGTGGTAACACCACATAACCTTACCGGTCTCCCGTGACTGGTAAGGTATCCGAAGGGATTTTCACCGCGTCAAAAAAAAAGGTTTAAATAACTAACCAAGCAAATAAACCATTCTCTTTATGCAAACCGGATTTGTTCGGTGCAAACCGGACAAAACCTAGGCAAAAAATAAATAAACAAAAAGTATTTTTCGCATAAATTTAGTAATATAAACCAATTTCTAAAAAAATTGAGGTCCACTCCACCCTATCTCCCTTCAAATAGTGGATTCTATGACTGGTTAATAAGTAATATAACATTATTTTGATAGATTTTAAAAGCAAAAATCAAGGCATTTACGGACTAACTTTAGCTAAGTAGGTACATTGAAGTGTTTTCTGTCTTAATTAAAGTACTAACAAGCCTGTCTGAAGTAATTATCAAGTTCTCACCACTTAGAATTTGATCCCTCAAGTTGAACTACGGGCAACACTGACGTTTAACAGGGGCGGATAGTAACTGGTACAGAGGTTTCCTTGAAAAAACGAAATATCAATAGTCGCTGAAGACATCAAACTTTGCACGGCACCGGGGAGGGTGGAAGGAAAAGTAAGTTGCAAAAACATCGAAAGGTTCCGTTCAAAAACCCTATTATAATACGCAGACTTTAAATCTTTATCCATCCACAATAAGTTGACTGGGAGAAAGTCCACCATTTGTTAAAAGTACCTAAATAGGTATTTATTTGTTCTTTGGAACAATAAAGTTTGACAAAATCAATAAGTTTACTCTGACACACTATACATTGACGTGTTAGTAAATATCAGTTGGTTGTTTAAAACCTTTAATTTGCGCCAAAATAATGATACAGAATATTATTCAATAATTATTAATATTAATTAATGAATATCATTAATTTGCTTCGGGCGGATGATTTTATTATAATTTGGTTTAATGGTAACTGTAACCTCCATTACTTTATAATAATCACATGATATAGTAATAGATATTGGCAATGTAATGATGGCAGAGTAAATAAGTTTATTTGCTAGGCAAATTAAAAAAACCCTGACCGAAAATATCATGAGCGCCATCTAGTGATAGATCTACGATTTGAACGCCATCTACAATTTGATTTCCGTAGCGCCATCTATATTTTTTGAGGGAAGGCCCGACTTTCACGCTTTGACTCACTGTTGTCTCACGGGTGTCGTACGTATAAGAGGCGACTAAGGGAGGGTGTAACAGAAAACAGGTGCAAAAACTTTATGCCATCTAAATACTGCAATCGCCAACTCGCTTGCGTAGCGTGGTGTTTATGGGTTCTTCCTTTTAAAGGGAGGGGCCTACAGACTTACAGAGGACTAACATAGGCTGTAAAGTTAGTAATAATAATAATAGACTCTCTCGCTAGTTGGCTGGGTCAAGGGTGAGATACAGATGGCAGTACTCCTGGACACGGTACGCATTGTCAGAAGGTATCTCTCTCTGCGGCCCTAACCCCCGGCAGCTTGGGCCTTGCCCCGCTGCCAAGTGCCAGCGGGCAGCTAGGTTAGGGTTTTTTAATAATATGTGTACATTTTATATTTTACTTCTTTATAGTTTATTATAAAAAATCTAACCTAAGATAATTAAAATTAATAAAGAGAATTATAATAACTACATAACATACTGCATACTTTACAAAAAGCTGTTATTCTGAATACATGCCGCCTAACTCGTAAATTTCTTACTACTTCATCGGTCTCTTCATCCTTTAATACTGTAACTTATTTAGCTAAGGTCCGTTTAAATAGAAAATTACCCCCTTTTTTTAAAAAGGAGAGAGCACAACATATAAAATAATAGTAAATTCTTTATATCAGACCATGGTCCACACATTTTTAGTAAAAAACAAAGTACTTATCCTAATGATAATAATACATATATACACAAATTACAGAGCTTTACCGCTAACACTTAACTAAGATAACTAATCACGTATTCAGTTTATTTTCAATTGGTTTATTATTTTATTCTATTTTTTCCAAAAAAACAATACTTATTGCGAGATTCCAGCAGCCAGAAAATATGGTGCAAAAACTTAAACGCTACTTCATAATAAAAATCTTGTGAAACACGTTAAGGCCATTATGAAAAATGTTTTGTTTATGTCTTACGGATCTCTAATAAAGCTGAAAGTTTGAATCGATACAGAACGAGTCAATACGGTTTGGTCGATGCTGAAAGAAAGCATCGGGCGCTAAGGTAACGGTAGACATTTTTGGAACGAAGTTCCTTTTCGGACGGTACGGACTTGGCAGATGGGGGCTAGGCGAAAAAAGTGTAAGATTTTTCTGTCACTTTTTTTCAAACTTGGTTCCCATTGAGTTTTCCACAACTCGCATTTTTTTTTTTGTTTTTTATTTTTATTTAAACGGGTGATCAAGACAGATGTCTGGTTTATTTATTTAACTTCATTACAATACATGTAAATGGCAGACTGGGCCTTTTCTACCAGTCAACAAACAGGTGATGCTGAGAAAGTAATTTTTGGTTTAGTGGTAGCATAAAGACTGTCATCTCTAGGCCATAAGTACGAAATGCTTAACGTGACTCCCAAAGCACGGAGGAGCTTGATGGCAGTGTGGTGTGTCAAAGTATTGAATCTTTACACACTTGGATCATCCAGCGCATTTATGTGATATATAAAATAACCGGCCAAGTTCGTGTTGGATTGGCGTACGAAGGGTTCCGTACATACATATATCATCTACAGAAGACTACTAGATACATCATCTATAAATAATTGGCCAAGTGCGTGTCGGGCCACGCGCAGTAGGGTTCCGTAATTACAAATGCCAACTTTGAGTTCATGCCACTAAAAACGTCTAAAAACTAATTTTCTATTGAATTTGTATGAAATTTTCCTTTTCCGAGTACATTTTAAAAGTTAATCGCCCATAACTTTTTAATTTGTAAACCCTACTTAGCTCTGATAGTTGTCCTAAAAATTTCGTTATATATCCTATAGCTGTGAATTTTTCACGTGTCCATATATAACCGTTTAGCAGATAGAAGGGGAGACACTTGACTCTAACAATTTTTTTTACTATAAAAGCAAATATTTCAGAAACGGATCCCAAAATCGAAAAACGATGTTTACAAACTCACAATATTTTTAAAAGACCTATTCAACGATACCTAACATGACTGGTTAGTCGAGAAAAAAAATGACTTTTCACTTTACTTGTACGGAAGCTACCCTAAAAAAAATATTTTTCAATATTTTATGCCAAATTCCAGCTTTCTAGTACTTTTAGTCGCTGAGTAAAACCGCGGACGGACAGACAGACAGACAGACAGACATGGCGAAACTATAAGGGTTCCTTGTTTACTACGGAACCCTAAAAAACACGCCTGTTGTATTGGAGCTCCACAAAAATATTAATTTTATTCTGTTTTTAGTATTTGTTGTTATAGCGGCAACAGAAATGCATCATCTGTAAAAACTTCAACTGTCTAGCTATCTCAGCCTATAGACAGGAGGACGACCGGACGGACAGCGCAGTCTTAGTAATAGGGTCAAGTTTTTACCCTTTAGGTATCCATCAATTGAATTACTCAAAGATTCAAATATTCAGTAATTAGACCTTTACAGGCACTTTTACACGTCAATAAGTATACTTTATGTTACGTGTAAAGTATATTAAAATTTACTTTATTTTTAAAGATAAGCTACCGATACCAGCGCTGCGTAACGACACTGCTGAGAAGAAACGCCGAAAGAAACTCATTTTTACAGTATTGTTCCCCTCCTCGCCAAAAGGGCTTTGTCATATTATTATTATTGTCTTTTAATTAATAAATACTTATAATATAATACGATGTTGACACATTATAACATGTAATGCTTGCGAACAAGTAAACAAACATAAATTGCGTAATAAAAAATATTAAGTAGTCAAAAAAAGTACTAAGCATCTCATTCCACGTATTATTGATCTGTTCTCCCTGGTGTTTTCATTTTGGGAGTAGTAATGCATACGGTATTCAAAAAAAGTGATTTGTGATTTTCGTAGCCGATGGATGAAGTGACAACTCTACAGTACTTTGCCAAGCCAATCTGAAGATGAATTTTTAGTCCGGTCAAATTAGACATTCGAAGTTACCTAAATTCCCACCAAGCTGAAAATCAGTATGATTGTTTAAAAATGTTTATAAATATCATTCAAAACAAAATTTGAAAGTTCCCCATCTTTCCCCTATAAGGAAAAAAAATTATTCAAGGTCAAAGGTAAAAAAATGAGTTTTTTGCGATTTTCAGCAAAACGGTAAGTTTTATTATAAAAATATCTCAGACAAAAATTGTAGATCATAAAATTATCTACAAAAAATTATTTAAAACTTTTTTTTCTACGAGCCACCGTTTTTGAGATATAACGATTCAAAAAGTTGTAAAAGTTGTAATCGTCATAATATGCACACGTTTCCTCGCCACCTATGAGGTAGTGTACTTAGCGCGTTTTTTTTTTGTGGTTTCCCCAGTAGGCCTATTCCACGGGTCAGTTTTGATCTTGTTTAATTTGAAACTATTGAAAAATAATGGATATAAGCAGAGATTGAAAAGATAAAAGCAATTTAAGTTAAAACAAAGTAGTGAAATTTAATCGTCCGAGTCGTAACTTTTTAAAATCTTCTTCTTGATCTTTTTGTTCTTGTTCGTCTTGTTCTTGTTCTTCTTGTTCTTGTTTCAATGGCGTATAAATTAAGGGACTGGGCTTCATTTTACCTGATATTCTTATAGTTATAACTTATGTATATTTTATATTAGTAGTGTAAATTACAATAACCGATAGAAAAATATTTTAACAAATATTACAACTATAGAGATGTATATATGTATACGTGGCGTACTCATGCATATTATGACGATTACAACTTTTACAACTTTTACAACTTTTTGAATCGTTATATCTCAAAAACGGTGGCTCGTAGAAAAAAAAGTATTAATTAATTTTTTGTAGATAATTTTATGATCTACAATTTTTGTCTGAGATATTTTTATAATAAAACTTACCGTTTTGCTGAAAATCGCAAAAAAACTCATTTTTTTTACCTTTGACCTTGAATAAATTTTTTTCCTTACAGGGGAAAGATGGGGAACTTACAAATTTTGTTTTTAATGATATTTCAAACAATCTTACCGATTTTCAGCTTGGTGGGAATTTAGGTAACTTTACTCTTATTTTTTGGTCTAATTTGACCGGACTATATTTTGGCATTTTTGGAACAGCTTAATGCAGTTCGGAAAACCTTTATTTTACTAGTCAGTAGTAGGTTTAGTTTCCCACTGCTGGACAAAGGCCTCCACTTTATTTTCAACACATCCCTATCTTCTGTTACTCGCATAATATCTGTATTTCCCGACACTTAGGACAAAATGGCGGGAAACCTTACGATGCACACATTATTTGAATGTCCGTAAAATCGTCACCAATAATTTCTCCACAGTACTACAACTATACTATAGTACACAGTGAAATCAATTATCTGAATACGATTAATCACTGCCGCACATCGATTCATCACAACTCTCGATTGTCGATCAATCTAATCGAATAGTAATCGCTGAGAGATTTATTCGATCACGATGGTATTTAAATCACGTAAACACAACTGAATGGAATCGAAACTCCAATGAATCAGATTATTGTTTAGATTTTTTTTTCAAATTTTATAAATTCTTTTGTTATCAGATGTTAATTTCACAAATATGAGACTTCATAAATTCATAATTTTTCCAAACTAAAAACCGACTACACCCCCAAACTACACAACCAATTTGATAAAATTACTACGGGACTATCTAACAAGTATGTATGAAACCCTTTCAAACAAAAAAAGAATTTCCCTAATCGATCCAGGCGTCTTAGAATAATCGATGAACATACATAAAAAAAGATAAAAGACCGCGACGAATTGAAAACCGCCTCCTTTTTGGAAGTCGGTTAACAAATATAATGCAAAGCATACGCTAAAGTCATTCATTTTCAGCACAAATCAACCCCCCAACAGTGGGGGGTTGATTTGGGCTTCCCTTTTTAGCGCCAATTCCCGGTGAAACAAAATCAAAGCTTGTAATGTAACAGAAATATACTAATATTGATAAAAAATAAAATTGATGCTGCTCCCTATAGTATAAACTAGTAGGCCCCTGACAGGCTTGACTCTTTCCTTTGAAAGGAATACTCCTTTCAGTGATAATTTTAGAATATTTACGGAGAACACACGGGCAGATGCAAAAAGTGACTTGATTTTCGTACTACCGAGCGGAGCAGACGGTCTTTTCAGAGTCTACCAGGTCGAACACAGTCAAAGTGTTGCGAAACATATATAGATATTTCTTTTTCTTAGTTTAATTTTTTTTTTCGTTTTTAGCGAGATTGCCTAGAAGAAATTGCTTAGTGATAAAGCCGCTTTTTGCAAATTTTTGAAGATAACTAGCTGCGCCCCTCGGTATTGCCCGCGGAAAAGTAGCCTATGTGTTAATCCAGGATGACAGCTTCCTGCATACCAAATTTTATCAAAATTGGTCCAGCGGTTTACGCGTGAAGAAGTACAAACGTACACACAGACACTCACAAACTTTCGCCTTTATAATATTAACCGTAAGTTTTGTTTCAGGATGATGCTGGGGCTTCCTCGTTTTTGTAGCGCATCGGCGATATTTGCGGATTACCAGATTGACGGCTTTGCAGCAATTCTTCGCAAAAAAACCACCTTGCTTATAAACAAAGTGCGGGCTAGCCCCAATAGCATCGCATAGAAGACGTTAGCAGATCGCTATACTTCTCCCTTATGGGCGTTTTTTGTAAGGAGGGTGATAGTTAAAACCCACTCCCGAACTATAGGTATATGAACGCAAACATCATATGTATTACTAACATAGGTTATCCATAATTGTGTTAGTTTTACTTTTTAGTAAACCTAACTTGTGTTTGTTTTACTAACAAGTAAAACTAACACAATTATGGATCCATGTTATCTGAAATAAACTCTTTTTATTTTTTTTATTTTGTACCGCTGATCCTATTTCCATCAAACAGACAATACCCGGCACGTAAGTTAAACAAAAATGGCGGCCGTCGGCGCATGTTTAACTGGAGGCGAAAGTGCTAAAAGAGATTTTTTGGTCTTTCTTCAAAGCCGAAATCATTTCTATATGAAGTTCGGATAGAAATGTTATAGAAATGTGATTCTAAACGGACAAACAACGCTCAACAACGACCGCCAGTTTTGTTTAACTTACGTTCCGGGTATTGTATCTATGAACCTTGGGGGAGGCCTATGTCCAGTAGCAGACTTCCTGTGGCTGATATGATGATGATATCTAAGAGCAACAAGGCAAGGAACTTGCTTTCACGTAAAAAAAACCGCATCAATATCAGTTCATCCGTTCAAGAGCTACGATGCCACAGAAAAACATTGGCGTCAAATTTATTATAACTTCCTTCTTTTCCGTTGGTAATTTGAGTACGTAAATATAATTAATACTAAACCAGTTTTAATATCCTTTGAAACGGTGATTGAAAATAGATTTTCCAACCTTCTCTCTTCTTCTATTCTAAGCACAGTTTTTTTTTGCCACGCGGATAAACTCGAAACCTGGATCAAATATAATATCCGTAAGACGGTGTTCCTCTATCTTATTATTTTGCAGTCAAGGCCGCCTTCTGATCCGGGTGAAGGCTTCAACCGGACCTTCGCTGGAGCCGGAACTCTCGATGTGAACGTGTTCGGAATTACATTCTTTACTGTTTCCGGTAAAATGATCCAAAAATGATATGGGACATGGGCCTTAAGGTGCGCCTACACACGGTACAATTCAGCATTCAATAATTTCACACAAAGCTTTAAAGTACACGTGATCACGCTATAATATGACTGAAAAAATAAGTTTTTCTTTAAAAAAATATTGCTAGTAGTGTGCCCAAACAAATTATAATTTGGGTCGATTAGTTTTTTTTATAGCTCTCGCCTTGATTGGTTTGGTTTAATTTTAATACGAATATCTATGAAATAGGCATGATGACTGAAAATTTCTAAGCGGACCATCAGATGGCTTTTGGAAAAATATGATATTTACACGTATTTTTTTCTTTTCTCTGACTTACAAAAAATGCCGATCGTACAGCACATTTCAAGGTCGCGCTACGTCACGCCTTGGTACAATTTTTACTCAACTGTGACGTCACAAACCTTCACTCCAGAACTTAGCGCGCTGTATCTTTCTGCTTTTTAGTAATTGAATGAAGCGTTAATTAAATGTCCATTATTTTTAGACATCTAACTGATGGACTAAACAGAATAATGTTTTTCTGACTCAGTCACCATCCATTCAGATCAGTTCACTTGCTCCTATCGCAAGTGTCATACTAAATTTCGACAGTAAATTATTTCGACACAGTCCCAATTTCAGAAAACAATAGTTGGATACCCATTGTTTCGACGGAACATTATATTCGACTAGCATTAGTCCGACAGAACATACTACGACACCTTCGAAAAAAACTACTTCGACAGAACCTTCGATTTGCACTTGTCGACGGAACATACCTTCAGGTGCTCCCACACAGCAGTTATATAACGTTATAAAATATTGTGTAACACGATAACATTCTATACAACATAACATGTACATAACATTTTGCTACAACATGTTATACAATGCTATATGTTATAAACGCTCCCACACTGGTTGAACTCGTAGTGTAACATAATTCTGTTGTATGAAGTTATATAACATCACTAACAATTTATAACTTTTGTTATAATTTGTTATAAAATGTTAGGTAACAAATATTATGCAACATTCTCTCACATTATATAACTGCTGTGGGAGCACCTTTCGAAATTACATTGTGAACCTTATTCAACGTGGTAATTTATCGCAAGTCCGCCTTACACGCTTACCTACAAAGTTCAAGGTTTTTGCAAATCTACCCTCATTATGTAAAACATCTTACGCACTTTTATATTCCTAACCCTGCACTAGGTTTTAGCGAAAGCTCCAAAACAATTTAAAGGGCTGCCGTTATGAATGCCAAGGTACATTCCGGGTCGTCTGTGTCAGCCCTGGATTTATATGAAAAATGGGTTTAAGAGACGTGTGCTTATTTCTTGCAGTATTTTTTACATGTTTTTACCCAGTGTTTTTACCATTTGAGTAACCGTTGATACCTATAATCGAAATGTTCCGTGTAATACGCCAACGGCTGCTGCGTCATCAGTTCCCTTTTCTTTGAACTTGGCTGGTCACGCTGCTGCGTGTCTAGTTGACTTTTTTATTACGATTGAACTAGGTAGACACATTCATCATCCCGTTCATTTATATGTGTTCCTTATCCTTTAATGCCTTTGTACTTATATTTGTCATAGAGATACTGACGGTGTCAGTATCAAAATGTACTCAATATAAGTAGCTACAAAGGTATTGTAAACTATTTAATATAAAAACTCAAACTTATAACGCACTTTTTTATTATTATTTATCATTTAAAAACTTTATTGCACTTAATAATAATCATAAACTACACATAATTTTTAATAAATTACACTTTTTTCGGTCTTATACTGCTCTCATCTAAGATTGGTGGCGTATACGAAAGAAGGCCTATGCCCAGCAGTGGGCGGAAGAAGGGCTGACATGATGATACACTTTTTTGTCGGGATTTAAAAAGTGCCGGACAAAATCTAGCAGTTTTTTTTATTAATAAATTTTACGACACATACTCGTTTTTATGCGACCAAACTAACCAATCCAATCTTGAAGAGAGAATATAATCCGACGTAACGTCAGTAAGACGTGACCGGGCATGTGACGCGGATATCCGGGCCATATCCGGATAAATATTGCAGGTTGCGTGCTGTCATAATATCATGTAACATACATTTGGCAGCTTTTTATAAAGCAGTTCGCTCTTATCTCTAATTCATTAGGTCCCTGTTCAGGAAAAGGTGGAAGATTGTCCTGGATCTTGTATCTATCTAAGTATTATTCTAATTCGCAGAAAAGTTATATTATTTACATGATTCAGGCTGTATCTTCTCCACTTAACAAGGTTTTCAGCATCCGGAGGTAACTATTAGAATACCTATCATCTTGGAGAAGAAGAGGAACCGGAGGGTCACCACGAACACCTAAGCGGCACGACTATACATGCACGAGAATAGATGGCGCCAGCTATCGCATAAACATTAGTTTCGCAATTTTATTTGTCAAAAAATACTTAGATGTAGAGACGAAGTGGTAGCTAAAGTGGCGCCCTCATTTGAAATAATTTTTTTAAAACTAAATATGGTGATAATTAAAAATTTGATTTGTATCACTGTCTAGAAAGACCTTTAAACTATTTTATAAATAACCTTTGAAATTTAAAACTGTTTTTCGCCAAAAGTGGCCACTTTTGGCGACAAACAGTTTTAATTAATTTAATTTTAATTTAATTAATTAAAAAATTTAATTAATTTTATGTGCAAAAATTAATTTTATTTTAGACTCAGATGACTACGCGAAACATTATGAAATACAAACGAACATTATGAATATGACTACGCGAAAGGTTATAGAAAAATTTCTATAACCAAACGGCTTGAGAAAAATTATTAAAAGAAATAATGAAGTGTCAAAAAAACACACTGATCCAAAAAAGGCACTATTCCTTACTTCTTCTAAATACAAAGACATAAATCAAAAAATAACAACAGCAATAGCAAATTTTTCAATTCTTTATCTTCACCAAAAAAAGGAACAATTCCCTTTTATTTTCAAATAAAAAAGCAACAAAAAGACTCCTTAATTAACAATCTTCCTAAACAGGAATCGAATAAGTTTTTTTGTCGGGAAAACTCAGGCCCTCCGGTAATAATAACGTAAAACGCAATGTAATCACTATTTTCCACCAAAACATAGCTGGAGCAATAAATAAAAAATATTTGCTTGAATTAGCTACGAACGGGATGGAAAAAGATTTAGGCGAATTCAAAGTTCAAAGTTTATTTGCTAGAAAAGTGGTAACGAGGGTACTTAATTAAAATAAATCTTGCGAAATATTTCATGACCATCTCAAGCTATTTTTTGATCTGTGCTTTCCGATTATACGTATCAAAAAACATCTAAAACCTCTTAAAAATAGATGGTTCACAAAAGGAATAAAGAGGTGTTTTATAAAAAAAAGAATACTCTACTACAATTACCAATTAGATCCAAGCAACAAAAAAAAAATAAAAAACAGGAATACTTGACCTACTCAAAAATATTAAGAAAATGCATTTATACATCTCACCGAATTAATAACAAAAACATGCTATTAAAATCAAAAAATAAATGCAAGGCAGCATGGAATATTATCAAAAATAAGACAACTGACCAAAAATTCGATATAAAAGAAATAAAGGCAAACGACAAAAAAGTGACTCAACCAAAGGAGATCTGTAAACAATTAAATGAACATTTTATTAACGTAACACAAACAAATAACAACAATGACAATAAACCAAATTATTCTGATATAAATAATCTAGCACATAGTATATTTCTAAATCCACTTGACCTTTATGACATCCTTAAAATAATAAAATCATTAAAAGACACCCACTCTGCTGGTTATGACGAGATTAACACAAAATAATAAAAAAATGTGCGCCCTATGTTGCTCAACCACTTTGTCATATTTTAAACTCTTCATTTGAGCAAGGCGTATTCCCGGCTATTAAAAGAAATCACGTGTCATACCATTATATAAAAAGGGGTATAGAAGTGAAATTAATAATTATAGACCAATAACGCTTGTTCCGATTTTATCAAAAATATTTAAAATGGCAATGCGGAATAAAATTTTTGATTTTATAGAAAAAAATAAGGTACTGGTAGATAACCAATATGGTTTCCGGAAAAACATGTCAACAGCGGTGCCCTGTTTCTCTTTAGTTAAACAGATATCAGAAGCCCTAGACAAAAAAAAATCTGTTGCAGATGTCTTTCTAGACATGTTCAAAGCCTTTGATTTTATCTGCCACGATATACTATTAAACAAATTAGAAAAATATGGAATTAGAGGCATTACTATACGCGAGGGGTACCTCAAGGGGGACTGCTCTCTCCGTTGTTGTTCCTACTCTACATAAATGATCTACCCAAATGTCTCAAACACGAGTCTGTTTTATACGCAGATGACACCACTTTATTAACAAAATGTAAGAAGGACGAAGATTTGAATGCGGTTGCTAATTCAGAACTTAAAAATATTGACACTTGGCTAAAACAAAAACTAAATATTAATGTGAAAAAAACTAAAATAATTTTTAAAATAATTTAAATTTTCATCCTTATAACAATAAGACAATACAATTTAACGCAATATTTAATAATGACAAGCTAAAACAACTTGACCATACTTTATTTTTAGGTATAAGTATAGACAAAAATCTTAATTAGAAAGAACATATTAATAATATTTGTGAAAAACTTGAGAGGTTTGTATATGTCCTTCGTAGATAAAAAACGACATCCTCTAAAGAAACTGCGCTTTTAGCATACCATGGGTATGTGGCATCAGTACTAAGCTACAGTCTGATTGTATGGGGCAACTCGGTCGAGATACACAGAGTATTTACTCTTCTAAAAAAATGTATAAGAGTATTGCACGGAGCAAACTACCGTGATCACTGTAAACCACTGTTCAAAAAAGCTAAAAAGTTTGCCGCTTCCTTGTCTCTATATACTCGAAACGTGCCTGTTTGTGACAAGACATCCACATCTTTTCCCTTTACATGACACGGTAGCAAAAAAACTAAACAGTAGGAACCCAACTAAATTGTATATGCCAACCCAGAGACTAAAACTCTATAGTGACAATGTCTATTGTATGGCAATCAAATTATACAATAACTTACTGAGGGATATTAGAGAAATTACTAGTATTAAAAATTTTAAATCAACTTTATTTAATTGGCTATTAGACAATTGTTTTTACGAAATCGATGAAATGTTCAAATGTAATTCATAGGGTAATATGTTAAAATTTAATATTGTGAAATAATTGTGACATCGAAGTTGATATTTGATGATTATATAATACTATTTTGACTAAATGAGCAGAATTAATTTGAGTATTTAGACAAATCTATATAATAATGTATAAATTTAACTGCAATATATAAACTTAACATTCCTACGCCTAATAGGCAGAGTATGTCGCACTTGTACCTGATAACACCATTGTATTACCATATTCTAAGGAATAAATGAGATCTATCTATCTATCTATCTAACTGGGAACACATTGAGAAGAAGTTATTAATAAAATATATTCCAAAACCCTCTAACAAATCATTTTATTTCATTTTTATACCTAAGTAATAATAGTAGGTAATAATTAACCCGACCCGGATATCCGGGCTTCAAAGGCGCTATCTAACGGTATAAATTCACCACAATGTCCCGGAGATATTAATATAGGCGCCATCTTGACCGGACGGTGTCGGGACTCGGGCCCGTTGAACCGTTGATTTCGGAGGAAAAGTTTTTTTTTATGTTGGGTATTTTTAGATCAAAGAAGAGATACTATCGCGTATACCTATTAAACAAGTTTTACTAGATAAAAACATATTTTTCTCAAATCTTGAACACAAAAAGTACTTTCTCATACAATTTAATAAATATGTTTGTGAATATCGAATTGTTCTTTTCAATCCTTCTATTGGTCCTATGAGTAATATTGACGATTTCATTCATCTTTTTAGTTAGTGGCACTTGTGTGATTGTACATTTACACAGGATATTTTATTCACAATATATTTCTCAAAACTGAAAACAAAAGCCCGGTAAGTCCAAAAAGAGATGGTGGAACGAGCTTGACTTCTACTCCTGGTTTCAGGGTTTGATTCCAAAGCTATTTCATTATTTCCTTTGGTTGTTGGGTTGACTGGAAGAGATCCCTGACAGGGATAAGTCCGCCTTTGTACTATTGTGTTCTTTCTTTTATTTTAATTGTGGCTTTTAATGTTCTATAAAGAATCTATCTATCTATTCGGTCAAGAAAGTTAGAGTGCTGGAAAGGAGGTCACACGTGCCCTGCAGTGGGACAGACAGTATAACCTGAAAATATAACCTGAAAAAACAGAATGAAAAGAATATTTTATTCAAAAGTGGCGAAAACAGCGAAGTGAAAGGGTGTGTTTGGCCGGACAATCCAGATATCGCGCTGCTAATCTGACCGAGTGTGAATTAATCGATCGTTTTATCGGTATTCTATTACCGATTGCGTTTTAATCGCACGATTACTAGTTATTTTATTCGATTAATTTAGAATCAGGTTTTAAAGGTAATATTTAATAGACTTCGGCGAGATATTTCGATGTACTCTCCTTATAAGTTATAGACAAATAGAGTGATCAAGGCTTTATCCCAGACAGAGCCTTTATCCGTAAGATCCAAATTCTCCTCAATACCTTAAATGCAAATTTCAATTTCTTTCCGACCCTCATGATCGGCAACTTCGCTCTGCCGATACTCGCCTTCTTTCAATTCCTCTACATCGCACAAATTTTATGGCAAACTCCTTTATCCTTCAAGCTTCACGGCTCTGGAATGCTTTACCCGTTGACATCAAATACATTTTTTTCTTTTAAAAGAGATAAATCTAAAAATAAATATTTTTTTAACTCTCATGTTCTAAAATAGATTTATTTAATTTAATTTTCACCATCATTATTTATAAATAGTGTATGCATCGATTAACATCTCATTTGCCAAAATTGGATAAGCGATTCGGATGCTATGGTGTAACAGACATAAATACCCTCATAGATACATACATATATAGACTGCTAAACTCATTACCCTTTCTCTTGGCTTTACCGTAGTCGGGTAATTTTTTTTTGCCTCGTTCTTAAGACGAAGTGGTAGCTAAAGTGGCGCCCTCATTTGAAATAAATTGTTTAAAACTAAATATGGTGATAATTAAAAATTTGATTTGTATAAATGTCTAGAAAGACCTTTAAACTATTTTATGAATAACCTTTGAAATTATTACTAATAGTCAGTTTAGTTTTAAAACTGTTTTTCGCCAAAAGTGGCCACTTTTGGCGAAACAGTTTTAAAACAAGACGGACTACTAATATTACTTTCAAAGGTTATTCATAAAATAGTTTAAAGGTCTTTCTAGACATTTATACAAATCAAATTTTTAATTATCATCATATTTAGTTTTAAACAATTTATTTCAAATGAGGGCGCCACTTTAGCTACCACTTCGTCTTAAGGGGCTACCTGAATTTTTCGAGGTCCAGTGCTGCCCCCATTTGAAATAAATCATTCAAAAGGAAACGGAGATATCATTCAAAATTTGGCCTTGATCAGACCCTAGATAACCCTTTAAACTATTATAAGAACTACTGTTTACAGTTTAAAGTGAAAACGTGAAGCTTTTCTACGTACATACGCCAAAAGTGGCCGTTTTTCGCAATTGTGCGTAGAAAAGCTTCACGTTCTCACTTTGCAAATTTGCATTTAAGGTATTGAGGAGAATTTGGATTCGAAAGAATTGAAAAGAGAGTGCAAAGAATTCTAATTTGTCTGCGTTTACGGATAGAGAGTCATTTAAGCTCAGAACGGAAAGATGATATATGATCATATTTGCGAAGGCAGCAAATGTAACAAATACATTTATTAAAGAGACGATCAACCTTATTAAGTAAATCTACATTGAGATCTGGATAACACACATTAGCGTAATCAAAAGTTGTCCATGGGCAGCGGAGATCACTTACAATCAGGTGACCCGCTTGTTCGTTTGCCGCCCTATGACATAAAAAAAAATGTTAATGACTTATATAATAAATGTTACATACAACAAATTGCGAGTCATAAAATCGTTCTTTTTGTTCCGATATCGAGTGGGGCGTCAAATGAAAGGTCTTAATTAGCACATTTTAAAAACATATAAATGGCTCCCGTAGTCAAGTGTTAGTTTTTTTAAATGTAAATCTTGTTTTACGAAAATAGGTTTAGCAAACAAGTCAATTTTTATGAATACGCGGATTAAGTAGTGTTTTCTCAGACCAAAATGAAATATATACTCGCTTATGAAGAGGTTAAAAAGGTAAAGATTTATTTTCTTTCCGCTGAGCCAAGCTAATACCTGTGCTCTCTACTTAGAACCTAATTGATATAAACGGCGAGCTTACCTCTGAATAGCTATTTCAATGAGCTCAGTAACTGCAGCAGCAATTAATGTGGCTCGCTAGGATTAGGCTAGCTCTTTAGAACTACAGATGCGGTGGAAGCAGCTTCTCGTTTTTAACCGACGTAAAAAAGGAGGAGTTATCAATCGAATGTATGTTTCCCGATTACTCCAAGACGCCTGGCTGGACCAATTTAGAATGTTTTGATTAAAAGGGCACACCTTACTAGGTTGTCGCATAGAAATTTTATCAAAATCGGTTGTGTAGTTTGGTGTTGTAGACAGTTTTTAGTTTTGAAAAATTATTTATAGCTTATCAGTTTTACATTGTAGCCATTTATGCAAAAAAATTGTCTTCGCAACTGAAAGTTTCCTGTAACTTAAAATATTATATCCAATACTCAATACTCAATCATTTATTGCTTCCTTAATGTACTTACAGGTCTTTGATTTTTAAAAATACAATCAATTAAGGGCCCTGACGGACGCTGCAATGAGAGAAGGGCTATTAAAAAAAAAGGAATGATTAAATTAATGTATTACATGCATAGGTAATATTTATTTTTTTAGTTTCTAAATATAATATATATTTGGTAGTTTCCCGCTTTTATTATATATAATAATAAACAAAATTAATTAAAACTATATTAATTAATTTAGTCAATTAATAAGAAAAAACTCAAAATCAGTCAATATCAAATTTACCATATTTTTATGTAATAAAATAACAATCCAGCTTTCAAAATACCGGGAATATAATTCATTATTACCGTTTGATGCTACTAAATCCCTAGGCTCAATAAGTCATTAAAAAGAAAAAACAAATTTCGTGGCTCTCAGCTACGTGAGGTGAATATACGCATCTTGGGCACACTTTTTCCAGACTACGCCGGAGCCAAAAGGAGGCTTAAAATTAATTAAAACACAGTTCAACTTTGCCATCATTTGACGATATCCGTGGCGTAATGGTTAACACGCTAGTCCGCCACTCTGGAAGTTCTGGGTTCGATCCCCAGCCAGGGCAAATTGGAAAATGGCCTTTTTCTAATTGTCCTTGGGTTCGAGTGTTTATCTACAATATGTAACAAAAATCCTGTCCGAACCTCGTAGGAGCAACTCAGACCGTTAATATGAACAACTTTTCCTTTGGGACCAATGCTTGAAACTCGAAAAAATATCGAAATTTTTATACAAAAGTGCTCGGCCGGCCCAGCAATTTGTATGAAAATGTCGAATTTTTCTTCGACATATTTTATACAGGGTTAATTTTTAAACTCCAGCAACATTTTTGGAGCAAGTTCAGTCAATAATACTGAACTACCTACTTTGCATAAACACAATTTTCGAAAAACTCAATAGCGGTCGGCCAAACGAACTTTATATGGGAGGTAGAAAAAAAATATATAGTTTTTTTTTTTTACTTTTTTTATAGAAACTAGTTAAGTATCATGGGCTGAACTTGCTATGGAAATGTTGGTGTTTAAAAGTAACCCAGTATACGTAATATATATTTAGCACAAAATATAGTATCGTTGAGTTAGTATCTCATAACACAAATTTAAAGCTAGCTCAAATGTGTGAATTGTCCTGATTATATTTTTTTATCCTTCAAAGGATCCAACGAAAGTCAAAAAAAATTTGGTCTTTATTATGAGCTCCTTCTTCTGCTCACCCTCTGTCTGACATCTGACGGGTTAATCCCATTCGTCCCCAGTGGGGACGACGCGGTGGGGACAATCGAAACTCACAAAACTAAAAATTGTCTCATTCGTCCCCGAACGACGGGATCGTCCCCGACGAATGGGATATACCATCTCACACATTAGCCACTCAGACTAGCTTTGAACACGGGGTATACCAAGGCACAAAGACGCGTTTTTTTTTTAAATTTTACTTATTAGTTTGTGTGACCCATGCCCGCGGCGTTCCCACAATCCCACGAGACCTCACATTTTACCGGGATAAAGAGTAGATAGTATATATAATAAGCTATCTCCGTGCCAAATTTCATTCTAATCTGTACAGCCTTTTTTGCTTGAAAAGTAACAACATCCATTCATACAAACTTAAACTTTCGCGTTTATAATATTCGTAAGATGTTATAAACGGACTTCAATCCCTAGGCTTTATCTACCAACCCAATGTTAATGCCGAGAAAAGAAGATTAAAAACCGAATAATAAATATGGAGAATGGCAGCTGGTATATTCTTTGTTATTTCTCTCAAACGAGAAATAATAAATAAATAAAACACGTTGCTAAACGGTGGGCAAACTGCATTTAAATCTGTTTCACCCCTCACGCCATCCGTTTCTCACTCGTCACGTATCTCTTCATGACTGGAATATATTACGAAAATGACAGTCATTTTGTGGAAGTGGTTAATGACATTAAGGGGCTACCTGAATTTTCTGAGGTCCAGTGCTGCCCCCATTTGAAATAAATCACTTGAAAGGAAACGGAGGTATCATTTAAAATTTTGTCTTAATCAGACCCTAGATAAACCTTCAAACTATTCTATGAACGTGAAAAATGGCCTCTTTTGACTAATGTGCGTTGAAAAGCTTCTTTAAACCGTCTAGGAATGGTTAATTTTTGTCTTCTTTCATGAATAAAATCATAACTATTTATTTTACAATAATAACAAAAACATATTTGAGGTCTTGATAACACAGTAATGTTTGCAAAACAATTTTTTAATTTCCTTATTTCGCCACCAAAACTGACCATATTATGAAGAGAGAGGAAAACAACGTTGTGAGAAAAGTTCTAAACATAAATGTAAACGGGAACAAAATAAGAGGTCGACCAAACAAAAGGTGGATGGAGTGTGTGAATGGATATAATGACTAGTAAAAATGTAACGGTTGAGATGACGAAGGATAAAGTAAAATGTACCGACCCTACCTAGAGTGGGATAGGGAAAGGAACAAAGGAATGTAATGACATTTGAAACAAGCAATACTAAGACAAGAGGATTTTTTGGCAGGAAGTCAAGGGTTCATTTAGGGTTTGCTTTAAATTGTTTTGCAAATGGATTCTATTGGACTTTATAACATGAAATTGGTGTAGTTTGGTGTTATAAATGCTTGTGCTTATGGCCAATTTGTAAAATGTTTAAAGTAGACAGTCATAGTGCGGCTGTACTGATATTTATTTGCGGACTGTGGTGGCGTCTTTAGACGCCGTCCGCACTCAATCGGCTATGAAAATTTGTGCATTCGTACAGAATTGTCGCCAGAAGCTCCCTTGAAGCAATCAAAGGACCTACACCAATCTTTGATTGATTAGGATTAAGCGGATAGGAATAAAGATAATACAGAGCCGTAAATAACTTTAAAAAATAGCCTAGACAAGACGCTTGTAGCTATAGACGTAAAACCAGTAGTCCGTTTAATAATCAGTATACTTTGTACGGTTTACTCACGTACCTAGTGTAGTCACAAAATCTGACTAGGAACAAACACAGAAGTGTTAGACGATTCACACACTGCTCCGCACCCCTTTGCGTAGCGCAGGGCCGGATTGTATGCATGTACCTCAATTTGTATAGAAAACACGCATAGTACTACACACAGACACTGCGTCTACGCGCGTGACTTTTTATGGCGGTCCAGCGCTACGCATGTGTTTGCGGAGCAGTGTGCCAGTCACCTCTAAGTCGCTCCAAACCCTCGTGACGATGATCGTTAGTCGATCGAAAGCAAAATCGTTACACGATTGTAAATTTTTATGTTGGCTACAACCGGCTTCTGTCGTCTACCTTCTTTGGGAATGCTATTATAGCACGAGATTGTGCTTAGTCCTTTAGTCGACATCAACAAGAAGAGAATAAGTGGTCTTATTCTAAGCTGGAACTTCTGGAAGCCTTACCCCCTGGCCACAGCCAAGAGCGGCGCGAATTGCGGCGCGGCGAAAACAAACATAAGGCAACATATGAAGTATGCCACAGCTGCCGGCGACGCGAATTGCGGCGCGGCCGGCGGCGCGGCGCTCAGGCGGCGACGAGCGGCGTGGCGTGCGGGGGAAACAAATGTACTGGCGAGTAGCTCGGAGCGGCGCGCGCGGCGGCACCGGTGGAAGCATTCGGCATCGCGCGACCGAAACAAATCATTTTGATTTTATCGCGCGTTGAGCTTATGTAAATAGGATACGGAAAAATTTATAAGTAAAATACTGAGAAGATAATGTAAAAACATCCTTTAAATATAAACCTGTTATAAAACAATTCGGGACGAAGTAAAATAAAAATTTCCTTCCATTTTAATAGTAAGCCGTTCTGTTAATACGTCCACCGCTAGCGCCGCCGCGGTCGCAACAAGCAAAGAGAATTCAAATACTACGTAAGCAACAAGTCGTGGCATACCACCGCAAATCACGCCGCTAGCCGCGCCTCCTGACGCACCACACACCGCACCGCCAGAAGCTGTGGCCAGGCCGTTACGGCTAGTTTGTTCTTACTGATCTATAGACCTCATTCTCATTCTAAATCTTTGTTCTCATTATCTTGTCTATCCAGACGTCACATTTTTGTAGGGATTGAAATATTTAATTTATCGACTCATTGATATCGATTTTTTATACTCGCCAAAAACTTTATATACCCTTTAGCTACAAGGACAATGTAGAATTGTACACAGATTTTTGTAATTGTTGCGGGAATATTATGATAAGTCAAACTCATCTCTTAACAAATGAACGCCCGTATTTTTATTATTTTTATAAACGTGGCTTTTGTTTATCCCATTATTTTTTATCACATTTTTATCAGTTAGAAGTTATTATCTTTGTCTTATTGTCAGTGACATATAAAATAACTGAATTTAAATTAAATACCATCGATATTTCAATAATCGATAAATTAAAAGTATGAATCCCTACAAGAAAGTAATGTAAATGCGACAATATTTATTTAATTGTTTTATTTCCAATCGCTTATTAATCCTTTCCAATGTTAAAGGCAATTTACGAAATTTTATGTTCATTGTCAGCAAACGCTGAAAGACGTAACAAACAAACATATGATGCACCCTTCAAAGCGGCAATTTAAATACAAAGCCGCCTGTGATCGGAAAACTACGGCATCGGAGACGATTCGGTGATTCAGTTTTATGTGTCCCTCGCGGCGGTACAGTTGGACCCATTGTATAAAGAAATATTTTTTAAATCAGTTTGTTGCCGCTTTTCTGCACTAGCGCTTTGGAAGCGGCAATAAACTTAGCTGTAACTGTAAGTAACCAGTTGACGTCAACAATTCGCTATTTTCCAACAAGAAAAATTAGATACTTTTTTCAAAACGTCAAAACAAACAGTTTCTATGGGATTGGTATGAAATACTGGGTAATGACGTCACAGTTTCTTGGAGTCAAATAGCGCTCTTATTACCAGTTTTTCTGCAATAATAAATCTAAAATCGCGTCAAAATTGATATGTTTAAAGACAAGTGACATTATTTTGCGACGTTTTCTTTTTTTATCAGAACAAAATAATTTAATTTCGACCTAGGAAAATACCCAATTGTGCAACACAACAAAGTGGAGATGTTATAAATATCCTATGATAATAAAGATATATTTAAATTTAAAAAAGTTTAATTATCTTGGTACATAATTTTTATTTTCTTAATGTAGCCTAATGTTTTAAAAACTACGGCATTGGAGACGATTTGGTGATTCAGTTTTAGGTGTCCCCGCGGCGGTACTAGCGGAGCCAAATTATGTTTAAGAAATGTTTAGAATTATTTTATCTTTAAGAATGATTTTAGAAATATAATATTGTAAGGGTGTTTTTATTGATAATTATGATTTAGATGTACTTTTAATTCCCAAGAAAGTTTGCGTGTCTACGATTACTTTATTCTACGATTTTGCTACTGTTATTGAGAAGTTTTCTGAGACGATTACAAAACAAAATCCGTCTTATCATAAAACGCGGACTACTTAATTAGATTTTTTAAGGTTATTAAACATAATCCAATCCATCCCTAATAATCATCTGGATCAGATGGACAATCATCTGTCAATGTCAACTTGATTTACTTCATTCTCAATGTTGCAATAAAATGCTGGTAGCTGTCATTTTTAGGTAAGTAGTTTATTTAAAACTCTAAAAAAATATATATATCTTCCTTGCTTCCGGCTTGGGATAAAAGAAAAAACTTAGAGTGTAACTTATACTTTCGCCATGTCTGTCTGTCTGACTGTCCGTCCGCGGTTTTACTTAGAGACTATAAGTACTAGAAAGCTGTAATTTGGTGTAGGTATGTATATACATGCTAAAAAAGTGTTAAAATAAAATATTGAAAAAAAAATGTAGAGTATTGTTGAATTGGCCTTTTAAAAATATTGTGAGCTTGTGAACATCATTTAGTTAGAGTCAACTGTATAGACATAGCCTAGGGCTGTAAATCCATCACTATTTTAATTCATTTTTCCATCTTAAGAGCGGCCTTCCCGTCTTGCTTTTCATACAAACGCTCGTACGTGATTATGGCGTTGTATCTGATCTTTCTTGAAAACTTTTGAACTCACAGGTATCTTGTGCACTATTTCTAAGTTTCTATAGAAATAAAAATATAATGTTTAGAAAAACAAAGTCAGTATAAGCCTCCAAAAATCTGCTGCTGCTCGCGTTGACGACAGAGAGGTGGGGAAGGGCCGCCTTAAGGCGGCCCTTTCCCACCGCTCTACATATGTATATAACGCGGGCATAGTTTGAAAAGCTTATTGTTTTGCTTATCCAGGGGAATGCTAGAAAAAAAGGCAAACCAAAAAGAGAGAGATAGCGCCTAAGAGCACGGTTTGCATTCTATTGAATGAAATTAGAATTGTTATTAACTATCCATTGAACGAATATTAACTATTTATAGGGTGCGGAAATTTCATAAAACTTGTTCCAGGTGATACGTCTTTATTAGTAAGCCTTACAAGTTTGTGAAATAAATGTTTTGTATTTTAAATTTTAATTACATTTGCGAGGTTTTTATCGAAATGTTTTCTTTACTTTTACAATTTATAAGTACTTTATGAACGGTCGAAGTTCAGGTAAAATTGGGCAATCAAACGAGTTTTGCGAAAAGTTTAATATTTTTGACGATAGCCAAAACGGGTTTAGAAAAAATCTGTCTACGACACTAGCGACATACAAATATGTACAAAAAATACTTGACTTATTGAACGAAAAAAATACGCAATAGGTACTATGCTTGATATGACCAAAGCATATGACAAAGTCCAGAATAATATTCTACTAGATAAACTTCACGGGGTAGGTATTAGAGGCATCGCTCACTCCTGGTATCGGTCGTACTTGGAGAATCGGGAACAATATGTGGAAATAGAACATTATGACCACGACACCGGAACTATAGCCACAGTAAGATCAGATGTACAGCTCATGAACTGTTCTATTCCCCAGGGAAGCGTTGTCGGGTGTTTGCTATTTTTAATTTACATAAACGACCTACCACAAACAATAACCCAGACTTGCGTACTATTTGCGGATGACATTTCACTACTCTACACTTAACTCCTTACACAAATCATGACAATTACAACAGAGTCAATATTTTGGGTTAGTAGTTGATTTACAACTACTAACCCAAAATATTGACTCTGTTGTATCGTGGCTATCTGACCATAATCTCGAGGTAAACTTCACAAAAACCAAATTGATACAATTTAGACCATACCAGAAAAAGGCCCTTGACATAAATCTTAACTACGGTGGAATCAAGCTTGAAAGTGTCAATACATTCCAACTACTCGGAATAGTTCTAGATACGCATATGGACTGGAAAGCCCACGTTGATAAGATAGCCATAAAATTGTCTAGATTTACCTATGCACTTCAAGAATTGAAAAAAACGACTAACGAAAAAACGGCAGTAGTGGCATACTACGCGTATGCATTCTCGTGGCTAACCTATGGTATCATTCTCTGGGGAAACAGTACTGACGCAAATAGACTACTCCTCCTACAAAAGAAATGTATAAGAATAATCGCTAATATTAAAAGTAGAGAGAGCTGCAAGCCATATTTTAGGAACCTTGAAATATTGACTGTACCATCAATTTATATTTTGGAGGCCTGCAAGTTTGTCCGCAAATATCCCCAATTTTATACAAAAAAGGAAGACTTACCGCGACGTTATCCATTAAGGAATAAAAATCAATTAATATTACCGTCTTCAAAAATGGAAATATTTAATTCTGGGCCATTAGCAATGACTACTAAAATATATAACACCTTACCTGACAGCCTAAGGGCAGAGTAAAAGGATTCTTTATTTGTAAGAAGATTAAAACAGATACTTACGGAAAAAAATTTATTATACGGTAAACGAGTTTTTAAACGATAAAGGAATATCCAACTGACTATAACTAACATTTACAATATTAATTAACACAATTCCATATCCAATTTAATAAAATTTAATAATCTTTTTTTAACTGACTTGTATATAAATATAGGTACTCATAAAAATAAACTAGATCTAAACTTGACATTAACACTTTAAATGTACTTGATAAATTGACGCAGTAAAATCAAATAAATAAATAAAAAAGTGCATGGTAAATTAAAATTGCATGTAATAAAAAAATGATTTATGCGATATTATGTCAAAAAGAAAAAAAATAAAAAAACCTCTGCTTACAATGCTAATAAATATTAATGAATAGTTTTGAATAGTATTTTCATTAATTTATTTGTTTGTAATAAATTTTTCTTGGTCTAGAACACCCGCTTGCCGATCCATCTTATCTTTGCAATACCCAACAGGGTTCATATTGTACCTAATTATAAACAGTGGTAATATTAGTAAAACTAAGAACTGATGTATAATATGAATGCAATAAATGAATTGAATAAGTGCAATAAAGCAGATTTTTGAAGGCTTATACTGACTTTATTTTTTTAAATTTGAATTTCTAATTTTGATAGAAACCTAGAAATAGTGCACAAGATACCAGTGAGTTTTAAAGTTTTAAAGAAGATCAAATACAACGCCATAATCACGTACGAGCGTTTGTATGAAAAGTAAGACGGGAAGGCCGCTCTTAACGGCCACCATCACGCTAAGTGTGGCCTTTGGGTGGTCAGGGATACAAACGTGAAAATGTATCTGTAATGAATAAAAAATACAAACAATTTACCCAGCTAACTGTACCCGAAACGGTGACCATGAATTCAGAATTCCTATTATGGGACAACGCGTGACATTCCTCGGGGCATTCAGCTCATGTACAATGTACAATAAGAAATAACACCCCAGCAGAACTGAGTTGTAAAAAACACTGTCGTATGGATTCTGTAGTGTGCTTTGGCACACCCTTTTTGGTAATAAGTTTAGGTAATGTAATTTTGGTGGGAATCCCGAGGGAGACTGGACGAGACTAACAATAGCTTTTTGCATTCTTACCTCGGTCACGTCTGAAAAATCGGAAAAGTTTTCTGAGGCAGCCCACTGAATGAAGCCCCTAATACCTCGGTGGAAAAATAAATACCCCCGTTACTATCAAATCTTCCACTTGATAAGAATCACCACGTGTAGTGATTTCCCCAAGGCAGTCTGGGAGTCCTTAAAGGGTCTCTAATTATTCTCATAAAAATATTTGTAATATTTTAGTTTGAAATAATGTTTCTATATACAAAGTGGAAGGGACATAGGTACCCGTAATAATTCACATCACGGGCTATATACTAGATCATTGTAGTATCTATAATAAAATTATAATAACAACCAAATAAACAAAAACTAAATTCGACATTCCCATTCAAATTGCTCGGGCGGCTGCACACGTTTGTATGGAAAAGCCGAATTTTGTTTTGTGTTTTGGGTGTTATTTTAATTGCATTATACTATAGTGATCTAGTATAGCCCGTGGTTCGATTTATTGCGGGTATGTCCCTCCCACGTTGTATAATCATAAAGAAGTATAATGATATCGGCAAACATACATAAAAAAAATATTAATTCAAACTGATCTCCTTCGTTTTTGAATACAGATAAAAAGGGAAAAGGAATCAAAACAGTAATGACGCAGGTTCTTACCCATTCCCTCGATCGGATTTTATATCGGCTATAGATAAGCATTTAGTATACATTCTACTTTTTTAATCCCAGACAAAAAATATAGATTTTTTAAAACTTTTCTTTCTTTGGCTGGTGTAGTTCTTTCTTTACAGCGATAGAGCTAGCCCCAAAGTAAGTTCGAGACTTGTGTTATGGGATACCAACTCAATTATACAAAATTTTATAACAAATACAAATATAGATAAACATTTAAGACTCAGGACAATATAAAAAAGGCCATTTTCCAACTTGCCCTGACCGGGAATCGAACCCAGAACCTCTGCAAGGCGGACTAGCATGGTGACCACTACGCCACGGAGGTCGTCAAATTAAATGTCATCCTATATACCTTGGTTAAAAAAACACCTCGTACGGTAAGCCTCAAAAATTGAGTATTTCAATTCTCATAAAATTAGTATGAGCAGTAGCCATTCAGCGCGGGAATGCAGCCAGTGTTCTTGGCACCATGCCACATGAACCACACTTAGATTTTTAATATAGTTTAATTTAGATTTTAATTATTTTAATTTAAATATTAGTTTAGTTTTTAATTCAATTCTTGTATTTTAATTTTACTTTCAACAAATTATTAATTAGTATGAGAAATTGGGACTCCACTTCTGAGGCGTACGTACATTATTAGTAGAATAATATTATACGCGGAACTAGTTTAAAATTCATTCCAGATAAACTTACGTGGACATAGTGTAAAACGAGGTTATTAACATGACTGGCCCTTCGAGCCGACTAGTCTTGTAAGCCCGCCTACAGAGACCCTAATAAATATTTATGTGAACATAGAAGACGTCAGCCCCCTTCTTATTAATATATATCACACATCATCGCTTTACATAAATGGATAGCCGATTCTGTATAATTTAATCTTTGATGTTGAGTGTGGCATTATTTGGGGTAACTTTGGAGGTTTCATCATGCTAATCGTACATGTCGGTATTTGGCTCATTTTAGGGTTTCATACCAAAAGGATAACAAGTAATTATTACAAAAACAAAAACCCAATTCCCTTTATTTATTTTTTTATATACTTTTTTTTTATTTTGATATACCCAGTGTCACTCTCACAGTAAATACGAATTTAAAGACAACTCTCAAGCTAAAATCCATTGAGCTGTTCAGGCTGCAGAACGTGCCAAACAATTATACATACATACGTACATACTCTCGATAAACATAACCCTCCTTCTGGCGCAGTCGGGTAAAAACGGGACCCTATTACTAAGACTCCGTTGTCCGTCTGCCTGTCCGATCGTCGTTTGTCCGTCTGTTTGTCTGTCACCAGGCTGTCCCCCATGAACGGTGATAGCCAGAAAATTGAAATTTTCACACATGATGAATTTCTGTTGCCGCTATAACAATAAATACGAAAAAACAGAATAAAATAAATATTTAAGTGGGGCTCCCATACAACAAACGTGATTTTTTCAAGATAATGGTACGGAACCCTTCATGCGCGATACCGACTGGCATTTGGCCGGGTTTTTTTTATTCATATAAGTAACATATGTAGCGGGAGCGAGGTGATATGCTCGACCGCCACAAAGGGAAGGTCTTTCCGCCAGGCATGTTGTTGCGCCTGGGGAACCGCGGCTCCGACGGTCTATTGTCGGAAGTTGTATATATGCAGCGAATCGGGCGATCTCTGAGATCGAGATGTAGGATACTGTTGGCACCATCTCATATGCTTCTTGTTAACTATATTGTCGGTTGTCTCTTGATTTGTTTGTTGTTGTAGTTCCTCGTAGTGGCCGTAGAGGTCGCTACAGGACTCCCTCCCAAGACTGAAAGTCTGATAGCTTTTTTCAAGTGCAGTCTGTGCTTCATGTCGTAGCCTGCAAGTGCCATATGATACTTGACCCAGTGAGTCGGGAGCCTTCCAGTGAGTTGGAAGTGAATTACTTGCTCGTGGCCTGCGGTGAGTCGAGACCGTGCTAAGCGTTCTCGTAGTCTACGGTGAGTCGAGACTGTGTAGAGCGTTGTCGACTTGTTTGCGCCGGAATGATGTCCTGCCGGAGTGCCACGCTGGTGAGTGAATTGCCTCGAATCCAGGGTGCGATACTGCGGGGGATGCGCCGGTCGCTGAAGTCGTCGAGTGTATTGTGGGGTGCTTGGTATCAGGACCAGGAAGCTCGGTGAGTCGGCTGCGATGGACCTGAAGGATTGACTCGTTGCGCTGGCTTACTGTGAGACTGCTGATGACCAATATTGAGTGAGAGAGAGGAGCAATGACGACAGAGTTCGACGATGCTGAAGAAGGCTGCTTGGCTCATATGCTTCTTGTGAACTATATTGTCGGTTGTCTCTTAATTTGTTTGTTGTTGTAGTTCCCCGTAGTGGCCGTAGAGGTCGCCACACATACATACTATTACGCCTTTAGCTCCATTGAGCAGAAAGGGCATTTTGGGTCTTGCGGCTCTAAGCAGACAGAGCCCAGGGCCGCAAGACTCAAAGGCCACTTATTCATGTCAAAAAGTTACATAATACGACACTCCACTCAAAAAAAAAGTTATAAGCCTTTCATGTCCAAGGGAAAACTGTCAAGCATCAGGAAAAGGATGCACATACACCCGTTCGACGTCACTGCCATTAGGTTTCGCGCACACGAAAGAGATAGCGAGAGGTCCACTGCTCCCACTCTTCTTAATATCAATATTTGAACTGCTATGCAATTAAATATTAGTCAAAACCTGTACAATTTAAGTTAGACATCGAGTTTTTAATGTGTGTCCGCCTATTGATTGCCTTTTGCCCCCACAAAAGATCAAACGAAACGAAGAATATACAGTTAAAGTTTTTCATTTCCTCCAATCACGAGAATGTTTAAACTTTTAACTTTCGACTGCTGTAGTACCTTTCCTTTGTAGCCAATTACAGAGCACGCTCGAACAAACGTTCGATGTAACCAGGTAACCACACACGTTGTTAGGCTGGCGTCTTTCCAATTTGCTTGATAAGATACTTACAGCGTGGATGGTGATTGTAAAGTCAGTTTGACTGTATCATGGAAATACTGATACACAACAAACGTCAAACTAGTGGCCTTACACCACGCTTTAAAAACGTTTAATAGCATTTATAAAATAACTTTAAATTTAGATTATATTATATTATATTGTCAGGCTGCTTATTTCCTAGTGGCATGCCTACCCATATCCTTATAAACATAATTATTTCTCTTCCTTGTCACTAGATGGCGCTATATATATTTATTAAACCATTAAAATCTTTTATGACTATTATTTACATTAAGAAGTACTATAATCAATTATGACTTATACGAAATGCTATAACAGTTTTTTATGCAACAGTTATATAAGACGTATCAATAAATGCTAGTGACACAGGTTACGATGCGAGCCTTAGCGAGCATCGTAAGGAGACGCCATCGAGCATTTTTTGACGTACTTGTACAACGTTGCATACAATCCTTTTTCTACGATTATATTTACTAAATAAAACACAAAAATAAACAAAGAATAATATGAAAATTTTTGACATATATAAGGCAGAATCCAGTTACCAATGGTAACTTTATTTTTTAAAATTGACGTTTACTATAGTGACTATGTTAAAAAAAAAGTTTTTCTTATTTTGACGGTAAAGAATTTATTTCGGGAAGTTTTATTTTTAACACGAACTGTATGAATTCAGTTGTTTATTCAGTAGCTGTGCTTTTTTTTGTTAAGTTAGTATTGATCAAGTTAAACCTTAACCTAAATGCATCTACGTACAATCGTGAATAGATCTAAAGAAAAAAAAATCTAGGTCTATGGCTAGGAGTATCTTTTTGGTGAAACAATGACAAATGTGCTATTAATGCTATTATATTAGGAATAAAATATAGACTTTTCTGAAATCATATTATCTATGTTCTTATAATAGTGTTCGGGACCATTTAAATACAGGAGTAGAAAAATATTTTTTTCAAACATGCTCGGAAATGTAGGCATTATTGTTTTCGACCACAATTTTATTAAAATAATCTTGTTACAAAATCACACGAAAATATGCTTAATTATCGTTGTGATTGATAAATAATAATCTACAGTATTACATTTTTTGCGTAAAATATGCCGGGGCTGTATTGATTTGATTATGTTTTCTTTGCACTAAAAACGCGGGAAAGCAGTTTTATTTTTTCTTTCAAAGCACGTATTGATTGATTTCAACTCTTTGCAGTAAACATTAATTGCTTTCGGTAAATATTAGCATATTTTTGGTTGTTTCTTTAATGATTTCCTCACATTTAATGAAAAAATCACTATAGGTACAGTACATGCCTCAGCGGGAATGGCATCGCCGGTAATTATTGTCATTAAAGCCAAAACTGCTCATCTGGCAACGCCATATTTCCCGGCCTCTGCAGTTATGTATTATAAAAGCATACTCAACACTTTCTTTGTCACTTATTTGCTAGTCGTGTGTGCTGCCATCTCTATGTGCCTACCGGCAACTCCAGATTTGCCTACTTTCGGGCCCTCCAATCGTTTCTATGACGTTGGGTATTTGTTACGTTAGTAATTATATTATCTTTACTAGTGGGGAGAGGCTGGTGTACTGAGGTACAGGCTCTGCTAATCTGTTTAGTTCAGACAGGGCCGGATTTAGGGCAACGGGGGCTACAGCCCGGGGCCTCCACAATAGTAGTACACAACTTTTCCTTTGATTTTTTTCGCTGTTTTACCTTCACCTATAGTACTTTTTATAAACATGATTATGTTGATCCTAACTATGAACAACAATCATTGATCTTTATTGTTCACTCCAATCAGACAATCAGTAAAATATTACAGGCCCTGGCCCTAAACCACCAAGGGGGTCTCTCCACTCCTTGTTGCCCCGAGGCCTCCAGACCTCTAAATCCCTGAGTTCAGACAGACCCAGTCTTTCACTTCTTCAATCACAATCTTGTTTTAAAATTTTCCATCTGCTATATAGTTTTAAGAATGTATTGTTAGATATAAGATTGTGGAGAAGATTAAACTTTTTTTAATTTTTTGTTTTGAATAGCCTGCCAGCGATCAAAGTTGTAAAGCTGGCATTGGATTATGGTACAATACAAAGGTAATGGAAGTTCCTACGAGGAACTACAACAACATACTTTTTTCTACTCCTGTACGGTTATCTGTCTTTTAAATGGTCCCAAACACTAATATAAGAACGTAGATTATATGATTTCAGAAAAGTCTATAGTCTATTCCTAATATAATAATAGCACATGTGTCGTTATTTCGAAAAAACGATAGCCATAGCCATAGACCTATAACTTTTTTTCTTTAGATCTACCATACTGCCAACATAATAAAATCGTTATTTTAACTACGGTGCCATTTTTCAAACGTGGAGTCACTGAACAAACGGTTTTTTGTATGAAAAAACATTCGTTTAAGTGACTCCCTGTTTCAAAAATAGCACTTTTGGTCACTAATACGTCAATAAAAAAAATTAAGTCTTCTATAGATACCTAGTATCTAGCAAACATATAATCCCGCAGGGCAGCTTGTGGCGAGCTGTTGGTGAGTAACGACACCACGGACCCGAGTGCTCCAGAGAGCCGGTGTTGCTCCTTTGCCGGCAATTATTGTCGGTGCGTTTGAAAGGCCCATCTAGCGGGCGACAAGCCACCTACTGACTACAATAGTCAGTAATCGTGATTATGGCAGGTGACGTTGCTATTGCAATATCCCAGCATCAGTCCATCCCACTCTCATTCCATAACCCAAAGACCTTACCCTTTTTCTTGCAATAGATCTTTCTCCTGCCGAAACCTATTCAAGGGTATACCTTTCGTAGGTATATTCAGGAATGGGTTTTGGCGGGAGCGCCACATTACATTAACTTCTCCAAAGGGCCTCTACGTGTTGGATCTGTATCCCCACGCAAGCCTCTCAAAGGACCGGGGTGAATCTAAAGGAGATACATAATAATAATAAATTCGTTTATTTTCCTCTCCAGAAAAGGTTATTATTATCTATTATATATAACTCTTTGGTTAATGACCTTTAAAGAGGAGAGAACTGGTGCCTGAGCTAGGTAGATGCCCACCTGTATTACAAGTCACCAGTGGTAGTATTTCATACGTTTCTTTGTTTATTTTTGGATTTATTTTAGTAAATGTAGTCGAAGAAAAAGTATTGTATGCAACGTTGTATAAGTATGTCAAAAAATGCTCGATGGCGTCTCCTTACGATGCTCCAAGGCTCGCATCGTAACCTGCGCCACTCGCATTTTATGAACCTTCTTATACAACTGTTGCATAAAATACTACTAATCAACAGTTGGTCGAGGAATCAGGTGACCAAAAAGGCTGGCATTTTAACCCAAGGAATAAACATTTCTATCCAGCTAGACAATGCTGCCAGCCTTTTGTCCACTCTACCGTAGGGCAATGATTTGCACAGTCTTTTTTGTTTGCAATTTTATTTTAAATTTACTTAGTTTAATTTAGATTTAAAAGTTTTTAATTAAGATCTTGAATTTTGTTTTTATTTTAATTGTAATATTTATTTTTGTTTTGTTTTATCTATTCTCATAACAAATAAAAATTAAATCCTGTGTTTAAAGTTTTGAAATTTAGTGCATATGTGCATGGCCTCATAATTGTCAATTGAAACAGTCGACATCGCGACAACAGCTTGAGCATGTGGTCCGATGAAGCGAGCAGAGTCTATCGGAGCAAGTAGTAATTTAACGCAGATTGGCTTGTGACCAACTGACATGCTTCGAGAAATACTAGAACTACATATTGGTCTAATGTCGGAGGCAGAACAATAGATAGACCACGGTTCTGTTTGGGGTAGAATAGAGAAATTGATGTCTACCTAAAACCTAAAAATTCTAAAGTTTAAACGAGTAATAGGTACTTGTATATAAATAATAAAATGAAGATCTCGGAAACGGCTTCAACGATTTCGATGACGACCTCCGTGGCGTAGTGGTCACCATGCTAGTCCGCCACCCAGATGTCCCGGGTTCGATCCCCGGTCAGTGCAAGTTGGAAAATGGCCTTTTTCAAATTGTCCTGGGTCTTGGATGTGTTATAAAATATAGTATCGTTGAGTTAGGATCCCATAACACAAGTCTCGAACTTACTTTAGGGCTAGCTCAATCAGTGTAATTTGTCTATATTTATTTCTGTAACTCGGTATTTAAGGAGTGGCGACTTGATGAAGCCAAAAAAAAATAGTTTCATAAAAATATTTTCATAAAAAAAAGTAACCATTACCAGCTAGTATAAATTAAAATAGAAATGTTTGATGAAATATATTAATTTATTTCTTTTTTGAAAGGGTAGACATCTCGACAACATTCCAGCAAGTGATCAGCCTACAATAAGAGCCAAGTCCGACAGAGCGAGCATAATTTAACTTGCGTCTGTGTTAAGCACAGATTGGCATATAGCCAACTAACAGTAAGTCCAACATGCTTAATACTTGTCAATTGTGCTGGGTCTTGGATGTTTATCTATTTATGTATTTGTTATAAAAGCAAGTGTCGTTGAGTTAGTATCCCATATAACACAAGTCTCGAACTTACTTTGGGGTTGGGGCTAGCTCAATCAGTGTTATTTGTCCCTATATATTTATTTATTATTATTTACGTGGCTGGTATTGAAGCCAAATCATCGTTGCTCCTTCAATGACTTATAGTTATTAAGTTCAAGACAGACTCAATTTAACTAAAGTAAGCGGTGGACCGGTGATCCGAAATTGTAGATTAGCAGCCAATTGGAAAGACGGCAGCTTAACAACGTATTAAAAGCTTGATTAAGTGTGCTTTGTAAGGCCTAGGCCAAAATATCGCTGCACTTTTAATGACTAATATTTACGAGCGTCTAGTTAAAGAATTAAGCGGTGGACCGGTGACCCGAAATTGTAGATTAGGAGCCAATTGGAAAGATGCCAGCTTAACAACGTATGTGGTTGGTACTGAACACTTTTTAAAGTGTGCTTTGTAAGGCCTCGGCCAAATTATCGCTGCACATTTAATTACTAATATTTAAGAGTATCTAGTTCAAGAATAATAGGGATAGACTTAAGTTAACTAGATTAAGCGGTAGACCGGTGACCCGAAATTGTAGTTTAGCAGCCAATTGGAAAGACGCCAGCTTAACAACGTGTGTGGCTGGTATTGAACGCTTGATTAAGTGTGCTTTGTAAGGCCTAGGCCAAAATATCGCTGCACCCTTAATTACTAATATTTAAGAGTATCTAGTTCAAGAATAAAAGGGATAGACTCAAGTTAACTAGATTAAGCGGTAGACCGGTGACCCGAAATTGTAGTTTAGCAGCCAATTGGAAAGACGCCAGCTTAACAACGTGTGTGGCTGGTATTGAACGCTTGATTAAGTGTGCTTTGTAAGGCCTAGGCCAAAATATCGCTGCACCCTTAATTACTAATATTTAAGAGTATCTAGTTCAAGAATATAAGGATAGACTCAAGTTAACTAGATTAAGCGGTGAACCAGTGACCCGAAATTGTAGATTAGCAGCCAATTGGAAAGATGCCAGCCTAACAACGTATGTGGCTGGTATTGAACGCTTGATTAAGTGTGCTTTGTAAGGCCTTGGCCAAAATATCGCTGCACTTTTAATGACTAATATTTACGAGTATCTAGTTCAAGAATAAAAGGGATAGACTCGAGTTAACTAGATTAAGCGGTGGATCGGTGACCCGAAATTGCAGATTAGGAGTCAATTGGAAAGATGCCAGCTTAATAACGTATGTGGCTGATATTGAACGCTTGTTTAGGTGTACTTTGTAAGGCCTAGGCCAAAACATAGCTACACCTTTAATGACTAATATTTACGAGTATCTAGTTCAAAAATAAAAGCGACAGACTCAAGTTAACTACATTAAGCAGTGGACCAGTGACCCGAAATGTAGATTAGCAGCCAATTGGAAAGACGCCAGCTTAACAACGTATGTGGCTGGTATAATAATGAACCCTTGTTTAAGTGTGCTATGTAAGGCTTAGGTCATAACATCGCTGCACCTTTCATAAGTTATATTTATTTAGTTCAAGAATGAAAACGATAGACTCAAGTTAATTAGATTAAGCGGTGGACTGGTGACCCGAAATTGTAGATTTACAGCCATGTCCGTATATGTTTATTTATTATTATTATGTATCTCCTTTAGATTCACGGGTCTTTTGACCCCGGTTCTTTGAGAGGCTTGCGTGGGGATACAGATCCAACACTTAGAGGCCTTTGGAGAAGTTGATGTAATGTGACGCTTCCGCCAAGACCCATTCCTGAATATACCTATAAAAGGTGTACCCATGAATAGGTTAAGGCTGAAAAAAAAGATCTATTGCAAGAAAAAGGGATGGGTGAGATTGGGATAGACTGATGCTGGGGTATTGCAATAGTAACGTCACCTGCCATAATCATGATTACTGACTAGTGTAGCCAGGTGGTGCCTTGCCGCCTACTAGATGGGCCCCTCAAACGCGCTGGCTATAGTTGCCTGCGCTTTCTCCGAAGTTACTCGCGGCGTTATGCCCTTACTCGTAAACACTTCCAACCCTGAGCAACAGCTCTGACGACTCCTCTCTGCACAGCCAATTAAGGCAATGCAGAGAATTTTTATCATTTATTATTATAACAACGTTTGTGGCTGGTATTGAACGCTTTGTTAAAGTGTGCTTTGTAAATCCTAGGCCAAAATATGGCTGCACTTTTGATGAAGAGCAGCTATTGACTTAAGTTAACGAGATCAAGCATTAGACCGGTGACCTAAAGTTTTAGATAAGCAGCCAATTGGAAAGATGCCAGCTTAACAGCGTATGTGGCTGGTATTTAAGTCAAATTATCGTTGCACCTTTGATGACTTTTACTTATTTAGTTCAACAATGAAAGCGATGGACTCAAGTTAACTAGATAAGGCGATGGATCTGGTGACCCGAAATTGAAGATTAGCAGAAAATTGGAAAGATGCCATCTTAACAAAGATGTAAGGCCTAGGCCAAAATATGGCTGCACTTTTAATGACGCATATTTATTTAATAAGAGCAGCTTATTGACATAAGTTAACGAGATAAAGCGGTGGACCGGTGACCCGAAGTTGTAGATTAGCAGCCAATTGGAAAGATGCCAGCGTAACAACGTATGTAGCTAGAATTGAACGTTTTTTTAGTGAATTCTGTAAGGTCTAGGCCAAAATAAAGCTGCGCCTTTGATGCTCTATTTCTAGCGATAATTATCGTGATTTTGTTTTGTGTAGGTACTTGTTATAATCTTGTATTTTATCGCACTAACTCGTATTATGAAACCTGTCAGCTCATTATCCAAATCCGATGGTCTTACAACTAAGGGTGTTGAAGACTTTGCAAAGTGGAAAACACCAGAAAACTGAACCCGGTTCCGAAGCGGCACAGGTAGGGATAAAGTCTATGTTAGGATGAGAGAGATAGGTTTTCTTATAAAGTTCTTTAGCTAGCAATCCTTCCTTTGCAACCAAGAGTGAAAATAACATGATCAAGTTTACCATATTAACTGAGATCAAGTATATTATATCAGGCAATTGGAAAGACGCCAACCTAACAACGTATGCAGCTCCAACTAGCGCTTATACGACGTACACTGTTGACTGCATTTAGGTATAAAAATTAATAAATATATTCATACGGACAAATCACACAGATTGAGCTAGCCCAAAAGTAAGTTGGAGACTTTTGTTATGGAGTACTAACTCAACGTTACTAAATTTTATAACAAATACATATATAGTAGTGACTGCCTCCGTGGTCCAGTGGTCAAGGCGTTCGCCTTGTGACCCGGAGGTCATGGGTTCGATTCCCACTGGAAAGCATACTTTGTTAAAAAGTTGTTTTCAGTCTGGATAGGATATTGCAGGCTTGAATCACCTGATTATCCGAAAAGAAAGATGATTCCGTGTTTCGGAAGGCACGTAAAACTGTGGGTCCCGAACGCCACCTAGCGTTTGATCATCAAACTATCCAAGGATTGGTTCCTGGTTTGCCCTTTGGGTTGCGGAGGTCAGACGGCAGTCGCTCTGTGTAAAAACCAGTAACCTCGTCAAATCTCCTTGGTTAGGTAGCGAACCCCGGGCTCTGAAGCGTTACTGCTGAGGATGCAACCAGGAATACGCTCGGATGATGATGACATATATAGATAAACATCCAAGACCCAGGGCAATCTGAATCCATCCATCTTGACCAGACCGAGGATTGAACCCGGGACCTAATGAGTGACAGTCTGGCATGATAACCACTAGTCCACAGAGGTCGTCAAAAAAAGGAAATAGAGTCTTCCAGTGGATGCCGTAAGAGGCGAGGACGACGGCCGATTGTAAAACTTTTGTACAAATGCATTCTCAAAGATGGTTAACGTCAAGCAAGATCTAGAACTAAATTTTCTATCTTCTAGAACTAACTATTGTGGTTTGGGTGACTTAATATTAAATTTAAACTGTTTCATAAAAAAAATAGGAAATTTTAAAACAACATTTTTAAAACTATATAACTATAGTGAAATTGCCCTAGAATGTTTGAACTTTACGAAATTAGGTGTATCGAACTGTATGTGGATTACACAAGATATTTAATTTAAGTAGGTGACAAATGCCTATAAAAAAAAACAATTGTTTATTGAAGAACATAAAAGTTTTCATAAATAAATAATTAACGTCAGCAAAAACAAAAGATAACAAATAACGACTCAGCGCTGAAAAATAATAAAAAGTAACGTTATTCATAACAGACATCTCATTTACATTTAAATACATCGAAAATATTTCGCTTAACAAAGCGAAATACTGAACAGAAGCTAATATAAATTAAAATAATTTAAAACAAAGACTAAACCTGAAAAGTAATTTTTCAAACGCAGTGAGCCGAAAAAAAATGGTCGGTGTTTCGTTTATTAGTGCATTTTTTTGCTTAAAACAAATTGCCTCTCGTATTTGGGAATTTAAAAAGTTATTTTTTGTACAGGTTGAACAATGGCTCTTCTATGATTAACATTAATGTAATTATTTAAACAAAAGAATACTCTACTGAAATTAGAATATTTACCAAAAAGGTAATCAAATTAAGAAAATTGGAGGGTCTGTCTTGGATTTTAAATTAAAGACAATTTTTATAAGAGGTCCAATTTGTACGATGTTAGCATTTTTGACAGTCAGTCTTAGGTAAGTACGGATTTCAATGATACTTACCTTTGAATTAAGTAAGTAACTAGGTCTGTCAGTTATATCTTGAAACCTACTTTACAATTATAATCTCCGTAGGTAACTATTATTCACTTCCAGATTCTCCAAAAGCATAAAATAACATAATTCTAATTAACGCATACCACCTTGTATTTTCGTCTAAGATACCACAAAGCAGCACTGAAAAATATGCTCTTCCAATATAAATATGAAATATTTCGGAATCCACCCGCACCGGAAATAAAAACAGCAGTGGGTGCAAATCACTACTTGTATATTCTAAATATTTGGTACAAATAGGTAGTTCAATAAGTTTTACGGATCGATAAGAGAGGGCGCTGCTACTAGCAGCGCCCTCTCGCCTTATTTAATTATTATTTTTCAACACATTAGCTCGGAAAGTGCTATTTACCACACTGATTTTACTTATGTAATGCCATTCATTACGCACACATTCGAAATCGTGCGCTAAAGTGTTAAGGGGCTACCTGAGGTCCAGTGCTGCCCCCATTTGAAAAGAAACGGAGATATTATTTAAAATTTGGCTTTGATATGATCCTAGATAACCCTACAAACTATTTTATGAACTACTGTTTATATTTTAAAGTGAGAACGTGTAGCTTTTTATAGCATTTTTGCTAAAAGTGGCCATTTTTCGCAAAAATGCTAATATGCTAATAAAAAGCTACACGTTCTCACTTTAAAATATAAACAGTAGTTCATAAAATAGTTTGGACGTTAATCTAGGATTATATCAAAGCCAAATTTTAAATAATATCTCCGTTTCTTTTCAAATGATTTATTTCAAATGGGGGCAGCACTGGACCTCAGGTAGCCCCTTAAATATTACTTACCGCACAAGTGCGGTAAAGTGTTTTTTAAATGTTTTCGGAATAAGATTCTATAAGTAAATCCAAAATATCGAATATTTTTTTTAAAACATAATCTCTGCATGCAGTCAGCCTAGACTCTTACCAAAACCGTGTTTTACTCAAATTATTCAATTTTATTTATTGAATAAAATACTTGTAACAACACTAAAATGATTTATAATGGATTGATTCCTGTGTCTTTCGTATCACTACAGCCTCACGCATGCGCAAACTGCGCCTGAAAGTCTAAACGCGCCATATTTCTAATTTTCTTTAACAAGATTTATGGTAAATTTAAGTGAAGTGTCTTATTATTGAAATTTTTTGTCCTCACTAATGTGTTGAAAAACGTAGTACCTATGGCACACGTGTGTATTGTTCATCACAAGTCTCGGCTCCATAGACACACGCGCGGGCTTCACTCGCTTATGAGTCAACCCGCCTCGACTGTAATAATCAATTTACCACACAATTTATCATAAACTACTATGTTATGTTGGTACACTCTTCATATGCACGTATGTGAAGTTTAATTTAAATCTTTTAATTAATTATTTGTTTACAACCATTTAGTATCGGCTTGTAACAGAATTTTTTTACACTGGAAAAATCAGTTATCATGCAGTGACTGTTTTTTTTTTACTTTTTGGAAGTTTAAATGCAAAGGAAATTTATGAACGAATGTTGACAGTGTATAAGGTCTTTTCCTCTTCAATTAGTACAGTAGAAAGATGGTTGCTGAATTTAAACGTGGTCGTACAAGCCTTAAAGACGATCTACGTCAAGGACGTCCAAAAACAGCAACAATACCAGAAATCGTAGAAGAAATACAGGATATCGTATTGGAAAATCGTCGAATGACTGAAAGAGATTTAGTAAAAGCCCTAAATATCTCATTTGGCAGTGTAAGTATATTTTGACTCAAATATTGGGTTTCAGAAAGCTATGGGTACAATGGGTGCCGCATGCGCTAACAACGGAACAAAACACATTCGAATGCGACTTTCTCAGCAACATTTAGACCGTTTTCGAAAGGATAAAGTGGATTTTGTGCGTCGATTCATCACTATGGACGAGACTTAGGACTTGGGTCTACAATCAAAACAAGAGGCTAAGGAGTGGTATGAACCTATGGTTCTTTGACTCCAAAACGAGTTTGTGTCCAAAAATCGGCCAAGAAAGTGTAAGCATCAGTTTTTTGTGTTGCCAAAAGAATTTTAAAAGAGGTTTGTGGATTGGATGGACCTGTAAACAGGTAAAACAATAAATTGTGAACCTTTTAGACCAGCTTGATGAAAAAAATTGTGAATAAATAAGAAAAAAAGTTTTTTCATCAGGACAATGCACCGTGTTACAAGAGCATTTTGACAATGGCTAAAATCCATGAACTAAAGTTCGATTTGTTGGAGCATCCACCGCATTCACCAGATTAGCGACTTCCATCTGTTTACCGATCTAAAAAAGTTCATTCGTGGTAAGCGTTTTTCATCAAATGATGAGGTCGTAACAACTGTGGAAGCGTATTTTGCAGCTCTTCTAGATTCTCACTTCTGGGATGGAATTTATAAACTGGAATCTCGTTTTAACAAATGTATTGATCTTTATGTTCAGGGAGACTATACTGAATAGTAAAGTTTATTTTATACCATGAAATTATGTTTTACTTATCGAACCGCAAAACTTATTGTATCACCTACGAATGCAGCACTGGGTGCAAATGCAGAAATGACAAATAAAAATTCTTCATCGCTCAGTCCGAATTAATCGAGAAGTTTTTACAAGCTTTTATTTAATGTCACCTGTTCCTTTGTCTGTCTGTAATCAAATCTCGCAAGTTAAATTTGACCCTCTTCTCGGTTTTCGATTGAGCTGAAATTTTGCACGCATACGTATATTGTGTGAGAAAGCAATATTATGATAAAACCTATAAATTTTTTAGCCTACCGAGTTTCATCAAAATTGTTGGAGCAGTTTCCGAGATTTTTCGTTTACAAGAATTGCTCGTTAAAGTATAGGATTACTGCTTGCCATACTTTTGCTATGAAAAAGATACTCTTTTCAGATTATTTTAATTTACTTACCTATATACATACATACAAAATATCACGCCTATATCCCCAGGGGTTTATATATTATTTATATATTATATTTATTTGCTCAAAAAACAATACATAAGATGTCATTTGTATAATTCGTGTTATGTATAGTGAGTGTCCTATATATATAGTTACTGATAGTAAAAGAAAATTAAAAATAATTAATTTCCTCAGTCGCTCAGTCCAAATAACGGGCTGCGCGAGGCGGGCGGTAATTACAAATTAGTGCACACCACACTTCTGCCGTCAAAAGTGCAACGAGCTGTGACCTATGACCGCGGTATGCATGAAACTATAAGTGCTTTGCAAAATCTCAATAAATAACAACTTAATCCTTTCGCTGCCAAGTTAGGAAAAAATACTCCGAATACCACTCCGAGTGCCACGCGAGGCAGGCAGTAATTACAAATTAGTGCACACCACACTCCTGCCGTCAAAAGAGCAAGGGGCTGTTACAGGGGATCGCGTTATGCACAAAGCGATAAGTAATTTACAAACTCCATATAAAGAAAATTAAAAAGAACCAACTAATGTATATAGTCGCTCAGTCCTTCGTTACCATGATTTTTATCAATTTAAAACTAAAATAAAACTCTGAACTAATTAAGTGCCGCGCGAGGCGCGGAGACTAATTATAATTACTAATTAGTGCATACCACACTCCTGCCTAAAAAATGCAACGAGTTGTGACCGCCGGGGATCGCGATATGAATTAGAACTACACAATAAGATCATTTTCTCATAACCTGGATTGTGCAAATATTTTAAGCATGTCTAGTTATAAGTTATAACATGACTATTTTTGTGCCGTTTGGCGGGGAGACTTTCGGACCTTGGGGCACTGGTGATAGGGGTCTATTTAAAAAGATCCCTCCATCCTCCATCTAAGACTGATCTCCGCCACACCGTGACAAGAGGGCTGGCTATTTTTTCACCAAACGCTTATTATTACGATCCAACGGGGAAATGCGGCCAGCGTTCAGGGCACTATGCCACATGGGCACGATTTTTTAGATTAAATTTTCTCTTTTTTTTATTTGTATATATGTTTATTATTCTATCTTACTTATCTAATTAATTATTACAGTGAAAAACTTTTCTCGTTAATGTCTATTTATTGAATTTTTTTTCGGTTTTTGATATCATGATATCGAAATACGAAATAAAACATTCCACAAAAACAAAGTTATGTGACTGCAGCACTTTTTATATCTATTTTTTATTTTTACTTGCGCTTAGCAAAAACCTCCTTACTAATTCATCGCGCATAACGCCATCCAAACCTCACACATCGCTTTAGTGGCAGTTCGGACAACCTAATTAAAATATTTCGCTTACTCATAAAGACTGGAGGGCAAGCAGCGCCGTAATTATTGCCAGAAACTGAAAATATGCTCTATAAACGCTACCCTGGACCGAATTTATTCTTGTGGAACACCGATATCCAAAAAGCGCCGGCTGGAAGAAAATAATTAACGTTTTGCTTATTTAATTTATTAATTTAAATGTTATTACGGAGTGCTTCGGAGGTTAACTGCTTTCGTTTATATGTTAAAGAGGATTATGTTTTGTTTTGCATTGTTGTATTATTTTTTTTATATACTTGGATTAATGACTGGATCCGAAATAAATTATTCGGTACAGTTCATAAAATAAAACGTCATAAATTAGTGTCACTATTCACTGATCACATCCATTTTTAACATGATTTTAAATTTATTAATTCAGAAAAACTGATATTAAGAAATACTGATATGAAGACGTCACACTTTTGTATTTTATACAAATCCTACAGATTTTTTTTTTGTTTAACTTTTAGAAAAAAACGGATTATTTAAGTAATAATTTTAACATGTAAGTAGGTATGTAATACAAAGTTTTTATTTTATTTTTTGATAAATAAATCATATTAATCTGTAACTTGACCGATAAAATTCAATTATAACTACCATCAACTAATTTACCATAAGTCACGATAATAGGTGTATTTAACATAAATCTCAGCCATCCAACACTAATTAATAAGCTATTAGGTACACCACAACGACTGACTAATTAGTCGCGTATACTACATAGTGTACAGTTAGTTGTATACAGCCTAATTACGTTTCAGATTTTTGATTATGTTGTTTGTAAATTATATGGCAGCGATGATTATAAAATTTCCTATTTATATGAAATAAAGATATAGATGCATCAGACATAGCTTAACGATGGTCATAGAAAGAAGACAGCCAGAACCAAAGGCTGAACTGCATTCAGAAACACAGAAGAGCTTGATGCTCCTCGCAATCACCAGCATGCAGGTGCAGACCACGCCAGCGGATGCTTAACTTGCGACAGCGCTAGTGCACGCTTCCACCGGGCGACCGAGGTCTTCAAACTACTGTACCATAAATCATTATCACAGTTGTGTTTTACATAAACCTCAGCCAGTCAACCAGAAATTTTATCTGCTGTAATAAGTCGCATATTGTGCATAGTTGCATACCTATATGTGATATATACTACATACTACATATTGTGCATTACTTGTATATGGTCTCAATTATGTGGCAGCGATGAAAGATAAATGAGAGAAAATTAAAAAAAAGATACAAAATAATGTCTTTATCCTTTGCAGAGTAGATAGGGCCCAGGACCATAACACCCAAAGGCCACTTTCAGCGTGATAGTCAGTGAAGGTTGTTGTAAAAGAGAATCAGATTTTAGTAGCGATAGGTTTCTGTCCGCATCACCTATTGACGTCATTCCTCGAGGTTTTCACCCATTCCCTCGATCGGCTCTTACGAAAATAAAATAAATATTAAACCAATAAATATGGGCCACCGAGCTCCTGAAGCTTCTGTACCATAAATCACAATAACAGGTGTATTTAACATAAATATCAGCCACCCAGCTAATTAATAAACCATTACACCACAACGACTGCTGTAATTAGTCACGTATACTATATAGTGTGCAGTTAGTTGTATACGGTCTAATTACACTTCAGATTCATGGTTATGCTGCTAAATTATGTGGTAGCTATGATTGTACAATATTATTAATATGAGAGAAAGGTAAAGAGTCAGATACAAAATCACATTTTTATCCTTTGCGGGGTAGATAGAGCCCAAGGCCATAGGTTCCGAAGGCCACTTTTAGCGTTATAGTAGGTGGAGGTAGTGAGAATAGGGAATCAAAGTAGGGATGGGTTTCTTGCCTCATTACGTATTGACCTCACTCCTTGAGGTTTTCGCAAATTCGCTTCCATTCGATCGGTCCTACGGAAAGAAAAGAAAAGCTTCAGCAATAAATATGGGCAACCGAGCCCCTCAAACAACTGTACTATAAATCACGATTACAGGTGTATATAACATAAATCTTAGCCACATCACAACGACTGCTGTAATTAGTCGCATATACTACATAGTGTGCAGTTAGTTGTATACGGTCTAATTAGACTTCAGATTAACTTCAAATTCATGGTTATGCTGCTAAGTTATGTGGTAGCGAGGATTATACAATACGTCATTATTTTACTTACTTTTGTTGTACAGAAAATATACAGAGGAAGGTCAAATAAAAGGTGGATGGAGTACGTAAAAAAGGTTATGGATAGGATTAATGTAACAAACGCAATGTCAAAAGATAAATAATAATAATAATAAATGTATATTTATTTTCCTCCATTAAAAAAAAACAACTTACTGTGACTTAAAAGGTAATCAAAATGAACATATTTGTGTAATAAAATAAACAATAAAAGGTGTGGAGAATTGGTATAAAGGTAAATAGTTAGGAAGAAATAAAATGAATAAACATATAGGGACAAATAAAACAGCCTAAGTTAGCCCCAAAGTAAGTTCGAGACTTGTGCTATGGGGTACTAACTCAATGATACTATATTTTATGGCAAATACAAAATAGGTTGGGGAAAAAGTCTTTTCGCATTTTATATGAAAATTTACATTTAACTAAAGTATGTAGGTACCATTTTATTCGATAACTTTTTGCCATCTTATAGGTAGTGACATGATCCCGCATTGCTATAGAAATTTTGGGGCTTCTGATCAAAAAACTGCGTCAAGTAGTTTTGGCAGTCCTCTCGTGATGTTAACCTGACACTGCCTAAATAATTCTGAAGAGACCGAAACAGGTGGAAATCTGAAGGTGCCAGGTCAGGACTATACGGCGGATGCATTAACACTTCCCAGCCAAACTCTCTTAATTTTTGCTGAGTGGTTAAAGATGTGTGAGGTCTAGCGTTATCATGATGAAAAACCACACCCCTTCTGTTGATTAATTCCGGCCGCTTTCTCTCAACTTCTTGCTTTAATCTTATCAGTTGTTCGCAGTAGAGTTCTGAATCGATGGTCCTGCCTAGTGGTAACAGCTCATAATGAATAAGGCCCTTCCAATCCCACCACACACACAGCATCACCTTGTTGCGAGTTAACCCGGGTTTCGCCACAGTCTGTGAAGCCTGACCGGCCTTTGACCATGACCTTTTTCACACGTTCTTGTCGTACGTGATCCACTTTTCATCAATAGTTATCAATTTCTTTAAAAAATGGTTCGGTCTCATTACGTCGTAATAAAGAATCACAAATGAGTACACGGTTCATTAGGTTTCTTTCAGAGAGCTCGTGAGGTACCCAAATATCGAGCTTTTTGTGTACCCATTTTTTTCAAATGCGCCTAAACTGTTTTGTGGTCAATTCCCAGTTCTTCAGCTACGTCGTAACTACTGATACGCCAATCTTGCTCCACTTTTTCAAAAATAGCATCCATTTTATCCGTAACAGGGCGACCAGAGCGACGTGCATCTTTGACTTGGAAAATTTCCGGATTGAAATCGCTTAAACTAAATTTGTGCTACTCTCAGAGACACTGCACTAGGTCCATAAACATCGCAAATTTTTTTCGCGGCTTGCGTTGCATTTTTACCTTTTTGGTAGTAAAATTTTAAAATGTATCTAATTTCTTCATTAGATTCACTCATCTTGACGGTAAGAAAAACAAATGAAAATCACGCATTTTCCTAATTTGAATTTGGAATTATCTTCTATATAATTTAAACTTTCAAATGATACCAAAACCAGCCAGGTACAAATAGTCTAGCCAAAGTGGTTTTATTCCAAGTTCATACATACTATATGCGAAAAGACTTTTTCCCCAACCTAACATCCAAGACCCAGGACAATTTGAAAAAGGCCATTTTTCCAACTTGCCATGACTGGGGATCGAACCCGGGACCTCTGGGTGGTGGACTAACTAGTATGGTGACCACGGAGGTCGTCAAAAAGAAAAAAATCTAGCCCTTGGTCAACAAAAACTTTAGAACTATTAAAATTTTATTTGCCCAAATGAATAATTTTAATCTGATTTAAATGTGAAATTCCTAAATTACGAAAGCTCCGGTATTGACATAGCAAACTGAAACTTGGCTATTAATTAGTTTGTATTTGATTACAGACATCTCCACGTAGTTACCTAACGATTTAATTACTTCGTAACACTTCTACCGCTGGTGGGTTGCTGTTGTCTCCAATGAAAATTATGTAACTACGTATCTAATTATTATTTTTACTAGCCAAAACTAAACGCTCAAAGCGTCTTTACGATGTTTTCCAAGGCTCACATCGTATCATATTTATTTTTTACCAGAAATAAATAGACAAGTTTATTTGCAAGGCAAATTAAAAAAGAAAACCCGACTTTCAAGAACGCTATCTAGTGATAAGTAGCGGAACTACCGATACGAATTGATATCCGTAGCACCATCTATTATTTGCTAGAGAAATCCCAATAACATTTAAATAGCTCAACCGACTTTCATCAAACATAGCTAAGCCACCGCAAGGGAACGCGGTTTGCGGTTGCGGTTTTCTTACGCGGTTTTCTTACTTTCACGGTTTTCTTACTTTCACGTAATCATTTCACGTAACACGTTTCACGTAATGCGGTTTTCTTACTTTCACGTAAGAAAACCGCATTAAAATCGGTTCATCCTTTCGAGGGCTGCCACAGACAGACATTGTTTGGCCGTCGCGTCGCCAAGATATGTCAGATGCCTTTAGGCAGCTTGAAAAGTTTTACACCAGTGTCGGCCACTTGCACACACGAAAAACAACAACATCGTTTTGGGGCCATATTTATAGCCAGAATCCAAAGTTAACTGCCTCATAGATGTGATAAGGAGTTTGCGCACCAAATTCCAAGGACCCATACATCAGGCATAAGTGGCACAACACAAAAACGAGTTATTTACTATAACGTCATACGAAAAGCTACATCCAATGGTCACGCTCATAACTCAAAAAATACCTTTTTAGTCCAGCTCAAAAAAACATTCGCACAAACATACCAACTAAAAGACAAAGCATCAAATATAGTTGCTCCAAGAGGAACACGCCGTCTCGCGTGCCACTATAAAGTCTAATTGCTTAGTTTTCAGTTTTGTCCTGTACACAAAGTTACCTAAGAATCTTCTCTTTTTTCTGATTTAACAAAGCCCCTGGGGATGTTAATATAATTTGGCTAAATAATGTCATTTGTGAAAAATGTTGTTGTATGAAATTTTTTCGGGATTTTAGGATTTGAAATTAAACCACAAGAATGAGACATCGGTCTGGATGTGCATGCATGTACACTAAGATTTAAACTTTGCAACTACGCGTGCTTTTAAGCTTCGCAACGGATTTTAATGGTATTTTCATCAATAGACAAAGTGATTAAAGAGGATGGTTTATAGGTATTGTTTAATAAATACCAACCCGTGCAAATGTGAGGCAAGCCACTAGTTATTAAAAACCTTGTACCTGTCAAATCGATGCAAGAACAGCCCATCGCACAAAAGTTAGGTCTCAATGAGGCAAATGATCGAGCAGTAGACGTGGCCAAACATTGGTTAGATTTATTACAACATAAATATAGCCATTTCGACTCGATAGAAGGTCGCACACAAACTGAACTAACCGCAAACCACGAGCAAACCACTATTCCAGTTCCATATTTTTAGTTTATTTATAAGTGGTGTCTTATCTGACCGCCTATTTATCATTTTCCTAAGTTTCAATATGTTTATCAACTCTGTAAATAATAAAAAAAAACAACACAGCAAAGAGTTTTGTATCGACATAACACAAAAGAAATGTCAAACGAAAAGTCACGAAAAAAAGTCAAAATCTACGTGTCAAAAACTGCATCATTCACAAGATTGGTACAATCTTTCCTATATCAAACACAAATGCTTCAATTTTTTTAATGGATGACAACAAGGGGTCAAACGAAACCAATGGAGGAGAAACTACAAGTGAAGACACTCAAATCGACAATGAAGAAAAATTAAATGAACGGCTTAGACATACTCGAACACCTCAGGATGATGCAGGGCCCTCAGGAACCGTAACTTTACCTGGATCTATTCCAGACACCCCAAAAACTTGCCAAATAAAATCGGGAAAATCCAAGTCAGAGCAGAACATACGACAAATTTTTACAAACAAAGATGTAGCTAATGCATTAAAAACTTTAGGTGTCAACTCCAGTCAAGGTAACAAAGTTACAATGAAGAATGACGTAAAAATTCCTATCGTTAATAAAGATGACCACACTGAAAAGGATGATACAACAACGTTTATAGAACTGAAGAGATTCATGGCTTCGTGTTTCAAGTTCAACAAAGAGTTAACTAACGTTGCAGCTGAAGTTCCAGTGGTAGTTCAACCGATAATAAGACAAGATAGCGGCTGTGATGTTCAGACTGAGAGAGTTACAAATCAACAAATAGCGAACGAGGTGATAGTAACGAAAACGGCTCCGGTAGATACCAAGCTGTCTAAAGTTAGTTCGGAAAACAATAAGAAGAAGACTTCGGGCAGTATTTCGGAGCGATCGGACTTTGCGCTGGCGCAGAGAGACTCGCTGTCCAGCATTGGCTCCAACGTTTGCAGAATCTGTATGACGAGAGGCCGGGAGAGGTAAGAAGTTACAACTTACATAACTACTAAATAAGGAGGGTAGAGAAGTAGGTCCTATTCCAAAGTATTAGTGTGGTTTCAGTGGTTGGTGCACATATAGATAGAACCGATCAAACATTAAAGTCCAATTACTGAAAGGGAATATGTCAATTTGAATTTCTTAATGACATATACCTTTTTAGTACCTCTCATTTCCCGACCGGACCCATTGGGAAAATCGACACAGACGAACTTCAACCTTGACATAAAGTTTCAGTTTTTCAGGCAATTTTTGACCTTTGCCTAAACAGGTGATATTCATATAGAAAAAAGGTTCTTCGAATGGCGACAATGTACCGGTAAGCGATGCTTAGCAGGTGGGTGCTAAATAGTATAGAGGCGACCTGGGCACTGGCAGGATACTGAATGATAGATGTTGTCCGTTTTCAACAAATGATAGATGTTGTCCGTTTTCAACAAACACTGGTGTCAGATTTTTCATGGCATCCGACATAACTTGACGACTGCCATACACTAATGATAGCCAGGACCAACAACTTATACGTGCCTTCCGAAGCATGAAGTAGCTCGAGTGTTTATGCTACTCGTGGTCACCCATCCAAGTGCGAACCATGCCCGTGTTGCTTTACTTGCGAGAGCGCTATTAATGCGCACTCCCGCCGGGCCACCTAGCTCCTGCTTAGAAAGTGACTGTCCACTAGGCTAAGAAAGTAAGGTTTTACTTCTGTCCTATCAATATTCAACTAGGGAACTTACATGTTTATACCCTGCCCGGAAAATAACTTAGGTCTTGGGAGATTTTATCTAAGATGTTTTCGCTGTGAAACATTGTCTGCTTTATGTACTTCAATTAGACCGAAGTAGCGTAGCAAGAAAATGGCGTGTAAGTTGTTTTTACTCGTAGTGAAGTGTTCCCGAGAACATATCTTTATAAGTGTAGAAAGTGTTCTTTGCTAAGAAATAGGCATGACGAACGGAAAAACATTTCTAGCCCATCAGCTAGATTATTAAAAAAGTATTATAGCATTAGCCGATAATTTTAAGATAAAACGGTCGACAAAACAAAAACCTACCGCAGTGCGCGCCTGTGTACCGATTCAAAATCAACGACAATTGTATTTCTACAATCTACGTCATAGTCAATCATAGACTAAGTTTTGTAGGAGGGCGACAAGCGCGTTGCGGTCGGCTGGGGTCAGAAGAGTCTGGCGATGTCTAGCGCGGTATATTAAAATCCACTATAGAATACGTATTTTTTCTTTTCTCTAAGAAACAAAAATTGCAAAGATACAGCTCATTGAAATTTCGCATGACGTCACGGCTAGGTACGATTTTTACTAAGTGGTGACGTCGCAAGCTTGACTCCGGAACTTTGATGCTCCGTATCTTTGTAAATTTTTACTTTATTGGTAAACTGAAAAATATGGGTAAATTATTTTTGGATAATCTAAAAGAGTGACTAATTACAATCATACTTTTCTGATCTTGTCGTCACGCCTATTGCGACATGTAAGATTGTTTTTATTATACGACTACGGCGATGTCAGAACGAGGGTTGTGTTTCGTCGCGATGTATATATATATATATATATATATATACCTATGTTCATGTGTTCCCTTGTATCTTCTACGATATCCATGGATACTTTAACAATGAGGTAAGTTGTCATCGTTGAAAACGTCTTTTTTTAGGGTCCGTCCGCGGTTTTACTCAGCGACTATAAGTACTAGAAAGCTGTGATTTGGCATGAATATGTATATTAATTATGCGGAAAAAGTGGTAGAATAAAATACTGAACAAAAATTTTTTTCAGGGTAGCTCCTATACAAGAATAGTGAAAAGTATTTTTACCAAGCATGTGGGGTATCATTTAATAGATGTTTCAAAAATGTTATGAGCCTATGAACACCGTCTTTGATTTTAGGATCCGTTTTTGAAATATTTGGTTTTAAAGTGAACATTTTTATTATAGTCAAGTATGTCCACCCCCCCATCTATCTGTTAGACGGTTACATATGGACACGTGAAGAAAATCACAGCTATATTATATATAATGAACTTTAAAGGAAAACTATCAGAGCTAAGTAGGGTTTACAAATTAAAAAGTTATAGGCGATCATCTTATAAAATGTACTCGGAAAAGGAAGATTTCGTACAAATTCAATAGAAAATTACTTTTTAGACGTTTTTAGTGGCATGAACTCAAACTTGGCATTCGTTACTACGGAATCCTACACTGCGCATGGCCCGACACGCACTTAGCCATTTTTTTTTAAATATATGGACAAATAACACTGATTGAGCTAGCCCCAAAGTAAGTTCAAGACTTTTGTTATGGGATACTAACTCAACGATACTATATTTTATAACAAATACATATAGATCCAAGACCCAGGACAATTTGAAAAAGCTATTTTCCAACTTGCCCTGACCGGGGATGGAACCCGGGACCTCTGGGTGGTGGCCTAGCATGGTGACCACTACGCCACGGAGGTCGTCAATGCTATCTTCGTCCTCTTGACTATATAAGTATTATTGTTTTTGCTCTTTAGGCTGTATGTTGGTCAGAAATAAGGTAATTCTATGATGATGTCATTGGCAGTGACACATGACGGTGGTGGAAAATAAACAAATCATAACATGTAGGGTACCTATCAAATGCAAGGCTCAATGAGCACATTTCAAAAATTACTACTACTACTAAATTAAACATTACTAGCTATTTCTCCATGCTGTGCTTGCATTTACTGGATAAACGTACTTTTTAGGGTTCCGTAGCCAAATGGCAAAAAACGGAACCCTTATGGATTCGTCATGTCGTCTGTCTGTCTGTCCGTCCGTATGTCACAGTCACTTTTTTCCGAAACTATAAGAACTCTACTGTTGAAACTTGGTAAGTAGATGTATTCTGTGAACCGCATTGGGATAAGAAGAAAAACAAAACAATAAATTTGAGTTTCAGTTCTAAGTATGGGGAATCCATACATAGAACTCAAAAATTTGTTTCATCAATCCCATACGTGTGTAGTATCAATGGATAGGTCTTCAAAAATGATATTGAGGTTTCTAATATCATTCTTTTCTAAACTGAAAAGTTTGCGCGAGAAACACTTCCAAAGTGATAAAATGTCCCCCCCCCCCCCCCGCCTGTAACTTGTAAAATAAGAGAATGATAAAACTAAAAAATATATATGGTGTACATTACCATGCAAACTTCCACCCAAAATTGGTTTAAACGAGATCTAGTTAGTAGTCTTTTTTAATACGTTTATTAAAACATCAATCAAAGTTACAAAGAACTACAAGAACTTTTATATTATGTTACTTGCTGCTACGGAACCCTTCATGGGGAGTCTGACTCGCACTTGGCCGCTTTTTAGGAGAATCTAACCGTGGTCGGGTTATAGTTTTGAAAGGTTGATAGTTTACTGGGTACACTAATTAAGTAAAACTCATAGGCTGATTTTAGCGCAAATTAGTGATGCGCGCATTATCAGGATAGACATGGGTGTTGCCGCGGAAAATGGGAATCCAAATAGTGATGGGTTGCTAGCCACATCGCCTATTAACAGTATCCGGAATTTGGCCAATTCAATCGATCCGCTTTGAGAAGAAAAGTAGCTGGAAGGTTCTGACCCCCTCATTCATAAAATTTAATTCATTCGTTTCATTAAAAAAAAGAGATAAATTCATTTATTTGCAGCTATAACGCACATAAGTACAAAAACTATACAAAAAAAATTTTATACAGACACAAAAAACAGATACTTACTTGCATAATTTTAAATGTATGTGTTACAGCAATATAAAAAGGCCACAACTCAGTGGTAATATTGCATGGAAGCAATACACTGATTTTCAGTTGTGACCTGAGGAGATGTGTGGTGCGGATCCAATCCAATACTAAATGATAAAAATAAATAGCAAAAGATAAGAGTATGTGTACGTGTACGTTTATATAAATAAATAAAATAGTGTGATATAATAAATTAAGAATTTTAAATAAATAATAAATTGCATTGACTGAAAAAAAGTTTGCTAGCCCCATTTTATTTAAAATTTGTTTTGTCTCGTTCCTTCTATGCCAAATAATGAAAAGAGGAACAGGGACAAAACATGTTTTAACTAAAATAGGTTAAGCAAATATGAATAAAAAGGTTTAAAAGGTCTTTAAAAGGAGAGATAAAAAGTACCCGTAACCGAAGGGCATGTATGAAGAGATTGATGAGTGTAGATGAAGCGAAAGAGGTCTGTCAGGATCGTAGCAAGTGAAAGTCCATAGTTTCTTGCCTACCCCTGTGGGAAATAGGCGTGATATTATGTATGTATGTATGTGCTTTCTTTATAGCAGTAAAGAAAAGCAATAGCAATAAAGAACATAGACATGTTGACTTAAAGCAAAATACATAATAGTACAAAAGCTGTACCTTGTTTAAAATTTTATAAGGCTCAAAATAAAGGTTTGGCTAGACTGACATTGAAACAAAGGCAAACAATCATTAGTCATAAACAACGAATGAACAACTTAGGGCGAGAGCAAAAGTCAAAACTATATCGTAAGCCGACTTAATAAGTACTCAGCGGAGACATTAATTGACGAGGTCATGAAATATCTACTTTTGATGTGCCTGGAATTAATGCGAATACAGCTTAATAGAGTTATCTAGTAATAGCTTTTGTCCGCGACTTTGCCTGTGCCTTGAAAAATATTTTTAAGGGCGCACCGCGTACCAAATACGAGTCTTAGTACGATCCTACTTTAAAATAAAAATACAGAAACGTTCAGGACCACTCTTGTGATTATATGACTCAAAACATTTTTTCTATCAAGACAATATTAAGAAAATATAAAGATATCTATCAAGAAAATATTAAGAACGATTGCTTAAAATTTTCTTGATAAAAAAATGCGATGTTGCTACCAAATCACATCCGATTTATAAATACTATAAACGGCTAGTATTCAAGAAATAAAATTAATTAGTCCTCTTAACCTTTGATTATAATTGTATCAAACATGAGCCAGACAAAGAATAAAGCTAAAGAAACACCCACGCGTAAACCAGACGTTTGATTGAGCCGCCGCGCTGCCCGCGTTCCCGCTCAGCAAGCTGTCTCGTTTCGGCTAGCGTAAATTTGTGTGCGGGTAGGCGAGAGCAAAACTTAAATTCTTTGTTTAAAACTAGCGTGACGCACAGACAATAAAAGCATGAATTTAACGACCAGTACGTGACTTTAATTCATTAAAATAATATTTTTAAAACTTATGAATCAGACCAAAGTCTACAATTAAAAAATATTTTTTTTACAAAATCATGGCGTCTACTTTTACTTAGATGACATATTTATCTAGTTATTTTGGTTTGGAAATCAAAGCATTAGAATTAGAGTATTTTAACAAAATTTCTATGGGACCAATCCCTTTCAGAATATGCAGTTGTGTCAAAAAACCTTCCTATAAAGATTTTCATGTAGTACAGCCAGACACAAAATCGGTTAAAATTTTAGTTAAATATTTAAAAATAGTCGGACCAAAACAAGATGAAATTTCTCAAATATTAATTATAGTTACAAATTAATTTCGACTATCTCAGAAACTCGTGAAGTTTAACAATGGATTTCCATTGTAGATTGTTTTTGCATTTGCAAAACTTTTCTACAAAAATGTTGGAATCATTTGAAAAAGGTTTTAAAAGACATGAGATGTCTCAAAGGAATAAGGGCGTACGCTGCATGAGGCGGGACCACGCGACATGTTCAGTCTATCTCTGTCAAAAACTCTACTTGCGAAAGACATAGCAGAATATGTCGCATGATGAATACTTTTATCCCGGGAAAATGGAAGGTTCCCGTGGAATGGTCAAAAGTTTTGACTTAGCGGCTAACACCACAGGCATCAGCTACTAAAACATAATCGTGACCCTAAGAGTGTACGGTCTCTTTTATTTTTACTTATTAATCTGATGTTCCCAGCTTTTTTAATAGCAGTTCCCATCCCATGTCAATTTGTACTTCTAACTTCTGTGTATTTTTTGCAGATTAATTTCGCCATGCAACTGTAAGGGGTCTCTGGCAAATGTGCACCTGAGTTGTTTGGAGCGATGGCTGAACCAAGTGGGGAGGAACCACTGCGAACTGTGCGGATTCAGGTAAAGGCCACTTTACTTTTGATTAGTGATTATTGCAAGTTCATAATTTTTTTGCGAATGCGAGTAGAAAATCTCTTTTTGACATATTTCAGAAATGGGACATATGTGAAATCTAGTACTACTCATTACTCTACCGTAGTCTTCAACTAATCATTCGTCTGTAAGGGCGGCGTTGTCTTACAGACGAAATTCAAAATTCAAATGTTTATTCAGTAATTAGACCTTTACAGGCATTTTTACACGTCAATAAGTATAATTTACATTACGTGTAGTTTATATTGAAATTTATTTTAAAGAAAAGCTACTGATACCAGCGCTAGTTTGTCAGCGACAGTTGACACTATAGGCCAACCAGCTCCCATCATAGTGTTCTCCACCACTTCAGAATGAACAACTTATTTAGATGTTTCAACAACTTATCCGATGCGATTTTTTATTTAGGTATCTATTTATTTACCAATTTATGTACACGGAGAATGCATAAAATAAATGTTTTACAAAGGCACTACTTATCTCAAAAGAGATCTCTTCCAGTAGGCCTGTGAAAGGAGATGTTTCCTATGTAGGAGAGGCATACAGGCGTGTTCATACATATTCATTTTAATTGTTGAAAATACTTCTTCCTCTAACATGATCGGATCCTCTTTTTTCCTCGCGGTAAAAACCTCTTCGGATTCGGACCTTAGCAGTCACGGGAAACCGGTAAAGTTATGTGCTGTTACCACAAAAAAAAACCGCGGTTTCTCACTCATTAAGAGAGGGCATCAGAGCGAGCATGTGGGGGTGGCTTTCGGCCCTCGACCCGATAAGATCAGGCGTGCTGACACGACACGCGCCTTCCACTCCATAGGGCTGCCTGTCGGACAATGGAATCCCATTTACACCGTCCAATCAGCCCCAGGTCCACCTGACGACGACCGGGGCCCGCCAAGGCAGCCGCAGAGAATAGGGAGAGCGGCAACGTAACACCGACACTCCATTTCCTCTGCGGTCCCACCGACACCGTGCCAAGCGCCACGGCCACGCTTGGTCGCGGAGGATAGGGAGAGCGGCAACGTAACACCAACACTCCTATTTCCTCGCGACCCCTACCACGGCCGTGATGGAAGGGAGTTCACCCCCTTCCCTCGCAGCCAGGCCACACATAGAATGGCCTAATCGGCCGGGGAGACCGATATTTCGAAACCTGGGCCATGGGTTCCTCTTAGCTTCCCTGCGGGTAAGGCGACCGCAGGTACTGAACCCCCCTCGATACAAGATAGGCACCCGGTCGAGAGGAACGTTATCGGAGCCTGTGAAGCTAGTTTATCTTTTATACCAGCTCATGTATTTTTGTTTCTTCTATATTTAATCAATCTTTTTATTTTGTTTTCGTCCTCTTTGATATGGGATCAATAATATAATGGTTCTTACATTTTCCTTACATTCTTATTTCTTATAAATATACAATAGTTTTTTTCTTTTATCTGATGCCATTGCATCATGATCATGCAAGAGAAATATCTCATACACGATCAGCTAGTTTTGATAAATACCTATATAAGAACAAATCACTGCGATGGGATGGCACAAAACTACATGCTTAATCCGTGATTTTATTTATAATAAATACTCATACCTACATTAAATAGATAAACAATAGTACCTACTGAAAACGCATGACAATTTTGGAAAAGGCTCTGCAACTAATCCAGGCTGAATTTGAATCTAAAACCTGTGGAGTGGTGGACTAACGAGTAAACCCCAAGCCACGGATGTTACTAATGTTAAAATATAGTACCTACTTATTCGACATGAAAATAAAAGCATGGAAGTAATGGTTACTACGAATTGGGCTAAGAGTAATGTAGATTACTTGAACAAGTTTCAAGGCGAGCGGTTTGTTATACTGATTTATAGTCTGTCTTGCGTTCATTATAACTTTCGGAGTCTAGATAGTCTATGTTTTATAGCCAAATGCCGCGAAGACCAACGATGAATAATAAATAACCAAAAAAGTTAATAAACAATTTTCCAAAAATCAAACAATCTTAAACAATGGTCTTCTTCATTAAATCTTCTCATAAAGGCCATATAACGGCTTTCCCAGTTGAACATACTTGGCTGTTCTGCTCCTGAACCTGATGAGTGCTTTCCGGTTTTTAACCGACTTCCAAATAGAAGGAGTTTATCAATTTGTCGCGATCTTTACCCAACTACACAGAAGGAGGATTATGTTTTTCGAGAGTATGTATGTTTGTATAATTGTTTGGCACGCTTTGCAGCCTGAACGGCTCGATAGATTTTAGTTTGAGAGGTGACGTTAGATCAGTATTTACTGTGAGAGTATATATATTCCCAATATATATAAAAAAGATCGGAATTAAAAAAGGCAGTCAGGTTTTTTGTTTTTGTATTAATTATTTGTTTATGTTTTTTTTTTATGTATATGACAGGATAATGTCAAATACAAAATTTTACATTGTCCTGTCATCTCAACAAATGTCTCGCAACGTTCTATCTACAGCTTCCACTGCCTTTTTGTTGGCCATTGTACATTAATCCCAAACGATAAGACAGCAAATAAGAGGTTTAGCCAGTTGAGGCAAGTCGATATCAAAAATCAGGCCCAAACTGATACCGCCTTCACCACATGGAGTTACACCCAGCTTATGTTATTATATTATGCTAAACAACTTTAACCTGATATCATAGATTTCCACATCAGATGATAATCGATTTTAGTAAACAAATATGTATGCAAGTAAATTTAATTTGGTTCTGCATCAGGTGTTCCAAATCTTCGATTTTTAGGGTTCTGGACCCAAAGGGTAAAAACGGGACGCTATTACTTAGACCATCCGTCTGTTTGTCTGTCTGTCGCCAGGCTATGAACCATTATAGCTAGACAGTTGAAATTTTTATAGATGTTGTTTTTTTGTTGCCGCTGAATAAAAATATACTAAATCTATACTATAATAAAAGAGTAAAAAAAATGTGTCTGTACATTGAAAATTTTTCAAAAAAAAATATTTGGGGCGATGGAGATATAGTAATAGAGTAAGAAAATAAAAAAAAATGTCTGTCTGTTTGTCTGTTTGTCTGTTTGTCTGTTTGTACACGCTAATCTCCGGAAATACTGGACGGATTCGAATGAAACTTTTTTGTTATTTAGCTGTGAAGCCTGGGCAACATATAGGCTATAATTGATTTTGGAAAATGGAACACATGATGCAGAACTATAATGGTCCAGCTAAACTATAAGAAATATTAAAATGCCGCCTTAGCAAAAGTTGTTAAGTCTGATGAGAACTTTTTGTTGAGTTATAATACAACTGGCCAAGCGCGAGTCGGACGCGCGCGAAGGGTTCCGTACCATAATCTATGAAAAATCACGTTTGTAGTATGGGAGCCCCCCATAAATACTTATTTTATTCGATTTTTAGGGTTCCATAGGGTAGGGTAGAAACGGGACCCTATTACTTAGACCTTCCGACTGTTTGTCTGTCTGCTTGTCACCAGACTGTATCTCATGAACCATTATAGCTAGACAGTTGAAATTTTTATAGATGATGTTTTTTTGTTGCCGCTGAACAAAAACATACTAAATCTATCTATCTATACTATAACAAAAGAGTAAAAAAAATGTGTCTGTACGTTGAAAATTTTTCCAAAAAAAAGTTGTTTCGTCCGAAGAAAAACTTATAGGTTCAGTATTTGCGGACCTTCAGAGCAAAACACACCAGAAAAATTCTTGGTTACGTGAACGCGCCATATTGACAACAAGAAATTGAAATCAATTAATAAAGAACTTATGACGCAAATTATTGTTGATTTCTTTGATAGTTTTGTTGACGACACCACCAATTATCCAGTTGAGTTTCGTAATTCACTTGCAGCAAATGGACTCTCGGCTCACAAAATAAGTCTTAATGTCAAAGGGCCAATAATGCTGATGCGAAATTTGACTCCGCCGAAACTGTGTAACGGAACCCAACTTAGTGTCTCAGCACTGTATGCCGAAGTTCAGCGGCTGAATTTCAGCCAATGCATGCCTGCAATGTTATTTGCATTACTAGCAACACATAATGCCGAACTTCCGATGCTTTTGCCTGAATCGGAACCGTACCCGCCGACGCCTCACCCGCCGCCACCGCCGCTTCCGCTCCCGCTCCCGCTCCCGCTCCCGCTCCCGTACCCGCTCCCGCTCTCGCTCCCGCTTCCGCTTCCGCTTCCGCTCCCGCTCCCGCTCCCTCTACCGCTCCCGCCACCGCTCCCGCCACCGCTCCCGCCGCCGCCGCCACCGCCGCTTCCGCCGCCGCCGCCTCTTCCGCCGACGCCTCCGCCTCCGCCGCCGCCGCCGCCGCCACCGCCACCGCCGCCGCTGCCGCTCCCGCTCCTGCTCCCGCTCCCGCTCCCGCTCCTGCCGCCACTACCGCCATCGCTCCCGCCGCCGTCGCAGCCGCCGCTGCCGCCGCCGCCGCTGCCGCCGCCGCCGCTGCCGCCGCCGCCGCCGCTGCCGCCGCCGCCGCCACTGCCGCCGCCACTACCGCCGACGCCGCCGCCGCCGCCACTGCCGCCGCCGCTTCCGCCGCCGAAGCCTTTGCCGCCGCCGCCACTGCCGACGCCTCCGCCGCCGCCGCCGCCGCCGCCGCTGCCACACCCGCTGCCGCTTCCGCTCCCGCTCGCGCTTACGCTCCCGTTTCCGCTTTCGCTCCCGTTCCCTCTTCCACTTCCATTCCCTCTTCCGCTCCCGTTTCCGTTCGCCGCAGACGCGCCAAAGACGGAAGATTAAATTCTCATATCGGCACATCACTACTGTCCGGCGTTTCCACCGAACTTCAACGGCTGAACTTCAGCTTATTTAGTGTGTCATCCCCACCGAACTTTAAACACTGAACTTTAGCCGCTAAACTTCGGCATAGTCTGCTGAGACACTTAAAGTTTACTGTGAGTGGTGCCAGTGAAACTGTATTTATTCCGCGTATGCCACTCATCCCTTACAATTTTCCTTTTGAAAAAACACAGTTCCATGTGTTTACTTGCTTTGCTATGAAAATAAGTCACAGTTTTAGAGGCTTAAAACTGCTGATGTCGATCTAAGGACTGGTTTTTCGCATGGCCAACTTAATGTGGCTTTCTCCAGGGTTAGTAATACTTCAGCTCTTTTCATATTGGCTGCCGAAGGAAAGAATTAAAATAATATTGACTTTTAACTCCTAACACTGTAACAAGTACTTTCTTATCTCTCTCTTTCTTTCTCTCTCTCTCTCTCTCTCTCATTAGTTTTTATTTATATTAATACGCCGGAGTCATAAAGTCCACGCGAACGAAGTCGCGGGCATCAGCTAGTATAGAATAAAGTAAATATTTATAGGGGGGCTGCCATACTACAACGTGATTTTTCATAGGTAACTAGATTATGGTACGGAACCCTTCGCGCGCGTCCGACTCGCACTTGGCCAGTTTTATTATACCTCAACAAAAAGTTCTTATCAGACTTAACAACTTTTGCGAAGGTGGCATTTTAATATTTCTTATAGTTTAGCTGGACCATTATATGTAGTTCTGCATCATATGTTCCATTTTCCAAAATCAACTATAGCCTATATGTTGCCCAGGCTTCACAGCTATATAACAAACAAAGTTTCATTTGAATCCGCCCAGTATTTCCAGAGATTAGCGTGTAAAAACAGACAAACAGACAAACAGACAGACATTTTTTTTATTTTCTTACTCTATTAATATGTCTCTATCGCCCCAAATATTTTTTTTGGAAAATTTTTCAATATACAGACACATTTTTTTTACTCTTTTATTATAGTATAGATAAAAGGTTATGCCACCTTTTTTTTTGAAAGATTAAATGTGTTTGACCTCTTTCTACACTTTATGTATGTACGTTCACCGATTATTCAAAGACGCCTGGACCGATTTGGAAAGTTCTTTTTTTTTTTAAATATACTTGTCAGGTGGTCCTATTGAAATTTTATCCAAATCGGTTGTTTAGATTGGGGGTGAAGTCGGTTTTTTAGTTTTGAAAAATTGTTGCTTTTCCATACATGAATGCTTATCAACGGTCACCCAAGGATGCCAAATACCATCCGAAGTGTAGAATAAAAACCCGGAATTAAATGAAACAATTTTTCTATGGTTTTACTGCCTGGCCGAGGACATGCCTAATATAGTATCGTTGTGTTAGTATCCTACACAAGCCTCGAACTTACTTTGGGTCTGACTCAATCTGTATGGTATGTCCGCATTTACATATTTATTTTAGTATATTCAAGGCCATGGAACCACACAACACATGACATAGAATCTGTATTCAGGTACAGATTTTCCTAGGCACCAAATAAATCACAGTTCCCAATACATTTCGTAAACCCTAATAAACTTCATCGGATACTAATTGCTGGTGAATTGCGATTCGGCGGCACGTCCGAGTTGCTCGGACGCACAAAATAAAAGAGCTTACAGAAAGATATAATTTATTTATGTACCTACTTTTTATGCAGTCAAAGGATTTAAAACTATTTTATTTAAACAAGTTTTTATTTATCACATTGACATAAATCGTAAAAGTGCTCTTTAAAACGTATCAATCGAGCCCAAACTCGGTGGGGTTATGTTGTTTTATCACAGAGATGCCATGACCACTTTCCAGTTCCATCATCAGATCAGCTCCAAGTCATCGTAGTATTGCATTTTCACGCGATATACCTACGTATGTGTGCAAAATTTCAGCTCAATCAGAAACCGGGAAGTGGGTCAAATTTAACTTGCAAGATTTTATTACAGACAGACAGACAACGGGACAGATGAAACTAAATAAAAACTTAAAAAATACGAAGTCAAATGGAAGGAACCTCAGCGACAAAACTGTAAAAAATTGCTCTTCAACATATTTTCATCTATGGCGATAGATGAAAGAAAATCTCTGTCTCCAACTTATTGACCGAGCGAGCAAAGCGTCTAAGTTTCGAGAGTCCGGCTTTTGTCCGGCTGTCTGTCTTTCCGGCTGTTCTCGCCTACAGGTTGCGTTTATCAACCGATTCTCTTGAAGAGTGGGTTCAAAAATTATACAGAATTTTCTGTCGATTCCCTTTGTTTCAAATTTTTCAAAATGTCGGAAATATGCAAGTTAAAAACTTTAAAAATATCCTGTCTAAGACATTTCGTAAAATTTTCACTTACCCTTATTGAAACGCAACTATTTTTTCTGAACAACTTTTTTATCCGATATAAACTTAAAGGGTCGGGGTGACTTGCGGGGTCTACAGCTCACAGAGCTACAAGTCTTGCTTTAGTGATTCCGGTTGCATCCTTAGCTATGATGCTTTGGTCACAGAATAAGTACTAGTAGTCACGTAAAAAAGTCTTACTTAGAAAAGAAATTCAAAGAAATATCTACTTACTGTGGTAAGAGCTTTGGTTAATTTAGCTCGCGTCAGAACTCCTCACCTCTTCGTTTAGATCACCTAGACATCCATTGCAAGCCAATTTCATTCTTATTACTCTGGACAAACGACTCATGCAACTGAATTTTCCTTTTCGAAGTGGTCGTCGCGCGCATAGTAAAAATGTAGGTATATTTTCGATACCTAAACGAGGAGTGACACAGGCCTGCTTTGGTGCCCGAGTTTCGCTACGCGACTGCTACTTGTAGAAAAAAGGAAAACGTGGAAAAAATACACATCATAATCTTCGCAGTATTTTTTTTTTGCTTATCTGTATAGATATATAGATAGACAGTACAGATTTTATCAATTTCTGATATGATTCAATAGGTTTCCTTAGATATAGGGGGCGATTCTCACATCCTTGATATCGATCACATAGAAGATATATGTCCAAAAATTCTGCGGGTTTATGTTATATCTCCTATAAAGAGTTAGATCTATGGCTCCCTCCTTCCCAGAGTGAGATCATCAATGCAGCGCCAGTCAGATCAAGTCGAGGACATGTTGTGTACTTGTGACTGCCCTTATCGCCGACAAGGGGACTTAGAACACGAAGAAGAAGATACGATATCATTTTGGAGAGTACGACAATCGCCCCCTAGGTATGTGAAATTGTAAACAATTTTTCTTCTTCTTCTTGTAGGTGCCGCTTCATTCTTGAAGATGGCAGTCAGCTCTTTAAGAGCGGCCTTCCCGTCTTACTTTTCATACAAACGCTCGGTCGTGATTATGGCGTTGTAACAGATCTTTCTTGAAAACTTTTTAACTAACAGATATTTTTTGCGCTATTTCTAGGTTTCTATTTAAATAAAAAATTAAAATTAAGAAAAGCTAAGTAGTAATAAGCCTCCAAAAATCGGCTTTTTTGCACAAATTTTAGCTGAACTTCGACTGTTCATAAAGTTCTCATAAATAGTAAAGGTAAAAAAAAATATTTTGATACAAACTTTGCAAATGTAATGAGAATTTTGAATATAAAACTATTATTTCACACACTTGTAAGGCATACTGATAAACATGGATCACGTGGAACAAGTTTTATAAAATTTCCTCACCCCATGAATAGTTAATATTCGTTGATTGGATAGTTAATAATACTAATTGACTAATACTAATATCATTCAATAGAATGCAAACCTTGCCCTTAGGCGCTATCTATCTCTTTTTGGTTCGCCTCTTTTTCTAGCACTGCCCTGGATGAAACAACAAGTTTTTCAAACTATGGTCGCGTTGAAAACAGAGCGGCCGGGCAAGGCCGCCTTAAATCTTGACTTTATCCATGGCAAACCTGAACAGTTGTTCTACTGTATTGATAACAGTCATGACATTTTGCATCATTATAGTCTGGAGTAGATTATATTGTGGGTTTCTTACCACGTGACCAAAATATGTGATTTTTATTTTATTTTAATGATTCGAACCAGGTTTACCTATCACGTTATTATAGCACTTTGAAATGTCACATCTACAACCTCTTTAATTAGTGACGGGAACTTTAGCGGCCATTTTTATTCCGTTCCAGTTATAACCAGTTTATTGCTCAATTTAACGCCGGAACTTCAGTAAATTTGTAGTGATATTTATTAACGGCTACCATCAACTTTTACTAGCGCATGTACGAACGATATAACTAGTTATTTCTGAAGAGGTGTAGGGTCGCAATGTTATACTAGCTTGGAGAGAATCCAGTCTTTCTTTTGACATTATTTATCAATGCGGACTTGAAAGCCTTTGGATCGTTGCTTAGGTTTTCCTTTAGGTACTTGTATTTGGAGTAGGATTTTGGCCGTCATTTTTTTTCTGCCAATCAACTTAGTACCGGCAAAATTGAGAACATGGCAAGTTATAATGCACTTAGCAAACATTTTTATGAGATATATTTTTGTAAATTGTTACCCTCGGAGTTGCCCGCTTGGTCAGATGCTATTTGACAATAGTAGTATTGTCACACCAACCTCAAATTATTTTGGGACAAAAAGCATCTTAAGCATCAGTCCAGGTTACAAGCTATACTTCATTCTTTCGTTCAGCCGATTTGCATGAAAGCAAAATAAATATACATTTATGCTTACGTTCTTTTTATTAATTTATTTACCAATTTATGTACACGGATTTTTTTTACAGAGAATACATCAAATAAAAGTTGTACAAAGGCATTCTTATTTTAAGAGATCTCTTCCAGTAGGCCTGTGAGAGGAGATTTTTATGTAAAAGATGCATACAGGCGTGATTATATAATAAATAAAATAAAGGAGAAAGAAAATTAAAATGACATAAATATCGCTAACTACAAATTAACATACATATATTATACAAATACTTAAATAAATAAAAAATACATAATTACATATGTTATAATATTTTGTAAGATTATATAAATTAACAATAAGTATTTAGTTATTGAACTGAACAGTTACTCATAGAAATAATCTGACAAGCCTTAAGGAACATGTACTTATTCTTAGGTCGGTACACTTCATTCTTTTAAATAATTTATAAAGAAGTCTTTAGCGAAAATAATCTTATGTTTATCGAAGATGTTGTTACGCGACGAAGCCCTATTATCCTTTAATCCTAAAATATAATCACTCAATTTCCGAGTTAAAAATAAATCTTCAAATAATAAGAATTTAGCTATCACGAACAAGCGGAACGAAGACAAAATGGCGAAAAGGATAATTTTCCAAAAATATTAATCAAAAGCTAACGATGATTGGTGGCTGGCGAGGGATTGGTGCCAATTAAGTATAGCCGAGGAGTTTCCATTTTTATAAGACTTTTACAGCCCCTTTGATCATCTGAATTAAGCAAGAGTGTTCGTAAATTTCTATCTCCGTGGCGTAATGATTAGATGCTAGTCCGCTTCTTCAGTTTCTCTGGATTCGATCTCCAGTGAAAGCAATTTGAAAAATAGCATTTTTTAATTGTCCTTAGTTTTGTATGTTACTAATTTCAGTAAAGTCAAATACAAAAAGTCAAAAATTATTTACTTATCTTTGGATATTTGTATCACTTGACTATATTGGGAGCTATTATATATGAGATCACATACAAATGCACATAAATTTACAAAATGTTTGCAAACACTTCCTAAAACCTGTAACTAAAAGTATTAGCCTTTGTTTGCTCTTTCATATGTTATCTTTTTAATGTTTTTTGTTTTGTACCATAAAGTTATTACAAACAATCAAACGAACGTTTAGTAACAAATGTTAGGATGTTTTACATTGTGTTAGGAATAATTGTTAGATTTTTTTGGTACTCCTACCAATTTTGTTTAGAAATGTTTTTTACCTAACATGAAAATATTTTCTAACATTGTGATCAATTTTCTTTTTTATATTTATTAAAATTGGTAACAAAGAATTACAGCAGATTAAATATGAAATAGTTTTGTTTATGAAAGATATTAGTATTCCAAAACGTTTATAAAACTGGTACACTTTTATGTCACTTCACGGAACACAAAAGTTATCTTCTTATTTTCTTTATTTCTGTTTCAATTTTCTGCATCAAATATTCTCTAAAATAATCCAAGAATTTCCATACGAACCACAAACGTTCCTTACGAAGGTATCCAAGCGCCTTGAGTTTGTATTTATGTGCCTTAATATCTCAAGAATGTGTGAGAACTGAGAATAGTTCTCGAAATTACAAATGGGAATAGTTGAATTCATAGCGGTAGCAATGCAGCGTGGAGGCCACGATGCGGCGAATTTCTGATTACAGTCTTTTGAAGTTGTATTCCGTGTTGGAAATTTTGAATATACTTAGGAAGGTATGCTTTAGTTATCTAAGCTGTGTATACCTACAGGTTGATTTGCCATCTCCTTGCTTTATTGAAATCTTGGAATCTGAATCACTGAAGACTGACTTTGTGGCCGAGTGGTCATCCTGCCACGCTGTCACACTGGAGGTTCCGGGTTATTATTACGTAGAGATAAACGACACTGCTCGATTAACGCTGCCGCCGGTGCCATGCTATGCAGGCAGGTTTCAATCGTTTTAGATGATTTTTATCAGGGCGAGTATTAAGAGCGGCGACCCGACAGACGGTTTCAGAGAATATGGAGAGTGCAGCGAAACTGTCTGGTACACAATGATACTAATTTATTTATTTATAAAGTGGCGCGGCAGTCAACAGCTCATTAATAATGCTACTTTTCTTTTCAGCTATCCAGCCATACGAACTCCACGGTACACCGTTCTGCAGGCTCTACGGCTGTGGTTTGGGAATCCACGGAATAGGAGCCATTTGCAGGTCAGTGAAAATTTTAGTAAAATTAAATTAATTTTCTGTTTTTCCTAAAGCTTCACTGTGAGAGAATGCATTAGCGTTAAGTCCACCTTTTTGTACCATTGTGTTCGAGTACAGCCTGTGGTTCCATTTATTACGGTACATATATATGTCCCTTCCACGTTGAATAAATATAATTTACATAATTATGAGGCGCTTTAGGAATTCAAATATATATCTTTATTATCATAGGATATCTATAATATCTCTTAATAATCGCCACTTTGTTTTGATTCACAATTGTTGACCTCAAATGGTTACTTTTACAGCTAAGTTTACTGCCGCTCCCAAAGCGCTAGTGCAGAACAAGCGGTAACAAACTGCACTGCAGCAGTTTCTCCAAGGACGTCGATTCACAATGAAATTAATATTTAAAGTTGATGAGTGGACAGAGAATAATACATTTTTTATAAAGGAAAATTTGGGAAATATAGGAAAAAATTGTTTTTCCCAAGTATTTTTACAAGCTACCTTGTTCATAGCTTGGAGCCGTTAAACTGGTAGGTAGACGAAAAGTGATGTTACTAACTACATCGCCTATTAACATGGTTTAGATTCTCTGCCATTCCCTCTATCGGCTTTTATATATGCACGGGAAGAGAAGCAGTTGGTACGATCTAAGTTTTTTTTCTTTTACACCGGACTTGTTTTTTTTTGTGTATGTACTTCAGTGTCCAATACTGGTGTCAGATTTTTCAAGCTGCCTTAAGGCATCTGAAATAGCTTGACGACTGCCATAAATAATGACAGCCGGGACCAACGGCTTATACGTGCCTTCCGAAACAAGGAGGAGCTCAAGATTTTTTTTACTACCGCTGACTACTACTCGTACTGACCGCGGACTAGAAGAACGTTCTGCGACCAAATTGCAGATGTTCTGAAGAAAGGTTAAGTATAAATAAATAAATAAATATACAGGGACAAATAACACTGATTGAGCTAGCCCCAAAGTAAGTTCGAGACTGGTGTTATGGGATACTAACTCAACGATACTATATTTTATAACAAATACATAATAGATAAACAGCCAAGACCCAGAACAATTTGAAAAAGGCCATTTTCCAACTTGCCCTGAGCGGGGATCGAACCCGGGACCTCTGGGTGGCGGACTAGCATGGTGACCATTACGCCACGGAGGTCGTCAAAGTAAGGAGTAAGTATCTATAACCGGAGAGCATATATGAAAAGAGTAATGAGTGTTGACGAAGCAAAAGAGTTTGCAAGGATCGGAGCAAGTGAAAATCTTTAGTCTCTGCCTACCCACGGGAAACAGGATTGAAAATATGTATGTATGGACTAGAAGAATACGACAGTAGGTAATCCAAAATGCAGCTGAACTATTCAACTATTAGAACTAAGGTAAACCATTTACTACACTGGTTGCTCAGCAATTCCACATCCACGTAATAGGAGCCATTTGCAGGTGAAGCCATTTTGAGCGTTCCCGCTCTAACGTAGGTACCAACGTACTATGTTCACGTTAGGGTTCGTTGTACTGAAGTTTAAAACCGTTTACAAATTACTAAACATTATTTCCATGTTGGTCTGGGACGAGGCTAACACCCGCTTTTCATTTAAAAAACAGGTAGGTAAGGCACACTTTCTTCAAAAACTGACAGATAGATCATAGTGTATTTATGCCGTCTTATTATAAAACCCAGACTAACTTTGTTACTAAGTTTAAACCATTATCCGACCAAATCAAGTTGACATCTGGTAATATCATACTGTCTCATCAGTAAATGTCAACTTCATTTTGGGCGGATATTGGTTTAAACCTAGTAACAAAGTTAGTCCTGTTTTTATAATAAGACGGATATAGTATATGTAGGTATTGTTTATCATAGTATATACTTATTAGTGTGTTGTATGTATTTTATTGCTTTGATGATTATTTTTACATATAGTCTTTTTTTCGTCACATTATTCAAGTTTTGCACTACCCCTGACATTCTCCACATCAACCGTTTGGTTGACCGGTATATGAGGCCTTAGGCTTTAAGTCCGCCATTACACTTGTATTTGTGTATGAAGTTAAATAAAAAAAGAAATGCCTATCACGATTTTTTTCTCTATTTATCCCGAAGGTTGACTCGTAGATAATGCTATTAGCATTAGGTCCGCTTTTTGTACCTTGTTGTTTTGGTAAATAAAGTTAAAAATAAATAAAGCCTAGGATTTACCAGCAGCATTTCTTCCCGCTCAGGTCGTAAATGACGATCGAGGGAATGAGCGAGAAACTGCTAGCAACATACTTTATACTACTTTGATTTCAGTTTTTCATCTTTACACCCAACATCACACTCTTGCGACCCTATTGCTCTCTCTAGTCGTGCAAAAATGGCATAAAACAGCTGTTCTTTTCATAATTGAAAAATAGAACACCTTTTCAGGGTTCCGTAGTAAATAGAGTACCCTTAAAGTTTCGCCATGTCTATCTGTCCGCGGTTCTACTCAGACACTATAAGTACTAGAAAGCTGTAATTTTACATGGGTATGTATATATAAAACATGCCAACAAAGTAATCAAATAAAATCGTCTTTAAAAATTCTGTGACCTTGTCAACAATATTTTTCGATTTAGGGATTCGTTTCTAAAATATTTGGTTTTAAAGTGGAAATTTTTGTTAAGACACAGGTTATTTGACATTAAACGGTTGTACGTGAAAAAAGTCACGGTAGTAAGTAGTACATATAACGAAATTTAATGAAAACTATCAAACCTAAGTAAGGTCAACTTTTAAAAAGTACTTGGGAACGTTAAATTTCATACAAATTCAACAGAAATTAGTATTTTAGACTTTTTTAATCTCGTGAACTCAAAGTCGGCATTCGCAAGTATGGAACCTTACACTGCGCGTAGCCTGACACGCACTTGGCCAGTTATTTCAAATAACTTTATGGTTGGACACTTTCAGTTGGAAGTTAGAAGGGAATTGTTTTTATTAATTGGAACGAAGTTCCTTACGGCAGGCTTGGAGGAGATAGGGATTTTGCTGCGCGACCGAACTGAAAAAAATGTGATAGTAAAACCGTAAGGATGACCTCGTTAAATAAAACCGTTAAATGAGACGTGCGCAGGCGCGACAGTCGTATACACAAGAACTTTTGAACTTCGTTCCTACCTGGTGTCCCACGACACCACATTTCTTTTTTTATATATTTAAAGTTTAAATGGGTATGATATTAAACCCGAGATTATTTTCCTGTTTGAAGTTGTACGTACCTGACAATTATCTTCGCGCGCGTAGGCACGAGTTATTTGTAGTACCACGAGGAAGGACAAGGACTCTTCGTTTGTTAAATGAAGTAAATGAAAAGTATCCTGACATAAATTTATTTACGTGTTCGCTGAAAATATAATTACCCAACCTACTCACAAAATTTCATGAGAATCAGTAAAGAAATGCGAGCTGTAGGCGAGAACAGACATTCAGGCGGACAAAAGAATTTTCGGCCAGTCGAAACCGAGACACTTCTCTCGGTTCGCTCGCTCGGTCAATAAAAAATAAAATAAAGTTTCAAAAGTGTTAATTACAGGCAGAGAAAAATAAAGCGTTTCCTTTAATCCAGTGTGCGGTTTGCCTACCCCGGGGCCATTTGCGCCCACCGCGCTACAATCCGTCTTCGAATTTTGTGCACTTCAAATTTTTTACACTATTTTTTGGGCGATACAGAATCGCCGGCCGACGTTTAAAAGGCCGTTTGCGTCGTAAAAGTATGTTTATTGTCGTTCCCGTGTCGCCTTCGGGATATATTATCCTACGGCTACGGTGAAGGTCTAAGAAAAGAGGAGAGCTGGTGTGAATGTCGCCTGAGTTGAAAAAAAAATTAAGCCTGAAAAAGCGGTGACCAAGCTGCGATAATTTTTATCTGTCAAGTAATATTAAACTGTACTGTAGATATCAAATCTGTTAAAACCAAAATACTCACATTAAAAAAAAAATAACATATCCTATTTTCCATTAAAAAGTAAACAATAAATAAAAAAATCTCGTACTGTTGTTTATTATACTCATGGCAATTGTAGTTTTTATATTCGCAAATTTCACAGCTGTAAAGATTGCAAATTAAAACTAGCCTCCTTATAATTATTGAAATAATAAAATTCATAGCAATTTAGAAATTTTGTTGCGCATCGATATAACTTAGTACGAGTACGTACGCATTATGTCAACTTACTACGAGTATATCCTTGATACACATAAAGTAATGAGCATTATCAGAATTTTTCCATGTATCCTGATCAGTTTGCATTTAAGTCATTCTCACCATTCTGTCAATTTTTAAACATTGATGTATAACTCCGGCTAAATGTATTGATAAAGTTACAAACCATATTCTCTCCTTTCAGTGCTCTCTAAGCTACTGTATCTGTGAATAAATTGTGGATTAGTAGGATTTGCGCGAAATGAGGTCTGCTTTGGTTATTTATTGGCGTGTAACGTACTTTTTATGGGGTTTACACTGGAAGGGTACATTTTCACACATAAGTCACACGATCAGTCAAGGATTGGGGATGGAACATTGTAGGGTCTGTTTGAGTTCTTTTTTCTCGTATCTTATGCTAACCCTGTTGGCAGATTTATTTATGCATTCATATATGTTGATGATTTAATTTAATTTAATTTCGCAGTAGAGACCTTAAAGCCCTGGGGTATGGAAGCCCGTTAATTGTTTGGAGAGGTCTCCACACGTTTGATCGACGTCTCTAGGGACCCAAGAGCTGTTATGGTGCGCATTTCAACCAAAGGCTTAGCCTGGCCATACAACGCGGAAATGCCGCCAACCTCTTGGGGACTTGCCCGTTGACGGTGGTGACTTGGGAATTTATATATTATATAAATTTATGTTTTTATTTTTAGTATAAGTTTAAATTTATAGAATAGCTTTTAATTTCATTTAATTAAATTATTACTTGTGTTATATTGATCGTGTCTAACTTATTATAAAAATTTTGAATTTAATTATTTAATCCTTGGTTGTATGTACTTACCTATCTTTGTAGAACTATAAACGTACTGTAAAATAATGGCAAAGAGCTAATTAAAGTTGAAAGAAATTGTTGTCAAAATTTTCTAATGAAATCTGTCGAGTTTCCACTGTTATTGTGCGAAGAGCAAGTATCCATCTAGCGTTTGCTCAAACGTATCCAAGGATTGGTTCTGGTCTATCCTTTGGGTTGCGGAGTTCAAACGGCAGTCGCTCTGTGTTAAAACCAGTAACCTCGTCAATTCACCTAATGTAACCGGGAATTGAATACGCTTTGCTCAGATGATGATGTAAACACTCTTACCACTGTATTGCTCCATCTATAAGCCTAATAAATCTTAGGTTATGGCAAAAGTATGTCAAAAAAAAACTTTATTAACTACATATTATAACTTGAAGGAAAAAGAAAAATTCCATTTCACCACGACGGCTGTCAAGTAATCCGAAAAGCCAATAACAAATAAGCAGCGACGTGTGAAAGATGCTAGTTCAACTGACAGGAAAGGGACAAATCCAATATGCGCATGTCGCATCACTTCAGTTGACGTGTCAGCCATCTTTGAACCGCGATTCTTAGAGACTTTACTCACGATACAATTTATTGAACTGACTAATTGCACCCAATATATTGTTAAGTAATATATGAAAGATGCTAGTTCAACTGACAGGAAAGGGACAAATCCAAAATGCGCATGTCGCATCACTTCAGTTGACGTGTCAGCCATCTTTGAACCGCGATTCTTGGAGACTTTACTCACGATACAATTTATTGAACTGACTAATTGCACCCAATATATTGTTAAGTGTCTAATATAACTATGATAGATTTTTGTACAACTGATAGGAAACGGATCAATCAAAAATGCGCATGTCGCATTACTTCAGTAGACGACTCAGCAATCTTTAAATTGCGATTATTGTTGCTTTATGCATGGTACAGTTTATGAGAAGCAATCATTTACCCAATATATTGTATCAAAGTCACTTTGAAAGCCTTATACATAATCGTTAAATTAGAAAAAATACTACTTTTAATACTTTTATTTACAATTATTATTATTATAATACAAATTTAATTAAAATTGATGTTTTTTCCATGCTAATCTAAGAGAAAATTAAAACTAACAGCATCTCTCTCCGCGCAGATCGTAAAAGCCGATCGAGGGAATAAGTGACAACCTGAATTTTATGATAATAAATGCGGCTAGCAAACCAACACTATTTTGATTTCCTTTTTCCACCTTTACGCCCACCATCACGCTAAGCGTGGCCTACAGCTCTTGGTTATGTCTACCCTATTAGGAATAAAGACGTGATAATGAATCTATTAAATTGACGTATACAATCGACGCACCATCACTTTCAACCAAAACCAACTTAAGAGCCAAAGCACACGATGCATTGTGGTGTCGTCGCACCGCAAATATTTCGCCGTATTGGAGGACATACGAGGCTACGAGCTATGCGGCCAGCAACATTGTTGGGTCATAGCGGCACTGCAGGCTGCTAATTAAAATATTTAGTATAAACGACAGAGCGATGCCGCTCCGGCGTCGCAATGCAATGCATTCACCCCTCCCCGCCTCTTCTTGACGTTTGCAAGCCCGGTACGGCACCGCAGTGCATCGTGTGACATGCCACAGATATATCTATGTAAGACGGCGAAGCGACACCGCTTCGGCACCGCACCGCCCGCCGCCGCAACGCATCTCCTGCTTCAGCTCTTAGGTGAGATAATGCACTAAAGAGACAAATACGCTAGCTTTAGTTTAATTTCCATCTGAATAAAGAAATCACTGTTCCATGGTTGGAGGTGAAATGCTGCTCAGGCGTGGAACTACATCTCAAACAATAGATCCAACAAATTGGTGCGATATATTGTACCGTTTGTAGAGACTACTCCGTGCCCTTGCGGTCAAAGTAGGTAGTCGGTGAAATATCGTTCAGGGTAGAGAAGCGCTGAAATGTTCTATGGTGGGTGATCTATTTTGGACGTCGGCCTACAGATTATAAATTGTTTGCGCATCAGTCATATGTCAGATGGTTAGAAGTTGATGGCTAGAAGCCTGCCTAATATTGTTTATGTGTATATTGTACACATATTACAAGTATGGGTATATCCAGGAATGTAAAAAAGAAGATTTATAATTTATTACAATATTTACTGCCCATTAATGGTACAAAAGGAGAACGGTAATGCATTCTCTACCAGTCAACGTGTAGGAAAACTGAAAAATTTAATTTAAATACTATGCTACTAACAGTTTATAAGTACACATATTACGATTACAATGATGACCTCCGTGGCGTAGTGGTCACCATGCTAGTCCGCCACCTAGAGGTCCCGGGCTCGATCCCCGGTCAGGGCAAGTTGGAAAAAGGTATTTTTCAAATTGATCTGGGTGTTGGATGTTTATCTATTTATGTGTTTGTATTAAAATATAGTGTCGTTGAGTTGGTATCCCATAACACAAGTCTCGAACTTACTTTGGGGCCAAAGCAAGTTTTTATTTGAGAAGAAGAAGCTAGCTCAATCAGTGTTAAGAAAAAAATACAAGTATGGAGAGGTATCTACTACAATGTAGTACCTACTTTCTACGAAACCACACCGAAATTATAAACAGTAATTAATAAGAAATCACTTCTTAATAAGTTGAGATTTATTTTTTTTACTGTAAAAAGGTAACAAACTTACTCTTTAAGAAGCTAAAGGTACAGGTCCTTACAGATAGTCATCTTGGAATATTTAAATTACAAACATCTTCGAAAGCACCGTCACATTCGTAAGCCAGTTCACGTCATTCTACAGCCAATTGTGACGTCACTACAACCCTGTTGATAGTAAATACACTGACACATTGACACATCAGTTAAATGACGCGGTTTGAGGTAATTCCAAGTTATTCTGTAAATTTTCGCGCATCTGCTTGTTTAGGGTTGTCTACTTATATGTTTTTGTTGATAAAATAATCTTTATTCGTTCCAAGCGGTAGTCTAGGAGCAGTAGTGGCCAAGCGGTTTAGGTTCTGATTGTGCGTATGTGTTTGTGAGGCACGAATTCGATCCTCACTAGGCGCGACTTTGTATACCTCTAAATTTGTATTCATGTATGGTCAGTTTTTACTGCCACCGCCTGCTTTTAGTGAAGGAAAACTGTGCACAAATCACCATTAGAATTAGTAGTGTATGAAATGGAGAAAGCAATGGTAAATCAATCCATGATCTCCTCCAAAAATCACCATGTGCGTGTCATTTTCCATACAATGAAAGAGATTGCCTCAAGAAAAGGGTTCTTTAGAAGGAAAGACCTCATGTTTTTTTAAGTATTTAAGACTTTCAATTGGCTGACACACGAGCCTATTTAAAGTCAACATATTCTTCTTCTTCTAAGGAAACGGTTCATAAGGGGATAAAGGAAATGTTCGTAAAAAATAATTCAACATAATCCTACGCCAACCCTGGTGTTATCTTGCGCGAACTGACGGATTACATTGTGTGTGATGTCACTAAATCAATAACGCCTCAGGCTTAATTATAACAGTGTTCGCTTTGACGGCGATTAATTTTGAGCTCGCCTGTAACGCGTGGCAACCCTAAGTGGATTTACTTAAATTTACGCAGATGCATCCGAAATTGTGAATTTAATTATTACACGAGTACTTAGTATATAAATAATTTATAAATTTATTTTATCTGGTGGCATTTATTAATCACTATATCTTGGTCTTAATATTATTAAAATACCTATATCTACATTTTTAAACAGAAAAAAATATATATTTATTTGCTCATAAATAAAACTTAGACTAAGACTACATTGTAGTCGCGATTTTATTGACAAGTGTCGACTTTTCAGCACTCAATATAATAAATATAATATAAAAAGGTACTCATTATGATTATGATCTAGTTCTGTCTACATTCAAAGCGAGACTAGTGTCATTATGTGGAAAAAGACGAGAATGGTTTATTAATGATCACACTGCTATATTGTTTAAAATTTAACAACAAAGTTAGTGGACTTTAACTGATGGTGGCACTGTAAGTTTTTTCACCTATATTATATGGTGTCATGTAAAATCTAGTTTCAGTGTTTAAACAATATGTCTACTTAATTAATTTATTAATTGACCGAGCGAGCCAAGCGTCTCAATTTCGAGATTGTGTTCTGTTCTTGCCTACAGGTCACATTTCTCAACAGATTCTCGTGAACTGTTGTGAACAGGTTCAAAAATTACAAAAAAATTTTTTGTTGATTCAGTTTTTCAAAATGGCGGAGGTATAGGGGCTAAAAAATTTAAAACATTACGAATTTTTTTCTCTAAAATATTATATAACTTTTTTGTTACCCTTATTAACACGCAACTAGTCTAAAAAGCTTTTTTCATCTCATCTACTCAAAAAACGATGTTTTCATCCCAAAACATTTGAAGCTAAAGTTACTGGTTATTCTTTTGGGACTAAAACGTGAAAAAGAAGATTTCTAGGGATTAAAACCAATTTCAAAACAGAACGCGAGTTTTATCTTTGTAGAATCAAAAATAATGTTGGCAGTCCAGCAAAAAAAAAGAATTATGTTTTAAAGTAAAAAATAATTGGCACAGACTTCGTGATATTTTTAAATTTGGAATACATATCGTCTTCAACATGGATGAATGTAGGTTAAAAATTTTATGTTCTGTGCTTCGGAAAAAGAAATAAGTACAATTAATAATTTTTCAAATCTAAAAACTGACTTCACCCCCAAACTACACAACCGATTTTGATAAAATTCCCATGGTACCACTTGGAAAGTATAGCCTTTCGAACAAAAAAGAATTTTTTAAATCGGTCCAGGTGTCTTCGAATAATCGGTGAACATACATAAAAAAAAATAAAGGACGCGACGAATTGATAACCTCCTCCTTTTTTGGAAGTCGGTTAAAAAGCGCAATTTTTCCTTTTGATTCAAGTAATTACAGAAGTTTTAGGTTATTGGTATTGAAATGTAATTATTTATGTAAATGTAAATACTTTTTGTGATTTTAAGCCAATAGTGAATAGTTATCAAGTTTACGTACTCGTATAAAAATAAAAAGATATGAAGGACCACGCAAACAAAGTTATGAGTGAACATTTTATCTTAAGTTGGTGGTCTTCGAAAATATATTTCTTAGTATTTATTGTATGAAAACGACACCAAACAAAGGTTAGTATTAAATTGTCGGTTGAAATCTGTTAGTTATTGTATGTGTTCTACTGTTCTTTATATTCTGTATTGTATGTGCTTGTTTTTCTCATAGATGGAGATGAAAAGTAGAGTGTGCTACTCGGGTACGGTAATATTTTTATCTCGGGCGAAATACATAAATCCCTCGCTACACTCAGGATTCCACTGTGGAATCCTTCGTTTCGCTCTGGATTCAAAGTAGCGCCCTCGCCATCAAAATATTACCTTAGCCCCTTGTAGCACAATCTACTATTTATCCGATAAACTTCAATTGGTCGGGATAACTCGCGTGGTCTACAACTCACAGAGTTATTACTTTACACAATCGGTGTACTTACTTATTTGTCAATCTTTTTTTCCATATTGTCACATTACCATGTTTACATCTAAACCAACATGGCCGACCAATCAAATAGGGCTTAGATACCAAACGCACGATTCCACAAAGCGGCTAACAACGGCTCGATTCATTTGCAAATTAAATGGTCGAACACGATAAATTCCGATGCCAATTACGATTCCATATAAATTGTAATTCCTGATTTGATTACCGGATCTGATACATGCTATTTTGTTGATATTTACATTAATGGCAAATTGGCAATGTTTGATGAATACGGATCTGGATTCTGGGCTAAAAAAATTTATTGCTTATTACTTATTAGGTAGATTATTAAAAAGTATGTTATGCTCCTATTTTTTTTTCTGATTTGCCAATAATTAGGTACGACAGCACATTTTAATTTCGCGTGACGTCAGATCAGGTATGATTTTCACCAGAAGGTGTCTACTGAATACTTGATAGTATGTATGTATTTTGCAATAAATCCCCTGCCCTGTATGGCACCATATAATTTATATCAGGCGACATACTAGTACCAATCCTCTTTAGTAAAGTAATTAGGTACACTGTATTTGTACGCGATGAGAGTATAATTTAGTGATAATTAGCTACTTTTCAACAACTCAAATCAGATACTTTTTTCTAAATGTCAAATAACAATTTTCTATGGGATTTATATGAAATACAGGCTAAGGCGACATAGTTTCTTGATGTCAAATAGCGCTTTTAGTATCAGATTTTCTGCAATAATAAATCTAAAATCACGTTGAAATGAATTTGATCATGTTAAGTGAAATTATTATGTGACGTTTTATATTCTTAACAGTACTAAATAGGTTATTTATTTTAGACCTAGGAAAGTATACCTAATACAGAAGATGCATAATGCGTATTTTGATAAATGTCTCTGATATTGTAAGCATTTATTAAAAAAGGCCTTTAAGCACAATTATATTTTAGTATCAATTCATTAACTTTGGTTTTTAGTTTATTAAAAAAGTCAAGTTTTGGAAGTAATAAAAACTTTAAAAATAATATTACCATAGGATTTTCTTAATAAATTAAAGCTACTTATTATTGTTATGAGGCCAATCCTGTAAACGCAATATATGACATAGCACCCGAACAAATGTTCTCACATCACGCCTACAAATGCGACATAAGTGACGTCACTCCTGTCCGGTCTTTCTAAGGCGCTCGGAGACGCCGTCCAAAGGCGGACGTGACTTGGTAACCTTATATCTTAGAGATTTTGGGTTAGCAGGGTTGTTTTTTCTTGGACGTGCCTATTTTTAGGAACTCTTTCCACAATGAAAAAAAAATGCATCTTCGCTGTTACCTATCTAGCGCACATAATAAGTATGTACCTACGCATCTATAAGTGAACATGAATTATTTTCTGTAGTTGATTCTACACTACAACCACATCTGACTGAACATTGATTACGCACCGCATTTAGTTACTTTAATAAAAGTTTAAATACAGTTTGGAAGAAATCCAACTATGTACGAGTACGTGATTTATCTTCGAAATCATGAAATCCTCTAACAAATGTTAGAGGCAAGACAATGACCCGTCTGAAGGCAGACTAGACAAACTAAGTTATAAATTAAACCTGTGTTATTTTATTAACAAGATTTATGTGAACGCTTGAAGGTCGGGTTTTTTTTTTCATTTACCTGTCAAACAAATGTTGTTGCACCAAATGTGTGTGCGTAGTCCTTTATCCGTGTTGCAAAAATAGAGTGGCTCTATTCTAGGCCGGAAACCAAATCATTATCATCATCCCAGCCCTTCTTCCGCCTACTGCTGACGACTCTTTGTCGACACCACCCTTCTCGGCTCTGTGCTGCTCTCATCCAGGTAAGCCTTTGTCTTAAACTTACTCGCATCGGCGGACGCCCGACGCTTCTCTCACCCATACTGGGCCACCATTTACACAATACCTTACTCCACCTGCCATCACTCCTACGCCAGAAAACCATACTGGTAATATTTCCTTACATAACAAAAAGATTTCACGTTATGAATACAGTAAAATGGAATGTGTATTATCAAGTTAACGGCCCCATGTGCAGTCTTGGAATGGGCGAGCTAACGTTCATCAGAATTCATGTTTAATACTTGCGAATTTTTACACCACAGCAATTTCAACTTTATAAACATGTATTAAAGGTGTTTTTTTGTTGTTTCAGTCGGACTGTCTGATATTCTGGCTCCTATCCACAGTAACAGCTGGCCTACTGGCGGTATGCATCGTTGGCACTCAGTACTTTGTTATCGAGGGCAACAAATTTGGTAAGCTAGACGCAGGTAGAAAAGAAGAAGGTGTGTTTTATTTTTTCTTATTTTTTTAATTTTTAATTTTCATCGATTTGCTCTTGTTGGTTAAAAAAATCGAGGGTGTTACCAACCCCAAAAGCGGCACGACTTAGACGCCTACTAGTGGCAACTTACGACAGGAGCAAATAGTGTAATTTGTTTGAGCCAATCGATACGATAAGTTCGTATTGCAGTGTCAAGCAACATGGAACTTTGTTAAATGGTGATAAAGCCTTATTTGGTTGGGAATTGGTCAGTTATAATAGACAGTGGTGTTATTCGAAGTAAAGATCAGTCATCAGATTTGATTGCACTAAATAAGGCAACATGAAAATAATATGTAAGTACCTACCTGCCTGTTATTGGACTCGTACATCTTCACAATAATCTTGCAATACTACCAGAGCAGCAAACTGTAAACTAACTAGTAGTTATTAATATTCTTCCAATATTTATGTCTTTCAATCATTATTAACAAAGCACAAAGTCGATAGTAAAGACTCCTATTTTACGAGACATACAACCATGTGATGTTTGTTAGGACATATAAGATAACGTAATTAACTTAAAGTCAAACTACCTAGTCGTAAACCCGAGAAAAATAGGTAGAAACAAGCAAGAATAGAACTGTCAAGTCAATATTCTAAAGTGGCGCCCCCCCCCCCCCCTTGGGCAATAAAATGCACTATCAAACTGATTTTATGTTGCAACCCAATTTTACAGTTTTTGCGGCCAGTGCCAAAAAATCTTCATATTATTTTGTTTTTTTAATTTTTTGTTTACGGCCAGTGCTAATTTTATTTTATTTTGGATCCAAATTCCAAAATCTTTTCAGCCATAAAAGTTAATGCACGTATTATTCCTTCTCTGAACTCAAGTCTTAGCATACTTAGGAAGTTGAATTTGTCTTGCGATTTTATATTCCTTGTTTACGAGGAAACTTCAATCGCAGTCGTAAAGAGGCTGGCTGGAGTTTGAAATTGCCGCTGATGAATGCTCTTTACTGCCGACACAGATGTGTGTTTATCAGGAAGAATAATGATAACAATCGTCTAAACTCCAGTAAAACGACAATAATAATTGTGTTTTCTCAAACGCCTTGAAAACTTGTGTCTTGTTTTTACAGGGTTGCCTTTTTCATATTGATATTGTCACCAGTATCACCTTCTTAATTCAAAGTGGTGTATTGGTTTACACATTCCCATTAAGTATACATACGTAATAGATTGGGGAAAAAGTCTTTTCGCATTTTATATTAACATTCAAAACATTTTTTAATATAGTTTATTTACATTTAACTAAAGTATGTAGGTACCATTTTGTTCGATAACTTTTTGCCATCTTATAGGTAGGGACATGATCCCATTGCTATACAAATTTTGGGGCTTCTGATCAAAAAACTGCGTCAAGTAGTTTTGGCAGTCCTCTCGTGATGTTAACCTGACACTGCCTAAAGAATTCTGAAGAGACCGAAACAGGTGGAAATCTGAAGGTGCCAGGTCAGGACTATACGGCGGATGCATTAACACCTCTCAGCCAAACTCTCTTAATTTTTGCTGAGTGGTTAAAGATGTGTGAGGTCTAGCGTTATCATGATGAAAAACCACACCCCTTCAGTTGATTAATTCCGGCCGCTTTCTCTCAACTTCTTGCTTTAATCTTATCAGTTGTTCGCAGTAGAGTTCTGAATCGACGGTCCTGCCTGGTGGTAACAGCTCATAATGAATAATGCCCTTCCAATCCCACCACACACACAGCATCACCTTGCTGCGAGTTAACCCGGGTTTCGCCACAGTTTGTGAAGCCTGACCGGCCTTTGACCATGACCTTTTTCTCGCACGTTCTTGTCGTACGTGATCCACTTTTCATCACCAGTTATCAATTTCTTCAAAAATGGTTCGGTCTCATTACGTCGTAATAAAGAATCACAAATAAGTACACGGTTCATTAGGTTTCTTTCAGAGAGCTTGTGAGGTACCCAAATATCGAGCTTTTTTGTGTACCCATTTTTTTTCAAATGCGCCAATACTGTTTTGTGGTCAATTCCCAGTTCTTCAGCTACGTCGTAACTACTGATAGGCCGATCTTGCTCCACTTTTTCAAAAATAGCATCCATTTTATCCGTAACAGGGCGACCAGAGCGACGTGCATCTTGGACATCAAATTTCCTAATTGAAAACGCTTAAACCAAATTTGTGCTACTCTCACAGACACTGCACTAGGTCCATAAACATCGCAAATTTTTTTCGCGGCTTGAGTGCATTTTAACCTTTTTGGTAGTAAAATTTTAAAATGTATCTAATTTGTTCATTAGATTCACTCATCTTGACGGTAAGAAAAACAAATGAAAATCACGCATTTTCCTAAATTTGAATTTGGAATTATCTTCTTTAAAATTTAAACTTTTAAATGATACCAAAACCAGCCAGGTACAAATAGTATAGCCAAAGTGGTTTTATTACAAGTTCATACATATCATGTGAAAAGACTTTTTCCCCAACCTAATATTTTTTTTTTGTTTGTCATATTTTGTTTTTATTCTAGCTCATTTAATTTTCTAATACATCACTCTAACCTACTCTCTTGGATGTCTACAACGTTAAGAGCATTATCGTCTAGAGAAACCATTACATTTCAGGTCACAAAATAAGGCATAACATATTTAAGGAAAATGTCATACATTATCTTGAAGGGAAGAACGATCTGCCTCATTTGTCATATTTCCACACAGTCGTGGGTATTGGCACGTTGTAGACATCACTTTTGTCGTCGACGTACCTATTAATCAACAGCGTGGTTTAATCTAACGAAACACCATTTTTCCATTTAGGTACTAAGAAGTCGTAAAGGTATTTTTTCTTCACGGCAGTTAGATAGATAACACAAAAAAATTAAGGATAATTAAATCTGAAGGAATACATTAGGTATACCTAAGGCCCAATAATGCCAATTAAGTAGTAATTGAGAGACTTAACCGAACCACAGAATAAGTACTCGTACTCACGTACAGAAGCTTTACTCAGAAAATAAATTCAAAGAAATATCTACTTAATGTGGTTCGCGCTATGGTTTAATTTAGCTCGCGTCAGAACTCCTCACCTCTTAGTTCAGATACTAGACATGCATTGCAAGCCAATTTCATTCTTATTACTCTGGACAAACGATTCATGTAACTGAATTAACCCCTCCGGAATGGTCGCCGCGTATTGTAATGTAGGTATATTTTCGATGCCTAAACGGGGAGTGACACAGGCCTGACCGAACTTATAATAATTGATATTCTTACATTAGAGAGAAAAATAAACAAAGTCAAAGAGACATTTGTAAGTTCGTTCTATGCTGCGGTTGAGCTCAGGAAAATATGCATGCAGGAGTTACTTTCTAAATAATTTCCCAATTCCCAAGTCAATATCTCTCCACAGGGATTTCTCACCGCATAACAGAAACGGCAATGGACTTCTTCATGGCAATAGTCTTGTGTGGGTACTCTGTCACTGTATACTTATTGTGGAAGGATCACTACGTCATGTGGAACAGATGGAGACGAGCTAATGTCAACGTTAGGCTGCTTCTCAGCCCTGATGCGAACCCAGTGCCTTTCGTGCCTCGGGGAAGGTATAACGTGGTTTGAGAATAAATGTGAAGCTGTAAACGAGTACTAGTTTGTTTTATTTTATTTTAAGAATCCATTAAATTGTACCTAATAGGCATGATGAATGGAAAAATCTAAGACCATCGGCTAGATTATAAAAAAAAAATTTACACGTATTTTTTCTTTTCTCTGAGAAACAAAAAATACAAAGATACAGCGCATTGAAATTTCGCATGACGCCACGGCTACGTGCGATTTTTACCATCACCAGGTACGATTTACGCATCAACAGCAGTTTGTGCTTGGTTGTAATTCTCGAATGATGTAAAGTCAGAGGAAGAGTTTGGCCATTGCCAAATAGTCGGGTTAATAATAGTGATCGCTGTCAGGAGGTGACAGCGATCACTATTATTAACCCGACTAAAGCCAAGCGGAAGGGTAATGATTTTAGTAGTCTATGTATGTTTGTATGTATGTATGTCTATTCCATCGTAGCATCCGAATCGCTTGTCCAATTTTCACAAATAATACGTCAATCTATTTGTCAATATTGTCCTGACATGGGCTACAATGTGTATGCAAAAAATGTATATAACACATATTACATATAAGAGTTAAAAACAAATGTCTTTTGTTTCTTTATCGAGTTGGGTACCAAAGGTCTTGATTTATTATGGGCTCCCGCTGTCGAGTATACGTTTTTTAAACGTTTATCTTGTTTGATGAAGATGATAGCGTTACTCTCCCACATTCTCTATATTGAAACATTGATGGCGTATCTTCTACCATCTAACCCACGATGCAACAAGAGGGGTGTTATAAGTTTGACCCCAATATCTGTCTGTCGTGGTATCGTAGCTCTTGAGCGGATATCGACATAAGTCCTATTTCGATGCAGTTTTTACGGGAAACAAGTTTAGATGTGAATATCGGTTCAGCTGTTCAAAAGTCATGGGGGGTTAACGCTTGAAGATCGGGGGATTTTTGATTGGCCTGACAAATAAACTTATGTAAGTGCATCATCTCATATGCGCCTGCGTACTCGTATTGTTTAAATTGTTTTTGCTACTCCTGTACTAATCTGTTTTAAATGGTCCCGAACCACTACTTGTATATTCTAAATCTTTGTCCCGAACTCCCGAACACTACTATAAGAACATAGATCATATGATTTCAGAAAAGTCTATACTCTTTTCCTATATAAATAGCTCATGTGTCGTTATTTCGCTAAAAAGATACTCCTAGCCATAGACCTATTTTTTCGTCTTCAGACCTATGTAGCACCTATGTAGATGCACTTCACATCACACAAAAAATCGTCATTTTCGTAGAAGTGTTCGGCCGGCTCGGCAATTTGTATGAAAATGTCGATATTTTTTCTTCGAGTTTTAAGTATGGTTCATATTGACGATCTGAGTTCCACCTACAAGGATCGGACAGGGTCTTTTTTACATATTGTATATGTAAAACCGGTGAAATTAGATCCACTTTACGAGCAAGTGTGTTAAAAATTCTATTATGTTTGTTTTTACGGGATACCAAAACCCACCAAAACCAGAACGCTTTATCCAAGCAATCAGACAACTTAATCAAGCGACCCTCCACCCAACTCTCCGATAAATCTCGCCTCTCTTTACAATCCGGCTTGTTTACACGTCGTTTACATAGAATAGGCACTAGCGATGATTTGCAACAGCCACTACGATCTGGCGACGCGCCAGACCTAGATTTTGGCTGTTTAAACCCCCTTTATAGGTGGTGGGTAACGTACGATGCTTTCGTATGAATTCGTGAATTCAATTAACGTCAGATTGGATCTGTGAGTATGAATTAAAATATAAGCTGGCAACAGACACTGAAAGGGGGGCACCAAATTCCAATAATGTAAGGTACCTATACAAAACATATAAAAGTACCTACATAGGAAAGTACCTACCTTCTAAAATGAGTGCGTTACTCTAGCAAGAAAGTAGCTCCTAGAGAGATATGACTGGAATTTATAATTCGTACCCAATAAGCTGCAAATGTGCCCGGCATAAATACTCGTAATTTGTGGGGGATGTCGTTTTGAAAAAAAAACGGAACCGTTCCTGCTAGAGTAACGTTGTTCTAGCAGGAAAATTCTAAACTACTGATCGGAGGGAGAAACAATGTGCATGGTCAGATGACTTATGTATGTGGAAGAATGTGCGGCGAATATGGGATTAGTGACGGTTCAGGTTATCAAAATATTGAGTTTCCTCAAGGGGTAACGTTTAGAGAAATCGGTGTGCTCTGAAACTGTTATATGTGCGCATGTAGAATAAATTTACATGATAAGCTCTTAATTGTTGCTCATTGCACACTTAATTTGATTTTAGAAAGTACTTATAATATTCTAGAAATTGCGCTTTTTTTGAAAACACGAAAAAAATTCGCAGCGCCTAAATGAGAAAACGTATAAGCTCACTGAAAACTGTGTTCGGTCCATCTTGACACCTATTACATCCATAAAAAAAGTGGAAAGTGTAGGTACATCAGTTATTAAATAATATAACAAAAACTCAACATTATTCCATCATAACTTTGACGGTCAACACGGAACGGTACAAGAAAACGGGTCAACCCTAGACGTGTGGGTATGAACCAAAAAATGGTACCTAAAGTTGAATAAAGCATTGCTAATTTTCAGCTAGAAATGTTTTGTTTATAAATTCGTCATTTTTAAAAAACAAAACCTGAAAAACCAGGGCTGATAACCCGACCAAATTAGAATGACTACAAAAAAGCGGCGTTTTCATACATATCGATGGCCTTCTTGACTTAATCACGAACCGGTCGAAACGTGTTGAGCCGAAGTACACTGAAGTAGAAAACAGACAAGTCAACAATATTTATGAACTTGTGTACGAAACACCTTATAATTGTCAAAATTATCGAAAACTACTTAGCCAACGAAGATGAAATTTGGTAGGAAGGTAAATGGTGACTAGGAGACGTCCGCTAATAAAGGATTTTTGGAAATTCCATCCCTAAGGGGATAAAATAGGGGTTGCTAGTTTCCCAATGGGTTCCCGGTTTGTAGTACCGGGGGGGCTCAGTACCCGTGGTAGTCGGTGGCCACGGGGAAGCTAAGAGGAACCCGCGAGGGGGCGCTCCTGCTGTCGTCCACCAGCAGAGAGCGCCCACATTGGGGCGGCGGGGGAGTGGGAAGTTCTCCCCCCACCCGAGGAGGGGCGCTCCCGCGGGCTCGACTTCGGCCTTAAGCCTGTAGGGATGCGCCCAATGGGGCGGCGGGAGAGTGGGAAGTTCTCCCCCCACCCGGGGTGGGGCCGCCGGGAGGGGAATGTTTCATTGCCCTCCCGACGCTTCAGGCGGGGCCACACCGACAGCCTCCCCCGCAGGCTGACGGGTATCCGTAACAGGGATCTTTCCTCCGTAAAAAAAAAGGGGTTGCTAGTTTGTAAGAAACTTTTTGTTAGTTTTGAAGTGAGTGAACACATGAATTTTTTTTTAATTTATTTTAGTAGTTAGTAGAAAATAATAATGCATTTATTAGATGTTAAACATTACATCCTTATAGAGGTGAAATTGGGGTTGCAAGTTTGTATGAATCTTCGTCATTTTTGAAGCGAGACACTGACATTTGACATTTTTGAATTAGTAGTTAGTAAAAAATAATACCGGCGGGACACATAGCGCGAAGAACCGATGGCCGATGGGACAAAAAGGTTCTCGAATGGCGACCACGTACTGGCAAGCGAAGCGTAGGACACCCACCCACAAGATGGTCTGATGACCTGATTAAAGTCGCTGGAAAGCGCTGGATGCAGGCCGCTCTAGATCGGTCATTTTGGAAATCCTTGGGAAAGACCTATGTCCTGCAGTGGACGTTATGCGGCTGAAGTGATGATGATGAAAAAATAATTATTGATTGAATTTTAAAACACTGTATCCCCGGGGGTACATGAGGGGTTGCAAATTTATATTATTATGAAACTTCGTAATTTTTTGAGTAAGAGACAAAAACATTGAGATAAATAGATTTGTCGCTCTCTTTTGCTCTAGCAAATGACGGGAACGGGATCGGGACAAAGTTCGTCGGGTCCTCTAGGCCTTTAAATCCCTATACTATTATGAAGATTGTTATACTGAATAAGTATTCAAACAAAAAAAAATATAACATAATAATTCACATGTTATAACAAAATTAATAACGTAAAAAACCAATTAAAAATTCTACATTTTTTACTTCTACGCGGACGAAGTCGCGGTTTAAAGCTAGTCTTTTCATATATGAAACATTTCTAGCTGAAAATTCGTAATGCGTTATTCGACTTTAGGTACCAAATTTTGATTCATACCCGCACGTCTAGGGTTAACTTGTTTTCTTGTATGTTAACTGTCAAAGTTATGATTGAATAACTTTGACTTTTTGCAATATTATTTAATAACTGATGTACCTACACTTTCAACGGTTTTTACGGATATAATAGGCATCAAGATGGGTCGAAAACAGTTTTCAGTGAGCTTATACGTTTTCTTATTTCGGCGCTGTGAACTTTTTGCATGTTTTAAAAAAACGCAATTACTTGAAAATCAAAAGTACTTTCTAAAATCTAATTACGCGTGCCATGAGCACCAATTAAGAGCTACTCATGTAAATTTATTCTACATGCGCACATATAAGAGTTTCCGAGCACAATGATTTCGCTAAACGTTACCCCAGCAGGAAACTCAATATCTTGACAACCTGAACTGTCACTAATTCCATTTTCGCCGCACATTCTTCCACATACATAAGCTATCTGACCATATACATTGTTTCTCCCTCCGATCAGTAGTTTAGATTTTTTCTGCTGGAACAACGTTACCCTAGCAGGAACCGTTTTTCCCGTTCTTTTTCCAAAACGACGTCACAAATTATTTATGCCGGGCACATTAACAGCATATTGGATACTTATTAAATAATTTCATTCATATCTCTCTAGGAGCTACTTTCCTGCTAGAGTAACGCACTCTACTAAAATATGTAACGTCTACTACACTGTAGGTAATACCTACTGAAACTTTTTTATGGGAAGAATGAGTCTATGATAGCCACTAGTTTCAATAAGTATATTTTTAGATTTTATATAAGTACGACATAAGTATACGCTATTCACAGTGGCGCATTGGTGGCACTGTGAACTGGATGCTGCTCCTGAATGACGACGTCGTCGAAGCTATGGTGGCGTATATACTATGGCTTTTATACAACTTTAATCAATACACAAGCATGCGACTTGTGTGTGGATTCAAGTTGTATAAAAAAATGAATGTAAATTTCTTAGCTAATATAAAATACTTAGGTTTGTCAGACGGTCAATATATTCTATTGTAAGGGTTGGATCTCACTTGTCAGCACGGAGCAGCACTCTTCTATGCTGCTATCCCTTTCTGTCGCTTAGAACCGGCATTAGCTAGAGCGAGAGAAAGCGACAGAATGATAGCGTTCCGTCGCTCTTGCAGCATGGAAAAGTGCTGTTCCGTGCTGACAAGTGAGACCCAACCCTAAGTATACTTAATGCAATATATGCCCAAGTTGGAAATATTGTGTACAAATTGCATTTTTTGAATTAATCTTAATCAGAGGTTTATTGGTGGGTTGATCCCTAAACTAGGAAATATCCTGCATCTCAGGTTATCAACCCTCTACCCCAATAAGTGGTGTAAAATAAAAATTAAAAAAAAATTGATCTATCTACAAAATTCATTTATAATGAGAATTAATTTTCATAACACTTAAGCTTAAAATAACACTTAAAAGCCATTAATAAATGATGTGCCATTCTATTCTCCGAAACAAACGGCTTAACTATCGAAGATTTCAATAGACTTTATTTGTAATTGAATAATGCGGTAGTTTTTGCATAAAACCCCTTTTTCCAAAGGACTTTACGTATTTTATCTCACTGCTTCGCCCGAAAACAATGTTAGGTGAGACAGCATGCTTTTTGGCCGCGCCCACCTGTGAGTTCGAGCCCCGCGACTAATTCAACCTTAAGACGATAAATGCAGTATTTTTCAAATATACACAAATAACCTAGTCAATTGCCTGCAATTTTTTGGGTCGCGAAATCCGAATCTTCTTTTTTTGGATCCAAGATGGCCGCCCACAAATTTTTTCGTGTTTTCTCAACTGACTGCAATATTTGCCCATCTTCTTAACTGAAAACATTACATACCTTAGTCATCTTCAACAACTGCAGATAAGACCGTGGGCTGATTGCAGCCCGCAAAACGCCCGATAATCTAGATACACTTTAAAATTAAAAATTTAAAATTACAAATTTTTTTTGCATAACAATTTCATTTGCCAGGCAAATTAACAAAACCGATTCAATAGCTTCATAAATACGAGTACCTATATGTAAACACCATCTAGTGATGGACGGAGGAACTACATAGTAGAATAAATATCCGTAGCACCCATCTTTTATTGGGAAGGAAAACTACATAATCCCAGACTTTCAAGCGATAACTTTTAAACGCCGAACCGATTTTCATCAAACATAGCTAAGGACCACCACAAGGGAACTTGCTTTCACGTAAGAAACACCGCATTGAAATTGGTCTATCCGTTAGAGTGCTACGATGCCACACAGACACACAGACCGATAGACAGACAGACAGACATTAGCGTCAAATTTATAATACCCCTTTTTCGTCGGGGGTTAAAAAGGCATTCGTCAGAAAATAATCATTGATAAATACAAAAACTTTTTTAACTTATTTATTTGAAAAAGTTTAGTTAACGACTTATATGATAAAATGCGATAGTTTGTAATTAGTCTAGAGCATTTTTTGTTAAAAGTCCTCTAGAAACAGTTTTATTTGTACTTCTTCTTTATGCCTGTAACTGGTATCGTTGGATTCCTTGTAATATACTGATCATGAAACTGTCAGTCGTCAATTGTTAAAGTAATGGAGGGGGGTGATAGGAGCAATCAAAGATGGCGACCGCTCAGTTTCATTTTTACGCTTTTTTTACGTATGTAATGCATCGATTTCCCAACTGTAAACGAATTTTACAACAACCAACTGTATAAGCTTTTAATAAAATGAATGCTTTTTATAGACACTTGCCATCTTTTTGCCATAAGAAAGCGAGTTATCTTTTGAAGTATAGGTTTTGAAATATTTCTATTTGCCATAAGAAAGCGAGTTATCTTTTGAAATATAGGTTTTTAAATATTTTCCCCAGAGTATTTACATGAATTTCTCAGTAACCATGTATTTTTAGAGTATTTATGTCATTACATAATTTACAGAATATATAATTAGTAATCCAACGAGGTATGTATCATTGCGTTACGACTTCTAACCACTGAGCTAGGTCGAAACGTGTCGATCAGGTGAGGGTCATTGTCATGTTTTTATTGTAAGGGAGAAAAAAAAATGTTCTTAATCTTATGACGTGTGGTATCAAAAGATAACTCGCCTTCTATGCCAAATAGATGGCAAATGTCTATGAAAAAAATCTTTCATTTTATTATAAGTTTTCAAAATTAGTTTATAGTTGGGAAATCAGTGCAGTACATACCTAAAAAAAGAGTAAAAATGAAAATGAGCGGTCGCCATCTTTGATTGCTCCTACCACCTACCTCCACCGCTTTATCACTTGACTACCGCCAGATCAGTGATTAGGGCATCATAAGAAATCCAATGGTATCGGTCGTCAGTATAGAAAGAGAGTGCAATTAAAATTGTCATGTTAGTACTAGGCTGTTCCAGTCTATATATGGATGTATGGATGATTGTTCCGCTTTCACGCCGAAACGGAAATCACTTAGGAAACTAGCTTGCATATTACATAGATTGATATATCGCCGCAAAGCGATTTTAAGACCAAACCCACGTTGGTAGAAAATGCACTCGTAGGTGAATAATAGGGCTTTTCGGCATGACGCTCGGCTCTCCTGGTCGCCTCGTCATAGTCACACCGAAGTTCCTCGGGATTCACATCAGAATGTAAAATCCGTGTATGATCAGATAGTTTCTCGCCTGTATGTACTTATATACTAAGATGATGTTTTAGTTTATCCTTTTGTTGAAAACGACATTAACAAACATTACATTCGTAGTTTCTCGTCAGTATGTGTTTTAAGATGAATGTTTAAATTACCCTTTCGTGAAAATCGAATTTGACAAACATTACATTCATATGGTTTCCCGATAGTATGTGTTTTAAGATGACTACTTAAATTATCCTTTCGTGAAAATCGAATTTGGCAAACATCACATTCATATGGTTTTTCGCCAGTATGTGTTTTAAGATGAAGTCTCAAATTAGTTTTACGTCGAAACCGATTTTGACAAACATTACATTCATATGGTTTCTCGCCGGAATGTGTTTTAAGATGATTACTTAAACTACCCGTCTCCAAAAACTGCATTTGACAAACATTACATTCATGTGGTTTCTCACCAGTATGTGTTTTAAGATGATAATTTAAACTATTTTTATGTCTAAACCGATTCAGACAAATATGACATTCATATTGTTTCTCTCCACTATGTATTTTATGATGAATATTTAAATGGCCCTTGCGTACAAACCGCTTTTGGCAAACGTTACACTCATATGGTTTCTCGCCAGTATGTGTTTTTAAATGACATCTTAAATTAGTCTTTGCTGAAAACCGCCTTTGACAAACATTACATTCATATGGTTTCTCACCAGTATGTGTATTAAGATGAAGATTTAAACTACTTTTATGTCGAAACCGATATTGACAAACGTAACATTCATATGGTTTGTCTCCACTATGTATTTTACGATGAATATTTAATTGACCCTTTCGTAAAAACCGCCTTTGACAAACGTTACACTCATGTGGCTTCTCGCCAGTATGTGTTTTAAGATGAATATTTAAATCAAACTTCAGTAAAAACCGCTTATGACAAACGTTACACTCATATGGCTTCTCGCCAGTATGTCTTTTAAGATGAATATTTAAATCAACCTTTTGTGAAAACCGCCTTTGACAAACGTTACACTCATATGATTTTTCGCCAGTATGTGTTTTTAGATGACATATTAAATAAATTTTTGCTGAAAACCGCCTTTGACAAACATTACATTCATATGGTTTCTCGCCAGTATGTGTATTAAGATGAAAATTTAAACTGCTTTTATGTCGAAACCGATATTCACAAACATAACATTCAAATGGTTTGTCTCCACTATGTATTTTAAGATGAATATTTAATTGGCTCTTTCGTAAAAACCGCCTTTGACAAACATTACAATTATATGGCTTTTCGCCAGTATGTGTTTTAAGATGAATATTTAAATCATCTTTCGGTGAAAACCATCTTTGACGAACTTTACATTCATATGGTTTCTCGGCAGTATGTATTTTAAGATGAATATTTAATTGACCCTTTCGTAAAAACCGCTTTCGACAAACATTACATTCATATGGTCTCTCGCTAGTATGTGTTTTAAGGTGACGTCCTAAACTAACTTCATGTCGAAACTGACGTTGACAAGTATTACACTCAAATGGTTTCGTACCAGTGTGTACAACAAGGTGACGTTTCAATTCTTGCTTTGTAGAAAAACTACGTTTACAAACATGACACTCACGACTTCTCTTCCCAAAGTGAGTATTTAAATGACTTTTTATATCAGATCGATTAAGAAACCGAAGTTGACAAATATCGCATTCATAGGGTTGGTCGTCTGCGTGTATTTTAAGATGACTGCATAAGTCACGTTTTTGTAAAAATGAACGTGGACAATTATTACATTCATATGCTAGCTGGACGTTTTGTGCGTTCGAGTGTCCCCGAGACGGGTGTGTGCTGTCGGTGACATCGTCTTCTTGTTCCGCAGCTGCTGGTTTGGCGCCATCTACGGATTTATGACAAAACCGTGTCAGTGAGTGGCTTACTTAACTTTTAAAATAAAATATTGTAAATTCGTATTTTTCTTTAGAATAACCAGTCGAATTATTAACAGATAGGTAGGCGGAAACGGATTGTAAACGTCAAAATATTCGTGTCGACAGCGATAGAGGCGCTTGACTTCATTCATTTCATTTTCGCATACAAAACGTAGACAAAGGCGATACGGATACTTTGACGGAAATATCCGCACTTACCATACAGCACAGAATTAATACTAGTGGTTCTGTGAGAACAGTAGACCTCGCGAGCCCTTGCAACTATTTAACTTTTGTACCAAATATAGTCTGTGGGTTATGCCCAATATGGGAGTGAATTTTTTTACTGTGTAATCTACTCATAAAGCCCTTTCATTTGATACCGCAATGGTATATTTATATAAAAAGCATTTTTCTCTGTATCGCCGACGTCACAGTCACTACCCACCATTTTCGTACTTGTCATCCCAAAGATTTGTATTTACGACATCATACTGAATGCACTAATACAAATTATTCAGAAAATCGAATTCCAGACTATTAACACGTTTAAGTTTATCGTTCCTATAAAAAAGTTGTTCTGACAAAAAAGTTGCGTCTTAAACGTTATAGTTATATAATAAAGCTGTCTGCGGTCACTTTTGTTTAATTTTGAACAAAAGTGACCGCAGACACAACAACACGGATCCGTGTTGAAGCACCATGAAGGCGCTCGCGACACATTGCGGATCCGTGTATCAAGCATACGAAAGGATAAACGGCTCAACCAATTTTCATGAAACAAAGGTTCTTCTAGACCTGTGCCAATCGATCATTTATCGTAACCCGGGTCAATCATGACCCACTTCGATAGTGATCGGGTTAAAATGACTCGATCTTCTCGATCATTTGGGTCACAGAGACGCAGTACAAATGAACTGTGATGTGAGAACTGTGACGTAATGTGACCCAACCCAAGTGATATGCTATGCAGGTTATTATTGCTACACAACTTATGTTCATACATAGTCATAGGCATAGGTCACCAATGCAACTACCTATTTTGAAAAAACTCAAAAGCGGCAGATCGCGGGCGCTGGTCTCGATCGCGACCCAAACAAACCGGTTTATTTAACTCACGAGAGAGAGAGAGAGTGCGAGCGAACGAACGCGGTTTATAAGTAAACGAAAGAGATAGACACGTTTTGTTTGTTACGTCTCATTCACTTGACGTAAAAGAATCGATCATTTAGTAAGCAAACAATTAGTTACTGTAACTTTATGACAATTAGATGCAATTTGGTTTGCTTTGGAATCGGGTCAAATGATCGAATCTTTCAAAGATCCGTGATTCGATCAATCCTATACAGGTTGCGATCGAATCAAAACGATTCGATCAATCGCGATCGACACAGGTCTACTAAGAACCACTGCAAGAGAATTTACTTTCACGTGCAAAAAAACGGCATCGTAATCGGTCCATCCGTTCGAGCGCCACGATGCTACAGATAGACACACAGACATACAGATGGATAGATAGACAGACAAACAGACAGACATTTAACGTCAAACTTATAACACCCCTCTTTTTTGTCGGGGGCCAAAATAGTAACGTACAGAGCGTAGGCTCTTAACACTTTTTGGAATTCCATTATGCAAAAAGTTTTACAACCGGCCGCGGTCCGACGGCAACAATCCATGAGAATGTAATTGAAGCACGAGATGTTTTTGCTTACTCCTTTAGTCGCCTCTTACGACATCCACTGGAAGAGATGGAGTGGACCTATTCTAGGCCTGAAGCCACACGGCTCGTAGACTGCATGTGATTGCCAGTAGGCAACCCTGCATTTAGTTACGCCTGATATTTTACATCTGCGTCTCACCTGGCAGTGGAACGCAGTCATCACCGCCAGAGTCATTGCTGTCATCTTTGACGACGGATACTGCAACCGAGCAACTGCTTGAAGTATCTGTGGAACGGCCATAGAGTTGGGATTAACACAGTTATTAACGAACTTCCAAAAAGGAGAAGGTATCAATTCGTCGCAATCTTAATTTTTTATGTATGTTCTTATGAATTCTTTTTTTGTTTGAAAGGGTATACTTGTCAGGTAGTCCCATAAAAATTGTATCATGTCAGTTATTAGTTTTGAAAAATTATACCCATGGATGTTCCAAACTATGATACTGCAATACAGGGTGAAACCAAAGACCTTGTATGTAATAAGACTGATTGGGTGAAAAACCCGGAAAAAATTGACCACTTGCGAAAGTTTCAAATAGCGTAAATGAAAAATTCCGAAAGTCTCATAATGTGAAAATGACAAAGTTCAAAAGAGACATTCTGTGAAAGTGACCTTTTCATTAATGACTATTTGCGAGTGTGAGAGAGATATTTGCTCTGAGGAAGACCTCTGGGCAAGGCTTTAAATACCGGTATGGTATCATTGACCTTGGTGCGGTACGGGTGCCAGACCTTACTATCTGTACTGGTACTATTTTTCCGTCAGTATCGGTACTATACCGGTATCAGTACCGGTACAAATCACGTCAGAGTGAGAAAGCAGATACTAGCAAGTACAAGTATAAGCAGATACCTAAATTACGTACCTGTACTTTTGAGGAACAGGACGGTAGTGGGTACCCATCTAGAACAGGTACGCAGGTACCGAAATGAAAAGAACCTTTAAATATCGGTATTTATTTAACTTCATTACAATATATGTGAATGGCGTACTTAAGGCCAGGATATTGTATGTAAGAAACCCGTATATTGCATATTAATAATGTCAGTCTCACATTTTTTTAAACCAAAAAAGTAGTTGTACCTGTTCGGATCATACACAGGCACAGAATAAGTACTAGTACTCACGTACGGAAGTCTTATTTAGAAAAGAAATTCAAAGAAATATCTACTTAATGTGGTTAGCGCTACGATTTAATTTAGCTCCAGTCAGAACGCCTCACCTTCGTTTAGATAACTTAACATCCATTGCAAGTCAATTTCATTATTATTCCTCTGGACAAACAATTCATGTAACTGAACTTTCCCCTCACTTGTGTCGCCGCGCGCTTAGTAATAATGTAGGTTTATTTTCGAAACCTAAACGGGGAGTAGTGACACAGGCCTGATGCAGGTAAATTTGATATTTTTTACTATCATTTTGAATTGATTTTGAATTATAAGTTTATGTAGAGTATATATAACATAATAACTCACCACTGAAAAGCAAATATTGTGAATTAGGTCTAATACTGGATCTGTACGACATTAATTGTTATCACTTGGAGTATTTAACAAAATTCTTAGTATTTTGAGATTAAATTCTATTTCCCATTAAACAGGACATCTAATGTTACCTAACTCATAACCAAATGGTCTCATTAAAGATTTTTTAACAGCATTATTGTAATGCTGTTAAAAAATCTATAAACTCAGATTATCATATGTTTTAATATTATAATCTATACTATAATAAAAGAGTAAAAAAAATGTGTCTGTACATTGAAAATTTTTCAAAAAAAAATATTTGTGGCGATGGAGATATAGTAATAGAGTAAGAAAATAAAAAAAATGTCTGTCTGTTTGTCTGTTTGTCTGTTTGTACACGCTAATCTCCGGAAATACTGGACGGATTCGAATGAAACTTTTTTTGTTATATAGCTGTGAAACCTGGGCAACATATAGGCTATAATTGATTTTGGAAAATGGAACACATGATGCAGAACTATAATGGTCCAGCTAAACTATAAAAAATATTAAAATGCCGCCTTAGCAAAAGTTGTTAAGTCTGATGAGAACTTTTTGTTGAGTTATAATACAACTGGCCAAGCGCGAGTCGGACGCGCGCGAAGGGTTCCGTACCATAATCTATGAAAAATCACGTTTGTAGTATGGGAGCCCCCCATAAATACTTATTTTATTCGATTTTTAGGGTTCCTTACCCAAATGGGTAGAAACGGGACCCTATTACTTAAACCGTCCGACTGTTAGTCTGTCTGTCTGTCTGTCACCAGGCTGTATCTCATGAACCATTATAGCTAGACAGTTGAAATTTTCATAGATGATGTTTTTTTGTTGTCGTTGAACAAAAACATACTAAATCTATACTACAAATAAAAGAGTAAAAAAATGTGACTGTACATTGAAAATTTTTCCAAAAAAAAGTTGTTTCGTCCGAAGAAGAACTTATAAGTTCAGAATTTGCGGATCTTCAGAGCATAACACACCAGAAAAATTCTTGGATATGTGAACGCGCCATATTGACACCAAAAAATTAAAAATCAATCATTATAGAACTTATGACGCAAATTATTGTTAATTTCTTGGATAGAGTTGTTGATGACACCACCAATTATCCAGTTGAGTTTCTTAATTCACTTGCAGCAAATGGACTCTCGGCTCACAAAATAAGTCTTAATGTCGGAGGGCCAATAATGCGAATGCGCAATTTGACTCCGCCGAAACTGTGTAACGGAACCCAACTTAGTGTCTCAGCACTATATGCCGAAGTTCAGCGGCTGCATTTAAGCCAATGCATGCCTGCAATGTTATTAGCATTACTAGCAACACATAATGCCGAACTTCCGATGCTTTTGCCTGAATCGGACCCGTACCCGTACCCGTACCCGTACTCGTACCCGTACCCGTACCCGTACCCGTACCCGTACCCGTACCCGTACCCGTACCCGTACCCGTACCCGTACCCGTACCCGTACCCGTACCCGTACCCGTACCTGTATCCGTACCCGTACCTGTACCCGTACTCCCTCTTCTGCTCCCGCCGCTGCCGCCGCCGCCGCCGCTCCCGCCGCCGCCGCCGCCGCCACCGCCGCTCACACCGCCGCTGCCGCCGCCGCTCCCACCGCCGCCGCCGCCGCCGCTCCCGCCGCCGCCGCCGCCGCCGCCACTGCCGCCGCTGCTCCCGCTCTCGCCGCCGCCGCTACCGCCGCTGCCACCGCCGCCGCCACTGCCGCCGCCGCTTCCGCCGCCACCGCCGCTGCCGCCGCCGCTGCCGTTTCTGCTCCCGCTCCCGCTTCTACTCCCGTTCCCTCTTCCACGTACCCGTTCCCGTACCCGTTCCGCTCTCGCTCCCACTCCTGCTCCCGCTCCCGCTCCCGCTCCCACTCCCGCTCCCGCCGCCGCTCCCGCCGCTGCCACCGCCGCCGCCGCCGCCACCGCTTCCGCTGACGCCGCCGCCGCACCTTCCGCCGCCGCCGCCGCTGCCGCCGCCGCCGCCGCCGACGCCGCCGCCGCCGCCAACGCCGCCGCCACCGCTTCCGCCGACGCCGCCGCCGCACCTTCCGCCGCCGCCGCCGCCGCCGCCGACGCCGCCGCCGCCGCCGCCTCCGCCGCCGCTGCCGCCGACGTCGCCGCCGCCGCTTCCGCCGCCGCCGCCGCCGCTGCTGCCGCCGCCGCCGCCGCCGCCGACTCCTCCGCCGCCGCTGCCGACGCCTCCGCCACCGCCGACGCCGCAGACGCGCCAAAGACGGAAGATTAAATTCTCATATCGGCACATCACTACTGTCCAGCGTTTCCACCGAACTTCAGCAGCTGAACTTCAGCTTATTTAGTGTGTCATCCCCACCGAACTTTAGACACTGAACTTTAGCCACTAAACTTCGGCATAGTCTGCTGAGACACTTAAAGCTCACAGTAAGTGAGTGATGCCAGTGAAACTTATTCCGCGTATGCCACTCATCCCCAACAATTTTCCTTTTGAAAATACACAGTTCCATATGTTAACTTGCTTTGATATGAAAATAAGTCACAGTTTTAGAGGCTTAAAGCTGCTGATGTCGATCTAAGGACTGGTTTTTCGCATGGCCTACTTATTGTGGCTTTCTCCAGGGTTAGTAACACTTCAGCTCTTTTCATATTGGCTTCCGAAGGAAAGAATTAAAATAATATTGACTTTTAACTCCTAACACTGTTACAAGTACTTTCTCCCTCAGTCTCTCTCTCTCTCTCTCTCTCTCTCATTAGTTTTTATTTATATTTATACGCCGGAGTCATAAAGTCCACGCGAACGAAGTCGCGGGCATCAGCTAGTATAAAATAAAATGGTGTCATGTTTTCGCTTGTTATTGAAGCATTTTCCATTCTTTGTAAAAAAATGAAGTGGTAACTCAGCTAATCCATATAAATGACATTGGGTCTCAAACTTAACAGCACTCCATGTTCCCATTGAGTACCTAACAGTAATGTAATGGAGTGAAGGTTAATAAAGCTATATCATCAGCAGTCCCCTGTGAATAGTATGAAGTTGCTGCCTGCCTCTCCTCAGCCTGCTCACCTGTCTCTTGCTGTTCTGTGTGTGCGCACTCTGCATGTTTGTGCTTGTTGACATCTGTGTTGCCATCATGGTCTTGAATGTCATCTGACATTGCTGAGGCTTGGGACGGGGGACCATCAGGGAGATCAGATCCCAGCTCATCATCAGAAAGTGGTATGCTCTCAAGGTACTGGGCTTGGGAGAAGGCCAGTGGGTCGCACAGCTCCAACTTACGCCGGTCCAGCAGTGACACAGATTGCACAATAATCTGCGTACAACATAAATGGGCTCTAATATAAATAGTAGATTATATACCAAGGGTTTTGAAATATTAAAATTTGTTAATACCTCAGAGTAATGTTGAATTACGGCAGTGAGCAGAGCCTTCGCGCGGGCCGCCTTCAGCATCAGCTTGTGGCTCTTGAGCAGCTGGGCGCGGCACACGTAGCACGCAGCCACGGGCCACGCCTCACCACTCAAAAGCTGCAACCGTCAAACATAACGTACAGATCCTATGGTATATTGATATCACAATCTGTACTTAGGTTATAAGGATATCTGATACTAACACTGTCATTCGTAAGCTTCTCATAGACGACTTGAAGCGGAGTGCCGGCGATGGAGGACAAGCGGGCGTCGGTCGCCAGACAGACTCGACACACGGCCGTGTTTAGAGGCATTTCGAATCAACCAAAATAGCTGCCTGTGGTGTTAGATGTTACTATTACAAACAAAAAGAGACGAATGAACTGATAAATCCAAATATGAAATAATCAAAAACTAAGTAGCTATCATGAATTAATTAATACCTGATCGCAATTAGTTTGTGATTGATATGTACTTGTGATTGATACCTACGCTATGTTATTACTCTACTCTTTGTTGATAAGCGAACGTGAAAATAACCGCTTACATTCACAAATGGGGATGGCAGCTGTCAATGTCATATACTTTGGTTCCTTTTTAGGGTTCCGTAGTAAACAAGGAACCCTTATGCTTCGGCCGCACTTGTGCCTATCGTCCCGAAGCTATTCGCGGGGAATCTTCGTACGTTTTGTACACTAAAAAGATATGATAAAGCGCTGGTCACACTAGCGGCTTCGTTATTTTTCACGAACTATCTGGCAATAATCCAAGATGGCGTCATCTACGTGTTTTAAATATAGACGACGACTTTCTTTTCTTTAACATGTGTGCTAACAATTACATAATGTATTTATTGAAACCTAAAAAGAAACCTAGAAAGAAACAGCTAAAAATTTTAACACTATTTTATCGTTCCACTCCATTTTAAGCATTAACAACCGTGGCACCGTCGCACAGCACCGTCCGAACAAGTTGAAAACAAACGTCAAGATGAACGAACAACGCAAGTGCGACCACGCAGAGCGAATTGTTAGTGTGCATTAATCCTTTGATGTATCGCCACCCGCGCGATAACTACACGAAGTCCGAATATTCGGGATGATACCCGATAACGGCCGGTTACATTTGCGTGTATCGTTTAATAGCACGAAGCTTCGTGACGATAAGCGCAGGTCCGGCCCAAGCATAATAGTTTCGCCATGTCTGTCTGTCTGTCTGTCCGTCCGCGGTTTTACTCAGCAGCTATAAGTACTAGAAAGCTATGATTTAGCATGGGTATGTATATTAATTATGCGGAAAAAGTGGTATAATAAGATATTGATATGTTTATCTATATATGTATTTGTTATAAAATATAGTACCGTTGAGTTAGTATCCCATAACACAAGTCTCGAACTTACTTTGGGGCTAGCTCAATCAGTGTAATTTGTCCCTATATATTTATTTTTTATTATTTATTTATTGAATAAAAATTATTTTCAGGGTAGCTCACATACAAGTAAAGTGAAAAGTAATTTCTTTTTTCTCGACTAACCAATCATGTGGGGTATCGTTGAATAGGTCTTTCAAAAATATTATGAGTTTGTTCACACCGTTTTTTTCATAACTGATTGAGTGGCGGACGGCGCCTAAAGACGCCCACCATAGTCCGCAAATAAATATCACTACAGCCGCACTATCAGTGTCCAGTTGTCCACTGTCCACTTCAAACATTTTACATATTGTCCATGAGCATGAGCATGTTAACACTAAACAACACCAATTTTATATTGTAAAGTCCACTAGAATCAATTTGCAAATTATTTAAAGCAAACTCCAACTGAACTCCTCGACTTCCCGCCAAATACCCTACTTTGGTTCCTAACCTAATTAAATATCAAAACAAAACTAAAGATGGTAACCTAATTAAATATCAAAAATAGAGGTGGGCTTTGGTTCGACGTGCTTCCAAATATGGACCCCAAAGCATGATAATATAAGATAAGAGGTGGGCTAGATTAGGTAAAACCGGTACCTGTTCCACTTCCAGCTAATACTAATACTTAAAAATACCCAATGCAAATACCTTATCCGAATAATCCCTGCATTCAATGTTATTGCAGCCAGTTTTCAGCCATGTCTTACACTCCAAGAGTTACTATTGTTTGTAACACGAAAACATTAGATAGTTCTAACACTCCCGAAATGTAAGTATTTCACGCAATAGCTAATCTTATCTAATACAGCTAGTACCCTTTGCTAATACTTTTTTCGCAACGGATCTTCGATCTTATTGTTAAGACGTGTAAAGGTCATTGTTTTAGATGAAATAATTACATAAAAGCAGACCTAATCCTTATACCACTGGCGAATATTTTTCGCAACAGATATTCTATTTTATTTCTAATGAATTCCTATTTTATTTCTAATTACTTTAAAGGTCAGTGTTCTTTAATGACGAAATTATTTAACATTATTATTACAGTTAATATAGTCACGTGGTGGTTGAATTTTGGCTGCAACTAGCAGGGATTAGGAAGGAATATTCGGATTAGGTATTTGAAAGTATTAGTATTAGTTGGAACAAGTACCGGATTTACCCAATCCAGCCCACCTCTAGTTTTGACATTTAACATGACTGACGCTGACATGACAGACATTTATTTCATTTGATAAATGGCGGCTTTTTGTTGACATTCGTTTGTTGTTGTATCATTTTCTTGGTTTATCGAATTTTAAACTATTGACATATAATATTCCTACTGTTACAGATTATCTTTTTGGATTATAATTAAATACTTGCTGTAAACCATGAGTTTCAGCTTCGGTTCAGCGACAACAACTTCTGGCGGTACTTTTGGTACTGCCACTCCATCCACAGGTATTTTGGCCGATATAATCAATTGTCTTTAATATTTATGTATTTATAGAATCCTTAAAAGTATATTTCAGTCTTTTTAGAAGTATTAATCAGTATTAGTGTTTAAAAATTTAATTGTGCTGATATATAACCTCAAAATCATAACGCATTTCGCGTTCCAGGCTTCTCGTTTGGAGGTGGAGATAACAAACCATTATTTGGAGGAGCAGCAACCACGGGTACTTCTTTCTTTTTAACCAAGTAGTTTTGACAAAACTCAATGTAAATAAAAACTTCTGTAAGTCAACTTGGGGAATGGAATCATCAGCTTAATTTCCTTTCAAAGCTTTAAGAAATCTGGAATCTAGTGTTACTAGCAGGTACACCAGGCAAAAGTGCGTACATTAAAGTAACATTGTTAAGTCTGTTCAAAATGTAGGTATTTTTTCTAATAGACTACATCAGAAGGTTCCTAAAAAGAGGGTGTATATTCTACTAAAAGGGATATGTCTTCACAATCTGCAATGCGTATTTGCATGCTTGGTTTTTTGTTATTGGATTAATATCCAATTTATTTATCTTGAAATACTTTTATAGTATTGTTGAGTTAGTATTCGCTAATATTATTTTTATTTATTAGCATTACTTGCCAACAGTAGTTGGCGTGTCTTGGGACACAAAGGTCTCCTCCAACTTCCAAGCTTCTCTGAATTTTGCTGTTCTCTGCCATAATGGGCCATCAATCTTTTTTATATCATCAGACCAACACTTCTTTTGTCTTCCCTTTTTACATTTGGTATGAAATTTAGATGTCCATTCTTCCATAAATCCTTGGTCCATTTATTTTTATTCTCTCTGAGCATGTGGCCTGTCCATCTCCATTTAAGTTTTTTAGTTTTTGTGGTTGCATCTTCAACCTTTGTTATGCACAAGACAATATTATATTTTATGATAAATACATTTATAGATAGATGAGAACCAGGACAATTTGAAAATAGTAATTTCCATACTCAGAACCTCATACATTAAGAATAGTAATAAATATCATTCTTTCTTATATCTTTTTATACAGATAATAAGCCAGCGTTCAACTTTTCAAGTCAAACAACTACTGCCCCCGCATTCGGGGGCTTTGCCTTTGGAGGTGCAAAGACTACCACATCCGCTCCTACTTCATCTCTCTGTAAGTATTATTTACCCATCTGTGATGAAATAAGAATGTCATGTTTGATCTGTTTATTCAACACTCACTAGTGTGACAAGCTTTTTTACTGACTTTAAAAAAGGAAGAGGTTATCAATTCGACTGTAGGTTTTTTTAATGTATGTTACGCAATATCTTTGTTAACCATGGACGGATTTTGATGATTCTATTTTTATTTGATAACTTGTAGCGCCAAGTTGGTCCCACATTCATTTGGTGAAGATATGATGTAACTTTGGAAAAATGAAATAAACTTTTGAAGGAACATTAAGTAGTCAAAAATTAAATTATTGACCTGGTGAAAGAATGCACTAAGCTTTCCCATATTAAGCAAGGCACGGTCAGAATTTAGGCTCATCATTATTATATCAGCTACAGGAAGTCCACTGCTGGAAATAAGCCTTTAATAAAATGACATTAAAAATGACCTGCGTCCAGCGTCGTCCTGCAACCATAGTAATGCTAGGACGTCCACCTCGTAGGTCGTCCTAGCATTTAGGTTTATAACTATAAAACTTGCATATGATATATCTTGAGCTACTCAGTGCTTCATGTTAATTTGTAATACTTAAGTATGATAGTACTTTTATATCTTTATTACTTAAATACTGTACAGTCTTATATAACAAATACATAATTTAAATAAAATCTAACAAACAAATGATAAAACCTAAAATTTTAAGAAAAGTAACAAATTAGTTAACATTAGAATTTTCGATTGTTTTAAATAACATGTAATAATGTTCCTAATGATTCAATTATAAGATTTAAAAGTGGGTAGGTACATTAAAAAAATACCATCTTATGTTGTCATATTGAATTTTAAACTTTAGGTCATGAGCAGTTTCAAAATTCGCACATATTTTAATATTTATGAGTGTTGTTTTAGTAATTTAATGTTATAAAGTATTTGATAAAATGAGAAAGGTGTTTAGTGATAGAAAAAGAGGTATGTAAAACAATAATCATATTCAATTTTATTATTAGGTTATATATGAATAGTTTAAAAGATTTATCAGAAAATTTATGGTTAAGCACTTTAGTCTTTTTATATCTGATAGCCAAAAGTGTTAAAAAGGGTTGGCCTTTATATAACATGAGCGATTTACTGCAACTCTGTCCACATGAATATTGAGTGTGTTCATCTGCTGCAGCTCGGTTTGCCTTTTGGCATAGGCCTCCTCCAGCTCTCTCTATTGTGATCTATCTTCTGTCACTCTAATCCAGTAAGGCCCCAAGGTTAGGCAGATGTCGTCCTTCCAGCGCGTGATTGGACGGCCCAGTCGTCTTGTCCTATCCCTTGGATACCAAAGTGTCACTTGTTTTGACCACTTGTTTTTTCCGCATCTTAGCATGTGGCCAGTCCAACTCCATTCCAGGTGGTCAATTTTAAGACTATGTTATTCTCAAAGTAGGTATATAATGTAAGGACAAACTATTTAATGGGCTAATTCGGTCCGTGATAGGTACTGAACTATTTTTCCCAAGAAACACGTATGGTCAGGCTTCAAAAATGGAGTTATAATTGCTCATACAATTAGTATGTAACATTGTAAAAATAGGAAAACATCAATTTTTCCTTCCCATAAATCTTGAATCTTGGAACTTTTGATCAGTTAAATCGTATGGAAAGCCAATTTCTTTTCGTTTTTTCACTCTTTTATCCTTGGGAAAATTTGTTCTGTTTTGTATAATCATTAAAATCGTTTAAATATATTTTATTATCCTGTATATTCATTTTACAGTTGCCTCTCCGTCAACTACCACGACCCCAGCGTTTGGGGCAAGCAAAGCCCCCAGCTTTGGTGGGTTTGCGTCGCCCCCCAACCAGACCGTTGGCAGTCCTGGATTTGGACAACCCACTGCACAGGTAATTGCAATTCTATATACAATTGGGCAGACAGAGCCTTTTGGGTCTTGTAGCAAACAGAGGCACAGAATAAGTACTTATGTACAGAAGTCTTACTCAGAAAAGAAATTCAAAGAAATATCTAGTTAATGTTGTGAGCGCTATGGTTTAATTTAGCTCGTGTCCGAACTCCTCACCACTACGTTTAGATAGCCATTGCAAGCCAATTTCATTCTTATTACTCTGAAAAAATGATTCATGTAACTGATACCTAAACGGGGAGTGACACAGGCCTGCCCCAGGGCCATAAAACTCAAGGCTGAATGTATGTCTACATACACCTCGGGATGGACTAAAGACGACATGGACAGCTGACTTGAAAGCAATAGAACAGGATTTAGTTTGTTGCCTCCTGTTCTGAACTTGCGCTTAGGAAGCTGCAATAAACTTGTTTTTTTTTTTGTAAGTAAATGATCTGCCGTCATCAAAAAAGATTACAATTTTTCAAGTTAAAGATATGAAAAAGGTTTTACTCGCGTAGTGTAGTCGGAAAAGGCTGACTAGTTTCGATCATCATCAGGGCGAGTGTTTGCAGACACGCGCACTAAGGATTCCGGACTATTATCTATAAAAAATCACGTTGGTTGTATGGGAGCCCCACTTAAATATTTATTTTATTCTGCTTTTGGTATTTGTTTCGTTATAGCGGCAACAGAAATACATCATTTATGAAAATTTCAACTGTGTAGCTATCACGGTTCAAGAGATACTGCCTGGTGAGAGACAGACTGAGACGGACTGACGGACCCTTTGGGTGTGGAACTCTAAAACATAATAGAGTAGATTTGTTTTATCTACTCATCCATCAACTATGTCATGAAGCTAACTATTCCGATTCACTTTTATTAATTTTTGTGTTGCTTCCAGAATGCTTCACAAAACTTGTCGTTCGGTGGATCTTCGACTCCACAGCAACAGCCCGCACAGACAACACCAGGTAGGTACCTTCTATATTTTGATTACTGTTCTATGCCTATATCCCATTATTGAAGTAAAAAGAATACACCAAGTTTGTAATTCTTGACTCATGGATTACTTTACCGGCCAAGGCCAGGAAAGTAGTATAAAAATTCATTCCGCTTAAAGCAATAAGGAAGTGTATTCAGAATGACAAAACAGTGACATTGACGTTTCCGATTACAGTTCTGTTTTTACATTTGGCAAATACATTTAGCGTTTAATTCCATAACTTGTCATACAGTCTATTGCTACCTACCAAATTATAAAAAATGCACTCTTCGAACCTATATATTCGACGACCTCCATGGCATAGTGGTCAATACGCTAGTCCGCCAAACCGGAGGTTCTGGGTTTGATTTCCAGCCAGGGCAAATTGGAAAATGGCCTTTTTCAAATGCACTATACAATATACATTATACATAGCTCGCACTGTACAATCTAGATATACCTCGGCGGGAATGGGATTTTCGGACTCGTAATTATTGTCCTACTCCTACCTAAATCTACTTGTCCGGCAAAGCCATACTTCTCGGCCTCTGCAGTAATGTACTACAACTGACCAACCTAAAGAGTAAAGCTCACCATGAACCACTATGCTCTTAAATAAAAAGAAAAGAGAAGAATATTTCTATAATTATATAATAAATATATTTTTCTACTACTGTACTGTTATGTCTTTTAAATGGTCCCGAACACTAATATAAGAACATAGATTATATGATTTCAGAAATGTCTATATTCTATTCCTAATATATATATAATAGCACATGTGTCGTTATTTTGCCAAAACGATACTCCTAGCCATAGACCTATAACTTTTTTTCTTTAGATCTACCATACTGCCAACATAATAAAATCGTTATTTTAACATATGGTGCCATTTTTCAAACGTGCAGTCACTGAACAAATGGTTTTTTGTATGAAAAACATTCGTTTAGTGACTCCATGTTTCAAAAATGGCACTTTTAGTCACTAGGAAAACGACAATAAAAAAAATTAAGTCTTCCATAGATACCTAGTATCTACCAAACATATGGTAGTATTTCGTACTTTTCGTTGTTTATTTTTATATTTATTTTAGTAAATGTAGTCGTAGAAAAAGTATTGTATGCAACGTTGTATAAGTATGTCAAAAAATGCTCGATGGCGTCTCCTTACGATGCTCGCCAAGGCTCGCATCGTAACTTGCGCATTTTATGAACCTTCTTATACAACTGTTGCATAAAATACTATTAATATTTTAACTTATTTTTATTTCCTATAAATTATATTACATATTATATATTTATCAAATGTATTACAGCCGCGGCAAATACTTCGTTCGGCTCTGGCTCATTTTCGTTCGGCGGCGCTAAGCCGGCCGCTACCACCGCCGCCGCTCCCGCCAGCTTCAACTTCTCAACCCCCACTTCAGGGTTCTCTGCGCCACAAATGTCTACTGCTGTAAGTTATATATTATTTTTCATCTCATCTACTCAAAAAACGATGTTTTCATCCCACAACATTTGGAGCTAAAGTTACTGCTGATTCTCTCGGGACTGAAAAGCGGAAAAGAAAATCTTTTCATCTCATTTACTTGAAAAACTATGTTTTCATCCCAAAACATTTGGAGCTAAAGTTACTGGTTATTTCAACTCTCGGGACAAGAAAATGAAAAAGAAAATCTCTAGGGATTAAAACCAATTTGAAAACTGAACACGAGTGTAATCCATGTAGAATCAAAAAAATGTTGGCAGTCCAGCAAAAAAAAGAAGAATTTTGTTTTTAATAAAAAATAACTAAAAAATAACTAGCATTGTCGTCATGATTTTTTAAATTTGGAATACATATCGTCTTCAACATGGATGAATGTAGGTTAAAATTTTTATGTTCTTTGCTTCGGAAAATAATTAACAAATAACGCATTTTTAGCTTTAAATCAAAGTAATTACAAAAGTTTTAGGTTATATTGACATGTAATTATTTGTGTAAATTCGAATACTTTTACGTAGGATTAAGCCGATAATGAATATCAAATTTATTTATAAAAATATAAAGATATGAAGGACCATTCGAACAAAGTTATTAGTGAAAATTTTACAGAAGTTGGTGCGCTTCGAAATTAGTGTTTTTTGAATGAAAAGGACACCAAATAAAAGTTGCACTCTGATTAGGTAAAGCTGGTGTTCTACTTTTCTTTATATTCTGTTATGTATTCGCTAGTTTTTCTTATAGATTAAAAGTAGAGTGTGCTACTTGGGTACGGTAATATTTTTATCTCGGGCGATACCCATGAATCCCTCGCTTCACTCAAGATTTCACAGTTGAATCACGGGCGTAGCGAGTTATTAAAAAAAGAGGTTATCAATAAGTCGGAATCTTTTTCAATTATTTTTAATGTTTTTGATTTGATTTATTTATTGTCACTAAATCCACAGCTCTTAAATAATTTTAAATATATAAGTACAGCACTGACAGCTAATAACGGATTCATATTCTTTAGTTTCTCCTAAATACAAACAAACATTATTATTCAAATATTTTTTGATATGGAAAAATATTTAGGTATAAGAGAGTAAACCAACAACCAACAAACTTCACTCCATGCCTATATCTAAAAAGTGGAGAAAGGTGTGTGCGTGTGTGTGTATGTGTAAGTATGTTCACTAATTATTCAAAGACGCTTGGACCGATTTGGAAAATTTATTTTTTGTTTGTAAAGGGCATAGTTATCAGGTGATTCCATGTTTTTTTTTATCAGAGTCTGTTTTTAGTTTTGTTATCTTTGTTATATTTCTTACAGTATTTGTTATATACTTTGAGTATTTTCTTACAATTCATTTAGTAATTTTTAGCCTTCATGCCCATATTGAATTTCCAGACCAGCACATCTACCGCACAGCCTGCGCAGCCTAGTTTCGGCGCCGCGACATCAGCCCCGGCTTTCGGTCAAACGACCACCCCCTCTTTCGGCCAAACGACCGCTTTCGGACAAAACGCAGCGTCGTTCAGCTTCGGTGGCGCCACCACGCCCGCTTTTGGCGGCGCTGCATCCACCACTAGCGCAGGTTAAATACTTTTTGGCAAAGATAGATTTGTTATAATAAATTATTTTGTAATGATAAGAAAATAAAACGTCGCAAAATAATGTCACTTGTCTTTGAACATAACCATTTTTAAGTGATTTTATATTTATCATTGCAGAAAAACTCATAATAAGAGCGCTATTTGACTCTAAAATCTATGACGTCATCTGCCTGTATTTAATACAAATCCCATAGAGAATGGTGTTTTTTTGACGTTTAGAAAAAAGTATCTGATTTGACTTGTTGGAAAATAGCGGATTATAAACTAGCTGGTGCCCGCAACTTAGTTCGCGTGAAATTTAAAAATGATGACAACTATTTTTCCTGACATGAGATTTCAATGGAACAAAGCCTATATGTTGCTTTGAGCTGAGCTTCATCTATTATTGAAAACTGCTTAAATATCCGTCCAGTAGTTTCGAAGATTAGCGTGAACCTACATACAGATAGACAAAAATTATATTTATACCATTCCCCCTCTAAAAAGTTTATTTTATCCACAGAAAACAGTGGATAAAAAGGAGTTTATTTTATTTACAAAAAACAGAGTTTCGGTGTTTGAGTTCAGAGCAATAATTAGTCTTAATTTAAGTAATGGGCATTGTTCATATTTTTTTAAAAACTAAAAACACTGAACACTATTTATCAGTTTACAACAGCAAATAAGGTTTGGATCAAAAGTATTTTTGAAATAATTGACTAATCTTCATTTGACCCTAATGACGTCATCACTTGGTGGTATAGATTGATATCTTTGCCTAGATGAATATAGAAAAACGAAATAACCTCTGTCATGAATTTTCTGTCAAGTTAACGTATCAACAAACATCAACATAACCTGATATAAGTTAGAGAAATCTACTAAAACATGGAAAAATAAAGAAGGTTTTTTTACCCCTACATGCAAAAATGACACAATATTCTATTATATAGGTACTATGTATGAAATCTTTATCACAAATAAGTAGATATACTTAAATTAAAATCTTTGCTCCTCTTCTTTCTGCCAAACAATGTTGAGTGCTCGTCACGATGTATTCTATAATCATGATGTTATTTACTTTAGGTAGTTGGCTTTTACAAAAGTATAACTCATGATAAATGCGTTGATAAGACGATAAACAACGTAAAGGAAATTTGAATAGCAAATAACATTGACATTGACACATGTTAATATGACGAGCACAAATCGTTTTAAAGATGGCAAATGAATAAGTCAATTAGGCTTGGTGATGACGAATCACGTCTCAAACTTAAAAAAAATTATAACTGCATACTTAACTATATCGAAATAAAAAAAAATCAAATTAGTTTCTTAGAATAGCCTATATTTTCAATAAAAGGCAAAATATTTACTGGTTAGAAAATTTAATCAATGCCCATTGTTCCAATTTCAGTGTGCATTATAAATGATTTAACCTTCTTTTTTCTTAATTAAATATCTATTTTCGCTTAAATCTTTCTTTTTTAGTAATTATGGTATAAAGTATAGTATGCAACTCTTGAATAAAACGGCTAAAAATTTATATCGAAGGCCATGAATAACTCACGTCGCTCAGGATTTTAATCAACTCAAATCACTCCCCACGTTCGTGATTCAGTCGTTAGAATCCTTCACTTGCTCGTAATTCATCTATGGCCGTCAATGTAAATCCGTCATTCACTGATTGCATAATAATAAATTATTCCTTTATTTTCCTCTCCAGAAAAGGTTCATGTAAGGTTAATATTACCTATTATATATAACAGGTCAATGACCTTAAAAGAGGAGAGAACTGGTGTTAGGTACATGCCCACCTGTATTACAAGTCACCAGGAAATATACTTATGTATGTATTAACATTACAGCCCCAGCCCCAGCATTCGGGTCAACAACCCCAGCGTTCTCGTTGAGCGGTCAGCCGTCAAGTCAACCCGCGGCGCAGCCGGCAACCCAGACCGCGGCCCAGCCGACATCTCAACCTAGCTCGCAACCTGGCTTTGGCACCTCTCTGGGAACCACAGGTAATCGGATACTTTCTTGTGTCAAAAATGAATTATTCAGTACAGTTCATAAAATAAAACGTCTCAAAAAACTAATATTAAGAGCAGCCTTCCCGTCTTACTTTTCATAAAAAAAAACTCGTACGTAATTCTGATCTCGTAACTGATCTTTCTTGAAAACTTTTGAACTAATAGATATCTTGGGCACTATTTCTAGGTTTCCATCGAAATAAAAAATTAAAATTTGGTAAAACAAATTCAGTATACGCCTCCAAAAATCTGCTTTTCTGCACAAATTTTACCTGAACTTCGACCGTTTATAAAGTACTTTCAAATTGTAAAAGTATAAAAAAAAAAACTATAGAAACCTCGCAAATGTAATAAAATTTTTAAATATGAAACATTTATTTCACACACTTGTAAGGCTTACTGAAAAAAACGTATATCTTGGAACAAGTTTTATGCCGCACCCTATGAATAGTTAATATTCGTTCAATGGATAGTTATTAATAATACTAATTTCATTCAATAGAATGCAAACCTTGCCCAAAGGCATTATCTCTTTTTGTTTTGCATTTTTTTTCTAGCATTGCCCTGGATGAAACAACAAGCTTTTCACGTTGACGCTCAACTATGCGCGCGTTGACGACAGAGCGGCCGGGAAGGGCCGCCCTAAGAGGGCCACTTAACTTCAAAAAAGCATGACATCACGCTTTTGTATTTTATACAAATATTATAGTAAATGTTTGTTTTGACGTTTAGCAAAAAAGTTTCTGATTTAATTTGCTCACATCTATAACGCATTGGGTACTTTCCTGAACCAAAAAATAATTATTTATATATATATATATATTTATATTTGGTACTGTTAATAAAATAAAACGTCACAAAATCATGATACTTGTCACGATCATATCCATTTTCAATGTGATTTTAGATTTATTATTATTACAGAATAATTGGCCAAGTGCGTGTCAGGACACGCGCAGTAGGGTTCCGTAGTTACGAACGCCAACTTTGAGTTCATGCCACTAAAAACGTCTAAAAACTAATTTTCTATTCAATTTGTATGATATTTTCCTTTTCCGAGTAATTTTATAAGTTAATCGCCTATAACTTTTTAATTTGTAAACCCTACTTAGCTCTGATAGTTTTCCTTTAAATTTCGTTATATATCCTATAGCTGTGAATTTTTTCACGTGTCCATATATAACCGTTTAGCAGATAGAGGGGGGGGACACTTGATTCTAGCAAATTTTTTCACTTTAAAAGCAAATATTTCTGAAACGGATCCCAAAATCGAATAACGGTGTTCACAAACTCACAATATTTTCAAAAGACATATTAAAAGAAATTACTTTTGACTTTACTTGTATAGGAGCTAACCTAAAAAATTTTTTTTTTCAATATTTTTTTTTACCATTTTTTTCCGCCTTATTAATATGTTCATGCTAAATTACAGCTTTCTAGTACTTAGTACTGAGTAAAACCGCGGACGGACAGACAGACAGACAGACATGGCGAAACTTCACAGACAGACATGGGTTCCTTGTTTACTACGGAACCCTAAAAACTGAAATCATGAGCGCTATTTGACTGCCAAAAAACTATGACGTCATTAGGCTATATTTCATACAAATCCCATAGAATATGTTTGTTTCTAAAATACTGGCCAAGTGCAAGTCGGGCTCGCGCAATGGATTCCGTACCATAATGTACATATAAAAATCACAATTTTTGTATGGGAGCCCCCGTAAATATTTTTTTTATTCTGTTTTTAGTATTTTCTTTTATAGCGGCAACGGAAATACATCATCTGTGAAATTTTCAACTGTCCATCTATCACGGTTCATAAGATACAGCCTGGTGACAGACAGACGGACAACGGAGTCTTAGTAATAGGGTCCCGTTCTACCCTTTGGGTACGGAACCCTAAAAGTATTTGATTTTATTGCTGGGAATTAGCGAATAATTGTATGACCCTTGCAAGTAAATATTTAATTTAATTTCAGGAGCCGCTCTTGGATTTACCCAAACCACAGCCGCGCCATCATTCGGCACAAGCTTCGGCACAACCAGTGCCCCAACAACCGGTCTCGGTTTTGGAACTACCACCTCGGCGCCAAGCTTCGGAACAACCGCTCCCAGCTTCGGAACTACCACGGGACTTGGTTTCGGCACTACCCCCGCAACTACGACACAAGCTACTAGTTTCGGAGCTACTACAACGTCGACTGGGTTGAATTTGGCAGCTTCTTCGGCTCCCGCTTCGACTGGTATGTATCTACTTTCCTTTTTTTAATATTTGTAGCACATTGACATGAGACACAGGGCCAGTGCATCGACCGCTTGACGACCACCGGTTCACGATATATGTGGAATTCTCACATTGAAATAGTACATTGTTTTGAGAGAATTTTGAAAATATTTATGGAAAACAAAGGATGACCCATTTGTTACGTAAGTTGTAAAACTACATTGTTACAATGTTGTTATATTAGTGTTCAGGAATTTTTTACAGATGATGTATTTCTGATGCCGCTATACATTTAAGGGACCCCTTAAATATTATAAACTAGCTGATGCCCGCGACTTCGTTCGCGTGGACTTTATGACTCCGGCGTATTAATATAAATAAAAACTAATGAGAGAAAGAGAGAGAGATAAGAAAGTACTTGTAACAGTGTTAGGAGTTAAAAGTCAATATTATTTTAATTCTTTCCTTCGGGAGCCAATATGAAAAGTGCTGAAGTGTTACTAACTCTGGAGAAAGCCACATTAAGTTGACCATGCGAAAAACCAGTCCTTAGATCGACATAAGCAGCTTTAAGCTTCTAAAACTGTGACTTATTTTCATAGCAAAGCAAGTAAACACATGGAACTGTGTATTTTCAAAAGGAAAATTGTTGGGGATGAGTAGCATACTCGGAATAAATACAGTTTCACTGGCACCACTCATAGTAAACTTTAAGTGTCTCAGCAGACTATGCCGAAGTTTAGCGGGTAAAGTTCGGTGGGGATGACACACTAAATAAGCTGAAGTTCAGCCGCTGAAGTTCGGTGGAAACGCCGGACAGTAGTGATGTGCCGATATGAGAATTCAATCTTCCGTCTTTGGCGCGTCTGCGGCGAACGGAAACGGGAGCGGAAGAGGGAACGGAAGTGGAAGTGGGAGTGGAAGCGGAAGCGGGAGCGTAAGCGGGAGCGGAAGCAGCAGCGGAAACGGCGGCGGCGGCAGCGGCGGCGGTGGCGGCGGCGGAAGTGGCGGCGGCGGCGTTGGCGGAAGCGGCGGCGGCAGCGGCGGCGGGAGCGGCGGCGAGAGCGGCGGCGGCGGCGGCGGGAGCGGCGGCGGCGGCGGTGGCGGAGGCATTGGCGGCGGCGGCGGCGGCGGCGGCAGCGGCGGCGGCGGCGGCAGTAGCGGCGGCGGCGGCAGCGGCGGCGGGAGCGGCGGCGGAGGCATCGGCGGAAGCGGCGGCGGCGGTGTCGGCGAAAGCGGCGGCGGCAGTGACGGCGGCAGCGGCGGCGGCGGCGGCGGCGGCGGCGGCGGCGGCGGCGGCGGCGGCGGGAGCGGGAGAGGAACGGGTACGGGTACGGGTACGGCAAAAACATCGGAAGTTCGGCATTATGTGTTGCTAGTAATGCAAATAACATTGCAGGCATGCACTGGCTGAAATTCAGCCGCTGAACTTCGGCATACAGTGCTTAGACATTAAGTTGGGTTCCGTTACACAGTTTCGGCGGAGTCAAATTTCGTATCAGCATTATTGGCCCTCCAACATTAAGACTTATTTTGTGAGCCGATACTGAACTTATAAGTTCTTCTTCGGACAACTTTTTTTGGAAAAATTTTCAATGTACAGACACATTTTTTTTACCCTTTTATTATAGTATAGATTTAGTATGTTTTTGTTCAGCGGCAACAAAAAACATCATCTATAAAAATTTCAACTGTCTAGCTATAATGGTTCATGAGATACAGCCTGGTGACAGACAGACAAACAGTCGGACGGTCTATGTAATAGGGTCCCGTTTCTACGCATTTGGGTAAGGAACCCTGAAAATCGAATAAAATAAGTATTTATCGGGGGCTCCCATACTACAAACGTGATTTTTCATAGATTATGGTACGGAACCCTTCGCGCGCGTCCGACTCGCGCTTGACCAGTTGTATTATAACTCAACAAAAAGTTCTCATCAGACTTAACAACTTTTGCTAAGGCGGCATTTTAATATTTCTTATAGTTTAGCTGGACCATTATAGTTCTGCATCATGTGTTCCATTTTCCAAAATCAATTATAGCCTATATGTTGCCCAGGCTTCACAGCTATATAACAAAAAAAGTTTCATTCGAATCCGTCCAGTATTTCCGGAGATTAGCGTGTACAAACAGACAAACAGACAAACAGACAGACATTTTTTTTTATTTTCTTACTCTATTACTATATCTCCATCGCCTCAAATATTTTTTTTTTAATTTTCAATGTACAGACACATTTTTTTTACTCTTTTATTATAGTATAGATTATTGAATTTGTTGTTATACAACAAACGTGATTTTTTATAGATAATGATACTGAACCCTTCCACACTTGGCCGGTTATTTTTATGTATGTTCAACGATTATTCGAAAAGTCCTGGAACGATTTGAAAATTTTTCAAATCGGAATTTTTTTCTTTTTTGTTTGAAAGGAATGCTATGTCAGGTGGTCCCGTAGAAATTTTATCAATATTGGTTGTGTTGTTTTTGAGAGCAGAAGTGGGTTTTTAGTTCTAAAAAAGTAATTAGTTTCAAAAATGACTTAACAGGTCTGAGCTTCTCGGCCGCATCGACGGCGGCGTCAACTCAGCCCGCGCTCAGCTTCGGCACCTCGTCCGCGGCGCCCACTCCGGGACTCGGCTTCGGCACTACGAGCTCCACTGGACTCGGTTTCGGAACTAAACTGACGACCGCCACAGCTGCTTCTACCGCTGGTAAGTGACTTTTTATTTTTATTTAATTATAAACAATTTTTGCATTGTGATTGATATTTGTTAAAATGTATATAATAATAAATTAAAATACACCAATATAATTATCATATTAGAATTCAATAACAGTAGTCAAATATAATTATAATTTAATTTACAATGACAATACTACAAACTTTAACTAACTTAATAAAAACAATAATAAATTTTATTTTACCAAAAACATTTTAAGCAGTAATAGAAGAATTATATACTCGTAATTTAGCGTAGGTAACATAGGTGAATATAGGAGTACTTAACTAAAAGTGGCTTTGTTAGCTGTGCTGATAATAACCCCCGACGATGAAGAGGGGTGTTATAAGTTGGACGTGTCTGTGTGTTTGGTTTTAACATCGATAGACCGATTTCAATACGGTTTTTACATGAAAGGAAGTTCAGAAGTGAAAGTATGAAAATCGGTTCAGCCATTTCAACGTTATTGGGGGTTAACGCTTGAAAGTCAGGGTTTTCCCTAACAAATAATAGATCGTGCTACAGATATCAATTACAATATGTAGTTCCGCTATTCATCACTAGATAACCATTATCTATGAAGAGACGCTGCAAGCGCAGACGATTTTTGTTCTCAATCTACCCTACCTATCCAATTAATACGTGTTATTTGATTTCGCTCGCCGTCATATTATATTTTTTGTAATTATGTTATTTAAGTTTCTCTGTAAGTGAATGTTAATTCTTTTGAGAAATAAAGAATCTTTAACCGTAAATAGCGTTCTTGAAAGTCGGGGCCTCGGGGGTGTTTTAATTTGCCTAGCAAATAAACTTGTAGCTTGAAAAGTGTCTCTAGATTGAGAATGACACTGGACATTCCGTTTTCGACGGTGTGAGGTCACCGCACTTTAAATTTTTTAAGGGGTCCGTAGTAAACAAGGAACCCTTATAGTTTCGCCATGTCTGTCTGTCCGTCCGTCCGCAGTTTATCTCAGAGACTATAAATACTAGAAAGCTGTGATTTGACATGGATATGAATATTAATTAGGCGGAAAAAGATGTTAAATTAAATATTGAAAAAAAATTTTTTTAGGTTAGCTCTCATACAAGTGTAAAGGATTTTTTTTTCTCTACTAACAAGTCACGTTGGGTATCGTTGAATAGGTCTTTAAAAAAGGTTGTGAACAATTTTTTCTATTTAGGGATCCGTTTCTGAAATATTTGATTTTTAATCGACTTCCAAAAAAGGAGGAGGTTATCAATAGGTCGCGATCCTTTTTTTTATGTATGTTCACCGATTATTCAAAGACGCCTGGACCGATCTAAAAAATTCTTTTTTTTTTGTTTGAAAGGGTATACATTCCATGGAAATTTTTTCAAAATCGATTGTGTAGTTTGGGGGTGAAGTCGGTTTTTAGTTTTGAAAAATTATAAATTGATAATGTTTATTTGCGTCAAGTGTGTCCCCCCCCCCCTCCTCCCCGTATCTGCTAAATGGTTATATTATATTTTTCTAAGGAGCCATCGGTTATGACATATAACGATTCAAAATATTGGAAAAGTTGTAATTTTTTGTGAAAAAATCACGTTAGATAAAGGAATTTCACAAGTACTTAATAATTTCTATAACAAATATTGCAACCGAATTTTTGTCTGAGCCTGACTTTATGATACAATTAACTTTTTTGCTGAAATCGCATAAATCCCATTTTTTTACTTTACTTTTGACTTCGAGTAAAAGTTTTTTCCAGGTAATGGATCCATGAGGACTTTTTAAATTTAATCTATAACAATTTTACCAACTTAGAGCTTTTTGTGAATTTTTGTATCTTCGGCTGTCTAGATTATAGACCTAATTTTTTACTTCTAAGCCTATGGTCTAGATTGACTGGACTTATTAGATATTTTCTTTGCTTTAATGCCCACAAAAGGGTGCTTCAGAGATAAAGGATATGGGTTATTATTCTATGGTGCGCTTAATGCAGACGAGAGACCTATTTTTTTTTCTTTAGAGCTTTGGTGTAGACCTTGCAAAGAGCTAAAGCAGTGGTTCCCAAACTTATTTTGTCTACTGCCCACTTTGAGAATAAATATTTTTATAGCGCCCCCATTTTTTCACCTATTTAAAAACCACTATAACTTCAAATTAAATTAATTAATTATTGTGACCTATATATGTATATTAACGGAGAATTCTAAACGAAACTTTTACTATAACCCGCAACTCGAAACCTGAGCGCAGTAGGTAACATACAACGGCGCTCAGGTCTCAAGTTAACTCTTACGGGCTCCACCTGCCAATAAGAATGATTATTGAAACGCAACTTTATAGTATTAAAACAGAGTATCTTTTATTAAAAATATTACTAAAATAATCAATCCTTATATAAAAACTAATGTGAAGGATGAATCTGATGCTGTTTAATAAGTTTGTTGATATCAGGTTCCAATTTACTCACTAAGTAACACTCAGTAACAAGCAAACGATTTCTCTTTTTAGTAAGCAGTGTTGTCACAGCACTAAATCCACGTTCACACAAATATGACGATGGGAATGCTATCAAGAATCGTTGAACGATTGACCACAATCCAGGGTACAAATGCGGGATCGGTTTTTGTAGCCAAAATTCTTGGTAACCATTTTTGAACTTGATTTTTATTTCCTCGTTTGTTGTCAATTCTATAAGTTCTTCTTCCAGCTGAGGTGACATTGCTGTGTTGACATTTGAAAACGGATCCAACACCCAGTCTGGTATTTCCAAGTTCAAAATGTCCTGGTATCGTTCGGTGAAGTCAATGTGGAGGTTTTCCAAATGTTGGCAGTAGGCAAACAATTCGTCGTTACTGCATGATACTGATAAATTTGGAAAATTGTGAAACTCACGTCTGCCTAGATTCTTTTTGTGTAGAAGCAGTTTGGCTGCGAAAGCAGCAACGGCGTTTTTTGTTTTAATTAAATTTAGTTTATCGCCTTGCAGTTGGAGATTCATGTCGTTGAACAATTTATACAGGTCTGTCATGTAAACTATATCATTCTTTGATGTTATGAGCTTGTCGTGCAATTCTGTATCTTTAGTTTCCAAGAACACTATAACAGAGTCAAACAGGTTGTAAAATCGAGTCAGACAATTGCCTCTTGATAGCCAACGAACTTCAGTATGAAACAACAAACGGTTGAAATCCTCGTCATTATTAACACAAAGCTGATGAAATAATCTATCATTCAAAGAGCTGTTGCGGATTTTATTGACTGCTTTGATAACATATTGCAGTGATTGAAATAGTTTTTCACTTAAGTTTCTAGCAACTAAATGTTGTCTATGAATAACGCAATGTACACCAAGGACATCTGGAATTTTATTTTTTAAGTACGCTATGAAGCCTTTATGGCACCCTGTCATAGCCGGAGCGCCATCTGTAACAACTGAAATAATATTTTTCAAAGGAATCTCTTTCTCATCGCAAAACTTTTCCAATGTATTGAATATGGTTTCCCCTTTTGTATCGGTCTCTAAATTTCTAGCAAATAATAGTTCTTCACATATTTTCTCATCTTTAATAAACCTCACGTAAGACAACAACAATGCTTCATTAGTTGGTAAAGTGGACTCATCGAGCTGAATTGAGAATTGACTTGTTCTCAGGTGATCGCACAATGATTCTTCAATGTTTTCAGCCATTTCATCAATTCGTCTTTGCACAGAATTATTACTCAAAGGAATTTTTCGGATAATATCTGCGGCCGGTTTATGAAGCACAGTAGTTATTACTTCATTTATTGCTGGCAATATTAACTCTTCTCCGATGTTATGTGGTTTGCCTTTTTGAGCAATTAACAAAGAGATATTGTAAGAAGCTCGAAGTCCGTCGTCATCTTGCTTAGCAGCCGCCGAAAATAGTTTTGCTACACTTGGCTGAGTATTATGCTTCTTCTCTAGGTCTTGAAAATATGCTACATTCTTGTCTTTCTTATCTGGATGCATTTTATTCAAATGATCTTGCAGCCTTGAAGGCTTCATTGCTTCATTCGAAAATGTTTTAGACATAGAAGACACAAAGGCGACGATGGGTTTGTGGGATTTTCAATAAATCCGAATTTAATATATTCCGCACAGTATTGCCGTCTCTTCTTTTTTACTTCCGACATTGTTTTGCTTTGAGAAATACGTTCAACTTCGCGAGTAGTGTAGAGGAGGCGTAAGTACTGCTCATCTATTGCGCGCGAAACCACAAATGAAAATAAAATAAATATTACATTGTTTATATAGGAATGCTTAAGCAGCACGCACCGACAGGAATAAAACAAACATGCATAAACTCGTTTATCTCATTCGACGCTCAATCGTACTCAACAAGTCCGAACAAGTATTCAATGAACCAGCCAACTGATACAGGAATGCACAATTCGGGTTATTTAACAAAAACTTGTTAAAACATGATAGATATCTATCATGTTTTAACAAGTTTTTGAGTACGAGTACTAATAACTATTAAAATGCGAAAGTGTGTCTGTTGCCTTTTTATTTGTTTGTTTGTGTCTACTTTCATTACGAAACGGACCGATTGACATGATTTTCATTTTTTCTATATTCAATAAAATAGGACAGATATATGAACTACGCGGAGAGAAATATAGAACCGAGTTTGAGCAATCTTTAAATTCATATTAGTTGATGTTCACAAGTTGTTGTTGAGAGTCGAGAGCTCTTGCAGTCGTTGTTTAAGAGGCCTCCTAGCTAAATAAAGCTCCTAGCAAAAAAAAAAACATTTTCTTTCTGGGTCTCTTACCGCCCCCCTTGAGACCTGCAGACCTTGAGACCCCTTGAGACCTGCAGCGCCCACAAGGGGGCGTTATCGCCCACTTTGGGAAAGACTGAGCTAAAGAAACATTTCTTTATCTATGAGACCATTTATTTGTTTATTTTATTTTTTGCACTTAAAATCTTAAGATTATAGTACAAAAGGTACAAGTTAATAAGCATTGTCTACCATTTCACCTTTCGGACGTAGCAGAAAAAATGGAAGATGGGGTGCAAATTTAAATGAATTAAGATGTATTTAGTTACATAAACTTTACACAAAATATCTATATAAATATTTCAAAATCAAGTAATGTATGTCTGATAGTGTCGAATTACAAGCATCTTGAAGTGATCCCTTGTTTGTGCTCTCATAATGTTAGACTCACACACCATGTGTAGACTCTAGACACCATTGCTTATTAGTACAGCATAAAGGTTGTAGTCCACTGTTATTTTTTAAATCTGCTGTCAAATTTTGATTTTGACCTGTTATTTTGACATGTAAAACGTTACTATAGTATTTGAATTCTCTTTGGTTACTAAAACATGATAATAGCAATAGCATATTTGAAACATTTTAAAATTCTAAAATGGGGTATGGTTTTGATTTTGCTTTCTGAATTATACGTGTACGTTTATTCCATAACCAGATGACAGTTGTCGTAACTACAACCAGTTTTTTTTAACTAAGGTTAGACGCAGATTGTCTGATTTGCATTTTTGTTTAACCAAACTAGCAGTCCGCCCGGGCTTCGGGTATGTTTTATACGTGTAAACCTTTTTCTTGAGTCACTCACACGCCCTTTATACCCCCCTTCTATATTGTATTATAAAGAGAAAAAATAGATTGTGTGTTTGTGTGTAATAGATAAACTTGCCATCCCGTTCGTTTTTACGTACGAGATAATGAGAGATCATAGCGCTCGATAAATGCTGTTGCCGGTGCCATACTGCAGGGTCTGGCTGACACTTGTCCGTCCCGCGATATAAACTTCATCTGGGTTTATCGACGGTGCTATGGGGCCATCCATAAATTACGTCACACGTTACAGGGGTGGAAGGGGGTCAGTGAAGTGTGACAAGGGGTGGGAGGGGTCTCAATACAAAATCTCTACAGTTAAATATTTGTTGCTACGCTCGCTTGTTCTTTTTTTTTTAATTAAATGAAAAAAACAATCTGTTACGTCACACTAGGGTACGGATCTCAAAATGGTGACCAACTGTGACAAGGAGGAGAGGGAAGTAAAAAGTCATGAAATTCATGTGATGTAATTTATGGATGATTCCTATGCTACGGAGCAGGAAATTTGCGAATCAAAAAATCTGCCGATCGGACCTTCTGCGTTTAAAAAGAATGCTTAGACGTCTACTAAAATAAAAAAAAATACAAGGTTATACTGACCTCTCGATAGGGTAAAAGTTACTCTGGATAAATTACATGTGAATACTTTAAAAATGATGAATGATTTGCAAATTATCAAATTGAGTGTTATTGTCCTTGTGATTTCTGAAGTGTTCGTGTTCAGTTATTTTTTTGGTGGTTAGTTACTTGTATGTACTTCTATCGTATTAGCTTTAAGTAAAAACACATTATGTCAAACGTAATTTTTAATTGATATGTATACAATCAACAGAGCATTTTGGGCGTAGGACTGCAAGACTCAGAGGCCATTTTTAGCGGTGTGGGAGAAGATGGAAAAAGAAATCAAAATAGTGGTGGGTTGCCAATCGCGTCGCCTGTTAATATGATTCGCATTTTCGGCCATTTCCTCAATCGGGATTTTTTTAACAATCTGCACGGGAAAAGAAGCAGCTGATACATTCTAAGTATTTTCTTTTCCCCCAAGACCAGCATGAAAGATTTAGATTCTACTAAAGTGAACATTAATTGGAGTGCCATTTTTGAAACGCTGAGTCACTAATATGTGTTATTTGTTTCCACTTACACGTAAGTTATCCGCACCACGCATCTCCAGGTGACAGCTGAAAATCAGTGTATTGCTCCCGGGCAATATTACCACTGAGCTGTGGCCTATTTGTATTGCTGTAGCACACGCATTGAAAATTGTACAGGTAGGCAGAAGTTTGTTTACTTTTTGTGTCTGATTTGTGTATATTTTTTTGTATGTGTGTTATAGCAACAAATAAATGAGTTTATCTATCTATCTTTACAGGAATTTTCCCATCTTATTAGTTGAGTTGCGTTATATCTGCCTAATCATCCCAACATCATCATAACCTATTGTATACAGTGATACCTTAGTAAATTCATTCAGTGTACAACAGAACAGATCGATGATGACATTTATATATATTTATATAATAAAATCTATCAATTTTATTTCGTATTTTTCCATCCAAAAAACCGTTTGTTTAGCTACTCAGCTTTGCAAAACTGGCGCTCCTAAACGAATTTTCGTTTTCGCGTTCGGTTATTTCATTTCCATGAGTACCTATAGGTACCAGTTAAGTTAACTATGGTGTTATTTCAGCGTCCACCTCAGCGCCATCTGGCATCACAGCGCTTGGAAAAACGACTACTTCGACCACTATGCCTGCATTATCCGCTGTTACCACGTAAGTTATTCACTGTTTACCGACTACGCCAGAAGGATGGATGCTCTGCAACAACGCATAAACCAGTAACTTCGTCGAATCATCTTGGTTAGGTAGCGGACCCTGGGCTCTGAAGCATTACCGCTGAGGATGTAGCGGGAATACGCTCGGATGATGATGGATTCATCAGAGTGATACTGGTAATATCAGAAAAGTACAAAAATCCAAAATGGCGGATAATTGGTGCCAAATTATATATCTTCTGTTATATTAAAATAAAATATTTTACATGAGTAAAACAAAAATATTCATCATTTATAAGTTAAAATGTAATTTGGAATGCGAAATACTAAAAAACAACATACTGCTGCTATATCACGCAGTCGAATTTGTTTTTTAGCACCCGAAAATACGGTGTTTTATAACACCGTAGCGCTCGAATGGATTGACCGATTTCGATGCGGTTTTCTTTTAATGTGAAAGCATGTTCTCTCGCGGTGGTTCTAAGCTGTTGTTTGATGTTGTTGAAAATAATGTTTGATGTAATCGGTTCAGCCGTTAAAAAGTTATTGAGGGTTAATTACATTGGAAAGTCAGTTCTTTTTTAATTTGCCTGGCAAATAATAGATGGCGCTACGGATACCAATTCTACGGTATATGCAGTTCCAAAAAATTTTTTTAGGGTATCTCCCATACAAGTGAAGCGAAACGTCAATTTTTTTTCTTGATTAACTAATCATGCTAGGTATCGTTGAATAGATCTTTTAAAAAATTATGAGTTAGTTAACACCGTTTTTCGATTTTGGGATCCGTTTCTGAAATATTTGCTTTTAAAGTGAAAAAAAAAATTGTTTACTAGTGTCCCCCCCCCCCCTCTCTCTACTAAACGGTTATATATGGACACGTGAAAATTCACAGCTATAGGGTATATAACAAAATTTAAAGGAAAACTATCAGAGCTAAGTAGGGTTTACAAATTAAAAAGTTATAGGCAATTAACTTAAAAATGTACTCGGAAAAGGAAAATTTCATACAAATTCAATAGAAAATTAGTTTTTAGACGTTTTAAGTGGCATGAACTCAAAGTTGGTGTTCGTAACTACGGAACCCTACTGCGCGTGGCCCGACACGCACTTGGCCAATTATTTTTTATTTGCCTGGCAAATAAACTTGTTTAATAATTACTTGTCTTACAATTCATTTCACAGTACAACAACAGCGCCACCAGCCCAAATATCCTCCATAACCTTCGGTCAACTGGAAGAGAACATCAACAAATGGACGCTAGAGTTGGAAGAGCAAGAGAAGACTTTCATCAACCAAGCCACGCAGATCAACGCGTGGGACAGGCTGCTGATCGCTAACGGGGAGAAGGTACGTGTTAGTGGCCAACACTGGTGTTTATTAACTGGATTACATCAACAAATGGACGCTAGAGTTGGAGGAGCAAGAAAAGATTGCCAAGTCACGCAGATCAACGCGTGGGACAAACTGCTGATCGCTGATGGGGAGAAGGTATGTGTTAGTGGCCAAAAGTGGTGTTTATTAACTGGGAGAGAACATCAACAAATGGACGCTAGAGTTGGAGGAGCAAGAGACGACTGCCAAGCTATGCATATCAACGCGTTGGACAAGCTACTGATCGCTTATGTGGAGAAGGTATGTGTTAGTGGCCAACACTGGTGTTTATCAACTGGGAGAGAACATCAACAAATGGACGCTAGAGTTGGAGAAGCAAGAGAAGACGTTTATATTTCCTACAGCATTTTTTAACCGACGACGAAAAGAAGGGGTGCTAAAAGTTTGACTTATCTGTGTGTATGTGTATCTGTGTGTCTGACTTAAAAGAATTGGCCGACTTTGATGCGTTTGATGGAAATTGGTTTACCGGTTTAAAAATTATTGGGGGTGAACGCTTCAAAGTCGGGCTTTTGTTTTTATTTGTCTGATGCACTGTTAATTGTTTTCGGATAATTTCTAATTAAACTTATTTTCTTCTCGTCCACCATTACGCTACAACTGGCCGTTGGGCCAAACGGTTCTGGACTCTGCTTAGAGCCGTTACACCCAAAATGCTATGTCTGCCTTATCGACTTTTTATCCGTATTCTTAGAAAATGGTGTAGTATAGCGAAAAAGGATTCACCATTCATTCCACCCCCTTTTTTAGGGATGATGTTTAGGATAAAAACTATTTTTGTCCTTCCCCTGGTCCCAAACTATTTCTATACCAAATTTAATCTAAATCGGATCAGACAAGAGTAACTTTCTCATTTATAATATTAGTATGAATTGTTTACAGTTTTCTTCTTTTTAAGAAATAGTTGATTTAGGAGGGCAATTCTTAATGCACGGAAGAGAAAAAACAAGTGTAAGTGCTAATTGACAAAATTAGTATCGGAGCCGTTGTCGATTTAATCAACTCGTTTAATTGGTTGTTTTATTTATTTAGGCCTTATTAATAAGATTTATTTTGATACAGTTCAAAAAGTACTTACAATGTTTTGCAGTATGTAGTATAAGTTGTATAAGTTGACAAAAATACCGGGAAATTTACCATAGATGGCGTAAATTTCAAAAGAAGAAATTATAAACTTAAGAACATTAACAAAGGTCATAATTTGCGTCAAAATATATTGTCGGAAAATATATTGTCACGCACGCCACGCCCTCTTGGCTCTTCGACCTTTTTTCTTTTCCGTGTTATAATGAATACGAAGATGAAATAAATCAATAAGTATATAAGGACAAATCACATTGATTGAGCTAGCCCCAAACTCGGTTAACACTTGTACTACATGAGATACTAACACAAACATACTATTTTTTTAATACATATATAAATAGATATACACCCAAGACCCAGGTCAATTTGAAAAAGGTCATTTTTCAAATTGCCCTGGCTGGGGATCGAACTCAGAACCTCATCATTTCATAACGTCCACTGCTGAACATAGGCCCCTCCCAAGGATTTTTAAAAAGACCGATCTATTGCGGCCTGCATCCAGCGCTTTCCAGCGAACTTAGTCAGGTCGCCTGACACCTTTGTTTGCCAGGACGTGGTCGCCATTCGAAAACCTTTTTGCCCCATCGGCCATCGGTTTGTTGCATAGTGTCCCAGCTCACTGCCACTTAACGAGCTAATCCGCTGGGCTATGTCAGTGATTTTTGTTTTCCTACGTATTTCCTCATTTATGATCTGATCACGTAGCATAACCTCAACCAGAATTAAATTTTATCATATCAACTTACAGATAGTAGAACTGAACGATGCGGTTCAACAAGTGAAGAACGAGCAGACGAACTTAGAGCACGAGTTGGACTTCGTGCTAGCGCAGCAGAAGGAGCTAGAGGAATTGCTGGCACCGCTCGAAAAGCAACTGCTAGAAGATGCTGGGGACAGGATGAGGGACCCGGAGAGAGAACACATGTAAGTTCATATTCTTTAACACACACTCTGATCTTCCATGCAAAAAGCTTTGAATTTACCAGGTTCTTTTCTACGCGTGAAAATTGTAAAAGCCAATCAAGGGATGCGACTATTAACCCATCACGATAAATGTAACCTTGGGGTCTTACAGCCCTAGGCTCTGTCTACCGCGCTGTCTGATCATGTATATGCTGATCATGTATATGTAATGAAGAACGAGCAGACGAGCTTAGGTGCCGCTTGAGAAGCAGCTGCTGTAAGATGCTGGGGATGAGGGACCCGGAGAGAGAACACATGTAAATTTAAACAAATATGTAACAAAACCCCTGTCCGATCCTTGTAGGAGCAACTCAGACCGTCAATTTGAACAACTTTTCTTATGGGACCAATGCTTGAAACTCTAAAGTAAAGTTCCATAGTCTCAGCCTACCCCATAGGAAACATGCTTAACCCTTTCACCGCGAGACTTTATATCAATATTCGTGCTCCCAGCGCGAGGCATAGTGAATATAAAATAAATACCTAAAACCAAACAGGGATGTGAATACTTAAATGCAATATGAGCAGTTGTTTTTTTTTTTTGTCGGAAATATCCGACGCACGCGTAATGGGTACGAAAGTGCATTGCGTGCACATTATCTTCGGGAACTGTCAGATAAATACAAATAATATATAACGTCTAACAAAATATACTGAAACTATTTTAAGGGTGAATTCAGTCCATGATACTGTTCAACTTTCCCCAAGGAACATATATCGAAATATGAAAAATAATTTTGGACTTTCTATACAAACTCGGATCAGCTGATCGGTCAACTTGTATGGGGAGTTAAAAAATATTTTTTACATTTCGATATATGTTCCTTGGGCAAAGTTGTTCAGTATCATGGATCTTATACAGCCTTAAAATAGTTTCAGTATTTTTTGTTAGACCTTGTATATTTAGTATAAATGTTACGGGTATGTCTCTTCCACGTTGTATAAAGCCTATCCCCCCTAATCATAAAATATTACAAACGTTGGCTAAACCTGTATATTGGTTATTATATCTTATATCTATATTTTGAACGTAATCTTATTGATATATATTATTATTTTAACTAACATTTGTTTATATCTTATTATTAGTAAAATATCTTTCAAAATAACATGTTTTGCATCTCCTTCTATTTTGCATTCTGACGACCTCCGTGGCGTAGTGGTCACCATGCTAGTCCGCCACCCAGAGGTCCCGGGTTCGATCCCCGGTCAGGGCAAGTTGGAAAATGGCATTTTTCAAATTGTCCTGGGTCTTGGATGTTTATCTATATATGTATTTGTTATAAAATATAGTATCGTTGAGTTAGTATCCCATAACACAAGTCTATAACTTACTTTCGGGCTAGCTCAATCAGTGTTATTTGTCCCTGTATATTTATTTATTTATTATTTATTTATTCTATAGACTTATTCTCGGCACCACCAGGGCGTTGAAATATATAACGTAGAAGAGACATGCCCGTAATAAATCTAACCACGGGCTATACTAGATCACTATAGTATAATGAAATCAAAACAACCCCCAAATAACCCAAAAATATAAAAATATATGGCTTTTGTTTGAACTTTATTATAGTATAGTGATCTAGTATAGCCTGTGGTTCGATTTATTACGGTATGTCCCTTTCACGTTGTATAAAGCCTATCCTCCTTATTCATTAAATATTACAAACGTTGGCTAAACCTATTTCAGTAAAATATGTTTCGTCTCGTTCTTTCAATGTTAAATATTGAAAAGAGGGAAAGGGACAAAACATGTTTTAACTAAAATAGGTTTAGCAAACGGTTGTTAATATTTATGAATATGAGAGTATGGCTTTAAGTCCGCCTATGACATTTGTGATAAAGTTAAATAGAAAAAAAAATTGTCGGTCTATATCCGACGTTCACGGTGGATGGGTTAGTGATTTATAAGTACGGTTTCCTTGTCACCAGGTATTCCTTGGCCGAGAACCTGGACACGCAGCTGCGGCAGATGTCTGAAGACCTGAAGGAAGTCATAGAGCATCTCAACGAGACCAACAGGAGCCAGGATAGCAATGACTCGGTGAGTGTCGTCATCATACGAGCCGAATTTTTGGAGCAAGCGATATAAAAATATGGACAATCCATATAAAAAAAATAATGATTTATGATTGACTGGTAGACAACGCTTTTTATTTTACCGAAATCCGAAATAGTAGGAGGTTATCAATTCGTCGTGATCTTTTTTTTTATGTATGTTCACCGATTATTCGAAAACGCCTGGACCAATTAGAGAGAGAGAGAGAGAGAGAGAGACGGAAGGCTCAGAGGCGGCGTAAGGTGTGGGCCACCGCTCACGGCCTCGCGGTGCAAAGGGCCTCGCGCCTCACAGCCGAAAATAAATTTGAAGAAGTATGGGAAATCTAAAAGTACACGCACGCCACAAGGGTTTTCTTATTTCCACTCTTTGGCGCACGAAATGAATGAGAATGAAGCAGCTTTGGCATTTTTATCTATTAAAGTAGATATAGCATGTTATAAGTTACGAACCAAATCAGTAAAATCAAAAGTAGAAAATTTCTGTTCCTTTAACTTTTTTTTCATTTTTGTTTAATGTTCCAAAGGAGTATAGTAAAAATTTAGGTTTGTTGGAACTTTTTAATTTTTTATTTTATATTCCCTTCTTCTTGCACCATCAGAGAAGGCTTCAGCACAGTCATACTCGTAGATATATGAGGTACGGTACGCCTCAGAAGTGAAGTCCCAATTTCTCATACTAATTGTATGAGAAATTAAAACTTAACGTACATATATACAGTTTTTAAAACTTAGTGGCGTATTTTTTGGATAAAATAAACATTATACAATGTTATTTAAATTTTGTCATATTAACGCTGTGGATGCAATCGGAATAAGGGAGGATGATGATGATGATTTTAAATAATTACTTGTTATGTTTCAGATCGTCCAAATCGGGCGCATCCTCAACGCGCACATGTCATCCATGCAGTGGATCGACAACTCTGTCGCGCAGATCTCCACCAAGCTCGACCAGCTCAAGGCCACGCACGACACACTACGGAGGGACAACGAGAGGTCCTTCCAGTTGACTTACAATTAGGGTTCCTACGCTAGGGTTAGGCTAAATCTCGGAAAACCACTTTTCTATGCTGCTATCCTTTTCTGTCGCTCAGAATCTTCATTCGCTAGAGCGAGAGAGAGCGACGGAACGCGGCGGAATAGATAGAATAGAATCTTTTTTTTTAAACAACCTGCATGCAGGCGTGCAAATATTAACAATATGTATCAGTGGCGTTGGGTGTGAATTTTGGCTAGTACAGCCATAAAATAAAACTATGAAACAGATTGAATACTTCTGATTGGTCGTACACTTGCTTTAATTAATCTTCATTAAATAGAGGTTATTAAGCCGTTCAATGTCCGGAATATAATTCGCATATTTATATTGTATTTTCTTAGTGTGAATTATATGACTGTGAACGTACAAAATGTATCATTGTGAGTGTGTTAGGATTCTTGTGAAAATTGGTAAGCTTGTATGGAGATTAGAAAGCGCCAAAGGAACTCGCCGAGAATCGGCGTCTAAGAGGGCCTGATATGTATTTCCTACTTAATTAAAGTTATATTATACAATTCTATTTTATTTTAACTTCATTACAATACATGTAAATGGCGGACTTAAGGCCAGGGGCTTTTTATCTATTATTATACTTTCTCTCTCTCTCTCTCTCTCTCGCTCTAGCGACAGAAAAGGATAGCAGTATAGAAAATGCTGTTCCGTGCTGACGGCCGTAGCCCAACCCTTACCGTCTTATTTAAAATGCGGACTAACGGTAATACTCAGTTTTAGCCCAAGAGGGATATTGGAATTGCCCATTTAGACGGTGCAAGTCTTTTGGTTGTTGCATACCATTTTATTGAAGCAATGAATGATTTGTATGGATGACATTTCGTTTAGTACTAGACCGTGCAAGCTATGGCTTCAATGTTATTGTATGGAACAGGCAAGAAAATTGCATTGTGGAAATGGGCTTTTACTTGAACGCACCAATTATTTTAAAGTTAATCTGAAAGGGCTTTTACTTGAACGCACCAATTATTTTAAAGTTTATCTGAAAGGGCTTTTACTTGAACGCACCAATTATTTTAACCCTTTCACCGTGGGACTTTATATCTGTTGACGTGCCCCCAGCGCGAAGGGCAGTAAATCTAAAATAAATACCTACAACCATAAACGTGTACACTACGTGAGTAAAACCGTTTTTATACATTGGTGTGTGACTCAGTTGTATTTGATTTGCCTTGGCTAGTGCTTTGGTCTTACGATAAAAGCTTTTACCCAAATAGAAAATCCCCTCTTGGATCTCTAACTAAAAATACCATTATCCGCCCAAAACAAATTGACACGGACAGTAAAATATGCGTAGGTATATGTCCTTTTGATTCCGGTTTTATAATGGTTGGTTAGCCAAAAGTCCGCGTTTCATAATAAGATATGTGGTAAGGTTTTTTGTATGTTGTAATGTGATATTGACGCGATCGTCAGGTAACCAAAAACAGGACTAGGTGAACCGTCTTTGTGTGAGTTGGTAATATGTGTGTATTTATTTGCCCTCTATGTATTTTAAATAGAGGGCAATTAAAAAAATTCTTAGATCAGAAATAAGAATCCTAAGCACTTAATTAATTCTGTACCGAAGGCTAAAGCGAGGGTGATAAGATTTGATCAGTACCTCTATCACCACCTGAGGTGTATGCGTATACGATTCGTATTCAGGAATTAGTTTTAACGTACAAGTATCCGCTTGAATCGAAACGTAAAATTTAGAGTTATCGTTGGTCATTCGTGATTGTTTAAATTTAAAATTGTGTATTATTTGTATATATTAAGTGGCCTCAGATTTCACACTACTGGTCATAGAATACATAAAACAGATAAATGTGACGTTTAAAAGTGAATGTTAATTATTATTGTAAAGTATTAAATCCATTCCCCTCAAAATAAAAAACTAATTTGATATAACAATTGTTTTATTTTACGATCATGTTAAAAAATGTATTAACCTATATGCTTCGCATTTATCACAATATTCCTGACTTATATAATATTCCTGGCTTATTCTATCTATAAAACATAGTTAATATTAAAATCGTGTGTTTAATATATCCTGTAACCAGTGGGTTATGTAGACAGGCACCCAAAAGTCTTGAATACTTTTCCACACTTGACAATTAACAGTTTTTAACGGGAATTTACAAATGCTCATGCGTATGAACAATATGTGAAATAGAACTATGCCTATTATCACAGAATGATAGAAATTAAAAATAAAAACACATTAACTTTTCCGCTAAAATCTCCCTCTTCACTCCAATGCAAAATATAATAGCAGAATACGTGGCGTAATGCCGTGTCTCTTTTGCATGTAAAGTTTGTGACAGAGATTAACACGTCGCGCGGTCCCGTTTGACGCAGTTTAGGACTTTAGGCCCTACGACCATCGTGTCATCGAGCTAAGTCTCAATTTACATTGTGGCAAAATCGAAGCGAAGCGACTTTGAAACGCAATCTTACATAGCACAATGAACTTTATGTCAATCGTATAATGTTCAAACTAAATTTGAACCCAAAAAGTAGTCGCAAGTCAAGCGATTCTTGCGAAATCGTCGTTGCGCGTGAAGTGCCGAAGAAGTGAAGCGTACCACAATCACAGTCACTACGCGAAATTGCGTGAATTGGCGCGAATTCGCGCGACTTCGTGCGTCTTCTCGCTTGACTTATGGTCCTATGTCCTATATCTGGGGCAGAGGGCGTCCGCACAGACTCTCCATTTAGATCTGTCTTGGGCTATCCGCTTAACTTCACTCTAGGTCTTGCCGATTTTCTTAATTTCCTCAAGCACGGTACGTCACGTCACTGTTTAGGGCGTCCGACTTTAAGCTTTTCTTGGGCGTCTTCTGGCGATATGGGGAATTAGTCAGAAAATATTCGAAAGCCATTACAAAATTGTTATTAAAAAACTATAAAACAATTTTTTTTTCAATTGAAGATGGCGGATCAAAGAACAACCTCCATGTTTTCAATCTTCAGTAACTTGTTTTTTTTTCTCCTAGATTTCCCTAGGAGGTTTTTTTTTGTCAGATATCTGCCAACATCGGCGTCATGAATTTTACACTTCGCTGGGCTTCGCTTCCGTCATGGTGTAAATTGACCCTAATACACAATCCCCGTTATAAAACACTGCAGTTTCACATTCTCCTCAGTCTGCAAGCACAGCACCACCAGTTTCTTGTGCACCACACTGCACACGGTCCTGTTGTGAGATATTTGGTCCGCACTGAGAAACATTGACAGTTTCTTAGCGTCCACTCTGCAGCAGCACACTCGAGACATGTCTTCGTTGATTTGGGTCTCTGTTTCTGAGTCTGAATGTTCTACTGGACCTGAAAACAAAGTAGAAATCAATAATTTTAAGGCAATGAGCATTCAAAATGCATTCTTCTTCTTTTCATGTTGTTGACGCAAACACTAAATTTTTTCCTCCAGAATGATGCCACTCTTACAGCGTTGTCTGAGGTCTCATAAAGATCACGTTTAGTGCAACTGGTTAGGCACGATGGGCAGGAGAGAAGGTGTGACATAGTCTAGTCGCTATGGCCACACTGGCATTGTGTTGCGGATTTATCAATGTAACGCCATCGGGCCAAGTTATGCCTGAATCGGCCTACCTCAGTCATGACCCGGGGGCAGTTCCTCTGAAGGTGGTATAAAATCAGAGGAAGTTGGGTAGCGGTTGCGCCACATTTCGATTCGAGAGGATTTTGGGTCGCCTTCAAGCGGTTTTGTGTTAATTAAACTATTGCATTTATATAGATAGATAAATCATTTATTTGTGAAAACTGCACGCACACATAAGGAAATATATGAATGACTTTTGTGTATGTAGGCTGCAGGGTATCATGAGATACAGCCTGGCGACAGACAGCGGATTCTTAGTAATAGGGTCCCGTTTTGACCCTTTAGGTTCGGAACCCTAATAAAAAAGACCCTTGCTGTTTTGCCTAGCTTTGGGATTAATTATTCTAAAGTTAGACAAACCATTGACTACTTAAAACACTACTCACCGCCAAAAGCCTCCACCCGCAAATCCTTGAACCTAGTAGACACTTTGGCCATGTCAGTCTTAATTTGCAAAGTCAGGCGACCTTCTGCCGATGCTCTGATCACTACTTCTGGTGCCATGGTCTTCATGCGGTCAATCGTTGTGCGCAGTTGCTTCAATGGTGGCAACTCTATTGAAACCTGAAAACAAAAAAAAATAATTAGATTTTTCAGGTTCCGTAGTAAATAAGGAATTCTTATAGTTTCGCCATGTCTCTCTGTCTGTCTGTCTATCTATCCGTTTCCGTCTGTCCATCCGCGGTTTTACTCAGAGACTAAAAGTACTAGAAAGCTGTAATTTGGTATAGGTATGTAAATTAATCATGCCAAAAAAGTGGTGAAATGATATATTGTTTATTTTTTTATTAGGCTGCTCCCATAAAGTATGAGTAATTTTTTTTTCTCAACTAACCCATCGTGTGGTTTCTGAAATATTTGGTTTTATGTTGTAAATTTTTGTCAGAGTCAAGTGTCGTCGTCGTCGTCGTCCCCCCCCCCCCCCCAATTATTAAACGGTTATACAAGGACATGTAAAAAAATTCACAGCAGTAGTATAATAACAAAGTTTAAAGGAAAAATATCAGAGCTAAGTAGGGTTTACAAATTAAAACGATTTAGTCGACCAACTTAAAAAAATTATTCGGAATAGAAAAAGTTCATACAAATTCAATAGAAAAATAGTTTTTACATGTTTTCAGTGGCGTGAACAAAAGTGGGCATTTACAACTACGGAACCCTAGACTACGCGTGGCCCGACACGCACTTGGCCAGTTGTTTTGTTATCTCTTTCTCAAAGACTAAGTTGCCAACAACCGCCCTACGTAACAGGTTTTCAGCCGATGTACAATGGTGAGTTTAACATAATGTTAAGCAATCCACTATCGCACATGGCAAAACCATATTTTTCTTGCAAGCTGTGACGGTGCACAGAAGTTAGATAATACTTAATCGAAGTCCCCCATGAGGCTGGCATAGTTCAATGGCGTGCACTCCATACAGACAAATAGAAATTTGGCTACCCTGAGCCACCCTAATAATGACGGCAAAGTGAGAAATTTACCTGTTTTCTCCGATGTGGAGCCGTTCTTGTAATTTAGGTAATCCTACCTAATTTACAAGAACGGCTCCATATTTTATAGAGAAATGTGACTATAAAAATAGCAGTGCACGTCACTGATAATCACACCAAGTGAACTGAAGCCTCGGTAACATATTTAAATACATTTAAATAAAAATTGTTGCCAACAGCTTACATTATTAAATGTAAGATCATAATACACCAGGCTAGGACTTGATGGAATGCTGAAAGAAATTGCTCTCATGAAAAAGTAAGTGGCCAACATTTCAAGATTTTTTAAGCTGTTATTTATCATCTGCTGGGCCTATGCTTATTTTTCTACTTTACTGTTTTATACTGCTTGTTCCTCTTTTTAAAAGATGACAGGTGAACATGCCCTTTGAAGAATGAAGGAGTTTTGTGGTCACCTATCCACATTAGCCATATTGATTTTACACCGCTCTACAGCCTATACCAGTCCACTGCTGGACTTAAGGGCTCTCCCAGTAAAGGAAGGATTTGCCCATTACATAATACATGTTGGGCAGGTCAGTTGGTGATTGCTGTAAATTAATTTCTTACACAAAGAATGCTGCTACCCGGTCTCTTTTACCTATACATTCCTTAGTCACCTCTTACAACACCTGTGGTAGAGGAAGAGGGTGATGAAAAATTGTATTCTTCTCTGCCATCACCACAAGATTTTACACGCATATTGCCAATTCATGAAGCATTTCATAAAACAAGTAAACTCACATCAGGATCTGGCACGGTTGGCTCGTGGAAATCTGCCCACATCTTTCTCGGTATCACCACTACTGGAATGTCATGAGTCACTTGTCTTGTTTGCTGAGATGTAGACGACAGCTGAAAAAAATTATTTCATGCATGTTAAACACATCAAAACAAATAAATTTAAATCTTCGAAATAAAATACCGTACTAAATAATGAAAAAATACTACTTGAGTGAGTCTTAAACTGGCAGCCTGGTATTTACACAAACATGCTCTTCCAACTGAGTTATCACATGTTCAACCCCACACATCGAATTTCTACACTTTATCCTATTCCTTTGTATTTATATATGTTGACGACCTCTTTGGCATAGTGGTCACCATGGTAGTCCGCCACCCAGAGGTTCTGGGTTCGAACCCCGGTCAAGGCTAGTTGGAAAATGGCCTTTTACTTTTGTCCTGGGTCTTGGATGTTTATCTAAATATTTATTTGGTATAAAATATTGTTTCAGTTAGTATCCCATAACACAAGTCTCGAACTTACTTTTGGGCTAGCTCAATCAGTGTAATTTGTTTCTATATATTAATATTTACGTTACATTAGGTTTTCAAAAATACTATCCTAAATAAAGTAACATCAACAATCTGATGAGAGATGATGGAAAAACAAGCTAAACTCTAAAGCCAAATCATATCTTTTTCAGCTATTTCTTCTTCACTAAACGAATGGTTTTTTATTTTTATCAATTTGCAAGGTCTTTCGCATCCTTAGGTGACCACATATTACAACCGAGTGGCAGCCACATACCAATAAGCACACTTTTGGACACCCACCAACTAGGTGGTCAGACAAGCTTAGCAAGGTTGCAAGAAAACACTGGAAGCAAACTGATGCCAATCATTCCAATCAGTCATTTTAAAAAACCTTGGGGGAGGCCTATGTGCCCTGCAGTAGACATTCTGTGGCTCATATGATGAGCTGAGTAAGTATAGATAAGTTATGAAAATAAATGTCAGTAATAGTCATACAGTTTCAATTTCCAATGTGAGACACGGACACTGCTTTTTGGTTAACTTCATTTTTAATGATTTGGCTGTCTTCAGCACTGCCAGTGATCTTGCCAAATTTGCTGAAAACAGAAAGATGCATAGTGAAAATTAAAATAATTAGAAAACATATATAAATCTTTATTTAATTACTTATACATCCATATTACATCCCATGTAGTTTACAGCCTAAAAATAAGACTACTTTATCCATAGACCTAGATTTTACCTTTACTGCGTAAAATTACCACACTAGCCGAGTGCGACAGATAATAACTGCCATCCTCACAAGAGCAAAAGAGATAGCAATCAATTTGACAATGAGACAGGTTTTCATTTTTACTTATACGCCATTATCAAGCTGGCTCGAACATTGCCACAAGAAAATTGAATTTTTCTAATTGTGAACTGTGTTAATTTGTAAGTTATCTTACCTTGAAAAAATGGTATCTTACTGCATTTACTGATAGTTCGTGTAGATGGTAAAAATACAACCCTTTTAAAGTCACACAAAAATATTTCCTTACTGGTCACATTTTACAATACGCTATATCCATCTTTTACCTTCTAAATCTATGACTATCTTTGCTTATGAATATCAGAAGTACCATGCATAATCAATATAATCATTTTACTCAATGGCTGGTTAATATTGATTCAATACAATACAAATTAACTTTATTGCACCATAATAGATGCACAAAAATTACAAAACAACAAGAAACAATATAGGCACAAAGGCAAATTGATTTTGTTTGTTTGGTTTTCATGTACGTTAGTAACCAACAATGATGCCAGATTTTTCAGCCTCAAGGCAACGGTCCCAGCTTATCGAATGCCATAATTGATGACATCAGCTTTCATCCTACACTCAACAGCTAACCATGCATTCCAAATCATGGAGGTTGCAATTTTTTAAGTACTTGTGGTCACCCTTGGAAGTAATGTTTAGGTGTTCATCCCGGCTGTCATCAATGTATAGCAGTAATCAAGCTATGTCAGATGCTTTTAGCACTTTGAAAAATCAGACACCAGTGTTGGCCAATTACACTCAATGAAAAACAGTGGAACTTATTAGCATTGCAAGCAATGGTATAAAATACCAATAGTCTATCAATACTATTGTGACCTCGAAGAACAGTACAATATCTATCTGTAAATAATATCGATAGTTTTTTATTTATACAATTGATAGTATTGATAGTAAAGGTACTATTTCTATTTAACACTATAGATAGTATTGTGACGAATATCGATATTATAATACTATCAATAGTTTTTCGTACAAAAAGTAGTTACAGTATCGATAGTATCAATTAAAAACTATTGACAGTATCTAAATTCAATAGTATTGATATTTTTACCTTTCATCAATAGTATTGCAAACTATTGACAATCTATACTATTGATAGTCCTGTTTTTTTAGATCAACTATGTATTGATTGCTATGCAATGCTAGAACTAATGAAATTCATGGGACAAACACCCACTTGCAGATATGAAGATATGTTAAAAGGCTCATTATATTCACCTGAACTTATCCCCAAATAGATGTCTTTGTGATCATCATCCAGTCCTATCATTTGGTACTCAGAGAAGAACATAGCTTGCGGTATTTCACACCACAGAATTGGAGGCGCCGGTCCGTTGCTCTCGTCACTCACGATGAAGTAAAGCTGATCGCTGGCCACTCTTAGCACACATTCTTTCGAAAGCTTTGAAATTGTAGTTACTATGTCTGAAAACATAAAAGATGCAATTAAGTCTTCACGACAAGAATTATACCTAGTGTAAGAAAAAAATCAAGAAAAAATTCGTTGCGGAGATTTATGATGGAATAATAGGTATTGTTTTTATATCATTACATAAAGAAACGATTTTTTGTATGATTGCTATACAAAGGAAATGGGTTTTACTTGTGAACTCTCGCATAGGTCCTGCATCTATCATAACCGCCCTGAATTTCATTATTTCAGACGCAATGAAAAAGAAAACAAAAATAACAAGTTTGTTTACTTGTACGAACGAACTCGCGGGTAAATTTTACTTCTGACAGTTACGACTGACACACTGACACACGTGAAGAATTTGACAGCGAATCATAGACGACTTTTATGACTTTCTATAATTTATTGCCAGCTAAAGGAATACAAATACTGCTATTAATGAATTATTTTTAACCGACAACTGGGAAGAAGGTTGTGCTTTGAACTTGAGGTTTGGAGTCTGGCCTTAGATCATTTAATACAGGATGAGTTACGCAGACAAATCTTCATACAAAACTTTCTGCCGCTTTTGTTATGGGGGTAAGCTACTTCTACATCTAAACAAAATCACAGATTCACACAAATAATTTGTGTCGCTATAAATGCACACTACAAAAACTAGAACACTAGCTTATTTTCTGCACACCAATAAAGCTCACACTGAAAAAAATGTGTAAATAAACATAATAATACACTTTTGGCAAGAAAGAGACAGAAGAGAAAAAATATATTCAACTCTAATGCACAGGGAATAAAGACGACGGTTGTAAATCATAAATACATAGTCACGTGAGTGCGAGTCTCTGGGATGGAAGGAAATCAGTGGTGCGATTTTTCAAACGCGGAGTCACTAAACGTATGGTTTTTTGTATGGAAAAACCATTCGTTTAGGTGACTCCGCGTTTGAAAAATGGCACGTCAGTTGCAAACGTGATTCGATTATTTTTTTCGTAATCGATACTAATAGATATTCCTTCGATTTTTCAGAAATTACAGTTAAATAGAAAACAACGATAATAAAATTAAAAAAAAATACTTACTAATGATAGGTTATGCCATCTTTTGGAAGATTAAATGTGTTTGACCTCTTTCTACACGAGAAAATTACATAACATGGCATTTTTAACGGAGCACTTTTAGAAGTCTGCCTGCCTTTCCGATTCACATAATGATCATAATCGATTACGCAACTAGTTTTTATGAACGTATTAGATTTTTGTTCTTATACTTTGGCAGAGAGGAACGCGCAGGTAAGGCTTATCCTGTATTAAATGATCTAAGAGTCTGGCCAACGAAAACTGACGACGTTAATATCTTTTTTAAAAAAATGACTCTTAATAAATAGACTTAATACTTTTTGGTTTTCGATATTACTAAAAATTGTGTTCGGTGTGTGCTTTCACATTAATAATGTTAATAAGGATTTAAGTAAAAAAAAAGTATAAGTATTATTTTTTGCCGCGCGGATATCTGGGTTAGCTTTCGTTGACTAGACTCAAACTGAGAATAAAATGGATACATGATACATATCATTCTCAGTTACAGTTAGGCACAATAGATCTGGGTCTTGTGGTGCCATTTTCCCAACACGAAGTCACTAAACGAATGGTTTTTTGTATAAAAAAACCATTCGGTAGATGACTCCGCATTTCGAAAACAGCACTGCAGCGTGAAGGTCTGTAAAGGATGGTGCAATTTTATTTGACTAATGATTTCCTTTTGGGTTCTATTCTGGTCAGTCTTTTTAGGGTTCCGTACTCAAAGGGTCCGTATTACTAGGATTTCGATGTCTGTATGTCCGTCTGTCTATCATCAGGCTGTATCTTATGAATCGTGATAGCTAGACAGTTGATGTTCTTTTGCCGTTGCCGCTATAACAACAAATACTAATAATTGGCCAAGTGCATGTCGGGCCACGCGCAGTGTCGGGATCCGTAGTATGCCAGCTTTGAGTTCATGCAACTGAAAACGTCAAAAAACTATTTTTTTATTGAATTTTTATGAAATTTTCCTTTTCCGAATACATTTTCTAAGTTGATCGGCTATAACTTTTTATTTTGTAAACCCTACTGAGCTCTGATAGTTTTCCTTTAAATTTCGTTATATTTGCTATAGCTGTGAATTTTTTCACGTCTCCATGTATAACCGTTTACAAACCTTTAACAAAAAATTTCAATTTAAAACCAATTATTTCAGAAACGGAAATATTTTCAGTAAATCGAAAAGCGATGTTCGCAAGCTCATAATATTTTTGAAAAACCTATTCAACGATAGCCCACATGCTTGGTTAGTCGACAAAATAAAATTGACTTTTGACTTTACTTGTATGGGAGCTACCCTAAAAAATTTATTTTTTCAATGTTTTACTTTACCATTTTTTCAGCATAGTCAATATGTACTGTACATACCTATATCAAATTACAGCTTTCTAGTACTTATAGTCGCTGAGTAAAACCGCGGACGGACAGACAGACAGACATGGCGAAACTATAAGGGTTCCTTGTTTACTACGGAACCCTAAAAACAGAATAAATATTTTAAGTGGAGCTCCCATACAACAAGCGCGATTTTTATAGATTATGTGACGGAACCCGTCGTGCGTGAGTCCAGCTCGCACTTAGCTGGTTATTATTTACATTTCATGCAAGAACTTGATGCTTACTTTAGAAAATAAATAAGTGAGATTCGTTTATTTATTAATTTTACTTACAAAACAAAGCGAATATTGTCATCATCATCATCATCATCATATCAGCCACAGCAAGTCTACTGCTGGACATAGGTCTCCCCCAAGGGTTTCCTAAGCGGCCTGCATCCAGGGCTTTTCTGCAACCTTGCTCAGATCATCTGACTATTTAGCAGTTGGGTGTCCTACGCTGCGCTTGCGGGTACGTGGCCGCCATTTGAGAACCTTTCTGCCCCCTCGGCCATCGGTTCTTCACGCTATGTGCCCCGTCCACTGTAACTTCAATGAGCTAATCCGCTCGGCTATGTCAGTGACTTTCGTTCTCCTACGAATCTCCTCATTTCTGATTCGATCGCATAGAGAAACACCGAGCATAGTCCTCTCCAATGCTCGCTGAGCGATCTTGAGACTTCTTATGAGACCCAAAGTAAAGAATCACGGTTCAGAGCCATAAGTCGTCACTGGTGACATAAGGTAACACACATTGATTCAACACATCCGTCTTGAGGAACTGAGGTAGTTTAGACTATAAATACTGCGTAATTTCCCAAACGCTGCCCAGCCGAGTCGGATTCCCCAAAAAACCTCTTTCTCGAAACTGGAACTTCCTGCCTGGATAAATTTACCTAGGTAGACACACTGATCTACAACTTCGAGGGTGGAGCTCCCGACAGAAACAGGTAAAGGCGTAACGTGCATATTGGACGTAACCTTCATCTTGTCAATATTCATTTTTAGGCTTTAGATTATTAGTCCTCAAGCATCGTACTTATGTCCTCCATCGATTTTGCCATGATAACGATATCGTCGGCTAATCGAAGGTGAGTGATATACTCGTCATTATTGGTAATGCCTAGTCCCTCTCATTCCCATTCAGGAGCTTGAAGGCATCTTCTAGAGCGGCGGTGAATAGTTTTGGGGATATGACATCTCCGTGTCTCACGGTCCTTTGTACTGTGCTCCTGTACTGGGCTAGGACTAACATAGTGGCTTTGTATAAGTACTTCAACACCTCGATATACCGACAGTCAATACGGCACAGCTGCACGCTGGAGAGAGAGAATCGAATATTGTATTTGTAATGTAATGACAGATTTGAGTGTGTGAAAAATAAATGATCACCAAAATTATTTTTTACGGATATAATCTAACTTCATCACTTTTAGCTTTAACCCGAAACTTCGTCCGCGTAAAAGTTGAAAATTATTCTAATAGGATTTTTTGCTGGCTGTTTTCATTATAAGTGTCGTAATAACATATAAATTATTGTGTTTATTGTAACTTACTCTCCTTCTCCCTCTGCCTCTCAATCATTGTTTCGTTCCCGTTCCCGTCATTTGGTAGACCGAGAGAGATAGCGACGGAACGCTTCAAAATGTTCAAACTAATCTTGAACATTTTGATTTGTAAAGAAAGGATTTTGAAAAATTCTTTCTTAGCGCACCCCTTGAGCTCATAAGAGACCTATGTGCAAAATTTGGAGTCCCTACACCCCTTAGATCATTTAATACTGGATGAGTTACGCAGACAAATCTTCATACAAAACTTTCTGCCGCTTTTGGTGCGGGGGTAAGCTACTACTACATCTAAACAAAATCACACATTCACACAAATAATTTGTGTCGCTATAAATGCACACTACAAAAAACTTAAACACTAGCTTATTTTCTGCACACTAATAAAGCTCACACTCTTTTATTTATATAGATTTCACACATACTTGTGTTTATAATTAAAATGACAAATTATCTGGTTTTAGAAAGGCAAGAGTACTCTTGAAAAGTATTTATGTGATAAGAATACAAAAGAATAGACAATTCTTTATTCATGTATTCTGGACTCTTTTCTCTTGCTTAAACTGTGCTTGAAGACAAAGACAAATCAACGAATTTCTAAAACAAATAAGCCCATATTTACTAATTTCCTATGGCCACCACACCTCACCATGGATCCGTTATTGTACCATCTTTAAATAACTACTATTATTGTTAATTTTCAAAAACTGGCAAGCATTATATGCCATAGACAAAAAGTTTATGACGTTTCCGCCCAAGATGGCGTGTCTGCTGTTGTTGGAATCTGACTTTTCTATTTACGGTTTGTCGGTAATCTCTTTCACACACATTATATTTTAATTGAGAGAGAGAGAGATAGTTAACATCGCCATTTGATTATTGTAACGAATAATAACGAATTGTGGTATACTTGAAGAAAAGTTTTTATTTATATTAGAATAGTGTGCAATCCAGAATAATTTATATTTTACTGCTGCTTATTTATTGTTAGAAATTTTATATTTACCTTTATTTCAACAAAATAACCTGAATTTATGGAGAATAATGAGAGCTCAAGGTATGTTGTCGATCGATAATGTCGTCATTACGGATGTAATATAACCAAACACGCGCTTTCCTTTTTACCAATCACTCTTTACAATTAATTAAATAATAAGTTACACTTATTCCCAATGTAAAACTTAAGTTTAATGTAGAGTTTCGTCGTAAACAGTGAGAGGTTTCAATCCGTCCAATACCGTTGGAATAACGTATTTACTTCGAATTTGGATCTTCGAATATAACGGATTCTATTTTTGAAAGGTAATTATTGAGGAGTAAAGAGGATGTCCTAAGAAAAAATTAAGAATACCTACTTAGAACGTAATATTTTTCACATTAGTTTGATCCACGTTGGTACGTTTTACTGAACAAACATACAATAGGTAGCGAGGTTCAATGCCGTCGTCCATTGCGTTATGCAACTTGAAGTCATTGACTATCGGATTCTATTTATAACGAAATTAAATCCTTTTAGCATCGTGTATATCATGATTTTTCCTTAGGATTTTTCATTAAGATTTATAGACATTTTTGAATTCATCCAGAGAGGTTATTTTTATCTTGAGGAGATTTGTTATCGCGAGCGCGGGGAATGAGGTTAATTCGTTTACGATGCGATTGCAGTGTGATGCCGGAGTACTTATATCTTATAAACATACATACCTACATTATTTACACAAAAGGTTTCAGGCAGAGGTGAAGTTGAAACTACCTATGTATATTTAACGTAGGTAGGTGCTAGCCTTAATTATTACTTATTTCTAATAAACCTAACACTTTGATATTGATAGAGTTCACACTGGTCTAGTCTATTTACGAAGGTAAACTCGACCATTCGTAGGGGATTGGATGATGACCCGCGAGCCTAATTAACTCGATCGTGATTTTCAGTGTAGTAAGTAGCTACTTACCTATGGGGTGTTGGTTGGGTCATTTCATTAGTAGTGTTGCAAGCAATAGTATAAAATATCGATAGCCTATCGATACTGTCGTGGCCTTAGTAAATAGACAAAAAATAATTGCAATAAATTTAATCTGAATTAAAATTAGCAATTGACTATTACTTAATAAAATTGCACGTTACGATCAGTCACTATTTAATCAATCATTCAATCATTTTCCCTTTTACCTATCCTATTATTTTAATTTTGTTTTACCCAATCACTTTCCCTTTTACTTATCCTATTATTTGACACCCACCTAAGTTTTTCTTAGAACTCAAAGGTTGGCTGTTAGATAATGCTTTTAGCATTTGTGCTTTACTAAATGTGTATTTTGTACGGTTACATTAATAAATATTTACCATTTACGTCTATATCTGTACTAACCCCCCTCTCCTCCATGTCCCAATTAATGTTAACAAGAAACTGAAGGAAAAGTGAAGATTTTTTTATTTATTCCTTTCATTTATGTAATAATACGATTACAAAATAATAAAGTTTTTAATAACATCAAAACTATTATAAATAAATTAATTGTTTATTGTGACTCACAATTACTACAATTGATTACTGTAAGTTTCTTAAATCACTAATAATTGTTCAACAGTGCAATTTTGCCCGACACTGGTTGGATATAAGTATATACTTATGCTTGCACCGGACCTGCGCCTATCGTTACGAAGCTTCGTGCTATTACACGATACACGCAAATGTGACCGGCCGTTATCGGGTATCGTCCCGAATATTCGGACTTCGTGTAGTTATCGCGCGGGTGGCGATACATAAAAGGATTTATACACGCTAACAATTCACTCTGCGTGGTCGCACTTGCGTTGTTCGTTCATTTTGACGTTTGTTTTCAACTTGTTCGGACGGTGCTGTGCGACGATGCCACGGTTGTTAATGCGTAAAAATGAAGTGGAACGATAAAATAGTGTTAAAATTTTTATCTGTTTCTTTCTAGGTTTCTTTTTAGATTTTAATAAATGCATTATGTAATTGTTAGTAAACATGTTAAAGAAAAGAAAGTCGTCGTCCATATTTAAAACACGTAGATGACGCCATCTTGGATTATTGCGAGATAGTTCGTAAAAAATAACGAAGCCGCTAGTGTGACCAGCGCTTCATCGCGATAAGTTCTTAGTGTACATAACGTACGAAGATTCGCCGCGAATTGCTTCGGGACGAAAGGCACAAGTGCGGCCGAAGCATTACAGCAACAAGCCCCCGCCGCCGCCTTCGTGGTGCGCCGACAGTCTGCAAATCATTTGAACGAACGAAATAATAAAATACCTATCTACATTGGAACTTGGCATTTTTATACCTAAGATACTTTTACTTTTGGTCTACGTCAAAGTATTGTTTCTTTTATTCGTACCCGGTTGTATTGATTCACTCGCCAGTCGACTCGCCTTTTAACTTGATCAATGTGATCGATAGGTATTGACCTTCAGCTTAACAGTGTCGGTTAAAGAGTAGAGGATCTTAATTACGAATCCAACACCTCCTGTCCTCCTGCTATAATGGAATAAAGAAAGAAAATCTGTATTCGACAAACAAAGTCTTCTTTCTCTTATGTATTATACTTATATCTATTAAGAGTGCTGAAATGGCGGCCAGCTCTGCTATGTATTGCAGTGTGTGTGAACCACAGGGCATTTTCAGCTGAAACCAAGTGATTCAATCGGATGTAATGGAGTTATAAGTACTTACTAAGAAGCTTTTCTACGCACATTAGCTTAAAGTAGCCGTTTTTCTCCAATGTGCAAAAAAGATGAAAGGAAACGTAGATATCATTTAAAATTTTGTCTTGAACAAGCCCTAGATAACCCTTCAAACTATATTAAGAACTACTGTTTACAGTTTAAAGTAAGAACGTGAAGCTTTTTTACGCTGCACATTAGCGAGAAAGGTGCCACTTTTGGCCGTTTGTTCCCGATAAGTAACACCCTCATGAGTACCACCGTTATTCAGGGGGAAGAATGTTGGTTGCAATGAGTAACACTAGAACTTTTGGGAAGTTTTTCCCCTTGAATAACAGTGGTACTCGAGAAGGTGTTACTTATCGGGAACAAACGCTTTAGGCTAATGTGCGTAGAAAAGCTTACGTTCTTAAACTGTAAACAGTAGTTCATTAAATAATTTGAAGGGGCATCTAGGGCTAGATCAAAACAAAATTTGAAATGATACCTCCGTTTCTTTACTAATTATTTATTTCAAATGGGGTTAGCACTGGACCCCAAAAAAAATTAAATATCCCCTTAAGTAGTTCCAACATAGTAAGGTGGGTATACCATGGAAGGCCACTCTAACAATAAAACTTTACTGGATAAATAAAACTAACAAATATTTAAGTGATACTTTGTTTTATTACGTATCATATAAACCACTTTTTTGAATTGCAGATTTTATCAATATTGATTGAACTTAAGTTTCATTGAACTCTTCCAAATGGCCTTGCTAGGAACAAGGCTCCTTAGAAGGCCATCATAATAAATCAGTCATTTAACACTAAAAGTTACTGAATAGCGATTAAATCTACAATAAAAAGAAGTGGTTTATATGTTACGTAATAAAACAAAGTATTACCTAAATATTTGTTAGTTTCATTCATCCAGTAAATAAACGAATAATAACTGTTTATTTGTTAGAGTGGCCTTCCATGGTACACCCACCTTATTTTAACGTCGTCGATTCCTAATATCGAAGGGGCGAGGGACCGTACTGCCAAAATAGTAGCGCGAGAGATTCGCCGCCGCGTCTGTGATTTCCAGTTCGATGGATGTTTGTGTAAATAGAAGGAATTTGTCATTACATGGCAATAACTACGAAATTTTAATAATTGGCCTTCGAAGGAGCATGGCCTTCCATGGTCCACCCACCTTATCTTTATTTGGATAAGTATAAATACGTACGTAAGTAGATATATATTGTTTTGTTTGTATTGTTGGTAAGGCAAAGAAATGTGTGTTTCCGATGCAAACAACTTTACCTACCTTAATGTATTTACTTGTCAGTCAGTTCCTTAAAAAACCTTGACGTATGTAGGGTTAAAGTAAAATTCTAACATTATGAGATATTTACAAGAGGCCAATTAGCTTTTACGTGTAGGTAAATAAGACGTCTGAAGTCTGAAGTTTTTATTGAATCTCAACTATGCCACAGAATAAGTGCTAGTACTCACATATTAGTTCAGCACCTACTAACCAGTTACCTAACTAGGCTAGGCAGGGTAGCCATAAAACCCACTTTTGGATTAACCTTCTATTGTCTAAAGTTGCGCCATTCCGTTTGTTCTCCATCATGCTAGGTATCTAGCACTGTAGAGAATCTTTTTTTCTTTTATTGTAACTTGATCAATATTTAACTAATTAAAATGTAATCGTTGGTCCTTTAATTAATTACGATGTGTCAATGGATAAACGTACGAAAGGACACAAACAACATCGTAAAGGTTTAGGTATCACGTCGAAATCAAGTGGTTTCCAAACGTTTTAATCGCGAAAATCACCTCGTCAAACCGGCCCCAGCCTATTTATCTAAGTTTATCAAATTGATGGTTTCTAAATTTATACTTAATAGGTATAGACCTTTCTTTTGCGGAGAGGATGAGGGGCATATTAATTTTAAAGGGACGCATTTGTTCTATGATGTGGTTTACCACTCTTACTTTTTTTCAATTCCAATGAATAATACCCTTAATGCTAATCTGGGAGAAAAAAAACGCTGATAGCTGCTTCTGTTCCCGTGTTAAAATCTATCGAGGTGATGGGTGAAAAAATGAAATATTATATAACTTATTATCTAAACAAAACTTTTTACAAGCGATTTTATTTGAAAGAGCCTTCGTTCTAAGATATCATATGTTTTATATTTGTATGCTAATTGCAATATGTATACGGTATAAATTAGCTGAATACGAATATGGATGGGTAAGTACATTAAGTGGCGTAGCGTGGTTGTCATTAGCCCGGGGCGTAAAAAAAATTGCCACCATCTTATTGAGTTATAAAAAGTATCAATTTAAAAGAATAGAATTTAAAGCAATTTGAAACAATTTTCGGTAAGAACAGCTATTGTTATTGTGTTGTACAGGTGGTTTATTCTATTTTTCTACAATATAAGAAAAAATAACATTTATAACAAATAGTGATTAAAATAATTACTAGATATTATTAATATTTATTGTGAAAATTAACCGCCCCTGCCACTACGCTACGTCACTAAATACTAGGTAATAATGTGCTTAGGTAGAATAATGCAAAAAGTACAAGGTGATATACACATTTCAATGAATATCATTTATTACAATACAATTGTTTATTGTGTAAAAAGAACACCTCACTGATGTGAGCTTTCTTTTAGGAGTGCTATGGAGGATGACGAGACCAAATCGTACATGCAAGTTCAGATCGCGAAACTGAAGGCTTTGAGGGCGAAGTTGTCTACGGAGGCAGATGAAGAATACATTGTTGTTAAGCAAGAGTACCTTAAAGAGTGAGTACTTCCTATTTTATTTTCTGTTTTTGTATTACCGTAAAAATCCGTTGGGCTATCTCTCCAGATAGCCCAATGGATTTTTACCCGGCAACGAGTTCCCAAGTGGCTGATTATGATTAACGTTTAGGAAGCAAACTCATGGCCGATCTCGCGATATGGGAAATCGATCAAAACATGTATAATAAGATGGATGTGCTCGCGAGTATGATAAAAAAATTAAGTCAGCTTCTTCTTGTTATTTAAGATCTAAGCTCTTGTTTAAGGTGTTTAGGGAAATTAGTATGGTGGTTAATTAAGTATTTAAATCTACATGTCATCAATCACCATTCTTCCATTCTTCCGTAATTTTCACTGTTTACATTTAATGCTTGGCTACTGAAGCGCACCAAACACTAACTCGTCGACAAGGCCCTGATGTTTGAGTAGTGGATTTAAAACAGGTTAATTATCTTATTCAGTACTTGCCTATTCAGTTGAAAATGGAATTCAAACGTTAAATATTGTATCGAGAGCAACATTTTCGACGAGCACTCACATAAGAGTCACCGCTCTTAAAAAATGCTTAAATAGCGAACGCGCGGTGTTCTCCTGACCACTGTGGCATTGTGTCTGACTCAGTCAGATTAAAATAATTGTGTCTGATTCGTCAGTCAGACTGACTGACAAATCAGCCTTCTCGATGGTTCAGATGGTGTCACCCTCCCCCCGCACCGCTTATAACTTTAGAATAATGGGCTTTAAAACAAAAATCTCTCACTGGACTCGACAATGGACATGCTGCCTTAATGCGAAATACCTGTCACATGGATGGGAAAATATTTAAAAAATCTTAATTATTTCTATTTTTATTTCTTTAATATAAAATAAAATATTATAGCAGATTTAAGCAACACTTGTGCATCCATCCTATTGTGATTGGAGTTGAGTAAAATGACAGCTCATTTTAAATAATGAAAATACAGCAAAAGTACCTGCGTATACCTAATAATCCTTCTTAACGCAATAAATTACACTACATATTGATTAAAGTGCGAACCTAGAGAGGTATTCATTGACGATTATTATGGCAGGCAACAAGCCGCAGGGGCTCGGGGACTGAGGTAGGCACCACTTCGATTCCCCGGCCGGTTGTCGCGACTTGTTCAGTCAGTCCGGCTCCGCGCGCGCTACGGCCGTGATTCCCTCGCGTCGAACAAATTAAAATAAAAAACATCTTGTCTATGCTAAAATTTCTTCTATTTCCGCGGGAAAATTTTGAGGTTATTTATTTTGGTGATTGTAAATACATAAGTGTAATATTTATAAAATGCATAATGATTCTAAAGTTAAATGAACACAAGGGTGGTTTATTTCGTCATCGCGCCCCGTAATTGTTGTGAGAGATGCAATATCAAATCGATGATGGGGATGAATTACAATACAGGATTTTTGGCGAGTCCTTCAACTTACCGAGCGACAACTCTAGCGCCGGCCGCCGTAGAAAGTGAGTTTTATCTTTTATTATGTTAACCCACTAGGTAGGTACACTGATGCAGTTTTAGTTTCAAGCGCATGGACTCTCTTATACCTATTTACCATCAGCTGTTTGGCTTACCAAAGGTAGGCAGATAGGTATGTAGGTAGGTACCTATCTAGAGGTGAGCGCTGTGAGAGAGGTCAAGTAGAAGATTGTTCGTTTTTCCCACATATCAGGCTTCACTTCTTTGTTATTTATGTAGATCTTTGCCGATGATTCTTCTTCAATAAGTAGGCATGTACCTACTTAGTGTTTAGGTACATTTTTACTTCTTACAAAGGACATGCACCTACCCACTTAGTTATTCAAGATAAGTACTTAAGTACCTATAATGGTACAGGAAGTTATAGGTCTAAAGGATACCTGCTAATTTTCCTAAGTTTGTACCTACTTTCCTATAATAACTTGCATGTGGCATTATCCTAATGACGTTTATTTTAATTTCACCAGAAGATTATAGGTAATAAAGCACAAATTAAGAAAGGCTACAGATGTGTCACTCTAGTTAATTTTGCAAACCCTGAGTATTAGCGTTGCAAACAATAGTATAAAATATCGATAGTCTAATGATACTATCGTGACCTCGAAAAACAGTCACGATATCGATAGTTTCGAATTTTCGATACTATTGAATTTAGATACTATCGACAGTATTCGATACTATCGATAGTATCTAAATTCAATAGTATCGATACTATCGATAGTATCGGTTATTCGATAGTATCGATAATCCTATCGATATTGTGGCCAACTATCGATAGTTATGCAACGTTACTGAGTATTGTCATTAATGTCAATGTCAAAAGGCCATTCTCTATCGCCTCAAGAATGTAGAATACGTTTGTTTCAAAGAGCAAAAAATCTTGTCTCTTTTTCTCTTACGCGTATTTACTGTTGAAGGAATGAGACTTCGCTAAACGTCAAAAGTAAATAACCGCACGAAAGGTTCCGTACCATTATATTTAAAAAAGTACCTGTTTGTTGTATTTGCCCCACTTAATTATTTAGTTTGTTTTTAATATTTATTGTTATAGCGGCAACAGAATTACGTCATCTGTGAAAATGTCATCAGTCTAGCTATCACGGTTCATGAGATACAGACAGCCTGGTGACAGACAGAAAGATAGACAGACGGATGGATGGACAGACGAAAGGACGTACAGACGGACAGCTGAGTCTTAGTGATAGGGTCCCGTGTTTACCCTTTGGGTGCGGGGCTCTAAAATTCCCATTTGTTGTATAGGAGCCCCACTTCAAAATTTCTTTCATTATGTTTTTAGTATTTGTTGCTATCGTGGCAACAGAAATACATCATCTGTAAAAAATTCAACTGTCTAGCTATCACGGTTCATGAGATATGGTCTGGTGACAGACACATAGACAGACCTAGTAATTTAAATTAATTTACCCTTTGGGCACGGAACCCTAGAAAGTAACCTGTTTGCTGCTACGACAATATTTAAATGACATTGTGTTATGAAACCGTTTTGGTGACTTTTCTATTTAGTAAAGTCATATACGTCCTGGCGTATTTCATACAAAAATACACTACTATGTTTCAAATTAAGGTTATACTTTTGAGACTTCAATGCGGAATCTATATACCTCTTAAATTACCGTACCCTGTTGTATCTTGTATCGTACATGCGATCGATGATGCGAGTTTTAACTTAGGTTACTCTTTTATAACCACTTTATTTTGTGTCAACTCACCTAGCTCTTTCCCACCAAATGCTATATAATATCTCTATATTTTTTAACTATTACTATTACTAATTGTTTTTACTCATACATAATGTATAAAATTTTGAAACAACAAAAAATATTATCAATACATATAATTAAACAGTAGAAACTGCGTGTCTGTACATTTGATAAAATTAACAAAAAATGGGTGTGGGCAGTAAAAAAGGGGTACCAGAACACAAAAAATATTTTTTTTATTTTTTTGTCTGTCTGTCTGTATGTACTCGCTAATCTTTAAAACTACTGAACAGATTTGTACGCGGTTTTCACTAAAAGATTAAGCCCATCCCTGAGCAACATATAGGCTTTGTTTCATCGAAATCTGTTGTCAGATAAAAAAGTTATCGTCACTTAAAGTTTAAAGATAAGTTTTCTATAGGCGATTTTATAGTTACATTAAATAGCAACAGATGGCGCCTCAAGAAATTTTAAAACGCGCTATGGTTGTTTTGGTGAACAAGTATAAATACAAGCTGATTGTTTAGCCCTGTACGTCCTAAATAGGCTTTTCTGGCACCGTAGCTTCGGCCCTTCCGGCTTAACATGGTCGTTGAAGTACCCCAAAATTTGCCATAGTCCCTGGCTCGCTCCTCAAACCTTATCCGGTATAGTAGGAAATGCCGTCAGAGGCAACCTATGTATGTCACTTAAAAAAAAAATGCTTTGTACGTAAGACCTTTTGATTCTATTGTGATTTGGGTAGTTACTGTGGTTGAATTGTTGAATTTTTTGATTTTATACTGATATTTGGCTATACTTGGCTATGATAATACGGACTTCTGATCTTGCTTTGATGCTTTTTGGGTTGGTTAGTTAATATTTCGAATAATATTATTGATTTATTTATATTTTTATACTTGGCTATGAAAATACGGACTTCTGATCTTGCTTTGTGGATTGGTTAGTTAATATTTCGGATAATATTGTTGATTTATAATTTGACACTTGGCTATGAAAGTATGGACTTTCTGATCTTGCTTTGTGGATTGGTTAGTTAATATTTTGGATAATATTGTTGATTTATAATTTGACACTTGGCTATGAAAATACGGACTTTCTGATCTTGTTTTGTGGATTGGTTAGATATTTCGGATATCTTCAAAAGCTTCTTGGCTTTATAAATTTATTGAACTAAGTTTGACATTTGGCTATAGCAATACGGATTATGTGATCTTGCTTTGTGGATTGGTTAGGTATTTCGGATATTATCTTTAAAAGCGGATGAGCAGATCCTAAGAATCCAATGACAAAAGACAGGCACAACTAAGTGTTAATCGAGAACGAAATTCATTGACTCGCGCCTCGGAGAGTTCCACTCAAAGGGAGTCTAAATAAAGTGCTGATCGTGAACGTCATTCGCTATCTCGCGCCTCGGAGACTTTTAAAGATAGGGAGTTACGTTTGACCGCTAATCGAGAACGTCATATACTATCTCGCGCCTCGGAGACTTTTACAGGTAGGGAATTACGTTTGACTGCTGACTTCGTCTAAATATTTATACATAAAGGTTATGATTATTATTGTAAGGGTTCATTACAATCCATTCATAAGTTGTTGTATGAATGAGTAACTGATATCCATATATCTATAGATCCTTATAAATTTGCAATATTAAAAGTATACCGCATCACAATAAAAAAATCGAACTGTAAATATACAGACAAATCTAACAAAATTTTTAAATTTGTCATATCATCAACAAGGGAGTGTAAGAAAACTGAATTTCACACGGACGAAGTCGCGGGCACCAAATACAGATAGTAAAGTATGTATTCGTGAGCAAGATATATAAGGAGTTACAGAAAACTAAAAAGATTTTTAAGATTTTTGTTTGTATGTCAGTGTCTGTATGCACACTGTACACCCGAATGTCCGAAACTGCTGAACGGATTTTCACGCGGACGAAGTCGCGGGCACAGCTAGTTATTAATAAAAACAAATAACAACGCGTGCGTATATGCATAGAGCATGTCTTTTTTTCCTACGTCCTGGTACCTATTCTGTCTGTTATTTTCGTGACTTTTTTTTTTTGAGCCTTCAGAAGTAGGTAACCTAATAACAGTTCGGCCTCCGACGAAAACACGTGCAAGTAATCATATTAAAAAAAAATCCCGACGACACCTAGTGATGGGTGTCGGAACTACATATTTCAACTGATGATGTAAAGAGCGAACAAGTCGATACTTTTTCTATAAAAAATTCGGACGGGATTTCCTTCACCGTTTGACATTGTACGAGTAGGTTTAAAGTTTAAAATGATATCGTTTTACCTGATTATAAATGTTGTCTGTATGGATACAGAATAGTAAGCCATTAAAAAGTTATGAGCCATCAAAGATTAGCTTTTTTTGCTTATTTTTACGCAACTTTCGGTAAATAAGTAATAAAAAAGTATGAAACCTCGACATCACGACGACGACAATCTCCATACCGACACGGTTTATTTAACGAAGATTTTAATAAACTTTATTTGTAATCGATTAATGCATTAGTTTTTGCATAAAACCCCTTTTCCCAAAGGACTTTACGTATTTTTTACGCGCTCGGTTTACTAAGAATTTATCGTGCATTTCACCTCACTGCTTCGCCCGAACACAATGTTAGGTAAGACAGCATGCTTTTAGGCCGCGCCCACCTGTGAGTTCGATCTCGCGACTAGTTCAACCTTAAGGAAATTAATATCCGTAGCGTCATTATTATTTGCTAGATAAATTGAAAAACCCCGACTTTCAAAGCGTTAGCCCCCAATAACTTTTATATGGCCGAATCAATTTTTATCAAACATAGCAAAAAACCACCGCAACTTGCTTTCACGTAAAAAAACCGTATCGAAATGGGTCCATCCGTTCGAGGGCTACGATTCCTTCCACAGACTTATAACACCCCTTTTTGTCGGGGTTTACAAAAAACATATCTATTTCTGAGGATCTTTGGTACCTAAGTTCTTTATGATTGGGTTAGTCTATGCTGCACAATGTCAATAAAGCAATAAACAAAATAATTGTCCAAGTGCGTGTCGGGCCACGCGCAGTGTAGGGTTCCGTAATAACGAATGCCAACTTTGGGTTTATGCCAGTGTAAGCGCCTAAAAACGAATTTTCTATTGAATTTTTACGAAATTTTATTTTTCCGAATACATTTTATAAGTTGATTGCCTATAACTTTTTAATTTGTAAACCCTACTTAGCTCTGATAGTTTTCCTTTAAAGTTCGTTTTATATACTATAGCTGTGATTTTTTTCACGTGTCCATATATAACCGTTTAGCAGATAGATGGGGGGACACAGTTGACTCTAACAAAAATGTTCACGTCAAAACCAAATATTTCATAAACGGATCGCTAAATTGTAAAACGGTGTTTAAAAGTTCATAATATTTTTGAAAGACCTATTAAACGATACCCCACATGCTAGGTTTATCGTAAAAAAAAATCTATTTTCACTTTACTTGTATGAGAGCTACCCTAAAAAAAATTATTTTCAGTATTTTATTTTACCCCTTTTGCCGTTTTTTACACGATATTTAGTTGTAGGTACATATATTCACTTAAAAAAAATAGTTAAAATAAAATAAATATTTAAGGGGGGCTCCCATACAAAACACATGATTTTTTAAAAGATAATGGTACGGAACCCCTAGTCCGCGAGTCCGACTCGCACTTGGCCGGTTATTTAACATTTAATAATATTATTTAATAAACAGTCGCAACTTTAGACACATCTTGCGTCATGAAATTTAAAAGAAAAAAATCACAAAACATTATCGGCCCACTCTATAATGTTCACCGATTACTCGAAGATGCCTGGACCGATTTGGAAAATTCTTAATTTGTTTAAAAGGGCATACTTGTAAGGTGGTCCGATAGAAATTTTATCAAAATCGGTTGTGTAGCATGGTGTTGAAGTCGGTTTTTAGGGTTCCGTGCCCAAAGGTCCGTCCGTCCGACAGTCTGTCTGTCTGTCACCAGGCTGTATGTATCTCATGAACCGTGATAACTAGACAGTTGAAATTTTCACAGATGATGTATTTCTGTTGCCGCTATAACAACAAATACAAAAAACAGAATAAATTAAATATTTAAGTGGGCCTCCCATACAACAAACGCTTAATTTTTTTTTAGATAATAGTACAGTACCCGTCGTGCGCGAGTAGTCCAACACGCAATTGGCCGGTCTTTTTTAGTTTTGAAAAATTATATACGCTAATTGATACCTAACTGAAAAGTTAGTGTTGTAACTTTACAGCGATGGATTGATCGACATTCGATAATTTAATCTATAATTTTAAATAGGTACAATTTGATATTTCGTACGGGGAATTCCTATTAGAGCACCAGTAGTCCAGCCCATATTCGGAAGGAAACATGAGCAACAAATGGCCAATCAACTTACTAATGAATCTTTTGGCGTGCCGACAATGGTCGAAACATTAGCGTAGTTATTACCAAATGCCAAATTTGAATATACGGACCTCCAGCGACCTTCAACTCGTCCGGATAATCCTGCGTGCTTTCCGAGACCTTGAATCGGGCACCAAGGTCTCACGTACTGGAGGAGTCGCCTAAAATTCTGAATGTATACTCGTGCTGTGGGATTATCAGCTATAATCAGGGTTGGGCAGCGATTAAGCGTAGCTACATAGCTACTAAAAACACCTGAAAGTGGGTTATTGGCGGGAAGTCAAGGGGTTCAGGTGGAGTTTGCTTTAAAATAATTCTAGTGGACTTTATAATATGAAATCGGTGTAGTTTAGTGTTATAAATGCTCATGCTCATGGACAATATGAATATGTTTTTATATGAAATGGTTAAAGTGGACACTCATAGTGCGGCTGTAGTGATATTTATTTGCGGACTGTGGTGGGTTTTAGGCGCCGTCCGCCACTCATTGGCGGGCGGCGGCTATGAAAACCAGTGGACTCGTATAGATTTGTCGCCAGAAGCTCCCTTGAAGCAATCAAAGGACCTACACCAACCTTTGATTGTATAGTTAAGGTTAGGGTTAGGAATAAAGAAGTGATAAAATAAAGATGGGCTCTAAAGGACTAGTATCCAGAGCAGTAAAATAATTATTAAAAAAAACACCTGATTGTAACATGGGGAGAATTGGAGTAACTAATGAAATTAAGACTTTTTATCGGCTCTTTACCTAAAGCAAGCTTCTGAATCTCTACAGTTCTGTATTAACGTAGTCGATAATGGTTTTGCGATTAGGTTATCGGCTACGATTGAGGCTCGAGCGAGGTTGTTCCGTAATTTATTTATTAGGTTAAATTAACAGGTCAACATTTTATTGTACTACTTGCTGCAAATTCTGTTACAAGTTGTTTAATCTTTAAGTTTTCTGAGTTTTCAAAATATTCAAACTTTGCGTAAAAATTCTCAGAAAATCAGAGGGCTCTTATGGTTGAAAAATTCCGAGGAATTTGTTATTGGCCTTTTTATGAGCTTTAAAAGCCTTGGATTTAATATCAGCGTAAAGGTTCACTATCCATACACAAATTTCCTCAATATCTTGGATTGTATAGCGAAGAACAAGTAGAACGTTTCAATCAAAATTCAAAGGTGATGTAAGACATATTCCATGGGCGCTGAAATGAGCATATGATGGTAGATTACTGTTAGAGCATCACCCGGGTGTTTTAAGGACCTCTGTAGATACATACAATTATGGTATTGAATTTAAAAATTGTTTTAGTTTTGGCGGCGTACAGTAACATACTTTGGCGCTTTACATCCAAAAGTAGCCCAGTTACAAGATGTTTTTTTTCAAAATTAAATATTTAAACAAAAATTATAATATAAATAATTTCAAGGTCTATAAGACTTAGCGCGAAAGGTCCTTTTCGCAATAAATGGATTAAAAATGTGGCTATGATATGCTACTGCCATTAGCTTCAGAATTTTCTCGATCCTGCCTTGAATAACTGGTCAAGTCAGTCAAAGGAAATACAAATCAACATAGGATAAGCTTGAAATGTGATGTTTATTTCACTTTACATACAACCTTCATGAGTGGGCGGTGTGGAATTCGCAACTAGTTACTAGGCAAGTTGAATGAAGTCATGGGACCTCCATTCAAAAATATGAGGCCCGCAGTATCCGTAACCTTGAATCCTGTCATTCGCGATAGGAATGATATTATCTTTATTCGCTTTTTTGTCGTATGTTTTATGACCAGCGATACTAAAAGTAAATTTAGCTATGAGTCACAGTATTCGAATGATAAACGAGCTTTTTGATATTATTCTGATTAAATACCATACAAAATACTGATGATATATTACGTTGTTTTTAAGTAAGCCCGCTTTATAGATTTACAGCATAAGCCCCCAATTTTCAAAAAAATAACAACTGGATTTTTGCAAATCATTTTTTACATGAAATCAAATAATACTTTTAAAGTTCAGAAGGACTCTAAAGTCTAACCCTCATATTCATAAAACATATGAACACCTTGCTAAACCTATTTAAGATATGTTTTGTCTCGTTCTTACTATATTAAATACTGAAAAGAGAGACTTGGAAAAAACATATTTTAACTAAAATAGGTTTAGCAAACGGTTGATATATTTTATGCATAAGGGGGTTAATGAGTAGGTTCTCTTTCCTAAACAATTTTCATTTAGTCATATTGATTTTAATATAGGTACTTACTTTGTCTATGAAAAAATTGCGAATTGGTAAAGTCAGAGATAAGAGGTTGCTTAAAAAGCATTGACAGATGTTGCACGTAATCCACGCCAAGCTTTTCAATTATTTCACATCATTTATTTTTTTAAGATTACCATATCATTCGTAATTGTTTACATGGCCTATCAAGTCGACCGTAAGATAACAATAAAAACCTTTGTGACCGTGAGAGAAAACTCCATGTACAATAACACAAGTACATTGACCACGCCACCCCTCTTTACCCCCAGGTAAACGACCACGACAGAGGGTGGTACCCCCAATGCCTTAATTATTTCATGTGCGTCGGCAGATGGTAGGCAAGGTGCTAGCCAGTGATGGCCGCAGCGATATCGATATTTTTTGTACCATCTAGACATGCTAATGTTCACAATTATTTTGTACTATTGTCGGAAACGGAAATCATGTCGATTTATAATTACACATCTGCTACTGCTGCAATTTATTCAAATATTATAGGCTTTTTAAATAGTTATAAACTTACATACCTAGTTACTTATAGTAATAATATGTGACTTGTTAAAATGCTCTTATGAAAGTAATATTTTTTTATGTAACTTATATTTTACAATTCTTCTGCAATGGAAATTAAACTTGCTTATTTTACGACAATGGCAGGTGGTAGACTATGCGGGTGTTCGGTATCGATAACATTATCGATATCGATGATTCGCTGTTACATCCTTATCTAACATGGCTCTTCTATGAATACCAATGTAATTGGGGTAAGTGCAGGACTGCACTTTCACACGAGTGCAACAACTGCTGCTAATGCAACTAGTATCTTTAATAACTCCCTTATTTATGAGGTTGTTAGACAGTAATGTTGACATTTCCCTGATATTGAAAAGTCAATATTACAATGTAGGTGGAAACTTTGCTATTGAATATTTCTTCTATTAAGAAAATTACCGATTAAATAATTCATTGGTACCTTATTATTAAAGTTTGCAATTAAGCGTTGTAATAAGGCGAAAATGGCTGGGGTATGTTATACTTCCATTTATTATCTAGGGGTCAATTTGTAATTGTGTAATATTTTTTATCAGTTTAACGTATGGAATTGACCTCAGAACATCATTTTGGTATTTTCAATAAAACCGGCCAAGTTTATGTCGGGCCACGCGCAATGAAGGGTTTCGTAGTTGCAACTGCCAATTTAGAGTTGAAACTAATTTCATTATTTAGTTTTATTTATCTTCCATGCTGGTATTCCTGCTCTTTCAGAAACCCTTTTCGTAGGCAGCACAGGTTTCTGTCTGAAACAGGCTTTAGGTACTCGATACAACGCATCGTACTTACAAACATAAGATTAAATTACCCAGAAAAAATATTAACAAGTGATTGCTTATTGCATTAGCCCCAGCCTCCGTAGCATGGAACCGTTGAAATACCCAGATAAAGTTTATATCACGCGACGAACTAGTGTCATCCCGCTTGTCATTATTACATAGAGCAAGATAGTGATAAACGACAACTTGATAAATGTTGTCGCCGGTGTAATGCTACGGGCAGGGCAGGAAACGTCACATTTACCATCTAGTACCAGCTTAGGACCAAACCCAACCAAATCCATGTGCAAATATTGGTGCCAAGAATTAAGGTGAATGTCATTTGGCGCAAAGTTTGATTTATCGGCGCGGCCCAGACAGATAATAATATTTATCAAGGAATTATCTATGAAGAAACCAGTCGAATTTCCGACCACGTGGTCTGAAAGGACTGTATTTTTTGCCATTCAAAAAAAGGCGTTCAATAGACCAGCTGTTTGCCGCCCGGTAGAAGAAATATTGTATACACTTACAAGGGGACCCAAGAAATTGGGGGAGCTTATTATTTTCTGAATTCGTCTTTCGAACAAAAGATCCAGCCTAGTTCTTTTGTTGAAGCGAGACAGATTCGCAATGCCCTTTTATTTGGATAAGTAACATAGGTCGGTCTTGTATACGTGTCAAAGTTCATCAATGTTCTTTACGAATTTTGGCAAAAATATTCGGGGTTTGACGTTGTTATGTTGATATTTTATTGGTTCCCTTCCCTATTTCACATACACTATCCTATCTCATAAATATCATGTACTACCGTGAGTATTTACAATAAAATATGACATCATTGGGTACAATGCAATTTTATGTTTCGGCTTTCTTCTTGTAATTTAAAAGCTTCCTCTGGTTGGTGGACTCTTTTCTCTATGCTATTTATTGAATGTCCCGTTAGGATCCAACTCTTAGCTTTTCTTTTAATTTGTTAGAAAGACTTCCTCGGTCTTCTCCTTCCTCGTCTCCCTTCTATCTTTCCTTATACTATTATCCTGAAGAGAATGGCATATCATATATTATGCCTCTTCCATATGCAATAGTTTAAAAAAAAATATTCTCCTTCTCCATAGACGACCTCTGTGGCCTAGTGTTCATCATGCCACGCTGTCTACCGGAGGTCCAGGGTTCGATCCCGGTCAGGTCAAGATGAAAAATGATCTTTTTCAGATTGACCTGATTCTTGGATGTTTATTTATATATGTATTTGTTATAAAATATAATATCATATCGTTGAATTCGTATCTCATAACACAAGTCTCGAACTTACTTTGGGGCTAGATTGATCTGTGTCAAAAAATTCAAAATTCAAATGTTTATTCAGTAATTAGACTTTAACAGGCACTTTTACATGTGTGTATTTGTATATTTATTATTTATACTCTTCCTTTCTAGTACCTAAAGCCTAGTAGTTTTTTCGGCACAGATCACGTGTGCTCAACTGCGTTGCGATAATCTTCCTGTGAACCAACATTAAAGCTATATAAGTATTTTCTTCTATTTCATCCATATAAACACGTAGGATGCTTAGTAGCCAGTAGCTACATCCTCCTAAAAAAATCAAATCAAAATTTGATTTTGTTCAACAAAATAAATCGGCCAAGTGCGTGGCGGGTCCTTTTCAAAGTAGAGTTCCGAAGATACATTTAACATTATATGTATATTTATGAAACTTTATTTTCCATAATTTTGAATGTTCACTCACAGTCACTACCTATTTTAACCAAAAGACGCCTTTCGATTTGCGTATATGCTTAAAATATACGCGTATCTTCTTATGCAACTCGAATTCAATGCAATCAAAATCAGAACATCACAATGGTCGGCAAAAACTCACAATGGATGAATGAGAGGATTCTTCGATGCGTAGGTGTCCATACGGCTGTGTCGACGCGTGCCAATGCGAACCCTACGAAATTACATATGCACCGGAGATAGGCTGGTGGTATAAATTCAAATGAGGTTTTTACTATCACCATGCGTCAGACGGTTCTTCGAAATTGTCATGGTATTTTGTCCAAAATAATAATACATTTTATTAGTTCTTAGAGCAATGAATAAAAGCATATGGCGTCGGAGCTTGACACGGCTTTTAATTTATTTTACTTATTTTCATTTTTTCCCCTATCATCTTCAAGTAACGTCATCAACTTCATGTTTGCGCATTGTTTTGTACAATTCGCTTTTTAGGGTTCTCTTCTCTTTTTAGGGTAAAATAAAGTGGTAAAGTAAAATATTGAAAAAAATTTTTTTTAGCTTAGCTCCCATATAAGTAAAGTATGTGGGGTATCGTTGAATAGGTCTTTCAAAAATATTATGAGCTTACGAACATTGTTTTTCGATTTAGGGATCAGTTTCTGAAATATTTGGTTTTAAAGTGAAAAATTTTGTTAGAGTCAAGTGTCCCTCCCCCTTTATCTGCTAAACGGACACATGGACACGTGAAAAAATTCACAGCTATAGCAAATATAACGAAATTTAAAGGAAAACTATCAGAGTAAGTAGTTTTACAAATTAAAAAGTTATAGGCGATCAACTTATGAAATGTAATCGGAAAAGGAAAATTTCATACAAAATTAGTTTTTAGACGTTTTTAGTGGCATGAACTCAAAGTTGGCATTCGTAACTACGGAACCCTACACTGCGCGTGGCCCGACACGCACTTGGCCAATTTTTCATATTGTTGTCTATCTTGCTATATGACGACTCAAATTCATAAAAAATAACAACCATTTGCTAAACCTATTTTAGTTAAAGCATGTTTTGTCTCTTTCCCTCTTTGAATATTGGACATTGAAAGAACGAGACAAAACCTATTTTAACTAAAAAGGGTTTAGCAAACGTTTGTAATTTTTTATGAATAAGGGGGTTAGAGTTTTCTTTCGTGTTTCTTTTTCTAAGCTCAAACACTAGGTTGGTGTGTGGTGTTATTTTGTGTCGGTTTAAACAGAGCAGTGGCAGACAATGCACAGCTGACTAACGATAGTCGATTCTAGAGAATCGCAGGACAAATATACTACAGAAAAGTATTTAATTTAGTATTAAACTTTCGTCGATTCTAATGATATTTACCTAATCTAACTCATTAAAAAAACAATACAAAGCTTATAATGTGTTTTTATACAGGACTTCCTCTTATTATCAGGACCTCGGTGTAAAATATCGTCTGGTTATAGCAGACTCTCGGGTATTTGAATGACATCATAACCATAACATATCAGTACTTGTACTTGTTTTCTGATATTTTGTTTGATTGTATGCACGGTGCCACATTTTAGTATATTCAACAGGAAAATGTAATACTTCCTGCTACATTTTAATGATTTTTTTGCATTATAATGTCAAATTGTGTTGTTTTTTTGAAGATTACCGTGTTGATACCTGGTAAAAGTATCCTCGTATATTTTTTACGCAGCCAAAGTGAATGAATCACTTATTTTAAATATCCTTCATGCTTTGGCTTGGGTGGTACAATAAACAAGGAAATTGATAAAGAAATACGTGGTCTAGCTGTACCATGTAATAAGGAATATAAAGTTAATTAGAAAACTGAAACCTTCTGAAACTGTATTATTGTAACCATTATTACTTGACTGACTTTATTTTTTATTCCAGAATTGAGGGGTCGAACTTAATCATAAGCAGGGAATATAAGACATTGAAGAACTACCTGTACAGGTTGCAAGCTTGGTTGTAGACCAAACCGCATCTACAGCAATAAAATAAAATTAAAACCCAATAACACCTTTGCTATCGTCATGCGGGCTACAAGTTCAATTTGAGTTAGTATCTTGGCCCACATGTTCCAGACAATTTTAATGTGTAATTTCACCTTTACTTTGATGTAGGGTACCATTAGGGGTATGAGGGTTTTGAATTGTTATCGTTTTGTTTCCTAACAACATATGGCAGACGTATTTGTAATCGATTTTACGGGACTTCTAATATTGTGTATTAGATTTTAGTATCGTAAAATAATTGAATTTTTATATTGCCTGTTTATAGTCAGGCTTAACATATGTCGGTTTCTAAGAATTCAAAGTTTCATTCGTGAAGCATTTTGTTTCTTCCGTTCTTAAACGAGGAAAAGCAAATATTTTTGAACCTCTTTACATCCCATTGTCAATAGCAATAACTTTATATAAACGAGCAACAAAGTCTGCAACCTGTGAATATTGGAATATCTACAATATTTACGACTGTTTTCAGAAATTAATTTCAAATTCACTGCGCCATTACAAATATCAATTACTACAATATCTTTTAGATTATGTGTAAACCTAAACGTGACTATTCTAAACCTTCCAGCATCTATTCATCATTATTTATTGCACTGTCTTGCTTCAACATTCCTTGTCATCTACCCAGGAGAGAACCTGTTCCTACTGTTCCCATTATAAATAAAACAAGAATCCTGACATGACATGTAAATGGTGGCAACATCATTGGAGCATGTAAAGTTCCCGTAATTAAAGGTCCATCTAAAATTAATTCAGTTAATGGTGATCGTTTAGGTATTAACAACCGTGACGGCCATATTGCACGTGATGTCATGCTCAGATGAGCTAAGGATATGAGGGTATGGGAACTGCCTGCCAGATTGTCAATTGGGTTATTTATGGCATCTAACAATGAAGTTTGTTTTTGGATATTCTTCTTGTATCATTGCTATCTAGGTATCGTTTTCTTTTGTTGTTAGCTATAAATTGATTAGTTTCTTTATGTTATATGCTTATTCTATTTAAGTTGTAGTTTTTGTAGGAATTCAATATTATACTGTCGCTAGAAAGAGTTATTTGCTATCATCCTCGGAGGTAGAATAAAGATGACTTTCCCACGTCTGTTTTGTCTTTATATGCAAAAAGAAATATATATTTTTTACTTACTAACGAAGCTATGGTATACGCTTAAGTTTATAGTAGATAGTTTGTTGTACAAGCATCCTTAATGCATAAAACCTGTGATAAAACCTAGGTGGTCTTCGCTCGCTTTTCTAGATTACTTAAACATCCTTTTCTCTGTTGGTGGTTTGTGTAAAAATAGAATCATTTATTTGTGGCAACTTATTAAATTGTTTTTGCAACATTATCATTACAATTTCATCATATGCTTCGTGACATTATCTAAAACTAATATTTCTGTTCACCTCTAATAAACGAATTCACAAAGAAACTTGATGCATGGTAATTCCCGAATCGAATTACCTAATCACGCGTGAATGGAATCAAAATACTGATTGTAATTTATTGCACTTATAATTAATGTAAGGGTAGGAACACCCCATGCAGGTAAGTCTCATTCCCACGAGTCAAAAAACAGGGGATTGGTTGGACAAGAGGGTTCAACGTCATGTCCCTCTGTACCTTTCAGACTGTCTAAATTTGTAAGCGGTTCAGATGACGTGTCTTTTTTTAATTCTGTGGTTCCCATGACCCCAATGATAGGAGATGTTCGGATAAGGTTTTTGGATTTCCTATCTTGTCGCTTATTGTACTTTCTTTCATGTTTTAAATAGAAGTTTCGGATCTCTCAAACATTGACCCTTTTGATCTTAGTTTAACATTTTCAGTGGTTTACTACTACGGTTTCATGAGATTTGGTTAGAAATTTTCAATGTGTATTTACATTGCCATTTTGATGCCTATTTTCGATCTCTTTTGCTGTAAGTAAATGATCAAAACAAAATAATCTAACTTTTCTAGGTATCTCTAATAGAAAATGCGTGACTTTATATTGACATGCACTTGAATGAACATTGTTTGTAAAGATTGAAACATTTGTCTCTAACGAGTTAAAAATACACCTACCCACAGTAGAGACTCGAATGTTTTAATAACTACTCCGAAAATGTTTAAAACAAACATGCTCTGTTCGGTGCAGTGAACAACTCTTTCATACCTGTTTCCGTTTCTCGTGAGTCGTGTCGTGTTCCTTCATTTAGAGGGGAATTTCTATTGTTAAAATTTCCAATATTCAGAAGTGCATTGCCCTTTAAATGGGTCATTTACACTTTTTTAATGAAGGACACGTTTTATTTTTAGACTTCAATGAAAGGAAATATATCCGCAAGTATTAAAATAATGCTAGAAATTATCGTTACAATACTGAGGGGCTTAATCACTTTGATAGGCTAAGGGATGATCCGCTATGATCCGCTATAAGAGCGTACGGGTGAATGTGTTATCCCGGGGTCGGATGCCGTGTTGTTATTGGTCGGCGGCATCCCCCGGTGGCACTGCGCAAGCAGCTGCATGGCAATCAACGTGGCTTTGTGCGTGGGGGGCGCAGATGGTCGCTCCCGCCGATTCACAGCCAACGCGATAAATCGATCGCGCGGTACATTTGATCAAGTATGGTCATTCCGGCATGTGTTATGGTAATTCGGTATTTTCAATGATGACAGGTTGGATTTTTAAATAAAAAGAAGATTAATTAATTAATGTTAAAGCTGGCATCTGAATTGTCATATGATGCTCTTCTAGATATATTTGATAGATTTTGTCATAATTTTTTAATCTACACATAAAGTCAAAGTCAAAGTCAAAAATTTTTATTCAAAGTAGGATAAATTTATCTCTTATTGAAGGTCATTTTTTTTAAAAATTATTTTAGTGCAAAAGCTAAAAACTACTAGCGTTTCGGAACATAGTCTTATAGAACAGCTTATAAGTAGTCGTATAGAACCTTTCTGTAATTTAATTATAATGGCACTGTAAAAGGGTGAAGTTAAATTTAAGAGATGCATGCATTTTTCGGGGTCCCCCATTGAAATAAATAATTTGAAAGAAAACGGAGATATCATTTAAAATTGTGACTTGATCAAGCCCTAGATAACTCTTCAAACTATTTAATGAACTACTGTTTATAGTTTAAAGTGAGAACGTGAAGCTTTTCTTCGCACATTTGCGACAACGGCCACTTTTGGCTAATGTGTCAAAATGTATGTATCCCCTTAATGTTTTCTTGTTAATCGATTTTTGATAGACCACCAACGAAATGGGTTAACATTAACACATTAGTGCTCAAAAAACGTTCCATTCAAGGTACCGTTCGAAATCAAATTCCCAATAATTGGCGCTTGGCGTCGTAAATTTGCCGTTCTTTGACACGTGGTTAAAGCCAGATGGCACATCACCTGCTCGCATTCGATCCATGAATACAGTCTGCAATCGAGACATTGCGGAACTCGATTCACCCCGGACCGCATTCTTATGCGAATTTCCAACACTACATCCCGGTCGTTGACTTTGGAACAGTTTTGAAATCAGATGACAATTTTCTTTTTTCTTTTTAAATTTCGTTAGGAATTTTGCCGCCGGCAGTATAATCATTTGCGATAAAGTATAGCAATTTAAACCCTGGCGCTTGGAACAATGACCTCATACAATAAACACAATCTTCCTCTCAAGAGGCCCCTCGCTTCCAATCTGTTTCACATAAACTGGGTTGTATGAATTATGGTCACGTTTTATGTTAGAGTTCCTTACGAAAATAGCCTAGGCCATTGTACTAGAGCTATTTTGCAAATAGGACTGTAAACGGCATGATATTTTTCTAAAAACGGCTTCATAATAATAGTAAGTATGCAGAAAAAAAGGTTATAATAAATAATAAACAAATGGTTCATTGAGTCAAATTAAGTACAGCTTTCTCTAAACACCTTTGCAGCGCGTGCTACTCCGTAATTGTAAAACGATATAATAAGGGGAGGAAGTGAAAAAAAAAACAGGGGTAGAGAAATGTCAGGCCATGTGCGCGGGGGCGAAGTCATTGTACTCTGTCGTAAGACATTAATCTTGAGGAATAGGGGAAATGCCCAGGTGAACACCCTTACTGGACCTTTGTACTTTAACAATACATTTTTTATGATAAAAGTCACCTTAAGGTTTTCAGCTTTGAATTTGCGTTATGAAAAGCAATTGAAGATTTTTTGTTTTGATAATAATCATCGGGGTCAAACAGCTGTTAGTGCAAATACACCCTTCGTTACGAAAAATCATTAAATTAAGTACTCTTTTTTCTACCTAAATGGTTTCATATCAATTAGTTTAATGAAGAACAGAAACCGTCTTTAATATAAAAGCTGCCGCATGCTCTTATCATTTTGTAGATAAATAAAATTGAGACGATTTGCTAAACACACGTCTGTTTGACTAACAAGCAAAAACTTCTAAGGGGCCCACTGTGTGTCATCCTCCACGCACGGCATATGGTGAGGCCATTCACGCTCTTCGTGTAAAAAAACACAAACCCCTCTACGGAAGTTACTTCCAGCTCCAGCATTTTTTGTTTGATACTTACTACATATTTAAAAATGAAATCGAATTATCACTTTTCGGACTCTGCCAAAATTATTGTTCGTTCCATTTTCCATCTATTTATATTGTATTCTTTCAGTCCCTTCTAATTTATTCAGATATCTATGAGTTCACAGCATTAGCGAAAAATAGAATGGTTATTTGAATTTTTGCACATGACCAATTCATTTTGTAATTCCCCGTGAGAAATTGGATCTCATAAAGAATAGACAAGGACTTTGAGAAATTCGCATGCAACCCCTTGGTCTCTATTATCTATTGTAAGTAAATCCCACGTGAGCTATCCTTTTAATGTCTATTTGTCTATGCTAGAAGGGATATGAACCTGTTTCTTTTATGGACTTTTCTATAGGGATGGTTATTATTAATAATAGTCTGCTGCGTTTAGAGGATTATTTATATTTTTTTATTTCATTAGGTACTTATATGTTTTAAAGGAAATAATTGTGAAAAAGTAATAATGGTCGGTATGATAAATAACATTAAATACATAGCCGGTTCTTCAGTTATCTAGCACAGTCGCTTTTTCTGGAATTCTGTACTCTTCGAAACTCCAAATACATTTTAACTCCGTCAAAGGTTTTTTGCAGTTATCTTCTGATTGGTTCCAGAGCATGAGACCACATGTGCAAAAATCAAGCTATCTTCCATATTCGAGATTTAGTCTACAGCGTAGATATGTTTTGTTACAAGAGTTTAAGGGGCGCTACAGTCAATGGTAAAACTGATGACTGTAACTCTAATAAACTTCAAATGTATGGAGGAGACAAAATATTGACATAACACAACACACAGTTCATTACGTTTCTAGATTTTTGAGTCCCACTGTACGAGATAGTATCGTCTTTGTTTCCCTTGCCTTTTCGCTAATAGCCACATTTTGTCGTCATGTAAAACAATACCTATTCATCTTAGCCAAAGGATGCAAGCAATCAGTTCCACTTGATTGGACAGTATTGGATTACGCAAGGACGCACGGCCACCACATGACTTTCTCACACAGATTCCGGTGTTGCTTTACGCTTCACTATGGCTTTAGGTCGTATTACTACATTTATATCATTCAGCAGTACAATAAGTATTTATTTAGCTTCTCATGTGGCTAAATCCACCATTATCTATAGAATCCGGGGTTTCACTCCTGCTTCCTTTGTGTTGGGATGTTCGACGAAATAGCAAATGAATTGGTGCCAGTTTCTTTCAATATAATATTCAAGTCTGATAATAACGGTATATTTGGCAGGCTCTCATTCCTTTGCCATAAGTATGTCCTTTTGATACAAAATATTTTTCTGTTGTGTACTTATTAATGTCTGATTTATAATTAAGCGATATCTCCACTTTAAATTCAAGTGTTATTAAAAACTTGTTTACGTATTAAATTTTAAGGCCAAATACGTGATTAGCTTAATATAAGGGCCCCGCCCATTTGTAAATTTGTAAATTAATTAAATTAAACCCAAAACATTTGTAAATTAATATATCACCACAAAACGAGAACAAAAACGAGTTAATATTAAGAAGTAGTTATTTTTAGCGCAAAAATATGACTCATTCGAGACGTTAATCGGTCGAAATATGTTACAGCGATTAGCTGAAATGTCTCTTGTAAAAGTTTCACACAAATTTCGTCTTTATAAACATTTAAAGAGAGGCTAAACTGGTGTTGTAGTTCAGTGCGCGACTCTGAAAGGTATTTTGTCTCCAGTGTTGTAATAAGAGCTTTGAGACATTATCTTTATTATTTTCGCAAATTGAACTTGATCCAGCTGTGGCCTGCAGTGTAATAGTTTCATTTGATACAGCAATGCACATTGAAATCATGGCTATAGAATACACAATGCCTGTTTCTAAGAAGTTGTATGGTGTGGTGCCTTGGTACCTTATCAACATTACCGTCCCGCCATTTGCTTAACTTCATTGTTTCAGGTGTGTGCGGGTATGTTCCAGTCTATGCGTTACAGATGTTTTATGCACTATGGGTTGCGTTGTTTAAGGCTATTTAATGTTATCGATTTGAAAGGGCTATATTGCAGACTATTTTTTTACTGTATTTTAAAAAAGGACTTGTTTTACTGAATGAAACTACCTGAATTTTTCGGGGTACAGTGCTGCCCCCATTTGAAATAAATCATTTAAAAGGAAACGGAGATATCATTTATAATTTTGTTTTGATCAGACCCTGGATAACCTTTCAAACTATTTTATGAACTACTGTTTACAGTATAAAGTGAGAACGTGAAACTTTTCTACGCACATACGCCAAAAGTGGCCGTTTTTCGCAATTGTGCGTAGAAAAGCTTCACGTTCTCACTTTAAACCGTAAACAGTAGTTTATAAAATAGTTTGCAGGGTTATCCAGGGTCTGAACAAGACCAAATTTTAAATGATATCTTCGTTTCCTTTTAAATTATTTAATTCAAATGGGGGCAGCACTGGACCCCGAAAAATTCAGGTAGCCCCTTAATGTTTTCGGATGCATGTACGTGGGGCGCACTATAAGTTTCCGGAATGAATATGAAAAAATACTATTAAAGGTACAAAATTAATTTATTGTTTTTCAAAATAATCTCCCTTGGCGTCTATGCACTTTTTCATTCGATGAATCCAGTTTTGAAAACTTTTGTGCCACTCCTCTGTGGTGACCTCTGAAACGTGTTTTTCATACTCCTCGACAGCCTCTTCTGGTGATGAAAATCGTTGACCGCGTAATTGGTTCTTAATTTTTGGGAACAGAAAAAAGTCAAAAGGTGCCAGGTCGGGACTGTATGCAGGATGACTCATGAGTTCTACATTTTTCGCCTTCAAAAAGTCGTTTGTCTGTCTGGCCGTGTGAGAACTAGCATTGTCGTGGTGCAGGATGATACTGCGTTTACGGTTATTTTTACGGAGTTCGTCAATAACTTCCGGCAAACAAATGGTCGTGTACCAGTCACTATTCACTGTACGACGATTCTCTAAAGCAACAGTAGCCACGTGTCCAGTTTTATTTAAAAAAGAAGCAATCATCCGCTTAGATGCACTTTTCACGCGCGCCACTTTGGTTGGTTTCGGTTCATCTTGAAAGACCCATACGCTCGATTGCTGCTTTGTTTTGGGATCGTAGCAATAAATCCATGTTTCGTCACCTGTTACTATGTCCCACACCAAATTTGACGCACCTTCGTTGAATCTGGTAAGCATGGCACTGCACCAAGTGACGCGGTCCGTTTTTTGAGCCTCGGTCAAGTTGTGTGGGATCCACCGCGAGCACAGCTTTCTCACACCCAAATGTTTGTGTAGGATTAATTGTATTTGACTCATGCCTATTTCTAAGGATGCGCGAATTTCATAGTAGGTCACATGCCTGTCTGTTTCAATCATACGGCGCACAGCATCGATGTTTTTGTTGGTCACAGCGGTGGACGGCCGACCATCGCGAGATTCGTCACTGAGATTGATACGACCAAGCTTGAATTCTGCAAACCAGCTATAAACAGTTGTCTTGCATGGTGCTTCATTGCCAAAAGCTGTTTCAAGCCGAGCGATGCTCTGTTGAGCTGTCAAATTACACTTAAAATCGTAGAAAATCATACTACGAAAATTTTCCCGAGTTAAATCCATGTTGATGCAGACACACAATTTTTTAAATGGCGCCACAAGGTAAGACAGTCAGATGAAACAAACTGCATTCTACAGCCAAAGAGTTCTATTTTCAAATGTTGCAATAAATTTTTAAATATTGTTTATGTAAGTGGCCAGTTTCGAAAACTTATAGTGCGCCCTATGTATACACTTTCATATGCAGGCAGGTTTGCTACCTTTACCATTTATTTATTAGATGACGCAGATTTGTTAAAAAGAAAACGTACTTATCTGTGAAGGTAATATTCAACACTTTCTCAAATATTTAACAGTTTATCAGAACTAAATTTCTTAGCTTTGTTTAGTTTAAATACACTGGACCGGTCTAGCTTTAACATGGAAATTGTAGATTTTTTTACTTTTTTAAAATTCCTGTTTGCGCCATAAATTATATTTAATGGTCATGATCCTTCGAAATCATTCATTAGAATGTTTGTGTACGTTGCCCGTCGACTCAATTTAACGGGGCTTATCATGACCCAAATACAGAATTATTAAGTTATGAATTCAATGTTTTAATTTTTTACGGCTTCATATCAATTTAATGAAGCAAGTTGTTAAAAATTTATAGCTTTTTACTCCTTTTTTTCTAAGTTCTTTGTTTTCTAATTTACAATAATCTTCACTGTCCTTAATGAAATGTCACATAATTTTTATATTTCCTTTACTGCCAAAGTTTCAGAGTACATATGTTAGAATTTGCAAGTAATTGGAAGTTGTGAGACATGTTACTTTCGAGATTGTTAACTATTACATGTTTGCTCTGTACTTTCTCTAACTTTACATTCAAACTTTATACCAAAAGTAACATATTATCACTTACCTCAACTACAAAATAAATGCTTGTTGGATATTTCGTAAGCATGAAGGTTGATGTCATAAGCATAACCTTCTTAGAAAGTCCTAAGTACTAATGAAACCAACACAAAAAGGGGACAACACAGGAAGCACGGGCCATGCGTGAGTTAACAGGACATTTCCTTAGGGAACCCTCGGAGACATTTTTTGCCTTCCTTTTCTTTTGTAAAGAAAACGACGTTTGACCCTCCATAAGAAACAAAGGTCGTGTTGTTATTAGAGTTAATTACGTGGAACAATTGGAATTCGATGAATTCGAAGTTACTTTTACAATTTCATTGTCAGCAGATTGGTAAATTTGCGAAGATCCTTTTTTGCAAAGTATTTGATTTTGGAATTTCTTGAATCTGGTATTTCAGAAGTAGTCAAACTTAAGTTTTGTTGACCAAATATCCATTAAATAGTTGTGTACTCTAAGTATAACAATAAGTAAGTTATGGAACTTTTTGTATTTTGTGGATAATTTATTAGTACAAAAGACTCTTGTCTTTTTGCTAAGTGCTGGCAATGCTGGCATAAGCATTGCCAGCACTTAGCTAATTTTAGAACCATATTATGCTATTTAATTCCTAAGATTGCACTGCTACTTCTATTTATTCACAATTTCAAACCAGTGTAATGTGTAGTTTGTTCCTTCTCTTTCTAAAATATCAATGTATCACGTAGGTATCTAAACGTCCAAATTGTCTTCCGTTCTGAGGTGACACGCTCTATAATTTTCCAACCTTAGCTTCCGCTCCCTGATACAATCGGTCATCAGACTCATCACGACAAGGGACAGGTGAAAATTAACTTCCTCATTTTATTTAAATGCCTATAAATTCTACGTAATGGGTTTAATAGCGACTTCTATTGCTAGGGAAATGAACTTGACTACTATTAGTGCACCTTTCAGACATTTCACATTTGCCCTTAGTTAATCATTATTATTATCAAAGCTCTTATTATTTTGTCCGCACGTTTTTATTATCATTATCAGTTGACCCCAGACAGCTGTAGTGTAATCAACTCGTAAACAGCAGACAGACAGACAGACGGACGGATGGACGGATAGCGGAGTCTTAGTATTAGGGTCCTGTTTTTACCCTTTGGCTGGGTACGGAACCCTAAAAACTTATGTCTCCATTGAAATGTTCCAATAACTTATCTTGTTCATTACATTACGCAAGTATGATTAAAAAGTTTCGGTAGATAATAATAATCTGAACAAAATGTCGGTGTGAAAAAGATTTCCTTATCAAAATAAATTCTGATTAGATCAACTCGTATCTGGCAATGCCCTTAAACTTATACTTTCAGAGAAAAATCTTATCGCTGTGTCTTCAACAGGAAATGATATGCTTATGTAACATTTTATCGTTTTAGCTTTTTGTGTCTTGACATGAAAAGTAAGGAAGAACCATGCCAGCTGATTGAAGAACTCAACTGCATTTGCATCGTACCCATATCCATTGGCAAAAAATACATTCCCGTTCGAAATCACCGTAGCATCCGCTACACATTTGGTAATTCTATCGTTTTTGAAAAACTTTTGCTAACGCATTGCTGCATATGCTAAATCTTGTGGCTTTGTGGTTGCATTTTGTTAAATTTCACTTAACTTTGCAGTGGTTTGACGATTAATTAATTATATTATGAACTCATATCTACACTAGAAATATGTGGTATTTCTAGATATGAGTTGGATGTATGTTTCATCAAATGTGTCTATAATTTGTGCTAGAAATCATATTTAGATTTTGATCTTTTCATTATACTTTCTCTAAATGGTAACATTTTATTTTTGATACATTTTATATATTATTTATTTATTTTATTTGTTCATGTACACTTGAAAATTTACAAATAAAACCTTATAAAAGTAAACAGTACATAGGTGGTACTTATTTCTAAAGATATTTCTTCCAGCAGACCCGCGAGAGGAAATGGGAAATTTACGTCTATTATGTATAATTTATGTATACTTGTTCCTAATAATTATTCATATTATTTCTAATAAACTTCAAAAAGGATACCTTCTTTTGTATAAAATGTTGCATATGCGAGGATTCATTACTTCTATTGCTGACCTATCCAATAAAAAAAGTACAGAAATCGATTTTCTTTGTTCCTTTTCTGTACAAGTCGCTTACACCTGCTTTCCATCGCCTGCGTTGCGTCACACATTCCCACAGCAGGGTAGGATTTCTGTACCTGATTCTATATCCTTGTCGCTCTCCATATCATTGTTATGATCTGTCCTCTTCTCGGCTCGAGGGTTTTTGTCGGTCCCTTCACCCTTATTACGTCTTGCGTATGCGGCGCGTGTAGGTGTGTTTGTGAATATGTATTTTAGTGTGAGTGTGGGAACAAGGGACTGCATTTTTCTTTATCTTTATTATACCCTCAGTTGTGAGTTTGTATGCGGGTGAGACGCCTGTGCGTGAAGAAATGTGATTGGGATCGTTTTGGCGGGAAATCTTGAGGCGTCATTTTTGTGTGCAATTTACTTTGTGATAGTGTTAATTATGTGTAAAATGTGATGATGTAAATAATGGAGTGCTGTTCAAAGAGGAATACCTTCGCGTCTTTATTTGGATAACTCGGCGTGATGTTATATGAGTGAGTCTCGCTATAAATTTTTACATTTGCGTTTTTACGATTGCATAGTTTTCTCAATTTTAAATTATAATTTTTTGTGAAGAAGCGATTATGGCATGGATATAAATTATTTATCAATAATGAATGACGCATGGAATACATTAGGAGATCTAGTTTACAAAATGAATGGGAACAAAAACGTGTTATGCTATCAGCTGATTCCAAAGCTATGCATAAATTGTCTGCCATTATTTTTTTTATTCCCATTCTTACCTCATCGAAAGTCTGTTCATTATTGGCCATAACCAGTACAGGTTATTTTTCCACACCTATTACGAGATCTTGTTTCTCGCTAGTAGATCCTTCGGCATCCTTTGGATCAGTATTGCAAGCAATCATGTCCTTAATGTCTTTGATACAAGTGCTCATTTCGCCTGCTACAATGAAGTCTACTTGTAGGGCCGGCAAAAAGTACTTTTACCTTTTTCTGAGAATTTATGTCTACAAATTGAAGATGAATTTAGGCGCAAATGGGATATTTTACGTACAAAAATTTTGTATTTCCTCTGGTAATTCTTCGAATTCACGTAAAGTTGACTCGACAAGTTTTTCAAATCATACATTAATGCATTCGTCCATGATTTTTTTTTAAATGCAGATATACTATCATCTTCCTTTTCTTTCAACAGATGTTTATCGAAGACTAAGTACGATCATTTCTTTAGGCTTACCTTATTATAAGCAGATCTATACATCTTATGAAAATTAAAGCTGATACGTTTTAACTGGTCAATGGATGCCTTGGCTTGCCCTGTTAGTTTCTTACTCCTTTACAAAATATTAGTCTCCACCGTGACCGATTATTTTCTAGGATAATCCTCCCGCTTTTTAACACACGGTCTTCTATATGATAATGATAAAATTATCCTAGAAAAGTCTATCTTAATAATAATCTCATGTTTGCACGCATTACGTAAGCAGACGTGAAGTTATGATCCTTATCCAAGGATAAACAGGCTCCAATACAATACATCTTCGTGTTTTTAGTTCTATTTTAAAACGTGACCAGGAGTCCGATCGAGCTGAACCGAGATCTTGTTGTTTCTGCAAAGAGGCATGCTGCTTTTAGATTTACCTAATTGGTTCTGGTATGTCGTATGCAAATTTGACGGCAAATTTATCTGTCTGAAGGAAATAGAAATGCTTGTTTTGTATTTTTACTAGCGAAAACGTTCACGCTGTTTTAAATTTATCAGCGTTTGAAATTGGGTATGCAATTATAAAACACTTAGGTTTCTGCTAAAATATAGTTTGTTTCTTGCAACACCATGACACTAGAACTTATAAAAGCCGGCCAGCCAGCAAGAATAAGGCGTTATATAGTTTTGTTTTAATTATTCTTAGATCATATTTTGAAACGATGGGTGTATCTTACGTTGTTTCATCGTTAAAATCTCTTTCTTTCTTCTTGCTTCGGAGCCCGGAGCTTGGAGCCGACTTTCTGACTTTCTTCGTTTAAACTCTTTGTTTGCAATGTTTTTCCTCCTGGGTTTCTCCTAATAAGGATCAAAATAATATAATTACAAATTGAGAGGAAGAAATGTCAAAAAAAAATCCGGCAAATTCTAGTTGTGTCGAGCTCAACACTGCATGTTGAAACTTTAAGGCTTAGTCTATTCTGTCTGACTGTACCTAAGTTTGTTTCAAGCGCATGTATATTAGGTACATTTTATGGTTAATTAACTATATCTATCACCTTATCAGCGTCGTTTAGTTACCAACACATTTCATGAGATAAGTTCTCATTTGCTTTATACACCCGTGCTTCCTTTTCTTTTTTTTTCTTACATTCTTGTGCATATTTTAAAGGTAAAACCTTTTAACTTTATTTGAATTAACAGCTGCCTTATAATTACTTAAAAGCATTGAATTTTACATAATGTTAAATTTGGTAATTCCCGCCCATGCAGTAAAGCCTGAAGTCCGCAACAATATTTACATATTTACAAAAATGAGGACTGCGTTGAGTGATTCCCCATACCTCCTTCATCTACAATAAATACACATTAAGGTGCTACCTGAATTTTTCGAGGTCCAGTACTGCTCCCATTTGAAATAAATCATTTAAAAGGAAACGGAGACATTATTTAAAATTTTGCCTTGATATAACCCTAGATAACCCTTCAAGCTATTTAATGAACTACTGTTTTTATTTTAAAGTGAGAACGTGAAGCTTTTCATAGTATTTTTGCCAAAAGTGGCCGTTTTTCGCTAAAAATGCTATAAAAAGCTTCTAGTTTGCCCTTTAAATATAAACAAAAGTTCGTAAAATAGTTTGAAGGGTTATTTAGCATTATATCGAGGCTAAATTTTAAATAATGTCACCGTTTCTTTTCAAATTCACGTAGCCCCTTAAGTCTAAACACACTAAGTTTTATAATTTGTAGAATGTTATCAGTTATCACTAATTCATACATTTTTGTCAACAGACGAAGCGGCTATGATTCGGAATCGAGCGAGGAGTACTCAGAGGACTCGACAAATTACGAGGATGTGCCGGCTGCAACCAAAAGCTCTGGGTCGAGGAAGAATATCAACAGGGGGAGGTGGACCAAAGAGGAGGTGAGAGCCATCAGACCAGGGATCAAGGTCTACCTTCTAATATTAATTATAAATGCGAAACTTCACATGAATGAATAGCTTTAGGTTTGGATCTTTACCGCAGTAATTATAAAAACTCTTCTAGTATATTATTACTGATTTAAGCATCACATAAAAACTCTTCTAGTATATTATTACTGATTTAAGCATCACTTTTTTTTCTGTCAGTTACTTAGAAACAGTCAGCACTCATTAATTTGGTAAATAATATGATTGATTTAAAAGGACATATTTATTCATTGAATATGAGGTTTAGTACCTAAAAAGGATCAGAATGAAAATTGGCAAAAAGCATATTGTATGAGCTTGTCCTAGTAGAGGTGAATATAACATTACAAGAAAGAGAGAAAGATACGCAATCACATTCTATGTATATTGACCTGGGTCTATTTTAATTTGGACCTAGTAGACCTTCCAAGTTAGTCCTGTCTACTAACAGAACTAACTTTAGGTCTACTAGGACCGTTCCTTTCTTAGACTTTTTTTGGTCCCTATAGACCTACCAGTAACAGAGGTTTCTATCGGAATTCTCAAGTAACGCAATACACTTTGACCAGCATTTGGACAGCTTAAAACACAGCGTGTGTCTTTTGCGAAAATGAAAACACATACTGTGTGTTTTTCAGCGGTCGAAGTTTTTAACCAACAACAAGCAAATACTCAACAAACTGTTCTCTTTTTCAGGATAAAAGGTTAAAGATGTACGTGAAGATGTACAACGAGAACTGGGAGATGATCGCGGCCCAGTACAAAGACAGATCCGACGTCCAGTGCCAGCAGCGGTGGACGAAGGTGGTCAACCCCGAACTAGTCAAAGGTCCTTGGACCAAAGAGGTGCGTACTTGTCTGTTTTATTGCTAACTCTATCATCTAGTCTAGACCTGTATTGTTCTTTAGACTAGGTAATCTTTACACGACCTTTTTAGCAAGTCAACGGCGGTCATTGACCTAGGTTTTATTAAAATATTTGAGACCTGAAAGGTTGGTAGTTCATTTTCTATATTGATTCCCTCTGTTCAACCCGAGTACATTTTCTAACATCATACCCACTTCACTTATACACTCTACAATTCAGTAGCGATATGAGAACTATAAATGTACGGAATTGAAAGACGAAAGAGAGAGAGTCATCTTTTAGAGTTTTAATAGTTTCTTTTGAATTTGCGACAAACTGAAAGTGTACAAATTGCGAATTGTATATGCTTACTATCTCATGCAACTAAGGCAACTGATAGACATTTAGGGAAAGCCCCAATACTTAGTCTAATTAACTTGTCAACTAAATAATATAGTTTTTTAGATGGTTTAAATCCAAAATACAGACAATTTTAGGGTAATTTGAATAAAAAAATTCTAAGTGTTATCAGGATTTTTTTTATATAATTTTAAACTTTTCACCGGAAGTGACGACACACAACAATCGAAGTTTACATTTTTACTATGCCTGCACAAAAAAAAAACAATGACAACGGTCATCTGTCAGTCACCTATTTAAATTACTTTTGTTATGTTGGTTGTAGTCCTTTGACATTTATTGTTGTAGGGAGATGACAGCAATTTTTTTTGCTCTCTGGATGATAGTGATAGTACAGTACTGAAAGCGTAAATTGCCAATCTTCATCGTGACTTCACTTCCTCAAATAACCTTGACATTGCTTGAAAATGAGGGTAATTTGGATATTTGTAAATATCTCAATAAGTAAGATAGATAGATAAATTCTTTATTGTACATAAAATACACGATTAAAATACAATAAAAAAACACAATAGTATAAAGGCGGACTTATCCCTGTCAGGGATCTGTTCCCGTTAACCCTACAACCAGAAGAGATAGTTATCTCTTCAAAAGTGGGGTGGAACATTGTACAATACTTACACGCTAAAACACTTAATGCTAATCATAATTCCATAATACATTTAGATACACATACATTAAATTATATATATACATATATACTTACAATATCAGTTATACATACATAATATATAAAAATATACATATTTGGTTCAATCCAAGTCAGAAACTTTCATAAAATAATTATATAATTAAGATCTTAATTTTAAAATCTGATTAAAGAAAGCTTCTCCTGGAGGCTACTCCTCGAAAAGGTTTGCGAATTAGATTTTTTTTTCAAATTACTTGACAAGCGAATTCAAAGTTTATGTAAGTACCTCTATGGTAATAAATAGTTATAATATACAATAGCGTAGCATCTGCCGCATCAATGTGCAAGAGGAAGCATGACTCACAGGTCACAATGCACGAGCGCATAGAATTCTTGCATAATTAATGGCGCTATTGTCACCACATTACTACATATCTTCGGAAGATCCAGTTCTGCACCCACTTCGTTTGTTTGTTACATACAATCTTATAGCTGATAGCTAACAAATTTATTTCAAGGACAAAACAATGAATTCACAAACCATAAAAGAAGCGAAACGGCATGTAGTTTCTTCCAGAATGGACTCAAACTCAGCATAATATGCTGGGTTTTGCATTAGCGAACCCCAGCGCTGATCTTCCGTTGGAGCCATGATGGTGCTCTCACGGACATTCGCAATGCTTTATTGCTATATTAGGGTTGGATTTCACTTGTCAGCCAGAGCGAGAGAGAGTGACAGAACGCTTCAGCACGGCCGATGCTATAGCGTTCCGTCGCTCTCTCTCGTTCTTTCAAATGTCGGTTCTGAGCGACAGAAAAGGATAGCAGTATAGAAAAGTGCTTTTTCGTGTTGACAAGTGAGATCCAACCCTTAAGGTCCAAACTATCGCTAATTCATTATTTATCTGCCAGTTTGCGAGAATTTGGTAAAAGCCGCCTATATATTTATTTTTTAAAGAAATACGTAGGTACGTATATATTTTTTTACCATAAACTTTCATCCTGTTCCTCATTTACAATAATCTCCTTAGAATGCAATCTTTCGGTTTCCTGCTTTTTTTTCTCGTGAAAAGTTATAGATCTTTGTCGCATTTGGGACGTCGAAATAATTAACCGTCGTGTCGAGCGTGACCTCTAGAAAATCACCAAGTAATTAATGGTTTCAAGAATCGTTCGTTCCCGTTCAATTTTTTTTATAAAGAGGCATCATGTCGCTGTTTATTATATTTTCGCATGAATATGTTAAGTTGATATATGATTATACCTATTTTTCTCACGCCTAACTATGATTAGGAATGTAGGCCTAGGTGTGTCCCAAGTGACATCATCACCAGTACCCAGCCAGTTTCCGGATCAAAACAGATTGCATAGATTATTATATGGAAAATCATAGACCTAGATTTTTTCTTCAGGAAAATGGATTCCGATTTTCGAATCTGATTCATTAGATATTCCGTATTATTCTTCTTCTACCTATATATTCGATATGACAATAAATATAATAAAAACTTAATTAAAATACTTGAACGAAATCTAAACTTACCTAAAACAAAATAAAAGGAAGGAAACTAAACAAGTTGACACATAGTAAAATGGCACTAAGTATCTCATCTGACACTGTCAACTTAATTTGGGCAGATAACGGTTTAAAGTAGTTTATTTAAACCTAATAATGTTAGCCAGTGTTTTTATTATAAGAAAGTTGGAGTTTGAAACAGTCAAAAATTGCCAAAAGCATAATACATTTACTATTCTTTCGTCTTTCTGTTAAGACTGTAGATAGCAGAATTTTTCTTTATCTGTTCTTTTTTAAGCGACTGCCCCATAATTCTTTTTTTTTCAGGTTTAATGTATGTATGTGAGTGCTTTATTGCGCCATAAGTTCGAAATGCCTGAACGGATTTGGATGTATACAATATGTAACAAAAACCCTGTCCGATCCTTGTAGGAGCATCTCAGACCGTCAATATGAACAACTTTTCCTAAAGGACCATGCTTGAAATTCGAAAAAAATATCGTCGTTTTCATACAAAAATGTTCGGCCGGCCCGGCAATTTGTATGAAAACGTGGTCCCATGGGAAAAGTTGTTCATATTGACGGTCTGAGTTGCTCCTACAAGGATTGGACAGGGTTTTTCTTACATACTGTATATCGGGTATCGTTAGAATCCTTACATTTTTGGATATTTTAGAGAAATCGTGTTTATTACTATTTTTTTCATAATATGTACTTATTCTACTACTTGTAGTTGGGGTCGCCCGTCGGTTTTCCTAATTTTTTTACCAAAAATGTTTAAGAATCCAAATGTGGGCCCCAATAGTATGATGTAACCAAGTATATAGACCGTGCCGTATCGTCACTGGCCTTGACTCGGTCAAGTTTTTTGTGTGTTTGTCTGTGACACGTGTATTTGCTAAAGCTGGGCGGATTGGGTGTTAGTGTACCTAGTTATATACTAGTGTTCATAGTATAGAATAATTGGCCAAGTGCGTGTCGGGCCACGCGCAGTGTAGGGTTCCGTAGTTACGAATGCCAACTTTGAGTTCATGCCACTGAAAACGTCTAAAAACTAATTTTCTATTGAATTTGTATGAAATTTTCCTTTTCCGAATACATTTTATAAGTTGATCGCCTATAAGTTTTTAATTTGTAAACCCTACTTAGCTCTGATAGTTTTCCTTTAAATTTCAATATATTTGCTACAGCTGTGAATTTTTTCACGTGTCCATATATAACCGTTTAGCAAATAGAGGGGGGGACACTTGACTCTAACAAAAATGTTTACTTTAAAACCAAATATTTCAGAAATGGATCCCTAAATCGAAAAACTATGTTTGCAAGTTCATAATATTTTTGAAAGACCTATTCAACGATACCCCACATGATTGGTTAGTCGACAAAATAAAATTGACTTTTGAATATACTTGTATGGGAGCTACCCTAAAAAATTTTTTTTTCAATGTTTAACTTTACCACTCTTTCCGCATAATTAATATACATACCTATACCAAATGACAGCTTTCTAGTACTTAATCTCGCTGAGTAAAACCGCGGACGGACAGACAGACAGACAGACATGGCGAAACTATAAGGGTTCCTTGTTTACTACGGAACCCTAAAAATGAATCAATTTACAACTAAGTAACTATAATATCAAATCAAATAGCGTGAACCTATGCAAAAGAGGTCTGTCAGGATCGTAGCAAGTGGAGGTCCATAGTCTCAGCCTATCCCTGTGGGAAACAGGCGTAATCATATGTATGTATCTATGTGAACCTATGTAGGCTTTAAGTAACCGGCTTTTGTAGGTAATTTTGTACTAATTCACTGGTCGACAAAATTTAAGTTTTTTTTCCCCACTGGAGAAAGACTAGTTGTCTCTTACAGATTTTTGTATAGTGTATATGGACATAATTTACTTTTGTTTCTAGGAGGTCAGAGTTGAGAATAATGTTATATCAAAAATCCAATTTTCCCCAATTTCTGATATTTATAATTATTTATAGTAAATAGCTTCTGTGCAGGTTATTTAATTTTGTAACAAAAAATGATGGAATCAGCCTTCTGTATCAAAACAAAATTTGTTTTACTTTTGTACCATTTTTATCTATGGATATATATAAAGATTTAAGTTACCGTAATATTTCCCATACATTGCGTACTGCGCGCGTTGTAGAGCGTTATACCGACCCATAAAAAATCTGTAATAAGTCATTTTTATAAATAATATAGCAATGATGTAAAAAATATTGTAAAATGTAAGGTTTGCACAGTGTTAAGCTGCTATTAGAAAATTGAAAATCACCTTATTGAATTTATGGTTTAATTTTGAAATTGCCGAAAAAATAAGAAATTTGGAATTTTGACGTGTAATATTTGAAAATTTTGACGTCCTACACATTTTTTATAACCAGGTTCATGTTTTTTATACTGAATTCTTATAGAAATCCCTGTAAGTATCCTTGTGACAAAATCTTGTTGACCAGTGTTGTATTACATCACCGGGTGGTCGATACTTACCTACTTTTTTAAACGTTTGTTGCTCAGTTTTTGCAAGTACATAATTTAATTAGTTTAATTACTTATATTTATTCTCAAGGCTAACAATTATTATCATAGTTAGTCTTGCGTGACCGATTTCTTAAATTGGTTGGTATTATACCTACTATGCGATGATAACCCATCAGGCTGGGTAGATACCAATATTGAACTGGATTTCTTTCGGCGTAATCTTTTCAGCAGTGGTTGTTCCGAAACGCTAGTAGTTTTTAGATTTTTCACTAAAATAATACTTTTAAATAAGAGGCCAAGTGCGAGTCGGACTCGCCCAAGAAGCGTTCCATACCTTAAAAAATCACGTTTGTTGTATGATTTTTTTATTCTGATTTTATAGCGATTTTTTTATTCTGATATTATTTGTTTTTATAGCGGCAACTGAAATACATTAGCAGTTAACATTACAACCGTCTAGCTATCATGATTCATGACATACATTCTGGTGGCAGACAGACAGACGGACAGCGGAGTCTAATAGGGTCCTGTTTTCACCCTTTGGGCACAGAATTTATATGCTTTGGGTACGGAACTACGGAACATAAAAATTACCGTTAGTAAGAGATAAATTTAACCTATATTAAATATAAAAAGAATGAGTTAGAGATTGGAAGAATAAATAAATATATAGAGACAAATAACACAGATTGAGCTAGCCCCAGAGTAAGCTTAAGCTTGTGTTATGGGATACTAACTCAAAGATACTATATTTTATGAAATATTTGATGAAATACATATACAAATTATAACGAAAAGGTGTATCAACCCGAACGGGAGTAAACATACTAATCAATGTGAACAACTTTAACTATGGCACCATCCTTTTCCGTTACACTTTCTATAGATAAATACGCCACGGAGGTCGTCAGAGCAAGTCACAAAGGTGTTTAATAAAACAGCTAGTGCAATAAACCACTCGGTAAATGTGTTAGTATGAGCAGAAAACATTTTAATCATTACAATCATTATTTTAGTTGAATATTATAGGAAACTTTCTTTCTTTCCTCCTCACCCTATTCCACTAATACATGGGAAACTATAATAATATAATTTATTAGCTTAGTAAACACAATGTACTTCTTTGATATTAAAGAAATATATTTTTAAGTCACTCTACTCAATATTGTGTAAAAAAACCATTAAGCGGACTTGTTAAAAAAAAATCCATTGTAAGAGACAATAAATAGGTCTGCCTAAGATAATGCGATTTATCTTAATCACGACCTTCATTAAAGTGATTGAATCATCAATATACATTCCAGTTTCAATCCTCAATACACCGGAACTGCCTAATCCCTAAAGAGCCTCTGCCCATACACCATCCATAGGCAAAAACGCGGGCAAAAAGACAAACATCTGATCGTGTGAAAATTGTTTCTGCAAGGTGAACCGGTGCGTAGGCGAAAAAATTTGAATTATAACCGTTGCGATCAGCTGGGTTGTTGTAGATTGAACTATTACCTATTGTGATCTAAGCGCGATGTAATTCATACGAAACGATTCACGGTCGTGTCTCTGACGGGAACGGGATAGACAAAATATGATCGGATATATTTGTTATCTCCACTACTTGTATGTTCTAAATCTTTGGTTATCTCCCATCACTTTTTTCTATATAGCTAAGTTGCCTAGAAAAATTGCTCAGCGATAAGGCATTGCCTAGTTTTTAAGATAAAAGGTATTGTATATTTTTAATTGACAATTTTTTTCAATTTTAAGGGTAGCTTAAATTTGAGAATACTCAAATTCCTTTGGGACGATGTGATGTGGTCCTCTTTCTTATCTCGTGCATTTCCTAACTGGACCACTTTTCCATTCATTAAAAAAAGGGAAAAAAGATAAAAATCTTATAAGGATTTAAATTAATTTGGTTGGAGTAACCTCAAATTAATTTAACTGCCCTTCTAAATCAGTCTTAAAGTGACTGTTGTTACCGTCAAATGTTACGGAGTGCAGACTTTATAAGCAACTGACATGAAAAACAGTGCTTCTTTACTCAGCAGCGCTGTATGTACTTAAGTATTATAAACTAACTGGTGCGCACGACTTCGTTCGCGTGAAATTTAAAAATGACGACAACTTTTTTCCTGACATCAGATTTTAATGAAACAAAGCAAATATGTTGCTCCAAGCTGAGCTTAATCTGTTACTAAAAACCGCGTAAATATCCGTCCAAAAGTTTCGAAGATTAGCGTGAAGATACATACAGACGAGACCAAAAACAGATATTTTGTCTTTTTTATGTTCAGTTACTTTTTTTTTTATATCGCTCACATCCTTTATTCATAAATTTATTAAATGTACAGACATGCGATTTTTACTGTTTCATTATATGTATATGTCGTGGCCATATCGTAGATTTGATCACTTTATGAAATGATCGAACATTTCATGAAATGGTCGCATTTCATGAAACGGCCAACTTAATTTGACCAGATCATGAAATCGTCAACGTTTCACGATTTTGTCATCCACGTTTGGCCGGATCGTATAAACAGGCTGAAAAAAGCAAACAAAAACAAAAACTTGTGACAGAGCGCTATAGGCAGGTTAAGGTTGCGGCGGGGTGGCCCTTGGGCCACCCTAAGCCGCACAACATGAATGTATAGTGTCAACTAAATATATAACAATTTTACGATATAATCAACCATTTCATGAAGTGACACGGTAAATTCATGAAATGGTCGAAATTATTTGATCATATCGAGAAACAATTTCTTATCATTGATCCGCCCAATCCACATCACGATGTGGCCAGTAGCCAGTGCAACATTTCATGAAATGCGACCATTTCATGAAATTCTCGATTATTTAATAAAGAGATTAAATTAACGATATGGCTACGACATATAGATAACTGATTTAGGGATTGCAACTTTTTTATCTTAGTTATATATGAATACTTACATCAGTTGAATTATTTGTGATTTCCTGTTTTGTAATGATTGAATTTCTGTATTTGAATTCTGATTGATTATAACAAATCAATACTTGTAACATGAAGATTAACTTCATGACTTGTACCTTGTACGTTGATCAAATCAAAGTTAAAACCGTTAATTTATTTATCTTTTTTAGGGTTCTGTAGTAAACAAGGAACCCTACGGAACCCTAAAACCCTTATAGTTTCGCCATGTCTGTCTGTCTGTCTGTCCGTCCGCGGTTTTACTCAGCGACTATAAGTACTAAAAAGCTGTAATTTGGCATGGGTATGGTATATTAATCATGCCGACATAAATAATTGTATTTGGACACGTAAAAAATTCACGACAGTAGTATATAATAAGGAAGTCTAAAGTTAAAGTATCAGAGCTAAGTAGGGTTTACGAATTAGAGAGTTATAGCCGACCAACTTATAAAATTTACTCGGTAAAATAAAATTTCATACAAATGCAATAGAAAATTAATTTAAGACGTATTTAGTCGCGTGCACTCAAAAACAGCATGACACAATTAAGGAACCCTACGCTGCGCGTGGCCCGACACTAACTTGGCCGGTTATTATATGTAAAGTCGTATCTACCATAACATGATATTCGTATCTATGCTTTTTCCTTGTAAGCTTTATATACTTTTATAGGACGCATACACAACACCTACTTAAGTTCATTACTGCTTTGATTCGTGCAATCCATCAATTTTACACCATTAACATTTACTACCGCATCAAACACGCATACAAATCGTAACGTACTTTTGGTAGATACCATGGTATGATCCAATATCGGCAATCGGCATGACTTGAACCAATCGATTCATTCTCATTCGTCAGAATTGGTTTAAATGTTTTGTGATTTTGAACACGCAACAGCGGCTCGAGTGATCTCGAAAGCCCTTTTAAGTAATTTTACATCGACAATTTAAATTGAACGTGAGGTATGTACTAAAAGGGAAGATTAGACAAATCGCCGGTTGGAAGGACTGGTTTCGGTAATGAAAATGGGGGAACTTATAGTTACTCTTCAAGTCTCGAAGTCATAATAAATTCAGTGTCTGATTTGATATTGCCGGTTTTGAAATGATAAATGAAGCTAGTGTTATGTACGCAACCATCGTGTATAATGGTCTTGAAAGCAAATAGTCTTTGAAACTCGTCTAAAACGCTCATTGTCTTAATCGCATATGCCATCATTTTATCAATAGGAAATGGTCTAAAGATTAATCTCGTCCAGAAATGAGGTTGTCTAAAGTAATATTTCGTAAAAATTATGAGATTTTCTAAACAAAAACTAGTCTAAATATGAGGTGAACACAATTTTTAATAATGTTATTACTTATTTGTTTGTTACAGGAGGATGAAAAAGTAGTAGAGTTGGTAGCCAAATACGGACCAAAAAAGTGGACGCTAATAGCGCGACATTTAAAAGGCAGGATAGGAAAACAATGCAGGTAATTGTTACAAACTTACATTCTTTATTGCACAAAGCAATTTAATTATGTATTTTTTCTTGCCTTAAAATGATTAATCAAACCGAGCCAATAACTATGTATGCCTTAAAATTTCCGTTTAACCACTCAGCAATCCCAAGCCGTAATGTTCTTGTTTATTGTCGACATTTGTGAACAAAATTAGTGTTGTATGATTTTTTAAATACTCTTGTTCATTTTTTTGGCTAAGTTTAAAAATTATATAATGTAGGTATTCAAGTTTTACACAGGAAAGAGACAAGTGGAAGAATATGGGAGCGACCTTTGCCTAAAAATGTGACAAAATAGGTTAGGGGAATACACGAATTTTTGAGGGTCCAGTGCTGCCTCATTTTAAAATAAATTATTATGTAGAACTATTTTATGAACTACTGTTTAAGGTTTAAAGTGAGAACGTAAAAAGAATTTTTGCCAAAAGTGTCAGTTTTTCGTAAATTCTATTTAATATAAATTTTGCTTTGTATTTCAGAGAGAGGTGGCACAATCATCTCAATCCGTCTATAAAGAAAACGGCGTGGACAGAGCACGAAGACAGAGTTATATATCAAGCCCACAAACTATTAGGGAATCAATGGGCCAAAATAGCAAAACTATTACCCGGCAGGTAAATATTTTTTCAGAATATATTGCTTTAAACAAGGAGTGTACTTATTTTAAAAGAAGTTTGAATTGTAGAAAAGGTACAAGAAGACTATGAAACAGTTGTGTAGATCAACTGATCAAACGCTAAAGAGTAAGGCTGAAGCACAGAATTAATAAATGTTTTACATAGCTGAAGATTGAGAAGTTTGGTGCATATGCATACTCCACCGACAAGAGCCCTTAAATGAGAAGAGAAAAATAAGAAAATTGCTTTATGTTTAAAGTAAACAATCATTTTAATCTTGAGCTATGCTATCGATCATAACCCGACTGATTTAGAATTAGAATCACTTTTTGATTCTGACGCATAAAGAGTAACTGTGTTAAGTTTTACCCGATATCTGTCTGGCATTATACATAACCTTTGACATAAAGAACTGAATTATTTTGTTAAAATGCCACTTGATAGAAACTATGGACTTCATTCTGCTTATAAACTATGCTTTTATTCCTCCTCCTTTGATTATTTATTTTTACTCGTGTATACAAATATTTTTAATTCTCAGGACGGACAATGCAATAAAGAACCACTGGAACTCAACAATGAGGCGGAAGTACGAGCCCGACATGGTGGACAGCTTCGAATGCCTGCGGAGGAAGCAGCGGGTGAAGCGGCCCGATGCGTCTTACGACGACAAAGTACAGGCGGTGTTTAATGACGTAAGTCTTAATCCGTCTTACTAAACTGATCCCCCCTGACAATTTAAAACCACTGGAATTTAAAGTACAAGCCCAACGTAGTGGACAGTCTCGAGTGCCAGCGGAAGAAGCAGCGGGTGAAGCATCCCTAAACATCTTACGACGAGAAAGTTCAGACGGTGTTTAATGATGTAAGTCTAAACCTGACAATACAATATAACTTGATACGAAATAAGTAAAAAAGGAAAATTCGTCCAGTGTATGATTCTGAACTCAATATAAAAGATTTAGCAAAAACAAATCTGCTGATTAAAAGCTACAAGAAGCAATTTTTGAAGCAGTTTATTGAACAAAAAAAAATTTTTTTTGTAACCGGTATGGTCAAAACCAAAAATTTAGAAGTATGTAAATAAAACTACTAATAATGCAGTTCAAAATACATTGATAGAAAATCTCTATGATAAACGTTTATTTTGCCTCGACAGCAATGGACCGAAAACCTCAACGAGTCGACTCAAAGCAACTCTTCTACTACCAGCCAACCCGCTTCCAAACAGATGCTGCACTTCAGACAACTTCTAAAAGAACAACTGACCAACCTGCAACATCAACCCATGCCAATTCGACCCAAGAGTCCAGACAGAGGTGGTTTGGTGGCAGCTGAAGTTGAGATTGTGGATTCACCGCTAAAGTGAGTATATTGTGAACAACTAAGCAAGGTGAACAACCCGTGACAGCGTGATCTAGCAGTGACCAGCCAACCCTGCTTGCACTTCAAAACAACTATTATATATAAAGAACAACTGATCAACATGTAACATCAACCTGTGCCTATATGACCTAAGAGTCTGGACAGAGGTGGCTTGGTGGTAGCTCAGGTGGAGATTGTGGATTCACCGCTAAAGTGAGTATATTGTGAACAACCCGTGACAGCGTGATCTATTAGTGACCAGCCAATCGCTTTCCAAACCTGCAATTCAGACAACTACTAAAAGAACAACTGATCAACATGCAACATCAACCCGTCCCTATATGACCCAGAAGTCTGGACAGAGGTGGCTTGGTTGCAGCTGAAGTTGAGATTGTGGAGTCACTGCTAAAGCGAGTATCTAAAGTTATTTTATTTAAGAGCGACACTCTTTGTCTGTGGAGTTTGAATTTTCTCCCATTTGTCTCTCATCTGCTAAAGTGAGTATAATGGGATAACTTTGTGATAGGCGTCTGGATCTGTATTCGTACTGACCAAACAGGTTTGGGTTTACTGACAGCTAAGGTTAAATTGTATATTGACTGCTATAGTGCTACAGTGCGTATATTTAAAAAAAAAAACTTAACAAACTGTAGGACTGAACTAAAATTGTGTATATGACCAAAATATGGGACACCAGATGGCAGCACACGCACAGTGAAGTCAAGTCAAATAAGGTGCAGTTATTGGATACCTTTGATGGAGCAAAAGGGACTATCAACTGAAGGTAAAATGACAAAAGTTGATTGGACCTGATATGATAGTGCTGCCACCTTTAGTTTTAAACACAGGAATTAAAAAAAAACCACTTTTAAACACAGGAAATAAAAAAAAATTAATGCTTCCCAACTAACAACCAGACAAAAAAAGTCTTAACAGTTTTTACTCACCTGTTCTTTTTTAAATCCCACCTAGTTGTAGCAAGTGTTCATTAATTCTTTTTATTTTTCAGATTCGTGAACTTAGAGACGTTCCCAGAAGAATCTCCTTTGAGGAGTTTGTTCAGTGCTCCGGCTTCAAATGACAACGACCACAATGGAGGTGAGTATTAAGGACTCATCTGCTAGCACGGAATAGTACTTTCCCGTCATCATTATAATTTCAGCCACATAACGTCCACTGCTGGACATAGGCCTCTCCTAAGGCTTTCCGAAATGACCGATCCATAGCGGCCTGCATCCAGCGCTTTCCAGCGACCTTGGTCAGGTCGTCTGTTTCCTATGCTGCTGTCCTCAGATATCGCTCAGAACAGTCATTTGCTAGTGAGACTGAGAAAGGCCGGTGGAACGCCACGGAACCGGATGCGAATGCGGATGTGTTCCGTCGTTCTCTCCTGCTCTAGCAAATGACGGTTTTGAGTGACAGAAATGGAAAGCAGCATGCGGAACTGTCCAAGCCTTAAATGGAGACAGGTTAGGATTTCGTCATTGACTCGTGGATACTGATACAGATGTATGCATTGTTTGTTGGTTTATTAAACTTTATTGTAATAAAAAAAGAACACAGATACAAATTAGAAAAGTAAACATGCAAAGGCGAACTTATCCCGTATATGGATCTCTTCCTGTCATCCGGCCAGTTATTGGGAGGAATGTTTACTTATTATGCGTTTGGGGCAGAAGTGGTACAATATAAGATTCTTACTGTAAATAATCTTCCTATTCAGTATGACTTTTTACCCACCATTCAAAATTTTGAAGCAAGTTCAGTGATAACATCACATGATACTGAACTACTTTCTAAAAACAAAGTAATTCAAGTTCAATAAAATAAAATTCGCCCCATACGAAAACGCCCCGAGCGCTGGGGGTTTACTCCTAAAGCGGTACGCAAGACGGACGTACTGCGTATTTGCGTTTCAGTGCCAAGAAACATTGAGCATTAATGTATGATAATAAAGTCTAATTCGGTTTGACATAGCAATTGGATATCACTATCGGACGACTGTCGTTTTATTTTATAGAGTCACTGCTCAAACCCCCTGACTTGTATGGGAAGCCGAATACAATTTTAAGGGTACATTCATTCTATGATACTTATTTTTTACTTTCCCATATAGGTTCTTGGTGAACTTGTTTGCAAGGCCTATTTTTTTAATGGATTGAATTTATCCTCAAGATAGTTTTAATGTAATGAATGTACCCTTATCAAGTTAGCTGTCCCATGAGTCATATCATATATGAACAAATAATAAAGAAAGAAAAATTGTATTCGGCATACAAAAATCTTATGTACTAGACTCATATCTATTAAGTGTGCCGAAAAGGCGGCCAGCTCAGTCCTTTATTTACAGACAGCGAAGTCGATAAAATCGTTTCAGTACACTTAAGCATCAATCTGATCGAAACGTTTTAAAATTCCAGTGACGTACGCGATTCAAGCTGAGCCGATCAAAGAGATCGAAGTCCCTTCGGTGTACACCTCTCCCAAGAAGAAGCTTCTGGAAACAGCCAGCAACAGCCCACCGCCGATCCTCAGGCGGAAGGCTAAGAAGCCTACCAACAATGTGAGTTCAAGTATTGTATCGTGCACTTTTTATACATACTGTTGTGTAGCACTAATCTTCTCACAAAATACACGTCCGTACTATACGACGTCCGCTCTCAGACTGAGCGACCCGACGCACTACGACATATGACGTTTACCCCCGCTACATGTGTGAGTGAGACAGCGTATATATCTGTTTCATAGATACAAACACTACCCATATATCCCCAACTAGCTAAGAAGGCCTGAACAGCTCGATGGATTTAAGTTTGACAGGTGTCATTAGATTCGTCTTAATTCTGAGAGTGACACTGGGTATATAAAAACCGGCAGTCGCATTTTTTACTAATAATGACTTGTTAATATATATATATAATATAAATGTAATATATTTTTTGTGTTTGATTCCAGCCATGGCCCGACTCCGTGAGCAAAATGCTAGAGTCGCGAGACAGTGGCGTCACACCCATAAAGGCGCTACCATTCAGTCCCTCCCAATTCCTCAACTCTCCACTGAGTTTGGCGCAGTTCGACTCTACTCCGCTACGAACGCAACATTCCAAGGTAGAAATATACTTACTTTTTTAATTGTCACTCAGTCACTCAGACATAGTCAGCTGTAAAAATTAACAAACGTATTCATTCTATAGATTGTTCGTTAGAGGCTATATTGAAGCTATTAAATGACAATGTAAAACTTTTTATTTAAATATCTAGGATAGGATAATTTACATATTTACAAATAAAAAGAAAAAGTGAAATACCTATTATAAATTTAATCTAAAAAACCGTGTCCATGCGGCATAGTGCCAAGAACGCTGGCTGCATTTACCCGTTGGATCGTAAGACTGATGCATTGGGCGAAAAAGCAGCCAGCTCTCTTGTCACCATCGGCGGAGATCAGTCTTGATTATTACAATGACAATATCATAAGAAAAAGAAGAATGGAATGCTTTTAAGAACTTTATCTGATAAAACATTCACATTTATACTTAGTTAATGGATACAGGTTACTTTGTGGATTCGGAAGTCAAAGTAGGTCTACCTACTTTGTGTGCTTTCGCTACCAGATCATATCAGTCACAGGAAGTCCACTGCTAGACATAGGCCTCCCACAAGGATTTCCAAAACGATCGATCGAAAGCGGTCTGCATCTAGTGTAACCTTGTTCAGGTCATCTGACCATCGAGCAGGTGGGTGTCTTACGCTCCGCATGCCGATAAGTAGCCGCCATTCGAAAATCTTTCTGCCCCATCGGCCATCGGTTCTTCGCTCTATGTGCCCCGCCCACTGCCACTTCAATGAGCTAATCCGCTTGGCTATGTCAGTGACCTTCGTTCTCCTATGAATCTCCTCATGTCTATTTATATATAAATTAGGTGCTAGAGTCTCTAAGGGAACTTTTTAAAGACGTTAATATTTTGACTCTCCCTTCGCAATTCATCTATGCGAACATTATGTACGTGCGTCAAAATATACATTCATATAAGAAAAATAGTGATATTCATAGTATAAACACTAGAAATAAATATAAATAAGCTATCTCAGCTTTTCGGTTGCAAAATACAAAAAAATCTACTGTGTGTTAAACAAAAATATATTGTACCCACTCTCTACCCTGTGTTGTAAAATTGTCCTCATATTTCAAGGTTGACTGGAAGAAATTCCTATCTGGGATAAGTCCGCCTTTGTACTGTTCTATAATTCTAACCTGTATTTTTGTCCTGTGTTTATGTACAATAAAGATTTTACAAACAAACAAACAAACAAAAATCTTTCGTGGGTCTTGGCTTACGCCTCTATATAATAAGATTCCAGATAATGTAATAGCGTTACTTTTATCTAAGTTTAAGACTGCCACTAAAAATAATTTAATATAAAATGTGTATTATCATGTAAATGACTATTTATCATCGTCTGATCACAATTATCGGAAATAGATGACTGTAAATTTTAATTGTATTGTTTAAATATATAATATAATGTATACCTAGCTAAAGTGTAAATCTGTATTGTAACTGAAACATAGCCCATCAGGCTGGGTAGGGACCAATACTGCACTGGGTTTCTTTCGGCGTAATCTTTCCAGCAGTGGTCGTTCCGAAACGCCAGTAGTTTTTAGCTTTTGCACTAAAATAATATTTAAAAAAAATGACCTTCAATAAGAGATAAATTTATCCTACATTGAATAAAAATTTTTGACTTTGACTTTGATCGCATAGAGAAGCACCAGATAGTTCATGCAAACTATTGCCGGCCGGCTCCCACCCACTACTGTTGATTGAAACTTACTCATATTTGTGCTGATTTAAACAATCTTTCGCATTTCGGTTTCGCATGATTTTACTTTATGATATTAAAGATATAATCACAAATTTATTGTCTTCTGTTTCAGGAATGGAGCGCTAGTCCTCTGTTGCACACGCCGACGCCAGCCAACGCCCACCTTACCCCCGTGAACACGCATATCAGGAATGACACTCCTAAGTAAGTTAATGTTATTTATTCAAATGATCTGTGATCTTATTACAAGTTGACAAGGCAGCATTTGACTGAAGTTTTCTAAGCCTATATAATTAATACATATATAACGTGGAAGGGACTTACCCGTAATAAATCGAACCGCAGGCTATACTAGATCACTATATAGTATAATGAAATTAGAGTAACAGTCAAAAAAGCAAAAAAAAAAAACAAAAACAAAAGTGTTTAGCCGCTCGGGCTATTTATATGGGAATGTTGTTATTTTTTTTGCTTTTTGACTGTTATTTTTATTTCATTATACTATAGTGATCTTGTGCAGCCCGTGGTTTGATTCATTACTGTAGTGTACCATTAACACATTTACACTCACTATGACACTGTCTCACCTTCACACCAAGACACATCTGCACCGTACGACACCCATTCTCAGACTGAGCTATCCGACTGCCGTACAATGTTATTTGACGTTTAGTGTGCCGCTACTTATGTGAGTGAGACAGCGTATGTATCTATTTCATAGACACAAACACTACAATTACTGATATGTCCCTTCCACGTTGTAAAACGTCTTAACAAAATATACTGAAACTATTTTAAGCGTGAATTAAGTCGCATGATAATGAAAAACTTTCACAAATATCGACATATGAAAATTCGTTTTCAGATTTACATACAAACTCGAATCAGCTGATATGTCTAATTGTATGGGAGGCCAAAAATTATTTATCGTAATTTGATATATGTTGCTTTGATAATTTTGAACTGGATGACGCTTTTAATTTTCGTTTTAATCTAAGTAAAACCTATGACATAATTTGACGTGGACAGATTATAAAAACCGCCTTCAGTTATGGAAAATATTGATTAAGAAAAATCGCTATTCATAGATGTGGTTATTTAAATATGGCCTGCATATGCCAAAATCGAACCTATATATTTACCCCCTTATAAAAGATAACACATGTTTGCTAAACCTTTTTTTGTTACAATATGTTTTGTCCCTTTTCCTCTTTTCACTTGACATTGCAAGAACAAAACGAAACATGTTTTAACTTCTTGACGACCTCTGTGGCGTAATGGTCAACACGCTAGACCACTCTTACGCAGTAAAAAAATTTTTAAGTCTGAGACCACGAATCCAGGGGTCCTGGGTTCGATCTCCAGCCAGGGCAAGTTGGAAAATGGCCTTTTTCAAATTGTCCTTGGTCTTGGGCGTTGTATGTATGTGTAGGGGTTCGGTAGTTATGTATTGCGCTTAGGTTGCATTTCGTCTAGACAATAAGTTGAATGAAAGGGCTGTCGCCCGCGCACTGCCGTATGTGTATAACGTGTATACTTGAAGTAATAAATCAAAGTTTGGTTTGCGTATTTGGACTTTACTTTTGATACCCGTCTCAGCTAACGCCAATATATATATATATATATATATATATATATATATATATATATATATATATATATATATAAGCGTTACATATGTTTTTATCATAAAGTATAGAATCGTTGGGTTAGTATACCATAACACAAGCTTAAGCTTACTTTGGGGCTAGCTCAATCTGTGTGATTTGTCCCTATATATTTAAATAATATATTTAAAAAAAAACTTAAACAGGTTTGGCAGACGTTTGTAATTTTTTATGAATAAAGGGGCTCAAGTTTATCAATTGTTTCAGAACACCAACCCCCTTCAAGATAGCAATGGCCGAAATCGGCAAAAAGTCAGGCTTGAAATACGAACCATCAAGTCCCAACTGCCTCGTGGAAGATATAACAGAAATGATCAAACGGGAAGAAAATTCTGACAGCACTGTGCAACTCAACGACTCCATGCTATCCACCGCTGATCAGGAACAGGGGAATGTGCAGGTTTGTATTCTCATCACTTCTTTAACTTGATGGGGTGAACACAGTTTAGTTTGTAATATAAACCTATTGCCTCGTGGAAGATATCACAAAAATGATCTATACGGGAAGAAAATCCTGACAGCACCGTGCAACTCATTGATTCCATGCTATCGTCCACCGCTGATCAAGAGCAAAGAAATGTGCAGGTTTGTATTCATATCACTTCTTTAACTTGGCGGGGTGGCGGCGGGGTCTTGTTTGTAATATAAACCGATTGCCTTGTGGAAGATACTACGGAAATGATCAAACAGGAAGAGAATTCTGCAACTCAACTACTCTATGCTATCTACCGCTGATCAGGAACAGGAGAATGTGCAGGTTTGAATTAATCCTGTTTTAAATCCTTAGCTACGCTGCTTCGGAGCCGGTGCGTGCACCGGTTTTTTCTTACCCAGAATAAGGATGTATGTCAATTCTCAAAGGAATCCAGGAATAACCTAAATTGGGTACTTTTCTGGGTCAAAAATAAATTATTCGGTACGGTTAATAAAATAAAACGTCACAAAATAGTGTCACTTTACATTGATCATATATATTTTCAAAAAGATTTACATTCATGAATGCAGAAAAAACTGATATTAAGAGCGTTATTTGACTCCAAAAAAAGAATGATGTCACGGTTGGTTATTTCATACATACCATATAAAATTTTTGTTTTGACGTTTAGGAAAAAGTGTTTTTTTTTTTTAATATGATTAACGGCCTTGCATACTAGTCACTTAGAGCTATCTTTATTTTTCACTCTATTCCTAAACCTAACCTTAACTATACAGTCAAAGGTGTAGGTCAGTTGATTGAGCTTCTGTCGAAAAATCTAAACGAGTCTACTAGGTTTGATAGCCGATTGAGTGGCGGACGGCGCTTAAAGACGCCCACCACAGTCCGCAAATAAATATCACTACAGCCGCACTTTGAGTGTCGTATTTGAACATTTCACATATTGTCCATGACCGAGCATGAGCATTTATAACACTAAACTACACCAATTTCATATTATAAAATCTACTAGAATCGATTTTCAAAACAATTTAAAGCCAACTCCATATTAACCCCTTGATTTGACCACCTCCGTGGCGTAGTGGTCATCATGCTAGACCGTCACCCAGGGGTTCCGGGTTCGATCCCTGGTCAGGCAACTTGGAAAATGGCTTTTTTCAAATTGTAGTGGGTCTTGGTTGTTTATCTTTATATGTATGTATCTGCGTTGAGTTAGTATGTAGCGGGAGCGAGGTGACATGCTCGACCGCCACAAAGGGAAGATCTTTCCGCCTGGCATATTGTTGCGCCTGAAAAACCGCGGCTCCGCATTGTATATATGCAGCCTCTGAGATCAAGATGTAGGATACTGCTGACGCCATCTCGTATGCTTCTTGTGAACTATGTTGTCCGTTTGTCCCTTGATTTACTTCTGGTTGTAGTTTCTCATAGCGGCGTCGACAAGTATCCCATAACACAAGTCTCGAACTTACTTTGGGGCTAGCTCAATCAGTGTGATTTGTTCCTTTATATTTATTTACTGTATTTTTGTCAGACGAATGACTCCGGCATAGGCAGCCTGAAGCGGCGGGTGTCGGAGAGCTCGCAGCAGGGCAAGGAGAACGTGCCGGGCGCGCACAAGCGCGCGCGCAAGGCGCTGGCCATCAACTGGGGCGCCTGCGCCAGCACGCCGCACGCGCACGCCGCGCACGTGCCCGACGTCGCCTTCATTGTTGAGACCCCGGTAAGTAGTAGTTTCTACTCCTGGACTGTTATGTCTTTTAAGTGGGACGATATTACAGTATCTAAGAAATATGATCATTTTTCTTTGATAATGTAATATCGGGAGAGTGCACAAGCGCATCAACTAGGGCGCCTGCGCCAGCACGCCGCACGCGCACGCCATGCACGTGCCCGACGTCGCCTTCATTATTGAGACCCCGGTAAGTATTCGTTTCTACTCCTGGACTGTTATGTCTTTTAAGTGGGACGATATTACAGTATCTAAGAAATATGATCATTTTTCTTTGATAATGTAATATCGGGAGAGTGCACAAGCGCATCAACTAGGGCGCCTGCGCCAGCACGCCGCACGCGCACGCCATGCACGTGCCCGACGTCGCCTTCATTGTTGAGACCCCGGTAAGTATTCGTTTCTACTCCTGGACTGTTATGTCTTTTAAGTAGGCCGATAATACATTATCAAAGAAATATGATTATTTTTCTTTGATAATCTAATATCGGGAGAGTGCACTAGCGCGCGCGCATGACGCTGGCCATCAACTGGGGCGCGAGACGTCGCATTCATTGTTGAGACTCCGGTAACTATTTTACTACTACTCGTGTACTGTTATGTCTTTTACATAGACCGATATTACATTATCAAAGATATATGATAATTTATTTGATATTGCAATATCGGGAAAACGTGCCGGGCGTGCACAAGCGCATCAACTGCACGCGTATGCCGCGCGCGTGCCAGACGTCGCCTTCATTGTTGAGACCCCGGTAAGTATTTTACTACTACTGTTGTACTGTTATGTCTTTTAAGTAGGCCAATATTACATGCGTGCCCGACGTCGCTTTCATTGTTGAGGCTCCTGTAAGTATTTTTTCTACACTTGTACTGTTATGTCTTTTACATAGGCCGATATTACATGAGTGCAAAAATACTATGAAAGTCGACTTAAACCCTTTCACCTTTAGACTTTATATTAGTTGTCGTGCCCCCAGCGCGAGGGGTAGTAAATCTAAAATAAATACCTACAACCAAAAAGGGATGTGGATACTTAAGTTATGTGCAATGCGAGCATTTTTTTTGAAAATATCCTTAGCTCGCGGTTTGGGCACGACAATGTTTGTCGGATAAATCTGACGTTCGCGGTGAAAGGGTAAAATTCTATTTCTCATCTATTCATTTTTAAAGTCCGATATAATCAACTTATACAACGTAAATAACGGATTATTTAAGAAAACTCAGAAGAACTTTTTTCCCTTCGTGCTTGCCAGGTGCCTTCATTGCATCGCACGCGGAAATACCGATAAAAATACTAACTAATCATTATTTCGATTTTTCCAGAGCAAAACCCTAGCCGGCGACAGCTCGGTAATGTTCTCCCCGCCTTCCATCGTGAAGAACTCCATCCTCGAAGAGTCCACAAGCCTCCACAGCCTCGTCAGCGCCGAGAATACCCCTGACACCAGCAAGTATGAGGAACTCGACATAGAATCCGTCATCACCAACAAAACCAAGGTACAACACAGGTCCGACCCTACTAATCCCCAACCTAACACCTACAACGAAATTATGTACCCCGACTTATACTTAGAGAATCCTAACGTATTTAGAAACATAACTAATTTAGAATCCCCTAGATCTTTCGCTAGATTGAACGCGGATAGAATCCGGACTATAACTACAAACGAAATTAATTGTGAAGGTAACTTAATAGCGCCTAAAGAAGTGTTAGCTAACGCTTTGGCGGATCATATTTATAAAGTAACCAATCAGAAGCCTTCGACGTCGCGGCTAGATGAGATATTGACCAATAAGATTATGAATAAGAACGAATACGTAGATAAAGAAAACCAATGGTGGGCGGAGGAGAATAAAGGGCAAACGCAAACGGAGGATTTGTTTTCGAATGATTATTATAATATGTTCGGTAGTTATGTAGAGTGAATACTCTAACGTATTTAGAAATGACAGTAATTTTGAAGCCCTTCAGTTTCTTGCGAGTTGAAACTCTGGTAGAATCCGGACTATAACTACAAACGAAATTAATTGTGAAGGTAACTTAATAGCGCCTAAAGAAGTAATAGCAAACGCTTTGGCGGATCATACTTATAAAGTGACCGATCAGAAGCATTTGACATCGTGGCTAGATGAGATATTGACCAATAAGATTATAAATAACAACGAATATGTGGATAAAGAAAACCAATGGTGGGCGGAGGAGAATAAAGGGCAAACGCAAACGGAGGATATGTTTTCGAATGATTATTATAATATGTTTGGTAGTTATGTAGAGTGAATACTCTAACGTATTTAGAATCGACGGTAATTTTGAATCCTTTCGGTTTTTTGCGAGTTGTAACTCGGATAGAATCCGGACTGTAACTACAAACGAAATTAATTGTTAATGTAACTTAATAGCACATAAAGAAGTGTTAGAAAACGCTTTGGCGGATCATATTTATAATTTATAAATAATAAAGTAACCAATCATAAGCATTCGACGTCACGGCTAGATAAGATATTGTCCAATAAGATTATATGAATAAGAACGAATATGTGGATAAAGAAAACTAATAGTGGGCGAAGGAGAATAAAGGGCAAACGCAAACGGAGGATTTGTTAACGAATATTTTTTTTAAATCCCTTTCATACTGAACTTATGTGTATTGAAAACTTAATTCAACACGTATTTAAAAACAATACCGATTTAGAATCCCCGATCTTTCGTTAAATTAAATATACATAGATAGAATCTGCATCTACGCTACAGGATATTTTATCTAGTGTACATTCTTTTACAGCAATGGACTATGAGGATATATACGTTTGTATGGAACGTCGGTCTTAATCTATATCACTTAACCTGCTGTCAAATATGCGCAATGAATGAATAATCTCTCTGTGTTGTTAATAAGTAACTCTCTTAGTTTCCTGTGTCCTGTTAAGTCAACCGCAATAAATACATAATTAAGTATAACAAACGAAATGAATGTTATAATTAGCATCAAAAGAGATTTTTTTTATAAACTTGCAAATTAAAGTCACTTCAGTGATGTGATGACGGATGAGTATTAACTAATAACATATTAAATTAAAAAAAAATGAATGAGGATAAAGAAAACCTTTAATGGATTTTTATGATTATTATCGAATGATTTATGTTATGTTCGGCAGTTATGTGGAGGGAATACGCTTAGTAAGTTTATAGGGGAATTAATGCGCTAAAATACTAACATTGTTACGAAATTGCATCTCTTTTTTAATAAAAATCGCGTACTAAAACATTGTTCGATATAAAAATGTTGATCAATTTTCGCTATCAATATCTTTCTTAATCGATTAAAAAGCATGAAATTTTTATTAATATCAATACGTATTCGAAATAAAATAATAATTGCACGTAGTAGTCAATTTTTTGAGATACAAATAAATATATTAAGTATGCTTTTCACAAAGAAACGGTAAATATGACTGTCGTTTTTTACATTCATTTATCAAAGTAAAGTTAAAAAGTTTTTAAGCAACAACAACTAACATTTGGTCGATAAGATTTTACGTATAACATCATTAGATGGTACTCGGCATGCAATGGCAGTTGCCTTTAGGCAGCGTTAACATTTTGACACATTCGGTAAACAAAAAAATAACTTACGTCCATAGAACGTATGTTACAGGGGAAGGTTAGTCGCCCGCAGGTTTTGCACTTACTGCGTCCCTTCTCTAAATAATAAATTAGTAAAGTGCAGTGAGCGTAACGTCTAAATTTATCGAAACTGGTCGTCATTTCTGACTACTCTATAGTAAACTGTATAAAATATTCATAATTAATAAAACGTTTAATTTTACGAGATTTTTTATTTGTTGACAATAAATTGAAATTGGACTATAAATTAAGATGAAATATCGCGTTCATATTTTAATGTTGTAAATATTTAAATCGTGTTATCGTAACCTAGGTACTAAATAAGTTAATATAAATCGCGTTTTTTTTTCTCTAATATAATTTAAGTGCACCAAACTTAACGTTTAACGGCTTAGGTAGTAAGACACCAAAGATGAAAATTTCATCAAATGAATATCGTGAGTTTAATTAATATATTGGTAAAATGTTAGGTTAAAATAATTAAGATTTAGTTTTCTACAAAAAGTATACCTCAAGTTTACCAATCACCAAATCGTTTTAATAAGTAGTATTAATGTACAATTTAGGCAGTCGTTTTCAAGTATTAACGCTTAGGTTAGCTTTTAAAATATTAAGTAAAATATTGTCTGATTGAAAATCAATTCAATGCAGTATTTAGAAATGGCTAAATCGACTTTTTTAAGTCTAAAGCCGAAAAAATTAGGGTTTAGGTACGTTTTACTGTGCGAAAATGTTCGGAGCAAATTCGGCCTATTATAAAGAAATACATTCATCAAACTTTGGACATGACAAAATGCGAAAAAATGTAGATTAGCTAAACGAATCTTTGTATAAGCAGTTGTTTTTTTATTTTCCTATACAACGTGTATGCGTGATAAATCAAATCCACGGGCTATACTAGATTAATATTTTTTATTTAACTTGTTTCGTCCCACTGCTGGGCAAAGGTCTCTTCCATTTCCTTCATACTCGTATAGACAAAGATAAATAAGGCATAACAAAAAAAAAAACTGTATTTCCATACTAAAGTATGCAGCCGGCCGGACAATTCGTATGGGTGTTTCGAAATTTCTTGTTTTGGTATTTTGACTGTTTTATTTTAAATGTCATTATGCTATAGTGATAGCCCGTGGTTGATTTATTACGCATATTATTATGTCAGTTAAACGTTGTATATTCAATATGGAATGTTCACATAGACTGAATATACTCCGAATATATTTGCACGAATAATAATTTTGTATAAGTCAGGGTACTAACAAATCCTTGCTAGGTCCTGTCCCATCCTGCATTTGTTTAGAAATTATTTAGTTTTGCTTTGTAATTTGCATACGAAATAACATTTTTATTCTTAACTTATGAGTAAGATTAAAAATCGCTGTGCTGTCGCGTCGGTTGTGAATTCTATTTATTTCACTATTATTTGTTAAATTTCTAACAGTTTTAATTACACGGCAGCTTACTTAAGGATACGTTATTTGAAATAAATAAATGACATTACCCTTACCCTTTCCCGCCATTTGCTTTCCTTCCCCGCCACAGCCTATCCCTTCACAATATTGACAGGCCAGTGTTGATACTTCGTATTTTTTTTATTATTTTATAAAAAAAACCTATTTATCTATCTTGTTGAAGCGATTGTTTTTGTTACTATTTATGTTGAAATGTTTTAATTTATTCTGTAGTGGTAGTTTTTTCTTTGTATTATGGCAACTTTTTGTATTACAAATTGTGTTTTTAAATTATTTTTTCTGAGTAGTTTAGTCGCTGTCAATATTGTTTGTAGTCCACTCCACTGTCCATGAAATCCGATGTCATTGTTTATTTCAATAAATGTATTTTATCAGTAACTGTTTATTTATTTTACCCTCACAGCAGTAACAGCTTGCGAGATGAATGACGAGAGAGGAGTGAGAGGTCTCTCCGTTTCATAATATCGCATGTCTACCACAATACAGAAAGAGAAGGAGATACTTAAACAAAAAGAAAAAATTAACACTAAACCTAACGAATGATCTTTTCTACTGGAAGGTCTTTTGAAATTGTAGTAGTAGTTGCTGGTAGTAAACTTAGTAGATCTACTGGGACTAGCTGTTTTCTTTTACCAGAAAATGTTTGTGCTTTACCTAACTAGGTACTTCTCTGTAAAACAATATGAGATGAATCCTGTGAAAGGAATGAATAAGTCTTTTGAGCTGGCTAAAGCCGACATCCGGGACCAATACTGTGGTAATAAAGTAATAAAGTAAGGTCGCTAAGCACGAAGAATTTCGTATATTGACATGCCGATTCCTATTCCGCTCTCACAGCGGCGGTCAATGTCACTGTGCGAGCGGAACAGAAATATAATTATTCGTGCGATAAAGATAGAAAATTGCGTGTCAATGTACGACATCCTTTGTGCTTAGCGTCAATACTTTAGATACTCATATGCAATTTCTTGTGGTAAAGGAATTGTAAGGGTTACCGTACATTTATACACGCTGTATTTGCAAGTAGGCGAAATTTCGAAATAAGCAACTTATTGAACGAGCGAGCGAAGTTCTCTGAGTCGACTTAAACAATCCGAAGTTTTGTTCGACGATAACTTGAGTATCTTTGATCGAAGTTTCATGTAATTTGAGAGGCATGTAGAAATAGCGTTGCCGAGTTGGAGTTCGCAAATTCACAGTTCGGAGCGAACCATTAGTTTACATAAGTTTACACAAAACAATAGCTATGGTATTTCATAGTGGCAGAGTATCCTTTTTATCTACTACTACAAACAAAACTATATATCCGTGCACACGTCGATGTGTTCGCCCATCAACACTCGAAGGCGAGAACGGGGGAGAGGTGCGGAGACGGGGAGTTTCCGTTCTGTATGTAATTAGGAAGTTTTCTGGGTCAAAAATTAATTATGTAGTACCTACTGTTCATAGAATTAAACGTCAAAAAGTAATGTCATTGATCATTATTCCTTTTCAACGAGATTTTAGATTTATTATTGCGGAAAGAGCGCTATTTGACTCCAAGAAACTATGACGTCATTAGTCTATATTTCATACAAATCCCATAGAAAATGTTTTGACGTCTATAAAAAAATTGAGTTGTTGGAAACTTCCTTATTGTGTGACAAAAGTTGCAAGTTAAATGAAACTTGAAAAATCAGGTGCCTCGCCCGTCGTCGCCGCCGGTGGTCCTCAAGAAGTCAGCTGTAAGGTCCATCAAGTTCGACCAAGAGCCGGACGCAGAGGAGAGGGACAAGTCTTCAGCCTCCACTACGTCGTTCATCAGTTTGTTTATGGTTTGTATTTGAAGAATTATAAAGACCCTTAACTAGGCATAGCAGTAATAATTTTTCATTTGTTTTTTAAACTTTATATCAAAGACGTACGGTTAAATCCAATGTGGTAGCAAAGATAATATTATTACTAACGTAACAGATACACAACGCCATATAAACTATTGGAGGGCCCGTAATAGGCAAAACTGAAGTTGTGGGTAGGCACACAGAGATGGCAGCACACTTGAATATGCTATAAAAAAATTATTGTGTTTCATATATTCATATTATTTAATTAATTAGAATACTTTACTACAATAATAGTAATAAAAGATTTTAATGTTTTAATAAATACCTATAGCGCCATCTACTGACAAGGAAGATAAATAATTATGTTTAGAAGGCGATGGGTAGGCATCTATTCAACCAGTGCCCGTTAAAGGGACTAAAAACTTAAGACAATATAGTAGGGTATGAAAGAAACAATGATACACTTATTGTTTTTATCACATACAAATAAATCAAATAAGAATACATGTCACATGATGATAAATCATCCCTGATACAAAGGCACACAGGGTAAAAATTAAAAAAAATCCATTAATATTTTTTGCTAGGTAAAGGGTAACAAATAAGTTAGTGGATCGCCTAGTGCGAAAAAAATTGGAATGAAAATGAGTACGGGACCGCCCATAACACAGATTCACTCCTTGTATACTGGAATATCAGACACAATAGAAATAATATGAATTCACGCACAGATCTGCGCAGCCGTAGCTATGCGGAAAACAACCGGTGGCGCTATCATTTCAGGCCCACTAACTTACTTAGGATCAGTTCAGACAGAGAGGTAAAATGTTCGAGCAATTCATTAATTCAATTGAAAATAAAACCGTATTACCACAGCCTACGGTGTATAAACGTTTCAACATGACAATATCTATATATTGTCATGTTGAAACGTTTATACACCGTAGTGCAAGACGCGGGCGATAGCGCCTGCGTCTTGCACTATATTTGCCAATAGTTTAATAGTACATTACTGCAGAGGCCGGGAAATATGGCGTTGACGGACGAGTAGTTTTCAATAGTTACGAGTCCGGCAATGCCTTTCCCGCCGAGGCATAAAGTGCTTTTCTCAATAAATGTGAGGAAATCATTAAAAAATAACCAGAAATATGCCAATATTTACCGAAAGCAATTAATGTTTACTGCAAAGAGTACCTTCGTACTTTGAAAGAAAAGAAACTGCTTTCCCGCGTTTTTTAGTGCAAAGGAAACATAGCCCATACGGCCGGGTCATATTTTACGCAAAAAATGTAAGACCGTCGATTTTTTTTCTATTGCAACGAAAATTAAGCATGTTTTTTGTGATTTAATAACAACATTATTTTAATAGAATTGTGGTCATTAGAATATCAATAACAATAAATAATGCTCGAAGAGTGCATTTTTCATTATGTGGTCGTGTCCTATGTGCCCGACCAGCTGTACGAAGTTCGACCTTTACGCGGCGTCGGAGAGAGGCATTAGAGTGGCAACTTACTGGAGGGACAAAATTTAGTGTAATTTGAGCCAATCAATACGAAAAGAAGAAGAAGAAGATTATGTGGTAGCAATTGGCTGTACGAAAAGTTATGGAATTAAACGCTTAATGTCTTTACTAAATATAAAAACAGAATTGTCATTTGAAACGTCAATGTCACTGTTTGTCATTTTGAATACACTTTATTCGTCTTTTTGTTTTGAGCAGCGGCCAAGAATGAATTTTAATACTACTTTCCTGGCCTAGTCCAGCAAAGTAATGCACGGTGCACGAGCCAAGAATTACAAACTTCGTGTCTTCTTTTTACTAGAATAATGCCTACATTTCCGAGCATGTTTGAGAAAAGGTTTATTTTCGAATTTCATAATAAAATCTTTCCGCTTCGCTCCTTTCTGTCTGAACTGACCCTTATCAGTAATTAAGATTTGGTTGCATGGTTATAAAAGCAAAAATAAACACTAAACATTGACTGAAACTAAACTGATTGATTGAAATGGTTCATGCCATTCTGCGTATAAATATACGCAGAATGGCATGAACCATTTGTATCCATCACTGCTAAACGTCATTTGCTGTTTTACAAAACCGAGCTGTAATGCCAAACTAAAAAAGATATTCTGAAATAGCGGATTATATCTTAATCCAACTACGACAGGAATATGACGCTTATGTATATTTTCTTCTATTCTAGGATGAACCGAAATGGGAGACGTTTGCATGCGGCAAAACCCAAGACCAGCTGGACTTGACGGTGCTCGCCCACCAGTACCTGAGGAAAACTGCCTTGAAGCCTAGGTCTCTTAATTTCTAGCACGTCTGATTCGCCGGTCCAGGCTTTGGTCACTGTTGAGCTAGATTGTCCTTTAGCGCACTTTTTTAGTACCTACAGAGGGCCAAAGAGATACTTAGGTCGGCCCTCTATTTATATCTTCAATTTTCTCTTAAACTCATGTTGAAATGTACATTTAGAATGACTTCATTAAAATCTTCCTGAATATAAGTTTTCGCGTTAATGTTATTTTGAGTTTAAGAGAAAATTCCAGATATAAGTAAAGATCCGGCCCAGGTATCACATTGGCCCACTGTACTAGTGTTACAACACCGCCAACTGGTAGGTCTTTTGGGATGGAAAAGTCCCGTTATACCTACTGGTCTACTGGAAATGGCCTCATTTTTCGACGATTAGCTTTCCATTGGCTGTAGCGCCTTTGCTCAGCGGTAGAACAGGACACAGGATAAAGGTCCATACACACTGTCATTTTCTTGCCTGTTGCACACAATTCAGTTGAAGCAATAAATGATTTGTGTGGTTGAAAGTTTAGTCACACAAGTCATCTATTGCTTCAATTTGATTGCTCCCAACAGGCAAGAAACTTGCAGTGTGAAAGGGCCTTAACGTTCGATATTGCGAAGTATGTCAGTAACAGATTAATTATATCTTTTTTATCTCCTGTAGGCGTCATTGTTAGCAAATGTGATTCATGAGAATGTTTTTTTGTGAATCATTTTTTCTATAGCGAAAAAGGCATTTTGGCGACCATCTGATACCTAGTGCGATTTGCTTCAATCTAGAATTCTAGAGTACTGATAAAATCTAGAAACAGATTTTTTTCTGAAGTGTAAATTCTGGTATTTAACATCTATCAAACTTACGATACGAAGTTAGTTGACGCTGCCTCTATACGTTACAAAATTAGTTCAAACAAGATGTCAAAATGAGATTTCAATTATACCGTTGGCTATAGACTGTGGCACTACCATTTGTTTTCGTTCTATCCTTATTATAAATCTTTTAAAGGACTTTTTTGTACGGATTTCTGTGTTTTTCCTATATCACAATCAGTAAAACTTTGTAAGAAGCTTTTTTAATATTTTAAGCTGGGCTTTTAAGTGTGTATGGATGATTTACCTCTATAATTTAAATGCAAATGTAAGTATGTAAATAAACTGTGTGATTTAATATAAGTTTTTGTTCGTATTAAAAATAACACTATTAATATAGCTAATATAGGAGTTATAAAATGCCTTGCTAACATTGTCTAAATTGAAAATATTTGATTTTCTCATATCATGTCAACATTTTAGAATTATTTTTAAGTGTAAGTTTTTGTTAATGTTACTTTTACAGAAGTATTTAAAACTCTTTTGGTGTTTTGAGATTATGGAAGATTATAAGCAAATTATTGTAATAATTTCTTACCTGTCATTATTATTAATTCAATATTTTCTCTTTATGTAAAAGAATCTATTAAACTAGAAAAATAGTTTATCTTTATCTCATTTTTTTAATTATGATCAAAGTGGAACGTCAAATTATATAGGGTCTAAAAAATATACTGGAACTATTTTGGGACTGAATTCAGTTTATGATACTGAACTACTTTCTTCAAGGAACTTATTATTATATCGAAATATGAAAAAGATTTCTAAGGAAGTTAGGATCCGAGTTTCTTTGGAAAGAAAAAAAAAACATATTCGATATATGATATTTGGAGAAAGTTGTTCAGTACCATGGACAGAATTTACTTTCAAATATTTCGGTATATTTTGCTATACGTTTTATATATATTTAATGACTATTAATTCATGTCTTCCCTTCATAATACAATAAAAAATACTAAATTTTAAATACAAGTTTCTGGTCCATTTTTTTTACTTATATCAAGTCATTCCGTTTTTTTTAAATCTTTTACAATAACAGATAATAACCGAAAAAAAATATTGTGCTTGTGCGATATGTGTGTGTAGATATAATAACGTGTAACAAAATATACTGAAAGTATTTTAAGTGTAGATTCAGTGCATGAAACTGAACATTTTCGCCAAGGAACATATATCGAAAAAGAATAATATTTTTCCTGTATACAAACTCTAATCAGCTGATCGGTCAATTAAATATGTTTCTTGGGGAAAGCTGTTTAGTTACTGAATTAACCCTTGACATGGTTTCAGTATATTTTGTTGGACCCTGTATAAAATAATGCAAATGTTGCCTTGCCGTATTTAGGTCAGCTAGTAGTGTTTATTTTGTACTATTAATGCTAATTATTGTGTATGTAAACCAATATAGTACAAATTTAGGTATGTTAACTAACCACAGTTAGAAATAGGTAAAAAAACAATTTTTTATTTGTGTTAAGAAACTGCCAGAGTATTATGAAGTAATGAACGCGGAAAATTACATTTGTATGATGTAAGTAGTTACGTAGATAGGTATACAATGTCGAAGGATCTTTTATACAATGTGATTTAAATAAGAATAGGACGGACTGTTTGCTAACTTTAGATGTTTACCTACTGTTTGCAAAAAAAATTGAGTAAACGAAATCAAATGTGAGTATTTTACTCATCTATTTTTCAAAATTCGATTGCCAGCACTCACTGGCGCATAGTTAAGCAGACAGGACATACATTGATTATAAATTCCTACTTAAAACAAATTTGAAATTTAATTTTATTTTGCCTATATTTTTTGCACGTCATACTGAATTGAAGTTAGTTTAGAACATGTTTGAAAGCATGACGTCACAAAATGGTGGCGGTTCGATCCTATTCTTATTCGCATCGCATTTTAGGGTTGATTGATCCTAGCGATCCTGATATTATGGAAGCGCAAATAATAAACCCATCAAAAGTACACTCAAGTTGGTGGTAATTAAAAACGACATCTTTTTTTTCCCGCCAATAGAGATACTAAGGTTTCTAGGAATGTGGAATAAAAAAATATTTCGACAATTTTTTTTTATTGGTATGTTATTAAAAAGTATAGTATTCTTTTTTTCATTTCTATCTATTAGCAAATAATTACGAAGATACAGCGCATTTAAATTTCGCGTGACGTCACGATCAGCAAAAATTTTTAACCAAAGCTGTAAATCACCCCCATTCCGAAACTTCGAAGCGCAATATCTTTGTGAATTTTCACTTCTTTGCTAAACGAAAAAAAATGGGTTCTTTTTTCTAGATATCTAGTTGACAGACTAAATAAAATAAAATACGACGTGGAAGGGACATACCCGCAATAAATCAAACCACAAATGTTTGAAGTTACTCTTCCATAGTATTTAGTTCGTCGATTTCGCCTAAAGAGTTGATCATGTAATTTAACACCTCTTCGACACGTTGTATACGTAGATCCAAGATGTCCGTCTTTTTTAGTTATACAACGTGTAAACATATGCGTAATAAATCGAACCACGGGTTATACTAGATCACTATAGTATAATGAAATTAAACTAACAGTAAAAAAATAATAAAGAAAAAGGTATTTTCATACAAACAAAGGTGTGCAATCGCCCATGTGCATCGGCAATTTGTCAAGGTGGAGGTCATTTTATTTTTGTTTTTTGACTGGTACTTTAATGTCATTTTACTATAGTAATTTAGTATAACCCATAGTTTGATTTATTACGCATATATGTAACTTACACGGGACGTTGTATATAATTCACTATAATTCTAAAATATAGAATAATTGTAGCGTTTGATAAGCGAAGCAATATTTATGAACGATTTAATTATGTTAACTTTAAATAACTTTATTCTACGTTTTACCTTTTATTGCCTATTGTGTAATTTTTATACTGTCTGTTCGCTTTTTAAGTGATTTAGTACATTTTCAGTGGTTGAAAACCTTATTGCCTAGTAGGTTTCTTCAGGATCAGAGATAGCTCAAAAAATAAATGTCTCATGGCATCATGTTTTTCCGTATTGAGTAAAAACATACTTTTTCAAAAAAAAAATTTTCAACATGTACATTCTTGTATAAAAAATTTTGTACTGAAAATTTGAAATGTCCCATTTTATTTATTTAAAAAGAATTATTTCACACAAAATTGGAAAAAATATTTCGTAACAGAACATTTTAAGAAAGGACATTAAGTGATGAGACAGCATTTGTTTATTAAAAACCCATGGCTATTATTTTTTTTAGAAAATGCTAGTACGCTTGTGTACTTTTAGTTTTCTTTATTTCCGAAATAGTTTCTAAGGTATGTTAACGCTTGACCGTGTGAACTGTGTAGTATTTTGGTAATCCCATACTTTGCCATATCCAATGGTACTTTATACAAAGACTAATATAAAACTGTTTTACTATGTGACTTTTTTTAACTGTAAATTCATAGTTTTAAGAAGATCTTAGTTTGGTGGAAATAAAGGATTGGATGTATGTTATTGTTTTACTTATCCTCTTTAGTCCATTGACTTATATATTACCGGCTTTAAAGCATTGCTTGAGTCAAGAGACATAAAGCGTTTCAGTCCCATATGGAATATGTCCCTTTATAACACGTGGAAGGGTCATCCGTAATAAATCAAACTACGGGCTATACTACATAACTATAGTATAATGAAAATAAAATAATAATAAAAAAAAATCGACATTCCCATACAAATTGCCCGAGCGGCTGCACAGTTTTGTAAGGAAATGATTAATTTTTTTTGTGTTTAGTCTGTTATTTTAATTTCATTATACTAAAGTGATCTGTATAGATCGTGGTTCGATTTATTACGGGTATGTCCCTTCCACGTTATATATTCATTTAGGCACTTCGCGCTCTAGACGGCCCAGACCACTACTATCTTCGCCGTGGCCTCAAATGTGGTCGCAGAAGCGACGGCTAGGCTGCGGCCAAGTTTGCAGCCGCTATACGAACATAGGTTGGTCGCAACGACCAGTCGTTCCGGTCCGACCCGATGTCAGGCCTGTGTCACTCCCCGTTTAGGTATTGAAAATATACCTACATTATTATTATGCGCGCGGCGGGCGACCACTCCGGAAAGGAAAATTCAGATACATGAGTCGTTTGTCTTGCGTCATAAGAATGAAATTGGCTTGCAATGGATGTATAGGTATCTAAACGAAGAGGTGAGGAGTTCTGACGCGAGCTAAATTAAACCATAGCGCTAACCACATAAAGTAGATATTTCTTGGAATTTCTTTTCTGAGTTAGACTTCTGTACGTGAGAACTAGTACTTATTCTGTGCCGATGTACGGCCAGTGGCCGTTGCGGCCAAGTGCGCGACGTTCATAAAGTTTCTTTAGTTAAAACGGTCGTTGCGGCCGCTGGTCGTCGTCGTGGCCGTCTAGTGTGCGAGGTGTTGCAATACCTACTACTTGGTATAGGCATTGGACGGGTCCACCTCATGTGGTTTGAAATTGGATACTTTCCTGGGTCAAAATAGTAGATTGTGCTACAAGGGGATAAGGTAATATTTTGAAGACGCGGGCGAGTGATTCTACGGTAGAATCCTGAGTGTAGCGAGGGATTCATGTATATCGCCCGAGATAAAAATATTACAGTACCCGAGTAGCACACTCTATTTTTCATCTCCATCTATGAAAAAAACTAGCACATACAAACAATGTTTTGTTTGTATGTGCTAGTAGTAGTAAACCTAAAATACCTAACAGACTTCAACCGACAATTTAATACTAACCTTTGTTTGGTGTCGTTTTCATACAATAAATACTAAGAAATATTTTTACGAAGACCACCAACTTACGATAAAATATACACTCATAACTTTGTTTGCGTGGTCCTTCATATATTTTTATTTTTATAAGAAAACTTGATAACTAATATCACTATTGGCTTAAACCATAGAGTACTATAATATAACTGGCTTAAACTCACAAGAAAGTATTCACATTTACATAAATAATTACATTTCAATACAAATAACCTAAAACTTCTGTAATTACTTGAATCAAAGGGAAAAATTGCGCTTTTTAATTATGCTTATTTCTTTTACCGAAGCAAAGAACATAAAAATTTTAACCTACATTCATTCATGTTGAAGACGATATGTAGGTATGCTAAATTTAAAAAATCATGATGTCTGTGCCAATTACTTTTTATTTTAAAACAAAATTCTCCATTTTTTTTTTTGCTGGACTACCAACATTATTTTTGATTTTACATAGATTACACTCGTGTTCTGTTTTCAAATTGGTTTTAATCCCTAGAGATCTTTTTCACGTTTTAGTCCCGAGAGAATAACCAGTAACTTTAGCTCCAAATGTTTTGGGATGAGTAGATGAGATGAAAATAAATTATTTCGTACTGTTGAGAAAATAAAACGTCACAAAATAATGTCACTTGTCACGATCATATCCATTTTCAATGTGATTTTTTAGATTTATTATTTTCAAAAAACTAATATTAAAAGCGCTATTTGACTCCAAGAAACTATGACGTCTTTAGTCTATATTTTATACAAATACCATAAAAAGTTTGTTTTGACGTTTAGAAAAATTATCTAATTTGACTTGTTGGAAAGTAAAAAGTAGATTGTGCTACAAGGGGATAAGTTAATATTTTGAGGGCGATAGCGCTACTTTGAATCCTGAGTGAAATGAGGGATTCGTGTATATCTCCCGAGACAAAAATATTACCGTACCCTAGTAGCTCTCCATAATAGCACTCTACTTTTCATCTCCATCTATGAAAAAAACCTGAAATTACAAAACAGAATATAAAGAGCAGTAGAACACCTACAATACCTAATCAGACTTCAACCGACAGCTTAATACTAACCTTTGGCGTCGTTCTCATACAATAAATACTAAGAAATATTTTTTCGAAGTCCTTGGTGGTCTTATGATAAAATGTTTACTCATAACTTTGTTTGCGTGGTCCTTCATATCTTTTTTAAATTAACTTGATACCAATTCACTATCGGCTTAAATTTACGAAAAAGTACTCATATTTACACAAATAATAACATGTCAATAAAAATAACCTTCTGTAGGTAATTAATTGAATCAAATAGAAAAATTGCGCTTTTTTAATTATACTTATTTCTTTTTCCGAAGCGAAGAACATACAAATGTTTACCTATATTCACCCATGTTGACGACGATATGTATTCCAAATTTAAAAAATAACGACGTCTGTGCCAATAATTTTTTATTTAACGATATTTTTTTCTGGACTTCCAACATTATTTTTGATCCTACATAGATTACACTCGTGTTCAGTTTTCAAATTGGTTTTAATCCCTAGAGATTTTCTTTTTCAATTTTTAGTCCCGAGAGAATAAGCAGTAACTTTAGCTTCAACTGTTTTGGGATAAAAATAACGTTTTATGAGTAGATGAGATGAAAAATAAATATACTACTTAAATAAATAAATATAAAACACAGATTGAGCTAGCCTCAAAGTAAGTTTGAGACTTGTGTTATGGGAAACTCACGCAAAGATACTATATTTTTTAACAAATACAATTTGAAAAAGGTCATGTCTAACTTGCCCTGACCAGGGATCGAAACCGGGACCTCTGGGTGGCGGACTAGCATTGTGACCACTACGCCATGGAGGTCGTCGTCGTATAGTAGGTATCCTATCATTTCTTACTCCCAAACTGGGTAGACAGAGCATTTTTAGTCTAAGCAGGCAGAGCCTAAGGCTGCAAGGCCCAAAGGCCACTTTTAGTGTAATGGTGGACGAAAAGGTGAAAAAAGAAATCAAAATAGTGATGGGTTGCTTTCGATCGGGACTTACGATGTGCGCAGGAAGCAGCGCTGCAGCTTACATTCAACATTTATAATGTTCTGATATTTAGTAGTTTTCGTTGTAAATGAAAACCTAATGAACCTAAAGAAATGTAGTACCTACCTTAATTTTTTTTGCCGGTGTATTATTTTTAAGGGCTCAGTTCAAACGAAAATTTTGGGCTGGGTAAGTACTATACAAAATTTAAGTAAGTGCAGCTTTGCAAAAAATTTAAATTCTTTAAAAAAATGTGCTATTATTATTTTGGTAAGTACCTACCAGAGTAGGTACCCACAAAACAAACCATTTTCCTCAACCTCAAGATGATTAGGTAGTTCACTGATCAGGGACTTTTTTGCCACACTATTTAAACTCGGCGTATATGAGAGATTCGCTTAATAAATTATATTTTCTTTGTATATTAATGTATTATAACTCTTAGCTCGCACCTAATAAGGTCGGATGTAGTTTACAAAGAGTCTCACTGATAACCTACACGCAATAAAGTTGATATGAAGACGGTGCAGGGGAATAACTCAGCCCTCGTAAGATGACTGTTCTGAAAACAGTCCCGGAGTTGGATTTGTTTGTATAAATACTGAATTCGGGAAGAGGAAGGCATCAGTTGAAGATCTTCGCTCCAAGTAGCTACTACTAAGCAGTTCAAGAAACGAAAAAGCATTAAAAAATATGTAAGTTTTTGAAAAATATTTTTCGCCATTTGTCATTACTTGGTACTTTAAAAATATTTTTTTACTTTTGTTATACTCTATTTTCACAAACAAACAAACATGCTTCTCGACTCTTTGGAAGCCTACCATTGTTATCTTTAGTAGATTGTCTTAAACTTGTCTTACTTCAGTAGGTATGGGAAGTGTATGTCATACAATTAGTATGAGAGATCGTACCTATGCCAAATGAATACACATCTTTATCCTGACAGAGTCAGGGTAGCAACCAGGGCCAGCCCAAGGGTTGGGTGGAGTGCCTTACGGTTAAAGCGTTATACCTGGTTACGTCTATCCCAATCATCATCATCAGGTCTTTTTAGTCTCCACTGCAGGATCACGACCATCTCTGTACTACCAGAGCCATACTTGGCCAGAGCAGCGCCAGGATTTGGCCTACACTCTCTGAAGATGAACAGACGGATTGGAGAGTTTCACTGATGTTAAATTATAAGCTTTGTTTAGCTTGTATTTCCTATTTCACCTTCTAAGACATCAACGTGAAAACACGGCATCTATCCCCATAAGGTGTAATTCAAAGACAAACTGACTAAATCTTCTTTAATCTTTTTACAGTCACCATGCAGTCTTTCTTTGCCTTCGTTTGCTTGCTGGTAGCAGTCTCCGCCCAAGAGTTCATCCAGCCAGAAATGGAGATGGACAGGTAATAATAACCTCTTTTAATAACCTACCTGGGCCTGGGCTACATATTTACTTCTGGCCGTGTGGCTTCCGGGTCTAAAATAGCTCCACTCCAACACTTCCTGTGGATGTCGTAAGATTCGTAAGAGCACAAACATCTTGTACTACAATTGCATTCCCAAAGAGAGTTGACGTCATGCAGGTGGCCAGTCATAATACTATAGCCTACCCGTCTGACATAAACCGGATCTGCTGGAAGAAATTCCTTTAGAAATAAGTAGCACCTATGTACTTTGTTTACTTTAAAAGGTTTTATTTGTAAATTTTCAAGTGTACATGAACGAATAAATAAATAAACTATTCCGGCTATTTCTTCTTGATTTGGCATGATTTTTGTCATCCGTGCACATGCACACTTGGAGAAGAAAAAGTCGGAAAGCAGCACAGCTGAGAATGCAACTAAAGAAAGGAGAAAATTATATTATCTCTTCTTGGACGTGTTCAGCTTGTTTGTAAGATGTGACCTCTTGTTGTTCACATCAGATCAGTTGGTTACAACATTTCATAACCTTACAGCTATCCATACTGGTACATGCACCCCGAGCACCTGAGGTATCGCCGGCAGTTGTCAGCGGATCCCAAGACCGGTGACGTCACCTACAACCATGGGGTCTCCGACAAAGGAGCGGTCTTCGGCACCCTTGGGTCCAGAGGAGACGCCTTATTTGTGAGTATTTTGCTACTGAAATTAATGTAAATAGACAATTATAAAAGGCAAGGAATAAAGGCATCTCCACTAAACTCCACCACTGTAAGAGGGAAGGCGCGTATAAGCCGTTGGTAAAGGCTGTCATCAAACAACCCAACCGATTTTAATAAAATTTCTATGGGACCACCTGACAAATATATCGTTCGTAGGCGTCTTTGAAGAACGGTTTTTTTTTGTTCCGACGCTCGCGGAATGGGCACGACAATGTTTGTCGGATAAATCCGACGTTCGCGGTGAAAGGGTCAATCAATATTCTTTTGACCATGTTTTTGTAATAAAATTTCAATTCTAGGGCAAAGCCGGCTACAAGCACAACATCTTTGACGACAACCGCGGCAAACTGGACGCGACCGGCTACGGAGCGCACGTGATCAGCCCCTACGGTGACTCTAACCACTTCGGCGGACGCGTCGACTACACTGGAGCGCACTCTAAGGCCTCTCTAGACGTCAGCAGGCAGTTGGGTGGCATGACCTCTGTAAGTTTAGACATTAAAAAATAACAGGTTTATGAACAGCTTTTTCAGCATTCGTTGAAGTTTTAGTGGGACACAGTGCAACGAACCGATTGCCAACGAGGCAATAAGGTTCTTTAATGTCCACCATGTCACTAGCGCTGGATGCAGGCCGTTCTAGACCGGTCATTTTGGAAATTCTTCGGTGAGGCCATGTCCAGCACTGGACATTATACGGCTGAAATGATGATGATGATGAACAGCTACAAAAGTTATGGTACTTCGATGACGGTACTGTATAACCAATGATTAAAAAATGTTTCTCTTCCTTCTAGATTGATGCCGCAGCTGGAGCAAGATGGCCGCTTGGAAAGAACGGTGACGTCAGTCTTCAGGGCACCTACAATAGAATGGGCCCTTTCCAGGACTATGGGGCCAGGGCTGGCCTTAACTACCGCTTCTAAGTATTATTAGTACTTATAATAAGCCCAGCCAACAGCAGATCTAGTTATTGAAAGTCATGGGAAATTTCACCATTATTTTTCCTCATCTTAGCAATTGGCATCTTTATTCGGCTGGAAACACTTAAACTATTGGCTGTGGTTTTATTTGACTGTATATGTAAATAGTTTTGAATTTTATGTAAATACTTTTCATTAATTGCCATATTGTGTTTTTAGGATTATTATGTAAATATAAAAAATACTTATAATAAAATTTATTTACTGGTAGGTAAATTGGGACAAAAAATTCCCAGTTGTCCTACTGAAGAACAAACCTAGTAGGATTATTGGGACTAGCTCGCTACAACATATGTAAGTACGTAGTTTGTGTTTTGATTTTAATTGTTTTTTTTTTCACTTTTTTAGTAAATAAGATTTTCAATTCCCGAAAACAATACTTCAAGATCCAAATACTCTAGTAATAAAAAACCATGACCAGTAATCACGGTTCTAATCGTTTCACAAGACTCTCAACTAAAGTTGAGCTCCTAATTACAGTTAAACCCGCCTTTAATATTAACACTCGGCTGAGAGCGAACATGGAGATAAACTGCAAGAATAAATGTTAAAATAATATTAGTTGCTTTCCACTCTGAATGATATCTAATGATAGGTAGTTAAGAAGTCAAGTATACACCTAGGACAAAGAAATAAAAATATCACTTGAGGTAAAATTAATTTATTAGGGAGTAGTTATTCGTGAAACTTATAGGAAACAATCTGTTTCTTTACACAATCGCAAGTGAAGCCCTTATTTTTAACAAAGTTTTTCTCTATTTTCTACCAAAAAACCTAACTGGGTATATGCGTTTAATTAATATTTGAAAAACGGGCCAACTCACTCAACAACAACATTCAACTACATATATGTACGTATGCATTCCCATATGCATTTATTGACTTAAAAACGTCTACCGGCAAAGAGATATATATGGATCTATTTAAGTGTAGTGATTTTAGTATTTGTGAAACATGTTGTGTGCCTTATTTGAAAGCTAGTATAGCACAAAAAAGTATGGAATATTTATCCTCTTCTTGCATTTAAGAGCTACGCACTTGTAGGTGAAGTGCTTTCCATATCTCTTCTTTGTCCATTTTTATTATTTTTAAAATCTTTTTCTAAGTTTTCCTTCTCCTCTTTCTTTCTAATATTGTTGTTAAAAAGCATCGTGAAATATTTATATACTTAAATCTAATATGGCCCAGCAATGCGTGTTTGTTTGTTAGTACACATAAAAAAGGGGTATAAAAAAAAAGTCTTTCCGAAATGCATTAGGTTCGTTGATGTCTTCTCTATAAAAATGTTAACTCTATGGATGCAAAGAAAATTACAATAAATTATGAAGTCCTAGCTTTGGAAGTGTGGTTGGTTGATTAAATATTAAGTAGTTGTAAAATGAAAAGGCTTTTACTCAAAATCGACTATTTGGTCAGATTTGCATACTAGTAGGTAGTAACTACTTACAGTAATACGCGTACTGTTTGTTCTGTTATTGTGGCTTAGAATAGTACCCCACCAACTCTTACTATCGAAGTCGTATTTAAAAGATGGCTAAAAGAGTAACCACCAATAATCGGTCTCGGGGCACCAAAGATAACGCCGCTCCTAATCGAATGTTTTCCTGCCTCCGTCCGACAGCATATGAAATCTAGAGAGCCCTTCTCTAGTGTGGCACTAGAGTACTACCTCGTCTAGACTCCCTGAATGCCCATTTGTTCGCCGACCTAGTTCCCCTCTAGGGTTGGATACCCGACCTTCCACTAGGTTGCTCGGCTCAACAGGTTCCACTGCGTGAAAGTGGGTGAAGCGTTAGGATGGAGAGGCTAAGAGATCATACTTGCGAATGGCCTTGTATTGCGCATCACACCCCGTTGCAATCAGTTTCCTTCTCCTCTTATCTCTGGAGAAGAAACTGATAGGAAGTTGACCCGGGAGATTAAGAAATGAAGCGGGACCTTCTCATATTATTGACCGAACGATTGCGAAGCGCGAGGAAACACCTCCTTTTCAGCTTAGGCAAAAATGCTTTCGTTCGTCTATTCGACTGTCCAGATGTTCTTCTGTAAAAGCCGTATTTCTCGGCTGAACCATCGTGAAATTTTGTGAGCAGTTACTGAGAAGTATATGGTTCTTTTGCCTTAATTTTTTTTAATGGCGGAGCCATGGGGATTTTAAGTTGTACGTTGAACATTAATTCAGTTTTTTATAAGGGTCTCAAAATTAACGTTACACAGTAACACTAGTAAAAGATATTTAGAAACATGTGAAAGTGCTAAGTCTTGCCGATGTGAACACAGCATGTTTAAACAAAAACTTTTAGACAGACTCCTGAGTCTACAGCTCACACGTCTCCCTTATGGTTTCCTTTTTAACCCCCGACAAAAAAGTGGGGTGTTATAAATTTGACGCTAATGTATGGCTGTCTGTCTGTGTCTGTAGCGCTCGAATGGATAAATCGATTTCGATGCGGGTTTTTACGTGAAAGCAAGTTCCCTTGCGGTGGTTTTTAGCTATGTTTGATAAAAATCGGTTCACCCGTTTAAAAGTTATTGATTGCTGATAAGCCGCTTGAAAATCAGGGCTTTCTTTTGTAAAATAATAGATGGCGCTACGGATATCTATCTAGTGATGAGTAGCGGACCTGCCGATACGACTTCGGTATTTCCGCTAGTCACTTGATGGTGTTCTTATAAAATCTGGGGTTTTTAAATTTGCTAGCAAATAAACTTGTTCATTTAAATAAATACCCAAGTAAATTGCTAAGACGTGTACTTACAACTAGAAATATTTAGCAGTTAGATCTTAGGTCATAAAGTCTAACACTATCTCCTGAAACTATCCCAAACTCATCACGGTCAGCGCGGTAATATCATCAGTAACTGAAACGTCTTGCGAAATTGCTTTCTGCGCGAACCGAAACCTATTAGCATGGGGCGGAATTAAATTGTCGGGAAATGAGGTCCACAGTGACAAGCGGAGCGGTAGCGTAAAGCGAGCGTTTATACAATATGCCCCGGCGGCCGCCAGTGCCCTGCTACTGCCGCTGAAAAGCCTTGCAGAATTTTTTTGTAAGTGCTTTGCATGTTGCATACATTTATTCTTAGGTATATTTGATGAAAATCAGTTCTGTCGTTTTAGAGTATATCTTGAAAATTCGGGCTTATTTTAATTTGCGTAGACAATAAGAGGTAGCACTATGGATATCAATTGGAATACGTAGTTTCGCTACTCACCAGTAGATTGCGTTTTTGTCGGGGGTTTTTTAATTTGCCTGGGAAATAAACGTGTGTATTGTGACGCCGCCGCAGGGCGGCACCGTATATAAGTATTAGTAAAAATATTAACAAAATTCGTCATAGCGGCGATAAGGGGGAGAGATTAATATTATGGGGTCCAGTGCTGCTCCCATTTGAAATAAATAATTGGAACGGAAACGGAGATATCATTTAAAATTTACTAGAAAACCCTTAAAACTATTTTATGAACTACTGTTTACTGTTCAAAGTGAGAACGTGCCTCTTTTCTACGCACAATTGCGAAAAACAGCCACTTTTGGCTAAAATTTTGGGAAAGCTATTTCATTTCTGCTCATTCCACAAGAGAAGATTGCTCCTGCCTCCGTAGCATGTCACTGGCGGTAACGTTTATTGAGCGCCATCGCTTGTCGCTATCTTGCTCTAATTGATAATAACAAGCGAGATGGTGAGTATTATAGTCCATTCGGTCAATTAGAACCGAAAAAGCGGCATCGGTTTTTGCAAAGACGCGGCCTTTGTGTCGCAAAGACGGGCGGCGTGCACACCAATTCAACAAAAGAAATCCGTCGCGTAATATGTTAATTATCTACCTAAATACTTTACATATTTTGATAACGAACTATCCTACAGTATCCTAACCCTAAAATCTAAAAGTTTATTTGCTCAAGCAAAATTAAACTGTCGCCACATACTTCTTAGTTACAAAATTGATTAAGAGACAAGTCGTCTCGAAATCCTCGGATGTTATAAATTGGAGAGCACACCGGTCTCAATTAAGATTGCATGTCATTGCCCGAATTTTGTACTGTCTGTCTGGCTGATATTAATTGGTCGGGTTAATAATAAACTACATAGGTACAAAGAGGGTTCAACTATTTATATACCTACGCTTATCACACCATCATCATCATATTTATTATTTAAAAGACAAATTACAATGCGACACATAAGTTGAACAAAAATGCCGGTTGCATTTTTGTTCAATTTATTTGTGCCGCATTGTAATAAAATGACAAAGCCCTTCTGGCGAGTACGCGACTAATACTGTGAAAATTACGTAATTGGCGTTTCTTCTCAGCAGTGGTAGTTGCAAAGCACTGGTATTGATAGCTTTTCTTTGAAATTGAATAAAATTTAAATATACATTCTCGTAATGTAAATTATACTTATTATTTGACGTGTAAAATTGCCTGTTAAGATCTAATTACTGAATAAATAAGTATTTGAATTTTTGATATTCATCATAAGATCTTTTTAGTCTGCACTGCAGGAGTGCAACCTCTTTGCTCTAATAGAGCCATACATAGTCAGAGCAGCCAGAGGATTTGACCTGCACTCTCCACGCTGGCCAGACGGGTTGGAGAGGTCTCATTGATGCTTATAAGCTTTGTTTAGTTTGTATTTCATTAGACATCCACGGGAAGACTTGGAGTGGGCCTATTCTACTCTGCCGGAAACCACACGGTGAATACAATACACTAGGTATCATGTCTTTATCTCAAATGAGGCAGACGAAGAAATTTTGTCTTTAAGGTAAAAGAGCTTAGGGCTGCAAGACCCAACCGCCACTTTTAGCATGATGGTGGGCGAGAAGATAGAAAAAGGAATCAAAATAGTGCTCAATTGCATTCGCATCGTTTCTTAACGGGATACCTGAATTTTTCGGGGTCCAGTGCTGCCCCCATTTGAAATAAAATAATTTGATAGGAAACGGAGACATCATTTAAAATTTTGTCTTCACCAGGCTCTAGATAACCCTTCAAACTATTTTATAAACTACTGTTTACAGTTTAAAGTGAGAACGTGAAGCTTTTCTATGCACAATTGCGAAAAACGGCCACTTTTGCCGTATTTGCGCAGAAAAGCTTAACATTCACACTTTAAACTGTAAATAGTAGTTCATAAAATAGTTTAAAGGGTTATCTAGAGCCCGGTCAAGACAAAATTTTAAATTATACCTCCGTTTCTTTTTAAATGATTTAATTCAAATGGGGGCAGCACTGGAATCCGAAAAATTCAGGTAGCCCCTTAATTAACAGGATTCGAATAATTCGCATTTTCGTCCATTCTTTCGATCGGCATTTAGGATGTGCACGGGTTCTACTATAAAAAAAATATATAGATACTTACCACATAATTACATACGAACGTACAATTCACAAAGCTTCTTATCACACTAATATTATAAAGGCGAAAGTTTGTGAGTGTGTATGTGTACGTTTGTTACTTCTTCACGCGCAAACGGCTGGACCAATTTTAATAAAATTTGGAATGCTGGAAGCTGACACCCTTAGAACCGTTAGCAAAATTTTAAATGATATCTCAGTTTCCTTTTAAATAATTTATTTAAAACGGGGGCAGCACTGGTCCTCGAAAAATGTAGCAACCCCGGATGTGGTTCACACTCACAATTAGACAAGTATTAAAATATTTTGTGCTTAGAGCTGACACACCAGTATTAAAGACCGGGAGTTGTACTAAAGACTAGTCACTAATTGTGTGTGCATTAATTGTTAATTGTGCTTTAGAAAAAGTGAAATGTGAGCTTCTCTGTGCTTTAGAAGGCATATTAAGCTGTCCAGGCTGTCAAAATTTGATTGCAGTAGGCATGCAATGTGTGTAATGCCTTTAGACAACTGAAAATATCTAATATCAGTGTTGGCCACTTACACACAAAACAAAGCAGTACCTACGTAAAACAAACAACAGAAAAGATTACAACCGCGGGGCATTTTTTACTACAATCATCTTATTTAGGATATGTTATTCCCCTGAGCTGACTTCATATCATCTTCATTGTTGATTGTATGAATGTTATCATTTTACTAAAAGACCATACGAACTTTTGAGCAATATCCAACCTTATTAATTAATATTGTTCAGTTAATGATAATGAACAACTATAAGGACCACAATTTAGCATTAGGACGGGTGTTTTATAATGTGATCTCTAAGTATTCAAAGCATATAATATTCATTTAAAACAAATTAAAAATAGAATGATAAAGTTAAAAAAGAAAAAAAATATTAAACTCACTGTACCGTTATTCGAAGCCTATATAATGAGAGGGGCTACTGCTTCCGGTTCTAGTACTAGTCATGACTTCCGGTCTAGGTCCACGCCAGTCGCCACTTCCGCTCCCCACCTAGCGCGCTCCCCGCTACGCGACACTAGCGCCACCTAGGCAGTTGGGTTTTGTAACCCAGTTTGTTCATCATTGGCGTTTTTGATTCCGTTCGAGACGGTTACCTTATATGCATCGCATAATTCAAACCGGCTCGCCGTTACTAGCCAAAACCTTCAGGAGGAAAAGTGTTGAAATCGATGGAAAATACACGTTGTGAATAAAATTTTAAGGTTATTTGAGGTAACAAATTAAATGTTCACGTGGCTAAACCGTAAGTACTTTCAACCATAATCTTTTCCCCAGTGAGTCCGGTTATTAATTTTATTTTCTGTATTTTAACTGTATTTACAGTTCATAGATAGTAATTAATTATTGCTATCTTTGGAATCTTATTTCTTTTTGGATTCGATTACGTAAGTATCTACGTATAATGATTCACTACAGTTGGCAATCAGATCTACTGCTAACTTTAAAATTTTATTTTTTGTTTTACAACATCTCCTAACCTTACAGGGATAACAATCCTTTAAGCTTAACCCTTTTCAGTGTGAAATAGGTACATCTCATCATCATACTCATTATATCGAAAATAGAATGAGTACGGAAATAGTTTTTCTGGAAGGGAAAATTACCAAGTGATAAAATGGAATGAGCTCAGATAACTCGTCAGGAATTAGAAAACTGTGAGTAACCGCATGCTTCAACTTTGTACAAGTAACGCGAACGCCCCTTGACACTTGTCGTTTAGTTTCGGTAAGTATAGGTTAACCCCCGCTATGCAGAATTTTACACCATATGGCATTTAATAAAAGCCAGGATCGAATACCTGCTATGCAGTATTTAACTGTAAAAGCAGTAACAATGGAGGAACTTCTGCCCCACAGAACTCCGGGGCGCTTTGACTAACGACAAACTTCTTAAGTCATGCTTCTGCTCCGCAAAACGACGCGGATACCAAATCGGTTTGAGTGCTTTAATGTATCGTACGGCTGCCCTATATGTGATTTATTAAATAAGGATCGCACTTCCGTTCAACAGAACTATCCCAGTATATTTATATGCGTAACAAAAACTAGCACGGCTGATTTCATAACGAGCCTGTCTGTTCCGCAGATTAAGCAATGTATATTCACTTATAATAAATATGTAAGTACGAAAACGAAGATCTCGATTCTGCCCCACAGATCGATCAAAGTACACTAATTTCATCATCCGGGCAGCGGCGCCGCGCCGGATGATCAGAAATTAGTCTCAACCTCGGAAATTAGGCACAACCTCTTGAAACAGTGTTAAACGGTTCTTCATGAATCGCAAAAGCTCTCGTCCGGAAATATTGACGACACTGTCGGATGAATGTCGTTATTATTATTATTAGACGTGTAAATACGTCTCGAAATCTACTTCAAATAACTCAGTCTAGCATCATTTAGTGAAATAATGTATGCAGGTTAGCGGTTTTTACGATCTTTCGCGATAAACACCGCTCGTTTCTGGGTGAAATTAAATAAAAATGCTTTCCAGTGGCACCTTATCCTGAGTTTCAAAAGGCACATCAGCTATTTGTCCTCATTGTTGTCGTTAGGTGACAGTCACCTTAAATAACAGGAACTGACATAGCTATGAGCAGGATAAAATCCTGACACCAATGTTAGAATAATAACATTAGAGTAAGAATAAAAACAAGTGAACCATGTATTCACATAAATAATTTTACGTCAACTGGGCCATTTTGACGTTCAGGAGGACAATACCTCAAACCCTTCAGCAAGTTCGTTTCTTCTTGGTCATAGTCAGTAGTAGTAGTGAGAACTACCCACTCAGATACATTGATCATCTACAAGTCCTTACGTGGATTTTAACAAATCCCTGGTCAATCCACCTCGGCAGTTAGGTGCTACGCATCTAAATACCACAATACAACATTACAATGTTATAGTACTGCGCGGACACCCCGTACTAGATCCTACCCAGCCAAAGAGCTAGACTTACCTTGGAACCTTGCGCTTATTAGCATGTTCTATGTCAGTGCGTTAGCAATTCGGCATGCCTTTTATGAACCATCCGTTAAGCTGGCTGAAATCCTTTGAATCTGCTACGCGTACAACCTATCATTTTTTAAATCTACGAGTTAGATTTACCACAGTTCCTGAGTACTCGCTACAAAATGTCCATGTAGATAATTTTTATTTCAATGGTATTTTGAAATTCCCGAATACGCACTAAGTCTGCTATTTTGCTGCTACGTGGCTAATTTACATTATGAGACGCGTGATATCTCTAGAAGTACTAGCTTTACTTATACTTTATCATCATAAGGACTCTGTCTATCTAGATAAGACATTTTGTTACTATTTGCTCATTGCAACATGACTAATTTCTACGTACTTATAATCCATTACATGAATGTCTTGAATTAAATTTTTATCGCAATGTCGCGCTGTCCATTGAATTAAATTTTTATCGCAATCCCTAACCTGCTCACTTAATAAGTATAATCACATTGACGTAACTAAGCACCACCAGGTGATAATAGACACGTCTCTCATTATATAGGCTTCAAATAACGATACAGTGAGTTTAATAGCAACATTTTACCTGTAAATAAAATGTATATTAAATATACTTACCTTATTCGAAGCCTATAGTTTATAGTTCTACTTGGTGTCCCAAAGACGATCCAATGACAAATAAATTGGGTTACAAATCCCAACTGCCTAGGTGGCGCTAGTGTCGCGTAGCGGGGAGCACGCTAGGTGGGGAGCGGAAGTGGCGACTGGCGTGGACCTAGACCGGAAGTCATGACTAGTACTAGAACCGGAAGCAGTAGCCCCTCTCATTATATAGGCTTCGAATAAGGTAAGTACGAGTATGTTAATTATACATTTTATTTGCAGGTAAAATGTTGCTATTTTTTTTTACAATGTGTTAGTTTAATACATAAATATATAACAATTTTAAATATAAAAAGCTTATTCGAAGTGGTCTGGAAAGACCATTCTAGGTTATTAAACATGGTGTTGTTAAGGGGCTTAACTACCTTCTCAAGAATGGTATCTTGATGCACTTGTGCCGATGTTTTGATACCTTTTTCACAAAAGTATGGCTCAGTCACTCCTTCATAGCTACACCCCACCAAACCATCACTGAAGTCGGATAATGCCCACGTTGCACTCTGTCGACTCTGTCGACTAATTGGGAATCTTTCTTAGAGCTTTTATTTGTTAAAATGTTGCTCAGTAGTAAAAATTTTCTCATCCGTAGACCAAATTTTTCTGTGACCTTCCTTTGCGTACCGCTTCAGTAGTTGTTTCGATTTTACCACCCTATTCTTTTTTAAATTATCAGTTAAGAAATGACCAGTACGCCTCTTATAGGCTACAAGTTCTAAGACATTTTTAAAAATACGCGACATCGTTCCCTATTTCACTTTCGAACGGCGGCCATGTTGTATTAGAACTTTAATAAGTAGTATTTTTCTATAATATTGCAAAATATTGTACAATGTATTGGCGCCGAAATAAAAAAAGACAATGAAAAATCATACAAACATTCACGTGTTCCTCCATATTGGGTAAGACAGAGTATTGTTCATCTTGAGGCTTTAAGCAGCCAGGACCGCAAGACTCAAAGGCCACTTCTAGCAAGATAATGGGCGAGAAGGTGGAAAAAGGAATCAAAATAGTAATGGGTTGCTAGCCGTACCGCCTATTAACCTGATTCAGATGATATTGAAGAGAAGCAGAGCATCAAAAACATTTTTCCAGTCATCATGCCTACCTGATAGATGTCCATCCACCATCACGTTGCCTTTAATATTGCGGCCTGAAGTGCCACTTTTGAAACGTCACCTAAACGAATGGTTTTTCCATACAAAAATGTTCCGTTAGTTTAGTGACTCCGCGTTTGAAAAATGGCACGACTGGAACCTACCCGTTAGAAATAAAGACGTAACATTGTATCAGATTTAGGTATACATTAAATCACAGAGCAATCTTAACTAATTTAATAACAGTAAAACGAGCCAGCAACTCTGTAGGTAAATTCGTTGGAGCGGTGTTCCACGAAGCTCTATATCGGCGGCTATATTGTATTAGAACTTTAATATGTAGTATTGTTCTACTAATCCTTTAGGACCTAAATAAATATGTGCTTACCTAGTACTTTATAGTATGACTAACAATATGGTTATCAGGGTCAGTTCTGTGACGGTTCCTCTTTTCTAATCATGAACAGAAAAAGAATCATTTTACCTGCATTTGTGAAAGAGTTCAGCAATTTTCTTTTGGCAGCAGATTACTTCAGGAAAAATCTACGCTAGTGTTGATCCTGACGTATTTACGAAAGCAGACTAAAGAGGATTAATTTTATACCTGTAAGAGGTCGGGAGTAGTGTTGCCGCTCGATAGATCATTATCGATAAACTATCGGTATTTTAAATAAAACTGATATACTATCGATAGTCTTTCGATAGTATCGATAGTATCGATTCTGAGGATGAACAAACTATCGATATGTAGTATTCCTTTTCATATAACATAAACTGTCGATACCATATTGATGATTATTGTTGGTTATTATATATACTAAAATGATAAGATATTGTTGAACAAGATATATATTAGTTTTAAAAAATAAAACCCGACTACGGGAAGTACTTACTTTTTGTTGTGTATTCTAAATCTTTGACTTTTTGGCGTATATTGGGCGCCATTTTGAATTTATAATAACCAGCGCACAGCTAAGACGCTTCAAATGATACCTCATTTGTTGAGGTACCATAGATATCATAGAAGATACGTGGAACAGATGAATACCTACATACATATATAGCGGTGAAACACATAACCTATTATATCTTTGCCGTAGTTGGGTAAAAACAATTAACCTCACAAAGGAAATCCCAGTGGATAAATTCACTGTTCATAAGTGGCGAAACAATCGAAGCAAAGGTTTTTAATTAAGATAGGAGCAACCCTGGCGAAGATTATCTAGCTCACAACAAAACAGCAAAAGCAATACTTATTAGTCTTCAAACTTCGTCCCGGCAGACTGAAACTCCAACTATTATAAAGTAAATAAGTAGGTTAGGCGGGGGACATACGGAAGCATTGTGATAGCGCAACCGCGGCTCTTAATTTTTTTAGCAAGTAAAAGTAATAGAGAGCAAAACAAAGATTTAAAAAAAGCACTTGTTTCAAATTTTCACCAACTTTCAAAATGGAGGAGGTTAAAATTGGTCGCGATCTTTTTTATGAATGTTCACCGAATATTTGAAAACACTTGAACCAATGTATAGTTTTTTTTGAAAGGATATTCTTGACAGGTGGTCCCATAGAAATTTTATCAAAATCGGTTGTGTAGTTTGGATGAAGTCTGTTATTAGTTTTGAAAAATTATTCAACTGCATTACGCAGTGCTAAAAGTTAAAAAATATACTTTTAATTAGAATCATTATCATCTACACTTTTACCAGCTAGTTCAGCGGGTCAGCAGTCGTGTGTCTCATGTATGTACTCGTATATTTTCACTACGGTTATTTGTATGTAAAACAACGCAGCGATAGCGTACGTTAACGCAACGCGCTGTGTAGACTTACTCTAACCTGCAGGGACTCAGGATAAAGCTACCAAATATAATATATAAGAATAAGCAAGTTCCTCCATGCTTCGGAACACCGACAGCTAAACTTCGTATGTTCATCTGTTCGTCCCAGCTGCCTTCATTTGATGGCAGTACCTATAATGAAGTTCCATCAAATGCCTTGAGGTAGTTACACTTGACAGCAGTGGTGTCTGGTGACCGCTTACGCAACAAGAATAGCGATATATTCCTACTTGCGTGCACGTCCACAATACACAAACGTGTGTCCCCACTGGAACAAGCTACGTTGCAGTTCCAGACGTTGCCTGAGCATATAATGGTGTAATTTCTGAACGTTATTATCCGGCAGAGAAGAGTTGTCTGCTCGAGGTTTTAAGAAATACATTTTTCGTTTTCGTAAAATATTCTTACCTTGCCATTTGCGTATTTTTTTGTTATACCTAAATGTACCTTAAGGTGAGTTTTAAAACGGTTTGTGGATTGGTTAGATAAAGAGATTCGAATCCTTGAAATGAAATCATTCCAAAGTATGTGTCACCGTTGGTAGATTCTTGTCTGATTCGCATCAGTATTGCGATGCAACGTGGAAATGTGGCAAGCGTAACTGCTAAAAAAGTAGATTTAATTTGTAGCAGGTATCCTTTTTTTCGTGAAGATCCGACGTCGAACGAATGTTCACGACGTGCTCTCTAGGGTTGCAACTCTAAAATGGAACTGGGCGGGACATCTGGCTCGAAGGAACGATGGTAGGTGGAGTAAGGCCCACCGAGTGGTATCCCAGAAATGGGTAATGTAGTGTAGGACGTCCGGCGGCTGGGTAGGTCGACGATGTCAGGAAGGTTGCTGGAAGGGATAGAACAAGATGTCGCAGAAAAAAAGAGGCTTATGCCCAACAGTGGATTTATTTTTTTCTTTTTATTTGTAAATATGTAAATTATTCTAACTTACTGATATAGATTACTTTGAAGTTAATTTTTTTTAATTAAGAATTTGAAGAAAATTTTACCGCAAATTAGTTAGGGTTGGATCTCACTTGAGCGACAGAACAGGATAACAGCATAGAAAAGTGCTGTTCCGTGCTGAAAAGTGAGATTCAACCCTTAAATATTCTGTGACCTTTGTGGCTTCTGGCCTAGAAGGGACCACTGTATTACTTCGTGTGGATGTCGTAAGAGGCAACTGAATGACTAAGAAAAAGCATTAAAGATTCAAGAACCCCCCCTTACCCATGGCCCCTGGGTTCCCTAAATTTTGGAAGGACTCGACAGATCCTCATTTCTAGTCCCAAGATAAAGTTTCATTGATGTACATTCGGATTCAAACGGTAATATTTCTTCTTACTTTACCTGTACTAGGTACTAGTAAATAAAAAAAAAATATACTACTTTGTATTTAATTCTTCTGAATGCAATCTGCATTTTCATTTTATTTCCATAAACTTTCCTATCTCGTGCCTAACGAGTACGTTTCAGAGAATTCGTTGTGAACTTTGCAGATTGCTTTTTGTACCAGCAACGGGATAAATCCGGGCGATATCATCCGGGTATAATAAACTGGGTATACTCAGTATGCCCGCTAGGTTTATCGCGTGTCCCTAGGAAAAGTTTGATAAGTTAGATCAGTTTATTATATTCAGTTCCGTTTTTTACGTATCTCTTTCTTTCAAAAGGAAATGCTTATATTTTTCTTTTACAAGTTAACATTAGAAAAGTCTAAATGTATTTTTTTTTTGTCGTCGTTCTTTCGTAACTGATGGTCGTTTTTGCGTTTGGTGATCTTGTCTTTTACGATTACTGCCAGCTCTCACGGGCTGGCATCTACTTATAAATAAATGATTTTTGACTTTCCAGTGCGACCTACGAAAAATAGGCAGAAATTCACGTATTTCATAAAAATACAAATAAATCTCAAGTAATCTTGTAGTACATTATAGTCAATATGTTTTTTAGCATTAAGTACATTAATAATTTGAACTTCAATATAATAACATGCTCTGAGGTTTCGAATCCTCTTCAAAACCTTGTATATTTTTTTTCATTTCATTATGTGTACTGATCCTTTTTCTCTTTAACTCTAGAGTAACTTTCTCTCACTTATCAAGGGTAGTATCCAGAGTAAAAGATAAATTATTTTAAAACGTCACAAAAAATGACACTTGCATTTGCATTGATCATTCCAATTTAAAAACGTGATTTTTTATTTATTAATGCAGAAAAACCACTTGTATATTCTAAATTTTTGAGAAAAACTGATATTAAGAGCGCTATTTGACACATAGAAACTATGACGTCACGACGTGATATTTCATACAAATGCTATAGAAAATGTTCGTTTGAGGTTTAGAAAGAAGTATCTGATTTGACTTGTTGGAAACTAGCAGATTGTTAATTTAATGTTTATTCTATGATTCTCCTACATTTAAGGGTATGTACAATTGTACATTCTATATATATGTATGTAGGTATAAGACTCATAAATCATGTTCTGAAATAGTAAATAGTTCCAGTTAATTTACTAGATGTCGCCGAGAACGAGTGATTTACAGGAATTTAATTCACTGCGTCGCTCTGTCATAGATAAATCGCAAGCAGCTGGCTCGAGGATATTTAATTAATAAAATAAAACTGTGAGATGTGACGCGTTTTCATTTCCCAGGAGGATTTATATCGATTTTCTGCTTGATACAGGTGAGTGGGATTATATTTTAAGTCTTGTTTAAAATACGTGTAAATGAAGCATGATAAAACTAGACATTGTCATAGATACTCACAATAAAACCTCACTTATCTAAAGAGTTTAGTGCTAAGGTAATAAATAATTCTAAGAAGGTTGATATGAAATCTAAAATTGAATTACCTAGAAAGAATATAAAATATTTTCTTGTAATAGGGAATATGCACTTTTTTATTTACTTAAATCAAAATCCTTATTATCCACAGTAAACAAATACGAAAGAATTTATAAAATATCTTAATTAGCGACAAACATGTGATACTTTAAAGTTTCAATTAGAAAGAGAAGTCCGATATGGACTCGTGACGTCAAAGTCCATATCATCATTTGCCTTAGAAAATAGCGTTTTTGCGAGTGAGATAGACATATTTTCGTAAAATCGTTATAATATCTCGTTCGTTTTTCAACCAATGTTTATTCTGTTTTCACTGTTAGTACTTTGCTTTTGAATATTTATGGATAAACTGGTTAGATAACACATATTTTTTCCATGCATATTCCCTTATTTGGCTAAAGAACTATATATACTACTATTTACTATTTAAATATTTTTTTTTATTAAAACTTACGTGAGACAGACGCATGAGCTCGAAACATGTCGGCCAGTAGCTGACCCTCTACGTGAGTAACCCTTACTTGTTAATAATATTTAAATATTGCCTTAATTTAGATTGTGTGTACTGTATTTTAGTCTAGTAATATTTATATCAGTGACTGAGGGTTTTAGAAATATGGGATACCAGAGGGCAGCATAGTTAGTTTCTGAAAACCCTCAAATTAAGAAGATGCATAATGAGTCGATTTTGACAAATGTCTCTAATTTTGTAAGAATTTACGTAAAAAGGGCCTTAATTTGACCGATTCATTAACCTTTTTAGTTGATTATAAAAGTAAGAAAAAGTAAAAAAATAATATTACCATAGGATTTTCTTAAAAAATTATAGTTACTTTTGTTATGAGGCCAATCCTGTAAACGCAATATTTGACATACCACCCGAACAAATGTTCTTACATCACGCCTACGAATGCGACATAAGTGACGTCACTCCTGTCCGGTCATTCTACGGCGCTCCGAGACGCCGTCCAAAGGCGAACGTGAGCTTTTGGGTTAGCAAGATAGTTTTTTTCTTGGACGTGCCTATTTTTGGGAACTCTTTCCATAGCACAACGACAAAAAAATGTGCATTTTCTCTATTAGAGAACTATCGGTCTTTCTGACTTTCAAAAAGCATCATATGTATTTTTAAAACCACTCCCGTCTAGACGAGTAAATATTTTAAGCCTCTACTCTGAATTCCGCTTCCCGTATTTGTTGAAAAACTTTATTTGGCGAATTGGAATTTTTATTTAGTCTGAAACGGTACAGTCTGCGTACGTTCGGAGTCAACGAACCGAGAGCAAAGGGAAAACGAAACGAACTTAGACGGTGAGGTGAAGCAATCTTTTTTAGAGCCTCTAGTTAACCTGTAGACATAGATTTTTGGTCTTTTTGATTTAGTGCTTCGAGATTTTATCACAGCTGATGTCGAGTGATTAAATATAAATATATACGCACCAATCACACAGATCGAGCTAGCCCCAAAGTAAGTTCGAGACTTGTGTTATTGGATTCTAACTCAACGAAACTATATTTTTATATAAACATCAAAGACTCAGATCAATCTCAAAAATATCATTTAACATTTTGACTCTGATCAAACCTGCAACTATTTGGCAACTCCACGGAAACCCAAAACTATTTTGGGATAAAAAGTAACCTATACACGCTGATTTTTTATTGGTTTTGGAATAAAGAATCTCATACGTAATCCAAATTTGTGTATGACATAAGATAAAATATTGCGAAAATGATTTTCGATCGAGACCACGTAGTACGCCCGTTCATAACTGACGCGTGACCCCGATGAACTCGAAATCTACCCGGCCGGCGGTACTACTAGTTGATCTCACGATTTTAGTCAACATATTTTTGTTCCTGAATTTTTATTCTGACTAGCTAATTAGGTCTTACTAACGATCCTTATTAAGTGGCCTTCGGCTCCAAAATTAATAAAAATCACCGTGTATGTTAATCCAGATAACAAGCTGATTACCAAATTATTAATTATCAAGAGAGATTAAGGATACATTACATAATATATATTCAGCAGTAAACTTAACTGTAAGTAACTATTTGACGTCAACAATTGTGCAACAAAACAAAGTGACTATTATAAAGAGATTTATAATAGTCACTTTGTTTACCAATAGGCTGAGTAGGCTAAAGCCTATGGCGGCACATTTAGCAGGGCAATTGCACCCCCCACACCACCCTTTCGTGCATCGCGGCAAAAAAGAAAGTAAAAAGGTGCTTCAATTATGATATTTCATAGAACACAGCTTAAGAGCGGCAAAATTTGAATAGCCTACTGGCGTCAAATGTGTAAATCCGCCACTGCATAAAAGCCATGTTTAGCGTGATGAAACAAAACAGTGATGAGATGGCTATATTAACATGATTCAGATTGTCGCCATTAAGGAAGTTTCTTGGGTCAGAAATAATTTATCTGGTACGTATTAGAAAATAAAACATCGATAAATAATGTCACTTGTCTTTGAACATATTCAATTTAACGTGATTTTAGATTTATTATTGTAGAAAAACTGATAACTTTACTTTATACAAATCCCAAACAAGATGTTCGTTTTGACGTTTAGAAAAAAGTATCTGATTTGAGTTGTTAGAAACTTCCTCATTTACTTTCTAACCAGTCAAATCAGTTTTTTTTCTAAACTATAAAACATTTTCTATCGGATTTGTATGTAACATAGACTAATGATGTCATAGTTTCTTGGAGTCAATGTAGCGCTCTTAATGTCAATTTTCTGCAATAAAAAATCTAAAATCAGATAGAAAATGACTATGACAAGTTACATTATGTTGTGACGTTTAATTTTTTTAACAGTACCAAATAAACCTTTATTTTAAACAAGCAATTCTTATACACATATTTCTCAGAAACCGCTCCAACGATTTTGATGAAACTCGGTATTTAGGGAGTGACGAGGTAAAAAATTGATTTTCATAAAAAATAACCGAGCAAAGCTCGATAGCCCAGCTAATTTATTTTTAACCTAGGAAAGTACCGAATTCCCTCGATCAGCTTTAACGATCTCGTGGTTACAGCAGCAGCTGGTATACTCTTACTTTTTATTGTCTTCCAGACAAGCATGAAATTGACATTCTTTTCTACCGGACCAACAAAAATATGGGGTGAATCATAGAATACGCTATTGCACCAACTGTTTTTAATTTGACTTTCAATCGTATTTGTTCTACCCGACACGTCGCACGAGGAGACTCTCCACTCGATCCATTAACTGCAGCGTCGTAAACTTTCCGAACAAAGCCATTCGACTTTTATTGAGGAAATCATTCAAATTGAAACGTGAACGGAGGCTCTCGTTTAAATGACCTTTTAGGCGATTAACTGCTTTTTCTTAGGCTGGTGTCTGGTGAGAGCGATAATTCTGATGATAAACATCATTTATATTCATTCTTTTTTATCTCTTCAGAATAAGAGTAGAAGGAAGATAGAAGGGAGACGAGAAGATAAAGTCCGAGGATGATGTTTTCCCAACACTTAAAAAAACCACTGGCTCTAGATCGATCACGACCTAGGCCAGGAGTGGCAACGGTATAATGGATAAATATAAAAATATTTATATGCGGACAAATGATACTGATTGAGCTAGCCCCAAAGTAAGTTCGAGACTTGTGTTATGGGATACTAACTCAACGATACTATATTTTATAACAAATGCATACATAGATAAACACCAAAGACACAGGGCAATTTGAAAAAGGCCATTTTCCAACTTGCCCTGACCGGGGATCGAACCCGGAACCTCTGGGTGGCGGACTAGCATGGTAACCACTACTCCACGGAGGTCGTCATAATCAATAAGGAGGTATCAATAATTTTATTTGATGTTTTATTTTTTATCTATACTAAAACATTGTACAGTGTTATATTAAATCTACACGTCAATTATTACTGCTTATTAATAAAATATATATCCTAGTTCACATTACATACTACTGTACGGATGATGTCATAGGGCCTTACCAGGAAATTAAAACGATGGCAGAGAGAGAAGAGGAATGAAGGCATATCGACTTATTTCCACCAACTATAGCAAGCTCTTAATTTACATGAAGATATTCTTCTTGTCCACTGTTGGACTAAAGGCCTCTCCTAATGAAATCAGGATTTGCCCATATACTTACCACGCTGGGCAGGCGGGTTGGTGGTCGCAAAAGATGGTATAAAGACCTTGCATGGAGTGCTGCTACCAGTTGTCTGTTATCTATCATTTTGCATATCAATTATAATTTTATTTACCAGGTTATATTAGTCCACTGCTGAATTGAAGGCCTCTCCTAATAAAAGGAGGATTTGCTCATGCATGGTGATCGCAGTAGATGGTATAAAGCCTTTGCTCAGAGGACGCTGCGGTCCGTTCTCTGTTACCTATCCGTTGGTCGCTTCTTACGACACCAGTTGAAGGAGAAAAGGGTGGTGATGCGTTATAGTCTCTGTAATTTAAATGGGTTTTGCTTGTAGTGCGTCTAAAAATTAAAAACGCTCTTAGTTGCAGTCTTTATTAATTATAAATTGCATACTATCCCACTGGATTTCTTCCCTTACACAAACAACGCGATGCGATTACAAAAAAAGCTCGACGCCGATCTCGTAATGGCTTTGCTTAAAAGCTTTAATGTTGCTCAAATCCGGGAATTCATTTAATCCCGCTAACGTTGCAACCGCATAAAAGGTTTGAATTCCATTAACGACTTTTTCCGATTAATTTTTTATACAAGGTCTAACAAAATATACTGAAACTATTTGAAAGGGAATTCAGAGCATGATAATGAACAACTTTCCCCATGAACATAATCGAAATATGAAAAATATTTTTTTGATTGTTATTCAAACATAGATCAGCTGATCAATCCACTGGGCGACCGATCTTCGCTCGGTTTCTTTCTTTTTTAAATCAATTTTTTTGCCTCGTCACGCCGTCAATACCGAGTTTGTCAAAATCGTTTGAGCCGTTTCCGAGATCTTCATTATATATATAAAAGAATTGCTAATTTAAAGTACAGGACATATATATATATATATATATACATATATATATATATATATATATATATATATATATATATATATATATATATACTATTGTTACAGTGACATCTCAATTTATTTACGACAATCTCCTTTTTGTTAAATTAAGACTAAATAGTTACAAGAAAAATAGTGATGTTCACAGTTATAACACTCGCGAGAAAAATAAGCTTCATACGCCTAAATTTCGACTTGCTAAAACTAGAAAGTCACTCTTAGGTCTAGATATAACATTATTTAATAAAATTCCCGAAGCGGTCGTAAACCTTCCAATGGCAAAATTTAAAATACATGTTAATAAAGGTTTATTGAATAATACGTACTATACTATCAATGATTATATTTAAGAGATAAAAACGCGTGGACACTTCCTAAAATTGTTCCATCATCACACTCCACACATGAAACATAAGATAGCTGTGTTTTTGTTACCATAATAAGCTTACTGTAAAAACATGTAAATGCTCTGCGATCAATAGGTGACCAACATATAACTAATATTTCCTCTTGATAAGGTTTGCGAGATCGGGTTTTTCATGCTCACTAAAATGTCCAATCCGGTGGTAGCGTCGCTGGTCGGGTCGTTGGATTTCCTCTAATATGGTTGAGTTTAAAGATGGCTGATCCGTGCGTCAATTCGTGAACGGGTGTTGCCGGGAGGGACTGGTCAGCTCGGCTTCGGTTTTTTGACTACTTACGCATAGATACTTGTTCGCAAGCATTACATGTTATAATGTGTCAACATTGAATTATATTATAAGTGTTTAATAATTAAAATACAATAATAATAATATGACAAAGCGCATCTGGCGAGTAGGTGACCAATACTGTGAAAATGAGTTTCTTTCGGCGTTTCTTCTCAGCACTGGTCGTTACGAAGCGCTGGTATCGGTATCTTTTCTTTAAAAATAAATTATATTTTAATATACTTTACACGTAACGTAAATTATACTTATTGACGTGTAAAAATGCCTGTAAAGGTCCAATTACTGAATAAACATTTGAATCTTTGAATCTTTGGATCAAGAATTGCTAGTGTAAAGTAGATAAAGATATATTTGAATTGAATTAATTTGATCAACTTGTAAATGGGAGGCTAAAAATTGAGTGTGGCTAGTGGACGTTATGCGGTTGAAAGAATGATGGAAAGAATAATATTTTTGACATCAATGTGAAAACGAAATTCAGCAAACTTTGTATGAAAATTTTATTATAATTGGGAGAAGCCTGTTTTAATAGCCTTAGTAGTATCCCATTGTTGGACAAAGTCCCCCCGTTTTTGCTACCACGATTCACGATCCAAGGCAGTTTGCTGCCATCCTCTCATGTAGCGTTTATAAGAATCCATAGAGTGGAAAGTATTCTATGTAAATCTTAGTATAAGTTTTCAATCACTGCGTTCAAACATTCGTACATTTTCTGTCTCCGTTTGTTTGAGGTTCTGATTCGAAACATACCCAAACACTAGAAAGGACTGAAACCCATTAGTCTTGTACAAATATATTCTCGATACGTAACCACCACATCTCGCCACATTCAGAACTGAAATCTTTTCGCAAACTGATGTCACTTAAGATCAAAATAAATGGTGTTTCGGTTGGAAAGCGCCAACCTTTCTGGACCCTTTTCCGTTTTCAATAGCCTTCTTTATCAAACATCTTCCTTGAATTCCTACTTGATATACACAACAGCTATCACGAAGGAATAAGGTTGGAAATCGCAAATGGAGTGAATGAAAGAAATACCTCTTGGCTTTGTTGCGGATTTTTATCGTGACGTTAGAGTTTTTTTTTTTATTTAGTGTAATATTTCATACGACTTTTCTCGGTGGAAAATCGACTCTATATTTTTGCATTTTGGTTCTTTCGGCGGTCAATGGACGTAGGGAACAAAGATTTTTATATCTTTTTAGAGAGGTCCGAATGATTTCTTTGTTGGAATATGAGGGACGTTGGGAAAATGGTGGCTTCTCTATAGCTCTACCGGTGGGGAATATATGCGGCCCTTAGCGTACAGGCCGTATCGCCCATGATTCGCATCGCTTTCGCCCATTCTCTCGATCGGAATTTTTAATCTGCCTGGGAAGAAAAGCAGCTGGTTTATTCTAAGCTTTGTTTTTCCCAGACCAGCACGGAAGGTAAATTATTAAATTGACTTTGTTTACGCGTTAACATTAGCAATGTTTAGTGCCACTTTTATCATCATCATCATTATTAGGTCTTTTTTATTCTCCACTGCAGGAGCACGATCATCTCTGTGCTGCCAGAGCCATACTAAGCCGAAGAGGAGGATTTAGCCTTAAAACGCCACGTTGGACTGAGTTGAAAAATAATGCAGCCTAAAAAACTGCCCAATCATTAAACCCCATTTACCGGGGGAAACCGCTTGGAAGTGTGGACTCGGAATTGGTGTAATACCATACAGCACAAAATATTAACATTTTAAGTAGCAAAGCATCGAAACTCCCTTCTCCCTCCTATACTAAGCCAGAGTAGCCAAAGGATTTGGCTTACACCCTCCATGGTCGCGCTGGCCAGATGGTTTAAAAAGCCCTCATTGATGTGTATAAGCTTTGTTTAGCTTGTTCTTTCTAGTTAGCTTTTACGACATCAACGGGAAGACATGGCTGGTCCTGTTCTACCTGAAAGCAACCAGCCTAACTGCCAGAAACCACACGCCATAAATGGCCGGCAACCACTTTTATGGTTACCTAAATGGTGCAAACAGGGAGTTAGTCTCGAATGGTCTTAAACGCAAATAGTCTATTTAGCAACTCGTTCAAATGGTCTTAAACACAAACAGTCTATGTATCAACTCGAACCGAAACTTGTCTAAGTATGAGATGGTCCAAATCGAAACTTGTCTAAAAATGAGGTGACCTAAGAAGATGCCACAGGGAACTCACTCCTACCCAACGGTGAGCATGTCCCATATCAGTGGTCCAGCCTCTTTGAGGTCAGCCTGCCCTTTTATGTGATTGAAGACACTGTTATGTATCAGACATCTCTTTTGCGATTTCTAGATGTCTTTTTCTATTAGTTCTAATACTGATAATTAAATGCTAGTCTGAAACCCTTTTAAGTGGGAAACGCATTTATTTTTGTTTTTAAATCTATCTAGAAGTTAGAATAAATACTTTAAAAAGCAATTACTGTTTTGTTGAAGATGACTTACTTGACGTGACTTATAGTCCTAAGGCCCCCAGGCAGGGCAGAGGGCTTCAACAGTGTTTCTCCATCGCGATCGGTCTGTGGATACGCGTTACGTTGAAGATATCATGTAATAATTCATCGAAATTATTTAATATCTCCAAAAAGGTTCATCATACATACCTTCACGAAATGAATTTAAAACTAAACTCGATAGTAAAGACTTTTAAATAAAAGAATCACCAAAATCGGGTCATAATTGGCGAAGATATCGCGTAACAAACATAAAAAGAAACAAACTTACAGTCAAATTGATAACCTCTCACCTCCTTCTTCCTTTAAGTCTGTTATAAAAGGTTTATATAAGTTTAAGTGAATGGTTGACTTGGCTTTGATGTATACTCTTAGATTGACTTTACTTAACGTTGAATAAATAAATATATACGGACAATTCACACAGATTGAGCTAGTCCCAAAGTAAGTTCGAGACTTGTGACCCAAACTAAATAATGAAATAAGCAATGGTGAAAGAATATTACGTGACGTGGTATTTTTTTACCATCTTCCGTCTTTTCACCCCCGCCCTTTGAGAGGCTTGCGTGGGGATACAGAGCTAACACGTAGAGGCCCTTTGGAGAAGTTGATGTAATGTGGCGCTCCCGCAAAACCCATTCCTGGATATACCTTTGAAAGGTGTACACCTTTAAAAAAGGGTACCCTTGAATAGGTTTCAGCAGGAAAAAGATCTATTGCACGCAAAAGGGAAAGGTCTATGGGTTATGGAATGAGATTGGGATGGACGGATGCTGGGATATGGCAATAGCAACGTCACATATTATTTCTTATAATTATTTATGATTTTATTTCACATTTTGTGTTAGTAAGGATAGGGAAGTAAGGATAGGTTTTTCTAGTCGGCAGATTGTTTAACACTTCTGTGTGATTAGCAGATTTGTCCATAGGTTTATAATTTATTTATTATAATTTTTATTCTGAAGCAGAGTTTTTATGAAGTCAACTGCCCTTTTTAGTGATTGCAGGGCTTGTCACGTATTGAACATCTAGAGAATCATTCGCTTAAGGGATCTTTAGCGAACGATTCTCTGCCCACTTCTTTGTACATGTTCTTTTGTCCGACGATTGAATGTCCGAAACTGAATGGAAAAGCGGTAATGGAACGTGAGGCGAACTTGTTATCTGTGATTGAAAGGACTTTTATGTTTTAGGAAATGAAAGAAGACGTAACCAAAATTGAGAAAGGAATGTTGAGATGGTTCGGACATGAAGAAAGGAAGGATGAAAGGAGATTTACTAAAAGAGTCTACAAAGCTAACGTGAGTGGAAGAGTGGGTCAGGGTCGTCCTCGACCTACGTACCGCGATCGGGTTGCAGACGTTCTTAAAAAAGGAGAGGTAAGAAGTACCCGTAACCGGCGGGCATGCATGAAGAGAGTGATGAGTGTAGATGAAGCTAAAGAGGTCTGTCAGGACCGTAGCAAGTGGAGGTCCTTAGTCTCTCCCTACCCCTGTGGGAAACAGGCATGATAATATGAATGTATGTATGTTTTAGGCAGGGATACAGATAGACTATCACCTCTTAACGGTAATGTAATGTGGTAGATATAGAGCCTAGTGCTGTGAAGTCCCATTTTTTAAATTTTTGGTATACCCCGTGTCACACACAATTAAAACGAATTTAATGACACCTGACATCCAACAAGCCATTAACAGAGCGTGCAAATGAAATAAATTCATACCTACACCCGGAAAACAAAGCCCTTTTTCTGGCACAGTCGAGTAAATACAATTTAACTTACCTACTATAACGCATCTTATATGTACATACCTACCGAGCTAAATTACATATCAACTTACGTAATATGGGAATGGGAATTCCTCGGCTGACGCATACACTGATAGTGTTATGTATTATTATTATATTTCTTATCTATACGTTATTTTAATACATATGTCAAGTTTAATGTAAACAATACAATATAAATTAACTTCATTGCGCCATAATAAACACACAAAAATTACAAAAGAACAAGAAACATAGGCACAAAGGCAAACGATACGTTTATAAATAAACAATAAATAAATATATAGGGACAAATTACCCCAAAGTAATTTCGAGACTTATGTTATGGGATACTCACTTAATGATACAATATTTTATAAGAAATACATATATAGATAAATATCCAAGACCCAGGGAAATATGAAAAAGGCCATTTTCCAACTTGCCCTGACCAGGGTTCAAACCCGGAACCTCTGGGTAACATGGTGACCGTGCTAGTCGCACGGAGCACGGAGGTCATTTATTTCATAATAACATCGAGTAGTAGATAAAACTATACCTACTTATTCAATATTCTATCACGTCTTTATTCCTTGCATATTGGCCTCTTTTATTGTTATATTTACATTTTTTCTGGCTCTGTCCAATATGCTATGTGGTTTCTGGTCTGGAATATAAACACTATTTCATCGTGATCCTTGACTTTAAGAAAGGCAAAATAATCTGTTTGTTTCAGAAAAGCGAACACCTCAAAAAAGTTTATACCGCGAGCGTCAGATTTATCCGACAAACATTGTCGTGCCCATTCCGCGAGCGTCGAATATTTTCGACAAAAAAAAAAACCGCTCTTATTGCACATAACTTAAGTATCCACATCCTTTTTGGTTGTAGGTATTTATTTTTGTATATTCACTACGCCTCGCGCTGGGGGCACGACAACTGAAATAAAATCTCGCGGTGAAAGGGTTATAAAGTTTTGCCAACCACTTGCTCAATTCCTAAGGAGGATAATTTCTTTTCGTATTACCAAATTGTGTGTGACCTGTTCAATATCGTGCACGGATTTCGAACGACACCTAAATCGTCACAGACAGAGCGATGATAATATTTTGACAGGGTTTTTAGGCACTTAAAATGTAGTACTATTTGGTTAAATGGCAGTGGGCAGGACTCATAGCGCGACGAACCGATGGGGCAAAAAATTTATCAAATGGCGACCCCAGTACGTGGTCCCGAAGCGTAGGACAACTACCTACAAGGTGGTCTGTTGACTTGACTAAGGTCGCTGGAGAGCGCTGGATGCAGGCCGCTCTACATCGGCCATTTTGGAAATCCTTTCGGGAGGCCTATGTCCTGTAGTGGACGTTGTGCGGCTGAAAAGATGATGATGACTTTTAAGTTATTTCATTAAGTAGTTAGAGTGATAGCAAGTCTTAAATATATGCAAACATGTTGCTACTTTGTTTAGTGTTATCATAATCCAGATTTATCCGTAGACTTTTTGCCGGAGGCGGAGGACAGATACATACTCGTATCTATTAAATTAGCATTTATACAATATGTTACGAAAACCCTGTCCGTTCCTTGTAGGAGCAAATCAGACCGTCAATATGATCAACTTTTCATATGGGACCAATGTTGAAACTCAAAGAAAAAATTGTCATTTTCATACAAATTGCGAGCCGACTAAACAAGGCAGTGACACAGGCCTGCACAATTCATTAGTGCAGATGCCTTTAGGCAGCTCAAACAATCTGACACCAGTTGTATTACACACTTGATGAGAAGAAGAAGAGTATACCTTTCCATTTTGTTTAAGACTGAAAATTGGTACATTAAGGGATAGACCTCCATGATGCAGCCATCTCACTTTTTAGATAAAAAGGTACTAAAAGGCCTCTTCATGTTGGCTTTGGCCCCATGAACGTCTCAAAGGACCGGTTCCTCATGGACCCGTGGCTGAAAAGCGTACCAACATAGTAATAACATACATACATAATATCACGCCTATTTCCCACAGGGGTAGGCAGAGACTATGGACCTCCACTTGCTACGATGTTGACAAACCTCTTTCGCTTCATCTTTACTCATCAATCTCTTCATACATGCCCTTTGGTTACGGGTACTTTTTACCTCTCCTTTTTTCAGAACGTCTGCAATCTGGTCGCAGAATAATAGTAATAACAATAATACAAAATCCAATCAAAAATCCGACCCCGATTGTACCCGGCTCAAAAGTACCAATTACGTTTGCTGCGTTTTCTCTTTAAATGGCTATAGATATCCTTTGAGCCAGGTACTGAATATTGACTTCATTTATTGTCATCATATAAATTTCTTGAAACCACAGCTGCCTTGTGTACTAACGCGGACGGAGTTCTAGCGCTTATTACATAAATTACGATTAATTCAGCTGAGCTCTCCAGGAATCTGTATCGTTGTTTTGAAGTTCTAGGAGTATGATTGTTACAAACAATAGTAAGACTTTGGTCCACTAATGCTTATAAAATATACCTAATTTGTATTATTCATCAATAATATACAATTTCAAATATAATTAGAGGTCGGAATTAGGTAGAGTTATTTATGGACCTACTTGCATCGAAATGCTGATATTAATATGGATTTTACCGGGATTTCTAATGGACAACCCCGTGTTGCAAACACTATCACAAATAAATAATAATAAAAACCTTAGAGATAGATAACACAGTTAATTAACATACAATTTTTATTAATATATACGTTAGTATTTTTATTATTTTTTACTTGTTAGCAACGTCGCGCGTGCAGTGGTTTAAATTGTGTAAAAGTAAATAACGTTTTTATTTAATAAATCACGTGATTTGAAATCAGTGTAAATACATAAATAACTGTACCTAATTCGGACCTCTGAATATACTGTACTTAACAGAAGCGCGCGGCCCCGCCGCAGCGTGTGGAGACTGTAGTTACTTTTATGTTATCTGTTATTGCAAGTTTAAACCTATTAATTACTAGCTGATGGCCGCGACTTCATTCATCATCATCATCATCATCATCATCATTTCAGCCGCATAACGTCCACTGCTGGACATAGGCCTCTCCCAAGGATTTCCAAAACGACCGATCAAGAGCGGCCTGCATCCAGCGCTTTCCAGCGACCTTGGTCAGATGGTCTGACCACCTTGTGGGTGGGTGTCCTACGCTTCGCTTGCCAGTTCGAGAACCTTTTTGCTCCATCGGCCATCGGTTCTTCGCACTATGTGTCCCGCCCACTGCCATTTTAACGAACTAATCCGCTGGGCTATGTTAGTGACTTTTGTTCTTCTACGAATTTCCTCATTTCTGATTCGATCACGTAGAGAAACACCGAGCATTGCCCTCTCCATAGCGCGCTGAGCGACCTTGAGCCTTCTTATGAGACCCATAGTAAGGGACCACGTTTCAGATCCATAAGTCATCACTGGTAACACACATTGATTAAGCACTTTCGTCTTGAGGAACTGAGGTATTTTGGACGAGAAGACACTGCGTAGCTTCCCGAACGCTGTCCAGCCGAGTCGGATTCGTCGAAAGACCTCATCCTCGAAACTGGAACTTCCTGCCTGGATCAACTGACCCAGGTAGATGTACTGATCTACAACTTCGAGGGTGGAGCTCCCAACACAAATAGGTAGCGGCGCGACATGGGCATTCAACAATATTTTCGTTTTGTCCATGTTCATTTTAAGGCCAACTTGTTGGGAAACTCGATTTAGGTCTCCGAGCATTGTACTTAAGTCTTCCATCGATTCTGCAATGACAACAATATCGTTGGCAAATCGAAGGTGAGTGATATACTCGCCATTGATGTTGATGCCAAATCCTTCCAAGTCCAGAAGCTTGAAGGCATCTTCCAGTGCAACGGTGAACAGTTTCGGAGATATAACGTCTCCCTGTCTTACACCTCTTTGCAGTGGAATAGACCTCGTGCACTGCTCCTGTACTTGGACTGACATAGTGGCGTTACTGTATAAGCACTTCAACACTTCGATATACCGATAGTCAATACGGCATCGCTGGAGAGACTGAAGCACGACCCACGTTTCGATGGAATCAAAGGCTTTTTCATAGTCCACGAACCCTAAGCATAACGGCCGGTAATACTCGTCACGAGTGAGATTTTAATTCAACCTTGAGTACACTTCTAAATAGTTTTAAAGTTAAAGTTAGTTTGAATCTCATTCATAATTAATTTTGATGAATTTTCCAAGCATTGTAATTCTATTTAAATCGATATTAAATTCAACTTGTACTTCTAATTTTTTAGCACAATTTAACTCTTGAAGTATGTACTTGAGTTACGTATTCTTAATAATTAGATACAGGTTTCCGAGGGATATTCATGACAATATCGAGCGCGGCAAGGCGGGTTTAAGGTAGTATATATTTCAGGTACAGTGGGCCACATAGAAAAGTATACTACCTCTATATTTTCGTTACTACGAAATTGTTCTATTGGTGGTATACTTTTCTATGTGGCCCACTGTACATAGAAGAAAAAAAGAGTGTAGAAAACTGGATTGTATTCATATCAATCTTTAATTAAATAGTATCTAAAAATACCTAGCAGAAAGATAATATTATTAAAACTAACGTGATGATGATAATGATACACTCGCCCTGACGAAAATCGTCTAAATCGATCGGAACTAGGAGGCATTTCCCGACTACACTACGTAAGTAAAACCATGTTAAAATATTTAGCTAGCAGCAAGATTTGGAGCGACCCTGGTGATTGTCACGAGAGTTAAAGAGCAACCATTTATCATTAAACGGGTTGTATGCCTAAAGACTTAGTTGTCAGAATATAAAGACAAATGTATAGATTAAAATTCCTAAAGCGCTGAGCGTCCGTCAAAATATCTTAAATAACTGCGCCATCATTAAAAGTTGTCCGATTCCAGAATATTCCCGAGTCCCGGTGAATTCCGAACTCCGGGCGACGCTTTTGTTTCAAATTTGAGAACAATTTTCCGAAGGATAGTGATAATGTCCCCAAGATTCTTGTTTGCATCGGGACGAAGAGATAGAGTTTCAAAGGAATTGCGATAATTTTTCAGGGTTCCACACCCAAAAGGTAAAAACGGGACCCTATTATTAAGGATTGGATATTGGACCCTATTATTAATTCTTAGACTCCGCTGTCCGTCCGTCCGTCTGTCTGTTACCAGGCTTTATCTTATGAACCGTGATAGCTAGACAGCTGAAAATTTCACAAATGATGTATTTCTGTTGCCGCTATAACTACAAATACCTAAAAAAGAATGAAATAAATATTTAAGCCATACAATAAATGTGATTTTTTATAGATAATGGTACGTAACACTTCATGCGCGAATCCAACTCGCACTTGGCCGGTAATTTATATAAAAAAATAGTTAATAGATTCAGGTGTTACTTTGCGGAAGTCAAAGTTACATACTACATGATTTGAATTACTTTGTGCAATTCCGCCACCAGTTAGTTCATGCAAACTATTGCCGGCCGGCGCCCACCCACTACTGTTAGTCCCAGCATACCTGCCACCAACAGCCCGTGTGCACCCGCCACCAACAACTGATGCATGCTCCCTCCGATACTGCTGCATCCGCTGCGGCTGCAGCAATATCGGACACCGCATACGCGACACGTGTTTCGCCTCTCCACGAGGCATCTTCAGGCACCAAACAAGTTGTTGATCGTTCGGCAGTCAAGCGTCGAATGATAAAACTACACCGTATTGCCATCCTTTTATACTGTTAGAGAAGAGGGTAGGGGAGCGGAGTTGCCCGAACTTTCTATAGTAAAAATATTTAATAAAGGGGAATTATTTACCTCAAGCTGTTTATTTATTAATTGAATATTAGATTTTTTAAATTTATTTACTAGAAATAAATAAATTTAAAAAATCTAATATTGTCTGTTAATCAAGCTGTTTATTTATTAATTGAATATTAGATTTTTTAAATTTATTTACTAGAAATAAATAAATTTAAAAAATCTAATATTCAATTAATAAATAAACAGCTTGAGGTAAATAATTCCCCTTTATTAAATATTTTTACTATAGAAAGTTCGGGCAACTCCGCTCCCCTACCCTCTTCTCTAACAGTATAAAAGGATGGCAATACGGTGTAGTTTTATCTCCCTAGCGCGCCCAAAGCCGAGGTTTCCCCCTTGGGAGCCCTTTGCGCTGCTGCTAGTAGTATAAAAATATAGGAAGCCGGGCCTCTGGCCCGCTCCTCAAACCTTGTCCGGGTGAAATAGGAAATGCCGTCCGAGGCAACCTATGTCTGTCACGTCAAAAAAAAAAAAATGTAGTTTTATCATTCGACGCTTGACTGCCGAACGATCAACAACTTGTTTGGTGCCTGAAGATGCCTCGTGGAGAGGCGAAACACGTGTCGCGTATGCGGTGTCCGATATTGCTGCAGCCGCAGCGGATGCAGCAGTATCGGAGGGAGCATGCATCAGCTGTTGGTGGCGGGTGCACACGGGCTGTTGGTGGCAGGTATGCTGGGACTAACAGTAGTGGGTGGGCGCCGGCCGGCAATAGTTTGCATGAACTAACTGGTGGCGGAATTGCACAAAGTAATTCAAATCATGTAGTTTATAAAAAAAAATACACCTTGAAAATGTCATCCAGTGAAAGGCGAGGGATTGGGGTTGAGAGAAGCCACAGAAGAACATAAACTTTGCATATTATTTGAACTAGTGGCTCTCTGAGCTGTGATCTCGCGAGTCAAGAGAAGTTAAAAAGTTGTTTAGACTAAAAAGTCAAGTCATAATAAGGGTAGCAAAAAGATTTTCGTCATTTTTATATATTAAAAAACCGAATCTTAAAAAATAAATTCTGCATATTTATCAAACGTGCTCACAAAATTTCACGGGAATCGGTTAAAAAAATGCGACCTGTAGATAAGCACTATATAAGTATAGTATAAGTATGTTTATTATACGTATTTATATTCATGTAAGTTTATAATTTGCCTTTATTACTTAATTTTTAAATATTTATATTTATATTGTGTACAGTTTATGTAATTAAATACATCTTAATTCATTACTTTCGATATACTAATCTAATTCAATTTGCACTCCATCTACCATTTTTTCTGCTACGTCCCAAAGGTGAACTGGTAGACAATGCTTAGCATTAAGTTGTACCTTTTGTACTATAATCTTAACATTTAAGTGCAATAAATTAAATAAATAAATAAGCACAACACAAAACCAATCTAGAAACTAAGACGCTTCGTTCGCTCGGTCAATAAATAGTCTTTACATCATTTTCATCTTCATCATCATCATATCAGCCGCAGGAAGTCCACTGCTGGCATAGGTTTCTCCAAAGGAATTCTAAAACGGCCGATTGCGAGCGGCCTGCATCTTACTCGTATTCAAGATCATCATCAGATTCTTGATCTAACATTTTTCTTTGCATTTCAACAACTTTGAAGGGTAAAATACCTAACTTTCATGGCCCAACACTTTTTCTGATAGACAACTAAAATCGATTAGTGACATGGGAGTAAGTAAGGCCACACATGAACAAACAATCGTATAAAAACGTCATTCCGATTCGCTAAGAAGATTGAATGTTAGCCTAGACCAGGCCTGTGTCACTCCCCGTCTAGGTATCGAAAATATACCTACATTTTTAATAGCGTGCGGTGACCGCTTCCAAGGGGAAAATTCAGTTACGTGAATCGTTTGTCCAGAGTAATAGGAATGAAATTGGCTTGCAATGGATGTCTAGGTATCTAAACGAAGAGGTGAGGACTTTTGACGCGAGCTAAATTAAACCATTGCGCACATTGAGTAGATATTTCTTTTCTAAGTAAGACTTCTGTACTGAGTACTAGTACTTATTCTGTGCCTAGACTGACTTTCTGCAATTTTTTCTGCCTACACGATATTTACAACACACATTCAAGTTGATAGCTTATGGAATCTACCATGCAAATATGCATGAGACTTATTTCTAGTGAAAAGTATTGACTTGTATTATTTTAAATTCAGATTTAATAAACTAGTTCTATAAAATTATAACAAGGTGTTCAAGATATAAATCAGATGAACAAGCTTGAATAGAGTTGCCAGACCGCTGAAAACCCTTGGAGAACACTATCAATACAGTCTCTTCCAGCGGCTGGTGAGCGTTTATTATGATTTAACTCCCGCCCCATGGAATAAAGGACAAAAGATTTACTCGGCAAATACTCCAGATGTAAAATAAAGAGGGCATAGAAAATAAACTTAAAAAATTTAGAAGTATTCATAAAAGTTTAGATATGTCATTTTTTTTCTAGTTCCAGTTTTATAAACATCAGGAATCTCTTTTGGGTTTGATAACGAGCCATGCGGAGCGTAGTATTTTGAGAGCCTGATTTTCAAACCGCATAAGAAACACAGATCGTGGACGTTGGACAAACAGCTGCAACCCTAAAGTGAAACTGGGCAGGACATGTTTGCCGCATGACCGACGAACTCTGGGTCAAATAGTGATATGATATATACCTCAAAACGGAAAGCGGAAGCCTTCTAGGCCCAGGAATAGATGGAGGGACGAGTTTGACTCCTACTGCAGGAATCGGGCCTCGAAGGCCCTCAACCGAGGGAGTAGAAGTGCTAAAAGGGAGGCCTTTGCCCTGCAGTGGGACAGTATAAGCTGGAGATAGAAAAAAGAATAGGTGCACCCTAAAAACTTCATGCGGAACTACTCGATTCAACTACTAGCAGCAGCTCTATGTGTATTATTGAAGGAAACCTCGGCAATGATTTGGATAGGCCATATTCAGAAGAGAGCCCATCTCGAGGCATAACCTTGAAGTGTACCCCCAAGCAGACCTGGCGAAAGAGATGAAGACAGTTGGGCTATCCTGGCGAAGGCGATACACTGAAAAAGGAGCCACCGAGGTGGCTTTGGACTTTAGAACCTTAAGTTAAGCAGCAACAGCCATGTTTTGCTTTAAGGAAGACATCTATTCTAAGCAGACCTTGCGGCGGAGATGAAGACCATTAGGCTATTTTGGCTCGAAGCACAGAATAAGTACTAGTACTCATGTACAGAAGTCTTACTAAGAAAATAAATTCAAAGAAATATCTATGTACTTAATGTGGTTAGCACTATGGTTTTATTTAGCTCGCGTCAGAACTCCTCACCCCTTTAAATACCTAGACATCCATTGCAAGCTAATTTCATTCTTATTAATGTAGGTATGTTTACGATTCAATAAATGATTGAGTATTGAGTATTGAGATTCCTAGAAGAAGTAAAGCGCGTAGCCAAAGACCAATCGCAATGGCGAGATAGGTAGTGTTGCATTTTTCTGCTTCACCGGGTACTTTCATATAGATAGGACCTTAAAACAAGTAGCACAGCAATGTTTTGCCGGAAAACATCTGTTACTCTCTATAATGTACACTCCAGACAAGCGATCGATGAAGCGTTTTGTTTAAAACGCTTTGTGTATTCACTATCGCGATTTAGTTTGTTCGCTGATACTTTTGTGATGGATGCTTTTGGTTCGTTGGAGATTCAAAACGTCTTTATGACTCTGTCTATCAGATATTACAGGGATTATATTTTTACTTATTTCTCGGATTATAATACACTATGATGAGAGTTAGTGCTTTGGTGTCAGATTAGGGCGTGTAGAGTTACGAACTTTCACTCCCCCTATTTTAAGAGATGGGGAAGAAAAATAACTGATTTCTTAATTTTTATAATACCTTCGTACAAATTTTATCTATCATACCAAATTTTATGATTCTATGACTTCAAGAAGTACCTTAATAATTTTGCTGACGATCAGTCAGTAAGTCAGTGTGTCAGTGAGTCGCGGAATCTGTGAATTTTAGATAGATATTAATAATATATAAAGCATATAAAAACATTTAAAACTGGGCATGTTTGAGGAGTACTTTAATGATATCATATCCGGAGAATTTAGACTTTCTAGCAGTATCCAGACCGAATCTATAAGGGTTAAAAATACGACAAAAAGCTTTGAGAAAAAGTAGTTAGTGCCCGCACTTACAGTGTCTCTTTCAGAGCCCTCAGATAGGCGGAGGCCACAGTGGGGGCATTCTCGTGTCCCTAGTTAAACGAAACCAATGATAGATAAATGTAGCGACCTCTTCTTACATTGTTGTTTGCGGTTGTAATTCCTCGTACTGGAATAGAGGTCGGCACATATGCAGATAAGAAGTGACTTAGTGTACCAATTTAAACCAGGATGGGATTCCCAGTGCCTTATCACGCCAATATATAAGACGATTTTAGAGTCCTTCAGTTTATTCCATCAAAGTCTTGAATATAACAGGACAGAATTAATGAAGCAAAATGTTTGCTGTAAGATTTTCAACTTTAATTTTAGTGATCGGTGTCTGCTTTTCTTTTCCACATAATGAAGTGAAAAACTCTGATGGGTCTTCGGATATTGATATCAAGATTCCTCTTAATGGCAAACCTGGTGACGACAATCTTTTGAGCGCTGTTGGGGCAGTGGAGGGCTTGAAAGAAACTGGATTTGGATCAGCTACTGGTGGCGTAAAGTTGGAGAACATGTAAGCAGTTTATTTTTGACAATTTAATTGCGATACTTACTAATTGGATGACACCCGTGGCATATGGGTAACCACGCTATATGCCGCCACTCAAAGGTTCTGGGTTTGATCCGTAGCCAGGGCAAGTTGGAAAATGATGTACTTCGATCTAGCGGGGCCACTTGAGCTAGAGCTTAAGCACTAGTGGTGAAGCTTTGTATGTTCAATGTACCTTACGAATTTATGAACAAAATCCAATGTACCTCAACCATTTGGACAAAAATTATAAAACCAATTGTCATCCGTCCAGTGGGGCCCTCGGTTGTATTACGCTAGAAAAAAATAAAAATAATTCAGATCGTAACATGACCCAATGTACCTCTCGATAAAATGGCATTTTTGAAATTCCTTAGTCTTGGGTGTTTATCTTTATTATTACAATTTGCTGTTTTAAAACTCACTTTGAGACTAGGTCAATCTGTGTGATTCGCTTTTATATTTTTATCACGTGTATATCTCATACAGGGCAGACAGGCGTGGGGTTGAGGTATTTCTTTGGGACTACTTCAAAAACAATAAAATTATTTTCTGTTATAAAAAAATGTGAAGAACGAATGGCTCTGTAAGCTGTAAACCTCGCGAGTCACCCCGACCCGTTAAGTTTATCGGATAAAAAAGTTGCTCAGGCAAAAAAGTTCCGTCTTCATAAGGGTAACAAAAAAGTTTTACGAAATTTTTGAAAAATGCTTGTAATAATCAATTAAACTTTCCAACCCCCATATTTCCGCCATTTTGATAAATTTCAAAAAATTAAATTATAAAAACTATTTATACAATTTTCCAACCTTTTCACAAAATTTAACAAGAATTGGTTTAGAAATGCGACCTGTAGACGAGAACAACCGGACAAACTGCAGCCGGACAAAAACATTTCGGCCAATCTTGAAACAAACGCTTCGCTAGATCAGCAAAAAGGTTTTAAAAAACATAAAAAACCTATTTCTTCATTATAATATTTTAAAATTAATATGGAAATAACTAGATAGTAAAATAAAATAAAAATTCATCGAAAATGGTTTACAATAATAATTGGCGAAATTATCGCGTACAATCGACATTTAACATACATGCAAATAACCAGCTTAGTGCGAGTTGGATTCGCAGTGTGTATGTTTGTATGTTTGTTACTTCTTAACGCGCAAACGGATTGATCAATTTTGTTAAAATTTGGTATGCAGGTAGCTGATACCCTGTTTTAACATATTGGCTACTTTTTCCGCGGGTAACACCGAGGGGCACAACTAGTTATCTATAAAATGTTTGTTGTAAGCATTTGCGAGCCCCACTTCAATATATTCTGTTTTTATTTGTTGTTATAGAGGCAACAGAAATAGATCATCTGTTTAAATTTCAACTGTCTAGCGATCACGGTTCATGAGATACAGCTTGATGACAGACTGACAGACGGACGGACGGACGGCGCAGTCTTAGTAATAGGGTCCCGTCTTTACCCTTTGGTTAAAAAACATACAGTTGAGTTGATAACCCACTCCTTTTCTGAAGTCAGTAAAAAAGAAATTCTTTTATATTCTTTCAGTGCCGGAAAAGGTCACTCTCTGTCTATATTAGAGAAACACACCCCATCTCTAGGTGATCAACTGACGGCGGCGGGGTCATTAGACCTGCTGGATGAAGGCCCTCACAAACTTGACACCAATGCTTTCATCACGAGGAATATACCAAAAAGCGACCCATCTTACACTAGTGCTGGTGCTAATATCAACTATAACTATGGGTAAGTTAAAAGCCATTCCTACTCGCAAAGAAGGTAAGTTCGATATAAAAATTGTTAATGGACTCAGGTGTTGCTTTTCGCAAGTAAACGTTTTGACCGTCGAATAATCAAAATCTGGTTTTGTGCCTGAAAATGCCTCGTGAAGAGGTGAAACATGTTTCGCAAGTATAACAGCCAATGATGCTACAGGCACAACGGATGCAGCAGCAAGGGCATGCATTAACTATCTATTGGTGATGGGTATACTATAGGGTTACTTTATAAAATAATACGTTAGTCGTACGATAGTGACGTCCTATTTCTATGACAAACCAAATTAGACTTTATTATCACACCTTTGTATTCAATTTGCTTGATACTGAAAAGCAATACGCAGTAACGTCCGTCTTATGTACCGTATTTGGAGTAATCCCACTAGAACTAGTAGTGGGTCGGCGCCAGCCAATAAGCCCATAAAGTAGTCTAGGTCAAATAGCAGATACAAGTTCATTCAGAAGTGCGAACTAATATAATTTAAAGAGCTTGGTTTGCTTAGTCCATGAATAGGTTGCCTGGCAAAAAAATTGACGAAACTAGAAAAAAGGTGTTCTAAGAAAAAAGGTTCTACAAAAAAAGGTATTCGTTAGGAAAAAAGAAATGACGACCATGTGGTCGTTAGTATGTACTAACCTACAGGTGGTCAGAGGAACTGACTAAGGTCGCTGGAAAATGCTCGATGTAGGCTTTTTTAGATCGGTCATCTTGAAATTTTTTGGCAGTCTGGGTGCAGCAGTGGAGGTTATGTGGTTGCAATTATGACTTCTTCCAGTGGATGTAAAAGAAGATTAAGGATGTAATAATCTTAGAACTAAAATGATGATGGAGCGGGTTGTAATGATCTTAGAACTAGATACTAAAATGATGATGGAACCGGAAGATGAACAACCACATAGGGTTATGCTTGTCTAATTTGTCTTTAGAAGTACTCTGATCTTATCCAGGGACAAATGATAAAGTCAAAAGATACCCAAAGTAAAAGCTACATAATTGTGTTATAATTTTTTCAGGGACAAAGGCTCCCTGTCATTGTCAGGGTTACACAATCCCTCTGGAGATCAGCTCTCGGCAGCAGGATCTCTCCACCTGCTGGATAAAGGCCCTCACAGACTGGACGCTGATGCTGTTATCTCGAGAGATATGCCAAGAAGCGGCCCTTCTTTCACTAGTGGAGAGGGTAGTCTTCTTTACAATTACGGGTAAATTGAATGTTTATATTATATGGTTGCATGGTCTTTGACAGCGGTACAAAAGTGCAAACTGATGGTTATTATTGGAGTGTGGCATACATCTAGACGTCCGCAGCGGAGCGCGCTCGATTCAGCACTGTGTGCAAAGCAGCGGCCGCGCGGTATTTACGTGCCGCCGCGCCGGGCCGCCGTCAGCTACAGCGCCTACGTCATCTAATGTCTCGACGGAGATTGGCTACTCGTGTAGCTTTGTATGTGACTACCTTAGCCTTACTATTTTGTATATAATAAATATTAATTTCTAAATAAATGTTCTATTCTACTTGTACATCGCTCGTTTTACTAGAACTCCACATAAGGGCAACCACAGGAGTAAAACTAACTGATCGAGTGCGAAACACCACTCTTCGCTCTCAGACTCGCGTCATCGATGTAGCCATTATGGCAGCCAACTTAAATCGCAACTGTTCGACACGTCATCATTATCCCCGTTTGACACTAGGAATCCAGCATCCAGTCAGTGACTACACTAACTTCGACGACTTCTTTGGCTCCAATGGTTATCATGCCATGCTGCCACACCGGAGGTCCCGGTTTCGATCCCCGGTCAGGTCAAGAGGGAAAATGATCATCTTCAAACAATATTATGTCTGTTGACCATTATAGCAGATAAAGTTATGGCAAATGAAATATTGGTAAGTGGGTCCTGTAATGAGAAGAACTCTGATCTATGATACCTATGTCCAGCAAATGACAAAGTCGAAAGGTACCCAAAGTAGAAGCTATATAATTGTGTAATTATTTTTTCAGGAACAAAGGCTCCTTGTCTTTATCCGGAGTACACAAACCCTTTGGTGACGAGCTCTCCGCGGCAGGATCCCTCAACCTGGTGGATAAAGGCCCCCACAGACTGGATGCTAATGCCTTCGTAACGAGGCATATGCCAGTGAACAGCGATCCTTTTACCTCTGGAGGAGGCAGTTTGGCTTATAAGTACGGGTAAGTCCCACTTATAAACAATCTGATTTTGTTTTCGCTTCTGGTTATTGCCAAAAGAAAAATCTTTGGGCAATGAGCATCGTTTGGCATAATGATGGAAAAAGAGGTGATTATTAAAAACCCAAAAACCCGACTTTCTTTTTATATACCTAATGATCTAAAAACACCTGTTAAGCTTAAATACATCAAGCATTAGGCTGCAGTGCGTCTCATAGAAATAAACATGCATAATTACATACAATCGATAAAAATATCCCTCCTTTGGATGCAGTCGGGTAAATAGTGACGGGTCGGTAGTTAAGTGATTTAAATTTTTCTTTTACTTTGTGAAAAGAGAAGCAATGAGGGTTTCCATAAATATGGGACAGCAGATGACATCACAGTGACGTCAGATCCAATAAGCTCTGTTACATTAAACGGAGAAAAAGAACCTGTCAACTGATGGTCCAATCACAACAGTTTATTGGACTTGACGTCACCGTGCTGACACCTGGTGTCGCCCCGAAATATAGACTCGCGACTCTTGTACCCCAAACTCATCCCTTGACCGATTTGGTCATCTTCGACTTAAAAAAATTATTGGTTATTTGGTGGGCAAATTGAAAAAAAAAGCTACGACACCATCTTTCTCTCTCTCTTATAAGTGGCGGAACTACATAATATCCCAACCGTTGTTAATTAGAATTGATATCCGTAGCACTATACAATGTGTATTTTTTATACTTAATCAAACGAAATCTGTGAATATTAGACAAAATATTGTCGATAAAAAACCGGAAAAAAATCGTTATTAACATTTTAATTTTTTTTTTGTCTTAAGGTCGTGTCGTGTTATAATATTTGTTTCTTTCTCTTTAAGTAAACGGCGTATTTTCTTCAAAGTTGTCTCATTTGAAAACTACAAAGTTTAAGAAGCTAAAAATGTATAAAAATAATTAACAACACTAAAATTTAAAATGAGTTAAAAAATAATTGACAAAAAGTTAAAGTGCCTGGATTTTTTAAATAACATAACGATTATTTTTCGTTTTTTGTCGATAATAATTTTGTCTTACATCCACACATTTCGTTTGATCAAGTATAAAAAATACATATTGTATATTATTTGCCAGGTAAATTGCAAAACCCCGAATTTGAGCAATAAAACCCTATAAACGTCTGAACCGATTATCATCAAACATGGCTAAGAACCACCGCAAGGGAAGTTGCTTTCACGTAAAAAAACCACATTGAAATCAGTCTTTACGTTTGAGCGCTACGGTTCCCCAGACAACAGACTGACAGACATTAGTGTCAAACTTATACAACCTTCTTTTTGTCGGGGTTTAACAATACAAAATTTCATGAAGCTCCAATCAAAGATATTCGAGTTACAGTCGAACCAACGTACATATGTATGTATGAATGTTCGTCTTGCCTGTTTACGTAAGTGTATTTACCCACATTTAAACGCCAGATTGTTCAATTAGACTATGAAATTTTAATAGAAACATTTATTTATACCATTCCCCCTATAAAAAGTTTATGTTATTCACTGAAAACCGTGAATTTAGAACAATTTACTCTTAATTTTAGTAATTGTTCCAATGTTAATGTCCATTTTAATTAATTAAACCTTCTTTTTTCTTCATTAAATGTCTATTTTCGCTTAAATTTTTCTTTTTAACCGACTTCCAAAAGAGGTGGTTATCAATTCGTCGGAATCCGTGGTCGGAATCTTATGTTTTATATATGTTGATCGATTTATTCGAAGACGTTTGTACCGATTTAGAATGTTCTTTTTTTTAAGGGAATACTTGTCAGGTAGTTCCATAATTTTTTTATTAAAACCGGTTGTTTAGTTTAGCGGTGAAGTCGGTTTTTAGTTTTGAAAAATTATTCTCGTAGTCATGGTATAAAGTATAGTATGTAATTCTTGAATAAAGCGGATTTACATCGAGGGCCATGAATCACTCGCATTGCTCAGGATTCTAACACTTGAATTACTCGCTACGCTCGTGATTCAATCATCATGAATCACTCCCTACGGTCGTGATTCAATCGTTAGAATCCTTCACCTGCTCGTGATTCATCTATGGCCTTCGAAGTAAAATCGTCCTTTATTCACTAATTGCATAATATACTATTATACCATTCCCCCTCTCAAAAGTTTATTTTATTCACTGAAAACAGTGAATAAAATGCACTTTTACTCACTATTTTGATGTTTGAATTTAGAACAATTACTCTTAATTTTACTAATTGTTCCAAGTTTAATGTCCATTTTATTTAATTTAACCTTCTTTTTTCTTCATTAAATGTCTACTTTCGCCTAAATCTTTCTTTTTAACCGACGTCCAAAAGAGGAGGTTATTAATTCGTCGGAATCTTATGTTTTATATATGTTGATCGATTTATTCGAAGACTTTTGTACCGATTTAGAATATTCTTTTTTTTAGAGGGAATACCTGTCAGGTGGTCCCATCATTTTATTATTATAACCGGTTGTGTAGTTTGGTGGTGTAGTCGGTTTTTAGTTTTGAAAAATTATTTTCGTAGTCATGGTATAAAGTATAGTATGCAATTCTTGAATAAAGCGGATTTACATCGAGGGCCATGAATCACTCGCATTGCTCAGGATTCTAACACTTGAATCACTCGCAACGGTTGTGATTCAGTCATTAGAATCCTTCACCTACTCATGATTCATGTATGGCCCTCAAAGTGAATCCGTCCTTTATTCACCAATTGCATAATATACTATTAGAAGCTCAATAGCATTTCCTTTTGTTCCAGGGACAAATTGGGAGCAACTCTCAGCGGATCTAACCTGGGGTACTCTGCAATGGCTGACGCGAACCTCATGCGTGGTCGAGACTACTCTCTGGACTTAAGCGGGGGTCTTAGCAAGTCTATTGGGCCTTACATGCCAGAGTCGACCTGGCAGCCGACTGGCTTAATTACCTTCCGGAAGAGTTGGTAAACTACCATTATACCTCACCCAGCCTTTTTTATGCTCTTTTCTATTAGAACTATCCTCGTCTCTGCTATTTACATCGGATCTGTAGTATTGATTCCTTTAACTTTCGCCTCAGGCTGAGTAAATTGGTTTTTACGTGCCTAGAACATGCTGGCTGGCAACTGGTTTGTTTATCTTCCTGAGGTAATTAGTAATGTGCCATCACACCTCATCTCAGTCCTGCTCAGTCCTCGGTCACGGGTGTCTGTTTGTCACAACTTACCACAGATCTTCTTTCTGCTATAACCCATCTAAGTCTTTGTCACCCATGTCGTCGTCTGAACCACTTCTCCTTGACGTCAGCAGAGGTCTGAGCGTCTATGAGTCTATTCTACACGACGGAACGCGCTGGAAGCTCACTTATCTTTCGTAAGAGTTGGTAATCCGTTATCACACCTCATCACATACCCATCTCTTTCTGTCACCAATTTTGGACCTGTATATTGATTCCTTGGACTTTAGCGCGGTAGGCTGAGCAAAACTATTGGGTCCTACGTACCAAAGACATGTTCGCTGGTTTGTTTGTCTTTCCGAGAAGTTGGTAATACTGGTTACCAACTGTCACTCCTTACATCTCACTGTTTGCCAGTGATATATACTTAAAAATTATATTATTAGAAATGTTTACCATATGATTTTTCTAATTTGATCTTTTGTTTAGACTATACTGTGTAATCAATAATGTTTAGAGTTTCTTTATGATTTGTCATATAAGTATTAATCATCATGCATTTACTTTTTTTGTATTATTTGTGTAAGGTATTTTAATCAATAAACTTTTATCAACTTTTCCTAATACAATAATTTTTCTTTCATTAAATTTATTTATCCTTTCACCGCGAGACTTGATATCAGTTGTCGTGCCCCCAGGACGAGGGGTAGTAAGTAAATCTCAAATAAATACCTACAACCAAAAAGGGATGTGGATACTTAAGTTATGTGCAATTCGACCTTTTTTTATCGTAAATATCCGACGACAACGTTTGTCGGATAAATCCGACGTACGAGCTCTAAGAGTAGGTATGCGTATTTCTTTGTATCTTTTAAACTTTTTAATTTTAAAAGATAACATAAAAACATATATACCTATCTACTATATGCAGTCAACATCGTCTTTCACTGAGATTCAACCGTCACTATTGAATGCTTAGACCACAGCTTAGACTTAGGATATATCTACAACTATTCTACCTCTATGATTGAATGTCTATTTCAATACTGGGATGTAATTTTTTTACATTTTCATGCAAATGTGTCCAGCTGGCCAGATAATTAGCACAGAAATGCTGTTTTTTTTTCAGCTCTCTAAGTCGAGTAGATTTTGTGCTGTTATTCGTCACGTGTGTCAGTAAAAATCGGAATGATTTTTCAAGCTGCCTTAGTGCATCTGGTATAGATAGATAACTTGACAACTGCCATACAAAAATGACAGCCGGGACTAACAGAATTATGTGCATAACAACGGCTGACACCATTGCTACACAATAGAATTGTTTGACGGACACCAGGTGACCGTCATGGCGGTTAAAGATTATTTGTAGTCGTCTCATCCAAGTGCGGACCACTCCTGAGTTGTTTGACTTACGAAAGCATAATGCGTACTCCCACCGGGCCAAGAATTCTTCGTAAAGTTATATAAAAAAAAAAACGTGAGTGTCAAGGAATACGGAAGAGAGAGGAATACGGAATACGGAAGAGAGAGGAAAACACGGCTGGAACTAGGTTTGAAAAAAAAAATTGTGCCTGAAGAAAGTGACTGAAAAATCTACACTTCTTTCACCTAGTCTGTACTGTCCGAAAAGGAACTTCATTCCAAAAATAGCTAATAAAGAAATAAACATCTATTGATTTGGGTAGGCAGGTATACCCAGTAGGTAAGCTATGTTTAACTATAGTTTTTGCAAAGTTGTATGCAATAGGTAAATGAAAAGCACCCGGCAAATAAAATCCTAGCAAATAAGGCAAAATTTACCCATTTTTAAGTGCATTTGAAAAACTAGCGGGACGGAATAATTTACGTGAGGGGCTTGAAAAAATGGTTGCTGCGGATTTTCCGCGCGGAAATATTTTCGCAGAGTAAATATTATTTCAGCCGATACATTAACGTAAACGCGGTAGCGACTTAACGCGGTGCCATCAGATGGAAAAACCTTAGCGTGGACCTATTTTTGTATCATTCGAAATAATTGTAAAACCAATAATTTCGCCTATTGTTCTGTACAATTAGTATTTGATGAATAATATGGATTAAAAAATAAAACATGTGAAAAACTATAGACTACATTATACTTCTTTAGTACGTTATACCACCATACTAGGCCTGTGTCACTCCCCGTTAAGGTATTGACTTAGATCATTTAATACAGGATAAGCCTTACCTGCGCGTTCCCCGCTGCCAAAGTATAAGATCAAAAATCTAATACGTTCATAAAAACTAGTTGCGTAATCGATTATGATCATTATGTAAATCGGTAAAGCATCGAAAAGAAGTCTACTTGTAGACGCTCCGTTAAAAATGCCATGTGATGTAGTTTTCTCGTGTAGAAAGAGGTCAAACGCCGAGACGAGACGTAGGCGCATTCCCCAAGAGACTAGCTAGCATGAGGAGTGCTCCTCATGAGACTAGCGCACTCCCCACGAGACTAGTGTATTTTTGATTTACAACCTTCGTCTTTATTCCCTGTGCATTAGACTTGAATATAGAAGTAGTAAATCCCTTTGTACTTTCTCTCCTTGTTTCTTGCCAAGAGTACATTATTATTTGTATTTATACATTTGTTTCAGTGTGAGCTTTTCATGTGTGCAGAAAATAAGCTAGTGTTGAATTTTTTTTGTAAGTGTGCGTTTATAGCGATATAAATTATTTTTGTGAATGTGTGATTTTCTTTTTGATTAGTAGTCTAGCTTACCCCCGCACCAAAAATGGCAGAAAGTTTTTAAAGAAGATTTGTCTGCGTAACTTATTTTGTATTAAATGATCTAAGGGTATCAAAAATATACCTACATTATTACTATGCGTGAGGCGACCACTCCGAAGTAATTCAGATAAATGAATCGGTCGTCCATAATAATTAAAATAACAGGGCGACTGCCTCCGTGGTCCAGTGGTCAAAGCGTTCGCGTTGTGACCCGGAGGTCATGGGTTCGATTCCCACTGGGAAGCATACTTTGTTAAAAGTTGTTTCCAGTCTGGATAGGATATTGCAGGCTTGAATCACCTGATTATCCGAAAAGAAAGATGATTCCGTGTTTCGGAAGGCACGTAAAACTGTGGGTCCCAAACGCCACCTAGCGTTTGATCATCAAACTATCCAAGGATTGGTTCCCGGTTTGCCCTTTGGGTTGTGGAGGTCAGACGGCAGTCGCTCTGTGTAAAACAGTAACCACGTCAAATCTCCTTGGTTAGGTAGCGGACCCCGGGCTCCGAAGCGTTACTGCTGAGGATGCAACCGGGAATACGCTCGGATGATGATGATGAATTAAAATAACAGGGCGAGTGCGAGTTGAACTCGCGTGGAGAGGGTTCCGTACAATACCAAAGATTTTCCGTAAGTGAACGTATTATATTGAGTTCACTACTTTATTTTCAATTGATAGAATTCTTATATTATTTTTCCTGTAATCTACAAGTACAACTTTTGGTTCAATAGTTTCGGAGATCAAGGGGGGGGGGGGATGGTAAATTTTCGTCTTTTTTCGTGACTAAAATCAAAACTATTTATCTTAAAATAATAACAGAAATATATTTGAGATCCTCATTACAAGCCCTTTCATTTAATATATTACACAGTAAGGTATGCAAAACTTTTTTTAATTTCCTAATTTGACCCTTGAAAATGACCCTTATTTTAAAAATAAGTTTATTTACTTATTTTTCCTGTAATCTACAAGCAATGAACTATATTTTGATTTTTTTTCGGAATATTTGGTTTAGTAGTTTCGGAGATCAGGGTCAATTTTCGTCTTCTTTCACGAATAAAGTCAAAACTATTTATTTTAAAATAATAAAAAAATGTGAGCCCTTTCATTTGATACATGACACAGTAAGGTTTGCAAAACTTTTTTTTTAATTTCCTAATTTATCCCTCGAAAATTACCCTTTTTTTAAAAAATATTTACTTTACACCTATGTTTGGGTAGTCTCGTACACCATCCTACCAAATTTCACCTGATTTGGTCCAGTAGATTCGGAGCAAATTGGCTGTGCCAGACGGACGGACAGACAGACGCACGAGTGATCCTATAAGGGTTCCGTTTTTCATTTTTTGTACAGAACCCTAAAAAGGCTAAAGGTTGCATCATTAGCTGTAATGTTTCAGAGCCCGGGGTTCGCTTACCTAACCAAGCCTATATTACAAATTGTAGCCTATATTACCCGGGAAATAATGACGAATCGATTGACATCTCAATTGTAAAAATTGCATAAACGGTTTAGATGCTACGGTGGAACAGACATAACTGCACACATACACTACTGTACACAATTACATAGACTGCTAAAAATATTACCTTTCCGGTGTTTACTAACTTTCGTGATAATTGGGGAGCCATTCGTTTCCCCGAAGAAATATCGCTCGACTTTCAAAATAGCTCACCAAACCTGCATTTCATTTCCACCGCCATTAACGAGATTGAGAGAAAAACAAAAATCTTGTGGACGCAAGTTTGTCGTCCGACGTTCTTGTTACTCCAACCCATTCCATGTTGTTTAATTAAACCCAAAAGCAGTACTCTGGGTTCTTACGGTTGCCATCTGATTTGTAAGGTAATTTACTGTATTACTAAATAATTTACGTCTCAAATAATTCTTGGTGTAAGCCACCCTAATGAAGTTGTCAGTGACTATAGAGAAGGTAACGTATTGCGGGAGGGTTTCTTGTTTTTGGCGGATAATGTATGATGAAATGATTAGAATTATAACCCATAGAATGAAATGTTGTATGTAGAAGGCAACTGTTCTTAAACGAATGTAATATTACGAAAACAAAAATATTTTGGAAGCGGAATGTTCATAGTAATTCATTAATTTGTGACGGAAAAAAAATCGGAAAAATCTAAGACTTTTTTATTAAGAATAATGAATTAAGCATTGAAATAAATAAAAATGTTGACGTGTGCTGGGTTTGAACTGGAAACATCGACCATCTCAGGCAAATGCTCTCCCAACTGAGCTATCGACGGGATAGTCACTTGTGAAAATATCTTTGACTTTAATTCGTGACGGATAAAAGTGACAGAAAAATCTTACACTTTTTTTGCCCAGCCCCCATCCACCAAGTCCGTCAGTCCGTAAAGGAACTTCGGTCTAGAAAGATTAAGTACTTACAGATAAATAATAACGTCACTAATACCAGTAAAGGCTACAAAAATAATATGTGAACAAAAGTTCCCACCGCATAATCAGATTGAGTTGAGAATTTGAGAGTGGATCAAGGGTTTCGAACTTAGTCGAGAACCTGGCTTTTTTAATTAACTCCGGGCGAGATCCGAGTTTGATTAGACTGCATTTATGAGAAAAGTTCAGTTATTTTACTTACATTCGTAAGTAAAAAGAATTCCTGTAAAGTTAGAAATACATTGAAATTTATCCATCCATGTCTCTACATGTACACAGCTTACGTGAAACGGAACGGAGTTTATGTCTAAAGGGACAGCGCCCAAGCCTGTATTTAGCACTGAAAGCCCGGTTTGCCCGTCCTTAAAAGCCAGGAATATGTCTGTGAATTTGGAACATACGCACATATATCGTCCATGTAAATTTAAAATTGACATTCAAATTGGTAAGCGCTCTTTGGCTCCGAAGCAGCGGGTGTTTTTTTAATTTTTTATTATGGACTACTTACACTGATAGAGTTAGCCCTGAAATAAGTTTGAGACTTGCGTTATGGGATACTAACTCAACGATACTATATATTATAACAAATACATATATAGATAAACAGCAAAGTCCCAGGACAATTTGAAAAAGTCCATTTTCCAACTTGCCCTGACCGGGGATCGAACCCGGGACCTCTGGGTGGCGGAATAGCATGGTGACCACTACTCCACGGAGGTCGACTTTATTGCTTCAGATCACATAAAAGTAACACTTAAAATATGTATAGACCAGATGTACATTAGGCAGTCATCCATGTCTCTATGAGACACAGCATCTATGTTAACATACTTGATATAGCTTCTGTGAAACGGAACGGAGCGTATCCATCTAATGGACGGCGTCAAAGCCTGTATTTAGCACTAAAAGCCCAGAACGTGTCTATGAATTTTGAAGGAGAAAATTTCTGTATTTTTCTATCAATTATTACGTACTTAATATACAAATGTTGGTAAGATCTAGAAATAAGAGACAAGTTTATTAGTAAGTTAAATTAAAAAAAGCGGCTATGTGCGAGTTGAACTCACGTCGAGAGGGTTCCGTACAATGCCAAAGATTTTCCGTAAGTGAACGTATTATATTGAGTTTACTCACGGCAAAAAAGCAGTAAACCTACTGCTTTTTTTTTAATTGATAAAATTATATTATTTTTCTTGTATAATAGTATATAGAACTGTATTATGTATTTTTTTTCAAAATTTTAGATTCAGTAGTTTTAGAGATCAGGGGGGAATGGTTAATTTTCGTCTTCTTTCATGAATAAAATCAAAACTTTTTATTTTACAATAATAACCAAAATATATTTGAGATCCTCATAACGAGCCCTTTTATTTCATTTATATATGATATGACACAGTAAGGTTTGCAAAATTTATTTTTAATTTTCTAATTTGTCCCTCGAAAATGACCATTATTAAAAAAATATATTTATTTACTTTACATATCTGTGTTTGGGTCATAAGATTACACCATTCTACCAAATTTCACCTAATTTGGTCCGGTAGATTCGGAGCAAATTGGCTGTGACAGACGGACGGTCAGACAGACGCACGAGTGATCCTAAAAGGGCTCCGTTTTTTCATTTTTTGTACGGAGCCCTAAAAACCAGACTTTCAGGCGTTCGCCCCCACTCCCTAAAACCGTTGAACCGATTTCCATCAAACATAGATAAGAACAATCTCGATCAGGTCAGCTTCCAAACAAAAAAATCGGCCCATTCGTTCCACACAAACAAAGCGACAGACACGTCAATCTTATAATTATAAATTTTTGGTGCGAGGTTTAAGAGAATGCCAGTTTTGCATTTGCAAATCCATGTTTTTGAATCAACAAAAAACATTCTAAAACTACTTTCCATTTCCAGAAGGATGTAAACCATTTCCCAGTAATACGTCCATCTTAATTGAACTCCTTTCGAGGGAGCGTTCCCGTTTTCCCGGGTTTTTACGTAATGAAGGACGGGTACAGGTGTTTTCCGTAGTTTACTTTTAGCTTAATTGAGGTAGAATGCTGCAAGAGAACTTTACAATCTATATGACAGGTGCATTTTTAAAAAAGGAGCAACTTTTTTTTACCATGAAAAAATTGTTGCTTTAGTCAAAACATTAAATCAACAAAAGTTTATCGTTGAAACCATTTATTTAAATAATTTCATGTAAGAACTACCTAAATGAAATAAATGTTAAATTAGAATTTTATTATTTTCAACACACGTGCTCGTAACCTCGTTTCACCGGTTTTAGATATATAAAGCAGCTCATACAATACAACACGCGTATGTTGTAAACGCAAATAGTGAAATTATATTCTATAACTGCACTTTTCGCTATAATTGTTTTCTTTTTTTTTTCAAATTTCGAATTGGCCTACCCACCCCGCCGCGCGGCGCCTTCCAGTACAGGGGACACATTTTTGAAATGACTTTTCTTATTTACGCGAGCGTTTCCAAACGGGCGCATTTTTGAAATGATCGTATGCGAAGAATTTGCAACGAGTGGGCTTGATCCTTCGTAATTTTGATATTTGTGGCGAAGATATGTCAAAGAAACCTTTCTTGGAGAATCCGTTCCCTTTCATGCTGCTTCTTTATTCACGGTGAAATTCATAGAAAACCATAGATATATTTTCGATGTTTTCTGCGTAAAACAAAAATACGGCCAAATGGTTTTTTACGCGAGCGGTGAGTTGGAAAACTAAACGATTTGTGTTCCGGTGAGTCCTTAAATGAAAAATAGCACTCCAGGCCGGCTGTGAGGATCCGCCCCATAACGTACTTATATCGTAATGAAGTGTACTTTGACTGTACTATTATGTAATAAAGTTAACCCAGATTATTATGTATAAAAAGTTATGCGTTATAAAAATCGGTCAATGTGTGAAAAGGAAATGGAATGACCAAATTGATCAACCTTCTACTTTATTGAGTTTTTCATTGCTCGAAATTCATGATTCCGCGCCCAAACGGTAAAAATGGCACCCTATTACTAGGACTCCGCTGTTTGTCTGTCTGTCACCAGGCTGCATTTCATGAGCCGTGACAGCTAAATATACAGTTGAAATTTTCACAGATGACGACAAATACTAAAAACAGAATAAAATAAATATTTAAGTAGGACAACAACAAACGTGAATTTTAAATAAATTTCTTCGCACATTAGTCCGACTAGCACTTACCCAGTTATTGCGTTTATTAATTGGAATATCGAAACTCGAATCGAAATATATGTAAAAATGAAAAATGTTTATTTTTTAAATTCTTCTTATCGAGTCGCAAACGCCTATAATTTAATTTGGTTAGACTAACATTTCTTCTTCTTCTGCTTCTTCTTATTCTTCCTCCTGCCCGGTTTTTTTTTGAAGAAGAGAAACGCCGCAATCGATTACGATGGGGAGCGTTTGGGAAACTGTCTGACAGGGACTAAGACAGGAGCATACCGATGAACCTAAAGCGCAAAGTCTTTAGTGTATACTTCCCGTGATGGCATACGGCGCAGAAACCTGGACGCTTATGAAGCAGCAGAATGAGCAATGTTGGGTGTATCTCTCCGGGATAGAATAAGGAACACAGAGATCCGTAGAACATCGAGATTTATCGACATAGCTAAGGTGGTAGCGCAAAGGAAGTGGCAATGGGCGGGCCATATATGCCGAACAAGAGACGAACGTTGGGGAAGGGAAGTGCTGGAGTGGAGACCTAGAACTGGCCGCAGGGGCGTGGGTAGACCAGTTACTAGATGGACAGACGACCTGGTCAAGGTTGACGGAAGGACATGGATGAGGAAAACTAAAGATCGAAAGGAATGGCGTGCATTGCTAGAGGCCTACACTCAGCATTGGGTGATAATGGGCTGAAGAAGAGAGAAGAGAAGAGAGACCAACATTTGGCCACGGTAACCGCCTTTTCATTTTTCTTTGGCTTTATTTAGATCTGCCTTTGTGTAGGGAGTCGGGTAGTTGGGACACGTTAAAAGGTGGTTCATAGACTAAGTGACCTCATAGAAATTAAATACTAGGTAAGGATTGTGGCGACCTCTACGGACACTATGAGGAATTACAATCAAGAGACAACGACAATATATTTCACAAGAAGCATAGGAGATGGCGCCAGCAGTATCCTGCATCTCGGTCTCCGAGTTCGCCCGATTCGCTGTACATATACAACTTCCCACGATACACCGTCGGAGCCGATCACCTCGATCCCGCTACAGGATAATAAAACTTTCCTAATTTATGAATAGAAATGAAGTATAAATCCTTTCAACGCATCTAACACATATAGGAAAATGTATTGCTACTTGAATATATTGCTCCTTCAAAATTCACAGACACGCGCCGAGCTTTTAGTGCTAAATACGTGCTTTGATGCCGTGCAATAGGTGCATGCAATCTGTTTAGGTAGCTATACATACATATTTCTCTTTACCCGTATGGTCTTAGTTACTGAAGATAAATAACCGGTCCAGTTGCGAGTCGGATTCGCGCACTAAGGGTTCCGTACCATTATATATATAAAAAAATCACGTTTGTTGTGTGGGAGCCTCTTAAATATTTATTTAAATTTAATTTAAATATTTCTTTTAAAGAAAATATACAATTAAATATTCTGTAAATATTTCAAGCGTCTTCCTGTTGCCGTTAATAATATCAAGCAAAAAACGGCAAAAAACAACACGTTTTTTGTATTGGAGCGTCCCGTTAAATATTTATTTTAATCTGTTTTTAGTATATGTTGTTATAGCGGGAAGAGAAATACATCATCTGTGAAAATCACGGTTCTTGAGCTACAGGCTGGTGACAGACAGACTGACGGAGGAACAGACGGACGGACGGACATCGGAGTCTTAGCATTAGGGTCCCGTTTTTACCCTTTAGGTACGGAACCCTAAAAACTAGTGGAAGTGCTACTTGACAAAATAAGTATCGGACCCATTGTCATCAAACGCACACAAATAAACCATTAATCATATTTGCATTACATACAAACAATTCATTTGATTGGTAATTTTTATTTATTCTTTTAGCAATAATTACCTTTAGGCCTTATCAATAAGATTTATTTTGCTACGGTTATTATAGGACTTATGATGTTTTGCAATCTGTATTATAACTTTACGAAAAAATTCTGGTCCTTTACCAAAGATGGCGTTGTATTCAAAAGAACCAATAATAAACTTAAGTACGATTAACTTATAAACTTAATTTGCGTCAAAATATACTGTCGGGATTCAGTGAAGTTGTGCTTAAGGAGACCGGAAACACGTTTACTTAATAATTATAAGAAAATTATTCAGAAAAGAGAAACGTCGAAGAAGATGAGAGAGACCTTTGCCCAACAACGGGATAAAAAATATAATTTAAAAAAAGAATTCTTGTACTATTTTATTTATCAGGCAAATAAAAAAAAGACTTCGACGACACCATCTAGTAATAAATGGCGGAACTACACATTCCAACCGCTGTTAAGTGTTTGAATTGATATCCGTAGCGCCATCTTCTATTTGCCAGGTAAATTAATTAACCCAACTTCCAAGCGTTAATACCTTGATAATTTTTAAACTGTTGATTTTCATCAAACATAGCTACGAACCAGCGCAAGGAAACTTGCATTCACTTAAAAACCCTATCGAAATCGGTCCATCCGTTTTAGAGCTACAATGCCATTATGCCGCAGACACACAGTTATTACAGACGGGCGTTAAAATAAACATAAACATGCATAAATGGCAGGAACTATCAGAATAATGATTAAATATGATAATATTTAATTACTACAGATCTACGCGTAAACTTTAATCTCCGTATTTCTCCCGCTTAACCGTTAATGCATGGTGGTTGAACCACCACTTCTCTGGACGGGCTTAAAAATGCAACACTTAGTTTGTTACTACACGCCTTAGACAGATCAATCTGGGAACATTTTGTCCAGAACAAATTACGAGTAAGAAGATATACCTAGTTCTGTGCTGTGCTATGGCAGTAAAGAAGGAGGTTATCAATTCTTAGCGATTTTTTTTTTAGTTTATGTTCACCGATTATTAGGACACGCCTGGACCGATGTGAAAAAATATTTTTTTGTTTGAAAGTGTATTCTTGTAAGGTGGTCCCATAGAAATTTTATAAAAAATGGTTGTGTAGTTTGGGAGTGAATTCGGTTTCTACTTTTAAAAATTATATGTTAAGGCGGGCCTTCCCGACCACTCTGTCGTCAACGCGATCATAGTTTGAAAAGCTTGTTGTTTCATCCAGGGCAATGCTAAAAAAAGAGGCAAACTAAAAAAAGAGAGATAGCGCCTAAGGGCACGGGTTGCATTCTATTGAATGAAATTAGTATTATTATTAACTATCCAATGAACGAATATTAACTATTTATAGGGTGCAGAAATTTCATAAAACTTGTTTAATACCTGAATTTTTCGGGGTCCAGTGCTGCCCCCATTTGAAATAAATCATTTGAAAGGAAACGGAGATATCATTTAAAATTTGACCTTGGTCAGACCCTAGATAACCCTTTAAACTATTTTATGAACTACTGTTTACAGTTTAAAGTGAGAACGTGAAGCTTCTCTACGCACATACGCCAAAAGTGGCCGTTTTTCGAAATCGTGCGTAGTAAAGCTTCACGTTCTCACTTTAAATTGTAAACAGTAGTTCATAAAATAGTTTTTTTTTTTTTTTTTATTTATTTATTGAGGAACAACAAACAGTTACATTAATAAGGGCTTAACTATCTAACAGATATAATATTACATATGAAGTGGTAATGATTAAGTAACCCACTACGTTATTCACAGTTTAAATTTTGCGTCTTAATTATAAAGTAGCCACTAGAGGTAATAGTTACATGAGTATTACATAAAATATATGTGCCTACAAAGAAATCAGTGAAGTAAAAAAAAAACAAAAAAGAGAAAATTAGAAGAATGTATAAAAAAATGTTTACTTAAAAACTTAAAAGGAACTAACGTCATGCTCAGTCAAAGCAGTGTTGAGCAGTTTTTTATATTTTTGGAATTTACAACTAAATATGTCTATTTTTCCTACGAACAATTTATTATGGAACTCAACCATACGACGAATTGGTGAACGAAGACCAGCGTTGTTACGGCGAGTGGCCGTCGCAAAGAGCTGAGAGAGCCTGTGGCGGCTCCTTCTTCGTGGGACAGTATACGACAGTTTATTAACTAAACGAATTGAATCAATTTTATTATGGATTATATTTAATAGAAATATTGCTTCAAGGTACTTACGTCTGGATTCAAGAGTCAATAAATTGTACTTGCCGAGCAGTTGAGGATAATCTAGGTAACTTCGATTACACTTGTAATGCAGAGTACGCAGAAATTTTCTTTGAACTTTCTCTATTGCAGAAGAGTATTTTTTGTAAAAAGGATTCCACACTGGTGCTGCATATTCCAGTTGAGGACGAACTAAAGTTTTATATAAGAAAAGGTAAGTAGAAGGTTTCTTAAAGTCAACGGATGACCTAAGGACAAACCCGAACATTTGGAAGGCTTTATTGGTAATGGTCTGTATATGGGTGTCTAGATGTAGTTTTTCATCTAGAATAATACCCAAATCTTTTAAACGAGTGACTTTAATCAAGGGAGAGTTCGATAAATTGTAATTAAATCAATTAAATTAATATTTTTAGTAAATTGTATAAAATTGCATTTTGGAATACTGAGATGTAATTTATTTGTGTAACAATAGGTAGATAATCTATCCAAGTCATTTTGGAAGGAAATACAGTCGTCAATAGTCTTGATAGATTTGTAAGCCTTTAAGTCATCTGCGTACATGAGAAAGTCGGAGTTTAAGAAGCATGATTTTATATCATTGACATAAAGTAAGAACAGAAGAGGCCCTAGAATAGAGCCTTGAGGGACTCCAGACGTGACCTCAACCGGATCAGAGTGATAACCATTGATTACAACCATTTGTGTGCGATTAGTAATATAAGAGTGGAACCAGCGCAACAAATTACCGCGGATACCATTGTACGCTATTTTGTTCAGTAGTATTTCGTGATCAACCTTATCGAATGCCTTCTGGAAATCAGTATACACGGCATCCACTTGAACACCGGCATCAAGATTCTCGAATAAGTTAGAGGTGAACTCAATCAGGTTGGATGAGGTGGAGCGAGACTTAACAAAACCGTGCTGCTCCTGAATGATAATTTTGTGAAGAATTGGGTACAGTTCATTATGAACAAGCCGCTCAAAAAGTTTAGACAGTGCAGAAATAATGGAAATAGGGCGGTATTGTTCAACGTCATGTCTTGATCCGCTTTTGTGTACAGGAGAAATATAAGCACATTTCCATATTGCGGGGAAATATCCCTCGGACAAACATTTGTTGAAGATTATAAACAGGGGTTTACATATATTATCAGCCGTTGCTTTCAGAAAATAAGGAGGAATTCCATCAGAATTCCATCTTTGGAAGTGTTGAGTGCCTTGAGTTCGTTGAGAATTTTATCTTCCGTAAAAGACAAATCAGTAACGAGAACACAGTTTTCGTCGATGTCTGAAGGAGGTTGCCATTTATCAAAAGTAGGTGACCTGGGCTCAAAGACAGATTTGAAATATTCAGAGAACATATTACATATATCCTCTGGTTTGGTCGATTTAGCACTTTTGTAATTCATTTTAGTGGGTATCGTGGATTTCCCTCTACGGTTGGCAATATAAGTACAAAAGTATTTAATGTCGGTAGAAATATTATTTTCTACCGATCGTATGTATTCGCGATAGCATAAAGAACTCTTTTCTTTAAAAATACCTCTATAATAATAGAAATTTTCATAGTCAGAAATATTAATAGTTTAAAGGGTTATCTAGAGCCTGGTCAAGAAAAATTTTTAAATTATATCTCCATTTCCTTTTTTAATGATTTAATTCAAATGGGGGCAGCACTGGACCCCGAAAAATTCATGTAGCCCCTTAAGGTGATACGTGTTTATCAGTAAGCCTTACAGTTTGTGAAATAAATGTTTTGTATTCTAAATTTTCATTACATTTGCGAGGTTTGTTTTTAAATATTTTCTTTATCTTTACAATTTATGAGTACTATATGAACGGTTGAAGTTCAGCTAAAATTTGTGCAAAAAAGCAGATTTTCGGAGGCTTATACTTACTTTGTTTTTCTAAATTTTATTTTTTTATTTCGATAGAAACCTAGAAATAGCGCACAAGATACCTATGAGGTCCAAAGTTTTCAAAAAAGATCAGATACAACGCCATAATCACGTACGAGCGTTTGTATGAAAAGTACGCCGGAAAACCGCTCTGAAGTATCTATATATTTTTAGGTAAATTTATTTATTTAGAATATAATTCGTTACATTCCAACAATACAAAAATCGGATATATTATGAATGAAATATAGACTAATGACATCACAGTTTGTTAAAGTCAAATAGCGCTCTTAATATAAGTTTATCTGCAATAATAAATCTCAAATCAGGTTGAATATGGATATGATAAATGACAAGTAACATTATTTTGTGACTTTTTTCTCTGAGCAGTTCCGAATAATTTATTTTTGACTCAGGAAAATACCTAATTAAAATGCAACACAAATAAGTTGAACAAAAATGGCGGACTTTAAAGCATTTTTGTACGAATTCCCGACACGTAAATTAAACCAAAATGGCAGTTATCGGTGCTAGTACAAATAGTGCGCCGACGGCCGCCATTTAGGTTATATACGTGTCGGGAATTTGTATAAAAATGCTTTGAAGTCCGCCCGTCCTAAATTACGAGGACGGCTGCATATCAAGCAAAATACATTTTTCATTAGTATTGGATAGTAATTAGGGTGGCACAGAGTAGACAAATTCTGTGTCTGTATGAAATGCACGCTACTGCCAATTATATTGTCTATGTAAGTACACATATATCCACGCGAAGTCTCCGCATTTCCGCTTGTCTTAAATCCCATTTAACAATTACTCACGCCCGCTAAACCGCATAAGATTTTCAAATTACTTCAGAACTTCATCTTCCTTTAGCGAACTAATTTTCGCTTTGTTTATTTCAGATCTTATAATGAGTTCGTGAGGGACTTTATTCATTTCTCTTACTTTGCAAATGAATCTTTAAGACTTTCTAAGCTATTATTGAATTTTATGAATTTCCCGATGCAAAAGAGTGTTATATACGAATAAGTTTAACGTAAGTGACCGTTTCTGGATCATAGGTCCCTAATGAAATATACAAAATCACATTCTTATTCAAAATAAAATTAAAAATAACACAGCCAAGTGCGTGTCGGACTCGCGCACAAGGGTTCCGTACCATTTTCTAGGTCCGTATCATTTTATATAAAAAGTCATGTTTGTTGTACGTGAGCCCCACTAAAATATGTATTATATTCTGTTTTTAGTATTTGTTTTTATAGCGGCAACAGAAATAAATCATCTGAGAAAATTTCGACTTTCTAGCTATCACGTTCATGAGATAGCCTGGTGACAGACATTAGTAAAAAAATAGGGTTCGCTTTTATTTTTTTGTACGGATTTTTTTGGGTACCGAACCTATGGCCAGTGTAGTAAAATATATTGTAAGACGTCTGGCGGCTTGGTGGGTTGATGAGATCAGGCAAGTCACTGGGGAGGACTGGACTGAGATATCCAATAACATAGCAGGGTGGTGCAGACAATAGTGGGTACCTGAAGCCGGGTGACGATGATTCAAGAACAGAGAACGGGAAGCAGCATCCTCTTTGGAAAGACTACACAACGTGTAACGAAAAGGAGTAGACGTTCTTATCAATGTGATCTATGGAACCAAACCTGAATACGCAAAAAAGAAATCTGCAGCTCCATACAAAATGAAATAATTACCGTGCCAAAATGTATGCTGCATATTTTTTTTTAGTTAGTCTCCAACAAAACTGTTTACGAATGTCTTACCTGTTTAAACTAAGATCTTAGTTGTTCAGACTTTAATTTTTCCTATCTTTGACTATGCTGATTGTAAGTATTGCTTTTTGTGCCGCATATAAAGTAATACAAATTGTGTGTATAATTAATCTCAAGAACATTTATAAGTCAAAATTATAAGAAAGGACAGTGAAATAATAAAACAAGGTAATAATATTCAAATTTTAGCTAAAGTTACCCTTAAATCAGATTCAAAATAAACCTTCTTGTATTAAAATGAGTTTCAAAGTTATCTAGCAAAGTTATATAGATCACATTAACAAAGAGATTTAGAACAAAATGACGATTTTTAATGAGTGTTTGTCTATTGTGTCTTATTATCTAATGTTTCTTATTATTTATTAAGTAAGTGTATAGGATTAGTTTTGACAAGGCGTCATTCTTTTTCTCTGTTTATTTCAATGTTTGATTGGGAGAAAATGCTCTTAACATTAATTCTGCCATTTCTTGAAAGCCTATTTTTACTTTGAAACAATAAGGCGTTGAAATAAATAAATACAGTTGGCACCAACGAGTATCTAAATAATAATAAAGTTCTTGTTATTATGTTCTAAACTGAATTTTTTTTGGATGTTCACACTTTATAATATTTACGAAAATCATAATAAAACAATGTGCTCTTTGATTTTCTTTGAAAATATTACATCGAATAATTTACAATCAACATATCAATGCCAAGAGTGACAAAAGGAAATAAAGTTAATCATTCAAAATATATCTCTCTTTTTCCGATATCAAAACCCAAAGTCTCCGAGTTCGACGACTTGCGACTTTATTAGGCTAATAAAGGGTACAATTGTTTAGGAGATACAAGATTGTACGGACACATTTTTGGCAGCCATTGTTGGAGTTACGAGTTGGATGTATTGTTTTAGGGCTGACAGTTGAAGGGCTTTGTTTTGATTAAAATTAATAAAGATATGGCGAACTGATTTTGGTTTAACAAAGCATTTTAAAGTCTTTAATCTTTTCTCCTTCATCATCTTATCCTGATATGAAAATACAGTTGTAGTCATCATCAATTTTCCTGATTTATGTTTATTATAAGAATCTTAAATGGCAGCCACGTATCGGCAAGTATAGGACCATCTACTAGGTGGTTGGACTGAGCAAGGTTCAAGGAAAACGCTGCATCGGCCGTTTTGGCAATTTTTGCATGTTCCCCCAATGTCCAGTAGTGGACTTCCTGTGGCTAATATGATAAGAGTCTTATCTTACTCTCTTCTTTGTTATCATTATGTATTTAATCATCACACTAAGGCCCGGGCACGAGCGTTTTATCTGCGCCATCTTGTTCTGTCCTTGGTCAACGCAATCCAGGTCTTTTCAGCAACTTGTCTGATGTTGCCTGATGTCATCGACCCACCTAGCCCACTGTATGTTAATGCATACAATGGTATGCAACAGTTTTAACACAAGATTCGGCCACGCACAATTCGTAGTTTTGCCTATAAGACAACGATAAAATCCTTTTTTTAAGCTATTGTTAAGATAAAGCCACTTTCCGCTTCCATCTTTCCTGGGCCCTAGACGTGGTCTGCCATTCTTTTTCAAAATGTTCAAGGTCTTCACTCATCTCTACTTGGTCGTCCTCTCTTTTTTCGACCATCCGGAGTTAAGCAAGTGGTAAGTATGCCCATCTTTCAGAATGTTTGCGATAGACCCAATCCCCTTCTAATTTAGCCAATTTTTCTCTCACGTGAGTTGTCTTGAAATACTTACCTACTGAATATTAGGGGTTTGGCGGGATAGGTATCCCTTTCTGCACTTAAACCTTTTAAAAATTAACGTTATCAAATGTAATAAATATTGAAAAAAGTATATTTTATTATTCAAATGCTTCTGCTCCAGTGGCTCTCAAATCTCACTCGACATCAAACGCGACGTGGAAATAACAAAAAACGTGTTTTGTTCCGGGAAATAAATGCCAGGAACTGACAGCGTCATGAATATTGTATTGCAGTAGATTCATGTTTTTCACGACGAAAGTAACTTTTACGTCTTTATCTATGATGGGCAGACAGAGTATTCCGCTCTTAGTAGAGGGAATTTCATTAAATTTAAAAATTCTCTTCCCAGGGCCGCAAGACTCAAAGACTCTTTCAGCGTGATGGTTATCGATAAAATTGAATAACTAAATTTTACCTCAAGTTGATTAGGTGCAAGGAGTTCATGTGAGAATTTTAATTCTACACAGGGCCAGGGTCTAACAAAATATACTGCAAATATTTTAAGGGTAGATTCGGTCTATGATATTGAACAATCTTCACCAAGAAACAAATAAAGATAAAAAAACTGTGGCACTCTGGGAGTGCCTACAGAAGTGAAAACTTGGTGTCGGTTACGCTAACGGTAACAGTTACGAGAGTTCAATGATTTTTTTCCATCTCAAAAATGCTTTTCGTGCATGTCCAACGCGCCTAAAGAAGTTTTCACTTCCTAAAATTTTTAGTAACTCAGATCAGCTAATTGGTCGACTTACATGGGAGGCGAAGATTTTTTGTTCACCATAACTGTATGGTCTAGAGTTTGTTTAATTTATGAATGGTTTCTTAAGAAAGGTTCTCATGGATCAGCGTAAGGGGGTGCAGACTATACCGTTATTTTAAATAATGTCTATCTACCCTCGTTCCAACATATTTCATTCGCGAATTTATTCCTTGCGGGGTGATCAGAATCTCTATCAACGTTCGCTCGTATCGCTTACTAACAAAACTCTCCGATTTTCGCCCATTTTCTACAACCGGCTATAATCAGTAGCATGGTAGAAACAGCCATGGTGTACGCAAATTTTACAAGAGCACAACGATTATAATGGTTATCGTGCTGTGTCACACGTTATCGTGCGTTCGTGAATCGTGACGTGCTCGCAATGCTCCGCAGTCGGGGTTCGGGATATATCGCTTCCGCGAGGATGTACGGGATATAGATACAATGGAAGAAACTTTAGAATTTGTGTTAGTATCTTCAATGCTGGTCTAGGAGAAGGGAAAAATTACAATGTTCTAGCTGCATCTCTCCCCGCGTTGATCGTAAAAGCCGATCAAGGGCATGAGCGAAAATGCGAATCATGTTAACAGGTGATGCGGCTAGCAATACATCACTATGTTGATTGCTTTTACTAGTAAGTTATAGGTCCAAATGAGCGTTCAGCATCCTTTAAGGCGGCCTTTCCCGGCCGCTTTATCGTCAATGCGAGCATAGTTTGAAAAGCTTGTTCTTTCACCCAGGACAATGCTAGAAAAAGAGGCAAAGCAAAAAGAGAGAGATAGCGCCTGAGGGCTCGGTTTGCATTATATTGAATGAAATTAGTATTATTTTAAACTATCCATTGAAGGAATATTAACTATTCATAAGGTGCGGAAATTTCATAAAACTTGTTCCAGGTAATACGTGTTTTTCAGTAAGCCTTACAAGTGTGTAAAATATATATTTTTAATTTCATTAAATTTGTGAGGTTTGTATCGAAATATATTTTTTACCTTTACAATTTATGAGTACTTTATGAACGAAGTTAAGGGCCTACCTGAATTTTCCGTGGTCCAGTGCTGCCTCCATTTAAAATAAATCATTTTATAGAAAACGGAGACATCATTTAAAGTTTTTTCTTGACCAGGCACTATATAACCCTTCAAACAATTTTAGGAACTTCTGTTTACTGTTTAAATTTAGAACGCGAAGCTTTTCTACGCACAATTGCATAAAACGGCCATTTTTAGCGTATGTACGTAGAAAACTTTGACGTTCTCACTTTAAACTGTAAACAGTAGTTCATAAAATAGTTTGAAAGGTTATCTAGTGCCTGGTCAAGACAAAATTTTAAATGATGTCTCCGTTTTCTATAAAATGATTTATTTCAAATGTGGGCAGCACTGGACCCCTGAAAATTCAGGTATCCCCTTAAGATATTTGTACAAAAATGCAGATTTTTGGAGGTAAAAAGCAGATATTTGTTTTTCCAAATTTTTTTCAGTGGATACCTGGAAATAGCGCACAAGATACCTGTAAGTTGAAAAGATTTCAAGAGAGATCAATTACAAGCTTAAAACGCCATAATCACGTACGAGCGTTTGTATAAAAAGTAAGACGGGTTGGCCGCTCTTAAAAACAATTCGCATCAAGCGAGTTCCTCAGTCCTTCGGGTGTTATATAAAAAAGTCTTTTTAAGAAAATGGAAAAGTCGAATGAAGAAAAATCCGAACGTGTCAAGGATGAGTCAAGCGTTTTCGTTACCCGTAGAGAGCAATTTAAGTTTTATAAAATGTCTTTCGGAATTTTTCACACAACTTCCACAATAAGTCAATGGTGAGTCAAGCGTGCTTCACTACCCCTATAGGGCAATATAAGTTTCAAAATGTGTTCAGATTTTTTAATACAATATCGCTAGTAGGTATTTCCAAAAAGCCTACATCCGTGGACTCGCTTGAGTGAACGAGATTTATACAGCGCGGTTACCGGTTCCCGGTTATAAATTCACTGGCACGTATGCTGTTAAACGGATTAGTGTTTGCGAATGATGTATTTTTTCTTACGATTGCTTTTCGCATATTGCTTCCGGGCGGATTGATTTATTGACCCGCTTTGAGGGTGAATAATGTACGTGTTGAGATTAGCGATATTATTGTGGGGTTTAGAGCTTTGGAATTATTTTTAGGGTCGAGTCACACACAGCGCAAGATACGCGACGTAACTCGCGTCGGTTATATTATTTTTAACCGCGCAACATACGCGTGATAAGACATTGTATGAATTTGCATGAAGGCGCGTTACGTGACGCGAGTTGCGTTGCACATCTTATGATGCATATCATAAACATTGTGTTTCTAAACTTCTACAAAACACCCATACATATGTACATACAAACAAATCACACATCTTTATCCCTTATGAAGCAGACACGGCGCAAGGCCTTAGCATTATACATAATTATACTTTAAAAATAAGTAACTGATACTTAGTTTCGGAACGACTACAGCTGAGGAGAAATGCAAAAATAAATGTAAGAAAGATATTTAGATGATGCAACCCGCAATCTTCCTCATCTCACGGTCCGTATCTTTATCATAAAGAGTTAGGATTCTCTCAATTTTTCAACAGGTAAAATTGGGTTCCGTCCAAATTGGGTCGTTTGATTTACATACCCGTTTCACTTGAACCAAAATGTCACTTTATATGGTAAAGGCGAATCTCACCATAAAAAATTATTACACTGGGATCAATTGATTTTATTTTCTCTTATGAAATGTTCTTCATGTAAGTCATCCAACACTTTTTGACGACCCGCCACTTGGAGGTTTTGAGTTTGATTCCTAGACAGAAAAAGTTAGGGTAGCGACGTCTACGCCACTTCAAGGAACTAACCACAAACAACAATGAATTCAGAGCGATACTATAGTTCACACAAAGCATACGAGATGGCGCCAGCAGTATCCTACATCTCGATCTCAGAGTTCGCCCGATTCGCTGCATATATATAACTTCCGACAATACAGTATCGGAACTGTGGTTCCCCAGGGGCAACAACATGCCCGGCGGAAAGATCTTCCCTTTGTGGTGGTCGAGCATCACCTCGCTCCCGCTGCAGTGGTGACTCCGACCTGATTTTGTAAGCAGCCTTCTTCTCCATCACCAGTAGCCTTCTTCAGCATCGTCGACTCTTGTCATCATCGCTCCTCTCTCTCACTCAAAATTGGTAAGCAGCAGTCTCCAGTAAGCTAGTACAACGGGTCAATCTTCAGGTCCATCGCAGCCGACTCACCGAGCTTCCTGGTCCTGATACTAAGCACCCACTACTTACTCATTGGCTGCAGCGACCGGGCATCCCCCCGAAGTAACACACTCTGGATCGAGACACTTGCTCTCCAGCGTAGCACTTCGGCAGAGGACATCAAGGAAGAGGTTAGTTGTGGCGTGACGTCGCCACATTTGAAATGGCTTTTTTAAATTTGTCCGGGGTCTTAAGTGTTTAAAATATAGATAGTATATCGTAATTTAAATTTATAGGCAAAAGGTTAGACGACTTATCAGTTGACCAGAGGGCTGGTAATTATTTCGCACAAAAAAAAGCATTGCCATCCAACGTGGTAATGCTACCAGCCTTTCGGGCGCTCTTCCGCGGGGGCAAGATTTTTAGAATAAATGTTATTTATTTTTAGTATTTAAGTTTATTTTAGTTAATTAGTTTTAGTTTAGTATAGTTATAACTTTATTCTTTCGTTGTAATTGATATATTTGGTATTAATAATTATTCAGGAATATTAAATAAAAATTAAAGTATACCTATCGTGAGTTAGTATCACGTAATAAAAGTTGAACTAATGGGGCTAGCTCAATGAGTGATAGGCTTTTTTTCAAGTGGCGCTCGAATTACATTGCAATTTCGACATTGTTTAATCAGTACAATGCAAAATATTTACTCCATGCGGTTGTTTTTATATTATCCCTGAAAACAATCCATATCTACCCATATAATAACATAAGATATCATCAATATAGGGACGTGCAACTTATAACTAGTTGAAGAGAGAGAGAGATAACGTTACTCCTTGTTACAGACTTCTCGTAAATTTTAAATGAATCAGTCTCACATTCGTTCCAAACAGTTAATATTGCAGTAACTCTAGGGGCCCTTAACAGGGCATGAAAATAGCAACTACATGTAAATTATGATCGACAGAGAGCGCGCCGTACGCAAATTAGCTTAATCTCCTTACCATACGGCAGATTTTATGTGTATGAAAAGCTTTTGGTTTTAGCCTCCCACAAAAAAGAGGGGTGTTTGACGCTAGCGTCTGTCTGTCTCTGTGGCATCGGAGCTCTCGAACAGACAGGATTTCGACGCGATTTTTAAGTGAAAGCAAGTTCCCCAGCGATGGTTCGTAGCTATGTTTGACAAAAATCGGTTCAGCTGTTTAAAAGTTATTGGGGATTAATGCTTGAAAGTCGGGGTTTTTTAATCTAACTTCCAAATAATAGATGGCGCTTAATGTCAATTCCACCGAGCATCGGTTGGAATATGTAGTTTCTCCACTTATCATCACCAGGTGGTGTTCCTACTTAGCTAGCTAATACCTAATTAGCTAGTCAATATAAACATTCAAGAACAAAATATGTTGATTAAAACTCGAAAGTAAAATCGTGAGATCAACTAGTAGTACCGCCGGCCGGGTAGATTTCGAGTTCATCGGGGTCACGCGTCAGTTATAAACGGGCGTAACTACGTAGGCTCGATCGAAAATCATTTTCGCAACTTTTTTATCGTATGTCATACACAAATTTGTGTTTATGGATAGAGGAATTTATTTACTACATGACATTCTTTTTTCCAAAACCAATGAAAAGTCAGCGTGTATGAAAACGTAGATTTTTATCGTAATCGTATACTTTTGATCTCACAAACTGCGGAATCCCATACTTCGAAATTCGGTAGCGGAGTCATTTACGGACACACGCGTACTGGCAAAGCGTAGGACACCCACCCACAAAGTGGTCTGACAACCTGACTAAGGTCGCTGGAAAGCGCTGGATGCAGGCCGCTCTAGATCGGTCATCTTGAAAATCCTTGGGAGAGGCCTATGTCCTGCAGTGGACGTTATGCAGCTGAAATAATGAATGATGATGATGAATGATGATTACTGAGTTCCATCGACCACCTTCCGTCTCCATGATCAGACCCTAGGCATTGTCTGCCATGAAGTGCTCGTAAAGACAAATGTAACGAGTTTTATAACTCAGTTCCGTCGAATATATCCCAGCTCCATCATCAGAATACCTCTTTGACTCCATAATATTGTATTGTCATCTGACTTACACAAGTATGCAAAATTTCAGGTCAATCGGTTGAGGATAACTGGTTGAAAATTGAGTTGCAAGATTTACCTAAACAAACGTACATAAATACAAGATACCTACATTTACTACAGCCCTAAAGCAGAGCACCCGCTGTGCTATCGAGCCTCACTACAAATAAGCTGTCACGCTGCCATGTCAAAATGTAATTCGTGTCCGCGCACCCGTAAATCTGTCCGGTCGGAAAACTGACGCATAAATCTGGTGCACGAGATATATTCATGAAACCCTTTACCTTCGACGACCTCCGTGGCGTAGTGGTCAACATGCTAGTCCGCCACCCAGAGGTTCCGGGTTCGATCCCCGGTCAGGGCAAGTTGGACTTTTTCAAATTGTCCTGGGTCTTGGGTGTTTATCTATTATGAATTTGAAAATATAGTTTCGTTGAGTTAGTATCGAACTCATCATAAGCACAAGTCTCGAACTTACTTTGAGGCTAGCACAACCAGTGTTATTTGTCCCTATATATTTATTTACTTGAGAACAAGAGCCGGAGAATTGGCATACCTGTCTTATTTTCCTCACTAATCATTTGTGTGCGATTAAGTAATATTAGGGCTTTTGAAGATGGGATGGTATGGCCGTGACATGTGTTTGCGACCGTCGGTGACCGTCAGCGACTATCGGCGACTGTCGCCGACAGTTTTTGACAGTCTGTGACAGATTGTCACTGTCGCTCGTCTGTAAGAGGGCTTACTATATACTTTCAGTTTACGCATACTCGCTAGTTTGAAAATAGGTTCAATTTACTGGTAAAGGGGGGAAAACTGACTTCTTTTTAAGTCTCTGGGGCTCTCAGGCTGATATTTAGGGTTTCGTACTCAAAAGCAGGCCTGTATCACTCCCCGTTTAGGTATCGAAAATATACACACATTATGCGCACGGCGACCACTTCGAAGGGGGAAACATAGTAACAAGAATCGTTTATTCATAGTAATAAGAATGAAATTGGCTTGCAATCGATGTCTAGGTATTTAAACGAAGAGGTGATCACGAGCGAGCCAAATCAAACCATAGCGCTATTCTGTGCCAAAAGGTAAAAACGGGACCCTATTACTAAGACTCCACTGTCCATCTATCACCAGTCTGTATCTCATGAACCGTGATAGCCAGAAAGTTGAAATTTTACAAGAAATACTAAAAAAAGAATAAAATAAATATTTAACGTGATTTTTATAGAAATAAATAATGCGAGTCTGACTCACACTTGGCGGGTTTTCATATACATTACTCTGCAACTATTTTCATATTTTCTGTTAACAGCCAGACCGATCGGACTTGCCAAACATCTTGCCAGACGCACATTCTGTAAAACACGTGTATGCGTGCACTCCTTACACCTTAAGTTTTTGGCCCTCGAGAAATAATGCCACTTCTGGTCACCCATCCAAGTGCAGACCACGCCTGGTGTCGCTTAACTTGCGAAAGCGCTACTAATGCGTACTCCCGCCGGACTACTGAGCTCCTCAAAACTGTAAGCGAATTTACCATATAGTTCTCCCATCCAGACAAATGTACTTTGTCGGAAAATGGTGGTGATACATCTCTGGGGGATACGGGATAATTCGAAGGTCCTAGTTAAATATGCTGCATAGTTAGGGTAATGGTATGTGTTCCTTTTTACAAGCCCTTATTTAACTTGCAATGTATCTTGTTAAGGTCAAATCTTTCAACTGAAATTTTGCATACCTAAATAAATAAATAAATAATAAATATATACGGACAAATCAGGTAGATTGAGCTAGCCCTAAAGTAAGCTTAAGCTTGTGTTACGGTATACTAACCCAACGATTCTATACTTTATGATATATATACATATAGATAAACACCCAAGACCCAGGACAATTTGAAAAAGGCCATTTTGGCAAGGCTAAGGCTGGGGATCGAACGCAGAACCTCCAGATTGGCGCTCTAGGGTGTAGGATTGACCATTACGCCAAGGAGGTCGTCTACCTACCTTTGTAAGTCGGATGACAATACAATATTTCTGATGATGGAGCCGGGAGATATTAGACAAAACTCAGTTATAAAACAACATAACTTAATTGAGTAGGACTCGTTTGATTTGTCTTGACAAGCACTTTATGGTAGATAGCATCACTCCATGCTACTCAGTCCATGGAACTCAGTAAAAGAACGAAGAAACTCCATCGAGTTTGGGCTTATTCCATTTGTCTTAAAAAGAACTTTGGCCTCACAATAAACGCTTGTAAAAAAATGTTTTTTTTTTTCAAGAAACTTATTTAAGTTTTTAAATAATAATAATCTTTGTTAAGTCTCGGTATTTTTTTTGTAAGTTCATTTGCTTGTCGGTTTAGAATAGGAAAAGTAAAAAAAAGTAAATTAGATTGAATAAATTAATTTAATTCTGTTAATTTTTGAATTTACTGTCAGAATATTTGTGACGCCCACTGAAAGGCACCCTGCTCATCTGCCTATGTTTTGTTTTAAGTCCCGTAAACTTTCGTAATTCGGACGTGTCAAAATAATCAGACACGGGGTCTAAAAAAGATGTGGGAAAAAATACTATAATAATGTACTTAAACTCTGTCACATTATTATAATCTAAGTCTTCAATGATTCATTATTATAGGCCTCATCCTTAAAGACTTAGCACAAACATTACATGCAACAAAAACACGATTCACGTCAGGCAGGCTGCTGGTTGTAAAAAGATCGCATTGTTTTAACTTTTTCGGTTAGTTCTCTATTTCGCATGGTCCTTAGCATCCTTAGGCGACCATAGACAAGGCGTATTATACTGAAGACTAAAAATTTTGACGGCGTAAATTGAAGGGCTTGGGAAAGACCATTGCCCAGCAGATTTACAGAAGGGTAAACTTCCAGTCATTGGACGCTAACAGTCATTGGACAGAACACGATAAAACCTTATTTATTGCTGATACATTTTTATACTCTGTAGCTGCAGTGATCCCGTTTTGAAAGCCACCTTAATAAGGTTTTATTCTGTTCTGTCCAATAAATGTTGGCGTCCAATGACTGGAAGTTTACCTTATATGTAGGTGAGATAAAAAATGTGTATGGTATAAGTGATAGTAGTTAATTATAAGATGCATTTATTACCCACTATCTTACGGTTCATAATCTAGCTCTCATGAATATTCGTGCTAGATTTACAGCGTCCGTTTTCCGTCTGCCTTACCAGAATATACGGACGGACGGCCGCAAATCACATTCGTGACGCAGCAAGATGGAAGATGGGCAAAGATTCACTTACTGCTGCTCAAGTTGTCGGGTTTTGGTTGTTGTGATAGGCTAGTTTTTAATATTAACTTCTTTTAAGTTGAAATTTTTTTGCCGAAGGATAAGCTAATCTTCATTACCGTCCATGCAGATTGCCCTAAAATAAGGTGGGCCGGAAATACGTATGCTTCAAAAATGGAGTCATAATTCATCATACAATTACTATGACAGATTATCACACTCCATGTTAGAAGCATACCGTACAAGGGGGCTTAGTACGTAAATCCTAATATGTAGATAATGTAGAAATAAAACGCAATGACAGGGAGAACCTGTGAATTTCCCGCCATTAAAGTGAAAATAAGAATTCACAGTTGTCTTTGTGATTGCGTTTATTATTTGCGTGCAAATTTTGTTTTAAATTGAGTCAAAATTAAAATATTTATAAAGTAATTAGACTTTTTCAGGCACTTACGTCGATACGTTTTGCTACCATTCCGTTTAATGTTTATAAAAAACTAGCTGACCCGGCAAACGTTGTTTTGCCAAAATTGAGGATTGTATGTATTTTTGTATGTTGTATCATAAATAAATAGAAATTAAAAATTTTGTCTAAAAAATAAAAAAAAAATTTAGGGGTGGACTACCCCTAACATTTAGGGGGATGAAAAATAGATGTTGGCCGATTCTCATAGATACCGGATAAGCACAAAAAATTTCATCAAAATCAGTCAAGCCGTTTCGGAGGAGTATGGCAACGAAAACTGTGACACGAGAATTTTATATATTAGATATATAATGCCCTTAATAGGGCATCGTAGGTACCTATATTTTTTTTCATTGGTATTGAACTTTATGTCAAAGGCATAAGGTACAAATTTAAGTGGTACCTATTTTTATAGGTACCACTTAAACCCCTATTAAGGGTTAAAGAATAGCTATACTGATTTGCTTTGCAACTACTACTGCTGAGGAGGAACGCTGAAACAAACTCATTTATTTACACAGTATTAGTCGCCCCACTCGCCAGAATGTGGCAGTGTCTAGAGTAGCAATGTATAAATTTTCACTAAAACATTTTTTTTTTTTCAGTTGACTATATAGTTTGTTAGAAGAGAAATAAATTCATTGCCACTTCTATCACACGTTGCATAACCGTATCTACCCATGAATATTCACGTAGTGGCGATTTATGGCGTCCGTTTCCCTTCTGCCTAGATATACAGCACGGATATACAGTGGCTCGGACGGATGGGTAGGTGATTATGATCCTTCTAGATTTATTTAAGGAAAGTACTCAAAGCGAAACAAAAAATTCGTATTCGTCATACGTACCTTTTTATAATAAAAAACCAAAGAAAGTTTGGAAAATCCAAAAGCGCACGCCTCAATTACAAACACTTAAAAGAAAATTCAAGTTATTAATTATAATAGATACTAATTTTCAATAGGAATCAATCCCGCGACATGATGAAGCTAAAAAAAATGATACAAATACATTAAGTATTACGAGCGTAGTCGTGGCACATATATATCCATACATACATCCATGAACATTTTTTTTAAATATACAATATGTAACAAATACCCTGTCCAATCCTTCTAGGAGCAACTCAGACCGTCAATATGAACCACTTTTCCTATGGGACCATTGCTTAAAACTAGCAGAAAAATATGACATTTTCATACAAATTGCCGGGCCGGCCGAACACTTTTGTATGAAAATGTCGATTCTTTTTTATATTAGTATAGCACTACCTCAACGCTCCTTTTATGAGGC